>BSBN01000063.1:7500000-10000000 GCA_027924645.1 Cunninghamia lanceolata
TAAAAATCTGTTCTCCCAAAATCATGCACAACAATTAAATAAATTTATTTATTTAATTTGCTTTTAAATCTTCTAAATTAAATAATTCTAATTATTTAATTACTTCTTCCAAAATATCTTCTTTAAATTTAAATAAATCAATTATTTATTTAACTTGCTTTTTCTTCTAATTTGAGTTATCTCTAAAATAAATCAAGCTTTCTTGCTCATCAATTAAATATTTCTATATTTAATAAAGCAAAATATCTTTTGTTCTCATGCAAATCTCTTCTTCTTGTTTTAAATCACTTAACCGATTGCTTTATTCTTTTAATTGATCTATCTCTTCAGTTAACTCATTCTTCTATTCTTGATAAACTCCTCTCATGCAAAAGAAAGCAAGACACATGTCTTCTTCTCATTCGTTGCACATTCCTCAACTTATCTCCTCCATTGATTCTTTTGAATTATCTGGACCATTGATCGATTTTCCTTGAAATCTATATAAACCCCCCTCATCTCCTTCATTAGCTCTCTCTCTTCGATCGTATTCTCAGGCATACTTAACAGAGCTTCGAGCATACAAAACGCGTCGATTGAGCACTCTTATGATCTTTTGATATTGATCTCTTGAGCACACTACTTGCTTGTTGCAACCATGGCTTTGCAACTTCATTGAGCAATCCACATTCAATCCAAAGGAAACAACACAGATTTCGGTAAAAGTCTTTATTGCATTGAGTGATTATTTATGGCTTTTATTTAAATTGGTTTCCTTTATGTTATTGGGTTCTTTGGTTTTATTTAGTTTAGATTTAATCAATTTTTCCATATACACAGTAACTTTACTTTGATGGTTCATATACCCAACGTGGTTCAGGAGTTGGAGTCCTTTTCATCACACCACAGGGTCACTATATCCCTAAGTCATATCAGTTGGCTTTTCCTTGTACCAATAACATTGCCGAGTATGAATCTTTTATTACAAGACTCCACATGGTAGTACAGTGGAAAATTAAATAGTTATGAGTCTATGGAGATTCCCAGTTGGTCATCTGACAGGTTACAATATCAGACTAAATATGACAAATTGCTTCCCTATAAAAGAATGCTCGACAACTTCAAGCAATATTTTTCCAAGATCTCCTTTGAATAGATTCCTAGATTGAACAACAAAGCTGTAGATGCTATGGCAATAATATGATCCCTCTTAGATATGATGAATAATACTCAATGTTGTGAATTCTTGGTCAAACAACTCTTGATACTAGCTTTCAATGTTTCACCTACTGAATTAATCTGCAAGCTTGTTGGTCCCAATTCTTCCTGGTACCAAGACATCTACAATTACCTCCATGATAACACTCTTCCATTGAACCTAACCAAAAATCAAAAGAAAACCTTTATCCTTTGATCTTCTTGATTAATTATCCTTGGTGATACCTTATACAAATGGAGTCTCGATGGTATCCTATTTAGATGTCTCAACTTAGAAGAGGCCAACATTGCTTTACGAGAAGTGCACAAAGGTGTCTCTGGGTCACATTCCAACTATCCAAACCTTTCTAAGAAGTTGCTGCATACAAGATACTATTGGCCCACTATGGAACAAGATGCCCACTAGTTTGCTAAGAAATGCCTTCAACTATGTCAACAACATGGAGACTTGATTCATGCGTCAACACATGAGTTGCAACCTATTACTACTCCTTGGCCATTTTCACAGTGGGGGCTCGACCTCATAGGTAAAATCTATCCATCATCCTCTAATGACCATAAGTTCATAATAACCACCACTAAGTATTTTATGAAGTGGGTAGAATCCATCCCTATGACATACATTACCAGTAAATAGATAGCTAAGTTCATTGCATTATATCATTTGCCGATATGGTATTCCATTAGCTATTGTTATTGATAATGGTATACATTTTAAAAACCAAGATGTCCATGCCTTATGTACTCAGTTCCATATTCAACATCACTTCTCCACCCCTTACTATCTACAAAGTAACAACCAAATTGAGGCTTCCAATAAAACTATGAAAATCCATAAGAAAACAATCAATGAAGCTGGTCGTGATTGACATTTGCAGCTCAATCTCACCTTATGGACATAACGCACTAGAATCCAAACCCTAACTAGTGCTACTCCATATGCATTAGTCTATGACACCGAGTAAATTTTACCTATCGAGGTCGAGCTCCTTCTCTTAGAGTTTCTATGCAGTATCTCATTGATGGAGAAGAGTATAGAATTGCTAGATCACATGAGCTAGAATTATTGGATGAGAGGCATCTTACAACACTTAATCACCTTCAGGTCTATCGAAAATGCCTTCATCAAAGCTATAACAACAAGATCAAGGAAAGATGGTTTCAAGTAGGTGATCTTGTTCTAAAAGAAAATCAGAGAAACCAGCAGGATCGAGACAAAAAGGGAAAGTTTGAACTAAATTGGTTGGGACCCTTCATTGTTACAATAATATATGGATTAGGAGCTTATACATTATCAACACTTGAAGGAATTCCTTTAGATGAACCCATCAATAGTGTTCATCTTAAGAAGTTCCATGCTTGATCCTCAAAGTATCCCTAGTAGAAAAATCCCCCCCAAAAAAAATAGAAAATCCCAAAAAAATTAAAAAAATAGAAAAATCTAAAAAATAAAAATAATAAGAAAAATCCAAAAAAATAAAAAAATAGAAAAATCTAAAAAAAAATAAAAATAGAAAAATACAAAAAAATCAAAAAAATAGAAAAGTACAAAAATAAAATAATTTGTCCTCTGGTGAAAACCTGGTAAACAGGCACCTTGGATAAGTACCATAGTGAAAACCTAGCAAATAGCACTATGTGTAATTGTCATCATACACCGTCTATTAAGTTCTCATCCATATCATCCCATTCCATCCCATAATAAAACCCCTTCCATCCATCCATAATAAAGTTATTGACCTTTGCATTTCCGTATACCCGTCTATCATCTCTTGGAAATTGTCAGTGTCACTTGTTATCCACTAGTGTTTTCTATTCATAGTAAGACCATCCATTGTCATTCTATCCATACTAACATCATCATCATCTTCTTCTATTTCATCTACAAAAATCCTACAGAAAAAAAACATAGATGTTAGACATCACATCAGAAGCATCGTATATCCATAACATATCCATATAGTCTATCTATAGCAACAATCCATAAACATCATGTATACATCATAAATCATCCATTATATATCATCCATAGCATAAAACAAATAAACCATCTAGCTAGTACAATGTCATCCATACCATCATAAGCATATCATCACAATAAATCCATGATCATAGTACATGTCAATCATATCATATTATCATTATCCATCATATAAGCATCATATGTCATCATCACATCATATATAAGCATTATAAGCATCATATACATAATCCATAATATAAGCATCATATACATTATCAATCATATAAGCATAATATACATCATCCATCATATAAGCATCATATACATCATCCAGAACACATCATGTATGTCGTCATCGTCATGTCATCTCTCATATATATAAAAAAATAAGTGTCCTGTACATGTCTATACAAAAGGGGCTACAAGAGCCATACATATACAAAACTGTACCCATAGGCACCATCGTGTTATACATATATATACATAGTCAAAATATGCAAAGTGTCTAAGTCAAGCTTCCCTCTGAAGGATTAGCCCCACCCCTGATGGTGGTGGTTTTGTTAGAAGAGGCTGCTGTACCCCTACTGCTCATGGTGGCAGAAGTCCCATAGTTGATCCTCTTGACCTCATTGATGAGGAGGCCTCTGATCTTCTCCTCTCTCTAAAGATAGGCTTCCTCTGATAAGGAGGTACTACACTATGATATAAACCTCTGTAATACTCAGCCTCACGGGTCACCCTGGTCAACTCATGCTATACTCTGGAAAACTCATTGACCAAGGCAACTATCAGATGATCTAATCCAATCATAGCCCTCACAGTGTCCCTCTCCTATGCCACTCTTTGTAGCTGGGACTTTGACCTAAGACACATACCTATAGCTCTGTCCCTCTCCGCCATCACCCAAGCCATCTCCCCCAGAGTTGGTCTCGGTAGCTATGTCTATGTTTGTATCATGACCTGTGCCTGTTGCATCACTACTCTCACATCATCTTGCTTCAGACGGAGCCTCACTACTAGGAGCTCATATCTCTATCACCGATGTGTCTCCTGCTCCCTATCTCTATCTCCCTCTCCTTTGCATCATGGTCCCCTATAGGAGCATCCTGCTCACCCATAGCCACATCCTGGTGGCCCACCTCCACCTCTGCCTACTCCTCCTATCTAGGAGCCTCCTTAGTCTCAATCCTCTACCTCTATAGTCGAGTCTTTCTTGATTCTACAACTATCTCTCTTCCTTCTATCTCCATAGACCTCCTCCTTTGTTGTCCAACCACCTCGTCGGGGATGGTCAGTCTGACAGGCCTGTGTGTCAACCATAAGGTATCATACATTCATGTGGTACTTGGGTCAGCCTCCCCCACTCTAGGATCCCACTGCATTGGGGAAATTGCATCAAACTCTGTCAAAGTTGTAGCAACAATAATCTCAAGGCCTTAGTCTGCCACCTCCCTCTGAGTATGAGCAAAAATGGCCTCCTATACTAGAACAAGTTGTGCTATACTAGAACAAGTTGTGATAATCCAAACTGTCTGAGTACCCTATCTAGGAGGTACCTCTCAATAATATACATGGTGCATCCAAATAGGCATCTCCCCTATCTACAATATACCAACTACTCAACATCATCAAACCATACCTCACAGTCTTGCATGGTCTCCATATAATTGTGTCCAACTCATCTAGGGTCTAGCGCTAATAAGTTATCTCCTCAAGCTATTTGTGTGTAGTTGTCCCATCATATTAATGAACAAATGGTTGTCCATTCTCTCTATGGCATGCAAAAATGGGTCACGTTACTGCTATATGCTCCCATGCCCAAACATGTAGCAGAGTCACTTCGATAGCTAGACTAGATCCATACCTATAAACCACCTGGTGCATATCATGATATAATTGCCCTAATAGGCAAGGAACCCATGCATATCTAATACCCTCTGAGAACATGCCCTCAAGAACACATCCCAATCCAATTGAAAAGCCTCGAGAGCGTCAGTTTGGCGTGAGTGATGAGGCCATATTTTGTCTTGTTTTTCTTTCTTCAAGTACCTATTTCCTAAGACATTTCTAGACTTCTATATACACTAATTATGTCTATAATTATCCTTAAGACATTGAAATCATGAAGATGGGTATATAATATGTTGTTAATTAATTATGTGTGAATGATTGACTGCTCATGAAATATGTTAGTACTTTATGTTGATTTTAGTGATAGTGATGTAGAGATACCATGTGATGTACTTATTCTTGATGTAGCAAGAATGTGGCTACATGTCATGAAGATCACTGGACAACCCACAACAAAAGAAGATGGCGATATCCACAGTAGATGATACAGGCACCTACAACCAAATGAAGAAGACCCTGAATTGATTGGGATGAGTCATCTATAAACTCTCCACTCTATGATGGTTATCCTTTGAAAGATGATGCAATCTTAAATAATGAAGGAATCTTAGATCGTGCTCTATGTTCTGTTTCTAGTCTTAATTGTTCTTCATGGATACTAGAGAGAGAGTTATAGTAGGACTGTACCATTGATGTTACCTTGATGATAGTTTAGTTTCCTATTCCTAGTTTCCTTTGCAATAAAGTCCTCTTCCTTCGTTATTGGATAATGGATAGTAATAGCATTTATTGTTCAGTAGTTTTGTTCAAATAGACAATGTTGATCTTGTCTATGGAGATTAGATTTTGCTACATACAGGTTAGATAGAGATTGTATTATCAGATTTCATTGTTGTACCTTTTGCTTTGGCATTCAATAAAGGAATACATGTTTTGAGTTCAATCAAAGATTACAAAGATACAATAAATATTTAGCTAGATTTCATGAGATCACAGTCACTCAAGCAGGCCACTTGAGGTACTGTGTCTCTCCACTTTGTTTATATGTTTAGTTTATGATTGTATGTTTATATATGTATTATTAATGCATGTTGTAATGAGTTATATTATGAGAATTAGTTAGACTTTGATAATCTATGTTGTTGAGTCTTGTAGAGTCAAGGTGATCATTGAACTAACTGTTAGCTATTCTTTTATCTATAAGTTACATAAAACCATTCAATTATAGCTCTTTGAATAAGCCTTAGTAATTTCCTACTAGTCCTTCTTACTTAGAATATTGTCAATTCTTGCAAGTAGAATTGTGTTTCCTTCAACTAGTTCATTCCCTTACATAACCTCAAGATTAAAACTCATAAATCCTTAACTGTACACATAGTACATGCATCATCCAAGAAGAGTACGATTCCCTAGTTTGACAATGTAAATGTAACACATTATATAGCCAGTACATTGCTTGATATAGGATCTATTGGTCCGTTGAGTAGTGTGCATGCCCTTTCTGCATCAATGTATTGGTTAATAATGGAGTTAGACATTTTTGGTGTCATTGCCGGGGATGGTGCTAAGGTTTAGAGTTTCTAAGTTCTTTTTGAGTTAGCTTGTACTTGCTTTACTAGGATATAGTATTTTTCAGCATTTGGGATCGCTTAGATATTCAATCCATCTCAAAAACTATCCACTAACACAGTGCAGGAACAGAGCCATTAGCTTATACATCATTATATGCCAAGAGACCATAGAGGGAGGTTTGTTCCAACCAGTTCAATAGAAGAAGAAGAAGAACACTTTGAATTATCCCTTGGTCTGGAGAACATTGAGGATTTTGAGGATATTGCAAGTTGGAATTAAGGCATGATGGTAGAAGAAGTAGTATAAAAACTAGCTAAACAAGTTACCTTTGCCTTTCCTATTTCAAACTAGGAGAGAATTGACACCTTGAAGAATATTTGTCCTTCAGCTATACCACACTTTCATGGGCTAATCACTAAAGACCTAGATACCTTTCTCTTTGGGTTTGATGTACTCTGTAGGAGTTATGATTACACTACAGTTGCATACAAACTCAAGATCTTCCCAGCCACCCTTAAGGATACTGCATTATAATGGTTTATGGGTCTGGGTGAGAATTTAATAACCAATTGGGCCACCATGAAGGAGAATTTTCTATAAAAATATCAGGATTATTGTCATGACAGAGATATGAATGGGGATGACATCTTTAGGATGTCACAAAAAGTAGATGAGCCCTTGGAAGATTATGTTGAGAGATTTCAGTTTTGCCTCAAGAAATCAAGACATAATAGGCTCTCTCTAGAGTCACTCAAGATGGTCTTCCTAAGAGGTGTGGGTGAAGAATGTATGGATGCACTCAATTTAATTATAGCAGGGGATATTTCTCAAATCGGGTTTGATGAAATTTGTCAAAACTATTCACGCTTTACCTTGAAGAAAAATAGAGGTTTTAGAACCCTAACTGTGAGTAAATCATCCATTGGGGTCTCCAAAGTAGAGGTCAACAATCTCCTATCAAACATGAAAGAGAATATAATAAGCCATTTGGCAACATAATTGAGCACTTTGCACATAAAGAAGAAACAAGAGACATCAGAGGTAACTTTGAGTGAATATTGTCCACATTGTCAACAGAAGAAGGCTAATTGCTGATTCAAGGGTATTGCTAGTATTTTAGAGGAAAAGAATGAGAAAGTAGATTTCTGAGCTATAGAAGATGAAGAAGGTCAAGTGTTCTACATTTCACAAGGAAGGCCATGGTAGCAAAGACAATGTATGCCTCAGGACCCCTTGACCAATCCCATGTCATTTGCATCATCTGCTTCAAATCCTCAAATTTGAAACAATGCACCTTGGTATAACCTGCCACAACAACAATGGGTAACCATGCCACCCAGTTGGACCCAACAGTAGGGGATATGGCCACAACAACCATTCCAACCCTCAAATTATAATCCACAATGGTAGGCCAATCAAAACACCTAGCCACAACAGTGGTGTGGGAACCAACCTTGGCAAAATCCAAATATGAACAACCTACAACCACAACAAGCCCTACCTCAACAACCTACCCTTATGCCAAATACAACCTTCCCTACTCTTGTCCCACCTAGAGCCACTCAATTGCCGACACAAAATGCACCTAACCCTAACAACAAACCTGTTTAGCAGGCCTATACTAATGAGGCCATCCAATACCCAACCTATACGGTTGAAGTTAGTGATTTGCACCTACACTCAGGAAAAATGCTTGCTGGACCTCCATCTGCACTCATCATAGAACTTCTTGATGAGGAACAACCCTCTGTCACTAACAACCATCTGAATAACCAGTAGAAGCCTTCTGAGAAAATCTTTCCGTAGGAAGAAATCATCACTAGGAGCCCTCCATTTCTAGAGAGATTAAAAATGCACCTTCCACCAACTCCATCTGAGCCCAATTTTGATTTTATGGGGCAACTAAAAAATGTCTGTGTTAAAATTACCCTCATCCAAGCCATCAAGGATGTACCCATATATACCAAGGCTATAAGGAAGTTATGCCTTAAGAAACCAGGAAGGATAAGAAAAGATCCTCAGACAGTGCATGTTATAGGACAACTTGCTAATATCATGTTAGGTAACTTGGTTGTTCCAAAATATGTAGATATAACTAGATAGATTTGGAAAAAATATGTAGACTCCTTGGCTGGGAAAAAATATTTTCTTTCCTTGATGGATTCGGTGGATATAACTAGATCAAGATAACCCCTGAGGACCAGAATAAGACCGCATTCACATGACCATGGGGGACATATGCCTATTCCATCCTTCCATTTGGACTCTATAATGCACCTGCCACATTTCAGAGAGTTGTTTTAAGCATCTTTGTTGACCTTGCCCATGACTCTATGGAAGTATATATGGATGATTTTACCACTTATGGAGAGTCTTATGAGAAGGCCTTGAAAAACATTGAAAAAGTACTACAGAGATGCCAAGATCATAACCTGTCTCTTAATCATGAAAAATGTTTCATGATCTAATGCAAGGAGTAGTGCTTGGTCACTTTGTATCCAAAGCAGGCATTCAAGTGGATCCACACAAAATTGAAATCATTTCAACATTACCTGTTCCTCAAAAATAAAAGGATGTCAGAAGCTTTCTAGGTCATGTATGGTATTATAGAAGATTTATAAAGGACTTCAGTAAGATTGCTGCCCCTTTGTTTATTTTACTCTCTAAAGATGTAGAGTTTAATTAGACAGTTGACTGTCAGTCATCCTTTGACAATCTCAAAAAGTCATTAACAAAGACACCTGTACTCAGAGGACCTAATTGGGGAATACCTTTCCATAGACATATAGATGCTTCTGAATTTGTTGTGGGGACTATGTTAGGACAAAAAGAAGGGAATCTGGAATATACAATTACTACATCAGCAAGAATCTCCAAGGTGCTAAACTTAACTATACTATCACTGAGAAAGAAACGTTAGCTGTTATTTATGCAATCAATAAGTTCAGACATTATATCATTAGGTATCCTATTTTCATTCACACTGACCGTACAAAAATAAGATACCTGATGAATAAACCAGTGGTAAGTGGTAGATTGGTTAGATGGTTACTGCTACTCCACAAATTTGATATAACTATTGTGGACAAGCCTAGGAAGGCCAATGTTGTTGCTGACTTCCTCTCCAGGCTCCTTACTTGTAATGAGGACCCAGTCATTGATGATTCTTTTCTAGATGAACACTTATTTGCACCAACTGTACAAACTCCTTCGTATGCAGATATAGAAAATTATCTAGTCACAAGAAAAACACCTCCACACCTCTCACCAAGGGAGAGGTGCCACCTAGTAGAGTGCAACTTTCCCTATTCTTGGGTAGATGGTTACCTCTTCTATATTGGACTTGATCATATTATGAGAAGGTGTATTAGAGATGATGAAGTATATGATATTCTCAAAGCATGTCATGTTGAACCTTGTGGTGGACACTTTGTAGCTAAGAGGACAACAGTCAAAATCTTGAATACTGGATATTATTGGCCAACCTTGCACAAAGATAAAACTCTCTATACAAGAAGATGTCACCACTGTCAAAGGATGGACAGACCTGCAAGAAGTGATGAAATGCCTCTACAACCACAACTAGTGGTCACAACATTTGACAAATGGGGCATTGATTTTATTGGACCCATAGATCCACCATCTAATAACACGGAATATATACTTGTTTGCACTGATTATCTCACAAAATGTGTAGAGGTGAAAGATTTGACAGTAGCTAGAGTAAGGTTTCTACATTCCTCTATGAGGAAATATTTACAAGGTATGGTGTCCCAAGGGAGAGTCATAGATCAAGGACCACAATTTACCTCTGCACTGATTGCTAGCCTTATTCAGGAGTATGAAATTAGACATAAAAAGTCCACTCCCTATCATCCATAGTAAAATGGTCAAATTGAGGTCACCAATAGAGAGCTTGAGGCAATATTGACAAAGACAGTTGCATTACACAAGAAAGATTGGGTAGCAAGACTCTTTGAAACAGTTTGGGCATATAGAACTACATGGTAGACAACTACAAGGTACACACCTTATGAGATAGTTTATGGAAAGAAAGATGCCCTTCCTATTGAATTTGAATACAAAACATTGAGAACTGGTGTCCAACTTGGGATGGACCTGTCAACAACTCAAAAGGAAAGGTTGCACCGACTTAATGCATTGGAGGAGTTAAGGATGGAAGCAGTTCATCACACTGAATTAGTACAAAATTAGAGAATCAAATGACATGATCAGTATATCAAAACAAAGGACTTTCAAGAAGGTGATTGAGCACTCCTTTATGACTCTAGGTATAAAGATCATAAGGGCAAATTGTAGACCAGGTGCTTAGGCCCTTATGAGATCAAGGAAGTTTTCCCAAATGGTGTAGTCTAATTAACCACGATTGACCCAGTTAGATTCTCACAGATGGTTAATGGACATCGATTGAGATAGTATAAGAAGCCTTTAAGTAAAACTACATTCCTGCAATAATTAAAGGTAGATATGGATAATAAAGTTCCATAGCCTCTTGCCTCAGGTGAGGCTTGTAGCCAAGTAGCATATGATCATAATATTCCAACAACAGATCAAGCTACTAGCTTGACTGAAGTTACACAATAGGTTTGAGTTCTACGCACTTTGTACATAAATAAAATCATAATATCATAAAAAATAAAAATAAAATAATTCAAAAAAACATAAAAAAAGAAAAACTCATTACCTAGAAATAAAACAAGGAAATCCTCCACACCAAATCATTCAATCAGAAGTTTAGGCTCCATCAATTTAGTTATGATTATGCACTTCATCTTTCCTTTGGCATCCAACCACTTCATTGAAAGGACCTATATCCAAAGGCTCTCTACTATTCCATGGGACCTTTATTTGTTGCACCCACAACCATGAGTTGTCATTCACATGGGACTTGTACTAGATGCACCTGTAGCCAACGCACATGGGACCTATTCATTTCATGTCCTGATTGCGTGCATGCAGCCACTACTGCCTGCAACACCTTTTCTCATGGCATCCACATGCCTCCATCTTCCACTGGCCTATACATTTCTGCTACATGTCACATAGCCACTACACATTCCATCAACACACATCTTCCCTATCACATCATTGTGATTCACTCCGTCGAGCACATCAAATCCATCTGCCATGCCATCATTTTTCCATGTAACAATTCTAATATTGACATCCCCTCAAAGGTATTTATCTAGCTATTGCTTTAACTAACATTTATTGCTTCTTATTTTATGACTTTCACAATTTGTACATCATTATTTTTACATATTATATCACTTTGACATGCTTTCAACCCTTTCTTTTGTACCACTAGTCTATCTTTTCATTTGTGGAAAAATGAACTTATAGTTGGGGGGATACTGAATTATTTTATGAACATTCAAATTTCTTAAGTCCCTTCCTTCATAATGATGACCATCTGTCGCATAACATACAAGCCAATAGACTAGCAATTGGTAGAAGCAACTGGTAACAAGGGTCTGGCGAGTAGAATTAGATAGAGAATAGTGGATTGAGAGTTTTCATGAGATATCACGATGGGTGGAGATTTGATCAGGAGAGAGCCTATTGTCCACTTAACATTATTAGCTGACAAGGATTGTATACCTATTTTTCAGAAGGTAGGGTGGTTGGAATATTTTCTTAAGATAATAGAGTATAATGAAGACATTACCAAACAATTTGTAGAAACATTCCAGAATGAGGAAGCTATAGTGAAAGGCTAACAGGTTGACGCGACTGTAGCTACTATAGTTGAAGTTACAGGGCTACAAGAAGTTTGAGAAGAATTCCCTGTAAGAATTGATGCCATTTCTGCAAGGGTCAAGTTCATACAACTAGGTGAAAGGATAGAATCTACATCTCAAGGTGCCAAATGACTCTCTTTAGCCTGGTTATGGGCCTCTCTTGCTACCTATATTATTAAATACGTTACATGTGATGGGAGGCAATCTTTGCTTTATACTGTGCATTTCAAACTTTTGAGCCATCTCTGTCATGGAAGGGTAGTGAATGTTTTAAATTTTTTGTTCAATTTGTTAAAAAGGATGTCTGCTAAATATAGAAGGAAAAATTGCTAGTCTTCAATGTCTCATCATGGTTTGGTTGTGTTATTAGTAAAGAGGAGTTTATCTATTTAGTACCCTAAAATTTCTTGGGAACATTTTCTTGAAATTAATCATGTTAATGAGGGTCATGTGAGGGTTGAACTGGAGAGAGAAGAAGGGCACATGTAGAAAATTTACAAACAGGAGAAGAAGAGGAAGCACCTACGACCTCTTCTCACCCATAAGCTTCACCTACCCATTGCCTATAATTGCTAAGGAGCATCCAACTCCAAACTCTTATAATCTTATTAGAGAACCTGCTAGTTCTTCCACACCTACAGTTTCACTAGTTTCAACCCCCTTGCCAGAACATGCATCCTCACAGACTTCTAGCCGCACAAAGAAAAAGTCAAAACAAAAATTGTAGCCTGTAGCTTCTAGCTCATTGCCCACAGCACCTGAAACTGCCTATGAAACCCCTTCTATTTTAAAGCCCACTAAGAAAAGAAAATCATCCTCTTCTTCATCTAGAGCCATGGAGAAACAAAGAGTCCCTACTTGATCATGTAGGCGGTTAGATAGCCTAAAGGAGAAAGAACTTTCAAGGGAGGAAACCCAACATGAAAAGAAGAATGTGGTTGATATACACACTGATACCGATTCTGAAAGGGAGCATCTATTTGTTGATAGAGAACATAAAAATTAAGCTACACACTCATTCCAGAGTCTGATATAGAGTCTGAGGAGGAAGATTTATATACAGCCATGAAGAAGCATCAACCTCCCCCTGAAATTGAAAACTAGATTTCTCAGCCTCTCAAGATGAAACACAAGAAGAAGAATTGTTGTTGGATTCCAAGGGCACAATAGAAGGGGAGAAGGCTGAATTACAGCTAGACCTGGAGAAAATTGTAGATTTGGAGAAGAAGTTGAGGGATTATCAACAAAATAAGATAGGGTTAAATGAATAGGTTAAGAAGTTGGAGGATCAACTACATGTCTTCCAGAAACAAGGGTCAAGAACAGAACATTTGGCCCAATTGGCCATCATAGAAATCAATAGAAGGAATCTAGAGCATGTGCAATCAGAAGAGTAGTCCGAAGAACATACTCCACCCGCTTTATTTACAGTTACCCTGTAACTATGGAATAAGATAGATGAATTAGTAAAAGAACAAGGTGAACTAGAGGAGAAACATAGCAAGGAGATAGAGGTGAATAACATAGAAATAAAAAGATTGAAATTCAAAATAGACAGAATGACAGACATGACTATCTAATTGATGAGGTGTCAACCACCTGTAAGGGTTTATGCCCTCTATCTACATGAGCAGTATCTAAGATTTTAGTTTAGAAAACTTTATAGTGATGCCCCTATCTCCCTTTTTACACCTGCCTTATTTCTAACAGCTTACCAAAGAGCTAACCCTAATATTCAAAACCAACTGTGTGAATTCTACATGCATGAACTTGCCATTCCATATGACACTCACTAGAATCCCCTGGTTGTTATTGGGGATGTGCAATTGAAGGCCCTAGCCTCATTCATTCAAAATGAGCATAGGAGAGGAGAGTTACAACAATATTATAATGAAAGAGAGAGGTCACTTCCTCTCAACCTCAGGGTAGAATCCCCAAATCCCCAAAATATAGTGGAGGAATGGGTGGACCTAATTGAACATCAAGAGGTAGAAACTAAACTCCTGGAATGTAGAGCCATGGATTACAAGAAATTTAGGGAATTGGCTGAAGGAATTGGTAAAGAAGCTTTGGGTTTCTCACAGGGTAGGTGGAAAGAGTTGACACCAACACTGCAAAGGAAAGAGCCCCATTTAGTATTTAACCTCTCAGCAACAATCAACAGGGCATAAAGATAGATAAGACCATCCCATGAACATGAGATAACCTGGCTACCATTAGTATTCCATCCTCCCTTGCTTCTTTATCCTATTCCATATTGGATGGGGTAGAGGATGAATCAGGCAATAGAATAGTCTAGGTGGAATAGGTTGGCAGAATAGATGGGCTTCTATCTCAAACAAGACAAAGGAGTAGAAGAACCTACAGATTATAGGGAGATAGCTCTTCAGTGCAATCAAATACCTTGGTTATTGGAGGACCATCAACATATTTAGTTGGGGGGTGTGATGAGGCCATGTTTTGTCCTATTTCCTAAGACATTTCCATACTTCTATATACACTAATTATGTCTATAATTATCCTTAAGACATTGAAAGCATGAAGATGGGTATATAATATGTTGTTAATTAATTATGTGTGAATGGTTGATTGCTCATGGAATATGTTAGTAATTTATGTTGATTTTAGTGATAGTGATGTATAGATACCATGTGATGTACTAATTCCTCATGCAACAAGAATGTGGCTACATGTCATGGAGATCACTGGACAACCCACATCAAAAGGAGATGTCGATATCCACAGTAGATGATACAGGCACCTGTAGCCAAATGAAGAAGACCCTAAATTGATTGGGATGAGTCATCTATAAACTCTCCACTCTGTGACAGTTATCCTTTGACAGATGATGTAGTCTTAAATAATGAAGGAATCTTAGATTGTGCTCTATGTTATGTTTCTAGTCTTGATTGTTCTTCATAGTTACTAGAAAGAGAGTTATAGTAGGACTTGACTGTTAATGCTACCTTGATGACAATTTAGTTTCCTATTCCTAGTTTTCTTTGTAATAAAGTCCTATTCCTACATTGTTGGATAATGGACAGTTATAACATTTATTGTTTAGTAGTTTTGTTCAAATAGACAATGCTGATCTTGTCTATGGAGATTAGATTTTGCTACATATAGGTTAGATAGAGATTGTATTATCAGATTTCATTGTTGTACCTTTCACTTTAGCATTCAATAAAGGAATACAAGTTTTGAGTTCAATCAAGGATTACAAAGCTACAGTAAAGATTTAGCTAGTGGGATCACAATCACTCAAGCAGGCCACTTGAGGTACTGCATCTCTCCACTTTGTTTATATGTTTAGTTTATGATTTTATGTTTATATATGTATGATTAATACATGTTGTAATGAGTTATGTTATGAGAATTAGTTAGACTTTAATAATCTGTGTTGTTGAGTTTTGTTGAGTCAAGGTTCTCACTGAACTAACTATTAGTTGCTCTTTTATCTGTAAGTTACATAAAAACATTCGATTATAGCTATTTGAATAAGCCTTAGTAATTTCCTACTAGTCCTGCTTACTTAGAGTATTGTCAATTCTCACAATTAGAATTGTGTTTCCTTCATCTAGTTTATTCCCTTACACAACCTCTAGATTAAAACTCATAAATCCTTAACTATACACATAGTACATGCATCATCCAAGAAGAGTACAATTCCCTAGTTTGACAATGTAAATGTAACACATTATATGGCCAATAGGTTGCTTGATATAGGATCTATTGGTCTGTTGAGTAGTGTGCATGCCCTTTTTGCATCAATGTATTGGTTAATAATGGAGTTAGACAATGAGCATCTCACCAATCAATACAACCACCACTAGATACAACCTATCAAATTAAGTCCGTAATTGGCTGGGGTTTACCTCCCCATCCTCGATCCTGAGATCTCCAGTCATCAACAACTGGGAAAGTGCACTCTCCTTTGTGTCAGTGTCATAGATCACTCATGCCCTATAGATCAAGATGTGGAGTATCCTCCAAACATCCTCTAGCATAATTGTAATCTCTCTTGTTAGTAATAGGAACAAGACATGCTCTCTATACCATCACTCCACCAGTGCAGTCATCATCATTCAATGTGTCCTGATGGGTGGCATGTGAGTGACATACCATAGTCCCATCACCTCCAAGAATAAGTCCTCATCCTCATCAAGGTTAGGTACCAAGGCTAGAGTCACTGGATGGCACTCTCGGTACATCAGTGGTGGAAGTACAACCTGCATTCACAATCCTCAACTTGTTAGTTCCTTAAATTTTTTTAAAAAATTGCATGCGACCTATTTTTATCAAAAGCACTTAACTAATTTGACATGCGTTGTATTGTTGATCATTTGTGCATAATTGTTCCTCAAAAGTGCACACCTGTTTATCAATTGTTCAATATAATTTCATAAGCGCCTACCTTGGAGTCATTTGTGAACACTTGGCTCTCATTTGCGCCTACTTGTTGACCACTTGCACAATTCTATCCTCCATTTTCTCCATTCTGGCATGCACCCACACCTTGATCTCAAGATTTCACATGCGACCTCTTTTATCAAATGCGCCACTATAGGCATCATTTATGGCCTATTTTCTTAGATGCACCACATTTTTTCTCATTTGCACCAAACTGCTCACCATTAGTACAATTTTAGCCTAAACCTAAACCCTACCAAAAGTGACACCTTTTTTCATTAGCACCATTGTGAGCCCCATTTACACCTTTACGCATCATTAGAGCCATTGTGCACCCCATTTGTACCATTATGCATCATTATCACCATGATTTTCATCAAAAGCGTCATTCTAACTACAAGTTCGCTTCTGGAGACACCTAGGACCTACCCATTTTCACCCTCATTAATGACCCTCATAAATACACTATTAGGTAAGAAATGAATTACATACCACTCCTAGTGCTCCTACTGGTCGACTGTACATTTGGACTCTCTTTACGCAGTGATCTACTTGTGGAATCCCAACCATCTTTGCACATTGATATTTCCTAAGCACTAGAGGACAATAATTCTAATCTTTGAGGATGCAAATAGCTTGAAATTGACCCCTTGGGCTCTACATATAACCTCCCCAACCCTAGTTTCTTCCCTCCCATGACCTTGTTTTTCTTCGTGTCAGTCCTCATTCTCCATTGTGTCAGCCTCCACTTCCTATTCTGGATCTTGTCCTATTTCTTCTACGTCATCATCCCATTCTTCTTGTCAAGAGTCCACCTAGCTAAACTTCATTTTTCCTAGTTATGCTCTTGAGGGGGCATCCTACCTCTATCCCCTGCTACACTAGAGTACAATAGTTGACACACTATTCATATCATTGGTAATTCTTTGAAACAAATGCCATGAAACACATTGTCTTAAAGAGAGGCAAAATGTAGACACCTAAAAATGACTAACACATTTATCACCTTGCATATGCACCATTCTCTCATCAATTTCTTCTAATTTCCCCTAATTCAAAATTAATTAAATGATTCTTAATTGTTTAATCAATTTCATCATTTCACCATTTTATTCTTCTATTTTACATTAATTAAATAAACATATTATTTAATTAATTCACCATCTTATTCCTCTTATCCACAAACAATTAAATAATTTCAATTATTTAATTGGCTAATTATTCTTCCAAAATTAAATAAATTATTCTAATTTATTTAAGTTGACTATTCTTATCTCCTAAATAAATAAAATTAAATATTTTATTTATTTCCTATTTTCCTCCATCATGCACAACAAATTAAATAAATTTATTTATTTAATTTCTAATTTATCTTCTCGTCTTCTAAATTTATCTTTTTCTTCTAAATATCTTCGATGCAAATAAATAAAATTAAATATTTTATTTATTTCCTATTTCCTCCATCATGCACAACAAATTAAATAAATTTATTTAATTAATTTCTAATATATCTTCTCATCTCCTAAATTTATCCTTTTCTTCTAAAATTCTTCTCATGCACATAAATTAAATAATTTATTATTTAATTATATCTATTGTATGCCAAAAAACAAATAAAAAGTTGAGTTTAATTGGCTTTAAATCTTTGTTTTTATCAATCAATTCATTGAATAGAAAAAAAATTCTATTTTATGAAAATCAAATCCTATCTTTATCCAATAAAGAAATTAACTCTTTAAAACAAGCTTTTTGCATGTACACTTGTCATGTGCACATTCCTTCATGATCTCTCAATTTATCTCATCCATTGATTTTATCTAATTTTATCCACCGTTGATCGAACTCTTTTGAAAGCTATAAATACATCCATTCTCACCCTTCACAAACTTTGAGATTTCAACATCCATATCATCCTCCGAGCATTCATTGAAGCAACCTTGCATCCATTGAGATTGTCATTCATCCATCCACTTTGTAGTCATGGTTATGCTACGTTTAGAGCAATCCACATATCAATACACCAATGAATATATATCGCTGTGTGGTAACTTACATTATTGTTTGCTTTGATTTTGATTATTGTCACTTCAATTATTTCTTGAGTTATGTAGACATTGGAATATGATCTCTATGTTTCTTGTTTGAATTCTGATTTCTAGCATATACAACAATATTATGAAAGGTGAGTCTTTTAGAAGACTCCATAAGGTGCCTTCTCTTGCCCTAAAAATTATCCTCATTTCTTCATTTCCATTGTAGCCAAAGAACCTTAGTGGTTAAAATAAGCCAAAAAAGATTATAATGTAAGTCCAACCCCTCAGCATATCCAAACAAAATCTCATGCCAAGAAAATTTATTTCTCCTATCCTAACCCCAGGTCAGAAATGAATATCGACCACATTTTCTTAGCAAATTTGCATTCAAAAAAATATGCTCAATAGTCTCAAGTGAATTACAAAATTTACAAATGCTCTTAATTAGGTTAGACTTCAAATAGTTCATGTCAACAACTAGTCTCTTAAGAAAAAGCAACCACTTGAAACAATAATTCTTAGTGTGTATGAGGAAAGTCAATTATGATAAGATCAAAACTAACAAATCAAAAACCCATAACACTAGCAGTTGGACCCATAGGTTCAATGAGCACGCCGATAGTTTTTATTATCCTAAAACTTTGTTAGTGATGGATGCCTTTCCCATCAAGGTCTAAATTTGAGAGTTTCTTTTTTTTTAAAGTGGTAGAAACCACTGAAATTTATTAATAAAAAGAGAATAAAAAATGCCAGATTTAGGAAGGCATACCGGTAGGAAAGAATCAGCAAAGAAAACCTCTGGTTATAGCCTGTTTTTGACGAAATTTAAACAAAAATTAACTCAAAAATTGAGTCGATCCAGAAGAAGTTTATGGCTCTAAATTTGAGAGTTGTATAGGTGTATAGGCATTTTTGTTGTAAAATACAATCAAAATTTTAAAAAGGTTGTATCATATGAAAGGAGAGATTTTAGAGAAATTGTCAAAATTTATATAGGATTATGCTGATATACATATTTGGTTTTTATATAATTACTTATATTAAAGTGCACGTCATAGTAAGGCATCATTGAATAGATAATTGTCATAAAAAATTGCTTGATAAGTTCAGTCAATTGTCAAATTTAGGCCCTGTAATTCCCATAGTCAAATTCTTAATCACATGGAAGATGTTACAAAATTTAATGCAAATTTTTAAATTGTTTGCTTGTATGATAGGAATTAGTGTAATAATTAACTGTTTTTTTGCAATAAAACTATAAGTAAGTTGTTTATATTATATATATGTAGTAGATTAATCGAATCTTTTATTGATTTTTATATAATCCCCCATACAAAACAAATGAAATCCTTATCACAAAAGTAGAAGAAAAATAATAGAATTAAAATCCTATAGCTCGACAAAGGAATATTCCACTAAAGTCCACAAAGACACAATCTCCATGAATATTTATAAGGACTCATTTATTAACAACATCACTAAGGGGAGGATGACCCATTCAAATTCATCATTAATATTTTTTATTAATTTGAGAGTGCTTTTGACAAATAATTGTATAGAAGTTCTTTTCATCAATTTATCACTATGGAAATGTTGTGTAGCAATAAATTATAGTAGTTTAGAGATTTGCTAATTTTGATCAATACATTACTAATTAAGTCTAGTCCAAACCCATTCATTCATATCATATTTATCCTTTACATAAATCATTGTATTCTAAGAAGTTAATACTATGGAAATATAATATATTTGAACTATTTTTATGTTTTTCAAAAAATAAAACCATAATGACAAAACAAAACAAATAAATTAAAATGAGAGAAAATAAAAGAATACTCAAGATGTAATTATAGTACTATTTGGAAGGCATGAACATTTAAGGTTTCATCTAATTGTAAAATGTAGATGATTGAAGATCTAAGGGGACCTTGAACATTGGTATCCTTGATGGACTGCATGTTGAGAACTTATACATAGATCATTGTATTCTAAGAAATTAATACTATGGAAATATCATGTCTTTGAACTATTTTTATGTTTTTCAAACAATAAAACCATAATGACAAAATAAAACAAATAAATTAAAATGAGAGAGAAGAAAAGAATGCTCAAAATGTAATTGTAGTACTATTTGGAAGGCAATGAACATTTAAGCTTTTATCTAATTGTAAAATTTAGATGATTGAAGATCTAAGGGGACCTTGAACAGTGGTGTCCTTGATGGACTACGTGTTGGGAACTTATATGGAGAATAATGTTCACTGATTTTTACCACCATTATATTTTCTTTTTCAATATGAATATAATGACATGTTTAGACAGTCATGCTACATTTTTCTTTGGTTGTATTTTTTATTTTATAACATGAAACTTTGACATTCTTACAATGGCAAACATATAGAAATGCTCCTTCTAATATTTATACCGATATGCTTCTTCTTAAATTGGACAACATTCAAAGCATGGACAATTCTCCAATGATACTCATCACAAGCTTTTTCCCAAATAGATTTTTACATGTGCTATTCCATCCTATTATTTCAAAATACTAATCTACATATCAACCCTTTGTGTATGGGTTGAGATTATGATCTATTAAATCAATTACTTGCAATGCTAAGTATCACAACAATGTTATTAAATCAAACCATTGCTACAAATTACTATTAGATTGAAAGAATTATTGCATTATTTGAGATTAAGAAGAAGTAATTCAATAGGGGTTATCTCTTGCCAATCCATTTAGATCTCCTTGGCATTTATACAATGGCTTGTAAAAGGAGTAGTCAATCTCTACTGAAGCTTATCAATGTCCACATGTTAAATGAATTAGTCAACTATCAAATCTTCTTCTACCAAGCAATTTATTTCTAGACCCCAAAAAATGTGAGTTCACAAACATATTACATCTCCCAAAAAGTGAAGGGTTGTGAAGCAACATTAAAGATCTGTCACCATAAATGAGAAAAAAATCCACATTAAATTATGTAAATTAGATATGTTATCTATAAATAATCTCAAATGATAGATCTTCATCTGACGTAGGCACAAGATAATACAAATGTATATCGCAAATGTATCTTGAGATTGTATAAAATTGCTTCCATCATGTGATGTAGTTTAGAACTACCAATAAGGTTGCTTATTTGATTTTTCTATAATTTCTCATTAGCTTTTTAGGTTATTAGTACTTTTGGCAGATTACCATACCTATCAATCAGTTATATCTAATAATATTTTCTAATTTTTTTAATCAAAAATATTTAAAAAATTAGGTATTAATATTTATTGATATTTTTATTGGTTGGAATTTTCATCTGTTATTACAATCTTTACGTTACCCAAGACAATCAGTAATTGACTTTGTACAATGTTGACTTATTATTATATCAAACTGTTAAATATTTTAATTAAAAATACACATATGTCAAACTAGTACAATTTAAAAATTATTCATAATATTTGGATAGGATACAAAAATAATAAATCCATGGTGTTGGCTTCAAATAGGGCTTCAATAGCTACCAAGGCTATTTCATCTTTCCCATGAATTAATATTCAACTGATGTCCTTCCAAATGTCCTCCACATGTTGCACATCAATCCATGTGTTGGCAAGAGACACTATATGGATTCATGATTGTTGTCATTGATGGCAACAAAGTTCATCCCACACATCTGCAGGACATGGTATGTCTCTACCGGAAGTTAGAGTGAAGAATGTTGTGGTCCGGTAAACAGGAACAGAGCATGTGGCGAGGTCCGACAGACAGGTCCGGATCTCTCAGAGGAAGTATCTTGGTAAAGTGCAGATTTGGGGAAGTCAAGAGGACTATCTTGACTGATAGATTCCAAGGTTTGAGCCTCCGGTGTGGAAAGGATAAAGAGATATGAATGCTTAAGTACTGGGTTCCCAATTGGCAGTGTGAACAGAGGAAGAACTGACTGGTAGAACATCAGACATTATTCCGGATGTGTTACTGATGTTAGTAAAGGTTATGAAGGCATGAATTATGTTTGGTTGACATGGTTAATGATTTCCACAAGTATATCCTTGATCTGCATTACTTGGTATGCAAGGATTTAGCCGACAGATCAGAGTCTATTGAAAATATTGACTATTCTGGTGCCGACTAGAAAGATGATGAAATCACTTGTGCGGATATATATATCGGATGGATTTAGTTGTGAGAAGTAGTGTTGTGAGATATGATGTGCGAATAAAAGCAGAGCAGAGTAGAAGCAGTAAGGAAGGTCCAGTATGTGAAAGGAAAGCAGCATAAGAGAAGAGGAAGATGAAGTGCAGCAGATCAGTGTACTGAGCCTAACCGAAACTGAACCCCAGCATATGTGGATGCTACCAATCAGTTCAAGTATTGTTTAAGACTCTTTTTGTAGATAGTGTGTCTCTTGTAGGCAGTGTGCCTTCTTGTGAGCAGTGTGCTCGGGTAGTGAGCCCTAATTGGCAAGTGCCATTTTGTATTTCCATTCTTCTAACAAAGAAAACAATCTTGGGTTAATCACCCCGTGGTTTTCTCCCTTAACAGGGTTTCCACGTCAAAAATATTGTGTCATGTGTATTTCCATTTCATGGTTATGTTTGCTCATTTGAATTAATGTTACATTGATTATTAATAAAGTTTAGAAAGAGAAAGAAATTAGGATAATTGATTCACCCCCCCTCTCAGTTATCAACAATTGGTATCAGAGCTAAGTTCCTCCTAACAAAGCCTAACAGCTTGAGGAAGATCTGGGAATTCAAATGGATGCATATGGTTTAAGGGAGCAACTCAAGACTACCCTTGATGATCTTGAACAGTCAAACTCTGAAGTAAATGAATTAAAGGAAAGACTCAAACAGGCTGATGATTTCATGAGAGAACTAAAAGACAAATTAAGTCTCTCTATGAAAAAGAGAAAGGAGCTGCTTCAGCAATTGGCAAGACAAGGTGAAGCAAATAATGCAAATGAAGAGCTAAAAGAAAAAACTGAGTTGTGTGAAAAGTTATCAAAAGAAATCATTATGGTAAGACATGAAATGGAATCAGGAGTCATGAAGTTTACCCAAGAAGTTGAAGAGAAAAGAAAAACTGAAGATAATCTAAGACAATCTCTCAAGAAGAAATCAGAAGATTGCCACCAGATGGATAGAATTATCAGACATCTTGAATCTGATCTTGAAGATGCTAAAGATAATGAAGAAAAACTTGAGGATCAAATTGTCTCTCTCAAAAGGGATCTTCAAATAGCAAATGAGTATAAAGAGAAATTCAAGATAAGTTCTGCTCAACTTGAAGTTCTTCTTGGAAGTCAAAAGAAGGTAGATGACAAGTGTGGTTTGGGATATGAGAAAGGAGAAAGCTCCGGATCCAGTCAGAAGAATTTTGGATCAGAAAATCCATGGAACAGGCCTAGAAGACCTCTGGTAAGATAGCCTAATGCTCAAAGATATCCATCCTTCAATGGATACTGCCACAACTACAATCACTTTGGTCACAAAGCTAATTAGTGCAGAAAGAGAATGAATCAGATTAATTCATCTTTCTCCGGACAGTGTTTTAATTGCAAAAGGTATGGTCACAAATCTCATGAATGCAGAAATATGCAAATGAACAAATCATTCAATGGTAGATGCTTTGCATGCAATAGAATAGGTCATATGGCTAATCAATGCAGATCAAGAGGATATCAGTCAAATATGCAAAGAAATGTTGTTTGCCAAATCTGCAATAGATCCGGTCATAGTGCAAAATTTTGTAGAAGCAAGAATCAGGACAAAAGAGGTCCAGTATATCATAATCATCAAGATAAGGGTAAACAAAAGGTGAACGCGGATGAAGTTAAAAGTGAGATGAACAAGATTTGGGTGAAGAAAAGTACAGAGAATGTAGAGGTTGAATCCGCACCAGACTCTGGTGCTAATATTCCTTCTAGAAATTAAGAAGTGAGCTCTGGCTCAGGGGGAGACACAAAGAAAACCTTGTTCCCCCAGCCAGTCAACCGATGCCAGAACTGGCACAAGAAGAGTTGCGGAGTGTAGGGTTCATAAGGGCAACATCCAAACAAACTATGGTAAAGATTTGGAAGATCCGCATGATGTTTAAAGATCAGGATTGATCCGGTTCTCCAAGTCATCTGAATAAGGCAAACTGGAATAACTTAGGTCAAGCATTTATTGCAACCTAACATTAGGGTTTGCAGAGCAATATAAGGGTTTTTCTTATTAGTCACTTGCTCATTCTGCATTCAAGAAGAAATGAAAAGTGAAGCTCTGCAACAAAATTCCATAACTTCATCAAAGATCATTTACAGAAGTCAATTCATCCAGAAATCAATCCGGCCAACTACGTGAAACCGAAAGGCGCAAAAGGTATTTTCCGTTCTCAATATCTCTCTGCAAAGCTTTGAAAGATGCATACTCTAAATATAGTAAAGATCTCTGATAGGCCCCGCCCTAAATTCAATAAACATCCATACAAATCATTGGAGGTAGATCCCCTAGGAGCATTCTCTAGTGTTCCGCATGGCGTTTTGCACACATAAGACATTAGGGTTTACATACATGCAAATATTGAAGAGTTTGGGGAATTCAAAATGAGAGACATCTATCACAAACAATTGATAGATGATACTTTTGACCTTAAACCAGAATATAAGGGCATCCAGAAGAAACATTTTGATCAGTTTATTCATTTCCCCTGTTTTGAAGAAGATGAATGGGTCCGGTATGTATTGAGTAGGGTGCATGATAACTTCCTATGGCTGAACAAACCTTGCAAGATCACAAAGGAGGCAATTAGGGCAGTAACTGGTTTATACTCCTCCGGAGGGATACCTGTCCTCAAATCTGTCAAAAACAACATTGTAACTGAGGCCACTGGATCAAAATTTGATAAGAGGGCAATGACCATTGAAGATATTACTGACCCGGATGTCAAGTTTGCATCTATGATAATAGGATACAAGATATATCACTCCAGTAGGGAGAATTCAATATCTGAAACTATAGTATATACTGCTTATGAGATGCTGAGAAAGAATGCAGAATATGACCTCTGTGAACTTCTTTTGAGCCAACTAATGGAAAGCATATAGAAAATCAAAAAAGACAAGAAGAATTCCTTTAAATATGGTGGACTAATACTATGTCTATTTTTCTACTTCATGAAAGAGTTGCCTGGATCAAATGGATGGGTATGGCAAAATGACAAAACGGTAGCAATTCAGATCAGAGACTACTTGTATGAAATTAGGGATGCTAAGGCAAGGAATACAACTCTGTGGGGTTACTTCAAGCAATTTCAAAATACAATGCAAATTAGAGAAAGAATCCCCAAATCAGTAGTTGAGAAATACAAGGATACAGTGTGCTTCATGGTAGACACTGATCATTGCCTAATGGAGGCAGTAGAGCCAAGGACAATCTGGATCATGCCTATGGGGTATGAAGTTGATAAACAAATTATAGAGCTGCATGTTCAACACATGCTCAGTCAGCCTAAGGACTCAAAAGCAGAAAGATTTGGAACCTTTGAGGAGCTGAGTGTAAAGATTCATGTGCAACTCAAAGAACCTGAAATCAAGAGGAAGGTGAGAAAAGAAGTATAAACTATTGCCCAAGGCCTTGGCATCTCAAAGGAGGCACTTGATGCCCACAAGAAAAGGATGGAAAGGGCTGAGGAAGAGAAGAAAGAGGCAGAAAAGAAAAGCAAGGAAAGTGCTCCGGTAGAAACCTCCACCTGGACTAGATCATCAAAGAGATCTGCGCCTGCTACTGCCAAAAGCTTAAGGGCATCTAAACCAAAAGCACAATCATTTGGAAAAGGAGAAAAGAGAACAAAGAAAAAGGCAACAAGGTCCTATGTTAGCCTAAAGGATGATGAGGAAACCAAATTAGATGAGGAGATAAGGAAACTGAAGAAGAAGAAGAAATCATCCAGTGAACATTCTACCAGTCAAGGAGAAGAAGAGAATGAAGAGGAATTTGTTGAAAAACCCACTCTATCCTTAGATGTTGTGGTAAAAACAGTCATTGTGGATGGAAACCTGCAGCCCTTAACAGAATTCTATGATGATTATAATGAAGCAGATAAAAAGATTCTGGAGGAAGCCACAATTCATTTTTTAAATACTTACATCAAAGCTTTTATTGAAATAATCTCTCTAATTCCCAAAAGTTTAGAGAAAAGGCTTGAAATGAGGAAGAGCAATGCTCAAGAAAAAGATCTCAAGATTCGGAACAGGTCGCCATTCAGCTCTTCCCTACAATCACTCCGCAGCAAATGAATATGATCTTTAAAGAGTGCAAGGATGAGTTCCGAAGCAAAGCCAGGATGAATCAGCTCGTGCTTGGTGAAATCAACAAAGTGGCAAAAGAGACTGAAGAGATTCTCTGGAATACTCTTAAAAAGTTCAACATTCCCATCACAGAGGACTCTGGTAAAGACAAGGGCTCAGAATCCCCTATTCCGGAAGAGCTGGCTCATGGACAAACAAATATCTCTCCTCTAGTTTCCCCTATAGCTTTTAGATCTAAAGGAGAAGACACAATAGAGGAGAAAGAAGCAGGAGTGAAGGAAAAAGAAGTTGACAGTACCAAGGTTGCAGAGGAAGAGAAGACCTCAATAGAGAAAACCACAACTGATAGTGGTAAGAATGTATAAGGAGAGAAATCTCCAAGGGACAGCCCTAAGAATACAGAAGAGAAGAAACATCTATCTCTGGCAAGAGACACTGCAAAAACTATCCAAGAATTCCTGAACAAAGAAACAATGGAGATTGCTGAACCAGAACTTCTACAAGGACCATTTAATTTTGATTCACTTTCTCTGGTACAGACAATGAAGATAGCCTCATTCACTAATGCAAAGGCTAAAGAAAAACTCCTAAAGTCTCACATGGAAGACTGTGAGTTGATAGAAGCTGCTTCCGGAGTGCTAGAAAAGATTATGCCATCATTTCAGAAAGATCCCACAGCCTCCTTATCCGGTAATCTCAAAACTCTAGTCAATAGTGTTAGCACACATTTTGATTCACTAGAGAAGTCAGCAAAAGATAAGGTCTGGAAGGAATTTCTTGCAAAAATATTATCAGAGGTACAAGGGTTGATAAGTAATGATAGGAGAAATATGAGTATAGGGATAAAGAGCTTAGAAAATGCTCTAATAAATGGCAAAAAAGTATACAAATTTTGTATTTCATGGTCCAAAGCAACAGTAGAGATTGAGAAGAAAATAAAAGAGCAAGAGGATAAACTACTAAGTTTGTCTCAAAGTTTTGATCCTTTCTCTTCCTCCATAGTCAATCAAGAGTGTCAGACTATTGCAATCACAAATGCAATAAAGAATTTTGAGAAGGAAAAGAAGAACATAATTAGCCGGATGGGTGAACTCAGAAGAATCATTATCCCTAAGTTAGAGGCCATGCATGAGGCCATAAGTGATGCTCAGACTACCGCCCAAACCAATGATCTGATAGATCTTAAGAGGGCAGAAGCTTTTGCGTTTTTGTTGAGTGGTCACATTTCAATTTTGGATAGAATGAAGCAAAGTTGGGTTACAAAACTCATCCAATTGAAGACATCCTTTGTAGACATTCTTCAGTTTATGTGAGTATGTAATATGCGGCGAAGTATAGTTAAAATTTTTAAAACTTTTGGTATGCGGACCCTACCCTTTGCCAGTGATGTCAAAGGGGGAGTGAAGAGCAGTGAAAAATGAGGAATCCAACTAAGGGGGAGCTCCAGAAAATGTATATAAAAATAGAGCATCAGCCAAGGGGGAGCATAGTGTAAACACTTAGTCATTTTTCACTAAGTGTTGCCATTAATGCCAAAGGGGGAGATTGTTGGCAAGAGAGACTATATGGATTCATGATTGTTGTCATTGATGGCAACAAAGTTCATCCCACACATCTGTAGGACATGGTATGTCTCTATCGGAAGTCAGAGTGAAGAATGTTGTGGTCCGGTAAACAGGAACAGAGCATGTGGCGAGGTCCGATAGACATGTCCGGATCTCTTAGAGGAAGTATCTTGGTAAAGTGCAGATTTGGGGAAGTCAAGAGGACTATCTTGACTAATAGATTCCAAGGTTTGAGCCTTCGGTGTGGAAAGGATAAAGAGATATGAATGCTTAAGTACCGAGTTCCCAATTGGCAGTGTGAACAGAGGAAGAACTGACTGGCAGAACATCATACATTATTCTGGATGTGTTATTGATGTTAGTAAAGGTTATGAAGGCATGAATTATGTTTGGCCAACATGGTTAATGATTTCCACAAGTATATCCTTGATCCGCATTACTTGGTATGCAAGGATTCAGCTGACAGATCAGAGTCTATTGAAAATATTGACTATTCCGGTGCCAACTAGAAAGATGATGAAATCACTTGTGTGGATATATATATGATGGATTTAGTTGTGAGAAGTAGTGTTGTGAGATATGATGTGCGAATAAAAGTAGAGCAGAGCAGAAGCAGTAAGGAAGGTCCGGTATGTGAAAGGAAAGCAGCATAAGAGAAGAGGAAAGATGAAGTGCAGCAGATCAGTGTACTGAGCCTAACCGGAACTGAACCCCACCATATGTGGATGCTACCAATCAATTCAAGTATTGTATAAGACTCTTTTTGTAGATAGTGTGTCTCTTGTAGGTAGTGTGCCTTCTTGTGAGCAGTCTGCTCGGGCAGTGAGCCCTAATTGGCAAGTGCCATTTTGTATTTCCATTCTTCTAACAGAGAATACAATCTTGGGTTAATCACCCCGTGGTTTTCTCCCTTAACAGGGTTTCCACGTCAAAAATATTATGTCATGTGTATTTCCATTTCATGGTTATGTTTGCTCATTTGAATTAATGTTATATTGATTATTAATAAAGTTCAAAAAGAGAAAGAAATTAGGATAATTGATTCACCCCCCCTCTCAGTTATCAACACCATGGTCTTTGCTTCAATACCTCTAAAGAGGGTTTCAATACCTCCCAAGGCTATTGGGAGTCATAGCAATAGTATGAGTTATAGCAAGTATCAATCGTTATACATTATTTTTATTATATTATTTGTTAATTATTATTTTTATTTGTTAACTCTATGTATACTATATAGGTATAATATAGGAAGTAATTGAGTCTAATAATAATACTATAATCTAAGACTAACATGGACTATTATAGGGAAAGGATGCAATATGCCAATACAAAGTGTTATGGCTCAACTTCAAAGATATTAATAGAAAGATAGTATGTAATCCTAATTATTGGACTACAAGAACCTATAGAGGAATAAAAGATAACAGAGGAATAAAAGATAATTTAAAGTTCTCCATTGTTTTAGATTGATTTTCACAAGAATATGACCTATAACAACACATGACAAATTGCATTTAGTTATTATTTTGTATCTTTTACAACCAAGCAACATTCAAAGCTTTGGCTTACTTGCAAGGCACCTACAAAGGCAACACCATTTACACCCCTGAGACAAAATAAAAGAACAAAAATAAAGACCACTTTAATATGTACCTCAAAATTTTCAAATACTTCCATTGACAAGCACTTAAACTATCTAAGGATTTAAACTTGTTTTTAGTGTTGTGTGTGAAGCTCTCTCTTTCATCCCATTAACTCAAAAGGACCTAATGTTGAGAAACAAGGGTAAGTGACATGAGTTTAGGGGTTCCATTAGTTGCATGGCCAAACATGTGGCCATGGTCTCCCACTCTAATCTGTTCAAGGTGCTAGTAGTGAGGTGGCCACAAACACCCTGTTCAATGTCAAGACTATTATTCAATGTTGAAAAACACTCTACATTGATTGATCTCTAGATCCATGACTGCCCAAATGGCTGCATCAACAAATCAAATGGTGAGCGATGTGAATGTATGAAAGAAAGGAAGGACAGGAGTCAACTATTTGTTTGGTTACATTGAGGGCAACGAAAACTACCTTAAGTAAGAGGAAGCTTTTGACAAGAAGCAAGTGGGAGTTCTCATTGAATTTGGGACCATTAAATATGAATGAACATGTGCTTATTATAATTTCCCCTAATTTAGGGGTTAGAAGTATGTATGTTATTCATATAGTCAATTCCATCAAGATTGCTATTCATATTGTTAGTGCCATCAAGATTTTGTACAAGAAGAGGTTGGATCTGTTTGTTGTTTTTCTCATTGTTGTGACAACCTAGGTTCCTTATTGAAACCATTTTACATGAAATAGAGTTTTGCTCTATGTAGATTGTGGTGTGACTTGGCAATTTCTTTGAAGCCATTTAAAATTTTAGATGAATAAATTTTGCTCTATGTAAATTGTGGTGTAACTTTACAATGCCCTTGATTTGCAGATATTGGGATTTGGATGGGTAGGGATTTTTAGAAGACATTTGGTGGAGCTTTTAAAACATTAGTGTCTTTTAGTTGGGTTTGCAACAATCCTGGAGCTCCACCATGTACTTACAGACTCTGGATAACCCATTGTGGGAGAGACCTTAAAATCACGTTGCATCTTAGATAGTGCAAACGTCAAAATCGTTAACCAAACATGAGTACAAATCTTAGCCTCAAACATCTAGAGTGTTGCAAAGTTTGATTAATTTAAGCCACAACTAACCTTCAAATCATATACTATACATAGGACTCAAAGGTTTCAGCTCAATAATAGTACAAACATTGAAAATCACCATGGCCACAGATGTCCAAGATTTCATGGACTTTGGATACCCATAGGTAGAAGAGGGCTTGGAATCTTATTGTGTCTTTAAGTAAGCTAGACCTCAAAAGCCTCATACACATGTTGGCATAAACTTTAGAAATTCACCACATGATCTAAAATGTCAAATGTGTTACAGACTTTAGATATCCCATGTTGTAATACAACTTTATACTCTCTTGGAGTCACATTATTTCTTTGGCAGAATAGACCACAAAAGCCTTAGTCAAATGTCAACAAAAACCTTTCAAGTTGTCATAGCCTCAAACATAAAAAGTGCTACAAACTTAGAATACCCCATTCTGTAAGAGACACCTGAATCATATTACATCTTAGGCTGAGTAGACTTCAAAGGTGTTAGCTAAATATCAACATAAATCTTAAAACTCACCATGACCTCAGATTTCAAGTCTGGCGCTGGATGGCATTTATGGCATTTATCTATATTCACTGTTATATGTTTTTGAACATTTTCAGAAATTCAAATCCTGTGTTTGGTAGCAAGAAATTCAAATAGAGGGGATGATCCATACACACATGAATAATAGTTGCAAAAGCCCACTGGAATCGTTATACCAACACAAGATCAAACATTCGTAGGTGCATAAAAATACCAACTCATTTCTTAGTAAGGATATGGGCTCCTAACCAAAAGACACCATAGAAATAAAGCTCTTCGGGCTTGAGATCTGGTGACGATAGAAGACCGACTTTGGAGAAGCCTAAAGCTTATAATTGGGAAGAGAATGAACATAAATTAAATACATTCCTTCATGCCCATCACATAATTTCTTCCACAAAGGCCAGAACGAAATGGGGCCCTTGCTAAGGATGATGAAAGCAACCTTGGACACATGCTTGAAAGGGGACTGCTTCACGAACAGGGGTTTCCTTCTAATCGATCTGTGTATTCGCTATACCTGCTACACCCTTGGCAAATTCTGTGGACTGGCCTGCTATGTCCTTGAGATAACACTAGCACTCTCTCATTTATAGACTTTGATCACAATCCAATTTGATAGAGATGACGATATAATTTGACCTTGTCTTCTGATGTCGCCACTCTCTCCGATAGGCCAATCTACGTTGCCTTCGGTGTGACTACTCCCTATAGGCGAACTCTTCATTTATCTTCCCGATACGCCGATACAACTGTCGTCAGTGAGACTTATAACATCGGCCACCTCAGAATTTATCTTCCTGATATACTAATGTCTTACCGATTCTACTATTGGCCAAAGAATTCTATCGGCTAAATTCTATGATAAATATGTCTTCGGCACTTTGTCTGAAGATGTTGCTCGTTTATCCACCCAACTTCGTCAATGCTGCAATTCCCTATTGTCCAACTCGCCAAAGAAGCCAGGTTTTTCATCCATTGCCCTATGCATTATAGTTATATTCTAAATTTGGGATTTTTAGGGTTTCAGTGTTTAGATTCTTTACTTGTGTTTTGAGAGAGTATGAGATTCACTGCATTTTTTCTTTTGGGCATTCTAGTGATTAGCGGTTGTATTTAGAAATAATTGGGGCAAAATTGATGCTTTTTAACATTTTGGTTTAGTTTGTTAAAAATCTGGAACTGGTTCATCTGCAGCTATCTCACGTGCCATAGGATAAAACTAAATTCGTACTTACAAAAGTAGAGTGTGGAAAAAAGTTATCTTTTTAAAGGAATAAGAGTCCAGAGTTAGTACTCATGTAGAGCCATGGTTGCCATGTTGGTAGCGAACAAAATATTAGTGGTTGAAAGACGTGAATTATGCTTCAGAAAAGAGTGAGGGAAAAACAGAAATAGAATTCATTTCATGCAAATATTCTCAAATATGTAGAGCTAAGTATAGAAATTCCAAATTTGGGTCAATTAAGCAGAAATCGACTCTAAAAATAGCCTTGAAAAAAAGTGGGTTTTTTTGGTAATTTGGATGTGTTTCTGCTATCATGGATAAAATACTTGCAACAGGTAATAGAAAGTTGAAAGTGCAGGTAATTAATCCATGGTCTTCCCTTCAAAGAGGGATGGCCTTAAAAATCTTAAACAAATAAACTCCAGCATGCCAATTAAACTGTTGTAATTAGTGTGTAATATTACATGCAGATGCACACATGTTATATAATACAAGCAATATTTGTTCAGTCATAGATGGCGGTGGAAACTAGATAGGGAGAATGCATAGGAAAAGACTATGCACAGACAAATATGATATTTTGCAATAATGTGGGGTGCATTTATGAGAGGTTAATGTTGGTAGGTAGTGGTAGGTTGTTATAGGCAATCAACAAGTCGTGTGAGCATAGGAAATATCCGGCCAGAAAAATCTTCAAGCAGTCTATTCACACTTAATCAGAAGAGGCATTTATTAGAGTGTTCAAATTTCAAACGCGTAAAGTGGAGATTCTTTGGAGTGCATTCGAGTGCATTTACCCTGCCACTTAAAAAATTATATTGGACAATTTAAAGATAAAAATAAAGTAATAATAAATGCAAGCGGTTTTAATTTTTTTTTGGCTTTTGTCTTTTATCATTTATTACTTCTTTTAACAAATCAATGGCTCAGATTTATTCTATGGTAGCTCTTTTAATCTAGACCATTCATGTATGTATTTGAGGTAGTGCTGCTCACTAAGGAAACACTTATTGGCGTAATAAAGAGAACTAATCTAAATGAAAGCCATTAGTAATAAATCAAATGAAATACGAAAGCTTTTACCCAGATTTGTGTTGTTCTCTTTGTTTGAATGTGGATTGCTTAATAATGCTGCGAAACCATGTTTGCAACAAGCAAGTGTAGGTGCTCAAAGATCAATGTCAAAAGATCGTAAAGTGCTCAATCGATGCGATGCAAAGGATGCTTGAGAATAAGTGATCAAAGAGGATTTGTGAAGGAGATGAGGGTGGTTTATATAGGTTTCAACAAAGATCGATCAACGGTCCAGATAATTCAGAAGAATCAACGAAGGAGATAAAACAAATAACCATGATGAATGTGCAAACGACATGTGTCAATCCATAAGGATATTTTTATTAAGATATGATGAAAACAAGATTGATTGAATAGATAACTCAACTTGTAATTTTGTCTTTTTTAAAGTTCTAAAAATAAGACTGATTGTGCACATGAGTTAACAAGATATTTTTAGAGGAATTAGAAAGATAATTGAAATTAAATAAATAAATTTATTTAATTTTTTGTGAATGATAGAGGAATAGATAAGATATGAAGATTTAAATAAATTAAACAAATAAATTGATTTAATTTATTTTTCATGATGAAGGATAAATAAAATAGGTGATTATATTTTATTTTTAGAAGATTTATTTTTTAGAGGAAAAAATAAATTAAATAAATAAATTTATTTAATTGTTTGTGCAAGATTAGAGGAATATGAAGATTATCAATAAAATACTTGATTTTATTTATTTTTAGAGGATTGAGATAATTTAAATAAATTTGCATGATTTATTTAAATTTAGAAGAACAATTGATTTAATTAAATAATGTAAATTATTTTAATTGTAGATAAGAGGATTTGTGATGAATTAATTAAATAATTGGATTTATTTAATTGATGTAGACTTAAATTTTGGAAAGAGGATAATGATTTAATTAAATAATAAAAATTATTTAATCATGGAAGAATAAGGTTGATTTAATGAAAATTAATTAAATAAAGAAGATTTGTTTAATTAATGTTGAAAGTATGTGATTTAGAAGAAATAGATGAAATTAATTAAATAATTAGATTATTTAATTAACGCTGAATGCAAGTGATTAGACAGATTAGATGAAATGCAAGTGATGTGATGACTTGGTCATTTTTGGGTGTCTACATTTTGCCCCTCTTTGATGCAATGCAGTTTACAACGTTGCGTCAAAGAAAACAATTGTTGAAGACATGATACAATTTTTGATGCCCCAGTGTAGTTAGCTGCCCCTGTGTAGCTAGTGTAGGATGCCCCCTCGAGAGGAAAGACATGGAAGCAACAGAAGGATTGGGTTGACGCTCGACTAGAAGATTGTGTTGGAGATAGGTGAGGTTGGATAGATGATAGATAGAAGAAAGGAGATAGGAGAGAACATGAGAGAAAGACTGTTGATCGATCATTGCTGGAAAACTATATAAGGCCATGGGTAAATGGATGGGAAATGAATGAGCTTGTTGCATTAGTTTTCACAATTGTTTATAAAGAGCAATCCTTATTTTTGATATGGCACATGGATAGTTCACCACCAAGGTATAAAAGACCAAGGTGCTGTAATATCTGAGTGCGTGGATGTTGACTCTACAAGCAAGTGGTTTGAACTTAGATCCCTTAGACATAATATAACCTTGTTGTACATGTGAATGAGCCATAGTCTTGAACATAAAATAAACTTCAATACATGTAAATGCAAGAAGAATATTAATATGTAAGATGCTAGGTCGTAACACACACAAGATAAATATGTTGCTAAGAAAGATGCTAAAGATCATTCTTCAAACACGACACACAAAAGCAATGACTATGCCCCAATCCATACTGCATCGCAACATACCAAGATTATAGATAAATCAAGGTAGCCTTGAATAGGTAATGGACAAAGGAGCAAAAGATAAACCATAAATAAAATTGATTGACTTACAAAGTAAACATACAACCAACATATTCTCTTGCCAAAGAGGTTGCTCAGGATAGATTGGATAGGAAAAATAACAGCATTATCGTAGGAGCGATGTGTCTGTTAAAGGGGGCTATCTACCTAAAAAGACAATGCCGCGCTCCAAGAAATGCTACATGTCGTAGGAGATGCGTGTGTTGGTCTCGATAATGGAACATTCTACAGAAGACAAGCTTGTGGATTTGGTGCTTTGGTTAAGCTGGACTTAGCTGATGTTGGTAATCGATACACAAGATAGTATACGACTCTATAAGTAAGTTGCTTTGCTTCAGATTTGTTAAGGACCTTTGCTTTGAAAGGATGCGCTAGCTTGCTATTTTGCTGCTTGAGTTAGTCAAGTCAAGGTGAATGGATTTTGATAAATGGAAGACCATAAAGGTGACATGCTAATGGGTTGAAACAGGTGGAGAATGATGAATCGTATGTGCCTGAGTACTGGATACATCCTTCGTATTCTAGACTTCCTACATACCCTGTATCCACAGGATCAAGGCATATTACGAGGAAAGATGAAAGAAGATAATATGTAGTTCTGGATAGAGTGATGAATGGGTTAAGGTCAAAGGAGATTTATGTACCTGAGTACTAGATACTTCCTTCGTATTCTAGACTGCCTACATACCCATATCCATGGGATCAAGGTACCTTAAGATTGAGAAAAGATGATATGTAGTTTTGGTTGGTGTGATGATGTAGGAAAAAGTGTTGAGAAGATAATAGCCTTATCGTAAGAGCGATGTGTCTGTTAAAGGGTGTTATCTGCGGAAAGGAGAAAAATTGAAGTGCTTTGTGAACCACGAACAAGGATCCATTCCTAGACCTAGGTTAAGGAAAGAGTTTCCCCCATTCCAGTAGAGGAACTTGCATGGATGATCGACGAAGAAGACATAGAAAGTTTGACCTAGGACAAGATAGTGTTAACTGTTGACACAAATCAAGACGTGGGATGATGATGATGGACATTGACAAATTTCCATGCTATACTAGATAAGGAGATGGAAATGCAAACAAGGTCAATGGTTTTATTATGGATGGATGGATGAAGCTTTTTGTGAAATGGACATGGAATGAATATGACTTGACAGATGATGGATGCTGACTCTACACATAGCGCTTGTTTGCCAGGTTTTCACTATGGTACTTATCCAAGGCGCATGTTTACCAGGTTTTCACCATAGGATGGATTATTTGTTTGCTTGGCTTTTTTTTTTGTGTATACTCTAAGGATTAGGCATAGAACTTCTTGAGATGAACACTGTTAAGTGGCTCATCTAGAGGAATGCCGTCAGGTGTAGCTAAAGTATAAGCTCTTGATCCATATGTTGTTGTGACCATAGAGGGACCTAACTAGTTAGGCTCAAACTTGCCCTTCTTTTCTCGGTCTTCTTGATTTCTCTGATTCTCTTTGACTACAAGATCACCAACTTTGAAACTATATTTCTTTGATCTTTTTGTTGTAATTACGCTGGAGGCAGTTTTGATAGACATGGAGATGATTAAGAGCGGCCAGGCACCTTTCATCTAGTAGTTCTATCTAAGCTAATCTAGAAGTGCAATACTCCTCACCCCCAATCAGGTTCTGCATGGATACTCTGAGGGATGGGATCTTGACCTCTATAGGTAGGATGGCTTTAGAGCCATAGACCAAGGCATATGGTGTGGCACCAGTTGGTGTTCTGATACTAGTGTGGTAGGCCCATAGGGTGGGATTGAGTTGCAAGTGCCAATCACGACCAGCCTCATTGACCGTTTTCTTGAGGATTTTGAGAATGGTTTTATTGGAAGCCCTAGCTTGGCCATTACTCTACAGATAGTAGGGAGTTGAAAAGCAATGTGGATATTGTATTGTGTGCACAAGGCACGAACATCTTGGTTCTTGAATGGTCTCCCATTATCAGTGACAATGGCTTGGGGGATATCATACCGAAAAATGAGGTAGTTTAGGATAAACTTGGCTATTTGCTTACTAGTGATATAGGTCATGGGAATGGCTTCAACCCACTTCGTGAAGTACTTAGTGGTGGTAATGATGAACTTATGGCCATTGGATGAGGATATGTGGATTTGTCCTACAAGGTTGAGACCCCATTGAGAAAAGGGCCATGGAGTTGTCACCGGTTGTAATTCATGAGTTGGTGCGTGAATCAAATCTCCATGCGCATTGTAGACACTTCTTAGCAAATTGTAAAGCATCTTGCTCTATTGTAGGCCAGTAATACCCTATTCTGAGTATCTTCTTAGAAAGATTAGGATAGGTAGAATGTGTGCCACAGACACCTTCGTGTATGTCTCATAAGGTAGCTTCACCTTCTTCCGCGTTAAGACATCGTAAGAGGATACCATTGAGACTCCGACGATATAGTGTATCACCCAGAATGGTGTAACGGGAGGATCGACTGATAAAGGTTTTGCATTGGGTTGATGATAGTTCAGAGGGAAAGGTACTATTTTTAAGGTATTCATAGATATCTTCGTACCATGGGGAATTGGGACCAACAAGTTTGCATATGATTTCAGTAACTGGAACATCGACGGCTGGTATCAACAACTGCTCAATCAAGAATTCACATTTCTGTGTATTAGCAGGCATGTCTATAAGTGACCCTACAGAAGCCATAGAATCTGCAGCCTTGTTATGCTCTCTTGGAATTTACTCAAATGTGATGCTAGAGAAGTGTGGTTTGTAGGCATCCACTAGTTGCTTTAAGGGGACCAACTTTTCATCTTTTGTTTGGTACTCATCTGTGACTTGTTGAATGACTAGTTGTGAGTCTCCATATACCTGTAATTCTATGATGTCCCATTGAACTACTGTATTGAGACCTATGAGGAGTGCTTCACACTCGGTAATGTTGTTGGTGCAAGGGAATGCAAGCCGATATGACTTTGGAAAAAAGTCATTTTGAGGTGTGATAAATAAGATTCCAGCCCCTGATCCATGCTATGTATAGGAACCATCAAAGTACAACTTCCACATTATTGAGTTAGAAAGAGTGAAGAGATTCTCATCCAGAAAGTCTGCTACCATAGGGTGTGTATCCATCATGGGTGCTTCTGCTAGTTGATCTGCTAGGGCTTGTCCCTTGATGGCTTTACGATCCATATACTCAATGTCAAACTCACTAAGTATCATGACCCATTTAGCTAGTCTGCTTGTGAGAGTTGCTTTCGCTAGTAGATACTTGAATGGATCAATTTTGGCTATGAGAATAGTGTGTTGGTTTAACATGTAATACCGTAACTTTTGGGAAGTGAACACTACTGCTAAACAAGCTCTTTCCATTGGTGAATAATTGAGTTCATATCCCACCAAGGTTTGACTGATATAATAGATTGCATGCTCTTTTCCTGACTCATCATGTTGTGCTAGCAGGGCCCCTAGGGCCGAAGTTGTAGTTGAGATGTATAATATCAAAGGTTTATCAGCAACTGGTGGAACCAATATAGGAGGTGTAGCTAGATACTCTTTGAGTTGATCAAATGCTGCTTGACACTTATTATCCCATCTAAATGAGACATCCTTTTAGAGAAAGTGTTGAAATGGTTGACATTTATCTGCTAGCTGTGAGATGAAATGCCTGATGGATTGTAACCTTCCTTGAAGGCTCCTTAATGGTTTGAGGTTCTTTGGTGGAGGCATCTCCATTATAGCCTTGACTTTTGCGGGGTCTACTTTGATACCTCTATGAGATACAATGTATCCCAACAACTTCCCTGATGTTACACCAAAGATACACTTCTTTGGATTGAGGCACACTTGGTATTTCTCGAGCCTGTCAAAGATCTGTCCTAGAACTTGTATGTGATCTGCCCTAGAAGATTTAGCTAGTATGTCGTCCACATAGTCGTCCATGATAATATGAAAGAGATCGTGGAATATCACTATCATTGTTCTTTGATAAGTTGCCCCTGCATTCTTTAGACCAAATGGCATGACACACCTACAATAATTACCCCACAGACAAGTAAAAGTTGTTTTATGTTGATCTTCTTCTGCTATCCTTATCTGATTGTAGCCTGAGAATCCATCCATGAGAGAAAGCATTTCATGACCTATTGTCAAGTCTACTATGAGTCAATGTTCGGTAGTGGAAAGTCATTCTTGGAACATGCTTTGTTAAGATCTCTAAAATCATTACACATGCAGATGCGCCCATTGGGTTTAGACACAGGTACAATGTTTGAGACCCAATTTGAATAGTCAATAGGTCCGATGAACTTTGCATCTAACAACTTCTGTATTTCCACTTTTACCAAGAGAGCTATCTGTGGGTGCATCTTCCTCAGCTTTTACTTGACTGGTTTAACTGTTGGATCTACTATGAGATAGTGAACCACTAGCTTAAGGTCTAATCTTGACATATCAGCATAGGTCCATGCAAAGTTAATGGTTCTCTATAAGAAGAATTTGTTAAGATTCCTATGCTCTATTTCTAATAATGTGTTGATAACTGAGAGGGGGGGTGAATCAGTTATCCTAATTATTTATGCTTTCTGAACTTTCCTATTTAATCAATGCAGCATTAATACAATAAGCAATCATAACCATGAAATGGAAATACACATGACACAATATTTTTGATGTGGAAACCCTGTTAAGGGAGAAAACCATGAGGTGATTAACCCAAGAATGTATTCTCTGTTAGAAGAATAGAAATACAAAATGGCACTTGCCAATTAGGGCTCACTGCCCAAGCACACTGCTCACAAGAGGCACACTGCCTACAAGAGACTCACTGTCTACAATTTATAAAGAGTGTAATACAATACTTGAACTAATAAGGAGCATCTACATATGCTGGAGTTCAATTCCGGTTAGGCTTAGTACACTGATCTGCTGCACTTCATCTTTCCTCTTCTTTTGTGCTTCTCTCCTTTCACATACCAAACCTTCCTTACTGCTTCCACTTTGCTCTACTGCTTTTCTTTGCACATCACACAAAACCATGACACCCTCATAACTAAATCCATCTTGTATATATATCCGCAAAAGTGATTTCATCACCTTTCTAGTCGGCATCCAGAATAGTCAATATTTTCCACAAACTCTGATCTGTCGGCTGAATCCTTGCTTACCAAGTAATGCAGATCAAGGATATACTTGTAGAAGTCATCAATAATGTTAGCTAATCATAACTTATGCCTTAAGAACCTTTACCATCATCAGTAACATATCCAGAATAATGTCTGATGTTCTGCTAGTCGGTTCTTCCTCTGTCCACACTGCCAATCAGGAACCCGACACTCAAGTATTCATATCTTTTTCTTCATCTATCACCGAAGGCTAAATCCTTGGAATCTATCAGTCAAGGTAGTCCTCTTGAATTCCCCAAATCTTCACTTCACCAAGATACTTCCTCTGAGAGATCCAGACCTGACTGTCGGACCTCGCCACATGCTCTGTTCTTGCTTCCCAGACCACAACATTATTCACTCTGACTTCCGGTATAGACACACCATGTCCTGCAGATGTGTGGGATGAACTTTGTTGCCATCAATGACAACAATCATGAATCCATATAGTGTCTCTTGCCAACAATCTCCCCCTTTGGCATTGATGGCAACACTTAGTGAAAAATGACTAAGTGTTTACACTATGCTCCCCCTTGGCCGATGCTCTATTTTTATATACATTTTTTGGAGCTCCCCCTTAGTTGGATTCCTCATTTTCACTGTTCTTCACTCCTCCTTTGACATCAATGGCAAAGGGTGGGAACCGCACATCAAAATTTTCAAAAATTTAACTATACTTAGCCGCATATAACATACTCACATAAACTGAAGAATGTCTACAAAAGTTGTCTTCAATTGGATGAATTTTGCTGCCCAACTTTGCTTCATTCTATCCAAAATTGATATATGACCGCTCAACAGGAATGCAAAAACTTTAGCTTTCTTCAGATCTGTTGGATCATTTGTCTTGGCGATGGTTTGAGCATCACTTAGGGCCTCATGCATGGCCTCCAACTTAGGAATGATTATTCTTCTAAGCTCATTTAACCTACCGATTCTATTTTTCTTTTCTTTCTCTGGCTTCTTAATTTCATCCAAGACTGCAATGGTCTAACATTCTTGATTTACTATGGATGAGGTAAATGGATCAAAATTTTGAGAAAGTTTTGTTAGTTGGATCTCCTGTTCTTTCATTTTCTTCTCAATCTCCATTGTTGCTTTGGACCGTGATAGACAAAATTTATATATTTCCCCGCCATCTTTAAGAGCATTTTCTAAGCTCTTTATCCCTATATCCATATTTCTTCTATCATTTGATATTAGACTTAGTACTTCAAAGAATCTTTTATCCAAAAACTCTTTCTAGACCTTTTCCTCAGCTGATTTCTCTAAAGACTCAAAATGAGTGCTGACTGAACCAACAAGAGCTTTAATATTACTTGATGAGGAGGTTGAGTGATCCTTCTGAAAAGATGGCATGATCTTTTCTAAAATGCCGGATGCAGCTTCTATTAGCTCACAATCTTCCATGTGAGACTTCAGGAGTTTTTCTTTTGCCTTTGCATTGGCAAATGAAGCTATTTTCATTGTTTGAACCAGGGAGAGAGAGTCAAAGTTAAATGGACCTTGAAGTAACTCCGATTCATCAATCTCCAACATTTCTTTTGTCATGAAGTCCTTAACAGTTTCTACAGTGTCTCTTGCCAGAGACAGAGATTTCTTCTCTTCTGCACTGTCACTTCTGTTCTTCTCAGCTTGACTTTCTTCTCTTCCTTTCACTTCTTCTTTCTCCTCTATTCTTTCTTCTCCTTTAGATCCGGAGACTGTAGGGGAAACCAGAAGAGAGATATTTGTTTGTTCATGAGCCACCTCTTCTGGAGTAGAGGATTCCAAGTCCTTATCCTTTTCTGCACCAGTGTCCATGACTTCTTCTGCCACTTTCTCAGTCGATTCCTCTCCAACACTTGTGGGTGAGGGATCAGCACCCAAGTCCTCTATGATAGGAAGATTGAATCTTTTAAAGGCATTCCGGAGGATTTCTTCTGTTTCCTTGGCTACCTTGTCAGTCTCACCAAGCATGAGTTGATTCATTCTGGCTTTGCTTCGGAATTCATCCTTACAATCTTTGAAGATCATATTAATCTACTTTGAGGTGATTGAAGGATATAGCTGAATAGCTATCTGCTCTTGGATCTCAAGATCTTTTGCTATGGCATTATTCTTTCTTATTTCTAACTCTTTTTCTAGACTTTCAGGAATAAGAGATATGATTTCAATAAAAGCCTTATTATATATATTTAGATACTTAACTGCAGCTTCTTGCAAGATCTTCTGGTCAGCTTCATTATAATTATCATAGAATTTAGCCATTGGCTGAAGGTTTCCATCCATAGTGACTGATTTGATGACATCATCTAAAGACAGAGTGGGTTTTTCTACAAATTCTTCTACCTTTTCTTCTTCACCTTGACCGGTAGAGGGTTCACCGGATGTTTTCTTCTTCTCCTTCTGCATTTTCTTTATCTCCTCATCTGATTCAGTTTCTTCATCATCCTTTTGACTAACATAAGACCTTGTGGCCTTTGTTTTAGTTCTTTTCTCTCTTCTGCCAGATGATTTTGCTTCCAGTTTTGATGTCCTTGACCTTTTAGCAGTGGCAGGTACAAATCTCTTTGATGATCTTGTCCGGGTGGAAGATTCTACTGGAGCACTTTCCTTACTTCCCTTTTCTGCCTCTTTCTTTTTTTCCTTAGCCCTTTCCATCTTTTTCCTATTGGCATCAAGTGCCACCTTTGAGATGCCTAAGCCTTTGGCAATTTCTTCAACTTCTTTTCTCACTTTCCTCTTTATTTTCGGTTGTCTGAGTTCCACATGAACTTTTACACTTAGCTTTTGAAAGGTTCCAAACCTTTCTGCCTTTGGATCCTTTGGCTAACTTAGCATGTGTTGAACATGCAGCTCCACAATTTGTTCATCAACTTCATACCCCATAGGCATGATCCAGACTGTCCTTGGCTCTACTGCCTCCATTAGGCATTGATCAGTGTCTACCATGAAGCACACTATATCTTTATATTTTTCAACCAATGATTTTGGGATTCTTGCTCTGATTTGCATAGTATTTTGGAAGTTCTTAAAGTACCCCCACAGAGCTGTATTCCTTGCCTTGGCATCCCCAAGTTCATGCAAGTAATCTCTGATTTGAATTGCTACCGGTTTGTTATTTTGCCATGCCCATCCATTGGATTCGGGTAGCTCATTCATGAAGTAGAAAAATAAACACAATATCAGTCCACCATATTTAAAAGAGTTCTTCTTGTCCTTTTTGATCTTTTGTATGTTCTCCATCAATTGACTTAGAAGAAGTTCACAGAGATCATACTCGGCATTCTTTCTCAGCATCTCATAGGCAGTATACACTGCAGTTCCACACTGAATTCTCCCTACTGGAATGATATATCTTATACCCGATTATCATAGATGCAAACTTGATATCTGGGTTTGTGATATCTTCAATGGTCATTGCCCTCTTATCAAATTTTTATATGGTGGCCTCAGTTACAGTTTGGTTTTTGACAGATTTGAGGACAGGTATCCCTCCGGATGAGGGCAGACCGGTTACTACCCTAATTACATCTTTGGTGATCTTAAATGGTCTATTCAACCATAAGAAATTGTCATGTACTCTGCTTAACACATACTGGACCCATTCATCCTCTTCAAAATAGGGGAAATGAATGCACTGTGCAAAATGCTTATCTCGGATGGCTTTATACTGAAGTTTGATCTCAAAAGAATCATCTATTAACTGCTTGTGATAGATATCCATTAACTTTGATTCTCTAAATTCTTCAATGCTTGTATGAATGTAAACCCTAACATCTACATGCAAAACCCCATGTGGAATGCTTGAAAAAGCGCCTAGGGGATCTACTTCCAAGGATTTGTATGGATGTTTCTTGAATTTGGGGCGAGGCCTATCAGAGATCTTCACAATATTTGGAGTACCCATTATTCAAGGATTTACAGAGAGATATTTGATAATGGAGAATACCTTTTGTGCTTGTAGGGTTCGTGAAATGAACTTGAATGATTTGCTGATTGAATCAACTCCAACGGTTGGTCTTTGAGAAGTTTAAAGTAATTAGTTGCAGAGCTCCTCTTTTCGTTTCTTCTTGAATGCATAATGAACAAATGCTTAATGAGAAAACCTTTATATTGCTCCGCAAACCCTAATGTCAGGTTGCAATAAATGCTCGATGTAAGTCATTCCAGTTTGCCTTATTCGGATGACTTGAAGAATCAGATCAATCTTGATCTTAAACATCTTGCAGATCTTCCAAATCTTAACCATAGTTTATTTGGATGTTTCTCTTATGAACCCTTTAATCCGCAACTCTTCTTGTGCCAGTTCCGGCACCAATTGACTGGCTGGGGGAACAAGGTTTTCTTTGTGTCTCCCCCTAATCCAGAGCTCATTTTTTAAATTCTAGAAGGAATATCAGCACTAGAGTCTGGTGCGGATCCATCCCCTATAGTCTCTGTACTTTTCTTCACCCAAATCTTGTTCATCTCACTTTGAACTTCATCCGCATTCACTTTTTATTTTCCCTTATCTTGATTCTGATTATGATGTACCGAACCTCTTTGTTCTTGATTCTTGCTTCTACAGAATTTTGCAATATGACCGGATCTATTGCAAATTTGGCAAACAACATTTGTTTGCATATTTGATTGATATCCTTTTGATCTGCATTGATTAGCCATATGACCTATTCTATTGCATGCAAAGCATCTACCATTGAATGATTTGTTTATTTGCATATTTCTGCATTCATGAGATTTGTGACCATACCTTTTGCAGTTGAAACACTGTCTGGAGAAGGATGAATTAGTCTGATTCATTCTCTTTCTACACTGATTAGCTTTATGACCAAAGTTATTGCAGTTGTGGTAGTATCCATTGAAGGATGGATATCTTTGAGCATTAGGCTGCCTTACCGGAGGTCTTCTAGGCATATTCCTTGGATTTTCTGATCCAAAATTCTTCTGACTGGATCCGGAGCTTTCTCCTTTCTCATATCCCAAACCACACTTGTCATCTACCCTCTTTTGACTTTCAAGAAGAACTTCAAGTTGAGCAGAACTTATCTTGAATTTTTCTTTATATTCATTTGCTGTTTGAAGATCCCTTTTAAGAGAGACAATTTGATCCTCAAGTTTTTTTGCATTATCTTTAGCATCTTCAAGATTAGACTCAAGGTGTCTGATTATTCTATCCATCTTGTGGCAGTCTTCTGATTTCTCCTTGAGAGATTGTCTTAGATCATCTTCAGTTTTCTTTTCTCTTCAATTTCTTGGGAAAACTTCATAACTCTTGATTTCATCTCATGTCTTATCATAATGATCTCTTTTGATAACTTTTCACACAACTTGGTTTTCTCCTTCAGATCTTCATTTGTATCATTGGCTTCACCTTGACTTGCCAATTGCTGAAGGTGCTTTTTTCTCTTTTTCATAGAGAGACTTAGTTTCCCTTTTAGTTCATTTATGAAATCATCAGCCTGTTTGAGTCTTTCCTTCAATTCATTGACTTCAAAGTTTGACTATTTGAGATCATCAAGGGCAGTCTTGAGTTGCTCCCTTATACCATATACATCCATTTGAATTCCCAGATCTTCCTCAAGCTGTTAGGTTCTGTTAGGAGGATCTTGGCTCTGATAACAATTGTTGATAACTGAGAGGGGGGGGGGGTGAATCAGTTATCCTAATTATTTCTACTTTCTGAACTTTCTTATTGAATCAATGCAGCATTAATTCAAATAAGCAATCATAACCATGAAATGGAAATACACATGACACAATATTTTTGACGTGGAAAACTTGTTAAGGGAGAAAACCATGAGGTGATTAACCCAAGAATGTATTCTCTGTTAGAAGAATAGAAATACAAAATGGCACTTGCCAATTAGGGCTCACTGCCCGAGCACACTGCTCACAAGAGGCACACTGCCTACAAGAGACTCACTGTCTACAATTTATAAAGAGTGTAATACAATACTTGAATTGATAAGGAGCATCTACATATGCTGGAGTTCAATTCCGGTTAGGCTCAGTACACTGATCTGCTGCACTTCATCTTTCCTCTTCTTTTGTGCTGCTCTCCTTTCACATACCAGACCTTCCTTACTGCTGCCACGCTGCTCTACTACTTTTCTTCGCACATCACACAAAACCATGACACCCTCATAACTAAATCCATCTTGTATATATATCCACAAAAGTGATTTCATCACCTTTCTAGTCAGCATCTGGAATAGTCAATATTTTCCACAAACTCTGATCTGTCGACTGAATCCTTGCTTACCAAGTAATGCGGATCAAGGATATACTTGTAGAAGTCATCAATAATGTTGGCCAATCATAACTTATGCCTTAAGAACCTTTACCATCATCAGTAACATATTTGGAATAATGTCTGATGTTCTGCCAGTCAGTTCTTCCTCTGTCCACACTGCCAATCAGGAACCTGACACTCAAGTATTCATATCTTTTTCTTCATCTATCACCGAAGGCTAAATCCTTGGAATCTATCAGTCAAGGTAGTCCTCTTGAATTCCCCAAATCCGCACTTCACCAAGATACTTCCTCTAAGAGATCCGGACCTGACTGTCGGACCTCGCCACATGCTCTGTTCTTGCTTACCAGACCACAACATTCTTCACTTTGACTTCCGGTATACACACACCATGTCCTACGGATGTGTGGGATGAACTTTGTTGCCATCAATAACAACAATCATGAATCCATATAGTGTCTCTTGCCAACATAATGATGTTTCTAGGAATGTGGTCTTTGGATTTTGTTCTGTGCCAAGGTTTATCTCTGTAGAATCTTCCACTAGGAGAGCTGACTTCTCTTAATACTTAGATGGTAGGGGAAGGTCAAATCCTCCATCCTCAAGTGCCACAATTGGGTTTTCACCGTTGGATACGTCCTTTGATTTTACTATTTTGTGATCAGGAGGTGCCACAGTGTGGTTTTCACCTAGAGATCTTTCTTTATTTTTACTTTTGCGACTGGAGGATTTGGCATTCTCACCAAAATAAGTTGTTGGCTCTAGTTCCATTACAAAACCTGCTTTATGATCGCCGAGAGGGATACCATCTCAGAGTCCCATGAACTTAGCTATAGCTTCGTCATTCTGAAATACATCTATAACAGGGGACCCTTGTTAGTCCCAATCGATAAGTTGAGGGTAGACAAGTGTTACTTTCTAGGTATTTGTGGTGGATGTTAGGGATACAGATGATGGCATAAATACAAAGGATTCTATAAATAGGTCAGTCATATGGAGGGAAGACTCATCGATGGTATCCTCATTAGATGTTGAATCTATGAGAGAAGTTTCAGCCACCTTGTTGAGGATACCCTCGATGTCCAAGGCGCGCAATACCTTTCTACTAAATCCTAACCCCTTCTTGTCTAGTTTCTTTGTCACAATGATGGGTTCCATTATTCCTTGATTCTATTTCCCAAGGCCACCTTTGCCTTTATAGCCCATGTTTTTGACTATCCTTAAGCCATTGCCATATTGATTGACTGGTATTGTGACCGGTTCTTTCTCCTTATAGAGCCAAGAAGAAATGTCTTCAATAGTTTCCTCTTCTAATAGTTTTCCTTGTTGGAATTGGGTTAACGATGCTGGGGGGGAATAGCTACTTTTTTAGTTGCTTTGGCAATGTGTGGTTGGCCGTAAGATTTAGGGGATAAAGGCATCCACCCTACACAACAAGATTTTGAGATATCATATGTTCCAAAGCCTATATCACGGATGTGAGCTTTGATTTCAGGAAGATGATTATGTTCACTTGCAGAGGCTTGTGTCAGATTTTTAGAATCGACATAGAGCAAGGATTCAAGGACTTTGTCATTATTGGGCACTTGGTTGCAATTCTTATAACTGCCTTGCAAGACACGACATAATTCAAAAGGATTGGGGTCTCCTAGGATAGTTATCTCTGTACCATTGAATGGGAACTTTAGAAACTGATGGTATGTTGAAGGAGTAGCTTTCATTGCATGGATCCATGGGTCGCCTAGGATAATGTTGTAAGGCAGCTCAATGTCAAGGATTTGGCACCAAGTTTCAACCATGATAGGGCCTACTTGTATAGGCAAATGGATAACACCCTCTGAACGATGTTCAACATCATCATACCCCTTGCTTTGTAATACTTTGATCAATGTTGACATGATCCTCAGAGTATCCCAATTACTTAAGTAACTGTAGAGAACAGATGTTGAGACCAACACCACCATCTATGAGTATGTGTTTGATTTTGCGCTTATGGATGAGAACCTCAATATGAAGGGCATCATTGTGACATATATCATGGGATGGGAGGTCTTTCTCAGAGAAGACCACATTGTAGGGCGAAGCAATGTTACCTACTATAGCTCAGAAATCCGCGACTGCTATGTTGTGAGGAACCGAAGACTCTTGGAGGGCTTTTTTTAGCACTACTTTATGTGTGGATGATGACCATAGAAGGTCCAAGATAGAGATTTGTGCTCACATTTTCCCTAGATGTTTGACAAGATTATAATTGGATTGAGTTGGGAGACTGGGTGTAGGACCACAAATGGTGACACGACCACGATGAGTTGTAATAGTGCAATCCATAGATTTGCCTTTGATTGTGAGGGTAGACACTCGACTCTCTTCAAAATGACCCACAATGGAGTCAAAGGAAGTGGAAGCATTATTGACACCTTTACCTTTATCTTGTGGAGGAGGGGGACCATGGTGAGGGAATGGTTTCTTGTACATGTTGAGGTCTTTGTTCATGTGTTGAGCTGGTGGTTCATGCTCAAAAGAGATTTGGTTGCCCTCAATGAGATTTTGGATTAGGTGCTTTAGTTTCATGCACGATGCGGTTCTATGCCCTTTGCTCCAATGGAATTCACAATATTCATTTTCACTATACCGTACAGTTTTCTAAATAGGTTCACCATATGGGGGAGCATCGAGTAAGGTGAGTAGCCCTTTGTGTAAAAGCTTCTGTAGGACCGACTCTATGGGCTATCCCAAGGGAGTGAATTGACGCTGTGGGGGGTAATCTTGTTGAGGCCGCTCTTGTTGTCGTTGCTATTGGTTTTGATATAGTTTCCACTGTTATTGTTGCTGTTGAGGTGGAGTTTGACTCGGCTTGGAAAGCTGAAGCGACATTTGCAATGTTTGGACATGTTTAGATTCGACCACCCCATCGTTGACTACATTTTTATTTTTGTTCCAAAACTTTGATTTGTCATTTGTTTGTTGTTGAGGAGCATTGTCTTTAGTTTCTTTGAAGATTTTGACCACGCCTTTAGCAATGAGGGCCTTTTCTATGTTGATCCCCTTGTATGTTATTTCGTTGAAGGTTGTAGCACTAAGAATTTGCAAATGAAAACCCAATTCTTGATTGAGATTCTGCACAAATATGCAAACAAGCTTCTTTTCAAGTATCTTGAAAGGGAATTTGCTAGCCATTTGTCTCCATCATTGAAGGAAAGAAATGAAAGTTTCACCATTTTTCTGTTTGTTGTTGCATAGATCGGTCATCAAGATCTCATGCTTTATGTTGTAGGAGAAATGGGTGGCAAATTTCTCTGCTAGCTCATTAAAAGACTTGATACCCGTGGGTAAGTGTGAGAACCATTCTATAGCTTGACCCCCAAGATTGTGAGGAAAGAGACGCATAAGATATGTGTCATTATGTAAGACCTCGAAGCAAGCAAGATCAAATTCCCTGAGATGGTCTTTTGGGTCCCCTTTTCCTTTGTATTTATCAAATTTGGGAATAGTGAAATTTTGAGGAAAAGGGATCATGGGTAATGACCAATCAAAAGGATAAGGACACACTTCTTCTAACGAGAAGGTCTTCTTGGTGTGGCCAAACGTAAGATCTGATAGTTTTTGTTGAACCTCTGTAAGTTTTAGCTCCATAGTCATGGGAGGGGTTGGAAACATCTCCTGTTGTCCTATAAGTGGTTGTTGATGCCCATACGGAAGATTGTAGTGTAAACCACGGGCATTGGTGTTATAAGGGTCGTATGATTGGTTGGGGTCATTTGTGTTGTACGTTGGGTTTAGATTGGGTTGGAATTGGGTGCTTTGATTTGGAGGAGGAGGGGGCAGCGCTAGGTAAGAATGTAGGCTTTTTGATGGTTGAAGAAAAGAGTTTGGTGGCAGAAAGCTAAAGTTTGTTGGGTTAGGTTGCGGTTGCGGAGCATAGCTTTGGGAAATTTGATTTTGGGAATGTTGAGGGTGGATAGGCAATGTGTTGAAAAAGTTTAGCGCTGATGATTATTGTGGTGGGGGGACATAGGTAGATGTGTTTTGTGATGGTTGAGGTCGATTGAGGATGAGTGTAGAAGAATGTTATGGTTGGGATTGCATGACCCTGGTTGGTTAAGAGATACGAAGGTTTGATGATGTTGGGGGTAGTGCTTGTTGAGACCCTTGTTGCATGGCGACATAGTTGTTCCCCAGATTGTAATTTGGTGGGAAACCTTGTCGTGATGGGGTAACCAAAAATCCACTTGCGATTGGTGTGGACACTTTAGGAGTTTGTTGTATATTTGATCGAGCTATGGTGGCTTGCTTAGCTAGCTCCACTTGACGATGTAGAGTTTCTTGTTGGTTTTTGTAGATCTCCATAGGTGTTAGAAGTGGTGATATGGCCCTCTTTTCTGTTGGGTTTTGATAAAGGGGATTCTCATATTGTGCAATCGTTCTCCCTTGTGAGCTTTGATTGTGTAAGGGCGTGATCACAGTTGAGATGGTTTGGACCTCATGTATGGCATCTTGGGTGTTGTTAGGCTTGCTAAGATTAGATAGATCAAAACCTTTGGGTAATTTGGCTCCTTGCTCTACTAGCAAGCAAAAGAAATGATCTTGGTTCTCGCTAAGGATTTTGTCAAAGGTAGCCATAGCTCTAGGATCGTGTATGAATTCATCAAAGTCTTGTCCCTCTTCTTGAGAGGATTGACCTTTTTCAAAGTATCACTCTTCTTGAGATGGGACTTGACCTATGGTATAACCATGTGGAACAAAATTCAGATGCATACTAGTGGTATAGTGAGGCGTACTTACCATAGGGACCCTACCTTCTTGAGATGGGACTTGGTCGATAGTATAACCTTGTGGAACAAAATCTGGAGGCATGTTGGTGGTATAATGAGGTGTACTTACCGAAGGGGCCCTACCTTCTTGAGGATTGTTTGGTTGGTCAAGTTGCGACATGTTTGGAGAGTTGGTCGATCTTTTTGCTGGTGTCTTGGGAGTAACCTTGGGAGTAATGTTGGACTGACCTGATTGAGGTGTGTGAGGAGGCGATTTGTGCTTCCTTGGGACAACTTGCTTGGACTTCATAGTTTGCTGGAGTCTAGTGGTTACCATGGAATACACTAGGACAAAATGCTGGGACTTTGCTTGGGAAAGACAAATTTTGATGCACAGTTTACTGGACAAAAGGCACTATACTATTTGACCAAAGGCGCAGGACTGTGCCACCAAAAGTGAGCTACTATAATACCAAAGGCAATGGACTAAGCTACCAAAGGTGAGGTACTGCTATACCAAAGGTGAGCTACTATTACCAAAAGTGAGCTACTGTTATACCAAGGACGCTGAAGTAGGTTTGCCAGAGGCGAGGTACTGTTATACCAAAGGTGAGCTACTGTAATACCAAAGGCGAGCTGCTGTTATACTAGAGGTGCTGAAGTAGAGTCTGTGATGCTTTATAAGGCAAATTTTGATAGATTTGGTTTTGGTTTTGTTTGGATTTGCTTTGGCAAGAGAAAACACATCAAGAAGGTCGCAAAAAAAAGGACTGACACAACAAATAGTGTATGTTCGAGGCTCACAAAAAGCCCAATGTTTCCACAGGTATAAGACAATTCTAAACAATATCAAGCACTTTTTATCCCTAGAGACAAGGTTTCATTGCAGTAGATTAGCTCACAACTTAATACTTCGTTGACAAAATGTCATTCTATAAAGGTGTCAGACATTTGCATCTTTACGAGAGACGATAGGTAGGGATATCTCACCCTCCCCTCAGAAAGCTCAAGTAGGTCACAAGAGATTTATGGCCGAGGGAATACTATCTCTTCTTAAGGGAGCCAATGGTGAGTATCTTGAGGGCTTACATCGATTCCCCTTGCACTGATGATTACCGCAACGTTCAGAGGTAGATCGAGTAGTCACTATCTAGAATGGTTCTTAGTAACTTTAAGGGACCAACACCTTACGAGCAATGTGACAAGCTACTAAAAGCTTTAACCAATCCTACTAAGAGTATCAAACACTTCGTTCAATGTGAAAATTATTTCCACAGAGAGCTAGTACACCTCTTTTCAGTTTGGTACTACAAGGTAAGGCTGAAGTCAGTTAGGACTTGGCTTTCACCTTATCCCTCTTATATAGTGGTTCAAAGGAAAACTCTGCTTAGGGTTGTCCCTTTTGGATGAAGTGCAATCCAAAAGCAGGCCCTTCTAAAGGAATAATTGAAATGTAAGAGCAAGCACATCAAACAAAGGTTCAATTGCCCCGTTATAAGAAAAATAAGGTGCAACTAGATTAGGCACACACACGATTGTAGTTGTCAATTGTCCCTTATGAAATTGAAGTGTTTGGCATTCATGTCCATTGTCCCTTAGAAAATTGAAGTGTTTTTGCATTCATGTCCTTTGTCCCTTAAGAAAGCAATATGTTCTCTAAGATTGCAAAGATGATTGTTCAATTGTCCCTTAAGAAAGCAATATATTTTCTAAGATTATAAAGATGATTGTTCAATTGTCCCTTAAGAAAGCAATATATTTTCTAAGATTGCAAATATGATTGTTCAATTGTCCCTTAAGAAAGCAATATGTTTCTAAGACTTAATGCGATAGATTTGTCAATTTCTTCAAAGCTCGTCCTACATGAACATGTTAGAGAAACCAAATTGCTTTGTTTGAGTGATAAGAAGCTGCAATAGGTGATATTAGGTCCACACAAACTCAAAAGTTAGCAAGTGTTTGAAGTCATAGATTGAAGATGGGCCAATGAGTGGACTTAAAAAAATAGAACTCAACAAATCCTTGAAACAATATTACCACTGTGTAGAGGATAGAAAAATATCAACTTTAAAAAAAAATATCACCTGAATCTGAGTCCGTTTGTGAAAGTTATGAAGCTTGGAAGGTCTAAAAACTGTGTAGTATGCCTCGCGCTACGTGCTTGGGGAAATTTTTTTGCCTCACTTTTACCTACACCGAAATAGGTCAAATTTTATGTTTTTCTTCACCTCTCGACCCTTCTGAACGCAACCGTGATGTCCATTTTTGCCCAACAAGCTTCTTTTAAAAATTCATGTTCGGATCTCTCCCAAAAAAAGAGTTAAAAACTTGTGAAATCAAACTGAAAATTCTACAAATTTGATATTAGATCAGGACCAATGGGTCCCACCAGGTGTGCCAGAATGTGTATGAGGAAAATCAATTATGATATGATCAAAACTAACAAATCAAAAACCCATAACATAAAGAGAACTATTCTAAATAAAAGCCATTTTCAATAAATCAAATGAAATAAGAAAGCTTTTACCCAGATTTGTGTTGTTCTCTTTGTTTGAATGTGGATTGCTTAATAACGCTGCGAAACCATGTTTGCAACAAGCAAGTGTAGGTGCTCAAAGATCAATGTCAAAAGATCATAAAGTGCTCAATCGATGCGATGTATGCTCAATGCGCTGTAAAGGATGCCTGAGAATAAGTGATCGAAGAGGATTTGTGAAGGAGATGAGGGGGGTTTATATAGGTTTCAACAGAGATCAATCAACGGTCTAGATAATTCAGAAGAATCAACAGAGGAGATAAAATAAATAACAATGATAAATGTGCACACGACATGTGTCAATCCATAAGGATATTTTTATTAAGATATGATGAAAACAAGATTGATTGAATAGATAATTCAACTTGTAATTTTGTCTTTTTTAAAGTTTGAAAATAAGACTGATTGTGCACGAGTTAACAAGATATTTTTAGAGGAATTAGAAAGATAATTGAAAATAAATAAATAAATTTATTTAATTATTTGTGCATGATAGAGGAATAGATAAGATATGAAGATTTAAATAAATTAAACAAATAAATTGATTTAATTTATTTTGCATGATGAAGGATAAATAAAATATGTGATTATATTTTATTTTTACAAGATTTATTTTTTAGAGGAAAAAGCAAATTAAATAAATAAATTTATTTAATTGTTTGTGCAAGATTAGAGGAATATGAAGATTATAAATAAAATACTTGATTTTATTTATTTTTAGAGGATTGAGATAATTTAAATAAATTTGCATGATTTATTTAAATTTAGAAGAACAATTGATTTAATTAAATAATGTAAATTATTTAATTGTAGATAAGAGGATTTGTGATGAATTAATTGAATAATTAGATTTATTTAATTGATGTAGACTTGAATTTTGGAAAGAGGATAATGATTTAATTAAATAATAAAAATTATTTAATCGTCGAAGAATAAGGTTGATTTAATAAAAAATAATTAAATAAAGAAGATTTGTTTAATTAATGTTGAAAGTATGTGATTTAGAAGAAATAGATGAAATTAATTAAATAATTAGATTATTTAATTAATGCTGAATGCAGGTGATTAGATAGATTAGATGAAATGCAAGTGATGTGATGACTTGGTCATTTTTGGGTGTCTACACTTAGGTTAAATGACATTACACCAACAAAATTTTAAATTTTTAGACCATTGGATTTGACTAAGGTTAAGGTTCCATCTACTGCTCACATGACTAGTGACTTCCTAGGAGTTAGTTAAGATCGTATACAACTTCTTAGGACTGATTTTAAAAAGCAGATCCATCAACCCATAGGAAGTTCTAATGCAGGAACATCGAGTGGTGTAAGGGCAATCTTGTATCACTCAAAAAAATGATGATTTTGTTTTTTGTTCTTTTCAAATTTTATATTTTGGACACCCAATTGCTTGAATAATGATGTAGAACCTTTAATTTTTCCAACCTGCTAAAAATAACCAACTGCTATTTTTAGAAAGTTTGCATTTGAGTACGTATGGAAGTAGAAATTTACTCGAGGCTTCAAAATTGAAAACCTTTGGTGAAGAAATTGGCCAAAGATCACTTGTGGGTTGAAAGATATTAAAGTTTTCATTTCTTTAAATACCCTTGAAAAAGTTTCAAAGTCAAATACGAGGCAATTAGAGCCCTTGTACAACCCTGAAAATGGGTGAAATTGGCAGAAATTTTTTCAGCACGTAGAGAACTACATGAGATTTCTAACACATCAAACTGTTCATCAATCAGACACTCGGATAAAAAATTATGGCTCCCGGAAGTTGACCTATTTTTGGAGGGAGTTACAAATTACAAAGTTTTGGCTGGAAGGAGCCAAAAAGGGCTTTTTATGACCATTTCTGGGAATCAGTTGGGGTAGTAGAGAAAATGGGGAAAGTGGAGAGTTAAAAAAAGGAGGGAAAATATAAACCCTAGCTTATTTGAAGCTACAGAAGGCAAAATGTTCTTGAATCTAGAGAAAGTAAGTTGTAGTGTGTTGCAGCCTATTGAGGATTCATCCTTAGATTTGATTTCAGTTTCTATAATGTAATGTGTTGTCCAAATCAATAAAAGAACATTCCTATTTTCTATGTGCAAATTTTGTTATTGTGTGTTATGGGATTGACCCCCTCATCAAGTTCTCATATATTTCTGTATTGAAGCTTATATCAATAGGGAAGTGCATACTATGATAGGCTTTCTTCAGGACTGAATATGTCCTTCTTTAAGACTATGGTAATCCTTATTTACTATTGATCTAGTGCCAATCTCTCACTTGATTACTATCCATGATGTCATTTAAAACACTAATCCCCTTGCTATTTAATTTTTTTGTTGAACACCCTTGAAGGAGAGCAAGAGGCTTATTGTTCCAATGAAGACTCCACCATATGGATTTGAAACTATAGATTTTATTATTACCTTTATGATAGGCACTACATCCTTTAATTAAGTTTATTACCATCTCCCATGCTTTCCTTAAACTCCTAAACACATTAGACCCAAAAGGAAAAATAGGAAATTTACCAAACAAATATCTTGTGGGTGAAGCCCCTTCCATTGATTGGCTTTTTTTAGAACAACCATCTAAATTTTATTTCTAATGAGAACCTTCCAAGGTTCCTCCCCATTCAAGAACTTTATTATCCATTTTGTTGCAAAAGTGATCCCTTGGATCTTTAATTCCTTTAACCCCAAGCCACCTTTATATTTGTCCATGTAGTACCATTTCTAGTTAACATCAATTCTCTTTTTATTTCCTTTCCCATCAAACTAGAGGAATTAAATAATAATCTTCTAAATATTATTGATTTGGTAACTATTAAAACACCAAACTGAGGCATAATATATATTGTAGGATGACAAAATCTTCTGACAAACTTGGAATCTGCCAGCCATTAATAGGTATTGTTTATTCCATCTTGAGAGTTTTCTACTAATTATGTCATGAATCCACTCCCACATGTCCTTTAGGGATGGATTAATAGAAAATGGGATGCCAAAATATCTCAATTGTTTGTTAGGCCCCCCCAAAGAAGACCTTGTTTATTAAACTAGTTTGGAGGGAATTCTTTCCAACTAAGAAGAGTTGATTTACTCTCCAATATTTTAGCACGAAATGCTTTACAAAATAGATTCAACTTATTCATCATGTTATCAAAATTCCTCTCCTCCATTTCCATAGAAATTTCTATATCATCTACAAATTGAATATTAATTAGGTCATCATTATTTGGGAGAATCAACCCCTTAATATTTTCTCCATTACTATTTGTTCTTAGTAAGAAGTGCATAGAATATAAGGAAATCACAAATAAGGCTAGAGCCAAGGGGCACCACTACCTAATAGATCTTTAGAGAGGAAAAGGCTTAGTTAATGTACCATTCACATCAATTTGGGTAACAACATCCTTAAACATAACTTTAATAATCTCATAGAACTTGGGAGGAAATCCAAAAGCTTCCAGTGTAATGATAATGAACAACCATTCAACCCTATCATATGCTTTCTCAAAGTCAAGGAGAAGCATGCCACCATTCATGGCCTTCCAGCTGGTGATCAAATTTTCTAAGATATACCCACCTTTTATGAAACTGGTTTGAGTAGTATTAATGAAATCTGGGAGTATATCAATGACCCTGGAAGTCAAAATCTCAGCTTGTACTTTATAGGAGACATTAAGGAGAGTGATTCATCTAGTTTTTTTTATTTGTGCTCTATCTCCATCCTTTGGTAACAACTTTATAATGCCCCCGTTAATATTGTTGCCCAATTTCCCCTTTCTAATAGCTTCATTGTATACCAACAACAGATCATCAATAACCCATTCAATATTCTTATAAATTTAGTAGGAAACCTATCAATTCCTAGAGACTTATCATTCTTAAATGATTTAATGGATTTTATGATCTCTTCCTTACTAATATCCTTATCCAGGATGTTGGCATCCTCCTCTTTGATCTTTTTTTGAATTTTTTTCTTACAAAACTGTTGTACTTATTTACACTCAACATTATCATCACTAGAAGTAAACAAATTTTGATAGAATTTTTTAAATTCCTCCTTTATATTACTTATGTTATTAATTTGGATATTATCTACCTAGATTGAACCAATTTCCTCTGTGATGTTCTTCATCTTGATAAAATTGAAAAAGAATTTTGATCCTCTGTCTCTAACTTTGAACTGATTCATTTTGACTTTAATTTTCATTCCTTGAGATTTTGTAGCATAAACACATCTTAGCTTATGCTTAGTATCAGTCATTACATCAATTAGAGCCTCATTGTTAGGGTCCTTCTATAGAAGACTCTCAATAGTATAGATATCTTTATGAAGCTTATTCTCATACCTCCTTCCATCAAGAGCCAACTTCTTCCCGACATTTTGAAAAAGGATTTTCCAACTACTTACATTCTTATTCCACTATTCAATGTATGTTAACCCTTTCAAGATATTCCTATTAATCTCCCTCAAGGTGAAAATTTCATCATTGCAGTCTTGTCTGTTGAGCAACTTTGTATTAAGCTTGAAAATGTTATTTCTTCTCAACTTTTTGGTATTATTGCTACCTTAAATTTTTTTTGGCCTCAATAGGATGATGATCTGAGACGATGCGGTACCTAGGAATTGAAATATGTATGCAACTATATGTGTTTTTCAATATGCAAACTAATCTAGGGATTAAATTATAGTTTTCATGGAATGATTTTGAATCTAATCTAATAAACTAAAATTGTAAAATGGAAATGAATGTAATGTAATGAATGAAATAAAGCTAATCTAATTGAAAACAAAAAAAAACCTATCAAGGAAGGAATAAAGCAATGATTTCTTTTCCAAGATCTTGAATGTGAGCTAATTACTATTCTAAAACATTGAAAACCTTGTATGAAAAAGATGGTAGTGCCTAGCTTGAGCCCTCATAAGTCCTTACATAAACCCTCTCTCTTCCTCTGTAGCAATGAGGTTCTCCTCTTGGTGAGAAAAGTGAATATGGGAGCAAAATGAATAAAATGGAAGCTTTGAAGCTTAAACAATTGGTCATTAGAATGACTATGAAGCACTATGGTTCAGAGCTATGGAAGCTTTGAAAAGAATGGGAATGATAATGCCTATGAAGCACTATAGCTTAGAGATATGGAAGATTTGAAAAGAATTGGGAATTATAATGCCTATGAAGCACTATGGCTTGGAGATATAGAAGTCAAATGCAAAAATGAAAAGGCTCATGAGGTCTTGCATGAGCATAAAAATGCTATGGAGACAATTAGCAAAGCAAAAGCAACAATATTGGATTTGCCTCCCCTAATGCATATAGGATGGGCATATTTGTAGGTGTGAGAAGCACATAAATGGTGGAGGTCATTGGAGAGTTAACTCATTTCATTGAAGAGTTAACATGCTTGATTGGAGAGTGAACTAGATTTGATTGGGAGTGAACTAGCCTTGATAGCCTATCACAGAAGAAGAAATGAAGTTAGGATGTGATTAATTGCAAGAAAACTAAAGTTAATTTGGAGATTAGATTGTGCTAATTGGGAGTGTTGAATTAGTTAGGAGGAGTTGAAAATCAATTAGAGAAGAATATTCATACAATCATGGCTCAATTTAGAGCAAATTTGGGCCAAAACTGGAAGAAAACACACATGTTAAAAGACGGCAGGGTTGCCCTTTTCAAGAAGTGGGTCACCCCTTTCACGAGGGAAAGTCACCCCTAGAGATCCTACTTAAGTTGTTGGGTCACCCAGGGAGATCCTAAAGTCATAGGGGGTGACCCGCAAAGGAGGTTTTATACAAGTGGTTTCTAGAATGGACAACGGTCTAGGAGGTGTAAGAATGGTTTTGTCATCCCAAAACTAGCCATAGGATGTCTGCAGGGTGGGTCACCCCTTTTACCAGGGAAAGTCACCCTTGAAGATTCTAATTCAACTATAGGGTTGCCTAGGGAGATCCTACAATGACAGGGGGTGACCCAGAAAGGAAGAATGAGACATGAAAATTGAAGCTAGGGATAGAATGGAAAGGTTAATTGTATGATTCTAAAGGGATGAAATGATGAAAATACCCATAGGGAACATGAATTCCCCTCTTGTAAAGCGGATTGATGTTGTTATTGAGGCTAGAAAGAAACCAAAAGAAATTGTCCAACTTTTGTCAGAAGGCAAGTTAGAAGGTGTGCATGACCGTAGAAGGTTAGTCTAGAGGTTAGGAAAGCACAAACAAAATGAAAATGAACCAAGAGACATCACCAAAAGGAATACAACTATGATGTGTATATATATTCATGCTTACATGTACATGATTAAGACTATAGCTCATCCTTAGGCCACCATGTAGGTCTGCACATCTTTTTCATACTTATAATGCCTACATTCATTCTTCTACATTTTCATTTTTTGTTTGAGCACATGCATAGCCTATTACAATACATGCATTCTACTATCATTCATTTCACATTTTTCTTAGGTTTTATGCACTAATAAGCTCTCAAGACTAACTTTAACTTGCTATTTGTTGTTGTGCTAACCTCTCTATAAAGAAAAAAATGTGGGTCCAAGATTTTTTTATATGCAAAACTACAAACATTTGTGGGTGTTGATTTCATTGTCAAAGATTTATTTGCAAACCCACTAGTTGTTAGTTAATCAACATTTGCATGCTTAAAGGTTAATGAACTTTGTTTAATGTGTGTGTGTGATTAAGTGGCATGTATGCTCTTCCCTCATGTTGAAAAGGTGATCTTGGGAATAAAAAACACCTCATTCACTTTTTTGTTTCATCCCAAAAGGCTAGATGTGTATGCTATTTCCTCACATTGTAAGGCGATCTTGGAAATAAAAAACATCTAGTCACCTTTTTTAGTTTCTTTTTAGTAGGCTTGGCGTGGATTTCATCACCAAGTGGTGACCCTAACCCATACATTCTAATGAGGTATATAAATTAAGGGGAGGAATGAAAGACTTGCTTCAAATGAGGAATTATTTTTCTTAGCACAACCCTTTTGTCAACTTGAGGGGACAAGGTGAAGTGGGAAGGGGTTTGACCTAGATCACGTGTTTTAGATAGCACTCCTATTCATAGACTTCAACCTCACATGCCTTTAGGTTTATTGAGGCATCCCCTAGAAAACCTTGTTTAAACCTAGATAGGAACCATTCAGTCATTCATCACTTATTATGTACAAATAAATAGTTAGCCTCAAGAAGTTATTGCCTTGTCATGGGCCCTACTATCCATGACCAAGTTTAGGCATTATTTGTTGGCTCATAAGTTGAACACTCCTACTTGAATAAGTTAGGTTATTCATGTGTTTAGTGTGTATTCAATTGTGCGAAACCCATGAAATATCCTAAAAATCTAGAAAATTCAAAATCCAAAAAAAAAAAAGAAAAAGAAAACTCTAAAAATCCATAAAAAGTATTCAAAGACAAAGGTTGAAAACCCTCCAAAATCAACAAAATTTGACATCCTCACTTCACGTGAAATCCATCCATCCAAAACATAAAAAATCCCACAAATCAATCCCAAATCCCAAAATCCTAATGCCAAAGACTAAACAATCATCCCAAACACAACCTCATCCTTAAATTATAAACCAAACATCAAAAATCAAATCCCAATCACCAAATCCAATCATCATCCTAAAATCCACCAACCACCCACCACCAATAAAATTTATTTAAGGATATAAATCCCTTCAACTAAATCTCAAAAGTATGTCATCAAAGTCATCCAGGGTCCTAGACCTCATCATATAAATAAAATTGAAATCAATCCTAATCAAATCCAACCCAAATCTAGTACAAATGAAAGCATCATCTTAAATCCAAAGGTCCCTTATCACAAATTCAAAGTTGGTTAAGGTTCTAGATCCCTTCAATTCCATCCCAATCAAAATTGACCACCACCAAGGGTCTTAGACCCAATCCTTCAAGATGAAAATCAAAACCAACCCACAATCCAATCATCATCCTAATCCAAAATCAAACCATCATTGTAATACAAACTTGATCATCATAAATCCAACTATTTAAGAACCTAGATCCCTTGAGTCAAATCCAAATCAAACTTAAATTTCCTAAGGTCCTAGACCTTGTACATCAAATTGAATCCACATCTTTGAGCCACATAGGGTCCTAGACCTCATCTTCATAACATATCAAAACCAATCCAAGTAATCAAGACCCATTCAAATCGAACATCCCAAATCTTGAATCCAAGCTCATTCATAATCAAGCCATTTGGGTCCTACACTCTCAAGGACAAAATACCCATATCAATACTGTTGGGAATTAAGGTGTCTCAACCTTGGTAATTCCTTGCATTATTTATGATTGTATCTATTTATTCATTGCCTATGCTATAAATTAATTGTAAATTCCATATTGTCATTTTGTGGGATGTAGTAGGGTCATGTGTCATCCTACATGGAAGATGACAACTTGTAATTTTGTCCTCACATGAGGAGATAGGCATCCCACTTTGTGGTAGGAGTATTTTACCATGTGTCGACATCTTGGATGTTGTGTAAGGGAATGTTTGACCGAAATAGTTATGATGGATTCCTATGACGAAGTTATGACATGTAAGAGTCAGAAATAGAAGCTTGTAAGACAGGTGATGACATGTGTCATGAAGCATCTTTGAAAAAGGCATATTTGGGTGCCCCAAGGTGGACTATGACATGTTGTACAAGAATATGTTATTTATAGCATGTGTATGGCAGATTCTCTTACAACTGTAAGTTGTAACTGCTATGACAAATTCTATGACGGTCGTAAGAGTTGTAAGAGCATCTGTCATAGACCATTTTGGAAATAGGTGACCTCTTTGGGATGGGAGCTATAGAAAAGTGTTAGATACATTCTACAATGTTGACCAAGTGTCCTTAGGCATGGGTTTTGGGCCATGAGGCCAAGTTGGACACCCATTCCAAGATAGGACCAATTTTGCCTTGTATATTCTATATAAACAGGTGCTTGGAGGAGGAGATGTAATGTGTGATTGAAAGGTACTGTTATTTTTCCGGATTGACTCTAGACATGAGTGTGGAAGACTATTGAATCTTGCATTGCAAGTGTATTGTAAACCATATTCAGTTTTGATAATACATTGTGCAGGTTTCTGAGTTTGGGGTTTTTCACCCGATAAGGGTTTTCCCCACGTTATATCTTTCTCTCTTCTTTTGTCTTCTTTCTGGTTCATGTGTATTGCTGCAATATCTCTATTAGATGTTTAATGTTTCTATAATCATAAGGATTAAATTGAATTTGCATAGCCCTCTCCTCATTAGATTAGTGTAGGAAGTGATTTCCGCACACCTAGCTTCCTTTCAGTTGGTATCAGAGCATGGCTAGTTTTGGTCTTAGTTATTGGGTAGGGGTTTTTTGAGCTGATCTTAAGTTGAGTGGGAGTCTATATAGAGTATTCTAAATCCTATTGTAGAAAGGAGATGTCAAGAAAATCCAGAAGGATAGAGGTGGAGAAATTCAATGGCACTAATTTTGAGTTGTGGAAGCTCAAGATGGAAGACATGCTTGTTGATCAAGACCTCTGGGAAATTATCAATGGAACTAAACCAGCTGTAATGTCACAAGCTAATTGGGATTTAAAGGATCAGAAGTCTAAGGGTCTCATAAGACTTAGTCTTGTTGATTCTGTCCTATTAAATGTCCATGAGGATACTACCACAAACTTGCTTTGGAAGAAGTTGGGAGATGTGTATCAAGCCAAATCCCTAGTTAACAAACTTTTTCTGAGAAAAGTTGTATTCCCTTTGAATGGAGGATGGAGGATCCATTGCAGAACATATGAATGCTTTTAACATGCTGGTTACACAATTAACATCTATTGATGTGAAGATGGAGGAGGAGGATCATTGTATGACCTTGCTTTGTTCTTTACCAGACTCATGGGATCACCTTGTCATGGCTATTGGAATCACCACATCCACATTCAAAATGGATGAAGTGGTTTCTTTTCTATTATCTGAAGAGATGTGGAGAAAGTCTTCTAAGGCAACCAAAGAGGCTCTTGCAGTTCATGGAAGACCCAAGGAGAAAGGGAAAAAGGACAAGAAAGATGAGAAGGGTAGATCCAAATCCTGTGGGAGATCCCAATCTCCTGGAAAGTCCAAGGCTATCTGTTGGAATTATTGTAAATCTGGGCATTTCTGAAAGGAATGCAAAGAGGAAAATAAAAAGAAGAAGAAGAACCCAAATTTAGATTTTGACAAGTCACAAGATGATGGTGATGCCTTCATCACAGCCCTGACGACCCATGTATTTGATGATGTGTGGCTGATTGATTCTGGTGCATCATTCCACATGACCTCGCATTGAGACTGGTTTACTAAGTATGAGGAGTTCGATGGTGGAAAGGTGTACCTAGGTGATGACTCTCATCTGAAGATTGTTGATCATGGAAGAGTCTCTATCTGATTCCTTGATGGACGAGTGAAGGGAATCTTTGGGGTTATGCACATCCTAGGCTTAGCATAGAACTTTCTTTCTCTAAGTATGTTGAATGATGCAGGTGTGTAGGTTGTCTTTTCAAAAGAAGGATGCAAGATGACTAGAGGAGCTATGGTGCTTGCTAAGGGTACTAGGAGAGGTACTCTGTTTCAGATGGAGGCAATCATTTCATAATGCAATAGTTCTTCTGACTCAAGGAAGAGGGCAGCAGTCACTTCATCCCCACCATCTGAACGAGCAGTAAAGAAATCTATTGTATCTAGTCCTGATGGTCATATTCATACCTTGGAAGTTAATCTTCTTGCTGAAAAGACAATGTTATGGCATAAGAGATTTGGCCACATTGGTGAGAAGGGTCTGTGTACCCTGAAAAATAAAAACCTCGTTGAGGGATTAGATAATTGTAATCTTGAGTTTAACTTTTGCGAACATTGTATAATATGGAAAACAAAACTATGTTCAGTTTTATTCGAGTTCTCATAAATCTTCTGGTGTGTTGGACCTTGTTCATTCTAATGTATTTGGTCCTGTTAATGTTCCTTCATTATCAAAATCTATATTTTTTTGTATCTTTCATAGATGACTACAGTAGAATGACATGGATTTATTTTCTCAGAAGCAAATCTGAAGTCTATAGTAAGTTTAAGGAGTTTAAGGCCTTTGCTAAAAATCAAACTGGTAAAAAGATTAAGTGTTTGAAAATTGACAATGGTGGTGAGTTCTGTTCTACAGAATTTGATAAATATTGCAAGGAACTTGGGATTGAAAGACATAAGACAACTCCATACACCCCGTAATAAAATGGAGTTATAGAGAGGATGAATAGGACATTGATGGAGAAGGCTAGGAGTATGCCTAGTGGAGCTAACCTAGAACAAAAGTTTTGGATTGAAGCTATTGCCACTGCTTGCTATCTTGTAAATAGATCTCCTACATCAACTCTTGTTGGAAAGACACCCATGGAGGTGTGGTCTGGTAGAAAGCCTTTAATAAGGCATCTTCATGTTTTTGGTTGTGAGGCATATGCACATGTGCCTAGGGAGATACGGTCAAAATTAGAGACCAAGGTTGTTAAGTGTATCTTCATTGGCTATGGTGTCGGTGTGAAAGGATATAAGATTTGGGACCCTATGGCTGAAAAAGTGTTGTATAGAAGAAGTGTCATCTTCAGAGAGCTTAAACCTTCTTCCACTATTTTACAGCTAGAAGAAAAAGAAAAGAAAGAGGATGTTGTTTAGTTTCCTGCTACCTCTGAGAAGACTGAACAAAAAGACAATGTTGGACCTGATGATGAGGAGAGATCTTGCAGCTCTAAAAGCTCAAATGAAGAAGCTGGACCTCAACCTCAGCTCTTGAGGAGGTCTACATGAATAAGAAATCAACCTAAAAGGTTTGGTTTTATATTGCTTGATTCTAGTTATGCTTTTGCTTTTCTTACTAACAGTGATGAACCTAGAATTGTATCAGAGGCTATGGACATGAAAGATGCAGGTTCTTGGAAGGAGGCCATGGAGGATGAAATGGCTTCTTTGGAAAAGAATCAAACTTGGGACTTGGTGCCTTTGCCTCTTGGACGGAAACTCGTTGGATGCAAATGGGTTTTCAAGAAGAAATTTGGTACAGATGGCTGTGTTGAGAAGTATAAGGCTAGATTGGTTACAAAGGGGTATTCACAAGTGGAGGGTATAGATTATGGTGAGATCTTCTCTCCCATTGCAAAGCTGACATCCATTTGATTCCTATTGTCTCTTGTAGCAGCTTATGACTTAGAGGTAGAACAGATGGATGTGAAGACAACTTTCCTTCATGGTGATTTGGAGGAAGAAATCTACATGTCACAGCTAGAGCATTACATGGTAAAAGGTAAAGAAAATTTGGTTTGCAAATTAAAGAAGTCTTTGTATGGTTTGAAGCAGTCTCCTAGGAGGTGGTACTTGAAGTTTGATGCCTTTGTGTTGTCTATTGGATTTGTGAGATCGAAATCAGATCATTGTGTGTATTATAAGTTTGATGGTGATCGTATTCTCATTGTTGCACTATATGTTGATGATATGTTGCTCATTGGGAAGGGTAAGAATATGATTTCTGATTTCAAATCTCAATTTCAGCACAGTTTGAAATGAAAGATTTAGGGGCAGCTAGGTACATTCTAGGAATGGAAATCAGAAGAGACATAACTAAGAGAAAACTTTGGTTAAGACAGATTAATTATGTGAAGACCATGTTGGATAGGTTTAGCATGGCAGATTATAGACCATTGTGTGTTCTTGTTTCTTTAGGGACAAAGTTGTCTATTGAGGATTGTCCAAAATATCCTAGTGAGGTGGAGGACATGAGTAGAGTACCTTATGCTAGTGCTATTGGTAGTTTGATGTATGCTATGGTCTGCACAAGACTAGACATTGCCCAAGCAGTGGGAGTCCTTAGTTGATTTATGGCTAATCCTGGATGGGTACATTGGGATGTAGTTAAGTGAGTGTTTAAATATTTGAGGGGTACTTTCAAGTATTCCATATGCTATCATGGTAATACTACATGACCTCTGCATTCTATCGATATTCATGGATTTGTGGATTCTAATTGGGCAGGTGAGATTGACAGCAGGAGATCAACCACTGCTTATGTGTTTACATTGTTTGGTGGTGTTGTTAGTTGGATGAGTAAGTGACAACCTGTGGTTTCTTTGTCCATAAAAGAAGCTAAGTATATGGCAGAAAATCATGATTGTAATGAAGCCATTTGGCTTAAGAGATTGTGTTCAGATATTGGTGTTGATGCAGGTTAGATAACGATCAGTTGCGACAGTTAGAGTGCAATTTGCCTTATGAAGAATCTAACTTTCCATGCCAGAACAAAGCATACTGATGTTCAATTTCACTTCATGTGAGACATGGTTGAGGATGGGAAGGTAAATTTGGAGAAGGTAGATACTTTGGAATGTTGTAGATGCATTGACAAAGCTAGTGGGCACAAAGAAGTTTAGATGGTGTTTAGAGTCTATGGGCCTCTCGGCCTATAGCAGTTAAATCCTATTATTCTATTGACTCTTACAAGGTGTTTGACAAGTGGGAGAATGTTGGGAATTAAGGTGCATCAACCTTGGTAATTCCTTGCCTTATTTATGATTGTATTTATTTATTCATTGCCTATGTTGTAAATTAATTGTAAATTCCATATTATCATTTTGTGGGATGTGGCACGGTGATGTGTCATCCTACATGGCAGATGACAACTTGTAATTTTGTCCTCACATGAGGAGATAGGCGTCCCACTTTGTGGTAGGAGCATTTTTCCATGTGTCAGCATCTTGGATGTTGTGTAAGGGAATTTTTGACCGAAATGGCTATGACGGATTCCTATGACGAAGTTATGACATGTAAGAGTGAGAAATAGAAGCTTGTAAGATAGGTGAAGACATGTGTCATGAAGCATCTTTGAAAAAGGCATATTTGGGTGCTCCAAGGTGGACTATGACATGTTGTAAGAGAATATGCTATTTATAGCCTGTGTATGACAGATTCTCTTACAACTGTAAGTTGTAACTGCTATGACAAATTCTATGATGGTCGTAAGAGTTGTAAGAAGATCTGTCATAGACCATTTTAGAAATAGGTGACCTCTTTGGGATGGGAGCTATGGACAAGTGTCAAATACATTCTACAATGTTGACCAAGTGTCCTTAGGCATGGGTTTTGGGCCATGAGGCCAAGTTGGACGCCCATTCCAAGATAGGACCAATTTTGCTATTTATATTCTATATAAATAGGTGCTTGGAGGAGGAGGTGTAATGTGTGATTGACAGGTACTATTATGCCGCCGGACTGACTCCAGACATGAGTTTCAAAGACTATTGAAGCTTTCATTGCAAGTGTATTGTAAACCATATTCAGTTTTGGTAATACATTGTCCAGGTTTTTGAGTGTGGGGTTTTTCACCTGATAAGGGTTTTCCCCACGTTATATCTTTGTCTCTCTTCTTCTATCTTCTTTATGGTTCATGTGTAATGCTATAATATCTCTGTTAGATGTTTAATGTTGCTGTAATCGTAAGGATTAAATTGAATTTGCATAGCCCTCTCCACATTAGATTAGTGTAGGAAGCGATTTGTGCACACCTAGCTTCCTTTCAAATACCATCCCCAAACCACAATCCTATCACCTTGGTTCAACCACCTCTATCTAATCCAATCTTCTCATTGAAGAAACAATTATATGTACCACCAATTCTTACCTATCTAAAGATGTATTCATGTCCTATTTCCAAAGCAATATGTATCGCATTGCCAATTGAATGTGTCACATCATGTAATATCATGGCAAAGGATTAGGCCTTCATGAGAAAGGAATATTTGATGCAGGAACTTCCAGAGATCATAAATTTTGACTCGGATGTGGGTTTTCTACGAGATTTTACGGGTGGATGCGTTATGAGGTGGAAAGTAAAATCTTGTAGAAAACCCACATTTGAGTCAAAAGTTATGATCTCTGGAAGTTCCTGCATCAATATTGGATCCCATACATGTCAAAGAAGATCAAGGATTTAAAGGCATCAACTACAAATATCAAGATGAACACTCTAAAGGTGTTAATAACACCTTTGTAAATCCTAAGGGAACTTCTTCCAACATCACAATAGGTTACTCTCGTCACTCCTACAAAGAGTTTTCTACCACCAATCCTTTTATCAACACCACTATCCCCATCACCAACCTTGATCATCCTTCACCTAAGCTCAATGCTTAGGACCAATGAAATCAAACATCATTTGACTTATTCTTAAATGATGTAGCTATCACAAATTTCATGGGATTCTAAGATAATATCTCCCCATGGGACCATAACATCAACTTTGGAAGAAATTTGTATGCACCAACATATGAAGCAAAGAGCCTATTGACACCCAAAATAACTACAACCCTAAACCCTAAAACATTCCTAAATCACTTAGGCCAGGGATGGTCGTCCTGGGTGATAGGAAGAGGTTCATCAACAAGTTATTGGTGATTTTGGACAACCTACAGGAGTGGGTAGGATCCTCTACACTTTGAGCTCAACTTAGACTTAGGAGGGATATTCCAAGGGGTATACCTGAATAGGTATTTTATTCAACACTAGATGAATAACTATAAATGAAAGGACAACCAAACCCAACTTATCTTTTAAGCCCCAAAGACTGTCACTACACCTAAAATAACTAGTTGTCACTAATAACCCTATATAGCTGATGAAAAGGCACTCCCATTAACAATGGAAAGTGCAGGTATGCCTGTTCACAACACATACAAACTAACTACTTGTTTCACACATGATAAATTTGTTTTGATCTTAAGAGTGTGGGTGATCAAATAATTTAGACCAGTGCCTAATATATTGGGTTATGGAGTCAACAATTCATTAGAAGGAAGAAAACAACAAGAGAAATGAAACATGCACTTTCTGGATACCTAGATGCAAGAGAGACAACTATCAAAGAAGAAAATACTTAATCCTTTGCAACATATAATCATTCATCTATTACCATAAAAGAGATCATTACATAGCATGTAATATTTTAAGAATCTATCTAATTCATCTGATAAATTGTTACAGTCATACCACGAAGTGTGGCAAGAGGAAACCTAGCTAAGCTTAAGCTTTCCGTGAAAAATTACAGAAGAAGAAGGAGAAATTCATACAATGATAACTGAGATCAATCTGGAAAACCTTTCAGAACCTATGTTTTATCTGTTGGATAACTATGACTTTTCTACTCTTTGAAACCCTAGAGAGCTATGCACTTAATCTCTTGAAAAATGGTAAGGATGACTCGCCCCAAAAAAGAGTTCAACTCTTGCCTTTATAGCCTTCACATCATGTTTGAGAATGAAATTGGTGCCAAGATCCTCAACCACCCCACCAACTACATTAAAAACATTGAATTTGGATATCCACTTCACATTAATAGCATCCCCATAAATAGTTGGCGCATTCCTAGGTGATTGGAGAAGCATGGAAAGCCAGGAAGCCAACCTCCAAAAAATTAGAGTTTCGGACCTCGGGCTTTCAACCTTCACTCCTCATCCTTTTTTTCTTTCTACCTTCGCTATTTTACCTTAGTCTCTTTACCTTTGTCAGACCTCGGGCTTTAGGCCTTCGTTGTCTCGCCTTGTAAAAGGAAGAAGAGAAAATACCACAACTCTGATCTCTGCCACATACTTCACACTTAGAATATTTTTGAAACCCATCAGACTTTAGACTTCAGACTTCGGGGATTCCTCCCAACGCTTTCCATTAGGAAGACAAAAGGGAGGAACTCCAACCTCTAAAACTCCACTGAACACTTAGGCAATCTTCAGGGTTAAAAGTGGAAGCATAATGGAAGGAGGAAGCCTGAAACTCTAACCTCTGACAAAGGAAAAAACACAAGGTGAAACTTAGGATATTGGGACTTAGCCAATTTTTGGGCTTTCCTACCTTGCATTTTCAAATGGTAAACACGTGAAAACTTGTGAAATATGTCTCTGATTGGTTATAAGCTATAGCTTCAAGTGGGAGTGAAATGGAACTTGGGGACAAAATAAAACACTTTAGGTACTAATTTTTTAGGTGTCAACACTGGCTCTGGTTGGGGATGTGTGGAAAGAAGTGGCACAACGAGGATTCAGATCTCTAGAACAGACCAAAAACAACAAAAAATGACACATAGGAACTGAAACAAAACACCATCAAGACCAACAATGGTCAAGACTACCTTGAGGTCAAAATATCAGATATAACAAGACTTAACCACAAAATTTGAATGAAAATCATTACCTATGAGAAGTAATGTTTCAAATGCTGCCCATGAATAGGTAGCTCTAACAATTCCCCTTCAATGTTTCTAACATAAAAGGTGTCTACACTGGCCTTTTCATCAACTTGATATGGGCCTAACCATAGCGGTTCAAACTTACCATGTTTTCTCTTGTCTTCTAACTTTGCATTCTAGAGGAGAACCAAATCACTAGCTTGAAAACACCTTTTAACCACTCTCTTGTTGAACATATGCTCCACCTCTTGCTACCTTAGCAAGTTTTTTTCATATGCCATCCTTCTGGCTTCATCCAACTCTATTAACTCATGCATTCTCAATGTCATTGCATCATTTCCATCTTCTCCTATTTGTTAAAGCAATTGATACACATGCAACTCTAGTGACATTGGCATTTTAGCCTCCTTCCCATACACTAGTTCAAAAGGACTCTTGCCTATAGCACGTTTGTAGGTGATCCTATCAGCCCAAACTACATATCTTGGCTTGTCATCCCATCATTTCTTGTTCACATCTAGAGTCCTTTTTAAAATTTTCATGAGGCTCTTATTGCTAGACTCAGCTTGTCCATTACTCTATGGATGATATGGTGATGAATGAATCAAACTTATTCCATACTTAGAACACATACTTTCCATGTCCTAAGACCTAAAGCACTTAATGTTGTCTACAACAATTCTAGATGGGACACCAAATCTAATTATCAGATTATTCAACAAGAACTAAATCACTACCTTGGACATGGCATTGTGAGTTGGAATAGCCTCAACCCACTTAGTAAAGTAATCAGTTACCACCAATATCCACTTGTACCCATTACTCAATTTCTCTTGGATCTCCCCTATGAAATCAAGGCCCCATTGCTGAAATGGTGCTTCAATGGTAACATTCATAAGGGGAAGGGCACCTTGAAACTTTAACTTGCCTGTAGACCTCTGACAAGCATCACACTTTCTAATCTATTTCGCAACATCCTTGAAGAGGCTTAACCACCAAAAACCTGCCCTAATGATCTTATGTGCTATAGTTTTAACATAAAAATACCCACCACATACTCCTTGGTGATATTTATCAATAACTTTCTTAGATTGCTGCTGATCTCGACACTTTAGCAATAGTCCTTCATGATTTCTCCACATTAAAATACCTTGGATCAAGACATACCTTTGGGATTGGAGTTTAAGTGTCCTTTGCTGAGTCACATTCATGCTTGGGGGGTAGTGCATGTTGACAAGATAAAAGATAACATCCTAATACCATGGATGATTTGTCAAAGCACACAGATCAACAGAGTGAGAAACATTTACCTCATTTATCTCAGCTGCCTCTAAGTTGGATTTGCCACCAACTTAGCTAGGCCTTGGCCTCTGACCAGTTTGGTGACTTGTATGTCCATGTCATATTCTTGGATCCTGTTGATCCATCTGCACCTTCTACCTAAAGCTTCCTGCTGTGTGAAGATATCCTTCACTGCTGCATGGGGCACATATGCTATGATCTTGGCCCCTGTGAAATAAGATCTAAAATTCTTTATGGCTTTAACCAATGCGTAGGCATGCTTCTCCATTATGGAATAATTGAATTCAATAGCCTGTAAAGATTTGCTAAAGGACCCAATAGGCTGTTCAAATCCATCTTCATTCTTTTGAAGTACAACAACAACAACAATATAAAAAGAAGCAAAGGAAAACAATTGAAGGGATTTAGAATAATTTGGACTTTTCAGTACTAGTGCCTCCTTGATAGCTTCTTTGATATCCTTGAATGCTTCAGATGGCTCTTTCTCCCATGTAATAGATTGCCCCTTCTTGAGCATTTTAGAAATAGCTTTAGTCTTTTTAGCAAAATTAGGAATAAATCTCCTAACAAAGTTAATCTACCTGAAAAAAGACTGTATTCCTTTAATTGATTTGGTCTGGGGGATAAGATCAATAGCCTTGACTCATTCTGTATCTATCCTTACCCCATATTTTGACACAATGTGCCCGAGCAACTTACCCTCTTCAAATCCAAACTGATATTTTTTAGGATTCAAAGAAATCCCATACTCTAAGCACATCTTGAAGATATCCTCAAGATTCTTGCAGTGCTCACCTCTTTCTTTTGAGAATGATGTCAGGTCATCCTGATAAACCACCATGATCTCATCAATGGGACCGACAAAAGCTACATCCATAGCCCGTTGAAATGTTGACCCAACATTCTTTAATCCAAATGGTTTTCTTAGGTATACATAAGTCCCCCAAGGAGTGGTGAATGCTATTTTATATTATTCTGACTCCTTGACCAATACCTGATTGTAACCTGAAAACCCATCATTGACATCAACTTTGAACCGACCGTCCTCTGTAATAGATGGTCCATGCTTGGGAGTGGATAATTATTCTTGAGGGATTTAATGTTTAGATTTATGAAGTTAACACACAATCTGATTTCTCCATTCTTCTTTCTTACCAGGACAAGGTTGGATACCCATTCAGAATGTCTCATGTGTTTGATAATGCCTCCCTCTTTCATCTTCAATAGTTCTTTTTGCATCTTGGGAGCAATGGTAGGACTTATAGGCCTCTATTTTTGCCTAAATGGTTTTGCATTAGGTTGGAGGGGAATGGTATGCTGGAACAATTCCTCCCTATAAGCCTTAAGTTCATCATAGGACCATGCAAAACACTAAATTTTCTGAGTAGAGCAATCAACATCTGCTTCTCATGAGGCTTCAACCTCTTCCCAATGTAAACCATCCTAGGTGCCTCCCTCGTTCCCAAGTTTACACCTTCAATGTTGTCCTCTACAACAAGATTACTTTTACTCTTCCATTAGTTTGCATTGTCAAACATTCTTTCTAATGCTACTAGCCCCTTGGGAATGGTATTGGTCTTCAACTGTACCACCTCACTGCCAAACAGAGCTTCCTTGCCATTAGCAACTTCTATCATTGGCTACCAATCAATTAATTGATTATCAAATTCATCCATACAATTTAGAAAACTGTAAATATGATTGGTATTATTGAAAACTTGCCAATTATAGATGTTATAAGGAATTGTTGGTCTGGTCACAACCTCAATGACATAATGGGACAGATGATATGAATCCAATTATGGGTCAAACTTTGAAGCCACAACAGCTAGGGCATCCTCCCTCTCATTTTTTCTTCTATTGACCCACTCAATACCAATAGGGTCAAACATCTCCACACTATCCCATACAACATTTTTATATCCTCTTAACCTGTTATCCTTGGTGGCAAACTTCTTTCTAATTGATGTACTACTAATTATGAGTCACCATAACTCATCAGGCACTTAATTTTATGTTTGTGAGCAATATTTAAACCTAACAATAATGCCTCATACTTAGCTATATTATTTGTACACTAAAATTTGAGCCTAAAAGACAGACCAAATTGTTCTTCATCTGGGGATATCAAAATAATACCAACACCTGAGCCCTCACTTGAGTATGCACAATCAAAATACAAAATCCACAAATCATATGTATCATGAACAAAAACAACATGGTCAGAAGATGAAACATTTACATTAGGATCATCATCATTGCAATATGCCATAAAGTGATCAATTTTAGTATCAAAGAAATTCACATGATCATCCTCTATTTTATATTTGTCTTCAATGTTCAAATCTTCTACCTTCTTCTCCCTGTATAATTTTACTTCCACACCATGGATTGGAATGGTGGCATATGACAAATTCATCTAAATACTACCACCCATGGAGGCTGCACACTTTCTAGATAACATGCCCCATTTGGCTCAGAAATCTACTATGATTATGTCCATAAAAAATGACTTGTCAGGATATGCAGCTAATTGGACCTCAACATCTTTTATGAGACCAATTACATTTACCTCTCTAGAGTCCATGGCAAAACACTTGCAAAAATATTTGGATACCTTAAGTCCCAATTCATTCATAATTTCTAGTGGCATGATATTGCTAGATGCCCTTGAATCGAGCATGCAATTGTGTAACAACCATCCATTTATGATTAAAGTGGTATAAAAGAGATCAACTCTGATCTTGCTATTAACCATGGATGAACCTAAGTAAACCTCAATTGTTTCCTCATTACCCAAGCCCTCATCATTACTGTTAGGAACAAAAATAGTTTATTTTTGTGCATCTACAATAGTAATAAGAGACTCTACCCTATCCCTATGTTCAAGGATTCTAAGGAGTTCTATTATTGGCACAATAATTCTGATTTGGCTAAAAACCTGAGCTGTGTCAATAGGGAGATAATTGGGCAAAGGAGTATCACATGAAACAGTTACGTCATTTGCACAAGGAATGTAAGGCATTATTTGATTAGATGAAATATCTTTACCTTCTCTCTTTGTCTTCTCCTTTTCTAGTTCTTTTTGTGCTTGAGTTTGATCATGCTTTTTATTACCTTTTATATAATGGACTCCTAAGATGGATGTAGAAACTAGCTGGACGGTCAGTGTTGGATTTTTTTGCACATACTTCTTCACTGCTGGCATTTGCACTAGATCTCTCTTCTATTTAGGCACATTCTTCTTGGGATCACTATTACTTTCCTTATGTTTACCCTTATTCTCATTCAATCCTTGCTATCTTGATTCTTTGGCAAGGGCAGTATGCACAGGGACATACCTATTTCTTAGTTGATAACCTCCTTGGACCCGCAAAATGGCTGCATTAGTCAAGGCTTTCATGTCCTATTTTGAAAGCTTGGACTACTGATATTTCTTTTGCATTATGTCCCTTAGATGCCCAAAATCATGAGCTGGCAATTGGTATTTCTTTGGACCTTCATCACAATCATATTGGAAAATATGACCATCCTCTTCATGATTGCTACAACCAGCATCCTGACCTATTTTCTCATAACCTTCTATGTCAAATTGATTTATTTCCTCCTCATAATACTTAGATGCACCCTCTTCATTCGAAAACTCTTCTTCTCTGCTCAATGAATGATCCATTGCACAATTAGCTAGGTCATGGGGAAGGAAACAAGCCTGGCACCATAATGACTCTTCTTGAAAGTTGACATGATCCTTTCTCAAAGGATCAAGAGTGTCCCTCTCAAGCTGTTTGAAACTAACATGCCTAGGGTGCAGCCTGCTTGTCATTCTGCTGTGGTCTCTTAGAGCAATCAGTATTATAGGGTCAGTTATGCAGGTTTTGACCTTCATTAAAATGTGTTGTAGCACCCTGAGGTGGAAACCCTTTATCATTTCTAGAAACCTTATAGGATAAATCTTTCACAACCCCCATGAGTGTGTCCAACTTGTCATTAGTAGTGAGGGGTTTATTGAAAACTACTTTGTCTAGCTTGGATAACTTCACATCAGCCCTTTTAATATGCTTCCTTGATGCTCTCATATTACTTGAACTATGTTTATGGTTGTAGCATAAGCCTCTCTTAACGTTTGTGGATTCCTATCCCTCAAATAGTAACCTACTTTTGAATCAAAAGTACCACAATATAAAACCAAGCACATAGATTCATTGGGTCTCATATGAGGAGTTACCTTTCTTATTGTCATGATGAAGTGGCTGTTGAAATCAATTACTGTCTCATTGATGGCCTTCTTGATGGTTGTGAGATCATGGATGGAAAACTTGAGGTCAATCCTATCCCCATATTGTAGTTTGAAAACTCTCATGAACTCCTCCCAGGAATCAATGCTGTTATCAGGGAGAGCCTTGTACCATTATTTAGCACTCTCTTCCAATGAGTGCACAAACAACTTCATCATCACATCTTCATCTTCAATCTCATACTCATTAGTGACATTGATAAAATATCTCAGTTGTTTCTCAGCAATGACAACATTGTTACCCTGAAATCTAGGAATCTTCCCTCTAATCTCAGTTGGAATGGGATTAGGAAAATCATGAATTCCAATGAAATCAAGATGCTTGTACCTTTCAGTTCCCAATGGCTGCCTCTATGGAAGAAACCTTTGTGCCTGTCTTCACTATGCATGCCCAACATTCTGAATGTTGCCATGCTGTTGGTTAACCTAATTTTGTGGTGGTTGAATGTTAATATTTTGAACATGGGCTTGATTCATGCCCTATTGTCCCCTTTGTTGTTACTGTTGTTAATGACGATGCTGTGGTGGAATATTAAGGTTTTCAACATGGGCTTGATTTGCACCCTGCCCCATTTGATATCTCTATTGATGGTGTTGCCTTTGATTGTTCTGTTGTTGAACATTTTGATTATTCTACAAATTATTGCCCTATTGTTGGGTGTTTAGGTTTTGCTGGGCCTGTTAAGCAAGTTGAGCTTGCTATTGGTCAAGAAAAGCTCGCACTTCCCTTTGTCTATTCCTAAGATGATCAAGCAAATCCAAATCATCCTAGATTCTCCTTTCTCTTTCCTCATCATGAGGTCGCTACTGCTAATCACCCTCATTAGGGATGGTATCACACTGGCTTTAAATTTATCTTGTGGGAGAATTAGGATGCTTGGTATTCTGATATGCTTCTCCATTTTCATTGGGCATCCCAAACCTCCTCAAGTAGGGATCATTAGATCTATCCCTGCTTCCTCTGCCAATAACATTTTCATTTCTTCTAATAGCATATCCATTTCTATTTGTTCTTTTGTTTGTTCTAAGCATGTTATCACTCGAGTCATCAAAAGTATACTAATATTAACTTCTGAGGCCAACAAATGCATTGTCTTGGGTATTCCTTGAGGGTACCACATTAGATCTTCTTACCCTATATCTACTCCTTGTAGTGTCTTTCCTATGTCTAGTAAACTTGGTGGTAATCACACAATTCAAAGGAATAACCTACTAAATAGTCCATTATAACCCTTGAAAAGACCTTCATTGAATCATCAACCAGGGCTAGTAAGCTTGTGATGGCACTAGCACTGTATGTGATTTCAAAGATCAAACTATCTAACTCATCTAGTACAATGTCATAAATCAAACTACTCAATGACAAAAGAAAGTAATGTTGCTACTGTTGCTATGGGTAATTGCAATGTAAGACTCTAGTTACAAATGACTATTAAGAAATGAATTCTAAGACTAATCTTGGCATTGATACTTATCCTATCCTCCGGAGTAACACAAGTCAAATGAATTAAAAAAACTTAAGAATCTAATTGATCTTGTATTCATGAAATAACTGCTACAACAATAATAACATGCAAGAAATAAAGTGAAGGATAGTTATCTTGAGTGGTCCTTGCTCAGCTGATTGCCTCACTGCTTTTAACTCAAATCTAGTTCTCTAGGTTGACACAATCATATTGATTCTAACTCATTCATTACACAGTCTTCTCAAATCACATAAAATCTTGCTCAACTATATTATTTATAACTCATAATCAAAATAACAACATTGTTTGCATATAACTGGAAAAGATTCAGATAGCTATATCTGCAACAGAACAATCTATTTTAAACTTGAAACTTGACTAACAACCTTCTACCTTGACCACCGATCCATACATATAGGCACGGGAGAATTTTATTGAAATAGATCTCTTAACTGAAATCATAAAACACCACTCCGTACGAACTAGAGTGTGATAAATGCTAACAACAATAACTGAAAAAGAAGGAAAGAACAGTCTTAATAAAATTGGAATTGCTTGCTGAAATAGGGGAACATGGATTGGTTGAATCAGTCATGTTGGTCTTCTAGCTGCAACAGAATCCTTTAAACTTTCAATCATCTTTATTGATTACCACAATGATGTATGATTATCTTTATCAAGTGTCTTCATGCCATGGTTGTTGCACTTAGTTGAGTTTGAAACCTCCCCTTCTCTATTGCCTAGAAATGTTGTGGTTGTGGGCTGCACCTTATAGTTGCTACAGGCTACAGTCCCTCTTCTTCAGCTACAGGAGTTAGTCCACAAAATATGTACAAAATACTAACAACCATAATCAACACAAACATTCTCTACAATCCATACATTCCCACACATAACAAACAATATTCATCATATTATAATCATATTCCCATTAACTTAATAACCAGGTTCAGGTCTACATAATGATCATAAGGGATAACATAATATAGAAATATGTATAATATAATGTTTGAGAATGTATTTCAACTTGCATAAAACCATAATAAAATAGGCTAATAACTAGGCTCATCACTCCTATTTCCTGCATTGCTAGAGGACTCCCCATGTCCAAGATGTTCCTGGTTTCTTATTCTATCCATTATGAAACTTTTTTCAAACTAAAATTAATTCTGGGTTATTAGAACAGAGTCACCACTTCCCCTGTTGGGAAGAAAAATTAAACAAACACTATATTTCAAATATTGTAGCAACCAGAACTGAAATGATTTATTGTTACAAAGGGCCTCAAATTTGGATCAAAGTATTGTGGTTCCCTAGTAATGGTGCCAGATATGTTGACACCCAAAATAACTACAACCCTAAACCCTAAAACATTCCTAAATCATCTAGGCTAGGGATGGTCATTCTAGGTGATAGGAAGAGGCTCATCAACAAGTTATGGGTGATTTTGGACAACCTACAGCAGTGGGAAGGCTCCTCTACACTTTGAGCTCAACTTAGACTTAGGAGGGATATTCCAAGGGGTATACCTGAATAGGTATTTAATTCAACACTAGATGAATAACTATAAATGAAAGGGAAACCAAACCCAACTCGTCTTTTAAGCCCCAAAGACTATCACTGCACCTAAAACAACTATTGTCACTAATAACCCCTATATAGCCGATGAAAAGGCACTCCCATTAACAATGGAAAGTGCAGGTATGCTTGTTCGCAAGACATACAAACTAACTACTTGTTTCACACATGATAAGTTTATTTTGATTTTAAGAGTGTTGGTGATCAAATATTTCAGACCGGTGCCTAATAAATTGGGTTACGGGGTCAACAGTTCATCAGAAGGAAGAAAACAACAAGAGAAATGAAAAATGCACTTTCTAGATACCTAGATGCAAGAGAGACAACTATCAAAGAATAAAATACTTAGTAATCCTTTGCAACATATAATCATTCACCTATAACCATAAAAGAGATCATTGCACAACATGTAATGTTTTAAGAATCTGTCTAATTCATTTGATAAACGATTATAGTCATACCATGAAGTGTGGTAAGAGGAAACCTAGCTAAGCTTAGGATTTCCTTGAAAAATTATAGAAGAAGGAGAAATTCATACAACGATAACTGAGATCAATCTGAAAAACCTTTCATAACCTGTGTTTTATCTACTGGAGAACTGTGACTTTTCTGCTCTTTAAAACTATAGAGAGCTCTACACTTAATTGTTTGAAAAATGGTAAAGATGACCAATCCCCAAAAAGAGTTTAACTCTTGCTTTTATAGCCTTTACATCACATCTCAAAATGAAATGGGCACCAAGATCCTCAACCACCCCACCAATTGTATTGAAAACATTGAATTTGGACACCCACTTTGCATTAATAGCATCCTTGAAAATAGTTGGCGCGTTCCCAGACAATTGGAGAAGCATGGAAATCCAGGAAGCCAACCTCTGAAAAATCAGAGTTTTAGACCTTGAGATTTTAGCCTTCGCTCCTCATTCTTTGTTTCTTTTAGCCTTAGACATTTTTCCTTAGTCTCTTTACCTTTTTTCAGACCTTAGGCTTCAGGCCTTCTTTGTCTCCCCTTCCAAAAGGAAGAAGAGAAAATACCACAACTCTGACCTCTACTGCATACTTCACACTTAGAATATTTTTGAAAGTCAGACTTCAAACTTTGGGGCTTCCTCCCGACGCTTGCCATTAGGAAGATAGAAGGGAGGAACTCTGACCTTTGAAACTCCGCTGAACACTTAGAATTTTCAACATTTAGGTAATCTTCAGGGCCAAAAGGGGAAGGATAATGGAAGGAGGAAGCCCGAAACTCCGACCTCTGACAAAGGAAAAAAACACAAGGGAAAACTTAGGATATTGGGACTTAGCCAATTTTTGGGCTTTCCTACCTTGCATTTTAAAATGGTAAACACATGAAAACCTATGAAATATGTCTCTGATTGGTTATAAGCTATAGCTTCAAGTGGGAGTGAAATGGAACTTGGGGACAAAATAAAACACTTTAGGGACTAATTTTTTAGGCGTCAATAGAGTCCACAAGAATCCAAGGATCACCATGTTGTAAAGATCATCATGCAATATCAAATCAAAATCAAGTCAAAAATCAAAATGGATAAAAAGGCCACATAGGCCCACAAATCAAAATGGATCAAAAAGGCCACATGGGCCCACAAATGAAAAATGAAACACAAAAGCAATGTGGGTACCAAAGCAAAGGGACATAATGGGCCTAAGTGGAACATCCAATTCCACATCTCCAAAAGCTAATTCCATCCCCAAATCCAAAAATCCCTATATCCCCCATGCACAATCCAATCCCTAAATCCTTCCCCAAGTCCAAAAATTAGCAATCCCAAAATCCCCCATCCCAATCACAAAATCCCCCATCCCAATCCCAAAATCTAAAATCCCAAAAACTAAGCATCCCTCTGCCTCCCACATCCCATACACCCAAAGTCCCAAATCTAAATCCAGAGCTTCAAAATCCATCATCCAATCCAATGCAAATTTGATCACAAAGTGAAACATGGAGTGTACAATTGTTGGTTTTGATTCCCCTTGGCCCCATGCAATTTACTTATCCCTCCATAATCCCATCCTTCCATCCACCCCTTTTTCATAATCAAATTCATTATGCAACATATGTCCACAACCACACCCCTTTAATCCAAGCTTTCACATAATATTCCCTGTCCATCCTTCATCCAACATGCCTTCCATCCCATTTTCCTTGGCAACATCCTCTAGCATAGAAGCTATGATGATACCATGTTTACATTTGAACAAAGTCACCTTAGCAATAAACAAGGTCTTTACCAACATTGATAGAATGCAACACCAACAATAGGGTTTGTGTGAAGCAATTATTTAGCATGGGATACTATTAGCTCACCATAGAAGTAAACACTGTTGAACACACTCGGAGACTGAAAGGGGGGGTGAATCAGTCTTTTCTTAAACTTGAGATCAATTCTATTTACAGTTTAAACATCAATCACATTAACTAAAAGAAGAATAGAAAGGAAAGTATGCACCACACAAGGACACCAAGATTTTTATGTGGAAAACCTAATGAGGGAAAAACCACAGTGAGAGTTAACTCACAATATATGAAGCTCACTACTTATAAAAAATACAATTTCATTTTAAGACTCATTGCCTAAGGAAGCTCACTGCTCCTTGATGGACTTGCAGGCTAAGGCACACAACCTTAGGGAAGATACAAGGACCTACTGAAGAGATATACTGTCTGATAGCAGGATACATGAAGATTACAATGAAAACATGAACTGCTATAAAAGAAGCATCTAACATATGCTGATGTTGCAGTCCCTTTTTTGCACCATTATTCCATCAAACTAACTTTCCACATTTCATACTTAACATACTGCTCACTCTATCCTCAACACATTCACAAATGTTTTTGTTCTTCTATAAATACCCTCCGCAACAAATCAAAACTCCAGTTAGGTTGGCTCCAAGATAACCTTTAGATGAAACATATGATACTACATAGTCTGACTCCAAACATATACTTTATGAAGAGAAAATAAGTTGCTGATCTCTACACATGGTATAACAGGACCCAAATATATCACAACAAATCCTTCAAAGCAAATTAACTAATTAGGATCAACCACAATTGAGGGAAACCATACTGTCAGCTCAATCAACATCAACACTACCAACTATTCATCTTTACACCACTGGAGAGAAACCAAAAGCATCATGCAGACCAAGATGTGATCAATGTATTTTGTCAACAATATCCTTACAACTCCTGAAATATCTGATCATTATGTGTAGCTGCAAGAAGAGAAACATATTGAACTGATGAAAATAGAGCATCTCAGATTGACTGACACATCAACACATAGGATATTACATTGTGGTTTATCAAAACATCTGAAACACATATGGATGAACCCATACACCACTCTAAACATATCCCCAAGTATGCACAACCATATCTATCACCCTGGAGGAATGCAAAGCATTCTAAGATGCTTAACTCAGTTATACAACAATCCAGAGAATAATCACATATAACTCTTGATGTAGAAATGTTTATGACATAAACTTTTGGAAATAACTTCTTCGCTATCTGCCAAACTTAACTCTAGAACCACACAACTAGATCATGCAATTCGAAGGAATGTGGACCAAAAAGCAGGGTCACTGACTTAGGAAAATATGTAGTTTTTACCTTAGACAACCTATCTCAACAACAAAAGTATGAACAAAGCCTCAAAATGTCAAGTATCATGCTTCAAGACATCTCAGCATCTGCTAGGTCTTTCAGACTAACTTGTCTTGAACATGCTGACCCCAAGTCTCTAAGTGAGTCAAGCCATCTTTGTCAGATCTTCCACTGTTTCATCAAGTACAATAATCTATCTCTAATAATTTCTCAGCCTCTTCAACTTCTGTACAAAATCTCTATACAAATGTGACCTCAAGTTGACATTAATGACAACACATATTGAGTTGACAACAATGACAACACATATTGCCAACAATCTCCCCCTTTGTCATTGATGGCAACACAAATTTATCTACAAGTCTTTTCTCCCAACTGATAAGGCAACCATCAACACATTCTCCCCCTTTGACATCAAGGACAAAGGGAATAATATATTCTACTTATAACAACCCAAAAACTACATGAACTCCCCCTTACTATATGATTTCTACAAACAACACTCCCCTTGAGAAGGAGATGCCCCAAAAACTAATGCTATGTACATAGTATTTTAACCAAGAATGACATTGCAAGCCTCCGCAAGTCTATAAAAAGCCAAAATTGTCTTATCTACAATGCTCTTACAACTCACTTAGAAGGTAGAATGCCTTCGTAGATTATGTTGAGTTGGGCAAAAGCAGATACCCAGTTTGCTTTTGATGACGAAAGAATGTGATTCTACTATTCAAATTGCATGTACAAATCCTTAGCCTCATCCACACTGCTTGGAGCCTTCATTTTCTGATCAATCTTTTTTTCTTCAGCTAGCAACCCAGATAATGAACCAAGTCTCAAGTTGACTGCTTCCCTTAGCTGACCAAACCATTTCTTTATTTTTTCTCTTTGATCCTAAAGCAATGAAAACTACAAATGAAGATTTTATAATTGTGCCCTGGTTGATCCATCCTTGTCCTTTGACAAATCATATATCTCGACAAATTGAGTAATCTGTGACTCAATGGAGTCAATATGATCTTTGATGTTCTTAGTGGATTTGGCCATTTCAAGCAAAATAGATATAAAACAGTGACTTCATCAATGCATTTCTTAAACATCTTCATATTTTCTTACAATTTGTTGTGTGCATTAACACACCAGTTAGATGCATCTATTAGGAACCTGTGTTTAACCCTTCTCTTTACTTTGTTAGTATATTAGTTGCTATGGACACATATGCTTAGTAAGTCATCCCATGAGCATATTGTATTATCCCACATTCATGGGAAGTAGTAGTTGTTTAGATTAGATTTAGTATATAATTAAGTGTTGAGGCCAATGAAGGCATCCACAAATTTATTGTATTAAGTTTTCTTAAAGGAGGTTGCCCCCTCGAAGTGGCCTATGATCAATAAATTCCTTCTGTGTTTCTGCTATTTGTTTAAATTTGTTATTTCATGCATTTTCATTAAATTATTGCAGGGGGTTCCTCTCATCTGGTATCAGAGCACTTTCTTGGGCTCGCTAGGTGGAATTTTTGCCAAATTTTTTTTCGTAGTGGCCCTCCAGGCACTGTGATTGTTGCAACAATATCTTTTTTTTCACATCTGTATTGTTCATTTGGATTACAGGTTCGGATCAGGGAACATCCCTATCTGCTTAACTATGGGAAGTACTTGGGCCTATAGCCTTAAAACTCATTGTGAGGAATACCACAGGAACCTAGAAGTAGCTGGCCTATTGAGAGGACCTGCCAACAAAATTGGTAATGACCCCTACCCGATTGACTAGTTCCCACCCATGAGGTAAACCATGAGTTGTCATTTGTGGCAAAGTGGTTATTAGTTTTACCTGAGCTGTGGAGTGAGGGGTACTACCCGAATATGCAAGCCATTAGACAACATTGGTGGCTAGAGTGACTCCCTTGATCCTGTAGGAAGCCAAACAGACTTGGGGCCCATATCTATTGACAACAAGAAAATTGTAGATTGAATTTGTCCAGAGCAGTTCGCAGATCATTTCTAGGAAAAAAAAATCTATTTTTTCACCATATCCTCTCTATTTTTACTCTATTTCCTCTCAAAATTCACTAGACCACCTAAAATTCCATTCCACATATTTCTTTCCTTGAGGACCCTATCCCCATTCCACTTATTGAAGCCATAAATCCCACATTTGTCTATTTTTAGGGTTTGCCATAACTTCTTCGATTCTCACCCAATAGCCTTGAGATTTTACCACAACGTTCCTTTCATATTTATGCTCCTTTGTCCCTCTTGGACAAACTTTCTCATTCTTTCACCCCGCTTTTGAAGTCACCATTTTCTTCTCCCCTTTCCCTTAGAAAGTGTCCAAAAGCTAGTCAAACCCCAATTACCCATTGCAGTTTTCCCCAAATTAAAATTTCCCTTTACTAAACATGTTTTAGCACATGTTTTTCTACTAAAACAAAAATTATTTTGGCTATGGTAGTAACCGAAACAGGAGAAAAAACATGGAGGATGAAATTTCTGCCCTCAAGTCCAAAATCCAAGATCTTGATGAAAAAATTCTTGGCCTCAATCTTCAACATTCAACCATGAACAACAGATGACAGCCAGAGTCTTCTTTAGACATTGGGTTTTCTTCTTCCAGTAATTTTCATGGGCCAAAGCTTGATTTTCCTCGATTCAATGGTGCAAATTCGAATGGATGGATATACTGGGCTGAACAATATTTTAGTCTGCATAATACTTTTGATGTCAACAATTTCCCACTTGCATCCTTTCACTTGGAACATGAGTCCCTTCAATGGTTCTGTTGGTATCTCAAGGCTCATGACGAGCCAGAATGGACCAATTTTTGCAAACTCATTTTTCAACGGTTTAGCCCTAGTGCTTTTGATGACTTCACTGGAGCACTCAATAAACTTCACCAAACAGACACTATTAGAGAATATCAGAAAAAATTTGAAAAAATGGCCAATCATATGGAAGGATTGTCTAATGAAATTTTTAGGAGTTTTTTGTTAGTGGTTTAAAGGATGCAATTCAATTTGAGGTTAAAATGTTTTGTCCAAACACAATGATGGAAGCCCTCGGGTTGGCTAAGTTGGCAGAGGACAAGATCACAACTCAATAGTGCTCTAAATCTAATTTTGTTCCATTCAGAAATACAACTCTCCCTAACGATCTCAAATAATGCCAACTCTTAGAACAACTCCTATCAAGCATTTGATTGAAGCAAAGATGCAGGCACATAGAGAAAAAGGACTTTGTTATAATTGTGATGCGAAATTCACTTGGGGACATCGATGTGTTGAGCAAAAGATCTACCTATTGGATGTAGACTCTCCTCTTGAAACTGAAGTTTGGGTAGATGCTTAGGATACAACAGATGATCAAGAAGAAGCTTAGCAGTTGCTTCTTAGGAAGACCACCCAAAGATCTCTCTCCATGCCTTAGCAGGAGTCACCACCCCATAAACCATGCAGGTCAAGTGTTACTTCAAGAAACTCCATCTTACAATAGTCATTGATTTTGGTAGCATGAATTTCATAACTTCATTGACCTCTGGATTGCCAAACAAGCTGATTGTTTTGTCCATCCTTGTCTCAAATTTGAAGTCATGATTGCCAATAGGGGCACATTACCTTGCAAAGGGAAGTGTCATAATGTGTGTATCTCTATTGGGGATTATAACCTACACTTTGACATGTTTTCTGATGCAGAGGCATCCACACTATAACCTTCGCATATAGCATGAATGTCTGCAGACCAACCTCATCATCATCATCTTCGCCATCATCATCATATTCCCTAAAATCACCAATAGCATCATCATGTTTCGCGTTACACAGTCAGCATCATCATATTTCGGACGATCGCAACTGTCCTCCTGCCGACTACTATTCACCTTCTCCGCTTTCCTCCTAACATCATCATCATGATGTTCAGCGGGCGCAAACATCCTCCGGTTGCACTGTTCATCAGGCGCCGAACTCCATCGTCATCATCATATGCAACACTTCCTTCGTCAGCAGGATAACCGATATCCGGTTGCCCCAAATATCCTGATGACAATCACCTTCAGCACCTTCCCTTCGATGCTCCGCTAGCCGGTGATACAAGCAACAGCATCATGATCTACTTTATCCGGTCCTCGAAACCTCCTGATGATGCTTCACACTTTCTGCCGATGCCAATACTTAACCACTTAACAACGGCAGGATAAACTCGCACAGGGGGATATCTCAATATCCTGATGACGATGACGTCATATCCTGATGACGATGACGTCATATCCTGTGACGATGACGTCACCCAATATCCTGATGACCTCTTCAACACTTAGTCAAAAAAACACGAACTTTCTCTCCCGCATCTACTCGCGATACGCGGATGTTTGGCATTCCCGATATGATGATCCTGATGCTGATACACGTCTCCTCAGCTCCTCCAGATGATGATCACCCCGACGCACTTGCACTTCATGCGATTGACAACATCATGCTCACCTTCACTTATCCGGATGACGATGCTCAAACTGACTGCAGGATATTCACCAAGATATCCTGATGATGCCGTCTTCACGAACTTCTTCACTTAGCGAAATCTCACTTCGTCGATCCTCTAGGGATGACCCGATCCAGTCTTAGGGTGATCTTCCAACTCAAACTTCTCAACTTGACCTAGCACATGAGGATGCTAGGCTTCTCAACATCTGTCGACCGCGATCCTGCACACCTGCTTGCAAACAAACAAACTACAACCTACCCTACTGTACATTACCATTCCACCGATCAGACGGATCAACCGGTGGAATGGATCAGTAAATCCATGAAGCCACCCAAACCAGCAATCGATAACACAAAGGGGATCAGACAGGAAACGAAACAGGATCTTTATTGATTCAAAGATGCAATACAATATGATGTTCCTCACACAGAACCCTCAACTCCTCTGCTTGATGCAACACTACACTGCCGATCGATGATCTCTACAATCAACCGATCTCATGCTTATAAAGACTTTCCTATGAGTACTACTGACCCGACTCCAAGCGGCTGGGAACTCTCCAAGCGGCTGGGAGATCCAACCGAACACGCATCATGACAACTGTCTTAACAAACTAGCTAAAAATAGCAAAAGCCTGGTCAGCATGATCTTATCATGATCAGCGTGACATTATTACATGCAATTGGTCTTAACAGACCTTCTTGGAAACATAAACAGGACCTAAACTACTAACTGCCTCATGAAGGCCAGCTGTTAGGTAGGTGCCTCTGCACCATACTCCCCAAAAGAAAAGAACTCATGTCCCATGAGTTTAGTATGTGGAAGTCTTCCACCTTTACACTTTGCTTTAGCAATCTTCTGACCTGCTCCAGCTTTGTCTGCTGCTGTCTCTTGGCTGCTCCAAGACTTCTGAACTATAACTTGCTTTCTGGCAAGTAAATCCTCATGCCTGTTGATGTAAGCCTTTCTCTCACATACCCTGTGTTTGTCAGGTTGCCTGATCAGAACCTCTGTCTGAACTGCTGCTGTAGGCTTCACCTGTATCTTTCTTTCAAGTTTTATAGGACAAGCAATGGTCCCAACTATGACAACATCCTTGTCATTCTTCTGAACTGGTTGCTGTTTGCACCCCTGTTTCTACACCTGCTGCTGACCTCTGTCAGTCACCACTGAAACGTTCTTCAGCTTGTTGTCTGTAACAACTCCTTTCTCTGCAGTGTCCTCATCTGCCTTTATGCCTGCTCCTCTAGGCATCTGCACATACTCCTTCTTTCCCATTAAAATGATTTGGGCTGCCTTCTGTACTGCAGCTTTTGCCTGCAATGGCATCAACTTAATAGTCTTCCCATCCTTCTGGATGGTGTAGGTATTAGCATACCCATCATACAGTACCCTTCTGTCAAATTGCCATGGTCTACCCAACAGTAGGTGACAACATTCCATAGGCAAAATATCACACAAAATCCTATCCTGATATGGCCCAATCTAGAAATCCACATATGCCTGTTCAGAGACAAAAAGTGATTGTCTATCACTCACCCAAGATGTCTTGTAAGGGTGTGGGTGTGGAATCCTTTCCAGCTTCAGTTTATCCACCATTTCCTGAGATACCATGTTGTCTGTTGAACCAGTATCAATGACAACCTTACATACCTTACCTTTACTCTTACATGTGGTCTTGAAAAGAGCTCTTCTTTGCATCATATCCTTTGATGCCTGCAAACTAATTCTCCTTAACATCAGTGATTCTCCACTCTCTGGATATCCATAATTCTCAGGACCTTTGTTTGAACTCTGTGCACTTTCTTCTACTTTCTCTTCTTGCACCAATTGTACTCTCTTGTCACTAGTTCTATCATTTCTGGATGATGAACCTTTGTTTTCTGGACATTTGAAAGATGGATGACCAAACTCTCCACAAATGTAACACTTTCCTGAAAATGTAGTAGAACCTCTACCACCTCCAAATCTTCCTCTATTACCTTTCCATCCACCTCTGAAATCAGACTGTCCCTGTCCTTTACCAGTGTCTTCTTGACCCTCATTTGTTTGCTTTTGTGTAGGGGCTGCTCCTCTTCCCCTATTGTTTCCTCTTCCTCTCATGGACTTATCGTGTCCTCTATTCATCTTTTCTTCAATCCTGATTGCCATTTGATAACAATCCTCCACATTCTTAGGGTTAGCTAACACTAACTCATCCTGTATGTTAAACCTCAAACCAGCCAAGTACCTAGCCACCTTTTCTACCTCATTCTCATGATGACCAGATCTCATACTTAACAGATAAAATTCCTCAGTATATGATTTCACATCCCTGTCTTTCTGCTTTAAAAATTGCAGCTTCTTAAACATCTGGATTTCATAATCCCTTGGCAAGAATTTACCCTTGATCCTTGCTACCATCTTATCCCATGAAGTGATCTTAGACTTCCCTTGTTTCCTTCTCTCGGATTGTACATAATCCCACCATACCAAAGCATGACCTCCTAACTTGGTCTTTGCAATCTTTACCTTCTGATCCTCAGCAACATCTTCACATTCAAAGTGATTATCCAGTGCAGCAATCCAATCTAACAACTCATCTTCATTCAAGCTTCCAGTATACTTGGTAACATCAACCTTTACCTTAGGTTTTTCACTCTGCACTACCTTTAACAGTTTTGCCAATCTCTGGTCTTCAGCATCCAGATCTTCAGCTACCTCTTCATACTCTTCAACAGTATCTTCATCTTCTTCAGACTCACTGTCTTCCACTTCCCTCTTTTTGTTCTTTTCCAGGGCTGTCAGCCTGGCTTGAAGTGCTTCAGCAAGCTCCTTCATCTTCCTCATCTCTCTAGCATGTTTCTCCTTCATTTCCTGCAACTCCCTGGCAGTACCACTACCTTTAGGAGGCATTTTGTCAACCTCTCAATCACAACACACAATTCAACTCTACCTCTGCCCTTTCGGTGACAGAATCAACACACACCAACCCAGACCTTTTGCTGAGCTCTGATACCACTATGATGCAGAGGCATCCACACTATAACCTTCGCATATAGCATGAATGTCTGCAGACCAACCTCATCATCATCATCTTCGCCATCATCATCATATTCCCTAAAATCACCAACATCATCATCATGTTTCGCGTTACACAGTCAGCATCATCATATTTCGGACGATCGCAACTGTCCTCCTGCCGACTACTATTCACCTTCTCCGCTTTCCTCCTAACATCATCATCATGATGTTCAGCGGGCGCAAACATCCTCCGGTTGCACTGTTCATCGGGCGCCGAAGTCCATCGTCATCATCATATGCAACACTTCCTTCGTCAGCAGGATAACCGATATCCGGTTGCCCCAAATATCCTGATGACAATCACCTTCAGCACCTTCCCTTCGATGCTCCGCTAGCCGGTGATACAAGCAACAGCATCATGATCTACTTTATCCGGTCCTCGAAACCTCCTGATGATGCTTCACACTTTCTGCCGATGCCAATACTTAACCACTTAACAACGGCAGGATAAACTCGCACAGGGGGATATCTCAATATCCTGATGACGATGACGTCATATCCTGATGACGATGACGTCATATCCTGATGACGATGACGTCACCCAATATCCTGATGACCTCTTCAACACTTAGTCAAAAAAACACGAACTTTCTCTCCCGCATCTACTCGCGATACGCGGATGTTTGGCATTCCCGATATGATGATCCTGATGCTGATACACGTCTCCTCGGCTCCTCCAGATGATGATCACCCCGACGCACTTGCACTTCATGCGATTGACAACATCATGCTCACCTTCACTTATCCGGATGACGATGCTCAAACTGACTGCAGGATATTCACCAAGATATCCTGATGATGCCGTCTTCACGAACTTCTTCACTTAGCAAAATCTCACTTCGTCGATCCTCTAGGGATGACCCGATCCAGTCTTAGGGTGATCTTCCAACTCAAACTTCTCAACTTGACCTAGCACATGAGGATGCTAGGCTTCTCAACATCTGTCGACCGCGATCCTGCACACCTGCTTGCAAACAAACAAACTACAACCTACCCTACTGTACATTACCATTCCACCGATCAGACGGATCAACCGGTGGAATGGATCAGTAAATCCATGAAGCCACCCAAACCAGCAATCGATAACACAAAGGGGATCAGATAGGAAACGAAACAGGATCTTTATTGATTCAAAGATGCAATACAATATGATGTTCCTCACACAGAACCCTCAACTCCTCTGCTTGATGCAACACTACACTGCCGATCAATGATCTCTACAATCAACCGATCTCATGCTTATAAAGACTTTCCTATGAGTACTACTGACCCGACTCCAAGCGGCTGGGAACTCTCCAAGCGGCTGGGAGATCCAACCGAACACGCATCATGACAACTGTCTTAACAAACTAGCTAAAAATAGCAAAAGCCTGGTCAGCATGATCTTATCATGATCAGCGTGACATTATTACATGCAATTGGTCTTAACAGACCTTCTTGGAAACATAAACAGGACCTAAACTACTAACTGCCTCATGAAGGCCAGCTGTTAGGTAGGTGCCTCTGCACCATTTTCCTTTCCCTTGGGTGGATGTGATGTGGTTTTGGGTGCCCAATGGTTATGCACACTTGGACCCATCTTATGGGATTTTACTAAACTTTGGATGCAGTTTTTAGAAAATGGGCAAAAACACACATTGAAGGGCTTACAACTGGGGTCTCTTAGCATCATAAGTTCACATCGCATGGAAAAACTTCTTAAGAAGAATTCACATGGCGTCATTGCCCAACTCCATTCCTTTCAGATGCAATCATCAATGGTCTCCACTACTCCTTCTAATCTACAACAAATTTTGGATAGTTATGCACGTGTCTTTGCTGAACCAGTGGGACTACCACCTTCACAGCTAGAGGACCACCATATTTAGCTCCTTGGAAAAGTTCCTCCCAATATCGAGCCCTATTGCTACCCATTTCACCAAAAGATAGAGATTGAGATGCTTGTTCAAGACTTATTGAAGCAAGGCATGATTTGCCCTTGTACCAACTCATTTTCTTCACTAGTTCTTCTTGTCTAGAAAAATAATGGGTAATGGCACCTCTGCATTGACTTCAAAGCACTTAATCACATCACAATCAAGGATAAGTTTCCAATCCCTGTTATTGATGAGCTTCATGGTGCTCATTTTTTCTCCAAGTTAGATCTTTGTTCTAGGTATCACAAGATCTAGGTTCATGAGGATGAAATTCCTAAGATGACTTTCTGCACGTATGATGGCCACTATGAGTTTTTGGTCATGCCCTTTGGCCTCACTAATGCTCCTTCAACAATCCAGGTATTGATGAGTAATTCTGGCCCTACCTACGGAAATTCATTTTGGTCTTCTTTGATGATATCCTCATCTATAGTAAAACATGGGTTGAGCATCTCCAACATCTGGATCTTGCACTGCAACTTCTCTCTAATCATCATCTTTGTGCAAAGGAGTCTAAATGTGTTTTTGGCCAAGATGAAGTAGAGTATCTTGGGTATATTGTTTCAGCCCAAGGGGTTCGGGTTGTTTTCATAAAAATAGCCATTGTAAAAAATTGGTTGCATCCTTAGACGCTCAAGAGCCTCTGTGGTTTTTTGGGGATGACTGGCTACTATCACAAGTTTGTCAAGGATTACGAGAAGATTGCAGCTTTGCTGACAACTATGTTGAAAAAAGATGCTTTGACCTGGACACAAGCTACTGAGTGTGTATTTGAAAAATTGAAACAAGCTATGTGTACTACACCTGTTCTAGCTATGCTAGACTTTTCCAAGACCTTCACTATCAAGAGTGATGCTTGTGACAATGGATTTGGTGCTATTCTCCTCCAAGAAGAATGAACCATTGCGTTCACCAACAAAGCCCTTTCTGGCAAGAATTTAGCACTCTCTACTTATGAGAAGGAAATGATGGCCATTTTGCATGCAGTATAGAAGTGGCAGCCATACCTACTGGGGAATCATTTTTGCATCAAAACTAATCACCAGAGTCTGAAATATTTCCTAGAACAATGGGTCTCCTCCCCAACACAATAGAGATGGGTCAACAAACTCATGGGTTATGACTATGAGATCACTTACAAGAAGGGTAAGGACAATATTGTGGCAGATGCTCTTTCTCACACATTTGATGACCATGCTTCCCTTTTAGCTATTTTTATGCCTATTTTGAATTGGTTGGAATTTATACAACAGGGCTATGCCAATAACTCTTCATTATCTCAAATCATTCAATAGTTGGCCACTAACCCCTCTACTGTACCACATTATTCTTGGGATAGTGCTTCTCTATGATACAAGGTTCGTTTGGTGATTCCCCAAAGCATAGATCTTCAATAGGCTGTATTCTATGAACTCCATGCTTCCCCATCAATAAAGCACTCAGGGTTTCTCAAAACTTATAAGTGGGCATGGTCTAAAATATTTTGGAAGGGAATGAAAAGGGAAATCCAATAGATGGTGGTTGAATGTGATACCTACCAAAACAATAAGGGTGAAACAACACTCATTCTTGGGTTGCTCGAACCCTTGCCCATCCCTACAAGGATTTGGACATATATTTCTATGGATTTCATTGAGGGGCTCCCTAAATCTGGAGGGAAGACAATGATCTTGGTTGTGGTTGATCAACTCTCCAAATATAGTCATTTTTCTGCCCTCAACCATCCCTATATCACCTCCTCAGTCGCACAAATTTTCCTAGACCAGATCTTCCATCTTCATGACATCCCTTCTTCCATTGTCTCAGATCGTGATGCAACCTTCACAAGTCATTTTTGGATAGAACTATTTCAACACATCGGCACCACACTGAAGATGAAATCTGGGTATCGTCCACAAACAATGGCCAGACTAAAATTGTCAACAAATGTTTGGAAACCTACCTTCGTTGCTTCACCTCAGAACAACAGCATCATTGGGCAAAGTGGCTGCCTCTCGCTGAATCGTGGTACAATACCTCCTACCACACTTCAACTAAAATGACTCCATATGAAGAAGTCTATGGTTAGGCCCCACCAGTGCTCCTTCCATACACCCCCAGTAGTTCACCAATTTAGGCAGTCAACATGATTCTCTGCACCCGATATCAAATTCTCAGCATCTTGTAGGACAATATTCACTTGGCAAGAAATAGAATGAAATGACATGCTGATCAACACTGTTCTAAGTGCACTTTTCAAGTAGGTGATATGGTTTTTCTTTGCTTGCAGCCATACACGAAATCATCCTTGAAACTCAAAGGGTGTCATAAGCTAGCTCCAAAGTTCTATGAGCCATATAAGGTTCTCTAGAAGATTGGGTCAGTTTCTTATAAATTGGAGCTTACCCCTTTCTCCTGAGTTCATCCAATATTTCATGTCTCTTGTCTCAAGAAAGTTCTTGGGACCAACATCAAAGTGCAAACTATCTTACTATAACTTGATAATGAAGGACCTATCATTCTAGAGCCAAAGGCAATTCTTGATAGGCACACTCATCAACTTCACTCCCTATCCATCATAGAGATATTAATTCAGTGGCATAGAATGTAACCAAAGGATGCAATGTGGGAATCTCTACTTTAGATTTAGCAACAATTCCTACATTTGAAGCTTTGAGGACAAAGATTTTCTAAGAGGGAGGGGATGTTAGGAACCCGTGTTTAATCCTTCTCTTTACTTTGTTAGTATATTAGTTGCTATGGACGCATATGCTTTGTAAGTCATCCCATGAGCATATTGTATTATCCCACATTCATGGGAAGTAGTAGTTGTTTAGATTAGACTTAGTATATAAGTAAGTGCTGAGGCCAATGAAGGCATCCATGAATTTATTGTATTGAGCTTTCTGAAAGGAGGTTACCACCTCGAAGTGGCCTGCGATCAATAAATTCCTTCTATTTTTCTGCTATTTGTTTAAATTTGTTATTTAATGCATTTTTCATTAAATGGTTTTAGGAGGTTCCTCTCAGCATCAACCATTATTTTGTCATTTATCTTCCTCAAGGCCTCTTGTTTTTCCTTTTTCTCAATGTGAGAGGAATGATCTTTGAAAGAATCCATCAAAAGCTTCAATTTTTGTTTTGGAGGCAAAGAAGAATCAATGTTTACCTTAGGTAAACTCTCTTGAATAATCTTTACTGCATCATCAACTAATCCAGTCTTCTTCAAATGTTCCTGTAGAAACTCCTTCCTTGCATAAGCATGCAAAATATCACCAAGCTCTAACTTATGAAGGGGAGAAATATTTAACAATTCAACTTGTCCCTCAAGTGTAGTAATTTGCAAAAGCTAGGGTGTCACCACAGGTTGAAACTACATCTACAACCCTAGTAGGTCCTTGAATGAATTTAAGATGAAGAATCCTAACCTATATCCTTAGAAGCATCTTGCTTCTCAACTATCTTCTCTATTGCATCTTGAACTTTCTCATGATTATCCTCTTTCTTCTATTCATCATTTCCTGGATTCTCTAGAGGAGGAATGTTATGTTCTTGTAGACACTAAAAATTGTCTAGGTCTTGTTTACACATGACCTTGTATGTCTTTTCCCTGGGTCTTGGTTACACAACACCTTGTCAACATGAACTTGTATATGTCCCCTAGGTCCTAGTTCATCCTAGTTCATCTATCCTCATCCCACTTAATCCCATTTATCCCTAGGTCCTAATTCATCCCATCTTAATCATCTTCTTGATTAATTAAATAAACCCACTTTATTTAATTAGTCCCACTTGATCACATTCCAATTAACTAAATAAATCCCATTTGTTTAGTTAATAATCCCCCTTCACATGTCTCACATAATTCAAATTTAAAAATTGAATTATTCCCTCACCTCTCATCACATTGTGACACATGTCGCATGTCTCCATTTTCCACTTAATAGGCCTTCACATGTCAAACTAATTCAAATATAATATTTGAATTAGATTCCTTTCATTCTCCATCACACACTTGTCATGTGACTACAATCCCTCTTTGAGTGGGAAACCCTAATCCAACCCTAATCGATCTTGACCATCCATATCTTTCAACATAACTCTCAATCACAACCGTCCATTTGAATTTGCCTTTTTCTATAAAGGTAGCCTCCTTTAAGCCATTTGTATAGGGAATCTTCTTCTAGCATCCTTACTCTGCCAAATTTTCCTCTCAATCTCTCATCCATCTATCTTGCATTCATCCAATCATTCATCTATCAATCTCCATATCATTGTTATGCTGCAGAATCAAGCAATCAACATTTATCTCTTTAGGTAAAGCTAAAGTGCTTTGGGTGTGACACTCTCCACCCAAGCAATGGATCGTGAGTCGATATGAGGTTTACATTTATTTATATTGCATTTGTTATCATTTCCTTCATGTCAATTTTCCATGATTTCATTTGGCAAGCCCGGTCTCGAATCTAATTGTGAGTTTTTTGTAGATTTTGTTATCAAAGTTTTGCTTTTTCTCTAACCCTAGGTTGTCAAAATTTGCAAGTTTTGGGGGTGAGCTATTGCAGGTTGCATCTTGGGCAAAAACTGACTGCACCATTGCGATTAGGAGCCTTGAGAAACAAAAATCGACATAAAATTCAACTAGTTTTGCTCATTGTGAATTTTTTTTGTTTTTGACAGAATTTTTTTTGGTATGACAGTCCATAGTGTACGGATTAGTACCATACAGACATACCGTACCAATTTTTGCAGGTGCTAATGGTTCTAGTTTGCATCGCTGGTTTTCATTTGTTGTAGTGACTCTTTTTTTTTACGTTGCAGGTTAAATATTTGAATTTACAGGTTTCATGTTTAGATTGTAGGGTTATATTTTGTTGACCTACCAAAAATATCAGTCAACCTCATATACCAAACCCTATTGGCATGCACCCAAATCTTTGCCGGTCCCCAATTTTAAATTTCCCCCATCATCACCTCCCCGCCACTCATACTCTTCTGATAAGTTGGCACCATAATCCTTCGCTACACCACCTCTTTCACAGTCCTCACTGCCGCTCAAGACCCACAGTCGCTGCCCCTTGCAAACTTTCCTCCGCTCATCCATATCTTCCAATCACCGCCTTTGGATTGCACCACCACTTGATTCCCCTGTTGCCGTCAGCTCATATCAATCACCACCACCCTTTCTCTGTCGATCACCACTTGCCAATCACAAACCCTAATCACATTAGTAAACAAGATAAGAGGGGTGTGGTCACATTAGTGACCAATAAAAAGGGCCATTGAGCTCTCCTTTCTTTAAAAAAAAAAAACTATTTAGCCCCTAGTCACATAAGTGACCAGGGTCCAGTCTAACCTTAACCACCCAAGTTAAACCCTTGGAGATAACTGCGCATGTGAACATAGTCTTCCTAACTGCTAGCAGTTAACAACAAACAGTCAGGGTTACCTTGTGCCTCCATATGCCATAAGAGGGCAATTTTTTTTCTTTTTATCATAACTTCCTCATACGGTGGAAATTTTTTACAAATGAATGGTCATTGGAGAGAGAATTCAGAGAACTTCGTAATGGCGGTGAAATTTTTAGGTGACTGTACCATTTTGACCAATTTTTTCACAGTCAAAGTTTAACTTCTTTGCAAACTTTAAATGCTCATATCTTTTGCATTTTTCATCAAATTTTGGCAAATTTTTTTTGAAATTGCTTAGAATTTCATCTAGAATCTGTTCATGCAATCCATTTTTTTGTATTAGTCCATTTTCATCAGATTTTTATTAGATTATTGATTTTTGCATAACAGTCTTCTTGGCTAGTCTACTTGCTTCTCTCTCGATTTTGTGGCTTGTAGGTGATCTTACAGAGCTGGAGCAATGTTCACATCAGTATCTACAATAGCTTGGGATAGTGAAATAATCAGGTGTATCCATTTCATCATTCATCTCTTTCATTTGATCAATCAATCTTGTTTGCATCACACACTTCAATTTGGGCTTAAAATGAACAACTTGTTTGCAATCACATCTGAAAAATTAGGCATAAAATTAACCATTGTCTTCAATCACACATTTTGACTTTGGGTTAAACAAGAACAAATGTCTTCATTTCCTAGTGAATTTGCATGTGATTAGTGGTGTGTATGCTCTTCTCATGCACTTCGTGCGATCTTGAGAATAAAAAACACCTCTTATCCATTCAATTTTCACACACACATTTCAATTTCTTAAGGGTTAATTTACAAATGTGAGTGTGAGTCAAGTGTGTGTGTGTGTATGCTCTCTCCTTGCACCGTAAGGTGATCTTGGAGATCAAAAACACCTCACTTGATTTTCTTTTGTTTACCCTTTCATAGGAGGCTTGCTAGGGGATTTCATCACCCCTAGAGATGACCTCATTTGAGGCTGAATCGAAAGACACCCTCATTGAGAGTTGAAATCTTGTCACTCTTGGCTAAGCCCCAAAGAACTTTATACCTTTGGGAAGTGAAGGTGAAGGGTGGGTTACCCCTTTCTCCCAGCTGTGTGGCAGGTTTCACTTTCAATTCCTTTGTCAACCTCATGTAAACATAGCCTCAGACGTAATTGGCCATACCCCACTTGACTAGTCATAGGGCTTGTTGAAGTGTCTTCCACATGTGCTTGTTTAATTATCATTACATTCATTCAAAGTCAAATTCAAAATTGCTTATATGTCTTGCGTAAGTGATTCATGTTTGTACATGTGTGATCATTTGATTAAACGTTGCCAAATCAAGCTAAACATCAAACACATAAAGATAAGTCATTCTACACATTCTTCCAATACATTCATCCTAATCACCCATTCTTAGCCACTTCATTCCTAATCATATCCAAGCCACCATAATTCAAACCCTAATCATTCCAAACCTTCTTTCTAATCAACCCCTAATCACCCTAGTCATCATCCTAATCAATCCAAATCATACAATCTTGCCATTCTAAATCACATCCAAGTCATCCTAAATCAATCCTAATAATATCCTTGTCAGTCTACATCATCAAATCATCATCATTCTATCTAAATCATTATCCAATCAACATCATTCTAATCATTACATGTCATCATTATCTCCATTCTTGTCAAATCAACCTCAATCCCAATTGTCCCTAAGCACATCCTAGTCACATCTTCATCATTCATCCTCATCCTAGTCATCATCCTAGTCATCATCCTAGTCATCACACATCATCCAATAATTCCAAGACAAATCACATCCCAACTACTTTCATCCCAATCCAAATCCAAATCAACCCAATAAAAAATCAAGACCTTAGTTGATCATCATCAACCGTTATCCAAACTTGCTTGAGAGCATTAGTCTATCTTGAGTAAGTCAACTAATCAAATCAATCTAATCAACCCTCTATTACTTAAGTGTCATTAGTCTACCTTAAGTATAGAGAATCAATCCAATCAACCCTCTATTACTTAAGTGTCATTAGTCTACCATAAGTATAGAGAATCAATCCAATCAACCCTCTTACTTGAGATCATTAGTCTATCTCAAGCATAGAGAGCTATCCATTAAAAACAAAACAAATTAAATCATCCTAAGGTCTTGAATTTTGATCCCAATCACTCCACATCATCACCTACATCTCTCATTTAAACCACTTTCATCCCAATCCATTCATCCTAATCACCTCAATCCAAGTCATCCCACCTTGTTATACCACATCACCCTTACCATTATCCTAAATCATCCTAGTCACCTACCCTAATAATTTCACCATCATTCATACTAATTCCTTCAAGTCATCCAATCTCATCATCTTAGTCATCTTCGACATCCTAATCATCATCATCATAGTCCTCATCATCCAAGTAAAATCTGAATCATTTCTGGCCATTACACATCATCATTCTACCTAGCCAATCAATTCTCAACATCTATCACTTGTAAACATGGACAGGGCATTTCTAAACAACACCTATGAGAATGATCCTTATGGTACCAAAAGAATGCTTAATGAACTTAGTCAAATTAGTTGGTTATATAGAAAGGAAGAAGACCCTGTGTCACCACAACATCAACAATTCCCACAACATCAAGTCCTAGGCCAATATCAACAATCCCACATTCCATAACAAGACCAACAAGCACATAATCCAAACACTAATGCCACCACATCCATACCACAAATCACCCTCACTATTCCTAGAAACACCCCAAATGCAAGTACTTCCATAAGTCTACCATCCAACAATCCTAACTCCATTGCCATCATATCACAACTACTTTCTCAACAAACTTCGAACATCAACCAAAGTCCACAACAATCCACCTCAAAAAACCTTTCATCTACATATCCTATCATGCCACCTCATCACCAAACCTGTCCACATGGCAATCAAATGTCCTTACAAGAAAAACAAGCAAGTCCAAATGGCCCTATGTACATAAATCAAGAAAGTCCAAGTCATCTTATGCAAGCCCTAAAATTATTTGACAAGGGAGAAACCAACCTAGAAAGTGCCTCCTTTGAGTCACCTTCACCATCCAATCATATGCCAACACATGAGCTAACTAGTCCCATCCCAACACCTTTATCAATCCCTTCATCACCTTCATCACCTTCATCCCCATGTTCCACTAATCCTTCATTAAAAGATTCCATGGAGATACTTTTAGAGAAATTGGTCCAAGCAAATTTGATTGAGCTATACCTGTTCAAAGCATATTCTCCATTTATGATTAAACCTAGAGGGTATAATGAAAACCATTATTGTGCATACCATAGGTATAGGGGCCATACCATATCCACTTGTGTCTAATTTTAAAGATTGGTCAAGAACCTAGAAGATTGTGGAAAGATTGTCTTGGTAAGACCAATCTCTCTAATTCCATTATCTTTCCATCTAGCCCAAATCCTAATCCCATTATCCATCCAACAAATCCCAATCCTAAGCCTTTAACTTCCACTATTATCATCCATCCACTATAATGCCCATTCACCCATACCCTTGCAAAGGATGTGAGCCATTAGCTACTAGCAAGGAATAAAACATTGTCATGTCATCAAACACCTATTCTTGAGCTTCCCCATGAGTCCTTAAACACATTGTCTCATCTTTTAACCCCATCATGTGATCTAAGAGCTATCAAGCTTATTAAAGAGCCTTCCACTTCCATTCAAGCAAGTCAAGAGGTATGTCAAGAGTTTAATCCTAATCATGTGAAAACATTAAACCCTAGTCCTAATAAAAAACAAATCACTTCCATTTACCCTATCCATAACATGTACCTTCTTTATGATCAATATGATACCTATGAAGAACCTATCCATGAACAACTTGATCCTAGTCATACCCACACAACTATTCATGAACAAGACACCCAAGACCTACATGCTCCAACTAATGGAAGTCATGTTGACTTACTTGAGCATTCACCCCATTTCATGGCCTTCATTCAAAGCAAAGAGACCTCTCCATCTAGCCATGATCCCCCAATATCCACTTGTCATGATGAGACATGTGCCTCCAAAGCAAACATAGAAGATCAAACAAATAATTTGGATCCCAATGAACATAAGCAAGATCCTAATGATCCTTCCAGATCCACCATTGATCCCATTTAAAATCCACCATATCCTACTAGTCTATCCATATTCACTCATGAGTGTTCCTCCTTAGAACACCAACAAACATTATCCACATTACCTTCTCCATCAAATAACAAACTCAAGTCTAGTGTCCAAACTACACCTAGTCCTATAGTCAATTGCATGCTCCAAAACATGAACTACCAAGGCAAAGGTTTAGGCCTACATGAACAAGGCATTTTGGAGCCAATCCATGTCAAGGTCCCTCCTCGCTCATGTGGCCTTGGATACACACCCCAAGGTCAACAATCAAAAGATGTTGGTACTTCCTCCACACTTCCTAAATCCACTTCCTTCCATCATAAACCCCATCATATTCCTAAAACATACATGGCCATTCCACCCCCATCATCCTACAAATGTCAAACACATGCAAACATTCACCTTCCGCCATCCACTTTACCTCCACTTCTTCCAACTCCTACTATCCCTCCATCCACTTTGCCTCCACTTCTATCAATGCCTAATTATCCACTTATCCATAAATACCCTAATCATGACTAACAAATGCATGCATCGTCTAAACAAGGAGCTTCCACTCATTTCATCTACCACATGGGATTCAAAAATAAACATTTGGATGCCTCCATCCATAAAGCCACAAATCCTAAGGGTTCTAATGCCTTAGGAAATCAATCCAAAAATTCAAAGAAAAGTACATCCAAAAGTCTACCTAAGTCCAAACCTTCACAAGAAAAGTCTAAAAGAAAAATGGTATGGGTACCTAAGAAAAAATCAAGCAAATCAAATGAGGCATCTACATCCCAAAAATCCCAACCATCTTCTTCCATTCAAAAATGCCATTCCATGCCAAAGTTTCAAATTCCTCCATCCCACATGAAAAGAAAAAATTAGAAAAATACTGAGTCCATGTGGGTTCCAAAAGTCCTAAACCATCCATCTCCTAAGCAAACATCGCCATTGCTTCCTACACCTCCATCCAATCAAAAGCTTCCATGTTTATCATGGTGTGTGCAACTGTTGGTCATGATCCCATTCCCACACACCTCCATCACTCCATCATTCACTCATTATCCTACATATTTCCCCCATCACTTTCCTATGGTCCATGCTTTTGCATAAGTCCATTATAATCCACATCATAATCCACTATCTATCTTATCCATCGCACTTTCATGCCATCTCCCTACCAACATCGATGAGCACATTTGACATGGTCCATGCAACATTTCTCTCCAATGGGACTATCACCTTTCATGGCACTATACATTTGAGTCCCTCTCGTCCATATCCACCTTCTTCCATCCAAAAAGTCAAAAATAAAAAGAAAATAAAATAAAAATAAAAAAATAAAAAAAAAGTAAAGATAAATCCCTTCATCCAACAGTGAAAACTTGGCAAACAGGCACCTTGGATAAGTACCATGATGAAAACCTGGCAAACAAGTGTCACGTGTAGGTTGATCTTCTATCCCACTTACACTTGGGGGCACCTTGTCTCATCCTACATATCATTTTCATATCTTATCCATTACATACATATACCTATCACATTGCATCCATTCATCCTCCCTTACTCCTTTTGATTTCGATAAAGACATGGGGGCACAATGTTGAAACATGATTTGGATATCTCTTAATGCACCTCATCCCATCCAACCCACCCTATCGTTATCCTCTAGTCATTACCCATTTATCCATCTTATCCAATCGATCCTATCATCCCATTGTCCTAAGCATTGTCATGAAAAAGCCTAAGTCTACTATCTAGAATAGGGCATGTTATTCCTCTACGACATAGCCTTTGGAGATCACATCCTTATGCATACATCCATTGTGAGTTTTTCATCCTATCCACTATCGCACATCCCTTTATCCATCCATTTATCATGACCCTTTCATCCATCCACTATTGTCCATCCTTTTGTCTAATCCCATTCATTCCCTTGCACCTAGACTTGGTTTCCCCATTGTCATTGGTACCTAGCATAATGGCTATAAAAATGATCATCCAATGCCAACGTTTCAAAAATACAAAAAATCAAAACATTTCGAAATACAAAAAAATAAAAAAAACCCAAAAAATCAAAACATTCCAAAAATACAAAAGAAATCAAATATCCAACAAAAAATCCAAGCAATAAGATCAATCATATATCAAAAAATCTATCACATCATCAAAATCAAGACAAGTCCAATCACATCATCAAATCAATCCAATCTATCCACCGGCCAATCTATCAAACAATAAAAAACAAATCAAATAACATCATCAAACATCATTCAATCAATCACAATCAATCCATAACTTGATCAATCCAATCCATATCATCCCATCAATAAAGCACAAAATTAGAATTACATCTCCTCTTTATCATTACGTACCTTGATCCCATGGACACGAGTATGTAGGTAGTCTGGAGCATGAAGGAAGTGCCTAGATTCAGGCACTAAGACGATATTCCTCTTCCTTCTTTCATCATTTTTCTATCATCTATCTTCATCACTTCATCAATCAATTCTTCAATCACTTCATCAAATCCAATCTTCTATTCATCCTCCAATCAAATCGATCCAAGCAATAATCCAAATGCAAGTTATCCTTTATCCATATCAATCAAGTTAAACAATCTTGTCAAATTATCCAATTGCAATCCTTGGTCTTGATCCTAATCTTGTTCTAAGCCAAATCAATCAATCAATCATCATCATCAATGGGATATATCGTTCTGACATCCTTGTGTTGATCGAGGGATATATCATTCCCCGCAAATGACAACACTATCATCAATCAATCAATCACTTAATCATTGGTTTATAGCTTGACAGGGGCAATACCTTGTTTGTTTTTGTATCATTTGTGCATGCTTGCTTGTGTGTGTTATCATTTTTATCTTGCATTTGTATCACATCCAACCCAGCTAATATTCATATCTTATCTAGACAAGGTTGTACTACACTACGGCACGAGACACATTGTCACCTTGGTCCTTATACCTTGGTGCATAACGTCTCATGCTATATCAAACATCATGGTTGCTCACTTTCATTGCAACATAACACATCCTTCATTTCTTCTAGCCATTCTCTCATCTTTCTTCCTTGACCCATCCATTTCATTTCGAGAGCCTACCCATGTTTTTTCAACCTACCTATCCTCTCAAGGGGGCATTATCACCCTATCCTTTTCCTCTATCCATTTCCTTAACTTCTTTGAAATGATGTTACTCGACTTAAATCTTATCATCTCGCAACATCATCTTAAAGAGGGGCAAATGTAGACACTGAAAATTGTCTAGGTCTTGTTTACACATGACCTTGTATGTCTTTGCCCTAGGTCTTGGTTACACAACACCTTGTTGACATGAACTTGTATATGTCCCCTAGGTCCTCGTTCATCCTAGTTCATCTAACCTCATCCCACTTAATCCCATTTATCCCTAGGTCATAGTTCATCCCATCTTAATCATCTTCCTGATTAATTAAATAAACCCACTTTATTTAATTAATCCCACTTGATCACATTCCAATTAACTAAATAAATCCCATTTGTTTAGTTAATAATCTCCCTTCACATGTCTCATATAATTCAAATTAAAAATTTGAATTATTCCCTCACCTCTCATCACATTGCGACACATGTTGCATGTCTCCATCTTCCACTTACTAGGCCTTCACATGTCAAACTAATTCAAATATAATATTTGAATTAGATTCCTTTCATTCTCCATCGCACACTTGTCATGTGACTACAATCCCTCTTTGAGTGGGAAACCCTAATCCAACCCTAATCAATCTTGACCATCCATATCTTTCAACATAACTCTCAATCACAACCGTCCATTCGAATTTGCCTTTTTCTATAAAGGTAGCCTCCTTTAAGCCATTTGTATAGGGAATATTCTTCTAGCATCCTTACTCTGCTGAATTTTCCTCTCAATCTCTCATCCATCTATCTTGCATTCATCTAATCATTCATCTATCAATCTCCATATCATTTTCATGCTGCATAATCAAGCAATCAACATTCATCTCTTTGGGTAAAGCTAGAGTGCTTTGGGTGCAGCACTCTCCACCCAATCAATGGATCATGAGTTGATATGAGGTTTGCATTCATTTAGTTTGTATTTGTTATCATTTCCTTCATGTCAATTTTCCATGATTTCAATTCTTTACCAGGATTAGTGTTCCCTAGAGGGGGGACACCCACTATACCTTGATCTCCTACAACTTGTGTACCTATACTCTCTAAAGGAGGAGTCTCCTCATTCTACTTATCATTCTCTATTTCATCACCACCTGTCACATTTCCCTCAAAAGCTGATAAATATATGTCTGGGGTAGACACATCAGACATATCCAGAGGACTTTGTTCCTCAATAGTCACCTCAGACTTCTTCATTTCTTCAAGAATCTTGGTTGTCTTTTCTTCTGTCTCTTTTTCCATTCTTTCTATCTCTTCTTTATCTTTACCCATTAGAGTATTTATCCTATGTTTGGTTCTAAACTCTTGTGCTTGTCTTTGAGCTAATTTAACCCTTTCTTCATGAGAAATAGATGAACCGGTTTTCTCTAATGCTTGTTGCCTTATTTTAGCTTCTTCTACAACAACTTCATTCCTTTTATTACTGAGTGTATCTACAAGACTTGCTGGAAATTTATCAATAATCTCATTTAGAGCCACATTAAAGCTCACCATATACATAACTATAGCTTTCTTAATTGTAGCCTTGTCAATAGGAGGCATCTCATCATAAAGATTTGTAACCCCCTTTAGTGCACCATGCTATGCAATTGCATTAATAGTAGCCTCAAGCTATAGAGGCTCATGTTTAGGTGCTTCTAGAGGAGCCTTCTTTGTTTTCTTTGCTTTTTCCTTTTCTTTTCCTTTAGATGTTTCTTCCTCTTCTCCTTGTCTTTTTCTCTTCTCTCTTTTCCTCAATACAAAAAATTCATTTTCTTCTTCTTCATCCTCTTCATCATCATCCACATTCATCAGATTAATATTTCCCCTTTTTACTAGTTGCTTAGGTCTTGGTTTCTTCTTCTTTGCAATCTTAGTTTGCACCGGTGCATCAGTAGCATCCCTTCTTCTACTAGGAGGTGTTTGACCAGGTTTGGAAGGTTTACAAGAAGTAGCAATGATAGAGGCAGACTTAATTGTCCTTCTAGGAGTTGGTGTGGTAGAAGTGGTTCGTGATTCTTCCATAGGACCCTTAGGAGTATCAAACATCTTTTCCAACTTTGTTTTCATCTTCTCCACCATTTTCTCTACCTTCTTCTTGATTATCTTGTTGGTTATCTCATCATACATGCCAAACCTCTCAATAGTGGGATCCCTAGGTTTTCTGAGGGTAAGTGCAAGAAGATGAGTTCACTTTTTGGCCAAAAAGTGGAAGTGTTTTTCCTGTTTTTCAAATTTTGTCATACTTGGAGTGACAATTTGAAGCACTTTTAGATAACATAGTAAGATGATGTAAAAAACATAAATGTAGGATTTTGTTTCTAGTTTTGAAATATGTAATTTTTTCAAATACCCAGATGATGCAAGTTGGGTTTTTATTGGATGTACAAAAACAAGCTTTTTAAAAGTCCCGTATTTTTTGCAAAAGCATGAATGTGTATGGCCAACGTAATTTGACCTAAATTAATGTATTTTTCTAATTCCTTTGGTGGAAAGATTCTTAGGATGTTAAATTTTGGTTAGGATATTTTTTTTGTAATTTTTTGATAAATATTTTTTTTATTAATTTTTTAATGAGCCTAATTAGTGTTTTTTAAAACCCCTTGTGTATGACCAACATAATTTAAGCTAAACTAATCAATTTAGTAATTTCTTTTTTCATCATGTAGAGAATGATGTCTAGTTTGGTCAGACATAATATTTTTTCAAGAAACTTTTAAAATCAAAAGTTATTAAAAAAATAGTAACCTGTGTTATTTCAAGTTTATGAGTTAGTTTATTTATAAAATAATTAATAAATAGAAAATTATGTTCAATAGTAAAAAAAATTACATATTTGAAAACTAGACTTTTAGATCTATAATGGGTTTTAATTTTGTTAAAATATTCTGAAAAAAAGTCGTCAGCCACAGTGGTGAAACTGGTTTTTTCTCTCATTGTTTTCATGGCTTCTTAGTTGCAGGTCCAAGGCTTAGGCTTAGGTTTCCAAGCCTTTACCAATCCTAAAACCAAGGCAAATTGGTGGGTGTCACATTTCAAAAAATAAGAAATGGGTACCCGTTCACAAATGAGTACTCGCTCATAACGGGTGCCCACTACAAACGGGTACCCACTCATAATGGGTGCCCGTTACAAACGGGTACTCGTTTTATTTTCCTTTTCACAAAATGGGTACCCATTTCTTATTTTTTAGAATGGGCACCCATTTCTATTTTATCCGTTATTTATTTATTTTCATAAATTCATAGTACGACCTGAAACCTGCAACATTCCCTTTTACCAGTACGGTGGACAACGACAGATTCTGTGATTTTTTTATGTGCAAAGTGTCAATTCGAGCTCTCAATGGGGCATATCTTATGCAAGTTTTACAGGGATTCAATCATAAGGAGAATTTTTAGATGGAATGAAGTAGACAATTCTTTTTTTTATAGGCATTCAACTTCTTGGAGAGACATTCATTTTTACCAATACATCAACAACGACAAATTTTGTGACTTTTTTATATGCAAAGTGTTAATTCGAGATTTTAAGAGGACATATTTTATGCAATTTTTGCAAGGATTCAATCATTAAGAGAATTTTCAGATCTGATGAAGTAGGGAATCTATTTTTTAGAAGGATTCATTTTCTTGGAGAGATCAAACAAATATCAAGCAACTATCATATTGAACAAATGATCTATTTCTACTTGTATTTCATACATTTTTTAAGAAGAGATCCAACACATTTTGATAATCATGGGATCAAATAAACGTCAACAAAAAAAGGAAGAGGAAGGTTATGACAATTGAAGAAATTGAAGCACATCGAGAGAAAGAGGCAAAATGACAAAGAGATGGGAGAGATAGGATTAAAAAAATGAAGAATGATGTAGCATCTAGTTCGATGACTATTGAAGAGGAGAACATTAAGGAGGAGACCATTGAAGAGGAGACCAATTTGAATGAAATGAATGTAGAGAATGCAAGTGTAGAAGAGGTCAAGAACATGGAAAATACAAATATAACAATGAATCCAGGTATGTGTTCGAATGTTCCATTCAATGATAATGAGATTAAAGATTTAAAGAAAGATGGATATAATGTTGATGACATAAATGCTTCAACTAGAAACAAGACAATAAAAAATGAAAATGAAAACCCTTGTATGCATGAAAATGAAAATGTTTTTTAAAAAATTGAAAGTAATGTTTTGAAGGATCTTCATGGTAAGATATCTTGGAGACAAATTCGAACACATGCAAATAGATTTTACAAACATTTTTTATAGAAAAAATTTTGGATTTCAATGTCAACTTGTATTACAATTGATGAGAATGACAAAAATGAGAAAAGTAATGAAAAAATTAGGCATTTTTGTAAAACCCAAAAAGGTGGATGAATCAATGGAACAAGTTATGTCTAGTGTTGCTAATGCTATTGGTTCTATAGGAAAAAATATTTGATCTAAGGATAAGAATGCAACACGTAGAGCAATAACAACCGCTTTAGTTAATAAATCAGTTGTGAGCAAAAAAATGATACATAAAACAAGTGGATACTTAAATGTGCATGCTATAACTTTAAGAAGAGCAGCAAAGAGAAGACTAAGTATTCAAGAGGATCCAGTTAACCAATGTTGGACTTTTAGTGGTAGACTCCCAAGGTCTAACATGAAATTAAACAATGAAATTAGGTCTTTGATTGAAAAATATTGGCATGATAATACAAGGGTTTCATCAAATGCTCGAGATGTTTTGAAATTAAGGGTGGGGTCAAAAAATCATGATCCTCATCCAAAACATCTTTTAGACATGACTCAAACATAATTATATAGAAAATTTCTAGATGATTCAATTATAGAAAATTTTAGTATAAGTCAAAGATCATTTGAGAAATGCAAACCTTGGTATGTCAAGATTAATAAGCAATGAATCTCTTGTTGTTGTAAAACTCATGTGCAATTTCATTATTTTTATGATGTTTTTCAAAATATACATTGTACTTTGCATACTAACCAAATTATGTAGGAATGTGGTATTAATATGCCACCTACAATAGTTAAGGATTTTATAACAAGTATACTTTGTGAAACAACTGAGGGGCAATTCTATTTTTCAAAACCATGTGTTTCTGGACAATGCAATAGATGTGGTAACCTTTCATTGTTAGGATAATTCATGCATGAGAGTAGTTCACATGATTTTGGACAACAGTTAGTGGAGGTGAAGAGGTTCACCAATGTTCAATATCTATTAAAGGATGGAAAAACTGGAAAGTGTTGAGTTAGTCGCAGAACAAAGTAGTGTACATGCATTCATAACATATTTCAAGAATAAGATTGTGTATAATTATGTCAAACATTCTCAATATACTCGATGATTTGATGAACAATTCCATAGATGTAAGAACACATTTCCTATTGGAACTATACTTTTAGTGGTTGACTTTGAAGAAAACTATACACTTGCTTCACAAGAGGAGATTCAGTCACAATATTATAACTCAGTACAGGGGGCCATATTTGTTCATATTGTACACAAACATGTAGTTGACAATACAGAAGATGACAGGAAAATTTTAAGAGAGTACCATTTCTATTTGAGTGATAACCAATTACATTCATCAGAGTTTGTGCATTATTGTTTCAAAGTATTTTACAACTTAAAAGAAAGACAAATCCAAATGACACAACATTTCATATGTTCAGACAATTGTACAAGACAATTCAAAAATTCTTGATTGTTTTTATGGTTAAGTAGGGTCCATAAAGAAAACAATATCCAACATATTTGGAGTTTCTTTGAAGCTGGACATGGTAAAGGAGAACATGATGGAGTTGGAGCATATGTGAAAAGGGCTCTTGCTAGGGAGCAACTAAAATTTCATGATATAGCAAATTTTCAAGATGCACGTGCAATTGTGGATTGGTGTAATGCAAAATTGACTACAGGATCAAGTGAAAATCTAAAGTTCAACGGTTTTTTGGTTGGTTAAAGAAGAAAACATTCCTCCCTGATTTGATTGTGATATAATTAGTGGATCAACAAAATAGAATTCATTTAAGAGTTCAAATGCAAGCACATGGACTCTATGGACTATGGAGCTTGCATGTTTTTGTCAGTTTTGTATTGCAGGTGAGTGGGAAGCATGTGAAAATATAGATTGGGTTGAAGAATGACAACAAAAGTCCTTAACACCTCTACAAACACATGATCAAAATGAGATAACATTTGAGGAGGATAATTATTTGCAAGTATCAGATGACTATGACCGTATTTCAGACCTCATACAAGAAGGTACAAATTCATTCAATATTTCTTTTCGATATATTTTTTGGAAATATATATTTAATTGTACATATGTATGTATGTATATTTTTATGATTTATTGAATTTGAAATGTTTTTGCAGGACATGTGTATGCTGTTGTTGCACTCGAGGGTAATGAAGAGGAAATAGAGTATTGGTTGGCTCGGTGTGTTGAGGCAAAACATAAGTTGTTACAACCTAGAGTAGATGATGATAACTTTGAGTGTCCAAGAGGTTCTGTGGTTGTTACTAGCACTTGGCTACATAAATATTTGATAAGGAGGAATGGTATACCTACATTTGAAAATTATGAAAGACATGAGAAAATTTTGCACTACTCACATCTGATTGTGGCAACAAATATACAATTAGTGAGATATAAAGGGAAACTTGTCACAAAAGAATTATGGACACTTTCTGATGCAGAGTGACAAGAGATTGTTACAAATTCCCAGAACTCCATAGTCACACTATCTTCTTATGACCCATATTTCTTTCTATTGGCAAGAAAACTTTATCGTCCTCCCAAAATACTCCTTCGACTAGATAATACTTATCAGTGTCTTCGAGATTTGTCACTCTGAGGATTTGATCATTTTGACACCACCGTCGGCAAGAAACTTCTTGTGTCTCCCCGATGTTGATGCCTGACGACCTTTTCCTTTCGATTTCGGCCAAACTTTATACTATCGGTCACTTTCAGGACTATTGCACCAATAATTCATGTTTCCCTAATGACTCTTGTCGGTAACACATCCATACATTCCTACCGATGTCCACTATCGGCAACACCTTGCACTATCGGCTCCCCCGATATGATTCACTCTGATGCTTAAAGTCACTTCGATGACTCTTCAAACTGCCTTCGTCAATGTACCGACACATTTAACTTTGCACATACATTACTTGACTTGCTATCGCCATTCTTCATTACCATTTCTACCGGTCACTCTTTGTATCATTCGAAATGCACAATTTCAATGTATCTTCACAACTACAACCATGATATATGATTGTAGGATACTCACGAAATGATGCTCGCATACAATTATGATATACACACCGAATGCTTCTCGACATACATTTGCAGTATATACATAAAATGCACCTTCGCCCAAATCTTTCACCACGACCACCCCCAATGTACCAATACTTATAAACTACCTTCTGTAACGCCGAATCGTTCTTCTCCAACACAGGCACACAGATATGCCCCTCACGCAGACTCACTCCTCTGCTTCACGCTTGATCCATCCTTCCCGTGGTCTCAACTTGCATTCTAATGGTGATCACCATCCAAATCTGCACTTCTCCTGCACTGTTAGGGTTAGAGTCATATTATACAGTGGTCCAGGACCTATTCCATGAGAAACAGGGTATTACATTCATGGAAGGGTCCAATAAGACATTGTCACTCTCATAACAAAACAAGGACAGTTCACCATTCTTTGTACCAGTCAGAAGAATAGAAGTGAAACTGAAAGGGAATGCAAGAAATAAAGGAACTTCTTTATTTATTGCAGTCAATTCGTGCTATGCAGATCTCCAATTACTCCATACTATTATCCCCAATCTCATAGGACTATTTTAATACTTCACTGTGTGGGTGGCAGTTGTACCGGTGGGAATGCCAACCGCTCTGCAACTATCCACCACACGGTTACACCTAACTTCTTGCCAGTTACAACACTCTTCGACTACCGAACATGACTAATACAGACTCACACATGGCACTAAGGCCTTACAATTGGTCACTTGGACCTTATGCAACACTGAAATATCAAAATGAACTACATAAACATGAAATTAGCTAAACTACCTAGGTGCCTCTACACCAAAGGCACTATTGGCCCAAATTACATCATTTTTGGTCCTAGGGTCCTTGCCAGGACCCTCAGAACATTTGACCATTACATCATCTTGACCATTACCACATGTCATAACTGGTTTTAAGATGCTCCAATTGATTTGATTAGCTCCATATGATCCTTTCATGGTCATTGGTGTCTTCTTATTGCAAGATGTTCCTTTAGGTGCTCCTACACCACTTTCTATGGAAGAGCATGAGGCAATCATAGATGCAATACAAAAAAGAGAGGATGCAGATGGTACAATGGAGTAAATGTTTTAAATGATTAACAGATATGTAGAAATTTTTAAACTTTTAATCTTTGTCTAGGATGTGAGTTTAGGATTTAATATTATTGATAACTTAACTAATTGATTGCATCTCCCCTTAAGCCATCCTCTTAAGTCCCCTTAAGACATCCCTTAGTTATGTTCCATAAGTTAGGTAAGTCATATCCCTAATTGATTGTATCTCCCCTTAAGACATTCTCTTAACTCCTCTTAAGCCATCCCCTAGCTAAATGATATAAGTTAGTGCATGTACCCTTACAAAAAATACTATAGTTGATTGGACCATCTCCCCTTAAGACATCCTCTTAACTCCCCTTAAGCCATCCCCTAGCTAAATGATATAAGTTAGTGCATGTACCCTTACCATTTAAATACTACAGTTGATTCCATCCCCCTTAATCCATCCTCTTAACTCCCATTTTAAATAATCCTCTTAACTCCCCTTAAGTGTTCATATTAATATTCCTAATTCTCTTAAATATCATTACACATTCTAACTTTTTTACAATACATTACATGGTGCAGGAGATGTTTTTTGCAGTCATAATAGAGGCTGGAAACATATAACCTGTGTTAAATTTCACTTACACTTTATTTCAGGCATTCACTAGACCTATACTATTAATTATTTTAATTTATGCTTCAATAGTTATTTCCTTTCATTATAATTTAAATAGAAATTCTTAACAAATTCTATCTTTAAATAAAATGATCTCTAGAGACCTTCTAAATTTTTATATATGTTTCATCGTGGCCTAACCTCTATATTTGTTTTTGCAATTTTTCACATGTAGTGTTGAAAGGATTCAAACCTATTGTTTCTTGTTGCATAGGTATGATCTCTACACATGTTTCATATCTAGAGTCTTCAACTTCTCTAGGTGTCAAGTATAAAATTTTAGATGATCTAGACTTAGAGAATAACATTGTATAAAATCTAGGTGTCTCTAGGTGTCTTGGGGTATAACTATATAATACATGTGTCTCTACCTATGTCTTAGGTATTCTATATGTCAACTAGGTAGATAGAGACTAGAATAAGGTTTTAATTTAATCAATAAAGCTTAGGTAGATACTAGATATGTCAACTAGGTCTACCATGTAATAGGTGTCTAGAGCCTGTGTCTTAGGTAGAATGTTATAATTTCTAGGTGTCTATACAATATGTGTCTTAGGTGTCCTACATAGAACTAGAATACATGTGTCTTAGGTCTTAGGTGAGGCCACATGAACTTCCACCTTCACGTGGTTGGCCTTGTCAATATAGAATATTTATATTTCTTGAAGCTAAGGGGAGCTCTTTTTATTGTACATAGAAGTTATGAAAAACTAACTAATGCAAATTGATTAAAAGTTATTATTTAGTGCAGATTGATGAAATTACATTTAAAATGCTAATTTTTGAGTTTGTTACTTTCTTTGACATGAATAAGCTGGTTAATAGTACATGATTAGAGAATTCCCTAGTGTCAAATAGGACCCAAATGAGTTAGTAGCCCATTTCATAACTAGGTGGAAATTGTTTCTTTACTCTTCAACTAGTGTGCCACACATGGACCACATGGATCTTTGTGATCTTTTCTTGCATGCTCTAAATAGGGAGACACAAGAGGAGGTTCAAAATCTCCCATTTAAATCCTACAAGAAATCTTTTGAGTGCATTTTGAGAATTGATGGACGTATAATCATCAAAAGAAAAACACTTATTCATGGATGTATAATCAACTCTAGGACACCCCGAACCATAATTTCCTATAGCCCTTCGCCACTCAAATCTCCAATTTGTGGATCTACCAAAATTGCTTCCCACCATGTAAGCACAAGAACACTTTGAATCATCCCAATCATCCTAATCCCTCCACATCTAGATCAATATTCGCCTCTCACCTAGAAGGATCTAACACCTATCAAATGGAGATAAAGAGAGAGACCAAAATGTTCAGATTAGTTGAATTAGTTCAAAATGATGAAAACTAAGAACCTTGGGCATCTCCAAAAGTGGAATATCACATGCATGCAGTCTCCATGGTTGACCCCACTCCTAATTCTATTGGTCCTTGCAACTTGGTGGATGATCTCAAAAAGATGTTCACAAAAAACTTGTTCATTGAGAGAAAATCCTCATCATACCATGTATCCCTTCTAGAGGCCATTGAATTGAAATATGTAAACCATATAACACCACCCCCAAAAGATCCTATCAACCAAGTTGACCTAATTTGAGCCCACCCAACACTGAGTTACATGATCTAGGTTTCTTTTGAAACCTTAAGAAAATCTCTACAAACATTGAGGTAGCTAGAAGAGGAGACCCCTCAACCTATATTTACAAGTATGGATCTATGATAATTGCTTTAAGAGGATCCTCATGGATGATGGGGCCATGGTCAACATCATTCCCTTATCCCTATTGGAGAGTGGGACATTGCCACACCAATATCATGTTGGCAAGAGACACATTGTGGCTTCACGAGTGTTGTCATTGATGGCAACAAAGTCCATCCCACACATCCGCAGGACATGGTATGACCATACCGGAAGACAGACTAAAGTGTATCTTGGTCTGGTAAGCAAGAACAAAGCATGTAGCAAGGTCCGATAGTTAGGTCTGGATCTCTTAGAGGAAGTATCTTAGTAAAGTGCGGACTTGGGGAATTCAAGAGGAGTACCATGACTAATATATTCCAGAGATTGAGCCTTTGGTGATGTAAGAGTGAAAAGATATGAACACCTAAGTGTTGGGTTCCTATTTGGCAGAGTAGACTGAGGAAGAAGTGACCGGCAGAGCTTCAAACCTTAATCTGGATGAGATATTGATGGTAATAAAGTTTCTTTAGGTATCATTCATGATTGACTGACATGATTGATGACTTCTATAAGCATCTCTTTGATACGCATCACTTGGTAAGCAAGGATTTAGCCGACAGACTAGAGTTTGGGAAAATATTGAGTATTCCGGATGCCGACTAGAAAGTTAATGAAATCCTTGGTGCAGATATATATACCAGATTAATTTTGGTATGAAGGTGTGTGTGGTGTGTTGTGATGTGTGAAGAAAAGCAGAGAGCAGTGTGGAAGCAGTAATACAGGTCCAGTATGTGACAGGACAACAGCACCAAAGAAGAGGAAGAATGAAGTGTAGCAGATTAGTGTATTGAGCCTAACCAGAACTGAACTTCAGCATATGTGGATGCTTCTAATCAGTTCAAGTATCTTGTTACTTTCTTGTACCTTGTAGACAGTGAGTCTCTTGTAGGAAGTGAGCCTCTTGTGAGCAGTGTGCTCGGGCAGTGAGCCCTAATTGGCAAGTGCCATTTTGTACTATTTTATTCTTTTAATAAAGAATACAATCTTGGGTTAGTCACCCTGTGGTTTTTCCCTTAACAAGGTTTTCCACGTAAAAATCATTATGTTATATGTATTGATGTTATTTCTGCTTTCATGGTTATGTTTATGATTTGATACTACACTAATTGTTAAAGAAGAACAGAAAGTAGAAGTAATTTAGATAACTGATTCACCCCCCCTCTCAGTTATCAACAATTGGTATAAGAGCCAAGTTCCTCCAAATAGAGCCTAACAGCTTGAGGAAGATCTGGGAATTCCAATGGATATGTATGGTATGAGGGAACAACTTCAGTCTGCCTTAGATGATCTTGAGCAATCTCACTCTAAAGTTAATAACTTAAGAGAAAGACTCAAACAAGCAGATGATTTCATAAATGAACTAAAGCAGAAATTGAGCATCTCTATGAAAAAAAGAAAGGAACTTCTATAGCAATTAGCAAGTCAAAGTGAAGCCAATGATTCTAATGAAGATTTGAATGAAAAGAACAAATTATGTGAGAAGCTATCAAAAGAGGTCATTATGGTAAGACATGAAATGGAATTAGGGGTTATGAAATTCACCCAAGAAATTGAAGAGAAAAGAAAAATTGAAGATGATCTAAGACAATCTCTCAAGGAGAAGTCAGAAGACTACCACAAAATGGATAGAATAATCAAGCATCTAGAATCTGATCTTGAAGAAGCAAGAGATAATGAAGAACAACTTGAGAATCAGATTGACACTCTTAAAAGGGATCTTCAAACAACAAATGAATACAAAGAGAAATTCAAGATAAGCTCTGCTCAGCTTGAAGTTCTTCTTCAAAGCCAAAAGAGGGTAGATGACAAGCAAGGCTTGGGGTATGAGAAAGGTGAAAGCTCCGGATTTGGTCAGAAGAACTCTGGATCAAGAAATCCAAGGAACAGGCCTAGAAGACCTCTGGTAAGACAACCAAATGCTCAAAGATATCCATCCTTCAATGGATACTGCCACAATTGCAATAACTTTGGTCATAAAGCAAATCAGTGCAGAAGAAGAATGAATTAGACTAATTCATCCTTCTCCGGACAGTGTTTTAACTGCAAAAGGTATGGTCACAAATCTCACAAGTGTAGAAATATGCAAATGAACAATTCATTCAATGGTAGATGCTTTGCATGCAATAGAATGGGACATATGGCTAATCAATGTAGATCTAGAAGATACCAGCCAGATATGCAAAGAAATATTGTTTTCTACAATTGCAATAGATCCGGTCATATTGCAAAATTTTGTAGAAGTAAGAATCAGGACAAAAAGGGTCTGATGCATCATAATCAAAACCAAGACAAAGGAAAAGGAAAAATGAATGTGGATGAAATTCAGAGGGAAATGAATAGGATTTGGGTAAAGAGGAGTATAGAAAATGTTGAGGATGGATCCGCACCAGAATCTGGTGCTGATATTCCTTTTGGAAACTAGATAGATGAGCTTTGGCTCAGGGGGAGTCACAAAAGAAAACAATTTCCCCCAGCCAGTCAATTAGTGCCTGAAATTGGCACATGGAAGGTTGCAGATTGAAAGGGCTCTCAGAGAAACATCTAAATAACCCTTGGGAAAGATATGAAAGATCCACAAGGAATTTGAAGAGGTTAATCATTTGAAATTAATCCGGTTTAACAGTCATCCGGTAAGAATAGGATTTTCACAGTTAGATCCGGTATGATTCAAATTTGAGGTATCTTGATCTGCGGATAAATGGATTGATTGGAGAAAGGTAGATAGGTTGCTAATATTCACCGAGAATAACTCTAAGTGCATCTTAGTGATCCGAAAAAATCTCTCAGAACAAGGAGCAACTGGAATAACTTAAGTTGTGCATTTATTACAATGTGAAATTAGGGTTTGCATAGAAATAAAAGGGTTCATTTGTTCATCATTTGTACATTTGCATTCGAGAAAAAGAGAGAAGGAGCTCTGCAACTGAATTGTCTCAAACCTCTCAAAGATCAACTGCAGAAGTCAATTCACCCTACAATCCGATCCGGCTCATATTGTGAACCCTAGAAGCGAAAAAGGTATTTTCTGCTCTTGATTAAACTCTCTCTGAATCTTTAAGATGACTACTCTGAATGTTGTGAAGATTATTGATAGGCTGCACCCTAAATTTAAGAAACATCCCTACAAATCTCTACAAGTGGATCCCTTAGGCACATTTTCCAGCATTCTGCATGGGGTTTTGCATGTTGAAGATGTTAGGGCATACATTCATGCGAACATTGAAGAATTTGAGGAATCCAAGCTGGTGGATATCTACCACAAATAGTTAATAGATGATTCATTTGAACTCAAACCTCAGTACAAGGCTATCTGGGACAAACATTTTGGACATTGCATCCATTTCCCTATTTTGCAGAAGATGAATGGGTCCAGTATGTTTTGAGTAGAGTGCATGACAACTTCATGTGGTTGAGTAGGCCATTTAAGATCACTAAAGATGCCATTAGGGCGGTAACCAAATTATACTCATCCAGTGGGTTGCCTACTCTCAAATCTGTCAAAAACCAAATTGTGAGTGAGGCTACTGGATCAAAATTTGACAAAAGAGCAATGACTATAGAAGATATCATTGATCCGAATATCAAGTTTGCATCTATGATAATTGGCTATAAGATATATCACTCTAGCAGGGAGAATTCTGTATTTGAAACTACTGCATATACTACATATGAAATGTTAAGAAAGAATGTTGACTATGATCTTTGTGAGCTTCTCCTAAACCAACTATTAGAAAATTTGCAAAAAATAAAGAAAGATAAAAATAATTCTTTCAAGTATGGTGGCCTGATACTTTGCCTATTCTTCTACTTTATGAATGAGCTACATGAAACTAATGGCTAGATATGGCAAAATGATAGACTTGTTGCCATACAAATCAGAGATTATTTGCATGGAATAGGTGCTGCCAAGGCACATAATACAACACTATGGGGCTACTTCAAGAACTTTTAGAGTATGATGCAAGCAAGAGAGAGAATCCCCCAATCTCTAGTTGAAAAGTATAAAGATAGAGTATGCTTTATGGTAGAAACTGATTAATGCCTAATGGAGGTAGTGGAGCCAAGGATAGTCTGGATCATGCCAATGGGGTATGAAGTTGATGAGAAAATTCTAGAGCTACATATTCAACACCTGCTAAGTTAGCCCAAGGACCTTAAGGAAGAAAGGTTTGGAACATTTGAAGAGTTGAGTGTGAAGATTCATGTAGAGCTAAGACAATTGGAAATGAAAAGAAAAGTGAGGAGGGAAGTAGAAGAATTTGCCAAGAGGCATGGAATTTCAAAGGAGGCACTTGATGCAAATAGAGAAAAGATGGAAAGAGCAGAGAAAGAAAGGCAAGAAACTGAAAAAGAAAGTACTCCAGTGCAAGCCCCCTCCCGAACCAGATCTTCCAAGAGCTCTGCACATGCCACCTCTAAGAGCCAAAAGGCATAAAAACTGGAAGTCAGGACATCTGGAAAGGGAGAGAAGAGAACTAAGACAAAGGCCACAAGGTCTTACATTAGTTAGAAGGATGATGAAGAGACTGAGTCAGATGAGGAGGTAAAGAAAATGAAGAAGAAGAAGCAAGTATCCGGTGAATCCTCTACAGGTCAAGACAAGAAAGAAGAGGTAGAAAAATTCATTGAAAAACCTACTCTCTGCATTGATGATATCATCAAATCAGTTACTGTGGATGGGAACTTGCAACCAATTGTTCAATTTTATGATGAATATAGTGAAACTGATCAGAAGATATTGCAAGATGCCACAGTCAGGTATCTAAACATCTACAATAAAGCATTCATTGAAATTATATCTCTGATTCCCAAAAGCTTAGAGAAGGAACTTGAAATAAGAAAGAACAATGCCCAAGCAAAAGATCTAGAAATCCAGGAGCAGATTTCTATTTAGCCCTATCCGTCCATTACCCCTAAACAAATGAACATTATCTTCAAGGACTGCAAGGATGAGTTCCGAAGCAAAGCTAGAATGAATCAATTTATTCTTGGAGAAACTGACAAAGTGGCAAAGGAAACAGAAGATATCCTCCAGAATGCCTTTAAAAGATTCAATCTTCCTATTATAGAGGGCTTAGGTGATGAACCCTCTGCCATGGATGACAAAGGAGAATCTACTGAGACAGTGGTAGAAGAGGCAAAGAAGACAAGTGAAGAGAAAACTGAGGATCTAGATTCCTCTGCTCTGGAAGAGGAAGTCCTTAAAGAAGAAAACATCTCTCCACTGGTTTCCCCTGTAGACTCTAGATCTAAAGGAGAAGAAAGAATAGAGGAGCAAACCAGTCAAGAAAAAGAAGTAAAGGAAAGGGAAAAAGACCAAACAGAGAAGACCCCAAGAGACAGTTCTGAGACTACAGAAGGGAAGAAGACTCTGTCTCTGGCAAGAGACACTGCAGAAACTGTCAAAGATTTCTTGACCAAAGAGATGATGGAATTTGATGAATCAGAACTACTTCAAGGGCCATTCAATTTTGATTCCCTCTCCCCAGTTCAAACCATGAAGCTAGCATCCTTTACTCAAGCAAAGGCAAAAGAAAAACTTCTAAAGTCTCACATGGAAGACTGTGAGCTCATAGAAACTGTATTCAGTGTATTGGAGAAGATCATGCCATCCTTCCAAAAGGATCCTTTGGCCTCCACATCCGGTAATCTAAAGTCTCTTATAAATTATGTTCATACACATTTTGATTCCTTAGAGAATTCAGCAGAAGAAAAGGTTCAGAAGGAGTTTTTGGGAAAGAGATTCTCTAAAGTTCAAGGACTAATAACCAATGATAGGAGAAATATGGATATTGGGATAAAGAGCTTAGAAAATACTCTTAAAGATGGCAGAGAAATGTATAAATTCTGTCTATCTTGGTCCAAAGTAACAAAGGATATTGAGAAGAAAATGAAAGAGCAAGAGAATAAACTGTCAAGTGTATCTCAGAATTTTGATCCTCTCACCTCCTCCATAATAAAACAAGAGTGTCAGACTATTGCAGTCTTAAATGAAATTAAGAAGCTTGAGAATAAGAAGAAAAATAGAATGAGTAGGTTAAGTGAACTTAGAAGGATAATTATCCCTAAGTTAGAGGCCATGCATGAGGCTCTAACTGATGCTCAGACCACAGCCTAGACTAGTGATTCGACGAATCTAAAGAGGGCAGAAGCTTTTGCATTCCTGTTGAGTTGTCACATCTCAATTTTGGATAGGATGAAACAAAGTTGGGCAACATAATTTGTCTAGTTGAAGACAACTTTTATAGATATACTTTAGTATATGTAAGTATGTTATGTATATATATTTATGCGGCCAAATATAGATTAATTTTGGAGATTTTGGTATGCGGATCCTACCCGTCAAAGGGGGAGTGAGGAGCAGTGAAAAATGTGGAGCATAGCTAAGGGGGAGCTCTAGAAAAGTGTACATAAAAATAGAGCATCAGCCAAGGGGGAGTATACTATAACACTTAGTCATTTTTCACTAAGTGTTGCCATCAATGCCAAAGGGGGAGATTGTTGGCAAGAGACACGTTGTGGCTTCATGAGTGTTGTCATTGATGGGAACAAAGTCCATCCCACACATCTGCAGGACATGGTATGACCATACCAGAAGACAGATTGAAGTGTATATTGGTCTAGTAAGCAAGCATAGAGCATGTAGCAAGGTCTGACAGTCAGGTCCGGATCTCTCAGAGGAAGTATCTCAGTAAAGTGTAGACTTGGGGAAGTCAAGAGGAGTACCATGACTAATATATTTTAGAGATTGAGCCTCCGGTGATGTAAGAGTAAAAAGATATGAACACCTAAGTGTTGGGTTCCTGTTTGGCAGAGTAGACTGAGGAAGAACTGACCGACAGAGCTTCAGACCTTAATCCAGATGAGATATTGATGGTAATAAAGTTTATTTAGGTATCATTCATGATTGGTCGACATGATTGATGACTTCTATAAGCATCTCTTTGATACGCATCACTTGGTAAGCAAGGATTCAGCTGACAGACTAGAGTTTGGGAAAATATTGAGTATTCCGGATGCTGACTAGAAAGTTGATGAAATCCTTGGTGCGGATATATATACTAGATTAATTTCGGTATGAAGGTGTGTGTGGTGTGTTGTGAAGTGTGAAGAAAAGTAGAGAGTAGTGTGGAAGCAGTAATACAGGTCCGGTATGTGACAGGACAACAACACCAAAGAAGAGGAAGAATGAAGTGTAGCAGATCAATGTATTGAGCCTAACCGGAGCTGAACTTCAGCATATGTGGATGCTTCTCATCAGTTCAAGTATCTTGTTACTTTCTTGTACCTTGTAGATAGTGAGTCTCTTGTAGGCAGTGAGCCTCTTGTGAACAGTGTGCTCAGGCAGTGAGCCCTAATTGGCAAGTGCCATTTTGTACTATTTTATTCTTTTAACAGAGAATACAATCTTGGGTTAGTCACCCCGTGGTTTTTCCCTTAACAGGGTTTTCCACGTCAAAATCATTGTGTTATGTGTATTGATGTTATTTTTGCTTTCATGGTTATGTTTATGATTTGATGCTAGACTAATTGTTAAAGAAGAATAGAAAGTAGAAGTAATTTAGATAACTAATTCACCCCCCCTCTCAGTTATCAACATATCACTACATGTAGAGAGACCTTATGTGTCTCCGACAACCTAAAGGTAACCACTATTGGTAAAATTAGGATTTTAATTTCCACTTTGATGGAGATAGATGTAGGACAAGAGCTAGAGTTGGGGTAGTTCTAACTTGAGAAAATGGGAGAGTAGAACTCCCACTCTCCTTTTAATTAGACTTCCAAAAATGTTGTTGACTAAAAAGCTATTTCCTTGGAAGTCAAGTTAGCTTTGAAATTGAGAACCGAAACATTTGCCTTTGAAGATTCTTAGCTACTGATAATTTAGGTTTCTAAGAACTATGAGATGAAGTTGGAATGATTACAACCATACAAAGACATGATTTGAAAGCTAATCTAGTAGTTTGTCTACTTCGGGAATGTTATTATTTAATGCTCTTGATGAAATTGATTAAGTTATTAAGTGCTTAATTTGATTAAGTTATTATTATGTTACATGTAAATTGCTCTATTTTTCTTTTGATATAATTGAGGGTAGACTAAATAATTTCTCTAATTTTCAAAATTTCTTAAATTTTAAATTTAAACGGTACAGGTATTCCTCTAATTTTATTTAAATTCTTTTAGTAAATTTATAGGGAAGGTATTGATCTATGAAATGTTTAATGTAGAATTAAAAATAAATTGATTAAACATGGTTAGTAGATTAAAAAATCTAATCAATAAAATTTTCCTAAATATTTAACTCAATTAAAATTTAACACAAGTGTCCCAAAATTTGACTCATGTAAATCCAAACATATTCATTCTAGTTCAACAACTTATTAATTTTTAGTTTATTTTTTAAATTTATTTAGGGAAGGTACATTTAGTCTATAAACTATCCAACCTAGCTCATCTGTATCTAATAAATCTTTAATAAATTAAATCAATTGAAAATTTTCTCTTGTCTAATTAGAATTAGTAAATTTACAATTTTATGTAATTAAACACGTGATTTAATTTGAAGTGTTAAATATGAGATATATGAAATTAAAGTTTGAATATAGACATGTATATAGTGGAAATTCAATAAATAGAAAAATCTAGTCTAGATGAAATAGTCTACGAGATATAAATACTGACATAATAACAGTCCATGTACAAATAGTGAAATAGTCACAAAACATATACATGTCTAGTCAATACTGAAATAGTCATGAAATAGTTAATACTGAAATAGTCATAAACAATCTAATACATCATGTCATCATCACCATCCATCATCCATCCATCAATCTAAAACATGTGTGCACACTAACTTTGATCATCATCCATTTCAAGCCACCTTTTGGTCCCATGGGGCTGAGAGGGCAACTCATGCTGTGTACAAGAAAAAGAAGCTTCAAATCAATTTTAATGTCAAAACTGCATCCTAAATAAATTTAAATCAAATATTTAAAACCAAACCATCAAATTAAATTTTTAAATCTAAACTTCAAAATGTCTAAGCATACCACAACATGATCATCATCTCTCCTGCCATGCTCATGTGCAACAAATGGTGTTGATTCAGATGACAGATTAAATGTCTATGTCGCCAATTCCTGTATTTCAATAAAACACTTGAATGAACTAGTTAGGCTCTAGAGTATAGAATCGAAATGCAAGGTTGAATGATACAAAAGACTTTGAAATCACATAGGATTTAACTATAGGACCTAAAATATGAGAGATGACTTGTGCACCTGTGTAGGCTCATCAATGATACGATGAATTGAGCCTGCACCTAAACTAATCTCATCCTGCATATATATATATATATATGTGTGTGTACATGTATATATAAATTTAACTTTAAAGACATGAATTTAATAAAATCATGAAATTACACTGGAAATTCAAATTTAAACTAAAAATGTACAATTTTAAGATACAAATCATGGCATATGAAGTAGGCTCCTCTATAGATGATGTTGCCACTGGTCCTGGATGACTAGGTTGGTTTGATACAAGAGTGTCAGGACCTCTCATCTACTTTAAATTAAAATGTCACATTTTTGCATTAAATTATATATTATTAAATTAGATATATCCAATTAAATATCTTTAGAGGTCCTAATTTTATACCTCGTCTGTATAAGGTCTACCCATCTCTACTGTCGTTGACACTAAATGGTCTAGCCGTGATGAAGTGGCAACAACTGATGGAGTCATCTGTACCAATCAACATGAACATATATATATTTATTAATATATATTTAAATTATTTAAAAAAGATTGATAATTAAAAATTATCTAAATCTATATTAATTTGTATTAATTTTAATTTTATTAAATGTGGCATACATACCGAGTCCATAGGAGTGAATAATGTAGCCAAAAAGGACTCCTCCGAAGCAGATGTAGGATCAAAACATGGTTGATGACAATTCTAACAAAAATGCGGTGTGGACCACAATGGTGTCAATCTAGATGATGCATCAGGACCAGCATCAGATGCTCCTCCAAGCTATGCAGGATCTCCAGGATTGACTTCATTTACCAAGCGAGTAGATTGGTCAGTTAAGTTTCCTGAGAGTGATGATAACACTCCGAGTGCTGAGATGACCATCTTCTGGTGAAAGGGCATAGGAACAAAGGGTGGAGAAGGGACAATAGGTGTAATAGGCAAATGTCGATTTGGATCGACACGTGCTCCTGCTCTATGTTGTGGCATTCCACCACCCACGCCCTGAAATGATCTCATATCAAAATAATTGGGCTTTTGGCCCATCTCAAACTCTGCCCATAATTTCTTTAGAAAATAAAAGGGAACCTCAAAATGAGCATGAGGTGGATGGTCAAAGACCATCCACCATCAATCCCAAAATTTTTCAGCTATCTCCTGATATGTGCACCATCTAATTAAAATTCTCTTTTTAGTTGGTGCTATTTGTTGACCTGTGGAGGGATTAATGCAATATGGGGCAATTGTAGTTTTGGTAATATGTAAATCATTGATCCATTTATATGAGAGACCATCTGAATATAACTACCTCCTCTCTTCTCGCCATGAGCGGAATGTGTCTAGATCCGTGTGGATAGCTCTCATTGAATCAACAATAGTTTGCATCATAGATGCAAACCGTGAAATGTGTGGAGGGGTTTGGATTTGGCTTTGTAATAAATTGATTTTTTCTTCAGAACATGTATGTTTTCATCAATTGTGGCTCGCAAATGAACCTCATCATGCGGTGGTGGTGGTGGTGGGGGGGGGTCCTGTGGAGGGTCATGGGGGGGTCATAGGCTAGATCAGCCATGTGTAGAAATAAGGTCTACAAGTAGAGCTGCAATTACAAAAAAATATAGACTAAATTGCATGCACAACATATGTTTAAATATATACATATACATATAAATTAAAAACTTGGAAATATAAAAATTTGTGTGGTTTAAACAATATACATTAAAACATTTAATTTTACATTTAATTTAACATATACATGCATTCAAAATTTAAACTTACATTATAAAATGTTTAAAATCAAAATTTATACATTTAAGAATCATGACATGAATAAAAAATTTATGTCCTAGTTTCTAGTCAAAATTTATACGCATGTATTACATTCAAACTCCTAAACATGTCACTAAGTTCATGATTTATTGGCTACAACTACTCCTAAACACATGTCACTAAGTTCATGTTGACCTATTGGGTACACCTACGCCTAAACATGTCACTAAGTTTTTTGTCGATCTATTCAATCTTTGAACCCATTCTATGTACACTCAACATTATTTTAATTTTTTTCTGGATTGTTGTTGTCTCCTCTACCCCTTTGTTAAAAGCGTCAAGTTCTCATAGATATATGGATATATGTTTAAATTAAAGATTTAAACATAATAAAATGACTTTGAGTTTTAAGGTTTAATGGTTTAATATAAGTCATTTAGGTTAGGTCTACAAAAAGATATATATTAGGGTCCTATCCTGTCTAATGTGTAGGTTTTTAGCTTCATGTGAAAAGAGTTTTACATATATTAGGGTCAACTTTCTTTCGAGAATAATTTCTTGTGAGAACTTTGAAAAAACATAGATCTATAGGTACTCTTCTAATACCTCAAAATGTTTTAATCAATTATTACCATTACCATTACAAGATACCTTTTTCTAGTGGATTAACTACTAATTTTGCAAAATTCAGTTCATGCTTAGAAAATAACCAATAATCTTGCAATTCTTTCTTATGAATTGTTATTTCACATTTATATAGAGGAAAAAAGAATAGATCATAATTGTGTGGAATATAGTTATCAGTTTCGAGTAGTTGTAAATACCTTCTTCTTCTCTTGATTTATTTCAATCTAAGAAGAAGATGGAAAATCTATATTATTGGTCTCTATGCATGTTTTTTCCAATATATTCATAATACTTGAACTTACATTCACTTTACATATATTGAATTCCACCGAAAAAGAACCTAACAACCATCCCTTTCATACTAAACTTGTAAATCAATAGAGTCACAAGTGAAGCCACTTGTATTATGTTTTCAATAAAGAAGAAATAAGTATTCATCGTAGTATGCAAAGCATTAAGAAATGACTACCACAAACAATAGATCCACCAATAACTATCAACCCAACAAATGGTCCTTCAAACCAAACAAAACCTATAACACAATAAGAAAATTCAAATTCCAACCAAGAGTTCAATTATCCACAAACTTTATGGCAACATCTAAAATTTTTGGCATAGAATAGATGCACTTTCAACCTTACAAACATGCACTATATGTAAAGAAAGCTACCCTAGTATGCATGTTTTTTCATTAAACAACTAAATTATTTGCAATAGATGCTTCAATGACATAAGCATACAAAAATTCTCTACATCTAACAATATCGACCCAAGTGAACAACTGTGTCTTATTCAATCTCACTTGAGTAGGAGAAATGCTGATAGGGTGCATAAATCCAGTATTACAGGTGACCCATGCTCATGCGAACCAGGTATATGAATATTGAACATTTAAATTAAAGATTTAAATGTGATATATATGTCCATATGTTTAAATTAAAGATTTAAACGTAATAAAGTGAAGTTTCTAGGTTTATGTTTAATAAGTCATTTAGGTTTTAAAGAATAGGTCAGTTTAGTTTATGAAACCCTAGTTTATGAATTAGGGTTTCTAGTGTTTATGAATTACAGTTTTACATTTTACTGTTTATGAAATACTAGTTTATGAATTACAGTTTAGTGTAAATATGAATTAGGGTTTTACATTTTACTATTTTTGAAACCCTAGTTTATGAATTAGGGTTTTATGTTTTACTATTTTTGAAACCCTAGTTTATGAATTAGGGTTTTATAGTTTAGTCTTTATGAAATAGCTTGGTTTGCCATTTCTGAATTAAAGGTTTATAGTTTATTGATTAGGGTTTACTTGTTTTTTATTTCAAGTTAAATATATATAGCTAAACATTGCAAAAACAACAAAATACAAAGCAAAAAATAATATAAATCAACAGAAATGGACGGGCAACCAACCTGGGGCACTATGAAATCGATCTGAGGAGGTAGGGATACTGTGGAGGTTGAAAGTAGGGTCAGAAAATGTGGGTACCCAATTTTTGGCATTGCTTTCTCTGATGTCTCGCAGCCTATAGCTGTTAAAATGAAGCTATAGGCATGTTTATTAAAAAAAACATACTTTTCAAAAATGGGTACTTGTTTCATAACAGGTGCCCATTTTTGCTTTGGGTGCCCGATCATAAACGGGTACTCATTTTGCAATGGGCACCCGTTTTGGCTCGGGCACCCATTCCAAGCAGCATTTTCCACCCACGGAAAACTTCCGCGAAATGTATACTCATCTCCTTGCTACGACCCCTGAGCAGGATTTCAACATATGCAATCCAGTCAGATCCAGAGACCTTAGAGGGAAACATAGTTATCCAAGCAGTCCCTAGTTCAACTACCTCCATGTAATAGTTGTCCTTATTCACCATAAAAGTGATATCATTCTTGTATCTCTCTACAACTTGTGATGGTATGCTATACCTCATTTGCATTTCATTTTGGAATGTTTTAATGAATCCCCAAAATATTGTGTCACATTGTTTGGGATTCAAAAAACTATGCATATGGTCCCTAATCTGATGTGCAACAGGAATATCCCTTCCCCAAACCACATTCTTCAAACTAGGTAATTCCTTCATGAAATAGAACATAAGACAAATAATTAGAGAGCCATACTAAAATTTGTAGTGTGTCTCCTTGGTTCTTTGCAAATTATCCAACAATTATTGTCGCAAGAGCTCATAAAGATCATAATCCTTTCCTTCATTTACCATTTGATTAGTACTATAGATGGCAGTGGTGATAGCAGATCCTTCTCTGTTTGTGTAATAAACTTTGTATGCAATGCCCATCGTGGCATACTTAACCCCTAGGTTAGTGATATCATCCACAATTAGGGTTCTTTTGTCAAATTTTGCTCTCGTAAGCTTCATAACTTCTTCATTCTTCACTGCCTTCAGTGCTGGCACAGGTCTAGTGGGGCACAACCGAGTCACAACTATGATAGCTTCCTTTGTGATCAGGTAGGGTTGATCAAGGTATTAGTTAACAGATTTGTCACCTAACTATATTCTCACACCTAGGAAGTGACAAATGTACTAACAGTTGAATCAGTTATAATAGCATTTCATAACCAACTCTCTGCTTATTTTACAAGGTGGCAACTACCTTCTAAGATATACAATGAATTTAAATTTATATTGCTTTTGACTAGAAAGCAAAGAAAAGATAGTGCTTTTAACTCAAAAGCTTTGAAAGGAAAACCTACAATTCTACCACAGTTGAAATCACAAAAAGAAGCCCAAAGACTTCAAAAGAACCTCTATACTGAACAAAGAATTTATATATCCACCACCATGAAATATTCATTCAAAGATAAACCCCACACAACAATGAAGCAAAATGAACATCTAATACTCCAATATAGATAAAAGATAACCACTGGCAATATATTCAACATAAGAAGAATAAAATCCAAACACCATAACACAAAGTTTATGCTTGCTCGAACTTCACCATATGCTTCTTCTATATTGAAGTAATCAAAAGTAAATAGTATAATAGAGTTTCTTTTCTTTTATGAGAAAAACAAAGTTTACCCAAAAAAAAGATCCATACTACATCCCACCTACATATATTTATAGCATCCACATAATAACTGTCTTGGAAATGGAACGGTTTCTTGGAGACAACCATTTTAAAATAATAATAAAGCTTATATATAAGTTTTGAGCCAATACTAAATAAATAACATAAAACAAAAATAAATCATGCCGCCATCTTTTCGCCTTCCATTGGGTCTTCAATGCTTTCTCCATTTTGTTCTTCTACTAAAGCTTCTTGAGCCTTCATCCTTGTCTTATATTCTCTGTATTTGGTCACAATAGAAGTGATGCTCTTGCTGCTGGGTGTGGTTGTGATCTGTAACCTAGTTCTCCATTTGATCAATGCCTTATTAGCTTTTCCTAAGGTTTCATGGAAGTCATCAGCTTTGGTCTTGAAGGAATTAAGATATACCTACATGAGACCCAATTTCCCCAGTGATTCTCTAGTGATTGTTTCAAGATCAACAATCTCTTTATCGAACACCTCTTTGAACTTAAGAGTGATTTCCTTCATGTCTAATAGGTTTTCTCCAAACTCATATGTGATGCCCACCTCTAATTGATTGCAATCCTTTTTTATCTCAATCATCACTTCAAGATATTGACCTAGTACCTTGTTAATCTCAACAATAAAATTATCATACATGGATAACTTCCATTCTAATGAATCATTCCAGGAAGGATCTATGTCTCGAGGGCCATTAATCAATTTTTCCTTGATGAGTGTGAGGGAATCCATGGCTGCTAAATCTAAGACCTCTTTTGAAAGCATGTAAGTGCTGCCTTGTTCCTTCCTCACTAGATGAAGCTCAACAATCAACTCCTTCTTCTTATTGTGTACTTGAGTATAAGACTGCACTGACCTGCTAACAAAAAATAGAGCTTCACAAGATAATTTTTCAATTCGCTGACTTACAACTTTAACAAAATTCAAAATTTTCTTTATCTGCTACATAGTATTAGCATTAATGCCTGTGATATTAGAGCTGTAAGCCTCATGGGATGTAGGTGTCACAATAGACTGGATGAAATTACTAAGAGAAATAACTTGAGACTGTAACCTTATATTTTCTTTCCTTTCCTCTTTTGCTCTTTTAATCAAGACACTTACATAATAGTTTACGTGATAAGCATCTCCTTCAAGAGTGGAGGGACCCAAGTCTATATGGATTATCTTATAGTCGGCCTCACTTATCTCATTTTCATTCAAGTCCTTCACAGGATCAACAATTTCCAACATTCAGTGGCCTGAAGTAGCATTAGTCACCATTCTAGACATCCTCTTAGTCTTTTTGGGCTTTAAGGTGCTTTGTAATAACTTAATGACTGTATCTACCTCAATTGTCACTATTGGCACAATTTTTCTCTTCTTGTCTACTACCTTTTTCAACCATCTTGGGGAAGACGACACCACAATAGTATCCTTATTGCTTGGAACAGTTTTATTTTGATCATCAACAGAAATAGAAACATGCATTTCTTCATTAGTGGGGGAAGAGGGAACATCAAATAATGGGGGAAATGAACCATCATCAACAAGTTGCTAGAAAATGGGTTCAGAATCTATAGGCACAAACTTTACTTGAGTATTTTTCTTTCTCAGGGTAGGCAGAGGTAAACCACTTAGCTCACATGTTGACTTCAATTTCACAATTTCATCCAACCTTTCACTGTTAGCTCCAAACTGTAAAGTAGTGTTAGATGGTGTCACATCTTGTCTCCCTGATGTAGTATGGGCACCAGAACTTTGCACAGACCTCTTCTCACTAGCTCTAGATGTTCTCTATTCATAAGGAGAACCTGCATGTCCTCGCCATTTTCCTGCCAACCAATCCTCAGTTCTTTTTAACACTAAAGCAGAACGAATCTCTAAGTTTACTACCTCCTTCTCTGACCAGTTGATTCAAGGAAGGGGTTTTGCAATCAGGCCTTGATACCTAGCATCAATAACCTCTAAATTATCTTCAATCCCATCTGGAATATGGATAGAGAGACTGAAGGCTTGGATTTGACCCAAAGTGAGTCTCATGCATTCTCTTCTCTGAACTTCTCGGTCATCTATGCAATCCTCCCAGAAATCTTCCAGACTTGAATGATGTTCATATGAACTAAAGAAATGAAAGATTTGTTTTACATAATTCCTACTATCGAAATTGGCTCTCATTGACAAGGAGTGAAAATTGAATTCACTAAGGGTTTGTTCTACCCCTTTAGAAACATCATTACTTTTACAAGTATAGGAGGATAATGTTAATGGAAAAACATACCCCCTCTTCCTCATGCTTTGGTACTTAACATTCACAACCACCATTTGCTTGCAAACTTCCAATAAAACTAGAAAATCATTGACATATCAAGGTAATTTGGTTGGGACCTTTTCATAACCCCTTATCCACAAATAGGTAAACTTGTCGAGTTGAATATAAAAACTCCCAAACTCCATAATCAAAGAGGCGGCCTTGGGAGAAATTCAGAGTTCAAGGTTTCCATCTAGTTTTCTTAGAACAAACATCAAGAAAGCATCATTAATGCATCAAAAATCTTTCATCCCAAAGTTCTTAGTAAGCTAAGGAAAATAATTATACACAGGTGTGTCTGGTGTCAATGACCCTTGAGGTTTTAACCCAGCCCAGACAACCTCTTGACTGGCTAAGATATATATTAAGTATGAGCACATATGAAAGGCAATAGTCTATTGGAAATTAACCAGTTGCTCATTCAAGTGATGACTTATGATCTCAGCCCAATTAATAAATTGATTCTCACTACATATCAACAAAATGAACCGACACATCCAATTGTCAAAAGAATCTAAATTTGTACTCCCAACCACATGATGCAACATAGTGATGATAGAAAACATTTCATCCTTGAAATGAGTTCTTTTTAGTTTTGGAGGCAATTGGGACTTACCTCTTTTCTCTGATTTTAACCAGTTCTGTGCAATGGAGTTCTTGCACTAGTCCTCATTTGTTCTGAAGAATTCCATCCAAACTGCAATGGATATGTCTTTGAAATCACTTCTCTCTAGAATTCTCAATGCACGCGAAATAGTTTTAGAATCTATCTTTGCCACCACGAACCTGTCTTTAGCTGTAATCTCTAGAGTCTCTGGGTTGTACCTCCTTGCACATGCAACTATTAAGTCCACGCTCTGTACAGAAGTTGGAAAACCTCTAGCGTGTGCCAAACCACTCTACAAGATTTTCTCTGCAAATGGAGACCTATCATCCTATTGAAGACGAGCCCAAAATTCCTCCAAGTCAATGTGTCCAAGCTCAGTATCCTTCACACCAGACCAGTAACTCTGTATACCAAAATAATGAAGAGCACCTTGGTATTTAAATTTCATCCCAATAGCATGAAAGTACCAAGAAAAATAACTATGTTCTGAGAAGATAATGGCGGAAAGTAGAAGCAGTAGCAGCTTACTAACTTAGAGAAAATTCCGCCACCATGTATAAGTAAACATGTCGTTTAACTCAATACGATGTGCTTTAAATGTTGAGTTGTAGTGACATTTAATTCCTGCCTTGAAAGAATAACTTGGAGATTTGCTCATTTTCTGAAAACCCTAAAAAGACATCCATCGGATGTGTTGTACATGTCATTAAATGAAGAGAGATTGCCTTGAAATTTAGATTACAGCCTTATTATTGTGGAGTAGTGGGAAATTAGAACTTCAGAACAATGAGTCAGGGGTTATGAGGTTTTGGAAACCTTTGACTTACTGACCATAGAGACAAGTGAATACAGACTAAAAGACTTAACAAAAGAAACACCTAGTCTGGAGGTCAGGGAGTTAGGAAACTTTGGAACCCTACGACTAGGTTAGGAAACTCTAGAAACTGGTGACCAAGTTGTGAAACCTTGGGAATTTGTGACTTCTAAGGAATTTTCAAAAGTGGCGAAGGACAAAATGACACTTAAGACTTAGATAAATGCATTATAGACCTCAAAAGGGGGAAAACAAAATTAGCATGACCCAAAATTGAATTATGTGCTAACAACTGGCTCTGAGTGGGGACAAGGACTAACATGGCACAGAGAATCTAGAACGACCATGACACAAAGCCTTATTCATTGGACAAAAGAGACAAAACAACAACAAACCAAAACAAAATAGAAATAGAAGGAAACTATTATACAAGGATGGACTCAAGATCATCACCAATTGAACATTTTCAAATCTTGCCCATTATAGGCAAGAGGTAAAGGGGTACCATCTGGATAAGCCAATAAGAAAGAATTATCACTAGTGATTTGTTTAAGCAGAAAAGGCCCTTTCCATAGAGAATCAATTTTTTTATGTGCTCCTATCAGTTCTCTCCTTCTCTCCCAAAGAAGCACAGAGTCTCCAACCACAAAACTCCTTTGTCTAGCTCTTCCATCAAAAATTCTTTTGACTGTTTGCTGATGTCTAGCAATTTTGTTTGCAACTGTCTCTCTTTGTTCTTCTAATCTGTTCAAGTACATGATTCTCTTTTCTAGTGCTGATTGAAATTGTTCATCCTTTATTGCCTTCTATAAATTCAGAGCTGAAGGCTTCAGAGGGATTGGTATAGCGCTATCCACACCATACACTAATTGGAAAGGTGACATGCTAATAACTCTCTTATATGTTATTCGATCTGCCCATAGAGCATCATATAGCTTTTTGTGCCATGTCATTTGATTTTCATCAACTAATTTCTTGACAATGGAAATCAAGTTTTTATTACTGGACTCAGCCTATCCATTGCCTTGGGGATAATAATCAGATGAATGTGCTAAGTTGATACCATAATCATAGCAAAAGAGAGTAATCTCAGAGGATGAAAAAGAACTAGCATTATCAGTAACAATCTTCTTTGGAACACCAAACCTCACAACAATGTTTTCTTTCAAGAAATTGCACACAACCTCTAAAGTGGTCTATTTGACTGGGATAGCTTCAACCCATTTGGTGAAATAGTCAGTTGCAGTCAAGATGTGTGTGTGTGTCTAGCACTATAATTGGGGTTAATAGAGCCAATAAAATCTAAACCCCACTATTGGAAAGGTTCATCTATCACCACAGGTTTCAGAGGCAATGTCGCAAGACAGGGTTGGCCAGTGAACCTCACGCATTTTTCACACTTGGATACCCGTTCATGAGCATCCCTGAACATACCAGGCCAATAAAAGCACTGACAGAGAATCTTGAAAGCTATTACTAAGGCTGAAAAATGCCCACCACATGCTTCATCATGAAAAGCTTTCAACAATCTCTTTTGTTGCTCTTTATCAACACACCTAAGGAACGTCCCATCTACACCCTTTTTGTACAGGTTTCCTTCCCAAAGAATGTGCTTATCTACTTTGAGCTTCAGATTCCTTTTCTCTTTGTCTGAAGAGTGTGAATGACAATCACCATAAGTTAAGAAATAAGAGATGTTAGAAAACCATTCATCTGTCATACAAGTGAAAAGAACTAAGGGCAGATGTTCTTTTTCAACAACTTTATTCTCTGCAATAATCTTGCACAAACCTTTCCCTCTAACCAAATTGGTGGGTTTAATATCTACATCATATTCTTGCACCTTTGCTATCCAAGATCCTCATTTGTTACATCCAATTTCTTGCTGAGTGAGGATACTTTTAACAACAGTCTCTAGGACAAAGACAATAGTATGAGAATGCAGAACATAAAAATTGAAACTTTTTAAAGCTTTCACAATAGCATATGCATGTTTCTCTAATGGAGAGTACTTAAGTTCATACTTTTAAAGAGGCGTACTCATGAAAGAGATAGGAGCCTCAATACCCTGTTCATTCTTCTGCATTAAAATAGTTGACAAGGTATGCTCTGATGCATAACAATAAATAATGAAACTCTTCATGAAATTAGGGCGTACTAGTGTGGGTGCATTAGCAATAGTAGTTTTTATATCCTCAAAGGCCTATTTTCCTTCATTACTCCATTTGAAAATAGGATTATTCTTCATCATGTCAGCAATAGGCCTTGTCAGTTTAGCAAAGTCAGGTACAAACCTTCTTAAGAAGTTTACTTGGCTGAAGAAAGATCTGGGGCTATCTTTGTTTGCGGGTAGTCCCAATTGCATGATAGCCTTCACTCTTTTAGGATCAACTTTAATCCCATCCTTCGAAACGATGTGTCCCAAGAGCTTTCCTTCAGTTACAACAAAAATATATTTTTTAGGATTTAAAGAGACCCCTTGTTCTCTACAACGCTGCAATACTATTTCAAGATCATGCAGGTGATTAGCTCTCTTCTTAGAAAAGACTATTAAATCATCCAAATAGACAACAATGATTTTATTCTTCAGATCACCAAATGACAGATGCATAGCTCTCTAGAAAGTTGCTCCTACATTTATGAGACCAAACGACATCTTATTATATGCAAAGACATCAATGGGAGTAGTGAATGTCATCTTATGCTGATCCTCTGGGGCTACTTCAACTTCGTTATAACCTGAAATCCCATCAAGCATAGACATCATTCAGAACTAGCAACCATCTGTAATATATGATCCATAATAGGTAGTGGGTAGTTATCTTTCAAGGAGGCTTGATTCAAGTTCCTAAAGTCAGCACAAATCCTTATTTCTCTGTTCTTTTTTTGACAGGAACTATATTGGCTACCAATGTGGAATGGTGAATGTGATAGATAATTTTTGCCTTTAACATTTTATCTATCTCATTGAAAATAGCTTTTGCTATCTTGGGATTATAGGCTCACTATTTCTGCCTATAAGGCATAGCACTAGGTTTTAATGGAATCTTATGTTGCAATTCACCATTCCTGAATCTCTTCAAATTAGCATAACACCATGCAAAAACATCTTTGTAACAGATTAACAAAGATATTAACCTTTCTCCCTCTTGAGGGGAACAACACTTTCATATACAAACAATTTTTGGATCTTCCTTCATGCCAATATTGACACGATTGAAATCAACTGATGATTCAACAGAAACTTTGCTCTTTTGCTTTAGGTACTGATCATATCTGTTGAATAAGTCCTCAAGAGAGACTAGGCCTTTAGGAATCTTATTACCTTTCAATTGATTAACTTTAGATCCCTTGTCATCAGGAGCATTAATATCACCCTCTAGAATATCATTACTCTTATCATCACTACCCTCAAAGAAAATGTTTGCAAAGGCCTCAACTTTTTCTAGAAATGCAATAATTTGTTTATCATTGTTGAATACTTGCTAGTGATTCACATTGTTAGGCACATTAGGGTGATATACAACTTCAATTCTATAAGGTTTATCCTTGAAATCTGGATGTGACAAAAACAAGGATATAGAGACTACTAATGAATCAACTCTAGTATTAATATCTCTAGGCATTGCCTCTATAGAAAAAGAACCAAAGTCCTCAATGCAATCCCATACCCTATTTCTATAATGTCTCAATCTACCATTTTTCATGGTGTATGTCTTCCTAACTTGTTTGACAATTAGCTCTACATCACCCATGGCCCTCAACTATTTTATTCCCTTTTCTTTGGCCAAGGCCAAACCAAGTAATAGAGCTTCATATTCTGTAGTATTATTGGTATTTTCAAACTCCATCTTATAAGCAAAAGGGAATTTGTAACCATCTGGTGAAATCACAACAACCCCTACACTAGACCCAGTGCTAGAGAAAATTCCATCAAATTCCAGTGTCCACAGTTCATCAATTGAATTAGGGCAAATGAGACTCGAGCATTCCTCTTCTATAGAGATGTACATGTAGGCAGCCAACCTAGTTTCTACAAAAATGATGTCTGCTCTTGGATCCCCTAATTTTAACACTGTAAACTTGGATTTAGGCTCTGGATTAAGATGCACTTTCTTTCCATCTAAGGGTATTAAGGCATGGGACCAATCCATTTGGATTTCACCACCTAGGTCTCCACAAAAGAGTCAATTTAAGAGCATTCCATAATTGGCAGGAATATCAGCAACTAGAATGGTCAACTTCAACCTTTTCTTTGGAAAGGCGGCTAATGCAACCTAAGCATCTTTGATTTGCCCTATAATAGGGACTGGTGAACCGTCCATTGAGAAACACCTACCATGTGAAGAAGTGAAAGACAAACCTAAAGCTTTGGCCACTTGGGCATACATTACATTGTCAGAAGCTCCAGAATTAATGACACAATTACTCAACCTAAAGCTGACTATAAATAGTGACATAGAAAGGATTAGATTTTGCAAAGGGGTTTTTTTGGTCTGAGTCTTTGTCATGGGAGTTTGAGCAATTGTGTTTCTCAACATGTAATTCATTTTTACTAGACACTTGGGCATTACACTGAGATGGTGAAGGTTCTTGTTTAATGTATCTGACCAACCTATCTAGTTCAGAGGGATTGAGTCTGAGGTATTCAACTTGGGAGATCTAAATTTTTGTATTTTTACATGACTCAATTATATCAAATGAATTAGAAACAAGTGCATCAGAGAAAGGAGAAGGTGGTACCTCAATTGATGTATTTTTGTGCACAACATTCTGACTTCTAAAATTAGGACTATCTTGTCTTGTCAGGATGTATTTTGAAGTGGAGGATGAACTGCTAGGCTAGCCTTTCTATTCTTGTCCTTTTTGTGCTTGCTGGCCCCTTTTGAAGACTGCACAATTGGGATTTTCAATCTTGGTGTATACATCTTCTCCAGCCTCCTCGTTAGATTCATACTCAAAGAAATTTACACTGGCATCATGAGACTACCCGAGTTCTTCCACATAAGGTTCCTCAACATGCTCATTGGTTGAGAGCATTTGCATGAATCTAACCATCTCTGGGCAAGTAGTTCCATCATGGTCAGAGGTTAGATGAAAATTGCACATCATATAATTCTTCTTGCTCATAGAAGGACCTCCTTCGATAGCCAATCTCTAAGTTGGACTAGTCAATGGAAATATTCTATTATAGTTTCCTTGAGGTCTTCATCCTTGTCTTATATTCCCTATATTTGGTCACAATAGAATCGATGCTCTTGCTGCCAGGCATGGTTGTGATCTGTAACTTGGTTCTCCATTTGGTCAATGCCTTATTTGCTTCTGCTAAGGTTTCATGGAAGTCATTAGCTTTGGTCTTGAAGGAATTAAGATATACCTGCATGAGACCCAATTTCCCCAGTGATTCTCCAGTGATTGTTTCAGATCAACAATCTCTTTATCGAACACCTCTTTGAACTTCAAAGTGATTTCCTTCATGTCTAATAGGTTTTCTCAAAACTCATCTATGATGTCCACTTCCAATTGATTGCAGTCCTTTTTGATCTCAATCATCACCTTAAGATATTGACCTAGTACCTTGTTAATCTCAACAATAAAATTATCATACATGGATAACTTCCATTCTAATGAATCATTCCAGAAAGGATCTATGTCCTGAGGGCCATTAATCAGTTTTTCCTTGATGAGTGTGAGGGAATCCATGGCTACTAAATTTGAGACCTCTTTTTAAAGCACGTAAGTGTTGCCTTGTTCCTTCCTCACTTGTTGAAGCTCAAAAATCAACTCCTTCCTCTTATTGTGTACTTGAGTATAAGACTACACTGATCTACTAAGGAAAAATAGAGCTTCACAAGATAATTTTTCAATCCATTGACTTACAACTTTAGCAAAATTCAAAATTTTCTTTATTTGCTGCATTGTATTAGCATCAATGCTTGTTATATCAGAGCTGGAAGCCTCATGGGATGTAGGTGTCACAATAGATTGGAAGAAATTACTAAGAGAAAGAACTTGAGACTATAACCTTATATTTTCTTTCCTTTCCTCTTTTGCTCTTTTAATCAAGGCACTTACAAAATAGTTTGTGTGATAAGCATCTCCTTCAAGAGTGGAGGGACCGAAGTCTATATGGCTTATCTTATAGTCAACCTTAGTTATATCATGTTCATTCAAGTCCTTCATAGGATTAACAATTTCCAACATTTGGTGGCCTGAAGTAGCATCAGTCACCATTCTAGACATTCTCTTTTCCTTTTTGGGCTTTGAGGTGCTTTGTAATAACTTAGCGACTGTATCTACCTCAACTGCCACCGTTGGCACAATTTTTCTCTTCTTGTCTACTACCTTTTTCAACCATCTTGGGGAAGATGATACCACACCAGTATCCTTATTGCTTTGAGCAATTTTATTTTGATCATCAACAGAAACAGAAACATGCACTTCTTCATCAGTGGGGGAAGAGGGAACATCAAATAACGGGGGAATGAACCATCAACAATTTGCTAGAAAATGGGGTTAGAATCTATAGGCACAGACTTTACTTGAGTATTTTTCTTTCTCAGGGTAGGCAGAGGAAAACCACTTAGCTCACATGTTGATTTCAATTTCACAATGTCATCTGGCCTTTCACCTTCGCCTCCAAACTATGAACTAGAGTTAGATGGTGTCACGTCCTATCTCCCTAATGTAGTACGGGTACCAAAACTCTACGCAGACCCCTGTTCACTGGCTCAAGATGTTCTCTGTTCATAAGGAGAACCTACATGTCCTCACCATTTTCCTGCCAACCAATCCTCAGTTATTTTTAACACCAAAGTATAACGAATCTCTAAGTTCACTACCTCCTTCTCCGACCAGTTGATTCGAGGAAGGGGTTTTGCAATCAGGGCTTGATACCCAACATCAATAACCTCTAAATTATCTTCAATCCCATCTGGAATATGGAAAGAGAGAACAGAGGCTTGGATTTGACCCAAAGTGAGTCTCATGCAATCTCTTCTTTGAACTTCTCAGTCATCTATGCAATCCTTCAAGAAATCTTCCAGACTCGAATGATGTTCATATGAACTAGAGCCATGAAAGTTCTATTTTATATAATTCTTCCTATTGAAATTGGCTCTCATTAACAAGGAGTGAAAATTGAATTCACTAAGGGTTTGTTCTGCCCCTTTAGCAACAAACTTGAAAGTCACCAGCAAACTTGAAAGTAAATAGTCATTGGTGAAACAAGGTAACGCCCACTATTTAAGGAACTTGATGAGCTTATCCTTTGACCTATATCACTTAATACTTCCATCACATATGGATTATCCATTAACAAGTTATGAAGAACATCAATCAATCCATTTAATTAACATTATTGCCAGCAATTCATACCAAAGATTGAACAATTTAAGGATATTGCAATAGGTAATTTGTCAAAAAATGAACAATCCATTTAATTAACATTATTGCCAACAATTTAATCATCCTTTTTTAAACATGGATTGCAAATAATTCTAAAAATTTAGAAGTCTTGGTCATTAACTTTATTGTCTACTACAATGTCATCCAATGTATCATTGTCAATGGTCATATGTTCTTTCAAGTATTTAATATTATCACCATCCTCATCTTGACCTCCATCATCTTCATCATCATTGAAATCTGACTGTAGACCATCTATATTGTTAGCAAATGTATTTGGATCATCATTTTGTATACCATCCATATTGTTGTCTTCCATAACATCATCCAACTCTGGATTGTTGTCTTCTTGTTCTTGAACATAACCATCTTCAACATCATCATGGATGTCAATTTCTTCGATGTTCTCTCTCATTTTGTTGGCCATCATTGTTTTGCTCAGTATCCACTAATACATTGTCAAATACATGCCTTAATCTTGGATCATAATGTATGACAAATATCCATTTCGGGTCCAAAATATCTTCATAGAAAAATACCTGCACATGAATGACATACACATATTAGACGTATGGTATAACAATTTTATTGATTAATAAACACATGTATATATTCGCAATAAACTATGAATTAATAGATTAATGATCACTACCGCTTCTTGTTTGAGTTAAAGAAATACCTGCTCACAATGAATTGGTAGAACATAAGGCTCCTTATCCTCCAATAGGAAACATGAGGAATCTATAGAAAACAATCCACTATGGTATCATGTCTTCATGTCCTCTCAAATGCTTCATACCAACTACACTTAAAAATACAACATTTAAAAGAGAGGTAATCCAACTCAATAATTTCTTGTGTTTTCCCAACATATTGTAGATTCCCTTCAATTATATTCTTATCTTTTGAGCTTGATCGACTGGATTGCTTGAAGTCAACCATGATGCCACAATTGAAGGATTGTCTCTTTACATCTACACTTTCTACACGATAATGTCGACCATATGCCCACATTGCTGGATATTTCCTCACCTATGAAAGACCATTTATTTCAATGAAAACAAATATAATGACGAATATTAAAATAGTTAATAGTGTCAAAGCTGTAAGGAAACAACATTTTATAAAATTCCAATTGTACCTTTCTTTCACATCCTCTAGACATGTTGATTTCATCTTCTGTTATGTTTGAATCTATACCTACATCTTCTATTTGATTTTGGATTTGTTCAGTAACCCATTCTAGTGTGCAATCTTTGCCCCATTCCTCAAGCAGATTAGTGGGAAGTGGAGTATTCCTTGGGTTCGATCTCTTAAATTGTCTCCTTGCTTCTAACACTTCTTTCTTTTTATCATACAGATCAATCCATTTGTTCATAAATTCCATGTGGTATAGAATAAACTTGTCGAGTATAGCACTTTCGTCTACACCTATTACATGTCAACATGTTTATTTCAAAATCCTAATGTCATGGTGTTAATTTGACAAATAAATTATAGAGTAAATTAATGATTGCAAGAAAAAAAACCACACTGATCATGAATTTACTTCCTAATTTCTACTTGAACACCATTAGATTGTGGTTTTTCTCCATCAATAATATTTGATGCTCATACTTCATCCCAGAAGCATGGCCCATCTTTAAAATCCTTACCAAGGAATTCACACAGGAAGATAAATGCTTCATTCAATACATACCCTTCAGCCATGCAACCCTTTCGATGTGCCTTTTGTTGGACATATCTTTTTAGAGTTTTCATATACCTCTCAAAGAAAAACATCCACCTCATTGATACGACACCCGCCAATTAAATGTCATCGACTAGGTGTATAAGTAAATGGACTTGTAGGTCCATGAAACTTGTAGGGAGCTCCTTCTCAAATACATATACAATTTGTGCAATTTCCTTCACCCACCTAATATAAGACTATTAAATTAGTATGAACCTTTAGTCAAAAATTAAAATGCAATATAATATATCTATGTCTCTCACACATTAACCACATACCTTGTAAATGCTGACAATTGACTTATGACATTCCTTAAGTCAAGTGTAAGATATGAATCCCCCCTAATTGCCAATGGCATGATATGCTATGAAACACATTTATGAAAAGGTCATTAGTAATTTTTTCTCACACAACATAATGATATCAAAATATATTTAGTACTTAATCAATGTTACCAGTAAATGTTAAATGATGATATATAATACCTTCATTAAATTATTAAAATCATGTGTTTTAAATCCTGTGATATGTCCATCAACTATAAAATCTTTAGCCAATGGTGACCCATAGACAGTAGGTGTCCTTATTGAACGGATGACATTTTTTAGTTGGTCTAGCTCTTTTTTTTTCAAAATCCATGGGGCTTCTGTATATGTTTCATTTTCCCTGTTTGACCACAAATGTTTTCTATCAATTTTGATATGCGAAAGAGCAATATCTCTCCTCGAAGACAAGGTGTCCTTCTCTTTGCCTGATATATGTTGAAATATAGAATCTGGGACATTTTTGAAGACATGCATAGGATCTAATAGGTGAGATATTAATAGATCCTTCCAGTAAGGAAGCTCATAAAATATGGATTTCCTTTTCATTCCTTCTGGCATATTAACTACAACTTGTTCCGGTTCTTCAATTGAATCACTCGATCAAAAAAATCCTCCCAACCTTTCAATTCAACATCTTCATACTTCTTAAGCCAATCACCTATGCCCATAATCATGGGAGGGCCTCTATTTTCAACTTTTCCATCAAATTGATTCTTCAAGAAATTTCTAAACTTATGATCTAGTGGTAGAAAAACCCTGTTGTTTGCATAAATAAATTTATGTAGATCTTTAGAATACCACCCTCAAAATTGTTCTGTACATCTTGGACATGCAAATATCCCCTTTGTTTGAAGCCTTGCAATTCAATAAGTAATGTTAATAACATCAAAAAAAAGTATAAAACTAAGTATGAAAGTTGGGATGAAAATAAATTATGAGTGTAAATATGTAAATATTTTATCTTACTAGAACAAACACCAAGTCTTGGGAAATCATGAATAGTCCAACATAGCACACCATACAACATGAAGGACCTATTTGATGGGGGACATGATATGTCATACATTCTTATGCCTTTCCATAGCAGTTGCATCTCATCAATAAAAGGCACAAGATAAACATCCATGTTTTTAACTTGATGTTTTCTTGGAACAATGAGAGTTAGCATAAGGTGCTCCTTTCTAACACTCATCCATGGGGGAATATTGTATACTATCAATCTGACTGGCCAAACACTATAATTTGATCTCAGGAAAGAGAATGGGCACACTCCATCAATTGTAAGACCAAACCTGATACTATAGGGTTCATCTTTGAATTTTCTTGGCCATTTTTCCTCTGTGTTTCATTTCTTTAGAGTTGGATGAAATTCGCATGAATCCATCTTTACTCCTGTTCTTTGCATGCTAGTCCATCAATTGTGCAAGTGACTTGCAACGAAACATTCGTTGAAGTCTAGGTATAATTGACATGTGACGTAAAACCTTCTTTGGAATTGTAGGACCTTGTACATCTGTATGATATCTCTTCTCTTTGCATACAGGGTATTCTACCTTGTTTTGATATTCATCTCTGTATAAAATGCAATCAGTTTTACATGAATGAATTTTCTTATATTCAATCCCCAACTCAACCAACAACAGACGCGCCTCTCTACAAGTTGATGGCAACACATTATCTTCAGGGAATATTTTAGTTTTTAGTGCCCTGTAAGATTGCCAGAGATTAAATCAATTGAATGTTTGACTTATGATGAACATGTTTGATATGTCAATCTATACTAGGACTATTTATATACAATATATGGTTTTAAAATCCCCTTAAAGAAATATAAATGAAGTTGATGAATGTTTATGAATTATGTACACCAATTGACAATTGCAAAGTAAGAAATGGATTTCAACTCACTTCAGTAGGGTAGTGAATCCTTTGTCTGACCAACCAAATAGTGACTTGATTTCTAATAATATTAATGTGCATGCCAGTTTTGAGGTTCTACTTGCACTTGATTTGAACATGGGTGTCTTCACTGCTTGCTTGATGGAGTATCATTGTTTTCATCCCCAAAGAAATCTGTAAGCATTTCATTCAATCCTTCTTCATACACTGCATTTTTACTATCATGATCATCATCATTAAGGCTAGGTGGCATGTCATTAGTGTATGCGGATCTCATCAGCTCTTCAAATTTTTTAGTTGATAGTATTCTCTTCAATAATGCTCTTTTTGCCCTGGTATTGTTTAAAGGATGGTTTGGATCATCCCGTCCAAATCTTAATAACCCAGTTGGATCTTGGGTATTAGTATGTGTTTCATCAACATCTTCTACCTATCAACAAATGCAAGCATTATTTAATGTTTGGAAACAATTGGATAAATCATAAATGTATCAATTTCAAAGAAATATAATCAAATATGGCTTAAAAAATAAAAATATTGGTTGTATGAACATATATACGAAACATCCACAAACAACAGTTTTCTCAAAGTATTCATCCCATGTACTATAGTCCTGACCAACCTCTTGTTCAGTGCAATCATTTGTTGTGTCTGCAGGATCCATTGTCATATCCTCTTCCACCCACTGTCGTCTACGTGATTTAGTAGTTTTAGGTCCATGTCCACCTACATATATTTTTCATTTTCATAGAATCACATTTAATCACCATTCCTGTGCATTTTCAACCAATAAGTTTGACCTCAGAGGCCTCGTGGACAAAAAAATGACTTTATCTCCTCTATGTTGTAGCATTTGTGAATTCATAAACACCTTCATCCTTTGGTTGAGGTTGCTTTCTCTTCTTACCTCTATTGTATCTGCAAATTCTGTTGTCATATCTATTTCCACCCACTTTCCTCTCCACAATTTAGTAGTTCTATGCCGTCCACGTCCTCTCTCCATGGCCTCCTCTGGATCCTGCAATACACAACAATGATAATAGTCACATAATATCTATGCACCAAGAGAATATTCTTGAATTTATGTTGTTAATATACTCACTTTTCATTAAGACACACTATGAAAAACAAAATAAGACATTACAACCTTGAAACCTTGTCACTATAAAGAGGAGATATCTAGAGAGTAACGTCACAAGAACATAACCAAGGCATGCACTATCATGAGCCATAGGGACAACTTACTACACTATCCAAAACTCCATTTGAACTAGCTACTATCAATAATTCACATTATTGGGGACTGTCATGAAGAAAACACCATGCATAGGACTGTCATAGTCAAAGTGGAGAGGATTGTCTAGTCATTGTATGACTGTCATAATAGCTAGTGGGTTAGTTACCATGCTCCAACCTAAAATAGGTTAATGAGAACATATAAATGAAAATCACAATACCATAAGCACACTCCATAAGTTACCAATAGTCCCAATATCATGTCATCATGATAGTAAGAGAAGAGTTGTTTGGTTTTTCCAAAGCCATATCACTTGCATAAGGATTGTCACCAACCATCTGTGTAAGGTCATGAAAGAGTGAGTCATTATTGAGCTAATCATAAGAGAAGCATGATGTCAAAATGCTATCGTGGAAACAAGATATAGTTACTTATTATAAGGACAATCCAAATTTGGCGAGGTTACATTTTTATCAACTTCCAAGCAAAATACATCATTTTGCACTGATTGGCGCTAAATTAGGCATACTTTATGACACCTTTGGCACCCCAAATAGTTTACATTTTTGGCCTAAAAGTCGGCACTAAAGTTGACGTTAACTGCTCCGACTATAGCGACGACTACTGGATAAAAAAATTTAAAAAATTCCCGCCTGCACATACCCCAAAACAAAACAAAACTTTATTGATTTTTGGTGTTCATTTTTTGTTTGGAGATTGAGCATTTGGGTTGGAGTCCTGCCTGAAATAATATATGAGAAATTTGATAATTACAAGAGAAAAACGCCGCAGGAAGAGATGCAAAATTTGATTTAGTTTTCTACATCATAGGTAAGGTTACAATTACAATAATTTTTTTTGTTCCCAAATATATTTTTGTTTCAATTAAATGGAGAGGATTGTGAAGAAAGGGTTGTAAATATTGTTTTGTTTACAGGTGAATCATTCAAGTCTCATGTGGTTGCAAAGGAGGAGGGTAAAATTGTAGACATTACATTATTTCCTCTACATCCGAGAGTAGTGAATGCATTTTTCAAACCCCAATGCCTAGGTTCGCTTATCATTACCATCAATACCTTTCTCTGAACACAACTTTCTTGCTTCCTTCCTAAAAAAGTAGTCGAGTGCTTTAAGACAAGTCAATTGTGAGCAAACTAAAATTAGGTCTTTTGAGACGAGGGTGAGCAAACTAAAATAGAAGTTAGTTGAGACAATACGAGGAGATAGGGCTTTTGAGATGAGGGTGAGAAAACTAAAATTAGGCCAGGAACTATAGATTCCCTCCCAAGGCACCAATTGATTCATAGGAAAACAACTTCATGATTTGCTCTACAAAGTAAAGGTTAAAAACCTTGAGGAATACATAAAAATTGGATGAAAACTTTCATACCTGGCAGTGTGTACTTCATTTGCCTCCACAGATTGAACGAAAATAATTTGCCCTAGGTCACCTCAAAATGTCAAGCACTAGAGGGAAGAGAGAAAAGGGAGCAGACTCTAGCCACAATGAGGTAATTCATTATCAATTTATAGATTTGTAAATGTTTCCATTGTTTCTTTGATTTTTAGTTTTTAGTTTTTTATTTGTAAATTTAAAAGAAGAAATTTGTTTTATAGGAACATGATACTGACAAAGATAAAGATGCATTGGCTTCCATATTGGGGGTAGAGGCAGTGAACAAATTGGATGGTGTGGACTTGACAATGCTTGCTAGATACATAGAAAAATGATTTGGTAAAGCCCCTGAAACATTACAACCAAATCAACAGTGTCAAAGGGAATCAATTGATTCCCCAAATAGTCATGGATCAAGCAAAAGATCCAGGAGGAAATCAATAACAATAACCTCTAAGAATGTGGAATAGGGAATAGAGGCTTCCAATGTCCCACCCACTCCTAGGACACAGACTTCTTCGACCACCATGCCATGTTTTGCATCTTGCATTGGTACCTACGATACCAAGATAGAATACGATGTGGTTTCAGGGGACGTCTAAATGACGGATGCTGGAAAAAAATTTGTGAATAGGTTGAAGGAATCATGCCTTCAACGGTTCAAAGACCATCTACATTTTCCATTCTCAAAGATACCCATGCACCTGCAAAAAGTAGTTATCCAAGACATGGAGACTAAATTTGGCACATGTTGGTCTGTAAAGAAGATATAGCTACAAATGTCTCAAAACTGCAAGAGATTTCGGTGCAACCAAACAAAGAAGATAAAAAAACTCCCTCCCGAGCAGAGGCTAAAAAGAGGCCAATTGATGTAAGTTTGAAAGTATGGAAAGAGCTTGTAAAAGCATATGAGAAGTTTGGTGCATGGAGGAAATCTAGTGAGGAGAGTATGTAGGTATTTGAATTTGCTCATAAGATTATATCAAATTTATTAAATGATTTTTAAATTTTATTTGTGCATAGTTAAATTGAATTAGTATATGTTTCAGGACGAGGCCTCCAAGGCTAGGATTGACAAACTTCATGCCATGCATCACAGCGGCTAGAAAGGTTTATAGGCCTTAATCTATACATTTGTAAGTATATTAAATGATATGTTTTTTTAATTTCCTAGGAAAAAGTAAATGATTGCATATTAATTAGTTTAACTAGTCCATGTGCCATGTTTTGATAGGAGGAGAAATATGGCTGACATCCAAGCCAATTTGAAAAGGAAATCTTACAAAGCAAAAAGTGGACTGATTTTGTAATTTGGATGGAGAATGAGGTATCAATATTTGACCTTCAATAACTTAGTTGGATATTGTTGTGTTAATATGTTAATTTGAATTTCTTGTGTTGAGTTGTTTATTGATGCGTAGGATGAGTTCTAAAGTGCTTTTCTGTTGGCCCTAGCGCCCTTAAATGTAATATTTCTCTTAGATGACAAATGATTACTCTTATATCTTTGGGGACCCTTCTTGGTGCCATTAGGATCATAATGAGTATACAAGTCTTGTGCTTGCTTACAAAAATTGGTCACAATTAACCTAATCTTGTGGTCACTATCCACAACATTTTGTGTGTGCCATGCTATCTCATATGCTTAAGTTTAACGGGCTAATAATGAATAGAAAACCCTTGTTTGCCTACCTCCAACTAATGGACTTGTTGGAACCTAAAATTTCCTACCATTTTTTTGCAAAAAATTTAGGTTCCCATAATGAAAAATCTGACTATAGCACTCAAAAATGCACCTGTACAATATACTTCAGTGGCCTACTTTGAAGGGTTATAATTCCAAGCCTATTCATTTTTATGTCAAACCACTTGGTAGGTATACTTATCTGTCATATGTGAGTGTACAGGCTTGATTTTGGCTTCCCATGATCAGATTGGACAAGGTTTTGCAGTGCCAAGTTAAAGGGTTCTGGTAGTATCTAGTGGTACCCACCTAGGGTTAGGGTTTTAAGTTGAGTCTGCAAGCCTATATTTTTATTCCTTTAAACCCCTTAAGGCCTTAAGTTTTCTTGTCCTTTGGCCACTTGCACTTTATCTTTTAAAACTGTATTGACTTCCTGTATTAAAGGGCAATTGTATTGAAGTCTTCTTAGAGGGGTGATATGTGGGTATGAAGACTAGGACTTTGTATGTAATCTTAAGCCCTCCTTTATGATTTGTTGGAAGCCTTATTCACTAATACATAAGGATTGTCAAGACTCTTATGATAGTGCATTAGAGAGGCATTGAAATCACAAAGGAGATAAATGTTATTAGGCCATCACCCAATGGAGAAGGGATTGCCATAAAGAGCATGACAGTGTTACCTTGTCATAGTCACAAAGGGGATAGTCTTTCTGGTGGTAATTAAAGTCACTAAGTTTACATCTACCTTCCTAGGGTCTGCAGAAATGCCTGAAGTTGAATATGCCTATTTTAAAGATCTTGCCATGAGTATTTTCAATGTTTTTACAAATGGAGACCTCTCCAATCCTCATCTCAAGTTTTAAATGCACAATGAAACAATGGAGGACAATCATAACTGTCATAATAGTACATTAGCATTTTTTGTCTCAAGGTGGCCCTTGAGACTGCCAAGGGGATGGATATAGAGTTGGGATTATGGTTTTTGTTTAAAAGCCTTGTGTCATTGACCTAATATTTATGCGTGGCAAGTATCCCAATAGTCTAAAGATTACAAATTGTTGTCAAGAAAGGACTGTCATAGTTAAGTGTGGTACAGTGATACAATTTCATCTTGGTTGAGTATTGTATAAATCTCAAGCTATTTAGAATGCATGGGGTATTAGGGTGTGGTATCACTATATAGGTAACCATCAAGTGATTTCATCAACCCAATCTTGGCCTATATACTACCCAGTGTGAAGAGCAAGATAGTGTTGTCCAAGAACCTTGTTACAGTCACAAATGAGGGTAGTCTTAGCTATTGTAACCATAGTTGGAATCCCTTGTTGTTACCATAACATACGTGACCTAAAACCATGACTCTACGAGTATGAGTTGTTTGAAAGCCAAATTCCACAACCTTTGCCACCATCCTCCCTGCCTGTGTCAAAATGGGAGTTTTGGAATAGGGTATGGACATCCATCAATACATAAAGTATAGAGGAATTTTGTCAGATTTTGTAGTTGCAACTGCCTTGTTAGGCATGCATGCAAAATGTGGAAGCATTGACAAGGCACGTGAACTATTTGATAGAATGCTTCAAAGAAATGTGGTCTCATGAACTACAATGACTGCAGGTTATACACAAAATGGATTTGTTGAAAAGGCTTCAAAAATTTTAAAGCAAATGCAATTGGCTGGTGTAAAGGTAAATTCCACAACCTTTGCCAACATCCTCCCTGCTTGTGTCAAAATGGGAGCTTTGGAATAGGGTATGGATATCCATCAATACATAAAGGATAGAGGAATTTTGTCAAATGTTGTAGTTGCAACTGCTTTGTTAGACATGTATGCAAAATGTAGAAGCATAGACAAGGCATGTGAACTGTTTGACAGAATACCTCAAAAGTGTGGTCTCAGGGATTGCAATGACTACATGATATACACAAAATGGATTTGTTGAAAAGGCTTTAGAAATTTAAAAGAAAATGGAATTGGCTAGTGTAAAGCTAAATTCCACAACCTTTTCCACCATCCTCCTTGCTTGTGTCAAAATGGGAGCTTTGGAATAGGGTATGTACATCCATTAATACATAAAGGATAGAGGAATTTTGTCAGATGTTGTAGTTGCAACTACCTTGTTAGACATGTATGCAAAATGTGGAAGCATAGACAAGGCACGTGAACTGTTTGATAGAATGCCTCAAAGAAATGTGGTCTCATGGACTGCAATGACTGCAGGGTATGCACAAAATGGATTTGTTGAAAAGGCTTAAAAAATTTTAAAGCAAATGCAATTGGCTGGTGTAAAGCCAAATTCCACAACATTTTCCAACTTCCTCTCTACCTGTGTCAAAATGGGATCTTTGGAATAGGGTATGGACATCCATCAATACATAAAGGATAGAGGAATTTTGTTAGATGTTGTAGTTGCAACTGCCCTATTTGACATGTATGCAAAATGTGGAAACATAGACAAGGCACGTGAACTATTTGATAGAATGCCTCAAAGAAATGTAGTCTCATGGATTGCAATGACTACAGGATATGCACAAAATAGATTTGTTGAAAAGGCTTCAGAAATTTTAAAGCAAATGCAATTAGCTGGTGTAAAGCTAAATTGCACAACCTTTGCCACCATCCTCCCTGCCTATGTCAAAATGGGAGCTTTGGAATAGGGTATGGACATCCATCAATACATAAAGGATAGAGGAATTTTGTCAGATGTTGTAGTTGCAACTGCCCTATTAGACATGTATGTAAAACGTGGAAGCCTAGACAAGGCACGAGAACTGTTTGACAAAATGCCTCAAAGAAATGTGGTCTCATGGACTGCAATGCATGATATGCACAAAATGGATTTGTTGAAAAGGCTTCAGAAATTTTAAAGCAAATGCAATTGGCCGGTGTAAAGCCAAATTCCACAACCTTTGCCACCATCCTCCTTGCCTGTGTCAAAATGGGAGCTTTCGACCAAGAAATTTGTAGCACTTAAGGTTATGTAATAGAATTTATAGTTGATAGTTAAATTTATAACAATTTTTTTTATGATCTTTACTAACATTTATTAGAATTGTTGCATGTTTTAGATCATTGGAATGACATATTAGCTGTAACTTTTTTGAAATTTTATTATGGTATGTGCACTTTGATATGATGTAATATGATTATGGTTTCATTTCATATGGTGTAATATTAGATATATAACAGAAAAATAAATTATTGCATGAAATAAATAATAATTTTTCATTTTAAATGTTTTTTTTGCAGAACATGGGTCTTCCAGAAGATCAAGATGATCCTCATGATAGAGATCTAGATTATGTTGGTTCTGGTATAGATCACATGGCAAAGGATGATGATGACACAAATATAGAAGACACTGAGGCCGATGACAATGATGATGATGATGATGATGATCACGATGGTGATGATGATGAGGCAGTTGCTCATAGTAGCCAATGACACTCATGATCATATAGACTGCATCATGGATCATTGTTGATATATTGTTATGATGCCTCTTTTCATAGTCGCTAGCTATCATATGTATCATTTTCACAGCCTGCAGTGCCATATTAATGAGTTGTATCATAAATTTATGTATCATTTTGACTTATATCATTTAGACATGTATCATCTTGACTTGTATCATTTTGAGTTACGTAATTTATCATTTTTACTTATATCATTTGTACATGTATCATTTAGACATGTTATTGATCTACTGGCATATTTGACTTTCACTTGTTTTAGTTATATATGATGATGATCTTATCCATATTGACTTGTCAATTTATATATATTGAAAGTGGTCAATGATTTTTGGATGGATATTTATTATGTATGATGATTTTAATTTACTGCTTAGGAAGGATGTCAAATTCAATTAAATTATAGATATTTGACTCACTTGTTTTAATTATAGATGATGATCATGTTATAATAATTATCTTGTTATTTAATCATATGAGTTAAATAATTAAATTACTTACTTTATAATCATATGAGTTATTTAAGAGGCATGACATATTTAACTAATTAAATTGAAATAAAACATATTAAATTAATAAATGTAAGCAAAACAATAAGCATTTTTAGAAGCAACAAAAGACACAAAAATGGAAGCAAAATTGGAAGCAACAAGTGACATTATATCGGAAGCAAAATTGGAAGCAAAACCAGATGCAAAATTGGAAGCCAAACTGGGAGTAAATCTAGAAGAAAAACTAGAAGCAAAATTGGAAGCGAAACTGGAAGCAAAATTTGAAGCAAAATTAGAAGCAAAATTGGAAAAAAAAGTGGAAGAAAAAATAGAAGCAAGATTGAAAGAAAAATTGGAAGTAAATCTGGAAGCAAAATTGGAAGCAAAATCAGAAGCAAAATTGGAAGCAAACCTGGAAGCAAAGCTGGAAGCAAAACTAGAAGAAAAATTAGAAGCAAAACTAGAAGCAGAACTGGAAGCAAAACTAGAAGCAAAATTGGAAGAAAAATTGGAAGAAAACTTGGAAGCAAAACTGGAAGCCAAACTGGAAGCAAAACTAGAAAAAAAAGTGGAAGCCAACCTGGAAGCAAAACTGGAAGCAACAGTGGAAGCAAAATCAGAAGCAAAATTGGAAGCAAAATTGGAAGTAAAACCAGAAGCAAACTTGGAAGCAACACAAGAAGCAAAACCAGAAGCAAAATTGGAAGCCAAACTAGAAGCAACAAAATCTAGTGCTAAATCCAACATTAATCCTGGCACTAAAATCTAATGCTAAACCTAGCTCTAAACTAGGTGCAAAACCAGGTGTTATAATCAACGCTAAACCTGATGCTAAATCTGGCGCAATAGTGAGATGCTATTGGTCACTGAGTTTTGCACCGGCAGAAGTGTCCAATTCATGGACTCAAATGCACTAAATTCCAGTGCTATTTTAGGCACTAATTGCCTATTTTGTTGTAGAGTAGTAACCATACAAGGGTTGAGAAGTCATAGCATTATTCTTATTCATGAAACTATTCCTTATCACTTTACTTTTGCATTCATTAGCCTTATGACCAACTTTATTGCAAGCATAACACTGACCATGAAATGATTGAGAGTTCATAGCATTGTACCTTGGAGGACTAAATGAATTCTAACTCATCTTGCTTCTACATTCAACAACCTTATGACCTATCTTATTACAAGCATAACAATTACCATTAAAAGCTTGAGAGTACCTGGTAGGAGCAATTTGTTTAGGAGCAGACTTTCTGAAGTTCTTCTTGTTCCAGACTTGTGTGGAGTTATTCTTCCTTTGTTCTGTCTTCTTGGATTCATCTTGATGTGTGACTTCTCTTTTTCCTTCTCATTCTTACCTTCAACCATATTTGTTTTAGAGCTTTCTCCTATTCCAAAACCAAGACCACCCTTGTCCTTATGTGATTTTTGGTAACTGAGTATCTCGTTAAGAAGATCACTGTCACCTTTGATTTTTAAGCTTTTGTCTATTTGCTCTTTTGCTTCTTCCAATTCTTTTATTAGATTGACAACTTCTTTCTCAAGTTTTGAACATTCAGCTACTTTATCAATGAGCTTGGTATTTAATCAATCTTTAATCCTCTTGCCTTCTTCAAATTTGAGTTTCAAATTAGGGATCACATCTTCTGCTTCCTTGAGTTTAATTTCATATCCTTTATCTCCTTCTATTAGAGCTTTTAGTTTGCCAATTTCTTCTTTTGATTCTCAAGCTTGTGTCTTCAATTTGACAAAATTGTCTCCTTTGATCTTTCAAACATGATCGTATATTTCAGATTTAGTGTTCTTGCTTCATCCATATCTTAAAGAGTTGACCTAAGCTCTCCTTCAAAGTCTACCTCACAATCATCTGGATTGATGTCCCAACCTTTAGGTTCCATTGACTCTAGATATGGTTATGGAGAAAACATATCATTAGACATTATTTGAAATTCCATGTGTTCAAGGGTAGGATCTACCTCAGCTGTTAGGCTTCTCAAAGGAACTTGGCTCTGATACCAATTATTGAACACACTCAGAGACTGAGAAGGGGGGTGAATCAATCTTTTCTTCAACTTCAAATCAATTCTATTAGCAACTTAAACATCAAATCACATTAACTAAAAGAAGAATAGAAAGGAAATCATGCACCACACAAGGACACCAAAATTTTTACGTGGAAAACACAATGAGGAAAAAACCACAGTGAGAGTTAACTCACAATATATGAAGCTCATTGCTTATAAAAATTACAATTTTGTTTTAAGGCTCACTACCTAAGGAAGCTCACTACTCCCTGATGGACTTGCAGGCTAAGGTACACAACCTTAGCGAAAGATACAAGGACTTGCATAAGAGACTCACTGTCTGATAGTAGGATACATGAAGATTACAATGAAAACATGAATTGCTATAAAAGAAGCATCTAACATATGCTGATGTTGTAGTCCCTTTTTCGCACCATTACTCCATCAAACTGACTTTGCACACTTCATACTCAACATACTACTCACTCTATCCTCAGCACATTCACAAATGATTTTGTTCTTCTATAAATACCCTTTGCAACAACTCAAAACTCCAATTAGGTTGGCTCTAAGATGACCTTTAGATGAAGCGTATGATACTACATAGGTCGGATCCAAACATATACATTATGAAGATAAAATAAGTTGTGGATCAGTACACATGACATAACAAGGCCCAAATACATCACAAACACATCCTTTAAAGAAAAATTAACTAATTAGGATTTACCACAATTGAAGGAAACCAGAGTGTCGGCTCAATCAACATCAACACTGCCAACTGTTCATCTTTACACCACCAGGGATAAACCAAAAGAATCATGTGAACCAAAATGTGAACAATGTATTTTATCAACAATATCCTTACAGCTTTCTCCTGAAATATTTGATCATTATGTGCTTCCGCAAGAAGAGAAACATATTGAACTAATGAAAACAGAGCATCCCAGAGTGATTGTGACACATCAACACTTAGGATATTATATTGTGGTTTACCAAAACATTTGAAACACATATGGATTAACCTATACACCTCTTTGAACATATCTCCAAGTTTGCACAACCATATCTATTACTCCAAAGGAATGCAGAGCATTCTAAGATGCTTAACTTGGTTATACAACAATCTGGAGAACAGTTACATATAACTCTTGCTATAGAAATGTTTATGACATAAAATTCTAGAAATAATTTATTCACTATTTGTCAAACTTAACTCTAGAACTACACAACCAGATCATGCAATGCAGAGGAACGTGGACCAAAAAGCAGGGTCACTGACTTAGGAAAATATGTAGGTTTTACCTTAGACAACTTCTCTCAATAACACAAGTATGAACAAAGCCTCAAACTGTCAAGTATCATGCTTCCAGACATCTCAGTATCTGCTAGGTCTTCCAAACTGACTTTCCTTAAACATGCTAACCCCAAGTCTCTAATCGAGTCAAGCCATCTATCTCAGAGCTTCCATTGTTTCATCAACTACATTAATCTATCTCTAATCATTTCTCAGCCTCTTCAAATTCTATACAAAATCTCTATACAAACATGACCTCAAGTTGACATTAATGACAACACATATTGAGTTGACATCAATGACAACACATATTGCTAACAAACACTTGAGTCCAAAATACTATATCCAAATCTATCCTATCCTACTTATCCAAAAACATAGAAAAGTAAAAAATTAAAAAATTAGAAGAAGCACAAACTAAAAAAATAGAAAAAGCAAAAAATTAGAAAAATTTGAACAAGTAAAAAAATAAAAAAAGTTGAGAAAAAATCATCTAATGGTGAAAACCATTCCTATGGCACCTCAGACAAGTACCATGATGAAAACCCTTTCTTGAGCATCACGCCTAAATCAACTATCTATGAGCAAACTACACTTGGGGACAAGCCTTTCCCATCGTATTGTACCCATCCTATCATACCCATGCATTATATCCACATATCTACCCCATTGTACCTCATCCATCCTCCCTTTAACAATGTTGAAACATGCTTTGGACACCTCTTAGTATGCCCAATATTTTGTAGCAAATCACACAACACATCGTCACCAATATTACAATGCAATGTCATGAGTGGCATATCTAGAGTGGGGCATGTTATTCCTATGTGATGTAGTCCTTGGAGATCATATCTTTAACTCCTCATCAATCCATCTTGAGTCCCCATCCATCCCATCCATTATGTAAAATCTCTAAATCCCGCACCCATCCCATCCACTATCTAAATAAATCCTTAATCATTCCTTAGAATTCTTCCTTCATGCTTGTCTCTAGACTTGGTTTTTCCTTGTCATTGGTTTCAAGAAAAAGGCTATATGAATGTAATCCAATTCTAGCATCCCATTTATCCCCTAGCAGTCCAATCCAACATGAGCAATCCTCATCTTTGCCAATCTTGATAAGGAATCTAAACAAATCACGCAAAAGAATCCATTAGTTTTATTTCCAGCCTTGCTACAAGCCTTGATCAACTCAAATCAAACCATCATTATCAGGACATATCACTCCCAATCCTTGTATTGTTCTTGAAGGATATATCATTCCCACATCAATAACACTACCACCATCATCAATCAATCTTTCATTTTTAGCTTAACTGGGGGCAACGCCTTGTCTATCTTTGTATCATTTTTACATGCGTTCTTGTGTGTTTTATCATTTTGTCTTACATTTGCAATAGTCCTTGTAACATATCGCCACAATGACATCATGGTCTTCCATATCATGGTGCCATATGACATATGCTCGCTTGCAACCTTTTCTTTTAGGTCAGTCCTATATACATGAGACACATCGTCACCATGGTCTTTATACCTTGGTGCATAATTGTCACATCCCATTGTTTTACCTATTTAAATAATTTGTTTCCTTGAGGATTCATTTGTAGACCCTTGGAGACCCAATTACATTTTCTTCCTTGGCTTATTTCATAAATTAGAGCATTGAAGCTCTAACTTGTGTCAAGGACCGAGTAGAAAAGTTGAGGATGTCTTGTATTATATTAAAGATATAATATATGCAATGTATCTTTTGTGCACTCCTAGAGCTCACATCATGTAAGGTAATTTTGCAAATTCATTACATAGAGCCACTTGAATTGTCAAATTTAAGGACAAAATGCATGGGTTATCTTATATAATATTTTAGAGATATATATATGTAGTGTAAGACTTGTTTGTTAAAAAAAAACCTTTCCAATAGCAAACATTGCATTCCATACAATGACACCTCGTGAGGATTTTTGTCAAACATAAACCATGTACCACACATGGTAAACAGTTAATGTCATTACTTCCATAATGGCACGCATGGCATGGGAAACAGTTAATGTGCCTTGTTTTGGAGAGAAAGGGGGAGATTCTTCTTTCTGCATACATGCTTAGCTATGCATTTGAACAAGAGGGAGGTTGTGGGGAACCTGTATCCTGCTATCATGACAATCCATGAGACTACATTCTTTTGGCAGTGAGAAATAATTTTGCATGCATGACTACTACGGCACTTTCCATGATAACATCTAAGGGAATTCCTCAATTCTTGAAGCTTGGTCAACAAACCCAATTGGCGTATATCCTGTAAAATTATGAATTTCAGGAGATGACTTCTCCAGGAGAATTCTATCCAACCGTTCGTGAGCTTTGTCTGATTGTCAAATCCTTGCTGGAGAGGTAAGAGGCTCTCCAATGCATTTTCTTACTTTCTTTCTAAATCAAATAGGAAATCAGAGGCTAGGATATAAATGATAAATTTGACCAGATACCTATGATATTGCTTTTATATATTCTTCAACTGTTGTAGAGAGCGTCTTTAGAACCTTGATTCATTGATGGTAGATTAGCACTGCAGATGCAGGCAATACCACCTGTAGCATACCGATTTATGCAAGCATTTTTTTTAAGCTTGATTTTGAATTCGACTTTAGAGTCTATTCTAGTTCCAAAAATGGTGTTAGTTTGCTCATTTTAACAAGAGAATTCTATTTTTCAATGCCTACATGGGCAACTGTTATATGTCATTGACATTCAGTCTACTCAGTTGTGGTATGTGTTTAAAACTATTCTTTTTAGATAGTAACCATCCAGATTCTCTGTCGTTCTCAATATCATTTTTGTGTTGTTCCAAATTACTTTCACCTTTTTGTGCATGCTTCACCACTGAGCTATTTGGAATAGCTCACAAATCTAATTGAGTAGATGTAAGCTTGGTTTCTTTAGCGTTATTGAGACATGTTACAAGCAATTCATTTTGCATCGAGCAATCTATTGTGTAACATGGTTCTATAAGGTATTTGGTGAATTCCTTGTTAGTTCTCTTCGCAAAGCCATCAGCCCTTTGAGTTTAGTACAGTATTTAATTTTTTTTTGTTATGGACATGCTATTCATTAATCTATGACAATGATAGTAATTAAATTGTAAGTAGGAGGCACATTTCACTCGAGTATTTAAGGCCTCCTCCACAATAAAGTGTGTCTAAATTTTTGTTGTGATTTTTTTGTAACTAACAAATGGGCAAACCCATGGGTGTCATGTCATGTAATGCCCCTCCTTTTGGTTTGAGACAGATGATAGTTTTCTATTGTTTGAGACAGTTAGTAGTTTTATATTGCACTTTGACAGTTGAGACATTTGAGATGTTAGACTTATGTTTTATGATCATAATGGACTATATTTGATTGATGTAGTTTTTAATTTGTGTTATGAGTTTTGTGATGACATTACTAATATTCCAGTTTATGAGGTATTATGACATGTTTAGTTGATGGATAATTGTTATGCGGAATATTGCATCATGCTTTATGTGGCTTGTTGGTATCTGACTTATAGTTAGAAATGTTTATGTTATTTTCATGCTTTTGGAGAGGGGACAGTGTAGTATTGCTTAACCCGATAACCCTACAACATTGCAAATCCCTAACTCTGTATGTATGTTATATGTGTATGCAACATATTGTTTGATGCAGGTTGCAGGTACCGGGCCTCGACTCCACTTGACTTAGCAGGTCTGAGCGGGCCCTTACACCAATGGATAACGTTGATGGGAGATAACATGAGGTTTGCCCTAGGTCAGTTCCATTTTCAGTTGGTGGTCATGAGTCTTGTTGTCACTTTATGGTCTTTGCCTCGGATATGGTCGTCATTGGTATGCTATTGTCTTGTTGGTATTGGTTGGTTTCAGTCTTTGTGTATTGGTCAGAAATGAATTTATTATTATAATAATAATATTAATAGCATTTTTATAGTCGATATTTATTAATGTGAAGCTAGGAGTATGTTTAAGTGATTAAATTATTGATTTTAATGAATTCTAATTAGATATTGTCCTAAGTCATGGATAATATTTTATGATTAATACTATATGGTAGTTTGAAAATATTTTTAGTTAATAATTTATTGTTGTGAGTTGTCGTATGAGAATTCTAATTGAGAGAATCTCTCTTTCAAAGAAAATTAATTGTTTTCTATTTTTAGTGAGTAGTGGGATCTTCTGTAATAGATTTTGGTGATATGGAAATTAATGAGTTGGCCTACTTTTATTTCAGGAGCTTACTTCTGTGAGGGAGAGACAGAAATGGGGGAGATAGAAAATTGGGGGAAGAAATCTTTATGGAAAAGGTTTTCGAAGTTGGAAGATAGTATTCTGGGTATGTTTCTTTTGCCTCTATGTGTGTGTGTTTTTGCATTTTTGTAACCTGGTTTGTCCAGGAATTTAAACCTCCTTGAAGCATGCTCATTTCTGTGCTCTGTGTGGGTTCAAATATATTTTGCTTCTTGGTTTTGTTTTCTCATCTTGGAAATCAGCCCTTGGTTGCTATCAATAATTTACCCTCTATAGCTACATTCAAGTTTATTTATTGCTTCCAGCCTCTTCTATTCCAAAACCTTCCTGAAGGAACTAAATCGACCTTACCTATGTTCTAACCATTCAAATGCTACACCAATCAAATCTAAATTCTTATAAAAATAAAAAGGCTCCTGCATCAAATGAGACCAAACTATGGAAATCTTTTACTAGTTGCTTGATCTATCTCTAGCCTTGGCTGCTCTCTGTGCCGTGGTACGGCCTCAGCCCTTCAGTTTTCCTGCCAATAAAATGAAAAATAAACAGCTTTGCATCTGGAATGATTAGATAGATGAAACCTTTCTAGAGATTTCCCTCTGTCCTCTTGTACTGCCGTACACCTTTCTTCCTCTAGTTATGGCAGAAAACAAAGATTTAAGTTGTAATCTCCCCTTCCCTTAAGGCGACATTGTACGACTCCCTCAACTCTCATATCTCCTTTCCTACCAGAAACTAGATCACAAGACTTTTTGAGGGGTCGTTGATCCAGCTATGAAATCCATTTTTAGTTGTGTTGAGGGTGCTGCCGTACGGTCGTCTGATGAACTTTATAGCCTTGGAGTCTATGCCTGAGAACTTCTCTAGATTGATAGGTTAGTTGCTTTTTGTTTGTGAAGGGATTTCTGCATTGATATAGGCCTTGTCTTCCCCCGCCAGTTCCTATTTTCAGATTAGAAACTTTCTAATTCCCAACGTTTCCTCTCTAAGTGCTGGTAGTGTCCTTATAAGGATTGCTATTTGAATTTCCAAGTTGTTTGTTTTGTTTAAAATGTGTATGAGATGGTGATCATAATTAGTGGTATATGTATTCTAGAAAGCCGGTATTGTAGTTGATAGATAAGGATTAAATTTATTTAGTAGTAATGGCAAGAGATCTCATGCTAGGATGTATTGTGATTATGTAATGCCCCTCACATTTTGGCTTGTGATAGTTGTTAGTTTCATATTTCTCTCTGCCAGTTCTGAGACAGTTGTTAGTCTTTCATTGCATTGATACAGTTCTGAGACAGTTGTTAGTCTTTCATTGCATTGATACAGTTCTGAGACATTTGATTAGTAGGTGATGGTTTATGTTTATTTTCTATCTTGGTGGACTATGTTTGATTGATATAGTTAGACTTGTGTTATGAGTTTATGATGACATTATTATTATTTCAGTTATGATGTGTTAGACATGATTAGTAATGGATTAATAGTTGCATGTTTTATTAGATCCGTTGATATCTATTTTCAAATGCAGTGGTTATAATCTTGTTCAAGAGCAGGGACGGTGTAGTATAACTCGCTTCGAGTACCCTACTACGTCGCGATTCTCTGACTCTCTGTGTGTAGACATATATATTGGATCGTATACAACCAATTGTTCAGATGTAGGCTATAGGTATCGAGCCTCGACTCCACCTGGTATAACAGGTTTGAGCGGGCTCTTGCACCAATGGGTATTAGTGATGGGAGATAACGCGAGGTCTATTCCACTAGGTCAGTCATTGTCTTCTGTTGTGGTCTCGAGTCGTGTTGTGTTGCTTGGTCCTTGCCTTTTATATTTGGTAATCTTATGTTGTGATGAATTGTCGAGCCGTGTTGATAATGCTCTTGTGTAGTTGGATAATATTTTAATGATTTATTATTAAAATAATAATGCTTCCTTTATGTTTTATTGGTTAATATTTGGTTTAGCCAGGAACTTAAAATAACACCTTAGTAAAATCCCAAAATAGACTAGAATTGTTTATCTGGTTATCCAAGAGTAATTGTGTCATAAATTGTGGTTACAGGTAATTAGTATATATTTGTTTAAGAATAATTTATGGTAAGTGAATTAATGCAATGAGTTGTCAATTTTGAAATTGTTAGATTTGGGATCTCTTTTTATAGCAAGATTTTGAATTTTTGGAGGAGTGGGATGCTGTGTAACAGATGCATGTCTGCATTAATGTTTGAGCTGAATCTTTTTTTTTTATTGTGGGATTTTGTTATGGAGAGGGGGTGGGAAGGCGAATTCAGAAATTGGAGAAAAATCAAAGAGTTGGTTGCGGGAATACAAAAGAAATTGGAGGCTTCAGATCAAAATTTGGTTTCGAGTATGTTTTTGTATAATTCTTGTTTGAGTGTTATTTGTGCTTGGATAAATTATTTCTTCTCCCTCGTGCTTTAGAATCTATTAGTCTGAGGTTTTGTTCTAGATTGCCTGTCACTTTCTCCCATCTGATTTCTGTAGCTGATCATCCTTGGAAATTTTTAAATCAAATATTGTGACATTTTTTGGATCCTTGTGTCGAGTCAATCCTCATTCAGTTGTGTCTTATTGCCATCTTCATCTCTACAAATTTTAATCTCTGGATGCTTTTATGTTGATTTCCTATCTTGGCGTCAAGGGAATTGATTTAGTTTTGGCATGCTTGCATGAGATAATTGCTTGAAATCATTTTCATCTTTTGTTATGCTCGCCCAGGCTATTGGCTACTCGCCTGAGTCATCGGCTTCATCTGGCTTGCAAATGAGATACTCACCTGTGTTATTTGCTTTAAACCATTTAATGTCTTTAGACTATTCCCTCTAGCAACATTCTTTTTTCCCTCTGAAAGCCATTTGGAGATAAATTGAGGGTTTTGTTGATCTGCCCATATCTAGAGACCGCTGGAGACTAACGTTGGCCGTACCTTTGGCATTTTGAACCCACCTTAAATCTTCTCCCGTCAAAATTTATCCACCAGGTGGTTAGGTTTCAACTAGATGAATGCATTCTTACCTTCTAGAGCTTCTTAAGTGCATGTGATTCTGCAATAGTTACCTTGTAGACGTCTCTGTAGCCAGGAGATAAATTCATTTTATTGCCTTTGCAATCAACCTTCTTCTTTTGCCATTTGGCCCATATGATGCATGTAAAGATCAAATTCTTTTAATGCCAAATTGAACCTTTTTTTTTCCTATATCTTTTTCTCTACACATACATAAGTTTCTCTCTATTGGGGCGAATTTGTTGATCGACATCATAAGAGCGCCCTGGCTGAATCTTCAATCTCTCCCAAACAATTCTCACATCTAGCACCTGTTCTTTTATGAAAGAAAAAGAAATAATAATATCTCTTAAGTTCTATTAAAATCATGCAATTTTTTTATCTCACAGCTCGAAGTTTCTGTGTTGAGGCATTTTTTTGGTAGATCTTTCTAACGTCAACCCTACTATGATCTCTACCTAGAGACTTTATGCCTTAGGGCGTTGCCGTTGATGTATCCTTTCCATCAAACGAAAGCTTTGAGTTTCCTCAGAAATTGATTGCCCTTCTTTTGGGTCTACAGCAAACCTCTGTCTTGCTACTGCTATGCTTATGTTTTGGTCTAGTTTTCTGCCCATTGTTTTAGAAATTTATTTTTATTGGCAAATCGTTTGTTTAGAAATTACAGTTTTAGAATATTAAATTAGAAGTTTGTTAGTTTTGCGAATAGATTTATAGTGTAGTCGTAATGTGGGATAGGAAGTATAGTTATAAATGGTACTATCTATATGGTGGTCACTTTAGCTATCAGAGTAGTTCGATTGGTGGGATGGGCATCTTTTTTGTTATTTGTTCTTTTAGAAAATTGGAGTTGCCTAGTGGGCAATGTTGTTCGAAATGTGGTGATGGGAATGGCATTTGGAAATAGGTCTATTAGAATTGTAGTCATAGTCTTTAGCGAAATAAATGTAAATCATAGTTGTTTTGCTATGGAATTAGTGATAGTAGATATCGATGGGCAAACTATTTATACTTATAGTGTTTTGTTGAATTTGTAATTAGTAAATGTTAGTTGGTAAGTTATACTTAAAAGAAATCATAGTTATAGATGTTGGTTGTAACAATTGGTAGTTATTGGAATTGAAATAGTATAAGGATCACCAGGAAGTTAATATTCTTATTGGTAGTTGTACAAAGTAGAAAGTGTAATTAGAGAATCTTAGTTAGTAATTCTGGTTAGTATATATATACTTTGGTTGTTCTTTTTTTTAGACGAATATATTATATATTTATAGTTGTTTGACTAAATTTGTAGTTGGTTTAATGTTGATGAGATTATGCTAATAATTACTTATAGATGTTTAATTAGAGAATGGTAGTCAAGGAATTATTAGATAGGAAATTTTGTTGGAGTTGTATAGGAACTATTAATTTCATAAACTAGAATTCTCTTGAAAAAGAAGTTAAAATATCATAGTTGTTTTCATGATTAAATTAGGAGTACATTGAATATCTTATGCTCGATTATCCTTCTGGTCATATCTTTATGCTTGTATTGGATATTGTGTTTACTTTGGGTGGAATTTTTGTCTATGATTTGGTTAATTGTGAAGTGGGAGTCTTGAGGGATGTCATGTGTACTTGGTGTTAAGATGTGAAAGCATTGTCCTTGTCGTATAATGGTCACCTTATCATTGGTCATGGACCTAACTCCAGAGGTGTATTTTTGGTTTTGGTTCAAAAATTATGGCATGTCAATGTAATGGGTTAACTGAATTTTCAAGTCTTGTAAGGAATGGGAGATAGTCTCTTGGTTATGGAACTTGGAATCTGTTTATGTACCATGGTAGGTTGTGAAAGTTAGGTGCCTTATAGCCCTTTCCATGCATGCCATTTATTTCAGATGTTGTATAAGATTAGCAAGTGTAGTAAGGAGAGTGGCTTCCATGGTGGGGCCGATGCCTGAAGTGGCTACCTGGATAACCCCATGGAAGTTGTAATCAAGTGATAACTTTAAAATATATCTAGGTGGGTCAGGTAGACTTTCACATAACAAGATAAGTATGTTGCCTCACCCATGCCTTGAGTGCTCTCAAAGGCTAAGGCTGGGATGAGAAGGCCTGGTTGGCAAGGTCGACCTCCGTGTCCACATGAAAGGATGTGTCGGCTCCGTATGTGTCACCCTATGGGGTCAGTGCCAAAGGGTCGCCAAGATAACCATAGATGGGGGCCGACTTCTAGTGAGAGATAGCCTAGATATCCCATGATTAGGACCATGCGATGACACTCTCCTTGCTACAGCTTAGCTACTTCCCTCTTTATGATTTCATTGTTACCTCTAGAGTGATGTCTTGTCTTGTAGAGTTCTGTTGATATGGTTGGTTGAGTCAGGTCTGTTTCATTTGGTTATATTGGATGTTGTTACTTTGGCTTAGTGGAATCCTTGTTGTTATCACCTAGCTCGGAGGGGTAGACCTCAGGGTTCCACATGGTTGGGTGGTAGAGCTATCCATTGGTCTTCTTGGAGATTCAGTTTGAGTCCTGCGCAGAGGAGTTCCAGTTCCAGATTGCTCCCCACCTTCAGTGATGTTGTATACTTTCATATGTATTCTTTTGTAAACTGACACGATCGGTCTTGTAATCTTGTATTGTAACTTTGTAAATTAACTATTTTGCAAATGTAAGAGTTGTCCTTTCTGTAATAGCAGTATAATGTATATCACTTGTGTGGTTCTAACTTTATATTCACTTATGCAGTTATGTTTCCCTAGAGGTGTTAGAAGTGTACTTTTCTTTACATTTTGTATTGTGATATCTTTGGTTACTAATAATGCAATTTCTTGCTTTCAAAAAAAAAATAATTTTGTAATTTTGCACTTTTTGTCTAGCACTCTAGGGTTGCATGATGGAGCATCACAGATTAGCCAATATAATATTAAACTTAGTAATGTGATCCCATAGAAGCAAAAGTTAACTGTGATACACTAGTAGCCTAGAATTGCTCGGTATTGTGTATTGATGTAATAGAAGACTTATATTATTGATGATGTAGATAATAGTTTGATACTTGTATATGAACATTGCTTTAGCATTGTAGGCATTGGAGATGTTAGGAATATAAGTTTAAATTTTGTTAGTAAACTTATTTATGGAGGGATCTTAATAGTGGAAATAGGACTTTAATGCATCTTGACTATGACTAACTTTCTTGGTAATAAATTTGTAGGAGCTTGATGTCATGATTGCAATATTGTTTTATTGTTTTCATGGAATTACTTTCAGTTGAGTTGAGGATTAGGAAGATTATAAGTGAATAGACGTAAATTGTAAGTTATTAAATAAATCATAAAGGGAATTATAGATTTGAGCTAGGATAGAATATCGTTATCTTAAGTAAGTTTATGATTTAACTGAATAGAGAGATTTATAATCTTTTATTGAATCCATGTTATTTAGTTTGAAAAAGTGTTGTTATATATATATATATACATATACTTTTGTAGATTTGATGCTATTTACAACTGATGTGTATCAACGATGCAATTGGATCATTGCATTTAATTTGGTTTTGAGTCTTACTGTTATGTCTAGCTTAGTGTAATGGTGATCGTGATAGTCTCATGGGTGGTCAAGGTTGTTAAGTATCATGATTTAGTCAGTTAGAAGGATAACTTTGTATTTGTTATAAATAAATGGAATTTTCTTTTACTAGGACAAGATTTTTGAATTTACATTGATGTCATGAGTAATATTGTTCTATTGTGTTATGTTGAGTTGAGTTTAAATATGGTCATGCTTGGAGATTCCATTGTTAGGAAGTAATGAGGTAATTGGTTGATTATGTTATTCTTTGGTCCTGAGTCATATTGATCTAAAGGAATGTCATAATCGTTTAAACCCTTGTATCCATATTAGCTGATGGACTTATGTATAGTGGTATTGTGTTTCAAATTACCTAACTCCAGAGGTTGGCTACTTGGGTTCCAATTTAACTTTGTGTCATGTTGGGTAAATGTGTTAATTGATTCAAGTTTTGTAGTGGGAAGGGGAAAGTTTTGTGGTTGAAATTGTATGTATTGAAATGCAAAAGATAGATGTCCTATAGTCCCCTGTCCATGCTTTGGTTTCTGGATGTGGTTAGAGGTTGCTAGTTGCATGTAGGAGAGTGGATTTCATGGTGGGGTTGGTGCCCAAAGTGGCTGCTTGGGTAACCCCATGGAAGTCGTAATCAAGTGAAAACTTAATAAATTTATTTAGGTGGGATGGGTAGTAATTTACATAATATGATAAGTATGATGCCTCACCCATGCCTTGAGTGCTCTCACAGGCTAAGGATGGGATGGGAAGACCTAGTTGGCAAGGTCGACCTCCTTGTCTTCATGAGAGGATGTGTTGTCTCCGCATGTGTCACCCTATGGGGCCGGTGCCTAGAGAGAGACTGCCAGGGTAACCATAGATGGGGGTCAGTTTCTAGAGAGAGATAGCTTGGGTAACCCATGCTAGGACCATGCGATAACACTCTCCCTACTGCATTGTAGTTACTTCCTGTTATCTTTTGTTGATGCCTCTGGAGTACTGTCTAGTCTTGATGATCTGAGTTGTCTAGGTCAAGTTTGTATCTACTTGCTTGTATCCTATGACCTAGTAGAACCTTATTGTTATATCCTAGCTCGGGGGGTGGACCTCAGGGTTCCACATGGTTGGGTGGAAGAGCTTAATTCATTGGTTTCTTGGATGTACTGGTTCGAGATCAATGCATAAGTGTTTCCAGTTCTAGAATTATTTTGCATCTTCAGAGTTGTAATATAGCTTCATAATTGTATTATATTATAAACCGATGTGATCGGTCATGTAATCTTGTATCTGCACCTTTGTAATTATTCATCTTTGCAAATGAATGATGTAAATTCTCTTTTGGTGTATTATAATGTATATCACTTGTATTGTTATGATTTCATGTTTTTCTGATGCAGCTATGTTTCCCTAGAGGTGTTAGTTGATCATTTTTGTGTAAAAGTTGTAGATAGTATAATGTTATCTATTGTTAAAGCATTTTCTTGCTTAAGAAAAAAAAATATTTATGTAATTTTTGCACTTGTTAGTCTAACACTCTAGGGTTGCATGATGGGGCATCACATGTCACCATACTTATATGATGGTTGTATAAGCTTTTCATGTTAAGTATGAATGATTGACACTAGTCGATCAAAATTATTAACCATCTTTATGAAATAAAAGACCATTTAGTTGATTTAATAACCTTTCCAAACATAGAGGAATGTTTCCTCTATGATTTCTCTTTGGTTATTGATGAAGAGGTTATGATGGAGTTAAAAAGATAGGAATATAGTCTCATAGTCACTAATAAAAAACAAATACTTGATAATGATTATCATCATGTTCTTATGCCTAAGATGAGGACCTTGGATAGGGCCAAAGATAGGCCTAACCTAACTTATTACATGTACACTATTTCTTATACTTGAATTGGTTGCATTATGGCATTGTTTAGTTGGTAATATGATACTTTATTATGTTTGAATGATGTTAAACCAAGGCCATGTTTAGAATTCTATGTTGATATTATCATTTTAGAGCTAAAAGACTATTTTAGTGGATAGTGGATGTCTTATCCTTGAAATAATTTTGATTTATCTGAGGTGGCTATGATGTTATCAGAGTGAAACGATGATGAATTTAATGGAACAATCAAGAGGTTATAAATATAGGACCTAGAATGATGGTTGTATGTAATGTAATTGGTTGACTCTAATCATATGGTCTTTACTATTTTAGCTATATCTTCTTAGAAAGTACAGCATCTAATTGAAAGGATACATATTGTTGCATTGTGTGTTTCTATTATTAGAAAATGAAATATTCCCTTCAATCGCATGTCAAGATATCATGATGAGATGATAAGGACCGTTCCATAGACATTCTTACTATGGAATACTATATAGTTGAAAACTATGTTATCTTGGACAAGTGTGGGTGCTTAGTCGAGCCTCTGAACACATGTTATGGTACTTGTTTATTTATTTTAGCCTTGATTATATGGTTAGCCATAGATGGTTTTATACTTAATTACTCACTAGAACATGTTCATAAATGTAAGTGAGTTTAGATTGTTTTCTTTGGTAAATGCTTGTCCATCACAAAATCACTAATGCATGAAGGGTTTACTAAGGATTGGAGAAAATAGATTAGACTAAACCCTTAAGTCTCATTGGTAAAAGGCATAAAATTTGTAACTTGATGAAGGGTTGTGTTGACGAACTACAGAGCCTCTAATCTTGATACGTAAGCAAAGCCATTTCGTATGAGCCCTCGAGGCATAGGTCTAGCCCCTAGGATGGGTCCATCTTTGTGTTTGTGATTTCTTAAGATCCTTGGTGAGATAAATCACTAGATTAATTACTCAGGTAGAGTAAGATGTGGGCTAGTTTGTCTAGCCTTATTATATTATTGAATATGAGTTATTCTTACCTTATTGGATTACTAGTGTAATCGTTTATGGGATAAAATAGTATAACATTACTATTTTTGGGATACATTATGTAATTATTGATTTCATAGTGTATCACTTGTATGGAGTTAGTGAAATAAGAAATACTTTCTTTGTTATCCTTATGATTGATGGTCATGTGTCAATGTAAATCATGATCTAATGAGTGCATTGTTGTAATTCATATCTTTATTTATTATGATATTTGTGTATTATATGGGTGTTGTTACAATAATGTCAAGTGCTACATCAAACATCAGGTTGCTCAACCGACTAGCATGACCTATCATCCACCCCATTCATTCACATCTCCCTCCCCTCCATTTCTCAGCCAATCTTTTCATCCTCAAAATTCATCCTATATCTACTTCTATTTGTTATCCTCCAGCTGATTTCATCTATCATTAAGATCCATTTCTATCCACATATTTCTTTTCCATTCATCACTAAGCATTTTTCTTAACATGTTTTTCATCCATTTTGAGGGCACACTTGTGTTCTCCAAATATACCTATCCTCTCGAGGGAGGATCCCCAAGCCAAATCACTTTCATCTAAAATCAAAATCTTAGCACATGGGGCATGACATCACTAATAGCATCCCATGCAATGCATATACCTAATTTCTTTGAAATATTGTTACTTCTCTTAGTTACAACACCATATCAAACATGGACAAAATGTAGACACCTAAATTTGACCATGTTCTAATATCACCAGATTCATCCTGCATATCTTCCTCTAATGTTAATTAAATAAATTACTTATTTAATTAACCAATCTGACCATCCTCCTAATATTAATTGTTTAAACCATGTTTATTTAATTAATAAATCTAATTATCTTTCTAGAATTAATTAAATAAATCTCATCTAGTTATTTAATTAATCAATCAATTAAGCCTTCTTCTAATATTCTAGTATTTGATTGAATAAATCTACATTTATTTAATTAAATCCAATCTTTCCTATGTCATTCTCCCAAACATTAAATAAATAGACGATATTTATTTAGTTAATCTATTTTCCCTTAATCATTAGTTGATTAAAAATCCCACTTAATTAGCTAATTAATCATTTGTACATTCCAAATCATCATTAGCCAAGTTAACCTTGCACATAGCTAAAGGTTGCACAAGGCTCCACACATGTACATGGCTCCAAAAATCATCTTTTTCAATCTTTTCCCTCCACTTCCACCTAGAAAATCTACACCATCTAAATCCCTTGTATCACGGGCCTAGAATCATGTGCACCAATCACCAAGTGCCACTTGGTGGCTTCTCATGTACTTTTGGCTCTTAATCAACCCTATCCCTCCATTCCTAATATCTCATCTCATCCATTGATCCTCCACTATCCAAATCTATAAATACCTCATCCCCTTAGCATATTTCACATATAAGTTTCAAATTCAAAGACATTATACTATCATAGATGACCAACATCCTTTCTCACAACCACAAATCCATTGAGAACATCCATTGTATCAAGGGTTTGTGTTGGTGAGAACTTGTTTGTTTTCATTGATATTTGCTTTCCCTTTGCTCAATTTGAGGTGTTTTATTTAGTGTATATACTAGAATAGGCTTTTTATGCTTTGTCTATTTGTGTTTTATCTTGCATTTTATCACTCACACTATTGCAGTGCCATATTGCTTAAGGAAATTTGTGAATGCCTCACTGGCATATTTTGTAGCATTATTTATTTGCAACTTAATATTTTTACCAAACTAATTCTCCACTTCTACCTTGAAGACCTTGAAAGTAGACAAAACCTCATCCTTCTTCAAAAAGCAAACTTAAGTCTTTCTGGTAAAGTCATTAATGAAGAACAAAACATACTTCTAACCACTATGTGAATTTACTATTTGTGGACCCATCAAGTCACTATGCACCAACTCAAGTCTCTCTTATGCTTTGTGTGTAGTTCTCTTATCAAATGGTTCTTTGTGATGTTTCCTAAGCACATACCCTTCACAGAGACCCTAAGATGTAGTGACACATGAAACACCATGCCCCATATTATGCTTTTTCATGAAAGAAATATTTTGGTAGTTAAGATGTCCTAGCCTTTCATTCCACAAATGATTAGCATCATCCACTAAGGCAATCAGTGTCTAATTCTCCTTACTACAAAATCTATCAAAGATCCAATAGTTATGGACTTTGAACCAATAGGTGCAACATTAGAAAATTTATTATTTGGATCTTTAATAAACACTTTTTTCTAGGAAAATCAATCTTTTATCCTTTTAAAGCAAGTTATCTCATTGACAAAAGATTCTTGACCATTCTAGGAGCATACAAGACATTACATTAATGAAGTCATTCTTAAATTCACTTTTCCCACACCAAGCATTGATAGTGAATGGCCATTGCCAACTACAACAATTTGACCATTGCTTCCTTGTTTCCTAGAAATAAAATTGTCTTTATTGTGGCCAATATTCTTATGGGAACCTATATCAAGAACCTGATCTATAATGCTTTCTCATAACACTAACCAATGATGTCATGCCACTAGAATCACCATCACCAGAAGCAGATGAATCTATAACTTTTGTAACAAATATAATCACTCTTCTACCTACTTTTTTCTATCTTGCAAGCCAAACTAGATGTTTTGATTTTTGATGACTTGAAACTTAAAAAATCATAACAAATGCCCTTGAAATCTAACTCTTCATGCTTATCAACCCGCTTAGAAGATTATCTTTTATCTTGTTCCATTTTTTATGTCCTTTATCCTAATTCTTATTCTTCTTATCCTTCTTTTGAAAAGTTGAGCCCTTTAATGCAGACACAAGGGCTTGCTGTCATGATGAACCAAGATTATTTAATTCTTTCAACTTCTATTTTACTACCAATACATTTTTCTTGAGATCCTCCATGAAGTGTTCATTTTATGATCATCTCACATAAGAGTCAAGAATTTATTATATGGTGCTGGAAGATTTTCTAAAACTATGGTGTACGTACACTTATCACGCCAAGAGATTTCTCCTAGAGCCACAAGCTTGGTGCTATACTCATCCAACTTAGTCAAATAGATAAGGATACTATGCTCATCCTCAAACTTAAGAATACTTAGGGTCATAGTCAAATTCACTAATTGACAAGTGCCACTAATTTGATTCATCTACAATTCTTCCCAAATCACAAATGGAGTGCCATACTTCAAGGGTTACATATTCTTGAGAAAAAAAATATACTTCAACAATATTGCTATAGCTTTTTGATAGTTTAAACCATGCTAATACTACATAAGACTATATGTAGGTAATTGAAGTTTAGCTAGATCGTAGCTAATAATGTCCCAAAATACATGTTCTAACAAAAGATTTGGCATGTTATGTTTCCATTCAAATCAATTTTCACTTCCAAGGAGAATCAATTAATCCATGTTTCTCATGTCCAAGTGTGATAGGTTTCAAATGTTTAAGGTTTTCCCTTATCACATTGAGAAGAAACCCTTATTACTCCAAGTTATCACTTCTATCTTTCAATTTAACTATAACCTCAATAGATGAATTGCCTAATATGCCACACCTTCTTGTATACCCTTCAATATGTGGAAGAGTGATGACACATAAAAGTAATCCTCTCTATATACCAAAATATTTTGATATAGCCAACAATACATGGAGGTAGAGTGATGTACAAGAGAGTAGAGTGGCATTATGAGAAATGGTATGGAGAGGTCTCGGGTTTGTCTTATGGTGTATCCTCTCATAGAGGGTAGTTATAGGTTCCATATACCATGAAGTTACATGAAAATTGGAAGGATCGGTCACCCCTCTAACAGAGTGATTCCCTTCGCACCAAATTTATGACTTGAAAGACAAATCACCTAAAGAAGAAAATGAGAGAGAGGAGATAGAAGAAGAAGATTGTTTTTAGTTTTACAATGTTTTTGAGTTTTACTATTATATTTTTGCAAGAAAATAACGTGCTAACAAAGTAAAATTGAGTACATAAAAAACATGAAAGAAACTTGTAAAATAACACCTTGAAAGCAATAAAAGATGTTTGTAAAGATGGTTAAAAAAGTTGTACATGGAGGCTTTGAAATTAAAATCTAACACTATGAAGAGCTTGAAAAATACATTGATTTAACAAAATATTCACTAAAAAAGCCTCCATATGAGCAAGATATGGCCTCCAAAAATTACCTCCTTAAGGGGGTGTCCACTAGCATCCTAGACCCTTAAGGTCTTATCATATGTCTATGGGAAAAATATCAAAACTACACCCACATGACCAGGAGATAAAAACTTAGCTCTCAATATCTGAGTACTTTCCCACCTTGTAATTATGAGCTAGAAAATTAAAAGGGCTACACATTAAAAAAAATTAAAAGGTTTTTAAAATGTTCGCGTGAAACTTAAAAATTCAAAAGTGAAATGTTTTAAATTATTAACTTCAATTTAAAGGATTGACTCCATTTTCACCATAGAGTTGAGAATTTCTCATTGTTGGTGTTAAAGCATGCATAAGTGCTTCAATGACATGATTTTTTTTATTTTTTAAATGTTGAATGTAGCCCTTCCCATGGGCCTGTTGTGGTTGTAACTCCTCTCGCATGGCCATTACACAAATCCACACTAAAAAATACACACCTTTTTTTTCTACAAAAAATTCTTCACATTTTTTCTACAGGCACTCAAAACCTTTCCATACCTTTCCACATGCTTACAATGGTGGGTATTTACTTATTTCATTAAGCAAAGATCTACCCTACAAAGAAAGAAAAACACCTTTCTATGGTTTGCATGCCAATCCATAAACTCGTTGTCTTAGCACATGAACTAGTAAACTGTCTCGATTGAAATATGTATGGTGTTTAAAATTTTTAAACACATGTAGAGATCCAAAACACCATAGAATTGTAAAAAATTAGCCATAATAGATCTAAAAAACACATAGATCCAAAAACTTGTAACTAAAAAACATTCCAATGAAACACACCCACAAAATTGAAATCGCAATACCTCATGCAAAAGACCTACACAAATGTGATTTGTGCCTTCATGCTCAAACCTAGGAATTTGATATCATGTTAGGAAAAACATTTCACATAAGATCTAACTATTGAAGGCCAACGGATGAAAACACCCAAAAAATAAAATTAAATAATGAGTATATTAAGTACCCTAACTTTATTAACTCATTGTATAAATACTTAGTTACACAATATCATAGCTTCAAATCTTAGTGCAATTGTAGTACAATTGACCTCTTTAAATAGAGTCACTAAACTAGTGATTGATGTGGTAAAATCTACGTGGGATAAATCTACACACCATATTACATCATTGATTCACTTATAGGCATCAAAGAATTGTAAGGTGTAATTACAATGTGACATTAATATTCTAACATTTATCCATAGAGATAGATTTTAAACTACCTTTAGAATGTAAAAGTAGATTAACTTACACTACACTTTGTGTATCAATTAAATCAACAAACATGTACAATTAACTTAATTTAATCATACACTTAGGGTTGTAAAATGTATAAAGGAAAATATATTTTATACTAATAGAAGAAAAGTACAAAAGAAAGATGAAGTAGTAGAGGCTAGTTTCAACAGTTGCAATTTGAAAGCTAGATGATAGCTGCAAACTAGAAATGAGGCACAAAAACATACAATTCCAACACAAACAAAGAACTCTAAACTAGATGAAATTGTGAGACCTAGTAAATATCATGGTTTCATCGACATCGATATGACTATGGTAGTGTCCAAATAAAACATAAAATTAAAAGACTGTATAGAGGCCAAAAACCTACAAGATCACACTAAAATGCACAACCACAACAACAAAAATAATATAGAAAAAATAATTTACTATTTAAATAACATAGAATAATGAAAACTATATTAAATCTAAATTAAATAAAGGAAATATGAGAGAGGGTAAGAAATACAAAACCAATGAATGAAAAGTGAACCTTGAGAAGAAGCTCACAAGATAACTTGTATCTAGGATAGGGAAATGTGGGTGACTACATTGGAGCTTTCCAAAGTGGTCAAGCCCCTATTTTGGTCTTTCGACTTGCACAAATAGTTAATATATGAAAAAATGTGTTTTTTGTGTGCTCTTATCCTACATGCATCTAGGACTAAGAACAAAAATATAAAAAGAGTAATAGAATAACAATAAATGTGTCTACACTATTCTATAATGCATGGAAAGAAGATAAGGAAAGGTATTGCCAAATGTTTTCAAGAAGCAAAAGAACAAGAACTAGATATACATTAATCTATGAATGCGAACAATAAAATAGAAATAAAATACTATTACCTTAGAGATGAAGAAGGAAACAACAATATAAGAGACTCGAATGAAGGGAGAAACAAGTAGAGAGGAGTCTTCTAGCGAAGGAGACACAGGAAAAATAAAACATTATTATGAACAAAGCTACAACATTAGCACTATAAGATAAACTACTACAACCATAGACTAAGAAAAACCATAAGAAGATGGAGATAACCATTTGTAAGTCCAAGAAGAAGGAATGTTCAATATGCATGTACAATAAACCCAAGAGAGGAATGGAATGTACAAAAACACAACCAAGGGAGAATCTACAATAAGAGGATTCTAGATCTATTTTAAAAATGGACTCTAGAAAGATTGAAATTTACAAAGGAGAAATGTTTGATTCTTGAAATCATAAATGTATGTATGTAAATTAGCTAAAGAAGATGACCTATGAGGATTCATGATGATGGATTGTCTAAGAGTGGGTGGTTGGGATCAAAGAGATATGACACTATGCGTGTTCAAACTCTAATCAAGGCATGATAGTAGAAGAAAAATATGAGTGGATCCAAACCCTAATCAAATTTGATATGAACGATATGCAATAATTTTTTTTGAAAAATCTACTCAGAAAGATAGATAAATCCTAAGGTAAAATCCTAGGTCAAGAAGTAATGTTGGGATCATAAAAAATGTAATCATGTAAACACATCTTACATAAATTATCTAGGATAAATAAATGAATGCATAATTCAATTGAACAATAATTAACCTAGATAAAATAGCTAGGATTATAATTAAAACTACAAAAATTAAATGCTCAAATAAATGTAAGAATTTAAATAAATCAATTTTATGGGTATTTAGCTTTGATTTTAATGAAGTCTTCATCTAGGTATCAAAAATTCATTCACTATGGTACCAACTCTTATACTCTATTGTTGATATATAAATTTGATTGTGTATTGTCTAAAGTCACTTCCTTGAGTGCACATTTGATTATTTATAGAAGTGAACCTATAACTCATGAACTTGATCTAGCTAATTTAAGTAGTTTTGAAACTTGTTCACCTTAGTCTTTTGATGTTTGAATTTGTTAAGGACAAGTGATGTTTAGGAACACCTATAGGCAACTTGTTGAATTGTGAGGGAGAAGGTCTTATTAGTTATTGAAAGACATAAAAATGAACCCCCTAAGGGTAAAAGACCTAAGAGATACGAAATTCTTTCTTTGTACTAACCAAACTATAAATAAAATCATAAGCCTAAAATATATAAATAATAAAGAAAGCTATAGATATGATCTACAAAGAATTAGTACAATGAGTTGGAAATGGAAACATTGAAATAGAGTTGCCTATTAGAAAATAAACACAAAAAATGAATTTGTGCACTTGATATTGGATGGATCTATGACTTAAAATGGGTTGAGGAGGTTTGGGAAATGCTTTATTGTGAATCTAGGCACTATCAAGTGACTTTTCTAGAACTTGGCCACTGCTATAGGTTTAAAGAGATATTGAAACTTTCTTGGGTGCTCTTGAATTTTTTGCTATAGTTTTACATATATCTAGAGTGTCATGTGCTTATTACTTGGTCTTGTTTTTAGCCTACAGAATGCTCATGTTGCCTCTAGATAATGAAATAACATGAGTTGAGTATGGGGGACAAGGGAAAGGATGTGTTGTAAAGGAGACTACCTCATTTAGTCCCCTTCTTAGTATATTTAAAACCTCCATAATAACACATTTTGGAAAATTAGTTGTGTGTAGACCTAGTGTTTGGTGATGCTGGTGTGTGTAATAATGGTGAATTGTAGAAACAAATCTTGGGGTTTAGATCTATCACAAGTGGTATGTTCTTGTGATCCAGAGTCAACAAAGAGATAGAATAGTGATCATAATGGGATGTGTAAGAGGGTAAAGTCTTCAAATTTAAGGGTGACGAAAATAGAGGGTTTATGAAAATTTAGGATGGTTGTGGTGAAGGAAAAGGGTCTCTAATGGATTCACAAATGGGGAAACATTTGATGGAAGTCAAATAGACTATGAAAATGATCACAAGAGGGATGCAAACAAAGGAGAAATGAAAGATATGTTGTAGATCTAAGGTAGGAGGCTTTAGCAAGGGATTTGGACAATGGAGGAAAATAAAATGGAGGCTCATGGATTCCAAATGAGAGGAGAAATAAAGAGCTATGTGAGAATGAAAGAGGAAGAAATCTTGAAAGGATCCATGGTAGAGGAATGGTGAGTATGTCCCAAAACTTTCAATATGTAGATTTGAGAGAGAGAGAGAGAGAGAGAGAGAGAGAGAGAGAGAGAGAGAGAGAGAGAGAGAGAGAGAGAGAGAGAGAGAGAAGAGAGAGGAGAGAGAGAGGAGAGAGAGAGAGAGAGAGAGAGAGAGAGAGAGAGAGAGAGAGAGAGAGAGAGAGAGAGAGAGAGAGAGAGAGAGAGAGAGAGAGAGAGAGAGAGAGAGAGAGAAGAGAGAGAGAGAGAGAGAGGGAGAGAGAGAGAGAGAGAGAGAGAGAGCAGAGAGAGAGTGAAGAGAGAGAGAGAGAGAGAGAGAGAGAGAGAGAGAGAGAGAGAGAGAGAGAGAGAAGACGAGAAGAGAGAAGGAGAGGAGGAGAGAGAGAGAGAGAGTGAGAGAGAAGGAGAGAGAGAGAGAGAGAAGAGAGAGAGAGAGGTATGTTCCTAGGATGGCAACGTAGTGCTAATAAAACCTTATCAATGTGTAATTTAATTCATAAACATTCTCAAATAGATTTCTACCATGATTTGATTTGAATTAGCGTTAGTATTTAAATATATCACACTAGTGTGTAACATTGATAATTTACACTTTAGATGGCTCATTATGATCAAATGAAAAGGTAGTAAAGGTTTAAATTTAAATTTTGCATTTTTAAGATGTGGGGTTAAGATCCACAGGTGCAAAACTAACCCAAGTTAGTTCCACACTTATATATTTGACCCAAGCCAATAAAAATACAATATCTAAGGAATGAGATGAAATATAGGAATGAATAATGTCAAAATTAAGGAAGAAATCTAGAAAGGGTCCATGGTAGAGGAGTGGTGAATTATAAAATGTTATATAAATTTAAAAAAATAAAAAAGTGGGCTAATAATAAATGTTTTAGGGACTTATCAATCATAAAAAATAAGAGATAATAGTAAGTAGTATAATGTGACCTTTTATGAATCATATTATCATGACATTGATAATAAATATTTGAGATACTTAAACACTTATCATTTTTGTATTGTATCCTATTGTTAAAAAAATATTAATATTTTATTGATATATGTATAAGTTGTAACAATTTAACTTGTACTCCAATAATCTTTAAAATAAATAATATTTTAATTATTTTTCATTGAAAATTACATATTTTACTATCAATAATAATAAAATAAAATAAATAAAAATTTAAAATAATTATTAAATACCAAAATTTATTCAATCACTATAATTACCCCTTACTAAACAAGATAGCAACAAAAGTATCATTGTATACATCCTATACAGCAAATAAGAGTACATCTTTTAATAATTTAGAGGGTTTTGCCTCAAATAACAAATAGAATAATTTAGAAGGCCAGCTTCTTACAAAGTTTAGGTTATCCTTTATAGGATTTTTTTATTTAAAAAATTGAAATAATTTTACCATATGCAGGATATGGTCCATTGGGGGAAAACTCTATTTCAAAAGAATTGGTGTAGTTCCAGTATACCTAGTTTTGCAATTTGTTGTCCCCTTTTTATAACTTACAGTAGGGGAGATTGATTTTTACAACTTACAGTAGGGGAGGTTGAGATGGGAAAAGATTGGTTTTTCAGATTACAGTGAATTGAGATGGAAGAGAGAAGTGTGAGGCTTGCCAAGAAGAGAGAAAACTGTTGCTGCAATTTGTCTTGCAGACAAGCCTGCTTCTTCAATTTGATCCTTTGGAGCTCCATGCTCGATGTATCTGTCTGGTAAAACCATTGCTCTCCACTGCATTCAGGATATTACTTATCAGTATCATGTAATGATTTATCAGAATTTAACTATATAATTTGGATTCAATCTTCATGAGGGAGTATGTGATATGATGAGAAAAACGATTAGAGTGAAACAAACCTTAAGGTTACCATCGAGCAATCCGTTCAAGGCAAGGAAATGGGAGACATGAGATCCAAAGCCTCCGATTGATCCTTCCTCCACTGTCACCAAGATTTCGTGTTCTCTCGCCAACTGTGTTATCAAACTTGTATCCAGAGGCTTGCAGAAACGAGCATCTGCAACAGTCACTGAAATGCCCTGCTCATTCAGCATTCTCCTTGCTAGCAAGCAGTTTTGTACAATGGAACCAAAACCCAGTATTGCCACTCGGGTGCCTTGCACTAAAACACGCCCCTTGCCAATCTGCAGGCGTGGGGAGTTAGTGATCACTCTACTTAAACATCATCCATTTTAATGATCAAACAATCAATACCAATTTTACACCTCATCTACATCAAAATGTTGTAAATATTTGTCTTATTTTTATTCGCTAAAACTGATCTTTGACTGCTGAAGAAGATGATGTTTAAGAATAGCCGTCAATGATGGATTCATTCTAATTTGAATGTTGAAAGAGGAGTATTGAAAGGAAAAGTTGGATGGATTCATTCTAATTTGCAGGCGTGGGGAGTCAATGATCACTCTACTTTCATCCATTTTAATGGTCAAACAATCAATACCAATTTTACACCTCATCTGCATCAAAATGTTGTAAATATTTGTCCTATTTTTATTCGCTAAAACTGATCTTTGACTGTTGAAAAGGATGATATTTAAGAATAGCCGTCGATGATGGATTCATTCTAATTTGAATGTTGAAAGAGGAGTATTGAAAGGAAAAGTTTGATAGATTAATTCTAATTTGAATGTTGAAAAAGGAGTATTGAAAAGAAAAATTTCCCAAAAAAAACGACAAAATTTATTTGCATCAATGTTTAGGATTACTCTCTATGGTTATACCTCAAGAGGATGACCTTTATTATGTAAAGGCAAATTGCCGAGGCCAAGACCATTGCTCCTGGGGAACCTGAAACAGGAAGGGCGATCATCAATGGATGCAGCAGTGGCGACCATGTGCATAAGCTCAACCTCGTCAGAGGGAGCCATCACAACCATGTTGGGCAAGCACGCCATGTAGGTGATGTCAAATGCTCCACAGTGAGTTGGGCCATCTGCTCCCACTAGTCCAGCTCGATCAATTGCAAAACGTACTGGTAACTTTTGCAAATCTACATCATGAGCAACCTGCAAATTCATCTGTATAAGTATACTTGTTGCACATTTTAGATCCATATATTCCGCAAAGAAAACATTATCCATTTTAATGGTAAGCAATCAATAGCAATTTTACACGTCATTCAAGGTTCTATCTTAAACATCATCCACTTCAACAGTCAAACATTCAATTTTGGCCAATAAAAATAGAACAAATATTTACCACTTTTTGTTGTGGATGAGGTGTAAAATTGCTATTGACATGTACTTGAACATCATCCACTTCAATGGTCAAACAGTCAATAGCAATTTTACACCTCATCCACAGCAAAAAGTGGTAAAGATTTGTCCTATTTTTATTGGCCAAAATTGAATGTTTGACTGTTGAAGTGGATGATGTTTAAGAACAGCCGTCATGACTAATAAAAATTGGTAAATATTTGTCCTATTTTTATTCACCAAAATGAATTATTAACTGTGGAAGTGGATGATGTTTAAGAATAACGGACTAATGAATATTACTTGGTCGTAGCCCCTCTGCAGGAAAGTGGAGTAAATGGCACAGAAGGGCTTGAGGCCTTCTGTGGCTAACCCTGCAGCAAATGTAACAGCATGTTGCTCTGCAATGCCCACATTGAAGCAACGATCAGGGAACTCTTTCTCGAAATAATTGAGCCCTGTGCCTCCTCCCATGGCTGCATGGATTGCCACGATTTTATTGTCTAGTTTAGCCTCTGCAATCAGAGATTCTGCGAAGCATTGAGTGTAGGTGAGAGTGGAGTTCTTGGGCTGGAATTGTTTGCCAGTAGCTGGCTGGAACTTCACCCCTCCATGTAATTTGTCAGCAGCAATTTCAGCTGGAGGGTAGCCCTTTCCTATTTCTGTCACCAAATGAATCAGCACCGGTCCTGTAGCTGGCATGCTCTTCACCTTGTCCAAGATGCTAACCATGGCTTCAATGTCATGCCCATCCACAGGCCCGATGTAGTACAACCCCAGCTCCTCAAACATAGAAAAGGTTGAGGGGCTTATCAACCCTCCTGCACAATCCTCCACCTTTGATAAAATTTCACAAGGTTGCTCCCCAACGTGCTTCATCAAGCCCTGATCGTTCACCAAGGACCAATCACACAATTGTTAGCTTCTTACAATTAAGGAATTCAAACATCATGTTTCTACATTCTAGGAAAATAAGGAAAAAATTGGCTTTACTTAATCATTATGATTTCAATGGTGAAATAGTTAATGGAAAGTTTATTTAAATATTAAATGATTTTAAACTGTGAATACTAATTTTATATTTTATTTAGTGTAGATTGTGTACCTAGTAATTTGGTGGAATGGATACTCTTTAATCTTTGGTTTTTAGCTGAAGAGGTTTCATCCTAAGGCTCATGTTTTAGTGTTGGGTAGCTAAATGATTATGTGGGTTTGATGAGAGGCTCGTGCTCTAGTATTGGGTAGCTAAATGATTATGTAGGTTTGATGAGTTGGTAGTTGGTCCTTCAGTTGAGAATCCTATTTTTCAAATGGGTCTATGATGCAAGCGCTTCTGGTTAATACTCATGCTTTTCTTTTTTGATGGAGATCATCCACAAGTTATACTCATGCTTTTGTTTTTTGATGGAGATCATCCACAAGTTTGTTTTTGCTACCCGATACGGAAGCACGAACCTTAGGTTCCGATACGGAAGTACGAGCCTTAGGTGGAACATCTTTAGCTGAGAGCCAAGGAATGAGGTATCTCCATTTTGCTTGGGGCACGATCCTAGCCTCACCCTTATGGTGTCGGGGGCCTTGCACTTAGCAAGACTTGATCCCTAGTGGGCTCATTCAAAACCTTTCAACTTCACCAGCAGACCAAAGACCCTTTGACTTGGGTTAATGGACTTGGATTTTTAATATACATGTTTTTTTTTGTTAATATTGCCTTGGATCAATGTTGTTTTATTTCAAAGGCATATAGTCTCTATTTTTTGGTTGGTTCTTAGTTTTTGATTGGAAAAGAATGACATAGATGTGTATCTTCTGCTCTCCTTTTCGTTTTAATCTTATGTAGTACCTCTATAGTTCTATATATAAATAAAATAGTTCACGTGCTTGCACCTTTTGCCTTATTGCCTTAAAAAAAATGTTATTAATTATTAAACTGTGTATAAAATTATGTAATCATTAACTATTAACAAATTTATGTGATTATTAACTATTAAACTCCTTGTATACAGTTATGTGAGTTTAATTTTTTTAATTTTCATCAAAATAAAGAGAAAAAGAGAGATAGAAGGTTTAATGGTCAAATGGTCAAACGGTCAATAGCTATTTGACACCTCATTCACAACAAAAAGTGGTAAATATTTGTCCTATTTTTATTGGCCAAATTTGACCTTTGACTGTTGAAATTGATGATATTTAAAAATAACCCATTCACATTAAAATGTAGCAAATAGTTGTCCTATTTTTATTAGTCAAATATGATGTCTTAAATATCATCCACTTTAACAGTCAAAGGTCAATTAAAATAAGACAAATATTTACCACTTTTTATTGTCAATGAGATGTAAAATTGCTATTGAGTGGTTGACCATTGAAACAGATGATATTCAAGTAGAGCAATTTAAGAATAACGTATAATTAACCCAGGGTGTTGAAGTCAACTTTACCAATACTGGTATATTGACTTCAACACACCAGATCCCATATAAACAACTGATATATTGACTTCCACACATCCATTCAAACTAAACTTACACAATAAAAAAACAAACAAACAAGTGGTATATTAACTTCAACACACCCATTCAAACTAAACTTACACAAAACAAAACAAAAATAAGATACATAAACTAAATAACTATTTAGTCACCTCTGCAGCTTCTCCCAACATGCGGAACTCGGTGGAGGAGTGGAGATTAGACAGCGTTCCAACAGGCGGCGCCGCCGGGTCTAAAGTGGCGGTGGGGAGAGAGAGGTGGTTATATTCGTTGAGAATGATGATGAGATTGGAGTCAAGATAACCTGCATTATTCATGGCCTCGTAAGCCTGGCCGGCAGTCATGGCGCCGTCTCCTATCACCGCCACCACGTGGTTTCCTTTTCTTAACAAGTCTCTTCCAGCCGCCATTCCCAGGGCCGCAGAAATACTAGTCGAACTGTGCCCAACGCCAAAGGCGTCATATTCACTTTCATCTCGCTTTGGAAATCCGGCCAGGCCTGAAGTCTGTCTTGTTGTGTGCATCTTCGACCTTCTTCCTGTCAATATCTTGTGTGGATACGCCTGCAGATTTCAATACATTAGATTGTGTAGGTTTGTCGTTACACCAAAATTTGTAAGTGTTAGTGAACTTTTCAAACCAGCACCTTCATAGAAATCAATATTCAGAGGTGTGACAGTTAATCTAACATCGAAATTATAGAATTGGAAAAGCGAAAATAATACCTGCTGAGCTACGTCCCAAATAATCTTATCCTGTGGGAGATCGAAGACGTGATGGAGAGCTAAAGTGAGATCCACAATCCCGAGGTTAGAACCCAGATGCCCCCCAACCTTTGGCACAACTGACACAATTTCTGCTCTTAGTTCACCTGCCAGCTGATTCAAATCCTACACATTCAATGTTACAAACGTTTTCAATTCGAGCTATTCTTAAATATCATCCACTTCAACAGCCAAAATCCAATAAAAATAGGAGAACTATTTATCACTTTTTGCTATGACTGAAGTACAAAATTGTTACCACTTTTTGTTATGAATGAGATGTAAAATTGTTATTGACTATATAACTATTGAAATGAATGATATTTAAATAGAATGTTCAATCAGTATATCTTTTAACCAGTGATAATCCTAACCCTAGTACAATGCCTCCAATCAAGAAAATGTCCAACCTGTAGAGATAGATTCTTAAGATGCTTGGGATAAGTGATGGTGTCAAGCAAAGGTGTGAGAGGCTTTTCCTCTGCAAACACAATCTTTCTTGCCATCTCCGTGACATTTGTCTTTCTTTGTTTGGAGTTGCCTGCTTTTGCACACACATTCCAACCCTACATGCCCAAATTCATATCCAAAAATATGATTTAGAAAGAAAGAAGAATATACTATACTTAAATATCATTGAAGCAATATAATCGACAGACAAAACAAACCCAATTGATTGTAGTTTACCTTTCTTCTCGCAGTCTCACAGTTAAGAGATTGCAGTTTGATCTTCTTGGGCGAGGCTGAAAACAAACTGGGTGTTCCTGTAAATGAATTGGCATCGCCTGAGTGAAGGAGCGTTGCAGAAGTCACGTTATACGTGGAAGCCATTGTTGTCTTCTGTCTGGGAAGACCCCAACAAGATATATATGGTCGTTGAGATCTTTATAGGCAAAGTCAAATACAGCGTGCCCGGGCAACCTCTTCTTAAATGTATAATGGCATCTTGATAGTCTGTCTGGATTGTAGTGAGGCTTTTCCTTTTTTCACACGACTTGTCAAGCATGTTTACCTTATGCTGTTTGTCTTTCATGCTTGTGTTTTGTGTTGTCACACTTCAATCTTTTAATAAATATCGGTCTTGGTAGCGAATCAGCAATGCAGATGCTCACAATTTGTCCTTTTCCATGACTTTGAACGTTTCTCTAAACTCAGCCTTTGACTAAGTTTCAATCCATGCCATGAAGGAAACTTTGCAACTAATCCAAAATCGCTGTGTTTTGGTTGGATCAATGCTAACATTGCACTACCTAGCATTTTGGAGAATCATTTGCCCAAACATTGCTTGGACTCGGCAATACCTTATTAATCATAGTTTAGAATTACTTAAGATTGGATGGATTAGAAGTTTGAGTGATAAATTTTTTTTTTATGGAGATCATTCATAAGGTTATTTTTGTTATTTGATACGGGAGTAGGATCTAAGGATTGAGGGGTATCCATTCTGCCAAATTCGTCTGAGGCACGATCCCAACCTCATCCCTTATGGTGTTGGGGGCTTTGCACTCAACAAGACTTAATCCCTAGTGGGATTATTCAAAACCTTTCATCTTCACCAGTAGACCAAGGGCACTTTGACTAATTGATAAAATTTGAATTGGGTCACCCTCATATTATTCTAGGATGCAATCACTATGTGTTTTGGTTTATATTGCATATTTCCATCCTTTGTGGAATTTGATTTTCGATACTTGTAGAAGATATTTGCCTAATATATATCTATGTAAGAAAAATTGAGTGGGTTTAAGAATCATTGTTGGGGCCTACTATAACAATGGGAAAGAGTGACCAAATTCCTTATTAGTAGTCATGGCTTGAGATTGATTAAACAATAATAGAGATAAAAAATAAACACAGGTGTTGGTTGTTGATGTGACTACACAACAGTCAATAGTTGAACTTGCACATGTTGTGACATATATGTGAATGCGTTCTTCTATTTCAATTAAATGCTCTCCATGACACTTGATGATTAAAATGAACAGGATGATGCCTTTAAATATGTTGGAAATAAGCTTGCCTTTGTCTCTCTTCAAACATTATCGGAGCAATAGCTCCACTTGCTCTATTTTGACATTATTTATACAAGCATTAATGTACACAACTAACCTATACATGAGTATTTAGTATTTAGAATTGTCTAGATGTAATCACATAGAAGCCATCAAATTTCTTATAATTATGTTGAAGATGGAGACTTCAAGAATACACTAGAAATATGTAAGCATTGTTGTACAAATATGTAATTAGCTGCAACTATGTATAAGAGAAGAGAAGATTAATGAAGAAAAAGAGTAGCAACATTTTTGTAATTAATTCATATATGTGTATTTTTGCATTATCTATGTGCATTTTTCTTTAATTCTCAACAATAATTTATTTATGAGTAAAATAAACCATAGGTAAAATAAAGTACACATAAATTCTTTCAAATTCGTATGAGAGCCAAGTTGGGCTTGGTAAGGGAAATTTGTTGTTGGTTTGTTCAACAAAACTTGGGTTTTAAGTTTCTTTTATTTGGGTGATTATTAAATCAAGCTTGGAACCAAGGTTTGACATATTTTAGGCAAAGGTTGAAATATTCTCTCGGGAGGTTTGAACAATGACTAACAACAACAATTTGTGGCCATATATACCAATTTTTTATAGGAGAAATTATGACCATTAGAGCATTAAGATGAAGATAATATTTCTCTCAAGAGTTGTGGGAGCTTGTAAAGAGTGGGTTCTCATAACCTACTAATTAAGCAACATATACTAGCTTAAGTCAAGTTGAGAAAAGTTTGTTAAAGAAAAAAGGAGGGAGCTAATTGTATTTATACAAATGGTAATGGATGACTCTATTTTCCATGGGTTGTAGCAATAAAAAAGTCCAAACAAGCATGGTAGATTCTTCAAAATGTATACCAAGGAAAAACCAAGGTAAAATTAATGAAGTTGCAAATATAGAGAAGAGAGTTTGAGAACTTGCTAGTGGAAGAGTCTGAGTCAATGGAAATTATTTATTTGAGAACTTTCCAATGGAAGAGTCTAAGTCAATGGAAGAATTATTTACCTAAGTAGTCACTATCATAAACTAGTTAAGGATAGTTGGAGAGAATATTGAAGAACAAAGGATTATAGAGATAATTTTAAGGAGTTTTTGTGAACAGTTTGATTCTATTGTGATTTCTATTAAAGAATCAAAATATCTAACAAGGTTATCTATAAATGAGTCAATGGGGTCACAAGAGACCTATGAACAAAGGATAAATCAAATAGCCATAACTTCTTGGATCAAGCTTTTCAAACACAAGTACTAATGAGCACTGATAGTAGAGGAGGAAGACTTTATGCAAGAAGAGGAAGAGGAAAAAATTATTATCAAGAAATCAATGTGTTATGTCAGAAAATGTCCCCTTGGGGGCTTTTCCCTCTTAAGGTTTAGCTCCCGGGTCCTTAGAATGCATTTAGAGCATCTTGCATGATAATTATGAATCCCAATGAGAAAACCTTAAAGTCTTATGGAAAATAGGGCCTAGGGGGTGCTATTTTAATAATCCCTGAACAAAAATGAGAGGGTGGACTTGGACGCTAGTGCCCTAGTCCTACCCTATTTTTGGTTTGCCCTAAATTTTAATGTCAGTTTTATAATCGTTATTTGGGTCCTATGGTGACATCTCAAGTTTGAATTATGAAATTCTTAGCAGGAATCTTTGTAGTTGCATATATAAGCATGTTTAGGATTTCATTTGCAAACTAGAGATGGACATTGTGAACTTGTGACTTTATGCTAAAGTGATTCTAGGCATTCATTGTGTTGCAAAGTAGTATTTTGTTGTTATTGTGTTTGTGATTGCAGATTTGACTCCATCTCCTCATGGCATGAAAGATCTTCTTCTTCCATGAGATCTACACTTCAAGGTGATATCTATTATGTTTTCAATTATTTATTATTTAGATTTTGCATCTATCCTGTAGGGATATGCACCCTCATCTAACAATGGTGTTTGGAAGACCTAAAAGTCTCTTCAGGGCTTGACCGAGGCAAGCCTCTAAACACCACAACCCCCAACCACACTCCTTTGTGATTGCAGGTTACATGTATCAAGTTTTGTGGAGTGGAGTTGTAGAAGGAGGCTGCATACAACAAGGATTCAAGATCTGAAATAAAGAGGACAAAGTTCAACATTTTGAGTCACGGGCGCTAGTGGAAGTGTCCTCCAGAATTACAGACACATAAACAAACTAAACAGTGGTAATCAACATCCGAAGAGCTTTCGACATCTTGAAAAACATCTGGCATTGGACTAGGGTGCTAGTGGCAGTGTCCTCCACCCTTTCTGGGGTAGAAACAAAAGATATAGTGAATATCAGTGTTAGAAGGAGATCCGGATTCCATGCAGAAAATAGTACCTTGGATAGGGGCACTAGTGGAGGTGTTCCCGATTGTTCCATATTCCAAACTTCAAAAAATAGTGAGTTAATAATCTCTGTCCTTCACCTCAGTCTGAAAGGATTTGTCATAATTCATCAATTTGCTTACTGTTTTGTTTATTTAGGGTTTTAAGAATACTTGAGCATTAAATTGAGATATTATTGTTTGATAACATTTGAGCTTCCACATCGTCCAAGTGACAACCCAACCTATTAGGTGAATGCTCCCGCTTAGTAGAGATTCAACTCAGTTGCTATGTCCTTGAATGTTTGATGAGAAGGGAGGATCTAAACCAAATCAACCACATTCATCATCAACTCATCCCCCCTTTTTCATACAAAAAATTTTGGTGAACCCATGTTTTTAAATTTTTGCACCTTGTTGAGTGTTGTGTGATAGATTTGCATTCATTCATCTTATTGCATTTGAAAAAATTACAAAAAAATTGAAAAACTTGAAAAAATTGGCATCTTAGGCTTGCATTTTAGCATAATTCAAATTAATTGGCATTTAGTTTCATTAAATTTTTGGTTATTTTTATTAGATCTTATTTAAATTACATAAATTCATCATTTAGTATTCATTAGCATTGCATTTTCATGCTTAAATTATCAAAAATTGCTTGAAATTGTGTATTTTTCATAAAAACCTAGTTTTGCATTAGCCAGGGTTTGTAGTCAAAATCTTGTTTTAGATTTTACTACCTTTTTAAAACACTCATTAGGACTTATTTCTAATTGTAGTGTTGCATCATAGTGGCTTTCTTACAAAATTTCATGTCTAGGGTTTGAAAACCTTGCATTTTCACTAGATTTGGCCTTATCATCTCTCTAGAATTGCATTATAGGTGTGTTGTAAAGGATTTTGTTTAATTTTTTGACTGATATCAGGGTTATAATCTTCTTCCTCTCCACAAATCCTTTACAACACCCTTTCTATTAGGCCTCTACACTAAAAATTGGTGAAAAATTGCATATTTTAGGTGTATTTTCACTAAGTTTTGACTTGTCATCACTCTAGACTTGCATAAAAGGCATGTTGTGAAGGATATTGTTGCATCATTGGGCTGTTCTTATGCATATTATTTTCTGTCCCTCTTGAAATTCCTTACAACACCTCTTCTTTCACTCATTTGCATTGAAAAAGGTTGAAAAAATTAAGCATTTTGGTTCTTAAACATATCTTTCTCCCAGGGTTTGTTCTATTAGTTTGTGCATTGAGTGTTGCATGCTATTGTATGAGTCTTATAACTCACTGTTCTAATAGAAATATCCATTTAAGAAGAAGTAGGAGACTCATGGGATCTAGTGCTCTTGAAGAAAATGATATTCCTACCTCTAAAAATCTATTGAACACCTTCTTTACAAAATGAGAGACAAAAATTTTGCAAGACACTATCCATCATACAACCACTATGGAAATTCAAATAGTTCATGATGTAGAGGACACTATTGAGGTGGTCACACATGTACCTAATGAGAAAATAAACAAACTGGATAAAGAGCTAGCCGATTTTCAAGCATTTGTTGAAAATGAAAGGATAGTGGAAGAAGCTATACATGTTATGCCGGTGACTGAATGTGCAAATGGTATTAATAACATGTTGTCACCATCTCACATGCAAGTATTAACACCTATACCGACTATGGGAATATCTACATTTACATCAACAATTTTAACCACTAATGCAAATGCTTGTAGTAATACTACCAATGATATTGGAGTATCTCACAGCACTAATTCACAAAATTACAAAGATGTGGGATTTAATTATCAAAATTTGGCACCTAAGACAACCTCTTCTATGAACACTTCCTCTCAACCACCCCTCCATCCCACTTATTCACCTCGCAACCACCTTCCACTTATCACTATGTTCAACCACCACTTACCTATTCACAACCTCCGCTTGTCACTACTCAGGATTAATCACCTCCACACTTCAGTTCTAATTCATCACAACAAACAACATCTCCTAATGATGCCATCTTAAACCAACTCTTGCAAGGCATGACTTCTTTACAACAATAGGTGATGAACTTGATGAATTCTTCACAACCTAGTATACCAACTTATCATGCCCATAATTTGCTATCTTATGCAATCTTGAGGACTCCTATGCCTAAGAAGTTTGAAACTCTTCTCTTTGAAAAATATGGTGGAAAAGGTGATCCTAATACTCATGTGGCAGCACACGACTATGTGTAGTGATTTCTACTTTGAAGAAGATTTGATTTCAAAACTTTTCCAGCGATCTCTCAAAGATACGACTCTAGAATGGTTTTTCTCTTTACCTCTAAATTCAATACACTCTTTTTTGCAACTAGTTGATCAATTGTTACAACAATTTCAAGCAAACATTGGACCTCAAGTCTCCTTGATTGATTTAGTTCATTGCAAGTAAGGTCTGAAAGAGAAGTTAACTGAGTTTATTAGTCAGTATCAATCTCTCTATGCACATATTCAATATCAGATGAAGGATGAGGATGTTTAGAAGGTGTTTATTACAAATCTACAACCTAACATCTGTGACAAAATTCTCTAGATGAAGTATAACTCCTTTCAACATTTATGTACTACCCTTCGTGATTATCAACTTTCGTCTAGTCAGTATGAAAACCAAAACTCATCGGCTCAAGTTGGTCAATCCACAAGTGGACCATCACAAAACAACTTTAAGAGGAATAATATTCTACCTTCATCAAGGTTAACAGACAAAATTCAAACAATTTCTCACAAGTGTCTGCTATCACCAATCCGAAGAAGACACCGTTTCAACAAAGAAAGTTTACTCCAATATTTGAATCCTATCATTCTATCATGAATCAAGCTATGAGTAATAACCTCATGAAGCTTCCTCTGATTAAACCATTGGATCCTAGTAGAATGCAAGGACCTTATTTCGATGCTAATGCTTTTTTCCATTACCATTAGCAACAAGGACATGATACTAAATGATGTATGCATCTTAAACATGAAATAGAAGACCTCATCAACTCAAATGTTATATAGGTATCAGGTGTGAATGATAATGGAAATAAGTCGGTTGTTCCACCAAATTAGAATTTACAAATCTTTACTAATCCCTTTCCTAAACATACCAATAATAACATGAAGGAACAAAATACACTAGAAGTAGAAGATGACCATTTGAACTAAGATGAGATAATTGCTACAATAGAAGTGGATACAGAAATACTGAAGTATCACCTCGCCCATGAAGGAATGGTATCTATGCTGAGGTTCCTCCCCCATTATCCCTTCAAGGATCGGGAGATAATCAAAATGCATTAGTAAAACAACTAGAACAACAAAAGCAAGAGATCATGACAAAAGAAAAGATTGAAATAATACAAGATAGTCCTTTTCACTACGATAGACAGAATCAACAAAATAAGAGAACTAAAAATTGGAAAAGAGCAAGATGGTTATCATCAGTTGGAAAATGTGAGGGTAAAATGTCGAATCAATCAAATGAATTAAATAAGACCCAAACATCAACAGAATAGAGAAACAAAGAAGATTCAAATGAACAAAGCAATGAACAAACACAACAAACCTCTTCTGTTTCGAAACTTCTGTTGTTCGCCTATCACGAATCGTCCTTTCGTAGATGAGATGAGCCCTCAGAGAGTGCAATCTTTTAAAGCTGTTTGAGGAAGTCGATGGTGAACGGCTATGGTGTGATATGCAATGAAGGTGAGCTCCAATGCAACAATGGTGATCTCAAGCTTGTAGATGACAAGTGGGTGCCAAAGGCGTGCTGGTGATATTTCTGCAGAGTAACGATGTCAAAAGCCTGGATGACTAGAATGGAAGAATGAAGCTTCATTTATAGACTTGGAAGAATGGGAATCAACGGTTGAGAGGAGATGTGAAGATCGACGGCTGAGAATGGTTGAGGAATGTGCAACCAGTAGAAATGTGACAAGTGTCCCAGCTCCATCATGAAAGAGGGGATGTGACAAAATTGATTGGAGAGTTAACTCCATTGACTGAACAGTTAACAGACTTGATTGATCAGTTAGAAGAGTGGATTATGGGATTGACTGAATTGATTGACCAGTGAACTGGATTGATTGAGGAGTCAACATAATAGATTGACCAGTGAACTCAAATGACCAATCAGTTAACAGATTTGATTGATTAGTTAACTAACTTCTGATTTGAGAAGAAATAGGCCATGTGGGTGAGAGAAAAATAGGTAATTAAATATTAAATATATTTAATTACATGTGCAACTTGATGATGTGGACAAGGTGAGGTGGAAAAGGTGAGGTGTAAAGGTGAGGTGGATTTTTGAATTTAGAACTTAGGATAGAGGAATTTAGATTAATTAAATAATTTATGATTATTTAATTGTGTAGGACATTTAGAAGAATTTTAATTAAATAAATAGAATTTATTTAATTATGGAACAGTGAATCGATTAAATAAATTTAGAATATTTAATTAATTAATAGAAGAATGGAATAAATATTTAGAATATTTATTTAGGATGATTCGTGTCATTTTTAGGCGTATACATTTTGCCCCTCTTTGATGCAATGTAGTTTACAGCATTGCTTCAAAGAATAAATAGCCTGATAGTGATATATGCCCCAGTTTGCCCCTGGTACATGTTATGACGATAGGATGCCCCCTCGGGAAATTGGACGGGAAAAGGGTGAAAGATTCAGAGACGGACAATCTCACGAAGACGAAGGGGTTAGGATAGGTTAGAATGAAGAAATCGGTTGAAGAAAGAGTCGAATGATATGCGATGCAAGATGGAATGATGACACACACAAGCAAGCAAGCAAGTATACACAAATGACACAAGAACAAACAAGGTATTGCCCCTGTCAAGCAGTAAACCAATGATATACTGATAATGATATACGACAGTGTTGTCATGGTGGGGAACAATATATCCCTAGACCAACACGACAGGCGTGTTGTCATGGCGGGGAATGATAGATCCCTAGAGCAACATGAAGGATAGTGTCTGGTTTCAGGAAATGAAGCATGTCATGTAAGACGCGTGTATTGGTCTGATTTCGACAATGCAACATCTTGTATAAGACAATTGATTGATTAACTGATCGAGTTGGTTTACGACCAGACAAGGATCAAGACCACTGATTGTGATTGGATCATTTGTGCAAGATTGACTTGACATGATTGATATGGATTAAGGATGGACCTGCATGGGGATCATTGCTCGGATTGACTAGATTGAGAAGAATTGACCACAACGATAGATAGAAATTTGATTGATAGAAGAAAGACTCGATAGAAGGACTCGCAAGCTTTTGTAAACATTGATACTCTGCATTGTTGGATCTTTATTGCATGGGGTATGGTATGGATGTATAAATGGATATAGGATGGATGCTTTGCTATTGGATTGCTTTATTTCATCATTGGGCATTTTGTTTTTGGTACTTTTTTGAAATGTTGTAAGTGAATACAAGCATCTAGGTATAATTGAACTGAGATGACCTGAGTATCACTTACATGGATTGTGATTTAGCAAGTTAATACAAGCATCTAGTCAAAATTTGAATCTAGATGACCTGAGTACCTCTTGCATTTCAACAAGCAAGGATTGCCCCCGTTCCCGTAAGACCTTTGATGTCCTCGATGATCTTTTGCCGATCATGTCCTTAGACAAGGCTTCACATTACTAAAGTTTAATCCACAAACAACAAACAAAGAAAGTAATCATGCCCCCATCATAGTATCTCTAGCTTTTGGCATCCTTGAGTAGCATAGGAAGGTATGATAGCAAAAATCAAGACTCTGTAACTTAACCCTAGGTTCCAATCTACAAAGCAGATTCAGATACAATGCCCTACCTCATTCACCAAAGTCATTGAAATGGGGCTATTCATTGAGAAAGCTATGATCGCCAAAGGAACTCTCAAGCTCTACAAGGACACACCTCCTTCCAATTACACAATTGACAAGTCAAAGTTTTGGACCAAGAACAAGAATGTGGTCAACGATGGAGTAGTGGATGCCAAGGCGGCAGCCCCTAAACAACAACCCATATTCACTCTTAAGGAAGAAGCAAATAACGGTGCACTCAACAAGCCACCCCCTCGGGAATCTAGACCTTGGTTCAATTCAAATCCAAGGAGAAAATTCACGCCGTTGGGAGAATCTCAAGAGTCTGCTCTCAGGAAGTTGTTGGCTAACAATGAAATTTCTCTACTACCAACAAGTGACTATGAGCCTATCGTCAAACCTCCCTATTGGAAGGACACAGACTACTGCGAGTATCATCGAGGAAGGGGGCACACGACTAACAATTGTATCCGCCTCAAGAATGTCATACAAGATATACTAGATCAGAATCAGGGAGGGACACAACAGCATAGCTCCAATGAATCTCATGTGGCCTACCGGGATCCTCTCCTAAACCACAACCGGCCGTATAACAACAATCACAACAGCGGTCACAACAACAACAATGGTTACAACCACAACAATGGTCACAATGGCAACAACTCCAATGGCCATAACAATAATGACAACAATCGCAACAGGCCAAACCAGAACAGTGGGTCGAGTAATGCTAACTATGCAAGTGTTCCCTTTGAGTACACCATTAACTGCATTTCTGAGCATGTTCCGCAAGTCAACGTCATATCCCCCAACCAACAACCAGGACCTAACAGAATTGGTTGTAGTATAATTACCCACAGTGGTAGAGTCATGATCAACACCACTCCTCCAAGGTCGTCACCCTCTCCGTCCAACTCCCGCCCATATAATGTCATCGACCAATTGCAAAAAACTCTGGCTCACATTTCTATATTGGAGCTCTTGCGTCTATCTCCTTCTCATAAGGAGATTCTCGAGAAAGCCTTAGTGGAAACTACTGTCCCCACTAACCTGGCCCAAGAGAAGTTTCAAACCATGGTTGGCAATCTGACATCTTCCCCTTCCATATCATTCACTGAGCAAGATGACCTTTTCGTATCTCAACCCCACAACACTCCCCTACACATTGTCGCATTCGTACACAAGCACCGCATCAAGAGGGTTCTCATTGATGGGGGTGCCGGTTTGAATATTTGCACTTTGAAGCTAGTCCTTGCATTGGGGTTCTCTGAACAGGCAGTGGATCCACGGAGGAAGATTACCATAAAGGCCTATGACGAGGAGGAACGAACCACAAAGGGCACGGTTGTCCTACCCATTCAAGTGGGACCGGTAATTAAAGATGTGGTGTGCCAAGTCCTTGATCGGGAGCTTGCTTACAATATTCTACTAGGGAGACCATGGATCCACGCCATGAAGGCTGTCCCCTCCACCTACCATCAATGCATAAAGTTCCCACACGATGGCAAGCATGTCACCATACAAGGCGACCCTGATCCCTACCAACACTGCAATTCTTTCCAAGCAAAACCTGAATGTGTCATACCCAACAATCGAGCCCACATTTCCCCTACCTCGCAACAGGACCATTCTACTGAAGCTTCCTCCTCACGGCCTAAACCAATGAAAATCACCATAAAAGAAAATGGCGTGGGGGAATACCAGATTGAGCACAGCCTCAACCTTGCAAAAATGCCCCTGTCTCCTCGCTCCTTTGGCCAGCCCAAGCATCAACCCAGGCATTTTCCAAAGCCCTCTGCTCCTCCTATCACTCCCGCAAACCCCTTTGTAAAATGGGGGACCTTATCCGATGAATCAGAGGAGTGAGATCTCTTGCAATGGCTTTATGCCGAAGAAGAAAACACACCCCAAGATCCACCCAGACTCCCTACAGAGCTCTATGGGCGAGGTGAGACCATCTTGCATAGGATGGGATATGAAGGACAAGGCCCTATCGGCCTCAGAAAAGAAGGGATCATTGAACCTATACAACCTTCTTCCTCCTCTTCGGCTAGAAACACCACTGGCTTGGGATACACAGGCAAGGGTAAAGCCAAGGAAAATGCCTATCTTGTGGAGACAATCAAAACACTCCAAGTGGATAGTGACATAGATTCGGATGATTCCAATGAGTATGAGTGGGACGAGCTAACGGAGCACTCCTACAATGACAAAGAGGTTGACACCATCCAAACTCTTAGCCCATATCATGAGAGACAAACGCAATGGGACAGACCACTGGAGTTTGATTTGCCCCTCCCTGAGGTTATGGCTTTTGAGGAAAGTATAGATTCCATTGCGATAAACAACCTGGAAGAAAGTACCACCCAGAACACTACCCCCACCTGTGCTCCTAGTATTTCCATCCACACTATCAACGAATCAGGTCTTTCATCTGACTCCCTTCCCCTCTTGCACCCTGAGCTTATTGATTGGGATCTGCAAGGAACCCCCCAATTAGATACATTCCAGAACGATGATGCCTACATTGACTATATGGGACTTAGAGATCACTTACCAAAAGGAGATCATAAAGCCGGTTTCGCTATCGAACTCAACACTGTAGCTTACTTCGGGGAGGGTGCCAAGCCTTCTAGTCGCAAAAATATAAAGATCAAAAAGGGATCTGATGGTGAAAACCGCCGTGCGGCAGTGTCAGATCATAAAACAGTAAAAAGAAAGGACGTATCTGAAGGTGAAAACCCAACTGTGTCACCTGACGATGGAATGCTTGACACCCTCCCAAGTGATATGTATCAAGAAAGGTCACAGATCGTGGTAGAGCCAACAGAGCCAGTGAACATTGGAACCGAAGAGCAGCCTCAGATTATCCACTTTGCAAAATCTCTCACGCCACCTGAGAAAACCAAGTTTGTACCATTCTTTAAAAAGAAGAGAGGCAGCTTTGCTTGGTCATATGCCGACATGCCAGGTTTGGACCCAAACCTGATCCTACATCAGTTGCCATTGGATCCAGGGGTGAAGCCCGTAAAGCAAAAACTGAGAAAGATGCATCCCCATATAGCCCTTCTGGTCAAGGAAGAACTCAAGAAATTGCTAGACATGGGGTTCATCAGGGCCATAGATTACCCCGAATGGATATCAAACATCGTGCCAGTGTCTAAACCAGATGGCAGTGTTCGACTATGCAACGATTTTTGAGACTTAAACAAAGCATGCCGCAAGGATGACTTTCCCTTGCCTAACATCGATATCATAGTCGACCTCACGGTAGGACATACAATGCTGTCACTCATGGATGGATTCTCAGGGTACAACCAGGTCAAAATAGCACCAGAGGATCAGCACAAAACCGCTTTCACTTGTCCATGGGGTACCTTTTGCTGGAATGTCATGCCATTTGGGTTGAAAAACGCAGGTGCTACATATCAGCGAGCCATGACAACCATATTCCACGACATGATGCATGTGACCATGGAAGATTATGTTGATGATATCTTGGCAAAATCACTCACCAGGGACTCACACCTGGACACATTAGAAAAAGTCTTCCAACGGTTGGATCAATTCCAAGTAAAACTGAACCCGAAGAAATGTGTGTTTGGGGTCACATCAGGCAAGCTGCTAGGCTTCATCGTGTCAGTAAACGGCATAGAAGTAGACCCGGCCAAGGTCAAAGCAATCATGGACATGCCTCCGCCCAAAACTCTAACACAGTTGAGATCCTGACAGGGCAAGCTACAGGCCATCCGCAAGTTCATCTCATAGCTGGCAGACAAGTGCCATCCTTTCAGCCATCTCCTACATAAGAACATTCCATTTAAATGGGATGAGCAGTGCGAAGAGGCATTCAACAAGCTCAAGGAGTACCTCATGAATCCTCCTATACTCATGCCTCCGATCCAAGGAAAACCTTTGATTCTCTACATATCTGCCACACCTATTGCCCTTGGGGCTCTCCTAGCGCAGCAAGACTATGAGAACAAGGAAAGAGCTGTGTACTACATCAGTCGAACCTTAGTGGGCTACGAGTTGCAGTACTCGCAGGTGGAACGTTCATGCCTTGCGGTGGTTTTTGCCTCACAAAAACTCTGACACTACATTTTGGCACATCCTGTCAAACTCATTGCCAAGATTGACCCACTAAAATATCTTCTCAGCAAAGCAGCTCTCACGGGTCGACTAGCCAAATGGGTCATGCTTCTTAGCGAATATGATATAGAGTATGTGGATAGAAAAGCCATCAAGGGGCAAATCATCGCTGACCAACTAGCTGAGGCACCATTACAGGACACTTCACCAATGCAGTTTGAGTTTCCTGATGAGTCTTTATTCACTCTGTCAGCATCTCCTTGGAAACTCTACTTCGACGGGTCTTACACCAACCATGGATCGGGGGCAGGTATCTTGTTTATCACTACCCAAGGAGACACAATTCCAAAGTCCTACAGGTTGTTATTTCCATGCACTAACAATATAGCAGAGTATGAGGCCTTGGTAATTGGTCTCAAGATGGCCACTGAGTGGAAAATCCAAGCACTATGTGTCTACGGTGATTCTCAGCTTGTCATAAACCAGGTCAACGATGAGTATCAGACCAAAGATGAGAAGCTCATCCCATACAAACGGATGGTCGACGACCTCAAAGCACATTTTTGGACCATCTCATTTGAGCAAATACCTAGGATAGAGAACAAAGCAGCCGATGCAATGGCGACCATAGCCTCTCTTCTTGAGATACCTGAACATGAGTCACGATATGAGTTCTTGGTAGAAACAATTTGACAACCGGCTTATGATCTCCTCGAAACCCATTCCATTTGCCACCTAGTAGGATCTGATTCGCCTTGGTACGGTAAGACCTACACTTACCTCAAGGACAATATCTTTCCTTTGGACCTCTCTTCCAACCAAAAACGAACCTTCATTCGACAAGCCTCCCGTTACACCATTATCGCCAATACCCTTTACCGACGTGGTCTGGATGGTACTTTACTTCGTTGTCTAGAACCAGAAGAATCTGTAACTGCCTTGCGAGATGTGCACGAAGGGATCTACGGAACACACTCCAGCGGTCCTTCCTTAGCTAAGAAACTCATGCGTTTGGGTTATTACTGGCCCAACATGGAAATGGATTCATATCAGTTCGTCAAAAGGTGCAAACAGTGCCAGATACATGGGAACCTGATTCATGCACCTGCTCAGGAGTTGAGACCTCTAACGACACCCTGGCCCTTTTGCCAGTAGGGACTTGACCTCGTGGGAAAGATTCATCCGCCTTCTTCCAACGGCCATAAATTCATCATAACCGCCACTGAGTACTTTACAAAGTGGATTGAAGCCGTTCCCCTATCAACCGTCACAGGAAAGCAAATTTCCTCTTTCATTCTGAATTACATTATCTGCCGATATGGCATCCCTTCATCCATCATAACGGATAACGGGAGACCCTTCAAAAATTAGGATGTCCAGGAACTTTGTGAGCGTTTTAAAATCCAACATCGTTTCTCCACTCTATACTATCCCCAAGGTAACGGCCAAGCTGAGGCATCGAACAAAACCATTCTGAAAATCCTAAAGAAGACTGTCAATGACGCTGGTCGCGATTGGCACGTCCAACTCAATCCCGCTCTGTGGGCCTATAGAACCAGCATACGCACTCCCACAGGTGCTACGCCCTACGCCCTCGTCTATGGTTCTGAAGCCATCCTTCCCATTGAGGTCGAACTCCCATCCCTTCGGGTGTCGTTGAAAGGTCTCATCTCAGACGAAGAGTACAGAGTCTCCAGACTACAAGAGCTAGAACTGCTAGAGGAAAGGCGCCAAAAAGCTTTTGACCATCTCAAAGCCTATCAACAGATGATGTCAAGAAGCTACAACCACAAGGTTAGACCAAGATGCTTCAAGGTTGGGGACCTCGTCCTAAGAGAGAACCCTCGCAATCAGCAGGACAGAGAAAAGAAAGGTAAGTTCTGTATACACCTAAAAATGACACAAATCATCCTAAATAAATATTCTAAATATTTATTCCATTCTTCTATTAATTAAATAAATATTCCAAATTTCTTTAATCAATTCACTATCCCATAATTAAATAAATTCTATTTATTTAATTATAATTCTTCTATTTGTCCTTCACAATTAAATAATCATAAATTATTTAATTAAGCCTAATTCCTCTATCCTAAAGTTCTAAATTTAAAATTCCACGTCACCTTTACACCTCACCTTTTCCACCTCACCTTGTCCACCTCATCAGGTTGCACATGTAATTAAATATATTTAATATTTAATTGCCTTATTTTCCCTCACCCACATGGCCTATTTCTTCTCCAATCAGAGGTCAGTTAACCCATCAATCAAATCTGTTAACTAACCTGTCAGTTGAGTCAAATCCTCAATCAATTCAGTCAGTTCCACAATCCACTCTTCTAACTGATCAATCAATTCTGTTAACAGACCAGTCAATGGAGTTAACTCTCCAATCAGTTTTGTCACATCCCACCTTTCATGATGGAGCTGGGACACTTGGCACGTTTCCACTGGTTGCACATTCCTCAACCATCCTCAACCGTTGATCTTCATATCTTCTCTCAACCGTTGATTCCTATTCCTCCGAGTCTATAAATGAAGCTTCATCCCTCCATTCTAATCATCCAGGCTTTTGACATCGTTACTCTGCAGAAATATCACCAGCGCGCCTTTGGCACCCATTTGTCATCCACAAGCTTGAGATCACCATTGTTGCATTGAAGCTCACCTTCATTGCATATCACACCATAGCTGTTCACCCTCGACTTCCTCAAACAGCTTTAAAAGATTGCACTCTCTGAGGGCTCATCTCATCTGCGAAAGGACGATTCGTGATAGGCGAACAACAGAAGTTTTGAAACGGAAGAGGTTTGCTGTGTTTGTTCATTGCTTTGTTTTCTTGAATCTTCTTTGTTTCTCTATTCTGTTGATGTTTGGGTCATCTATTATTCATTTGATTGATCACTATTTTACCCTCACATTTTTGGCGCCCACCGTGGGGCCGTTGCCCCTTTATTTCACCATTTTTGAGCTTTTTGAAGGCAGGTTCCGTACAGGTCCCGCAGAGTCACGTACAGGTTAGTTCGGCGCATCTGTTCATTTTTACGGTGCTTTTGAAGACTGTTACGGCGCTTTTGAAAATCCTGCGCATCTGTGCATTCTTGCTGCGCTTTTACAGACTGTTACGACGCTTTTGTTAAAACTGCGCATTTGTTAACTGTTACTGCGCTTTCATATAATATTGCTGCGCATCTGTTATAACTGCGCATCTGTTGACTGTTACGGCGCTTCTGAAGATTGTTGCTGCACATACATTAAAACTGCGCATTTATTCATTTTAACGGTGCATACGTTCAAAACTACAGCGCATTCGTTAATGCTGCACTTCTGTTGATCACTTCTGCGCATCTGATCACTGAAGTTGCGCATTTGTAACTAGCTCAGGTTTTAGTACTTTTCTAGAGGATTTTGGTAACGCTAACCCTTTTGCAGGTGTTTGCTAGAGCGGTTTTGCAGGATAGGCTCAGGTTTAGTTACATGTAGTTGCATCTAACTAGCTCACATTTCATTTTCTGGGAAAGAGTAAAATGGTTGTTCATTACAAATCTTCATCTAGTCTTAATTAGGGAGGAAGTAACTGGTTTATTTCATGCTTGCATTGCAAACAACTTCCAAGTTATTGCTATCTAAGATTTAAAATTGAACTCATCACTGATCTTGCAGTTAAAATGAACCATTGCTATATCGTGAGACCTGAATTTCAAAGTTAACAATCTCGTGCAACGTGGACTTAAAATTGAACTCACAACTGCTTTTTGAAGTTAAAATGAACCATTGCTATATCGTGAGACCTGAATTTCAAAGTTAACAATCTCGTGCAACGTGGATTTAAAATTGAACTCACAACTGCTTTCTGGGATTTAAAATTGAACCACTGCAATATTGTTGAAATCACTTCAAAGTTCTGTTTGAGTAGCTTAGCCCATTTAGTTTTTATCTTTTAACTAAGGTGGATCAATCAGTGTATTCTGTGCTTGCGAATGACAATAGGCTTATGCTCTCCCCTCTTCTAGGTGATCAGAGTGCCAGACTTGTCATTCTATTTGTTTAAACTTTAGGAGGGGCCTGCCCTTGGATGCACGCTTGTCCAAGCGGGAACGACCCTGAGTGGTAACAGGCTAACGCCAAGCCCTACCGAGCCACTTAAAATAAATTGTGCTTGAGGTGAAAACCTCCTGCAACGAGTGCTGTTATGTTACACCGACGGCCAACCTCCCCCAAAACCCTCTCAGGCGTAACCCTTTGAGGCTGGGAGACTCCATAATGGAGAGTAGCGCCGCCGCACGTGTAACCACTTGAACGGTTGCCCGAATTAAATACCTCTTGTTTTAGTGGCCCAAATCCCTTATAATCCATTTCTCGCCTAGGATTTTGTGCTTGCTTTTGTCCAAAATAGAGTCGAAAAACTACAAAAACAATGGAAAACTACAAAATACTCTTTGTGCTTGCTGTGTTTTCTTGCTAAATTAATTCATAATATCAGATCAGGAAGACCTTTTCCAGCCAAAGAATACCAAAAACAGAAGAAAAATCCCAAAAATTTGCAAAAAAATACCAGAACTGCGCATATACACTTTTCTGCTACGCATATACAGCGACTTGCTGCGCTTTTGCACCGACTGGCTGCGCATACATACCTTTCTACTGCGCATATACACATTTTTGCTGTGCTTTTACCGCGACTTGCTGTGCATATACACCGACTTGCTGCGCATATACTTTTCTTCTGCGCATTTACACACTGTTACTGCGCATACATACTTCACCAGAGCAGCGCATATACAGCGACTTACGGCGCATTTGCCCATTCTTGCTGCGCATCTGTGACAGTGAGCATCTGCCCTATTTTTGAGAAATTGTCGTCAGCTGTTCAGAGTACCCATTTCAGCCTAGTTTCATTTTCTGAGGTCAGAATCAACCTTGCAGTCAATCTTCATCCATTTCACCCAATTCTCTCTCTTTCGTCGGTCGTCCCAGTCACCTTCTATCCAACGTCATTCTGTCCCATACCGATTCGACATAGGTCCTTCTTTGTTTCATTAGTGAATTCACGTAAGCCTAGTAGGTCACAGTACCTTTTGCTAGTAGTCTTGTTGAACGACTAAGCCCTACACAGTGAGACTGGTATCGACTACCCTTGCTAGTGGCTAGAGTCTTGTGTCAACCGTCTTACCTGAAGTCATTGAGCGAGAGAACCCTTTGTCCAAGTCTTGTCCTAGATATCCCATTCATTACAGTCTTAGTCGACACCTTGCCAAAATTTCTAATCCTAGTCCATTTCATCCCACCCCACCTTGCATGGTTCTTACTCGATCCCAGTACAACAAGCTAACTGAAATGGCCGACTCTTCCGATCACATCGCCCCACCACGCGATGATGATGAAGAAATTTCTCGTGAAGAATTAGTGGCACACATGCAAGATAGCAAATTCCAACGCCTAGTGGAGAAAGTGCTCCTTGAGGACCCCACCAAATATTTCCATCATCTTGCTAGTCTCAGAATCAAACTCCCCGCAGACTTTGACATTAGCTCCATCATGGAAAATGCAGACAATGAACGTGAGAGGGACACAAATGACACAGTCCCAAATGCACATGAGAGAGGCACAAATGACACGGTCCCCCAGGCCAATGAGAGAGGAAAACAACACATAGATCAAAATGCTCCTATGGCGGATGTGAGACAACAAATTGAGAGTCTAAAGCTAGAAATCTCCAACCTTAAGATCGGCACCAGTTCCAAGAACTACTCCTTGGAAGATATAGCACCATACCCCTTTGACAGAAGTTTGGTCATGAAACCATTCCCCTTTCAGTTCAGAATCCTGAAATTCGACAAATACAAAGGGAAGGGGGACCCTAGAGATCATATCAGGGAATTCACTGCAGCATGTTTAGAAGTAGCTCACAACGAGACCTACTTAATGAGACTGTTCCCAAGATCTTTAGGAGGTTAAGCTATGGAGTGGTTCTCGCGTCTCCCACCAGGAATCAAAACTTTTGATGAACTTGTCAATAAATTCATAACGCACTTCTCTTACAACATAGAACACGAGGTATCTATGCTAGACCTATGCAACACCAAACAAAAGGGTGGTGAGTCTTTCGCCACCTTCTTACAACGATGGAGACAGCTAGCTAGTAAGTGTTCTTACGACATGCCTGAGAAACAACTATTGGAAATGTTTGTCCACAATTTGAATCCCGATCTTAGCTATCAGATTCAGATATAATGCCCTACCTCATTCACCAAAGTCATTGAAATGGGGCTATTCATTGAGAAAGCTATGATCGCTAAAGGAACTCTTAAGCTCTACAAGGACACACCTCCTTCCAATTACACAACTGACAAGTCAAAGTTTTGGACCAAGAACAAGAACGTGGTCAACGATGGAGTAGTGGATGCCAAGGCGGCAGCCCCTAAACAACAACCCATATTCACTCTTAAGGAAGAAGCAAATAACGGTGCACTCAACAAGCCACCCCCTCGGGAACCTAGACCTTGGTTCAATTCGAATCCAAGGAGGAAATTCACACCGTTAGGAGAATCTCAAGAATCGGCCCTCAGAAAGTTGTTGGCTAACAATGAAATTTCTCTACCGCCAACAAGTGACTATGAGCCTATAGTCAAACCTCCCTATTGGAAGGACACAGACTACTGCGAGTATCATCGAGGAAGGGGGCACACGACTAACAATTGCATTCGCCTCAAGAATGTCATACAGGATATACTAGATCAGAATCAGGGAGGAACACAACAGCATACCTCCAATGAATCTCATGTGGCCTACCGCGATCCTCTTCTAAATCACAACAGGCCGTATAACTACAATCACAACAGTGGTCACAATAATCGCAACAATGGCCACAACAACAACGATAGTCACAATGGCAACAACTCCAATGGCCATAACAATAATGACAACAATCGCAACAGGCCAAACCAGAACAGTGGGTCGAGTAATGCTAACTATGCAAGCGTTCCCTTTGAGTACACCATTAACTGCATTTCTGAGCATGTTCCGCAAGTCAACGTCATATCCCCCAACCAACAACCAGGACCTAACAGAACTGGTTGTAGTATAATTACCCGCAGTGGTAGAGTCACGATCAACACCACTCCTCCAAGGTCGTCACCATCTCCGTCCAACCCCCGCCCATATAATGTCATCGACCAATTGCAAAAAACTCCGGCTCACATTTCTATATTGGAGCTCTTGCGTCTATCTCCTTCTCATAAGGAGATTCTTGAGAAAGCCTTAGTGGAAACTACTGTCCCCACTAACCTAGCCCAAGAAAAGTTTCAAACCATGGTGGGTAATTTAACATCCTCCACTTCCATCTCATTTACAGAGCAAGATGACCTTTCCATATCTCAACCCCACAACACCCCTCTACACATTGTCGCATTCGTGCACAAGCACCGCATCAAGAGGGTTCTCATTGATGGGGGTGCCGGTTTGAATATTTGCACTTTGAAGCTAGTCCTTGCATTGGGGTTTTCTGAACAGGCAGTAGATCCTAGACGGAAAATTACTATCAAAGCCTATGACGAGGAGGAACGCACCACAAAGGGCATGGTTGTCCTACCCATTCAAGTGGGACCGGTAATTAAAGATGTGGTGTGCCAAGTCCTTGATCGGGAGCTTGCTTACAATATTCTACTAGGGAGACCATGGATCCACACCATGAAAGCTGTCCCCTCCACCTACCATCAATGCATAAAGTTCCCACACGATGGCAAGCAGGTCACCATACATGGCGACCCCGACCCCTACCAACATTACAACTCTTTCCAAGCAAAACCAGAATGTGTCATACCCAACAATCGAGCCCATATCTCCCCTACTCTGCCACAAGACCATACTACCGAAGCTTCCTCCTCACGGCCCAAACCAATGAAAATCACCATAAAAGAAAATGGCGTGGGGGAATACCAGATTGAGCACAGCCTCAACCTTGCAAAAATGCCCTTGTCTCCTTGCTCCTTTGGCCAGCCCAAGCATCAACCCAGGCATTTTCCAAAGCCCTCTGCTCCTCCTATCACTCCCGCAAACCCCTTTGTAAAATGGGGGACCTTATCCGATGAATCAGAGGAGCGAGATCTCTTGCAATGGCTTTATGCCGAAGAAGAAAACACACCCCAAGAGCCACCTAGACTCCCTACAGAACTCTATGGACGGGGTGAAACCATCTTGCATAGGATGGGATATGAAGGACAAGGCCCTATCGGCCTCAAAAAAGAAGGGATCATCGAACCTATACAACCTTCTTCCTCCTCTTCGGCTAGAAACACGACTGGCCTAGGGTACAAAGGCAAGGGTAAAGCCAAAGAAAATGCCTGCCTAGTGGAGACAATTCAAACACTCCAAGAGGATAGTGACGCAGATTCGGATGATTCCAATCAGTATGAATGGGACGAGCTGACAGAACACTCCTACGATGACAAGGAGGTTGACACCATCCAAACTCTTAGCCCGTATCATGAGAGACAAACGCAATGGGACAGACCACTGGAGTCTGATTTGCCCCTCCCTGAGAGTATGGTTTTTGAGGAAAGTTTCGATTCCATTGCGATAAACAACTTGGAGGAAACTACCACCCAGAACACTACCCCCACCTGTGCTCCTAGTATTTCCATCCACACTATCAATGAATCAGGTCTTTCATCCGACTCCCTTCCCCTCTTGCACCCTGAGCTTATTGACTGGGATTTGCAAGGAACCCCCCAATTAGATATGTTCCAGAATGATGATGCCTACATTGACTATATGGGACTTAGAGATCACTTACCAAAAGGGGATCATAAAGCCGGTTTCGCTATCGAACTTAATACTGTAGCTTACTTCGGGGAGGGTGCCAAGCCTTCTAGTCGCAAAAATATAAAGATCAAAAAGGAATCTGACGGTGAAAACCGCCGTGCGATAGTTTCAGATCATAAAACATTAAAAAGAAAGGACGTATCTGAAGGTGAAAACCCAACTGTGGCACCTGACGATGGATTGCTTGACACCCTCCCAAGTGACATGTATCAAGAAAGGTCACAGATCGTGGTAGAGCCAACAGAGCCAGTGAACATTGGAACCGAAGAGCAGCCTCAGATTATCCACTTTGCAAAATCTCTCACGCCGCCTGAGAAAACCAAGTTTGTACCATTCTTTAAAAAGAAGAGAGGCAGCTTTGCTTGGTCATATGCCGACATGCCAGGTTTGGACCCAAACCTGATTCTACATCACTTGCCATTGGATCCAGGGGTGAAGCCCGTAAAGCAAAAACTGAGAAAAATGCATCCCCATATTGCCCTCCTGGTCAAGGAAGAACTCAAGAAATTGTTAGACGTGGGGTTCATCAGGGCCATAGATTACCCCGAATGGATATCAAACATCGTGCTAGTGTCTAAACCAGATGGCAGAGTTTGACTATGTAATGATTTTAGAGACTTAAACAAAGCATGCCGCAAAGATGACTTTCCCTTGCCTAACATCAATATCATAGTCGACCTCACGGCAGGACATACAATGCTGTCACTTATGGATGGATTCTCAGGGTACAACCAGATCAAAATAGCACCAGAGGATCAGCACAAAACCGCTTTCACTTGTCCATGGGGTACCTTTTGCTGGAATGTCATGCCATTTGGGCTGAAAAATGCAGGTGCTACATATCAACGGGCCATGACAACTATATTTCATGACATGATGCATGTGACTATGGAAGATTATGTTGACGACATCTTGGCAAAATCACTCACCAGGGACTCACACTTGGACACATTAGAGAAAGTCTTCCAACGGCTGGACCAATTCCAAGTAAAATTGAACCCGAAGAAATGTGTGTTTGGGGTAACATCGGGCAAGCTGCTAGGCTTCATCGTGTCAGCAAACGGCATAGAGGTAGACCCGACCAAGGTCAAAGCAATCATGGACATGCCTCCGCCCAAAACTCTAACACAGTTGAGATCCTTACAGGGCAAGCTACAAGCCATCCGCAGGTTCATCTCACAACTGGCAGACAAGTGCCACCCTTTCAGCCATCTCCTACATAAGAACGTTCCATTTAAATGGGATGAGCAGTGCGGAGAGGCATTCAACAAGCTCAAGGAGTACCTCATGAATCCTCCTATACTCATGCCTCTGATCCAAGGAAAACCTTTGATTCTCTACATATCTGCTACACCTACTGCTCTTGGGGCTCTCCTAGCACAGTAGGACTATGAGAACAAGGAAAGAGCTGTGTACTACATCAGTCGAACCTTAGTGGGCTACGAGTTGCAGTACTCACAGGTGGAATGTTCATGCCTTGCGGTGGTTTTTGCCTCACAAAAACTCTGACACTACATGTTGGCACATCCTGTCAAACTCATTGCCAAGATCGACCCACTAAAATATCTTCTCAGCAAAGCAGCTCTCACAGGTTGACTAGCCAAATGGGTTATGCTTCTTAGCGAATATGATATAGAGTATGTGGACAGAAAAGCCATCAAGGGGCAAATCATCGCTGACCAACTAGCTGAGGCACCATTACAGGACACTTCACCAATGCAGTTTGAGTTCCCGATGAGTCTTTATTCACTCTGTCAACATCTCCTTGGAAACTCTACTTCGACGGGTCTTACACCAACCATGGATCGGGGGCAGGTATCTTGTTCATCACTGCCCAAGGCGACACAATTCCAAAGTCCTACAGGTTGTTATTTCCATGCACTAACAATATAGCGGAGTATGAGGCTTTGGTAATTGGTCTCAAGATGGCCACTGAGTGGAAAATCCAAGCACTATGTGTCTACGGTGATTCTCAGCTCGTCATAAACCAGGTCAACGATGAGTATCAGACCAAAGATGAGAAGCTCATCCCATACAAACGGATGGTCGACGACCTCAAAGAACATTTTGGGACCATCTTGTTTGAGCAAATACCTAGGATAGAGAACAAAGCAGCAGATGCAATGACGACCATAGCCTCTCTTCTTGAGATACCTGAGCATGAGTCACAGTATGAGTTCTTAGTAGAAACAATTTGACAACAGGCTTATGATCTCCTCGAAACCCATTCCATTTGCCACCTAATAGGATCTGATTCGCCTTGGTACGGTAAGACCCACACTTACCTCAAGGACAATGTCCTTCCTTTGGACCTCTCTTCCAACCAAAAACGAACTTTCATCCGACAAGCCTCCCGTTACACCATTATCGCCAATACCCTTTACCGACGTGGTCTGGATGGTACTTTACTCCGTTGTCTAGAACAAGAAGAATCTATAATTGCCTTGCGAGACATGCACGAAGGGATCTATGGAACACACTCCAGCGATCCCTCCTTAGCTAAGAAACTCATGCGTTTGGGTTATTACTGGCCCAATATGGAAATGGATTCATATCAGTTCGTCAAAAAGTGCAAACAGTGCCAGATACATGGGAACCTGATTCATGCACCTGCTCAGGAGTTGAGACCTCTAACGACACCCTGGCCCTTTTGCCAGTGGGGACTTGACCTCGTGGGAAAGATTCATCCGCCCTCTTCCAACGGCCATAAATTCATCATAACTGCCACTGAGTACTTTACAAAGTGGATTGAAGCCATTCCCTTATCAACCGTCACAGGAAAGCAAATTTCCTCTTTCATTCTAAATTACATTATCTGCCGATATGGTATCCCTTCATCCATCATAACGGATAACGGGAGACCCTTCAAAAATCAGGATGTCCAGGAACTTTGTGAACGTTTCAAGATCCAACATCGCTTCTCCACTCCATATTACCCCCAAGGTAACGGCCAAGCTGAGGCATCGAACAAAACCATTCTGAAAATCCTAAAGAAGACTGTTAATGAAGCTGGTCGCGATTGGCGCATCCAACTCAATCCCGCTCTGTGGGCCTATCGAACTAGCATACGCACTCCCACAGGTGCTACACCCTACACCCTCGTCTATGGTTCCAAAGCCATCCTTCCCATTGAGGTCGAACTCCCATCCCTTCGGGTGTCGTTGAAAGGTCTCATATCAGACGAAGAGTACAGAGTCTCCAGGCTACAAGAGCTAGAACTGCTAGAGGAAAGGTGCCAAAAAGCTTTTGACCATCTCAAAGCCTATCAACAGATGATGTCAAGAAGCTACAACCACAAGGTTAGACCAAGATGCTTCAAGGTTGGGGACCTCGTCCTAAAAGAGAACCCTCGCAATCAGCAGGACAGAGAAAAGAAAGGTAAGTTCGAGCCTAACTGGCTTGGACCCTATGTAATTGTAGCGGCTTACGGATCGGGGGCATATCTGTTGGCCACATCAGAAGGTGAGTTGTTTGATGATCCAATCAACAGCATGCACCTTCACCGGTTCTATACCTAAGAGAACCCCAATGCAAGGGGGCACAATAAAGTCAAAAAATCAAAAAAGTTACAAAGAGAAAATACAAAAAAAAAAAAAAAAATCATCCTTTGGTGAAAACCTGGCAAACAGGCACCTTGGATAGGTATCATGATGAAAACCTGGCAATCAGGCGTCACGTTACTTTCTAGCTTCTCGTGCAAATAAAAGCAAGTGATGAAAACCTGGTAAACAGGCGTTACTTGTGACAAACCGCATTCTCCATCTTTGGGAATCCAATCACCTTGAGCCCATTCTCCCTCTATTTTCCTCATTTGACCCATATCCATCACACAATAAACACTTGACAGTTACCTATCATGGCTTGATACTCACCTTGTGGCCTTGTCAACCAAGGTTTTGTCCCATACCGTCTCCTCAATGTAAGCCTAGTGTAGTGTCTCTCGTCAGTGTCTGTGGTCCGAATCTGTGAACTACGTTGCCTCTGCGCCGTCACGTAGGCAAGGCCATTATTCTAATGCACCCCCGAGGCTTCCATCTCTCCCAAAGTCCCATTCATCTCCTTTCTTGTCTTCATTCTTGTCGTCTTTCTTCTAGTCCATCCATGGTCCATTAGGGTTTACCCCGAACTACGTTGCCTCTGCGTCGTCATGTAGGCAAGGCCATTTAGCAATGAGCCCCCGAGGCACTAGGTCCGTCCCTTAGGGTCAGTCTTCTCAATAAGGATTGTGCGACCTTCTCATCAAGTAAGCAAATGCAAGCAAACACCCGCGCTTCGAGCAAAAATCTTGACTATGAGCATCTTAACCTATCCAATGCAAAGCAAATACCCAAGGTCTTCTAAATGATTTTATGCAAATTAAGGCAAGAAATAAACACATATCAACGCAAATATGCTTTTGTAGATTGGAACCTAGGGTTAAGTTACAGAGTCTTGATTTTTGCTATCATACCTTCCTATGCTACTCAAGGATGCCAAAAGCTAGAGATGCTATGATGGGGGCATGATTACTTTCTTTGTTTGTTGTTTGTGGATTAAACTTTAGTAATGCGACGCCTTGTCTAAGGACATGATTAGCAAAAGATCATCGAGGACATCCAAGGCCTTACACGAACGGGGGCAATCCTTGCTTGTTGAAACGCAAGAAGTACTCAGGTCATCTAGATTCAATTTTGACTAGATGCTTGTATTAACTTGCTCAATCACACTCCATGAAAGTGATACTCAGGTCATCTCGGTTCAATTATACCTAGATGCTTGTATTCACTTACAACATTTCAGAAAAGTACCAAAAAAACAAAATGCCCAATGATGAAATAAAGCAATCTAAAAGCAAAACATCCGTCCTATATCCATACACCCATCCATACAATCCTCATTATTCAAACTATGCAGAGTAACGATATCAAGAAAAGTTCCTAAGTCATTCTTTCGCAACCATTCCTCTATCCATCATGTCATTCTTATGTCGATAGAGTACATTTGGACATCACAAAAACAAGGCATGTAGGAGCATATCATATCATTCGTAGAAACTAGTCATGCACATGATTAGGTTAGTAGAATGCACCATCCAATGCATTAGGTCACCAATACAATTGCATCACATCTTAATCTTAAAAGCCCAGAAAATCAAACAACATAGCTAAGTGCATCACATATATAGTTACATCACCCCATAGTACTCATGTTACAACTGCATACATTCAAAGTATTACATCATATAAACATCCAGTAGCATCTCACATATCTATACAGCATCATAACATAGAAATCATGTTACATACACACATCTGCATTAGCTCATTTAGACACCACATATACAGTTACATCATAACATAGAAATCATGTTTCATATACATACATTTGCATCATCACATAGACATCATATTACATTTTACATTCATTTGTCACATTAGATCATATAGACATCATATAGCAGCATATCAAAGTATTTCTCATATAGCATCATATAGACCATCTAACTATGCAATAGAATCACATCATACAATAGAAGTAAAATCATCATCTCATAACGCATGCAATAGATACACAAAGCTGCATCATCATCCATACTATCATATACAAAGAGGTCCAAATGTACAATATCACCATCTCTCTCAAAATCAAAGTGTCATATACAATATGCGTCTAAATAGATGGTGATACATGTCCCAAAATGTATAAAATCTGGTCTATGTCTACCCCTGCTGCTGTGGGCCACCACTGCTAGCTCCTGACTGCTGAGGTCCCATCACGGATGCCCCTGACTATGAAGGACCTGCTCTGTGAGCCACCCCAGACTGACTCCTAAAACTCCCTGCCCTCTGGCTCGACGTCACGGCACCGTGATACAAACCTCGGTAGTACTGAGCCTGTGACTGCGCTCTGGCTAGGTCTGTCTGCGCCTGTGCCAACTGCGTCTGCAACTGGCCTACCTGTGCCTGTGCCTGCTGCACCTGCCCAACCAGAAAAGAGCTAGCTGCATCTGTACCCATAGCGGCCACAGCAGTATCCCGCTCTACACGGATAAGACGTACCCGTGCATCCGCCATGTCCCTCTCGCGAGTCAAACCAGTAATCACCGCTGCGTCTGTGTCTCGCCTCCTCTCCACTCTCCTCAGCTGTGCCTGCAGCTCTCGCACCTGTCCCCTCAGGCTGGCTATGGTCCTATCATGTGCCTCACCCTGCACGGGCCCCTGTGCTGCCTCTGCCTGTCCTGGCACCTGCTGCTGTGGTACCTGCTGGGGTGGTGGCATCTATGCCTGCTGCGGCACCTACTGCTGTACCTCTCCCTGTCCTGGCACTGCCTGCCTAGCCTGATCTATCCTCCTCCGCTGCCTTGGCCTCTCTGCAGCTCGGCCACCCCGTCGTCCTCGTCCTCCTCTAGCGCCCCTCCGCCCTGGGCCAGCCTCTCCCTCCTCCTCCTCTGAGTCTGCCTCATCAATACGAGGCACCAGCATACCAGGTCCTGAATATCTCAGGAAAGGATGTGCAGTGATCCAGTCCTCATACTCCTGTGTGACCCCTGCATCTGCTATCTCTCTCCGCATGTCCCATGCCACATACGGCAACTGCTGGAACTCTGCCAGGGCCTCCTCGTACGAAGCCATCGGCCCCCATCTGACCCTCTCTGCATGAGTCCGGGCAAACATAGCCTGTCCCTGTGGCATGCCCTGTCTCCGCCCAAACTGTCTCAGCACTCGGCCCACCATCTGCCTCTCCAAGATGTGCCGTGTCCGGCCTATCAACCACCTGGTCTGGAAGCAGTAAAGCAGCTCATCTCCCTCATCATCCCAAGGCTCGCAATCCAGATATGGCCGCCAGACAACCACATCTACCCCGTCCAACGTATGCCGCCAGTACTCTAGCTTCCCCAGCCTGTGCTGGGAAATCACTCCTGCATAGCCATAGCTGTATGGCTCTCCTCTCTGCCTAGCAAAAACGCATATCAGCCTGGTCACCGCTATGTGCTCCCACAGCCAGAACTGTAACAGCAGCACCCCAACCGATAGACTCGTGCTGCAGTGGTACACCACCTAAAGCATGTCGTGATATAGGTGGGCTAGCACGCAGGGTCCCCACGCATATCGGGTGCCCTCAGTCAGCATCCGCTCCATGATCCTGCCCCATCCAATGGGGAACCCATGCGATCTCCTGTCCGGGCATACAACACCTGCAATCAGCCCAGCAACTATCCCAAGGAAGTAGTCGTAACAGTCATAGATATCCTGCCACGGGATGACCTGTCCCACCAGCTCGGGATCATCAAATACTCACTGACACTCGGCGAGTCCCGCGTCCCGCTGTGCGTCATACTCCACTAACTCGCCTACCACGGGCAAGTGCAGTATCCTGTAGACGTCCTCCAGCGTCACCGTCATCTCTCCAGTAGGGAAGTGGAAGGTCCCGTCCTCACTGTGGAATCTCTCCACGGCAGCTGTCAATAGTCCTCGGTTCGCCCGCACCTCGGGCATAAAGCAAATATAATCTAAGCCCATGGCACCAAGCGCCACTCTGTCAGCCTCCGTCAGCATGTATCTCTGCAATAGAGGCATAGGGAACGTCTCCCTCGACTGCAGCATCTCTCGTATCTCCTCCTGCAAGCACGTAAAGCAAGGCGTCAGTCTTAAGCCGCATATACCATACTCAACATATCTACTGAACTATATCAACTAAACTTAGCATTTCAAATTGATCAAAACAGCACACTACATCTCTTGACTAGATTCCTGCAATCTCAAAGATAGCTCATCGATTCCTGCGTCAAACAGGACGCTAATCGAATCAATTTGGCTAAGTAATTTGCCATCCCAAGCAAATGCGCCACTACAGGTGGTAAAAGCGCCGTTTCTGGTATATGCGCCGCAAGAATCAACATATGCGTCGCAAAAATGCATATGTGCCGCTACAGTGCACATAAGCGCCATTCAAACACATGCACCGTAGAAATCCACGCATGCGCCGCGAAATTACGCATGCACCGCAAGAATCCACATATGCGCAACTTTAACAAATGCGCTGCTACATTTCACATATGCGCGGCGGAAATACAAAAGCGCCGCCAAATTACACATGCGCAGCTAGAATGCACAAAAGCGCAGCTTTCACGGATGCGCCGCCGAAACCGACATATGCGCCGTAAAATTACAAAAGCGCAGCTTTGCGAGGCATATGCGCCATTCTGCGTTTCGGCGCATTCATTTCACCTATTTTCTACGTGCATTTATGACACCTAAACTCGACCCTAGGGGAAATTTTTCGAAGCACATACCGAGGGTCCTGCCTCTGCTGGCCGCCCGAATCGTCGGACTCGCTCGAATCGGTGCTCCTCGCGTGGAATGTCTGCTGCTCTGGCTGCCATGCTGCTCTAAGTTTGCTCTGAGCTCTCCTTCTCCAATCCAGATCAACCAAGTGTGCAAATGACTATTCTTGTGGACCCAGCTCCTATTTATAGCCTCCAAACCCTAATTCTGGCTAGGTGATGACTGTGACTACTTCCCGTGTCCATTTTTCCCCCCGTTTTCTTCCCGCATCCCTGACCGCGTCCCTTTTCCTCCAACCTATCCTAACCCCTTCCTCGTCGTGAGATCGTCCGTCTTCAAAACTTTCACCGTTTTTCCCATCCAATCTCCCGAGGGGGCATCCTATCATCATTTAACCTGTACCAGGGGCAAACCGGGGCATGTATCATCACTCAGACTATCAATTTCTTTGAAGCAATGCTGTAAACTGCATTGCATCAAAGAGAGGCAAAATGTATACGCCTAAAAATGACACAAATCATCCTAAATAAATATTCTAAATATTTATTCCATTCTTCTATTAATTAAATAAATATTCCAAATTTATTTAATCAATTCACTATCCCATAATTAAATAAATTCTATTTATTTAATTATAATTCTTCTATTTGTCCTTCACAATTAAATAATCATAAATTATTTAATTAAGCCTAATTCCTCTATCCTAAAGTTCTAAATTCAAAATTCCACGTCACCTTTACACCTCACCTTTTCCACCTCACCTTGTCCACCTCATCAGGTTGCACATGTAATTAAATATATTTAATATTTAATTGCCTTATTTTCCCTCACCCACATGGCCTATTTCTTCTCCAATCAGAGGTCAGTTAACCAATCAATCAAATCTGTTAACTAACCTGTCAGTTGAGTCAAATCCTCAATCAATTCAGTCAGTTCCACAATCCACTCTTCTAACTGATCAATCAATTTTGTTAACAGACCAGTCAATGGAGTTAACTCTCCAATCAGTTTTGTCACATCCCACCTTTCATGATGGAGCTGGGACACTTGGCACGTTTCCACTGGTTGCACATTCCTCAACCATCCTCAACCGTTGATCTTCATATCTTCTCTCAACCGTTGATTCCTATTCCTCCGAGTCTATAAATGAAGCTTCATCCCTCCATTCTAATCATCCAGGCTTTTGACATCGTTACTCTGCAAAAATATCACCAGCGCGCCTTTGGAACCCATTTGTCATCCACAAGCTTGAGATCACCATTGTTGCATTGGAGCTCACTTTCATTGCATATCACACCATAGCCGTTCACCCTCGACTTCCTCAAACAGCTTTAAAAGATTGCACTCTCTGAGGGCTCATCTCATCTGCGAAAGGACGATTCGTGATAGGCGAACAACAGAAGTTTCAAAACGGAAGAGGTTTGCTGTGTTTGTTCATTGCTTTGTTTGCTTGAATCTTCTTTGTTTCTCTATTCTGTTGATGTTTGGGTCATCTATTATTCATTTGATTGATCACTATTTTACCCTCACAAGTTCGAGCCTAACTGGCTCGGGCCGTATGTCATTGTAGCTGTTTACGGATCGGGGGCATATCAGTTGGCCACATCAGAAGGTGAGTTGTTTGATGATCCAATCAACAGCATGCACCTTCGCCGGTTCTATACTTAAGAGGACCCCAATGCAAGGGGGCACAATAAAGTCAAAAATCAAAAAAGTTACAAAGAGAAAATTAAAAAAAAAAAAAAAAAGTTCCAAGGAGAAAATGCAAAAAAATTGAAAAAAAATAGAAAGCATACAAACAAAAAAAATTCATCCTTTGGTGAAAACCTGGCAAACAGGCACCTTGGATAGGTACCATGAGGAAAACCTGGCAATCAGGTGTCATGTTACTTTCTGGCTTCTCGTGCAAATAAAAGCAAGTGATGAAAACCTGGTAAACAGGCGTTACTTGTGACAAACCGCATTCTCCATCTTGGGGAATCCAATCACCTTGAGCCCATTCTCCCTCTATTTTCCTCATTCGACCCATATCCATCCCACAAATAAACGCTTGACAGTTACCTATCATGGCTTGATACTCACCTTGTGACCTTGTCAACCAAGGTTTTGTCCCATACCGTCTCCTCAATGTAAGCCTAGTGTAGTGTCTCTCGTCAGTGTCTATGGTCCAAGTCCGTGAACTACGTTGCCTCTGCACCGTCACGTAGGCAAGGCCATTATTCTAATGTGCCCCCAAGGCTTCCATCTCTCCCAAGGTCCCATTTGTCTCCTTTCTTGTCTTCATTCTTGTCGTCTTTCTGCTAGTCCATCCATGGTCCATTAGGGTTTACCCCGAACTACGTTGCCTCTGCGTCGTCACGTAGGCAAGGCCCTTTAGCAATGAGCCCCCGAGGCACTAGGTCAATCCCTTAGGGTCAGTCTTCTCAATAAGGATTGTGCAACCTTCTCATCAAGTAAGCAAATGCAAGCAAACACCCACGCTTCAAGCAGAAATCTTAACTATGAGCATCTTAACCTATCCAATGCAAAGCAAATACCCAAGGTCTTCTAAATGATTTTATGCAAATTAAGGCAAGAAATAAGCACATATCAACGCAAATATGCTTTGTAAATTGGAACCTAGGGTTAAGTTACAGAGTCTTGATTTTTGCTATCATACCTTCCTATGCTACTCAAGGATGCCAAAAGCTAGAGATGCTATGATGGGGGCATGATTACTTTCTTTGTTTGTTGTTTGTGGATTAAACTTTAGTAATGTGAAGCCTTGTCTAAGGACATGATTGGCAAAAGATCATCGAGGACATCAAAGGTCTTACAGGAACGGGGGCAATCCTTGCTTGTTGAAGCGCAAGAAGTACTCAGGTCATCTAGATTCAATTTTGACTAGATGCTTGTATTAACTTGCTAAACCACAATCCATGTAAGCGATACTCAGGTCATCTCGGTTTAATTATACCCCGATGCTTGTATTCACTTACAACATTTCAGAAAAGTACCAAAAACAAAATGCCCAATGATGAAATAAAGCACTCCAATAGAAAAGCATCCATCCTATATCCATTTATACATCCATACCATACCCCATGCAATAAAGATCCAACAATGCAGAGTATCAATACAAATAAAAGCTTGTGAATTTTTCTATCGAGTCCTTCTTCTATCAATCAGATTTCTATCTATCATCATATATTTCATCCTTGTCCAGTCAATCTGAGCAATGATCCAAATGCAAGGTCCATCCTTAATCCATACCAATCAAGTCAAGTCAATCTTGCACAAATGATCCACTCACAATCAGTGGTCTTGATCCTTGTCTAGTCGTAAACCAATTCGATCAGTTAATCAATCAATTGTCTTATGCAGGATGTTGCATTGTCTAAATCAGACCAATACACGCGTCTTACACGACATGCTTCATTTCCTGAAACCAGACACTATCCTTCATGTTTCTCTAGGGATCTATCATTCCCCGCCATGACAACACGCCTGTCGTGTTGGTCTAGGGATATATTGTTCCCCGCCATGACAACACTGTCGTATATCATTATCAGTATATCATTGGTTTACCACTTGACAGGGGCAATACCTTGTTTGTTCTTGTGTCATTTGTGTATACTTGCTTGCTTGCTTGTGTGTGTCATCATTCCATCTTGCATCGCGTATCATTCGACTCTTTCTTCACCCATTTTCTTCAAATTTAACCTTCTTCATCGTGAGATTGTCCGTCTCACGCCTTCTGCCTTCTTCTCGTCCAATCTCCCGAGGGGGCATCCTGTCGTTAAACTTGTACTAGGGGCAAACTGGGGCATGTATCACTATCAGACTATGTATTCTTTGAAGCAACGCTGTAAACTACATTGCATCAAAGAGGGGCAAAATGTATACGCCTAAAAATGACACGAATCATCCTAAATAAATATTCTAAATATTTATTCCATTGTTCTACCAATTAAATAAATATTCCAAATTTATTTAATCAATTCACTATCCCATAATTAAATAAATTCTATTTATTTAATTAAAATTCTTCTATTTGTCCTTCACAATTAAATAATCATAAATTATTTAATTAAGCCTAATTCCTCTATCCTAAAGTTCTAAATTCAAAAATCCACATCACCTTTACACCTCACCTTTTCCACCTCACCTTGTCCACCTCATCAGGTTGCACATGTAATTAAATATATTTAATATTTAATTGCCTTATTTTCCCTCACTCACATGGCCTATTTCTTCTCCAATCAGAGGTCAATTAACCAATCAATCAAATCTGTTAACTAACCTGTCAGTTGAGTCAAATTCTCAATCAATCCAGTCAGTTCCACAATCCACTCTTCTAACTGATCAATCAATTCTGTTAACAGATCAGTCAAGTCTGTTAACTCTCCAATCAGTTTTGTCACATCCCACCTTTCATGATGGAGCTGGGACACTTGTCACATTTCTACTGGTTGCACATTCCTCAACCATCCTCAGCCGTTGATCTTCATATCTCCTCTCAACCGTTGATTCCTATTCCTCCGAGTCTATAAATGAAGCTTCATCCCTCCATTCTAATCATCCAGGTTTTTGACATCGTTACTCTGCAGAAATATCACCAGCGCGCCTTTGGCACCCTTTTGTCATCTACAAGCTTGAGATCACCATTGTTGCATTGGAGCTCACCTTCATTGCATATCACTCCATAGCCATTCACCATCGACTTCCTCAAACAGCTTTAAAAGATTGCACTCTCTGAGGGCTCATCTCATCTGTGAAAGGACGATTCGTGATAGGCGAACAACAGAAGTTTTGAAACGGAAGAGGTTTGCTGTGTTTGTTCATTGCTTTGTTCATTTCAATCTTCTTTGTTTCTCTATTCTGTTGATGTTTGGGTCTTATCTAATTCATTTGATTGATTCGACATTTTACCCTCAACGCAAATATGAGGGTAAAATGTCGAATCAATCAAATGAATTAAATAAGACCCAAACATCAACAGAATAGAGAAATAAGAGAGATTCAAATAAATAAAGCAATGAACAAACATAGCAAACCTCTTCCATTTCAAAACTTCTGTTGTTCGCCTATCACGAATCGTCCTTTCGCAGATGAGATGAGCCCTCAGAGAGTGCAATCTTTTAAAGCTGTTTGAGGAAGTCGATGGTGAATGGCTATGGAGTGATATGCAATGAAGGTGAGCTCCAATGCAACAATGGTGATCTCAAGCTTGTAGATGACAAAAGGGTGCCAAAGGCGCGCTGGTGATATTTCTGCAGAGTAACGATGTCAAAAACCTGGATGATTAGAATGGAGGGATGAAGCTTCATTTATAGACTCGGAGGAATAGGAATCAACGGTTGAGAGGAGATATGAAGATCAACGGCTGAGGATGGTTGAGGAATGTGCAACCAGTAGAAATGTGACAAGTGTCCCAGCTCCATCATGAAAGGTGGGATGTGACAAAACTGATTGGAGAGTTAACAGACTTGACTGATCTGTTAACAGAATTGATTGATCAGTTAGAAGAGTGGATTGTGGAACTGACTGGATTGATTGAGAATTTGACTCAACTGACAGGTTAGTTAACAGATTTGATTGATTGGTTAACTGACCTCTGATTGGAGAAGAAATAGGCCATGTGAGTGAGGGAAAATAAGGCAATTAAATATTAAATATATTTAATTACATATACAACCTGATGAGGTGGACAAGGTGAGGTGGAAAAGGTGAGGTGTAAAGGTGATGTGGATTTTTGAATTTAGAACTTTAGGATAGAGGAATTAGGCTTAATTAAATAATTTATGATTATTTAATTGTGAAGGACAAATAGAAGAATTTTAATTAAATAAATAGAATTTATTTAATTATGGGATAGTGAATTGATTAAATAAATTTGGAATATTTATTTAATTGGTAGAAGAATGGAATAAATATTTAGAATATTTATTTAGGATGATTCGTGTCATTTTTAGGCATATACATTTTGCCCCTCTTTGATGCAATGCAGTTTACAGCGTTGCTTCAAAGAATACATAGTCTGATAGTGATACATGCCCCAGTTTGCCCCTGGTACAAGTTTAACGACAGGATGCCCCCTCGGGAGATTGGACGAGAAGAAGGCAGAAGGCGTGAGACGGACAATCTCACGATGAAGAAGGTTAAATTTGAAGAAAATGGGTGAAGAAAGAGTCGAATGATACACGATGCAAGATGGAATGATGACACACACAAGCAAGCAAGCAAGTATACACAAATGACACAAGAACAAACAAGGTATTGCCCCTGTCAAGCGGTAAACCAATGATATACTGATAATGATATACGACAGTGTTGTCATGGCGGGGAACAATATATCCCTAGACCAACACGACAGGCGTGTTGTCATGGCGGGGAATGATAGATCCCTAGAGCAACATGAAGGATAGTGTCTGGTTTTAGGAAATGAAGCATGTCGTGTAAGACGCGTGTATTGGTCTGATTTCGACAATGCAACATTCTGTATAAGACAATTGATTGATTAACTGATCGAATTGGTTTACGACCAGACAAGGATCAAGACCACTGATTGTGAGTGGATCATTTGTGCAAGATTGACTTGACTTGATTGGTATGGATTAAGGATGGACCTTGCATTTGGATCGTTGCTCAGATTGACTGGACAAGGATGAAAGATATGATGATAGATAGAAATCTGATTGATAGAAGAAGGACTCGATAGAAAAATTCACAAGCTTTTATTTGTATTGATACTCTGCATTGTTGGATCTTTATTGCATGGGGTATGGTATGGATGTATAAATAGATATAGGATGGATGCTTTTCTATTGGAGTGCTTTATTTCATCATTGGGCATTTTGTTTTTGGTACTTTTCTGAAATGTTGTAAGTGAATACAAGCATCGGGGTATAATTGAACCAAGATGACCTGAGTATCGCTTACATGGATTGTGGTTTAGCAAGTTAATACAAGCATCTAGTCAAAATTGAATCTAGATGACCTGAGTACTTCTTGCGCTTCAACAAGCAAGGATTGCCCCCGTTCCTGTAAGACCTTTGATGTCCTTGATGATCTTTTGCCGATCATGTCCTTAGACAAGGCTTCACATTACTCAAGTTTAATCCACAAACAACAAACAAAGAAAGTAATCATGCCCCCATCATAGCATCTCTAGCTTTTGGCATCCTTGAGTAGCATAGGAAGGTATGATAGCAAAAATCAAGACTCTGTAACTTAACCCTAGGTTCCAATTTACAAAACATATTTGCGTTGATATGTGCTTATTTCTTGCCTTAATTTGCATAAAATCATTTAGAAGACCTTGGATATTTGCCTGCATTGGATAGGTTAAGATGCTCATAGTCAAGATTTCTGCTTGAAGCGCGGGTGTTTGCTTGCATTTGCTTACTTGATGAGAAGGTTGCACAATCCTTATTGAGAGGACTGACCCTAAGGGACTGACCTAGTGCCTCGGGGGCTCATTGCTAAATGGCCTTGCCTACGTGACGACGCAGAGGCAATGTAGTTCGGGGTAAACCCTAATGGACCATGGATGGACTAGAAGAAAGACGACAAGAATGAAGACAAGAAAGGAGACGAATGGGACCTTGGGAGAGATGGAAGCCTTGGGGGCGCATTAGAATAATGGCCTTGCCTACGTGACGGCGCAGAGGCAACGTAGTTCACGGACTTGGACCACAGACACTGACGAGAGACACTACACTAGGCTTACATTGAGGAGACGGTATGGGACAAAACCTTGGTTGACAAGGTCACAAGGTGAGTATCAAGCCATGATAGGTAACTGTCAAGCGTTTATTTGTGGGATGGATATGGGTCGAATGAGGAAAATAGAGGGAGAATGGGCTCAAGGTGATTGGATTCCCAAAGATGGAGAATGCGGTTTGTCACAAGTAACACCTGTTTACCAGGTTTTCATCACTTGCTTTTATTTGCACGAGAAGCTAGAAAGTAACATGACGCCTGATTGCCAGGTTTTCCTCATGGTACCTATCCAAGGCGCCTGTTTGCTAGGTTTTCACCAAAGGATGATTTTTTTGTATGCTTTCTATTTTTTTCAATTTTTTTGCATTTTCTCTTTGGAACTTTTTTTTTTTTTAATTTTTGATTATTTTTGATTTTTTGAATTTATTGTGCCCCCTTGCATTGGGGTTCTCTTAGGTATAGAACCGGCGAAGGTGCATGCTGTTGATTGGATCATCAAACAACTCACCTTCTGATGTGGCCAACTGATATGCCCCCGATCCGTAAACAGCTACAATGACATACGGCCGGAGCCAGTTAGGCTCGAACTTACCTTTCTTTTCTCTGTCCTGCTGATTGCGAGGGTTCTCTTTTAGGACGAGGTCCCCAACCTTGAAGCATCGTGGTCTAACCTTGTGGTTGTAGCTTCTTGACATCATTTGTTGATAGGCTTTGAGATGGTCAAAAGCTTTTTGGCGCCTTTCCTCTAGCAGTTCTAGCTCCTGTAGTCTGGAGACTCTGTACTCTTCGTCTGATATGAGACCTTTCAACGACACCCGAAGGGATGGGAGTTCGACCTCAATGGGAAGGATGGCTTCGGAACCATAGACGAGGGCGTAGGGTGTAGCACCTGTGGGAGTGCGTATGCTGGTTCTGTAGGCCCACAGAGCGGGATTGAGTTGGACGTGCCAATCGTGACCAGCGTCATTGACAGTCTTCTTTAGGATTTTCAGAATGGTTTTGTTCGATGCCTCAGCTTGGCCGTTGCCTTGGGGATAGTATGGAGTGGAGAAACGATGTTGGATTTTAAAACGCTCACAAAGTTCCTGGACATCCTGATTTTTGAAGGGTCTCCCGTTATCCGTTATGATGGATGAAGGGATGCCATATCGGCAGATAATGTAATTCAGAATGAAAGAGGAAATTTGCTTTCTTGTGACGGTTGATAGGGGAACGGCTTCAATCCACTTTGTAAAGTACTCAGTGGCGGTTATGATGAATTTATGGCCGTTGGAAGAAGGCGGATGAATCTTTCCCACGAGGTCAAGTCCCCACTGGCAAAAGGGACAGGGTGTCGTTAGAGGTCTCAACTCCTAAGCAGGTGCATGAATCAGGTTCCCGTGTATCTGGCACTGTTTGCACTTTTTGACGAACTGATATGAATTCATTTCCATATTGGGCCAGTAATAACCCAAACGCATGAGTTTCTTAGCTAAGGAAGGACCACTGGAGTGCGTTCCGTAGATCCCTTCGTGTATGTCTCGTAAGGCAGTTACAGATTCTTCTTGTTCTAGACAACGGAGTAAGGGATGCCATATTCTTCTTGTTCTAAACAACGGAGTAAGGTTTTGTTCGATGCCTCAGCTTGGCCGTTGCCTTGGGGATAGTATGGAGTGGAGAAACGATGTTGGATTTTAAAACGCTCACAAAGTTCCTGGACATCCTGATTTTTGAAGGGTCTCCCGTTATCCGTTATGATGGATGAAGGGATGCCATATCAGTAGATAATGTAATTCAGAATGAAAGAGGAAATTTGCTTTCTTGTGACGGTTGATAGGGGAACGGCTTCAATCCACTTTGTAAACTACTCAGTGGCGGTTATGATGAATTTATGGCCATTGGAAGAAGGCGGATGAATCTTTCCCACAAGGTCAAGTCCCCATTGGCAAAAGGGCCAGGGTGTCGTTAGAGGTCTCAACTCCTGAGCAGGTGCATGAATCAGGTTCCCGTGTATCTGGCACTGTTTGCACTTTTTGATGAACTGATATGAATCCATTTCCATATTGGGCCAGTAATAACCCAAACGCATGAGTTTCTTAGCTAAGGAAGGACCGTTGGAGTGCGTTCTGCAGATCCCTTCGTGTATGTCTCGTAAGGCAGTTACAGATTCTTCTTGTTCTAGACAACGGAGTAAAGTACCATCCAGACCACGTCGGTAAAGGGTATTGGCGATAATGGTGTAACGGGAGGCTTGTCGGATGAAAGTTCATTTTTGGTTGGAAGAGAGGTCCAAAGGAAGGATATTGTCCTTGAGGTAAGTGTAGGTCTTACCGTACCAAGGCGAATCAGATCCAACTAGGTGGCAAATGGAATGGGTTTCGAGGAGATCATAAGCCGGTTGTCGAATTGTTTCTACCAAGAACTCATATCGTGACTCATGTTCAGGTATCTCAAGAAGAGAGGCTATGGTTGCCATTGCATCGGCTGCTTTGTTCTCTATCCTGGGTATTTGCTCAAACGAGATGGTCCCAAAATGTGCTTTGAGGTCGTCGACCATCCGTTTGTATGGGATGAGCTTCTCATCTTTGGTCTGATACTCGTCGTTGACCTGGTTTATGACAAGCTGAGAATCACCGTAGACACATAGTGCTTGGATTGTTAGTGCATGGAAATAACAACCTGTAGGACTTTGGAATTGTGTCTCCTTGGGCAGTGATAAACAAGATACCTTCCCCCGATCCATGGTTGGTGTAAGACACGTCGAAGTAGAGTTTCCAAGGAGATGCTGACAGAGTGAATAAAGACTCATCAGGAAACTCAAATTGCATTGGTGAAGTGTCTTGTAATGGTGCCTCAGCTAGGTAGTCAACGATGATTTGCCCCTTGATGGCTTTTCTATCCACATACTCTATATCATATTCGCTAAGAAGCATGACCCATTTGGCTAGTCGACCCGTGAGAGCTGCTTTGCTGAGAAGATATTTTAGTGGGTCGATCTTGGCAATGAGTTTGATAGGATGTGCCAACATGTAGTGTCGGAGTTTTTGTGAGGCAAAAACCACCGCAAGGCATGAACGTTCCACCTGCGAGTACTGCAACTCGTAGCCCACTAAGGTTCGACTGATGTAGTACACAGCTCTTTCCTTGTTCTCATAGTCTTGCTGTGCTAGGAGAGCCCCAAGGGCAGTAGCTGTAGCAGATATGTAGAGAATCAAAGGTTTTCCTTGGATCGGAGGCATGAGTATAGGAGGATTCATGAGGTACTCCTTGAGCTTGTTGAATGCCTCTTCACACTGCTCATCCCATTTAAATGGAAAGTTCTTATGTAGGAGATGGCTGAAAGGATGGCACTTGTCTGCCAGCTGTGAGATGAACCTGTGGATGGCCTGTAGCTTGCCCTGTAAGGATCTCAACTGTGTTAGAGTTTTGGGCGGAGGCATGTCCATGATTGTTTTGACCTTGGCCGGGTCTACTTCTATGCCGTTTGCTAACACGATGAAGCCTAGCAGCTTGCCTGATGTGACCCCAAACACACATTTCTTCGGGTTCAGTTTTACTTGGAATTGATCCAACCGTTGGAAGACTTTTTCTAATGTGTCCAGGTGTGAGTCCCTGGTGAGTGATTTTGCCAAGATATCGTCAATATAATCTTCCATGGTCACATGCATCATGTCGTGGAATATGGTTGTCATGGCCCGCTGATATGTAGCACCTGCGTTTTTCAACCCAAATGGCATGACATTCCAGCAAAAGGTACCCCATGGACAAGTGAAAGCGGTTTTGTGCTGATCCTCTGGTGCTATTTTGATCTGGTTGTACCCTGAGAATCCATCCATGAGTGACAGCATTGTATGTCCTACCGTGAGGTCGACTATGATATCGATGTTAGGCAAGGGAAAGTCATCCTTGCGGCATGCTTTGTTTAAGTCTCGAAAATCATTGCATAGTCGAACCCTGCCATCTGGTTTAGACACTGGCACGATGTTTGATATCTATTCGGGGTAATCTATGGCCCTGATGAACCCCACGTCTAGCAATTTCTTGAGTTCTTCCTTGACTAGAAGGGCTATATGGGGATGCATCTTTCTCAGTTTTTGCTTTACGGGCTTCACCCCTGGATCCAATGGCAACTGATGTAGGATCAGGTTTGGGTCCAAACCTGGCATGTCGGCATATGACCAAGCAAAGCTGCCTCTCTTCTTTTTAAAGAATGGTACAAACTTGGTTTTCTCAGGCGGCATGAGAGATTTTGCAAAGTGGATAATCTGAGGCTGCTCTTCGGTTCCAATGTTCACTGGCTTTGTTCGCTCTACCATGATCTATGACCTTTCTTGATACATATCACTTGGGAGGGTGTCAAGCATTCCATCGTCAGGTGCCACAGTTGGGTTTTCACCTTCAGATACGTCCTTTCTTTTTACTGTTTTATGATCTGACACTGTCGCACGGCGGTTTTCACCGTCAGATCCCTTTTTGATCTTTATATTTTTGCGACTAGAAGGCTTAGCACCCTCCCCGAAGTAAGCTACAGTGTTGAGTTCGATAGCGAAACCAGCTTTATGATCTCCTTTTGGTAAGTGATCTCTAAGTCCCATATAGTCAATGTAGGCATCATCGTTCTGGAATGTATCTAATTGGGGGGTTCCTTGCAGATCCCAGCCAATAAGCTCAGGGTGCAAGAGGGGAAGGGAGTCGGATGAAAAACCTGATTCGTTGATAGTGTGGATGGAAATACTAGGAGCACAGGTGGGGGTAGTGTTCTGGGTGGTACTTTCTTCCAGGTTGTTTATCGCAATGGAATCTATACTTTCCTCGAAAGCCATAACCTCAGGGAGGGGCAAATCAGACTCCAGTGGTCTGTCCTGTTGCGTTTGTCTCTCATGATATGGGCTAAGAGTTTGGATGGTGTCAACCTCTTTGTCATCGTAGGAGTGCTCCGTTAGCTCATCCCACTCATACTCATTGGAATCATCTGAATCTGTGTCACTGTCCACTTGGAGTGTTTTGATTGTCTCCACAAGACAGGCATTTTCCTTGGCTTTACCCTTGCCTGTGTATCCCAAGCAAGTGGTGTTTCTAGCCGAAGAGGAGGAAGAAGGTTGTATAGGTTCAATGATCCCTTCTTTTCTGAGGCCGATAGGGCCTTGTCCTTCATATCCCATCCTATGCAAGATGGTCTCACCTCGCCCATAGAGCTCTGTAGGGAGTCTGGGTGGATCTTGGGGTGTGTTTTCTTCTTCGGCATAAAGCCATTGCAAGAGATCTCGCTCCTCTGATTCATCGGATAAGGTCCCCCATTTTACAAAGGGGTTTGCGGGAGTGATAGGAGGAGCAGAGGGCTTTGGAAAATGCCTGGGTTGATGCTTGGGCTGGCCAAAGGAGCGAGGAGACAGGGGCATTTTTGCAAGGTTGAGGCTATGCTCAATCTGGTATTCCCCCACGCCATTTTCTTTTATGGTGATTTTCATTGGTTTAGGCCGTGAGGAGGAAGCTTCAGCAGAATGGTCCTGTTGCAAGGTAGGGGAAATGTGGGCTCGATTGTTGGGTATGACACATTCAGGTTTTGCTTGGAAAGAATTGCAGTATTGGTAGGGATCGGGGTCGCCTTGTATGGTGACCTGCTTGCCATCGTGTGGGAACTTTATGCATTGATGGTAGGTGGAGGGGACAGCCTTCATGGCGTGGATCCATGGTCTCCCTAGTAGAATATTGTAAGCAAGCTCTCGATCAAGGACTTGGCACACCACATCTTTAATTACCAGTCCCACTTGAATGGGTAGGACAACCGTGCCCCTTGTGGTTCGTTCCTCCTCGTCATAGGCTTTGATAGTGATTTTCCGTCTTGGATCTACTGCCTATTCAGAGAACCCCAATGCAAGGACTAGCTTCAAAGTGCAAATATTCAAACCGGCACCCCCATCAATGAGAACCCTCTTGATGCGGTGCTTGTGTACGAATGCGACAATGTGTAGGGGAGTGTTGTGGGGTTGAGATACGGAAAGGTCATCTTGCTCAGTGAATGATATGGAAGGGGAAGATGTCAGATTGCCAACCATGGTTTGAAACTTCTCTTGGGCCAGGTTAGTGGGGACAGTAGTTTCCACTAAGGCTTTCTTGAGAATCTCCTTATGAGAAGGAGATAGACGCAAGAGCTCCAATATAGAAATGTGAGCCGGAGTTTTTTGCAATTGGTCGATGACATTATATGGGCGGGAGTTGGACGGAGAGGGTGACGACCTTGGAGGAGTGGTGTTGATCATGACTCTACCACTGCGGGTAATTATACTACAACCAGTTCTGTTAGGTCCTGGTTGTTGGTTGGGGGATATGACGTTGACTTGCGGAACATGCTCAGAAATGCAGTTAATGGTGTACTCAAAGGGAACGCTTGCATAGTTAGCATTACTCGACCCACTGTTCTGGTTTGGCCTGTTGCGATTGTTGTCATTATTGTTATGGCCATTGGAGTTGTTGCCATTGTGACCATTGTTGTGGTTGTAACCATTGTTGTTGTTGTGACCGCTGTTGTGATTGTTGTTATACAGCCGGTTGTGGTTTAGGAGAGGATCCCGGTAGGCCACATGAGATTCATTGGAGGTATGCTGTTGTGTCCCTCCCTGATTCTGATCCAGTATATCTTGTATGACATTCTTGAGGTAGATACAATTGTTAGTCGTGTGCCCCCTTCCTCGATGATACTCGCAGTAGTCTGTGTCCTTCCAATAGGGAGGTTTGACGATAGGCTCATAGTCACTTGTTGGCGGTAGAGAAATTTCATTGTTAGCCAACAACTTCCTGAGAGCAGACTCTTGAGATTCTCCCAACGGCGTGAATTTTCTCCTTGGATTTGAATTGAACCAAGGTCTAGATTCCCGAGGGGGTGGCTTGTTGAGTGCACCGTTATTTGCTTCTTCCTTAAGAGTGAATATGGGTTGTTGTTTAGGGGCTGCCGCCTTGGCATCCACTACTCCATCGTTGACCACATTCTTGTTCTTGGTCCAAAACTTTGACTTGTCAGTTGTGTAATTGGAAGGAGGTGTGTCCTTGTAGAGCTTGAGAGTTCCTTTGGCGATCATAGCTTTCTCAATGAATAGCCCCATTTCAATGACTTTGGTGAATGAGGTAGGGCATTGTATCTGAATCTGATAGCTAAGATCGGGATTCAAATTGTGGACAAACATTTCCAATAGTTGTTTCTCAGGCATGTCGTAAGAACACTTACTAGCTAGCTGTCTCCATCATTGTAAGAAGGTGGCGAAAGACTCAGCACCCTTTTGTTTGGTGTTGCATAGGTCTAGCATAGATACTTCGTGTTCTATGTTGTAAGAGAAGTGCGTTATGAATTTATTGACAAGTTCATCAAAAGTTTTGATTCCCGGTGGGAGACGCGAGAACCACTCCATAGCTTGACCTCCTAAAGATCTTGGGAATAGTCTCATTAAGTAGGTCTCGTTGTGAGCTACTTCTAAACATGCTGCAGTGAATTCTCGGATATGATCTCTAGGGTCCCCCTTCCCTTTGTATTTGTCAAATTTTGGGATTCCGAACTGAAAGGGGAATGGTTTCATGACCAAACTTCTGTCAAAGGGGTATGGTGCTATATCTTCCAAGGAGTAGTTCTTGGAACTTGTGCCGATCTTAAGGTTGGAGATTTCTAGCTTTAGACTCTCAATTTGTTGTCTCACATCCGCCATAGGAGCATTTTGGTCTATGGGTTGTTTTCCTCTCTCATTGGCCTGGGGGACCGTGTCATTTGTGTCCCTCTCACGTTCATTGTCTACATTTTCCCTGATGGAGCTAATGTCAAAGTCTGCGGAGAGTTTGATTATGAGACTAGCAAGATGATGGTAATATTTGGTGGGGTCCTCAAGGAGCACTTTCTCCACTAGGCGTTGGAATTTGCTATCTTGCATGTGTGCCACTAATTCTTCGCGAGAAATTTCTTCATCATCATCGCGTGGTGGGGCGATGTGATCGGATGAGTCGGCCATTTCGATTAGCTTGTTGTACTGGGATTGAGTAAGAACCATGCAAGATGGGGTGGGATGAAGTGGACTAGGATTAGAAATTTTGGCAAGGTGCCGACTAAGACTGTAATGAATGGGGTATCTAGGACAAGATTTGGACAAAGGGTTCTCTCGCTCAATGACTTCAGGTAAGACGGTTGACACAAGACTCTAGCCACTAGCAAGGGTAGTCGATACCAGTCTCACTGTGTAGGGCTTAGTCGTTCAACAAGACTACTAGCAAAAGGTACTGTGACCTACTAGGCTTACGTGAATTCACGAATGAAACGAAGAAGGACCTATGTCGAATCGGTATGGGACAGAATGATGTTGGGGAAAGAGTGACTTAGACAGAAGGTGACTGGGACAACCGACGAAAGAGAGAGAATTGGGGGAAATGGATGAAAAATGACTGCAAGGTTGATTCTGACCTCAGAAAATGAAACTAGGTTGAAATGGGTACTCTGAACAACTGACGAAAATTTCTCAAAAATAGGGCAGATGCTCACTGTCACACATGCGCAGAAACAGATGCGCAGCAAGAATGGGTAAATGCGCCGTAAGTCGCTATAAAAGCGCTGTTCTGGTGAAGCACGTATACGCAGTAACAGTGTGTAAATGCGCAGCATAAAAGTAAATGCGCAGCAAGTCGGTGTATAAGCGCAGCAGAACAGTGTATATGCGCAGCAGAAAGGTATATATGCGCAGCCAGTCGGTACAAAAGCGCAGCAAGTCGCTGTATATGTGCGACAAAAAAGTGTATATGCGCAGTTCTGGTATTTTTAGCAAATTTTTGGGATTTTTTTCCTATTTTTGGTATTCTTTGGCTGGAAAAGGTCTTCCTGATATTATGAATTAATTTAGCAAGAAAACACGGCAAGCACAAAGAATGTTTTGTAGTTTTCCATTATTTTTGTAGTTTTTCGACTCTATTTTGGACAAAAGCAAGCACAAAATCCTAGGCAAGAAATGGATTATAAGGGATTTGGGCCACTAAAACAAGAGGTATTTAATTTGGGCAACCGTTCAAGTGGTTACACATGCGGCGGCGCTACTCTCCTTTATGGAGTCTCCCAGCCTCAAAGGGTTACGCCTGAGAGGGTTTTGGGGGAGGTTGGCCGTCGGTGTAACATAACAGCACTCGTTGCAGGAAGTTTTCACCTCAAGCACAATTTATTTTAAGTGGCTCGGTAGGGCTTGGCGTTAGCCTGTTACCACTCAGGGTCGTTCCCGCTTGGACAAGCGTGCATCCAAGGGCAGGCCCCTCCTAAAGGTTAAACAAATAGAATGACAAGTCTGGCACTCTGATCACCCAGAAGAGGGGAGAGCATAAGCCTATTGTCATTCGCAAGCACAGAATACACTGATTAATCCACCCTAGTTAAAAGATAAAAACTAAATGGGCTAAGCTACTCAAACAGAACTTTGAAGTGATTTCAACAATATTGCAGTGGTTCAATTTTAAATCCCAGAAAGCAGTTGTGAGTTTAATTTTAAATCCACGTTGCACGAGATTGTTAACTTTGAAATTCAGGTCTCACGACATAGCAATGGTTCATTTTAACTTCAGAAAGCAGTTGTGAGTTCAATTTTAAGTCCACGTTGCACGAGATTGTTAACTTTGAAATTCAGGTCTCACGATATAGCAATGGTTCATTTTAACTGCAAGATTAGTGATGAGTTCAATTTTAAATCTTTAGATAGCAATAACTTGGAAGTTGTTTGCAATGCAAGCATGAAATAAACCAGTTACTTCCTCCCTAATTAAGACTAGATGAAGATTTGTAATGAACAACCATTTTACTCTTTCCCAGAAAATGAAATGTGAGCTAGTTAGATGCAACTACATGTAACTGAACCCGAGCCTATCCTACAAAACCGCTCCAGCAAACACCTGCAAAAGGGTTAGCGTTAGCAAAATCCTCTAGAAAAGCACTAAAACCTGAGCCAGTTACAAATGCGCAGCTTCAGTGATCAAATGCGCAGAAGTGATCAACAGAAGCGCAGCATTAACGAATGCGCCGTAGTTTTGAACGTATGCGCCGTTAAAATGAATAAATGCGCAGTTTTAATGGATGTGCAGCAACAGTCTTCATAAGCGCCGTAACAGTCAATAGATGCACAGTTATAACAGATGCGCAGCAACAGTCTATGAAAGCGCAGTAACAGTCAACAAATGCGCAGTTTTAACAAAAGCGCCGTAACAGTCTGTAAAAGCGCAGCAAGAATACACAGATGCGCAGGATTTTCAAAAGCACCGTAACAGTCTTCAAAAGCGCCGTAAAAATGAACAGATGCACCGAACTAATCTGTGTGTGACTCTGCGGGACCTGTACGGAACCTGCCTTCAAAAAAAAGCTCAAAAATGGTGAAATAAAGGGGCAACGGCCCCACGGTGGGCGCCAAAAATGTGAGGGTAAAATGTCGAATCAATCAAATGAATTAAATAAGACCCAAACATCAACAGAATAGAGAAACAAAGAAGATTCAAATGAACAAAGCAATGAACAAACATAGCAAACCTCTTCCGTTTCGAAACTTCTGTTGTTCGCCTATCACGAATCATCCTTTCACAGATGAGATGAGCCCTCAGAGAGTGCAATCTTTTAAAGCTGTTTGAGGAAGTCGATGGTGAACGGCTATGGTGTGATATGCAATGAAGGTGAGCTCTAATGCAACAATGGTGATCTCAAGCTTGTAGATGACAAGTGGGTGCCAAAGGCGCGCTGGTGATATTTCTGCAGAATAACGATGTCAAAAGCCTGGATGACTAGAATGGAAGAATGAAGCTTCATTTATAGACTTGGAAGAATGGGAATCAACGGTTGAGAGGAGATGTGAAGATCGACGGCTGAGAATGGTTGAGGAATGTGCAACCAGTAGAAATGTGACAAGTGTCCCAGCTCCATCATGAAAGAGGGGATGTGACAAAATTGATTGGAGAGTTAACTCCATTGACTGAACAGTTAACAGACTTGATTGATCAGTTAGAAGAGTGGATTATGGGATTGACTGAATTGATTGACCAGTGAACTGGATTGATTGAGGAGTCAACAGAATAGATTGACCAGTGAACTCAAATGACCAATCAGTTAACAGATTTGATTGATTAGTTAACTAACTTCTGATTTGAGAAGAAATAGGCCATGTGGGTGAGAGAAAAATAGGTAATTAAATATTAAATATATTTAATTACATGTGCAACTTGATGATGTGGACAAGGTGAGGTGGAAAAGGTGAGGTGTAAAGGTGAGGTGGATTTTTGAATTTAGAACTTAGGATAGAGGAATTTAGATTAATTAAATAATTTATGATTATTTAATTGTGTAGGACATTTAGAAGAATTTTAATTAAATAAATAGAATTTATTTAATTATGGAATAGTGAATCGATTAAATAAATTTAGAATATTTATTTAATTAATAGAAGAATGGAATAAATATTTAGAATATTTATTTAGGATGATTCGTGTCATTTTTAGGCGTATACAGAAATAATAGTGGTTCTCCTCCTCATAAGCAACAAAAGATCTCACATACACAAGGATTTGAGAAACAAGCATCGTATGGACTTCCTAACAACAAACAAGACTCTCATAAGAACCACTCAAGCTTCACACAAAACTTGATAGAGCATCTCTCCAAGAGGCTCGCAAGTTACAAATTTTAGTACGATTGTACAGGTAGGTAAGTATTTCTAACCCTTTACCTCTGTGTTTTGCGTGATTGTAATTGTCTTCTCCATGTTTTGTGTGTCTGTTACTATCTTCAATGTGTTTGGCGTGTCTTCACCGTGCTTGGCATGTTTGTTGTGTTTGTTGACCTTACTTCAACGCATGTATTGGCCTTGCATTTATACATACATTAAAGTGGGGGCTAATTGTTATGTCAGAAAATGTCCCCTTGGAGGCTTTTTGCTCTTAAGGTTTAGCTCCCAGGTCCTTAGAATGCATTTAGAGCATCTTGCATGATAATTATGAATCCCGATGAAAAAACCCTGAAGTCTTATGGAAAATAGGACCTAGGGGGTGCTATTTTGATAATCCCTAAACAAAAATGGGAGGGTGGACTTGGGTGCTAGCACCCTAGTCCTACCCTATTTTGGGTTTGCCCTAAATTTTAATGTCAGTTTTATGATCATTATTTGGGTCCTATGCCAACATCTCAAGTTTGAATTATGAAATTCTTAGCGAGAATCTTTGTAGTTGCATATATAAGCATGTTTAGGATTCTATTTGCAAACTAGAGATGGACATTGTGAACTTGTGACTTTATGCTAAAGTGATTCTAGGCATTCATTATGTTGCAGAGTAGTACTTGTTAAATTATGTTTGTGATTGTAGATTTGACTCAATCTCTTCATGGCATGAAAGAAATTCTTCCTTCCATGAGATCTACAGTTCAAGGTAATATCTATTATGTTTTCAATCATTTATCATTTCAATTTTACCTCTATCTCATAGGGATACGCACCCTCATCTAACAACAGTGTTCGGAAGACTTGAATGTCTCTTCGGGGCTTGACTAAGGCAAGCCTCTAAACACCACAACCCCCAACCACACTCCTTTGTGATTTCAGGTACGAGTTCCAAGTTTCACGGAGTGGAGTTGTAGGAGGTTGCAAACAAGGATCCAGGATTTGAAAGAAAGAGGATAACGTTCAACATTTTGGGACACTGGTGCTAGTGGCAGTGTCCTCTAGAATTGTAGGCATAGAAACAAATTGAACAGTGGTAATCAGCATTTGAAGAGCTTCTGACATCCTGAAAAGCATCTAGCATTGGACTAGGGCACTAGTGGGAGTTTCCTCCACCTTTTTTGGGGTAGAAACAAAAGATACAATGAATATCAGTGTCAGAAGGAGATCCAAATTTTGTGCAAAAAATAGTACCTTGGACAGGGGCACTAGTGGAGGTGTCCCCGATTGTTCTGTATTCTGAACTTCAAAAAATAGTGAGTTAACAATCTCTATCCTTCACCTCAGTCTGAAAGGATTTGTCATAATTCATCAATTTGCTCACTGTTTTGCTTATTTAGGGTTTTGATGCAGAGCCACAACTCTGTCAAACAAACCGATTGGCAAGAGGGTCGTCCATGTCTTGGCGATTTACTCCTATCGGCCAAACATTCTCCATCGGCCACCTTACCTCTTATCTCCTCCACGTACAACTCTCCCCTATGTAGGTTTTTAACTTTGTATCTGCCAGAGATACATTCTTCAATGTACATTTAGGATATACATTTGCAATATACAATCACAATATACATTTGGTGTGACCTTCCTTGTGGGTGAGCGCTTTGTATATGCTCCCGATACACTGATAGAAAATAGATTGTATATGCTTCAGTTGACCAGTGATCGCCGGTTTCCTTCACCACTACTGCTGGTTACCTCTTGCACCCGACACAATGTATCTGCGCAATATATACATTCAAAACATACAACCCACAATGTATATCCTCAATATACATTTGTAAGATACATTTGAAAACATGCATTCAGAATATGCATTCAGTGAAGCTGACCGTTGACTTCCTTTGTATGCCGATACATTGTCGGCCAGACTTTCCAGATTGATAACTTGTGGACTACTCTCTCTGATGCCTTTAGTCCTCCCGATGTAACACTTAACTATCACCATGGTGCAGGAGAACTTAACACAAGGTGGGCCCCATGAGGCATTCAACTATTTGATGTTCATTTTGTTGTTTCCAATAAGGTCCTATAAGACCATTTATGTAATAAGGTTTGTTTGACCAGTGCCTGTTATTTTAGTTTGTATCTAGGTTTATGTTGTAAGTCCCAAGGACAATTGTTGATCTGTAATCACAAAGGTTGTTAGGTAGTTGGAGGTTGTTAGATCTCCCAGCCGCTTGGATTAGTCTCCCAGCCACTTGGAGTCAAGTCAGTACTACTCAAGGCGAGTAGATAAAAACCTTAGATCATCGAATGTAATCAGTTGGAGTCGAGAAGTAAGAGAGATCAAAAGAATGTGATTTGTATTTGAGAAACAGAGCATCTGTATACACATTCTGAAAGGCATAATAAAATTCTGTATTGTGCATCTTTCTATCTTTTGATTCCTTTAGTTTTCTCTGTGCAATCGATTTTCCTGTTCTGAGGCCGAGATGGGTTCTTAGCCCATTCCACTGGTTAGATTTCTTCGAAATCAGTGGAATGGCTATACATATCGATTTGTGTTTTAGTTTTGTTCGATTTCATGTTTGCAGGATCACGTATAGGGTGTAGATAGATCCTAGCGCCATCATGTGCTAGGTTGGCAGGGTGAAAGATCTCTGTTAGATTGGTGGAGGAACAGATATGCGCAGTTGCAAAGTTACTGGGTTTACAGTGGATCAAATCGGTGCAAGATTCATTTTGTTTTATTAGATATACAATTTGTGTGTATATCACAATCATATGCCGGATATACATCCTGTGTATATATCATAGTTGTATGTCACATGTATCTCGCAAGTGCATGTTGCAGTTGTATGTAGTGAGCATACATTGTGGTTATGCATTGAGTTAAAATACAAGGGAGAGAGAAAGTTAAAGCTTCTGATCGGCATACAAGGGAGTCAGCGATTTGGTCAAACCCATCAAATGCATATTTGAATTGCATGTTGTGAATATACATCGTGAATGTACATTGGGTTCAAATACAAGGAGGGTCAATGGTCAAACTCTCTAAATGTATGTTTCGAATGCATGTATATCAAACATATACATTGCGTTCATACATTGTATTAGGTACAAGTACTGATCGGCAGCGACGGTGAGGGAGACCGGTGGTCGTAGGTCAACGGAAGCATGTACAAGTGTTTGGTATAATGGAAAGGGTGGCAGATACATTCAGGTCACTGATAATAGTGGGTCATGCTATGCATGTATTAGTTGGTTGCATCGGAGTATCAGTCAGAGATTTCTAGAGACTGCCGATGGTGTATAGTCTTGTCGATAGGCGAGAGGTGCAAGTGTATACAATGGAGAATGTATGTTAAGTAAAACGTAGACATACAAGGGGTAATGCAGGCTAGGGTGTTTGGCTCTGCATCATAGTAGTATCAGAGCTCAGCAAAAGGTCTGGGCAACTGTGTGTTTGATTCTGTCATTGAGAAGGTAGAAGTAGAGTTGAGGAAGAACTGAGAAGTTACAGAAACAAGTTAGCAAGATGCCTCTGAAAAATGATGGCACTACTAGAGAGTTGCAAGAGATGACAGAAAAGCATGGTAAAGAGATGAGGAAGATGAAAGAGCTTGCAGAAGCCCTTCAATCCAGGCTTGTAGCCTTGGAGACAAATAAAAGAAGAGAAGTGGAAGAAAGTGAATCAGAAGAAGAAGAGGATGGTGAAGAGTATCAAGATGTCGATGAAGATCTAAATCCTGAAGATCAGAGATTTGCAAAACTGTTAAGGGTAGTCAAGAATGACAAACCTAAGGTAAAGATTGATGTTCCAAAGTATAGTGGAAGTTTAAATGAGGAAGAGTTACTTGATTGGATTGCTGCATTAGATAATCATTTTGAATGTGAGGAGGTTCCTGAGGAGCAGAAAGTAAAGATTGCAAAGACCAAATTGGGAGGTCATGCCTTGGTATGGTGGGATTACATACAATCAGAGAGGAGAAAGCAAGGTAAGTCAAAAATTTCTTCATGGGACAAGATGGTAGCAAGAATCAAAGGTATATTCTTGCCTAAGGATTATGAAGTTCAAATGTTTAAAAAGCTTCAATTTTTAGGACAAAAGGAAATGGATGTGAAGGCATATACTAAGGAATTTTATAAATTGAGTATGAGGTCTGATCATCATGAGAATGAGGTTGAAAAAGTTGCTAGATACTTGGCTAGTTTGAGATTGAACATACAAGATGAGTTAGTTTTGGCTAACCCTAGGAGTGTAGAAGACTGTTATCAAATGACAATCAGGATTGAGGAGAAGATGAAAAGGAGACAAGATGTGTCCATGAGAGGAAGAGGTAGCAATATAAGGGGAAGAGGATCAGCCCCTACAACAAGACAAGTCAATGAGAATCAAGAAGAGACTAGTAAAGGACAAGAGCAGTCTGATTTCAGGGGTGGATGGAAAGGCACAAGAGGCAGATTTGGAGGTAGTAGAAGTTCTAATGTTTTCATTGGAAGATGTTATCATTGTAATGAAATTGGTCACCTAGCATTTAAATGTCTAGAAAGGCAAGGTTCATCATCAGGAGGTGATAGGAAGAATGAAAAGAGGGTTCAATATGTGCAAGAAGAGGACGTAGGTGAAAGTGTTAACCTTCCAATGGGGAGTGCAGCCCCAGTTCTAGAAGGAGAATCATTGATGCTAAGGAGAACACTCTTGAAGACATCCAAGGTGATGATACAAAGGAGAGCACTTTTAAGGACTAATTGCAAAAGTAAAGGTAAAAAATGTAAGGTAGTAATAGATTCTGGTTCAATAGATAATATGGTATCTTAGGAAATGGTGGATAAATTGAACATAGAAAGGATTCCCCATCCAACTCCTTACAAAGCATCTTGGGTAAGTGATAGTCAATCACTTTTGGTATATGAACAGGCATATGTTGATTTCCAGATTGGGGAATATCAGGATAGGGTTTTATGTGATATTTTGCCCATGGAATGTTGTCACCTACTTTTAGGTAGGCCATGGTAATTTGATAGGAGAGCATTGTATGATGGATATGCTAACACATACACCATCAAGAAGGATGGGAGGACTTTTGTGATGACACCATTACAGGAGGATGCTAAAGCAAAGAAGGCAACCAAAATCATTTTGGTGGGTAAGAAAGAGTTTGTGAAGATCAATGAAGAAGACACAAAGAAATTGGAGGATACCTCAAGGAGTGGGGTTGCTAAGGATCACAGTTTGAAGGCAATTTCATTTTTTGGTGATGGAGATTAGATGGATCAACAGAAGGTCAAGGAGCAGGTTTCCAAGCAGCCACAAGTTGATTGGAATGACAAGGATGCTATCATAGTAGGGACAATTGTTTGTCCTCTAGAACCAACAAGAGTTGACAGACACACATGTTCTTCCATAGTAGCAGTACAAGAAGCATCAAACAAGGTTTTGAATGCACGTGTTCAAACAGAGATGACAGTAAGAAATAATGGCAAGCAAAGGGTAGGTCTGGTGGCAAGAAGTCACTCATGGAAAGGTGTGAGTAGAGCCTACAATGCTAGGCATGAGTTTTTGACTCCATGGAAGCAGGTTGTTGTCCAGAGATCATGGGGCAGACATGAGATAGCAGGAGATACAGGTAGAGCAAAACCAAGACTTAACTCATGTGGCATGAGTTCTTTTCAAGGTGGGGTGTACGGTGCAAGAGCACCTAACACAAGGTGGCCCCTATCAGGCATTCAACTGTTTGATGTTCATTTTGTTGTTTCCAATAAGGTCCTATAAGACCATTTATGTAATAAGGTCTGTTTGACCAGTGCATGTTATTTTAGTTTGTATCTAGGTTTATGTTGTAAGTCCCAAGGACACTTGTCGATCTATAATCACAAAGGTTGTTAGGCAGTTGGAGGTTGTTAGATCTCCCAGCTGCTTGGATTAGTCTCCCAGCCACTTGGAGTCAAGTCAGTACTACTCAAGGCGAGTAGATAAAAACCCAAGATCATCGAATGTAATCAGTTGGAGTCAAGAAGTAAGAGAGATCAGAACAATGTGATTTGTATTTGAGAAACAAAGCATCTATATACACATTCTAAAAGGCATAATAAAATTCTGTATTGTACATCTTTCTATCTTTTGATTCCTTTAGTTTTCTCTGTGCAATTGATTTTCCTATTCTGACACCGAGATGGGTTATTAGCCCATTCCATCAGTTAGATTTCTCCAAAATTAGTGGAATGGCTGTACATATCAATTTGTGTTTTCGTTTTGTTTTTGTTTTGTTCGATTTCATGTTTGCAGGATCACATATAGGGTGTAGATAAATCTAGCACCATCATGTACTAGGTTGGCAGGGTGAAAGATCTGTGTTAGATTGGTGGAGGAACAGATATGCGCAGTTGTAAAGTTACTAGGTTTACAGCGGATCAAATCGGTGCAAGATTCGCGTTGTTTTATTAGATATACAATTTGTGTGTATATCGCAATCGTATGCCGGATATACATCCTGTGTATATATCGTAGTTATATGTCGTGTGTATCTCGCAAGTGCATGTTGCTATTGTATGTAGTGAGCATACATTGTGGTTATGCATTGAGTTAAGATACAAGGGAGAGAGAAAGTTGAAGCTTTCGATCAGCATACAAGGGAGTCAGCGATTCGGTCAAACCCATCGAATGCATATTTGAATTGCATGTTGTGAATGTACATTGCGAATGTACATCAGGTTCAGATACAAGGAAGGTCAATGGTCAAACTCTTTGAATGTATGTTCCAAATGCATGTATATCGAACATATACATTGCGTTCATACATTGTATTAGGTACAAGTACTGACCAACAATGACAGTGAGGGAGATCGGTGGTCGCAGGTCAACGGAAGCATGTACAAGTGTTTGGTATAATGGCAAGGGTGGAAGATACATTGAGGTCACCAACAGTAGCGGGTCATGCTATGCATGTATTAGTTGGTTGCATCAGAGTATCGGCCAGAGATTTCTAGAGACTGTCGATGGTGTATAGTCTTGTTGATAGGCGAGAGGTGCAAGTGTATACAATGGAGAATGTATGTTAAGGAAAATGTATACATACAAGGGGTAATGTAGGCTAGGGTGTTTGGCTCTACATCACACCATCTCCAACCGTTCAACCACTGTATGACCCTTGAATATCAGCCATACGGCTAGTTGTCCCTTTGTATCTAACCCAATGTACATTCACAATGTACATTCGTAACATGCATTCTAAAGATGCATTCTCCCAATACTTCTGTGACATACACACTCAACAAGCCTTTGTGATATACACACAGAATGTATATCTGACATGCATTTGTGATATACACACAAAATGTATACCCAGTGAAACAATGCGAATCTTCGCTGATTTGAACCTCTGCAAACCCTGTAACTTCATAGATCCATTTCTCCAACAACCACACAGATCTTAGACTTTGCCAACCTAGCACATGAGGATGCTAGGATCTCTCAGAGCATAATGTACGCGTTCCTGCAAAACACAAATGAACAAAACAAAAAACACAAAAACAAACTATACAACCATTTCACCGATTTCGAAGAAATCTAACTGGTGGAATGGATTAAGAAATCCATCTCGGCCACAAAATAGTGAATCAATTTCACACAGAGGAAACCTTGAGAAATCGAATGACAGAAAGATACACAACATAACTTTGTTTATTATGTCTTTTAGAAATGCACACAGATGCTCTATTTCTCAATTGCTCAACTCAACTTGATTAGTTACAACTGATTACCACTACTCTTCTCTACTGATTACATTCGATGATCTTGGGCATTTATCTATTCGCCCTTAGTAGTACTAAATTGACTCCAAGTGGCTGGGAGATTAATCCAAGCGGCTGGGAGATCTAACAACCTCCAACTGCCTAACAACCTTTGTGATTATAGATTGACAAGTGTCCTTGGGACTTACAACATAAACCTAGATACAACTAAAATGACATGCATTGGTCAAACAGACCTTATTACATAAATGGTCTTATAGGACCTTATTGGAAACAACAAAAATGAACATCAAACAGTTGAATTCCTCATGGAGGCCACCTTGTGTTAGGTGTTCTTGCACCATACACCCCACCTTGGAAAGAACTCATTCCACATGAGTTAAGTCTTTATTTTGCTCTACCTGTGTCCTCTGCTGTCTCATGTCTACCCCATGATCTCTGGACTGCAATCTGCTTCCATGGAGTCAAAAACTCATGCCTAGCATTGTAGGCTCTACTCACACCATTCTTTCTTACTGTCAGCTCTGCTTGAACACTTGCATTGGAAACCTTGGGTAACACTTCTGGTACTGCTATTATGGCAGAATATGTTTTCTTTTCAACTCTTGTTGGTGCTAGAGGACAAACAATTGTCCCTACTATGATAACATCCTTGTCTTTCCAATCAACTTGTGGCTGCTTGTAAACCTACTCTTTGACCTTCTGCTGATCCTTCTGATCTCCATCAGCTAAAACTAAAATTGCCTTCAAACTTTGATCCTTAGCAACCCCACTCCTTGAGGTATCCTCAACTTTCTTTGTGTTTTCTTCATTGAGCTTCACAAACTCTTTCTTACCTACCAAAATGATCTTGGTTGCCTTCTTTGCTTTAGCACCCTCTTGCAATGGTGTCATCACAAAAGTCCTCCCATCCTTCTTGATGGTGTAGGTGTTAGCATATCCATCATACAATGCTCTCCTATCAAATTGCCATGGCCTACCTAAAAGTAGGTGACAACATTCCATGGGCAAAATATCACATAAAACCCTATCCTGATATTCACCAATCTGAAAATCAACATATGCATGTTCATATACCAAAAGTGCCCAAGATGCTTTATAAGGGGTTTGCTGTGGAATCCTTTCTAGTTTCAACTTATCCACCATTTCCTGAGATACCATATTATATGTGGAACCAAAATCTATTACTACCTTGCATTTTTTACCTTTGCTTTTGCAATTGGTCCTGAAAAGTGCTCTCCTTTGTATCATCTCCTTGGATGTCTTCAAGAGTGTTCTTCTTAGCATCAATGATTCTCCTTCTAGAACTGGGGCTGCACTCCCCATTGGAAGATTAACACTTTCACCTACCTCCTCTTCTTGCACATATTAAACCCTCTTTTCATTCTTTCTATCACCTCTTGATGGTGAACCTTGCCTTTCTGGACATTTGAATGTTGTGTGACCAATTTCTTTACAATGACAACATCTCCTAGTGAAAACATTAGAACCTCTACCACCTCCAAATTTGCCTCTTGTGCCTTTCCATCCACCCCTGAAATCAGACTGCCCTTGTCCTTTACTAGTCTCTTCTTGGTTCTCATTGACTTGTCTTGTTGTAGGAGCTAATCCTCTTCCTCTCATGGACTTATCCTGTCTCCTTTTCATCTTCTCCTCAATCCTGATTGCCATTTGATAACAGTCTTCTACACTCCTAGGATTAGCCAAAACTAATTCATCCTGTATGTTCAATCTCAAACTAGCCAAATATCTAGCAACCTTTTCAACCTCATTCTCATGATGACTAGACCTCATACTCAATTTATAAAATTACTCAATATATGCCTTCACATCCATTTCCTTTTGTCTTAAAAATTGAATCTTTTTAAACATTTGAACTTCATAATCCTTAGGCAAGAATTTACCTTTGATTCTTGCTACCATCTTGTCCCATGAAGAAATCTTTGTCTTAATCTGCTTTCTCCTCTTTGTTTGTATGTAATCCCACCATACCAAGGCATGACCTCCCAATTTGGTCTTTGCAATCTTTACTTTCTGCTCCTTAGGAACCTCCTCACATTCAAAATGATTATCTAATGTAGCAATCCAATCAAGTAACTCTTCCTCATTTAAACTTCCACTATACTTTGGAACATCAATCTTTACCTTAGGTTGGTCCTGAAAAGTGCTCTCCTTTGTATCATCTCCTTGGATGTCTTCAAGAGTGTTCTCCTTAGCATCAATGATTCTCCTTCTAGAACTGGGGCTGCACTCCCCATTGGAAGATTAACACTTTCACCTACCTCCTCTTCTTGCACATATTAAACCCTCTTTTCATTCTTTCTATCACCTCTTGATGGTGAACCTTGCCTTTCTGGACATTTGAATGTTGTGTGACCAATTTCTTTACAATGATAACATCTCCCAGTGAAAACATTAGAACCTCTACCACCTCCAAATCTGCCTCTTGTGCCTTTCCATCCACCCCTGAAATCAGACTGCCCTTGTCCTTTACTAGTCTCTTCTTGGTTCTCATTGACTAGTCTTGTTGTAGGAGCTGATCCTCTTCCTCTCATGGACTTATTCTGTCTCCTTTTCATCTTCTCCTCAATCTTGATTGCCATTTGATAACAGTCTTCTACACTCCTAGGATTAGCCAAAACTAATTCATCCTGTATGTTCAATCTCAAACTAGCCAAGTATCTAGCAACCTTTTCAACCTCATTCTCATGATGACTAGACCTCATACTCAATTTATAAAATTCCTCAGTATATGCCTTCACATCCATTTCCTTTTGTCTTAAAAATTGAATCTTTTTAAACATTTGAACTTCATAATCCTTAGGCAAGAATTTACCTTTGATTCTTGCTACCATCTTGTCCCATGAAGAAATCTTTGTCTTAATCTGCTTTCTCCTCTCTGTTTGTATGTAATCCCACCATACCAAGGCATGACCTCCCAATTTGGTCTTTGCAATCTTTACTTTCTACTCCTTAGGAACCTCCTCACATTTAAAATGATTATCTAATGCAGCAATCCAATCAAGTAACTCTTCCTCATTTAAACTGCCACTATACTTTGGAACATCAATCTTTACCTTAGGTTTGTCATTCTTGACTTCCCTTAACAGTTTTGCAAATCTCTGATCTTCAAGATTCAGATCTTCATCTACATCTTCAAACTCTTTACCATCCCCTTCTTCTTTTGATTCACTGTCTTCCACTTCTCTTCTTTTATTTGTCTCCAAGGCTGCAAGCCTGGCTTGAAGGGCTTCTGCAAGCTCTTTCATCTTCCTCATCTCTTTAGCATTCTTTTCCTTCATCTCTTGCAACTCTCTAGTAGTGCCAGCATTTTTTAGAGGCATCTTGCTAACTTGTTTCTACAACTTCTCAGTTCTTCCTCAACTCTACTTTTGCCTTCACAATGATAGAATCAAACACACAACTACCCAGACCTTTTGCTGAGCTCTAATACCACTATGATGTAGAGCCACAACTCTGTCAAACAAACCAATAGGAAAGAGGGTGGTCCATGTCTTGGTGATTTACTCCTATTGGCTAAACATTCTCCATCAGCCACCTTACCTCTTATCTCCCCGATGTACAACTCTCCTCAATGTAGGTTTTCAACTTTGTATCTGTCGAGAGATACATTCTTCAATGTACATTTAGGATATACATTTGCGATATACAATCATAATATACATTCGGTGTGACCTTCCTCGTCAGTGAGCGCTTTGTATATGCTCCCGATACACTAATAAAAAATAGCTTGTATATGCTTCAATTGACTAGTGATCATAGGTTTCCTTCACCGCTGCTGCCGATCACCTCTTGCACCTGACACAATGTATCTACGCAATATACATTCAAACATACAACCTACAATGTATATCCTCAATATACATTCGTAAGATACATTTGAAAACATGCATTCAGAATATGCATTTAGTGAAGCTGACCGTTGACTTCCTTTGTATGCTAATACGCTGTCGTCCAGACTTTCTAGATCGGTAACTTGCCGACTACTCTCTTTGATGCCTTCAGTCCTCCTGATGTAACACTTAACTATCACCGTCTCCAATTGGTCAACCACTGTATGACCCCTGAATATCACCCATATGGCCGGTCGTCCCTTTGTATCTAACTCAATGTACATTCACAACATGCATTCTAAAGATGCATTCTCCTGATACTTCTGTGACATACACACTCAACAAGCCTTTGTGATATACACACGGAATATATATTTGACATGCATTTGCGATATACACACAAAATGTATACCCAGTGAAACAATGCGAATCTTCATCGATTCGAACCTCTGTAAACCCTGTAACTTCACAGATCTTAGACTTCGCCAACCTAGCACATGAGGATGCTAGGATCTCTTAGAGCATAACGTATGCATTCTTGTAAACACAAATGAACAAAACAAAAAATACAAAAACAAACTGTACAGCCATTCCACCGATTTTGAAGAAATCTAACCGATGGAATGTATTAAGAAATCCATCTCGGCCACAAAATAGTGAATTGATTTCACATAGAGGAAACCCTAAGAAATTGAATGACAGAAAGATACACAACATAACTTTGTTTATTATGTCTTTTAGAAATGCACACAGATGCTCTATTTCTCAATTGCTCAACTCAACTTGATTAATTACAACTGATTACCACTACTCTTCTCTACTAATTACATTCGATGATCTTGGGCATTTATCTATTCGCCCTCAGTAGTACTGAATTAACTCCAAGTGGCTGGGAGATCTAACAACCTCCAACTACCTAACAACCTTCATGATTACAAATTAACAAGTGTCCTTGGGACTTACAACATAAACCTAGATACAACTAAAATGACATGCATTGGTCAAACAAACCTTATTACATAAATGGTCTTATAGGACCTTATTGGAAACAACAAAAATGAACATTAAACAGTTGAATGTTTCATGGAGGCCACCTTGTGTTAGGTGCTCCTACACCAGGTTTTAAGAATACTCGAGCATTAAATTCAGATATTGTTTGATAACATCTAAGCTTCTACATCATCCAAGTGACATCCCAACCTATTAGGTGAATGCTCTCACTTAGTAGAGGTTCAACTTGGTTGATATGTCCTTGAATGTTTGATGAGAATGGAGGATCTATACCAAATCAACCACATTCATCATCAACTCATCCCCCATTTTTCATACAAAACACAATGAAGGGGAAAGGGGAAGTAACCATGAACATGAACATAAAAGGTATCATAAATCTCATATTTAGTGTTATTTTTGCAATAAAGTTAGATATTATAGTTATGAGTGTAAAAGAAAATAGATGATGGAAGTATGGGGACTACTAATTACTCATATGAGAATGAGAATGAGAGTGAATATGAAAATAATGAATGTAATGAAGAAGTCCATAAGGATGATGGCTATTTTGATAGTGAGTTTAATTTGTTTGCAAATATTTAAGGTAAAGATTGGAAAATATAAGGAGTCAATTCATAAAATGATTAATGAAGTTTTATAAGTTTTTGCATTATTTGGAGAAGAAGTTGCAACACAAAAATGACCAACAAGCTTGGAATTAAAACATTTAAGTGGAAGAATGACCTAAATTTAGTTTTATTTCCTAGTAGTTGCATTTTGAATTCAAGAAACAACTTTGGTTCATCACTTTTATTAATTTTTTTGCATGGTGCAAGAGCAAGGTTTAGCTTGGTTTCAAAAAGAAACTTAAATATAGATAGTAGTACTGTTTCGAGCATAGTCGTAGCAAAAGAGATAAACAATTTCAAGAGAAATTGTAAAAATGTTGAAGAAGATAATGGAGTTTTTGTAAATCTTGTAAATGAAGAAGTACAAGGGAATAGAAATAGTCCTAAAGAAGATAATATGATATTAGAGGCAACAATCCTATTTTACTTTCTATTTCATTACCTAGCACAACAACAAAGTTTATTTTGAGAACATTAGTGACAGAGTTGATATGGTTTTAAAGGAAGTTTATAAAAAATTTCAAAAATAGTAGGCATGAGTTTTCCATAGTCCATAGTAGAATACAGATAAATGCTTTTGGATTAAACTATGTATTTATTTGCTTCAACGTTTCAGATCACACTCAGCGATCCAGCATCAGGAAGAGGATTCTAATGATTTTGATTGCAGATTTGCACTTTAAAAAGGATGAGGAGGAGAGGGATTAGGGTTAGATGGGACAAAAAATAGTAGGTTAAGAACAAAGAAATCAAAATAGTGATAGTAAAAAAACAAATAATGTAAATATATTATATTATATGAAAAAGGTAAGGTGCAAATAATTAAAAACAATATAAAAGAAAATATAAAACACCCCTTCTAATAGAAAATGTGTCAAGTAATATAATATACAATAAGTATTAAAAATAAGTGTATAAAAAGAAAAGACAAGAGAATAATAAATTAGAGAAATAATAGAAACCATAATAAAGTTGAATAAATTATTATTCATTAAATATACAATAGTACAAGCATAGCGTATAGACATAGAAGGTTTCTAAATGAATAAAGAGAATGAAAAAATAGAACCGGTAAATAAGTGAAAAAAGGGGGGGAAAATTATATTGTAGGTCAAAGGCACGGTTCAAATAATTAAATATAATATAAAAGAAAATATAAACAATAGACCTAATAAAACATGTATTAAGTAATGTAATATACCACAAGTATTTAACAAAAAGTGTATAAAAAGAAAACAACAAGAGAAGAATAAATCGAGAAAAATTAAATAATACAATATTAAATGTAATATGTATAATATTTAATAAAATATCATTCAATGAGAAATAAAAGACAATAGTACATAACTAGTATATTTATATTTAAAAAAAAAAATCTACCTTGAGATATCTTCCAATTTGTTGGCATTTAAAAATTACTTAATATTTGATATGCTCACATGAGTTAATTTAAAGAGACTATGTTGCAAGAATTTTCACATTCTTCAAACTTAATAAAGATTTCACTCCATAACTGTCGAAGTTTTTCTATTTTTCTATCCATTTGGCTTCCACAAATTTATTTATATTTTGTTTAACGTGATAAAGATTTCACTCCATAACTGCCCAAGTTTTTCTATTTTTCTATCTATTTGGCTTCCACAAATTTATTTATTTACATATTTTATGAATTTTGTTTACATGAGAATCTAAATCTTAATTGTTTACGGGAATCTGAATCTTTCAGCCCTTGTTGTGAGTGTAGAATGCCTCTCGGCGTAATTATTGTGAAGACATAATTTTTTTTTAATGAATAACTAGAAAAATAAGATATCAAAAGAGAAAAGGGAATGCATTAAAATATAAAAATAAACGGAAAGGTGTATAGACAAAAAAGGACCCTAATGTATAAGGAGAAAACCAAAAAGTATAAAAACAAAAAGAGTGTATATAATGGAATGCATAATAAATGATAAATAAATGAACAAAATAAGGTAAGAGAATAAAATAAGGTAATGAAGAAAAAATCAAAGAAAGAGCAACAACAATAAATGAAGAAATAGGGAGAAACAGAGAACCAAAAAAGTCAACAACCAAAGAAAAAAAAGAACTAAACAATAGAATATGATAGAGACAAGCACACAGGACCAAACACATAAAGACCAAAAAATTTAAAAATACATCCACCTATAAGTACACCCAAACACACAAATGCAAGACCGATGGTGAAAAAGAGAAGTAGACAAAAAGAAGAGGCAGAGGAGGGATGAGGCCAATAAAGAGGGGAAAGGAGAGGAAGGTGGAAGAAGTTAGAGGGGTGGACTGGGGTGGGAGGAGGGTAAGAAAGGTGGGAATTAAGCATGATGAGGGTAGGTCTGAAGGGAGTACAACAAGGGTTGCCAAGAGAGGCTTAAATGCCAGCCTTCATCTCGATTAAGATTGGAGGGGTGGTTTCTAATAAAGATGGCTTCAAGGAGTTTTCTCTTGAAGAACTTATCTTCCTTGATGAGAACTTGGGTGTCCTCTAGAAAGATATGGTGTTTGGTTTGGTGTGAGTGCTTTGCAAGGCTTGACTTAGTTATACGATCATCCCTGATGTCAGCACTATGTTCCTGTACCCTTGTTTTGATGGAACACCTAGTTTCTCCTATGTATGGGGTCCCACAAGAGAAAACAATTTTATACACTCCTAAATTGAGCATATCATGTCTGGGATCTTTGGCTAAAGGGATGAGATCCCTGATAGTGGAGAGGGGTTTAAAGGTACATGTAAGGCCTTTCTTACGTAAGATTTTGGAGATCTTGTTAGATAGGCCTTCTATGTAGGGAAGAGTGGTAACAAAGGAAGGGTTGGGGGTCTCAGGCTTAGGTTGAGAGTTAATACGATTCTTGGCAAAGGCAAAATCTCTAGTGATGGATTTATTACTAAACCCAATAAGTTTGAAAACTTGCGAAAGGTGGGATAGCTCTTGGTCAATGTGCTCCTTATCACAGATGCGATAAGCTCGGGTTGCAAGTGTCTTTAGGACACTAGTTTTCTGGTCAGGATGGTGATGAGAGGAAGCATGGAGGTAAAGATCAGTGTGGGTGGATTTCTTGTAAACTTGGCGACCTAGGGAACCATCATTTTTTCTAATGATAAGGACATCTAGGAAGGGAAGTTGATTATTGGACTCAAGGTCTTTGGTGAATTGGATGCAATCGACCAAATTGTTTAAATGGGAGTGGAAAAGTTCAAGTTTATCGAGGCCATGTGGCCAACATATGTTAGTGTCATCCACATAGCGCTTCCACCATCTTGGCTTGAGGGGGAAAGAGTTCAAGGTCAAGTTCTCAAAATATTCCATATAAAGGTTGGCTACCACTAGGGATAAAGGAGAACCCATGGTGACTCCATCAGATTGTTCATAGACCACACCTAGAATGTAAAGAAAGTTGAATGAAGGAACAAATCTACAAGAGAGGTGATTTCATCATTGGTTTTATGCCTTATCAACTCTAAGGAGTCAGTTACGAGTACTTTGGTAAATAATGAAACCACATCAAAACTGACAAGAATATCATCATCATCAACTTTTTTGTCATTTATGAAATCAACAAAATGGGTAGTCTTTGATGAAGGAATCACTCTTTCCTACTAATGGAGAGATCAACTTAGCCAAGAAGTCAGCAAGATTGTAGGTGGGTGAATGTGTGGTATCAACTATGGGTCTGAGAGGAATGTCAGGTTTGTGTATTTTAGGTGTGCCATAAATGTGCGGGGTGATTTCTTTATTGGGAATGAGTCGTTTCTTGGTGAGGTCATCAAAAAAAGAAAGAGCTATGACCTTCTTGACCTTCCTCATGATCTTGGAGATGGGGTTAAGGGGAAGGACTTTATAACTACCACTGTTGGTTAAGTGGTCAAGCATTTTGGAAACATAATCTTTCCTATCGAGGATGACGGTGGCATTCCCTTTGTTTGCTTTAACAGTGACAATGTCATTATTTCTCACAAGTTTCTTGAAAGAAACCAATGTTGAAGCAAAGAAATATGCACAGTTTAATCCAAAAAGCACTTATCTATATTCTACTATGGACTATCGAAAACTCATGCCTACTATTGCTGCCCTTCATGGGAGGGAAATTATCTTCAAATCAAAGCTTTTGGAGAAGTTGAGGATCAAACTCACAAAGCAAATTGTAGATTTGGCCTTCTTAAAGTGATGCAGGGGTAGCCACATCTTTCTCTCATTCATTCATGTCCTTCATCATCTCCGTAACTAGTGTACCTACTATATTTTTAAACGAGTTAGTCTTTCTCTCTTGAGAGTTGTCATCAAAAGTACTAGAGCTATTATCAACCGAATCTCTACCTACATGTTTTACCTTCATCTTGAGCTGGCTAGCTCTTTATGCTTTGATCTTTGTACTTTGCTTGACGCCCTCTCCCACGCTAGAGTAGAGGGATTAAAAACTAGCTAGGAAGAAAGGAAGAAAATAAAATTCACCAGGTTAGCCTCCAGGAAGTCCAAGATTTCCTCCTCACTCCTCTCAAACTATTCCGGGCAAGTTGTTCGACTGATCCACTCCCAACACCTTAGCTCCTCATCTAAGGATAGTCAGATAACTTCTTATTCTTTCATCTCTGATAGTACTTCCTCTTCCTTCATGATAGCCTCCTCTACTATCTCAACCACTCACCCTCAGGCATTAGATATTAACTCTCCCATCATAGATGTGATCACTTTGGAGAGCTCTCAAGCTTCAGAATTGGTGCAGCAACCTTGTAGTAGCATTTTGGCATCTGATGTTGATCTATATCAACCATCCAACAAGCTCATGGAGGACTTATCAGATTTGGTCACTTTGGAGAAGGCTACAGAACTGATTCAACAACTTCCTAGTAGCATGAGGTCCCCTGATGCATAGCAACAACTACCTTCCAATAAGCATGCAGATGGTGTAGTAGGTGAGTCCCTTTGAACCATTTCCTCTAACATCTTGTAGATTGATTTGTCTTCTCCTAATGGTCATGCTCCTTCCAATTCCCCCCACACGCTTCCACATTTCCCACCAGTGCCAGTTGCACCCTTCATCCTCAGGACTCCTCTTCTTTCACCCTCCAATCAGCTTCCCATGCCACCTTCTTCCTCAGACCGCACCTCTCATTTGCTAGCCTGTGAAGATTGGGGCATGCTCATGCTAAGTCCACCCTCATTTATTGCTTTCAACAGTTCCTCTCTCTTGGCTTCTCCCCTTCTCTCATGCTCTTCCCCCCAAATGTAACCTGATCGTGCCATTAATGTGACCCATTTCTCTCCTTATCACATTTCACCACCTCTAGATTTTGATCCTTCTTGTAATCTTTCCTTGTTAGACCTCAATCGTGCTATTAGGATCCCTGTTAAATTTGTTCCCAAACTTCTAAAACTAAAAATTATAGAAGATTGGGAAAGTAAATTGGTTGTTAACTTGTCCACACTTTATATTGATCCTTTAGCCATAAATCTCTTAAAATGAGGTTTGGGCTTTGCTATTACTCCTCATTCCATCCCCAAAATCAATTTCCTCGTTGAGATAGAGAATGCCATACGTTCTCTTCCTAGTACTGTAGCCGATGAGATTCGACAAGATTGTGTTGTGGCTCTTAGGCATGCTAAACCCCCTAGGTGGAATGTTCCCAAAGCAGAATTGGTTGCTTTCAAGAAACTTGTGAGAAACAATGACATTGTCATTATTAAAGAAGACAAAGGGAATGCCACCGTCATCCTCGATAGGAAAGATTATGTTTCCAAAATGCTTGACCACTTAACCAACAGTGGTAGTTATAAAGTCCTCCCCCTTAACCCCATCTCCAAGATCATGAGGAAGGTCAAGAAGGTCATAGCTCTTTCTTATTTTGATGACCTCACCAAGAAACAACTCATTCCCAATAAAGAAATCACCCCACACATTTATGGTATACCTAAAATACACAAACCTAGCATTCTTCTCAGACCCATAGTTGATACCACACATTCACCCACCTACAATCTTGCTGCCTTCTTGGCTAAGTTGATCTCTCCATTAGTAGGAAATATTGATTCCTTCATCAAAGACTCTACCCATTTTGTTGATTTCATAAATGACAAAAAAGTAGATGATGACGATATTCTTGTTAGTTTTGATGTGGTGTCATTATTTACCAAAGTACCCGTAACTGACTCCTTAGAGTTGATAAGGCGTAAAACCAATGATGAAATCACCTCTCTTGTAGAGTTGTTCCTTCATTCAACTTTCTTTACATTCTAGGATGTGGTCTATGAACGATCTAATGGAGTCGCCATGGGTTCTCCTTTATCCCTAGTGGTAGCCAACCTTTATATGGAATATTTTGAGAACTTGGCCTTGAACTCTTTCCTCCTCAAGCTAAGATAGTGGAAGCACTATGTGGATGTCACCAACATATGTTGGCCACATTGCCTCAAGCAACTTGAACTTTTGCACTCCCATTTAAACAATTTGGTCGATTGTGTAATGCCCCGCCATGAACACCTTAGAAGACAACACATCAATGCTATGCAATGCAGAATATTTTTTTTTTTGTATAAGATAACAAAGTAATGTTTAGCAAATCAATACACATCATTAACTAACAACTTGTCTTCTAAGGTCCCATGGTTGCATTACTTGACAAATTAATCAACATAATTTACATGCATTACTAACTAACATCGGCAGAACATTCTAAATCTATTACACTAATGATTATACATATACATCTCCAGTTCATGTCATCGGTTAGATAATCAACTTGATCAAGATTACATATACATATTCAAAGTCCATACATATGAGTACATCATCATGTAGTTTACATTATCACTATCTTGATTACATCTAAATTCATACATTATGAATCAACTGATACACAGGATAGTACATGAGCATAACAACTGTCTTCATAAACAAGTACAAGATCTGGTGTCTGATACACAGGATATATCCTCCACGCTCACGAACAACAGCAAGGGAAAAACCAATGGATCAAGCTCTTCCACCCAACCATGTGGAACCCTGAGGCCCACCCCCTGAGCTAGGAGTTAACATAAGGTCCCCACTACAACATACAGTCAGGTAGACAGTAAACTATTAGACAGCACATGACTCCAACATCACAAGTCAATATCACAACAACACAACAGTACTTCTAGAGGCAAACACATAACAAATAGGGAGAGTACAACTAGGGAATGCTAGGCTGCAATAAGGAGAGTGTCATCGCATGGTTCTAGCATGGGTTACCCAGGCTATCTATCACCAGAAGCCGGCCCCCATCTATGGTTACCCTGTCAGCCTCTCTCTAGGCACCGGCCCCATAGGGTGACACATGCGGAATCAACATTCCTTTCATGAGGACAAGGAAGTTGATTTTGCCAACCACGGCCTTCTCATCTCATCCTTAGCTTGAACGAGCACTACGGGCATGAGTGAGGCATCCAATTATCTTTTTTAGTGTGAAAACTACCCAACCCCTAGATTAATTATTAGGTTATCACTTGATTACCAACTCCCAATGGGTTACCCTGGCTAGCCACTTTGGGCACCAGCCCCACATTGGAAGCCACTCCCCTATCTACACCTAGGAAACCCCATCCATCAAGCCATGCACAAATCATCATTACAATAAACTTTGCATACACGTTGCAAGGCATTAACCCTCTTACAAACTATGGCATAATCACAAGGACATACTCTCAATACATTATTCATGGCTTCCAGATGAAATAACACATGAGAAATTTCTTCTTTACAGATGACAATGTGTCCCCATTGTCCTAACCAACACAATATCATATAACATACTCAAAACAAATAGATAATTGCAACATCCATGAAGGACTTCATTATCACACCATGATGCATTCTCAACATACCATGTACATGTAAACAAATGTTATAACCTATGCCTCTGGAACTAACCACTTAGGTAGAGGTAATAACATAGGGACCATGATGACATATCAAATTCACTTCCCACAATTCAAGTTTCACAACCCTACTATGTAAGCAAATTGTGCTCAACAAGAAGCCATTTAAAACAATAATTTATGTTTATTTTAAACACTAATTGACTATATTAGGTTTCAATTAATAATGTCAATTAAATAATTTAACATTATCAAATTCAAACATAACTTGTAATTCATTTTAATTTGGAATAAATCAACAGATTACATAAGATTATTGGCCAATTATATATATATATCTACAGTTACATTCTAAAGGACATAACACAATGTAAATATACTTCTTATTGTAAAAGAATTTTAAATTTTTATGGCATAAACTTTGTTATCGGGTTCGAGGCCCCCTTAATATTGACTTAGATTTAATTAAAATACGAGGGTAGAGATATAATTACCTATCGAAATGTATAGCTATAAAACTATAATACCTATAATGTAAATTGAGTAAATATCTACTTGCAATTTAAATCCCAACCCTAAAGTTAATAATAACATTATTCTATATTTAATTTGCAAAGAAAACTATTATATTAATATTAAAACATAGTGTATCATTGATTGTATTCTTGTTAAGAATAAATCTACAATTACATTAAAATCTACAATTACATTAAAATAACTACATGTAAATATTTGTTAAAACAATTGTTTAGTTGATTTACAAAGACACAAATCCTAACTAAAGTAAACCACTGTTGTCCGTGTTATAAATCAAGTTAATTAAATAATTGCAATGTAATCTAAATTCAATTCTTGCGGAGGGTTCCTATTTATTTGTAACCATATAAAACCCCTAAATCTCGTAATAACCTATTTAACTTAAAGGTGAAAAGAACAATTTTAATTACTTCTACATAAACATCGATTGCAAATACCTATGGATCAAATATTATTGGTCTAACTATCACTACATTCATGAGTAATTAAAGTATATATACAAAAAAAGGATCAAGTTCAACAAGTCATTTATAAAGAGAAAGTGATAGAGTTCAAAACTGCATTAAATTTCATTTATCCACTCTAATATACCATCTTTCCTTATCATGATCCATTTACATTCTAAATTTAATAAACTCAATAATTTGATCATATAAATTTCGTTAGCTTATTTTAAATAAATCATGTGACCAATATAATAATAACAGTAATAATAATAATAATAATAATAATAATAATAATAATAATAATAATAATAAAATTCCATAGATCATTTGATAACCAATAACTTTCATCCAAGGTCATTAAATAATTAACGTTACACCTTATTAACAAATCTACTATATATAATTAATCACCTCATTAAAATTATAAAACTGTATCATTACATTACGATTCATATTAACCACATTTCATGACAGATCGATAATCTAACAATTTAAATAAAATTCATTAACAACTCAATATTACACATATCGATTGAAATAATTCAAATACATCAAACATAATTTACCTGTCTTGAGCATATGCATTATATTTAACTTAATAACCTATTTCGATGTAATAATAAAATAATCATTATACAACTCATACTTGGAAACTTCATGATATTAAACCCTAAACCGATGTGACACGTTGTTTTGGCATACCTATGTGGGTGCAGACTAATTTCCCAAAGTGTGACACTGAACTTGGTGCACAGATCTTAACTGTGAGTCATGTGGATGATTTAGTAGAAAAATTGACTATCGAAGTGTGCTTGAAAATACTAATGATCCTTAATGATGTCCCTTAAGCAACCTACTTCTCTTCCTCATGTATCACAGTGTAATCTATGGAACATTGGATAGTGCTATTCGCCAAAGACGTTCATTACATTTATCTCTATTTATAAATAATCATATCCATTCTCATTTAATGGGATACAATACAACTTCATAACAACTACTATCCTTTACAGAACATTCATCTAGACAAATATATATATCTCCTTAATTTGGCCTGAAAACAAATTGATATCGTAACTATGTTATAATCAAATACAATATATTTATATGATCTCGTATGTATTTATCTGGAACCTTGAATCAATATATACATATATATACGAAATATCTTCCTTATCCCAATTCTGCAAGTTGGCATCCATACCTAACTCGCAATTGCATCCATAGGGGTTCAATGGTATTCTGGCAGACAAAGGTAATATTAAACAATATAAAATTATGAATAATAATGACGAAAACAAAAAAGAAAACTTCTTTATTTGTGAGACCCTAAGATCATTGTATTTCCTGTAGTTACTAATGACGATTTCCCACCGAACATTCAAAAAAATGATGGCTTGTGTTTCAATTTCAGACGATGACATGACATGTATAATGAGGAAAAAAGGAATAATGAAAGGAAATATTTAGATGCAGGCAAGTTTCCTTGCTCACGTAAGTTTATTGAAGATGTTTTAGAAACTTGCTAAGGTATGTTTTTGTGTATGCTCAGTCAAGTAGTTTTAACACCCATATGAGATCACCACTACACGGAAAGTACTAAGATGTGAAAATGGTGTGATGGCGCCCTTTCCTCTAAGATTTTTTGATAATGGCAGTGATGATGGGATATGAAGGCAAATCTTTGGACGATTCTAACATCCCACTAGCTATTTACTTTTGCAGAATATGTTTCACATCTCTCACAACAATTCTTGTTGCAACAATTTTGCTGCAGTCCAGCTATCTAGAGACCGCCCTACACTTTATCTTGGAGCAATGGGTTACCTAGCAGTGGTTTGAAGAAGAATGACAACTGTAGAAGCATACACTGTTATACATGCGATGAAGAAGCTATTGCTGAGCATTTAACCCTTTCTGCGCAGAATGAGTAACTTAGAACAACCAAGGGGACACAAGGTGAAGCAATTTATAACCGAATACCTATTGAGAATAGCTATTTTTGTAGTTCTACAGCAATATACAATTTGAATGTTAACGTGAAGTTTGCATTGGCCCGATCTATTGTCCATTTCTGTTTGTTTTCTGTATACAAATTTATTTATTATATATTTTTTTGACACCACTAAGTCAGATTTCAAAGGCCAACGACATACGGCATCAGCAGAGCAGTCTACACAGTTTGCACAAGTTTGTATGATGAATGTGGAATACATCTGGGTGGCCGACTTCCTTCTTGTTCCTTCCACATAATACTCATTGTTTTCAACTTATAAGGCCCATATAATCCTCTGGACATAGCTTGAGGTGTAGCACCATTCATTCGATAGGTTTTTGTATGGATCTAGATCAGAATCTGGTGAGCATGAAAGTATCTCAATCTATTACCTACCGTCCAATGCTCGAAAACAGAAGAGGGACCTGCTGGACCATAAACTTGGCATAAATGTCTACTGATTGGATTTTTGTCAGGTGAATTAAAAACAAGTTTTAAAATGCACTCGGTATATGCAGTAGTTCCTTTAAACTACAAATCTTCAGCTGGCGGATATGGCCCTTGAAATAGGTTGCGAATGAGGATTTTACCATCTTCAGCATTTAACCAGTGTTTTGGTTGGGCTACCTGAGGATTGAGAAACTTAACTAGAAGAACAAAATCTCCACACCAATTTTGAAGAACATGCCCAATGTCAGGATCAATAGGTTCTGCTTCAGCAGAAAACTAAAAGAATGGTTGTTCAGTCCATAGGCCTGGAGATGTTAGTTGTTGTTTCGCAATTAACATTCTAAAATGATCAAAGAGAAAATCATTGCTCATCTGATAGTTATGCAGATCCCTTCGCTGGAAAGGGTTTGTACTCCATTCCCGATGACTTTCTTCATACTAGCATTGTTCTCTAATTCTGATGATACGAACAACTCCATCTACTTGCAGGTTATCATCATGTCCTTCTCTTCACATAAAATCTACAAAAATATTTTCAACTCCTAGAAGATGAACAAAATCAAATTCATATGTACTAAGGAGTTGAGCCCATCTAAGAAGGCGGCCTCTTACCACCTTATTCTTTGATTCTTTTATGAAGAATCCACGCAGATTTGTGCATATGAAATCTATTGCAAAGGCTCAAGAAGACTCCTAGACATCTTTAACCGTGGAGCCCAGGAGGCATTTTAGTCTCACATTATAGAGTTAAAGTATGTTACCTAATAAATCCTATGGGCTATAAATAAATCCCCTCAGAGATGAGAACTTTGGGATACAATGGTTGCAGGATGAAATAGATTGCATCAGACATCAGAAACTCTAGAAATCATTCGACAGGTAGAGAGATTATTACACTTCTACCATAGGTTAACTTAAGAGATCAGAGATAAGTTTCATAGAGATAATGGGGCTTGGTTACGGGATTAGGTTGAGTTGTGGATCCAAATCAGATTTAATTTCATGGAAGAATTTAACTCAGCATTTAAGAATACAAAAGGGGTATAAGGGCATGTCAGATTTGAGATATTCAATTGAATCTAAGGCAAATGGAAGATTTGTGACAAGTCTCAAAACTATAGATAGATTGGAGGTCAAGAGTAATTTCCAGTTTGCTCTTAAGAATCTAATACCAAATCCTGAATATATCCCATCAATGGAGGAAAACACAAATAATCTAATTGCATTAAAATTCATATGCAGTAGGCATAAAATAAATACAGTTGCATACCTAAAGTAGGTTAAGCTTTTCTAGAATCTCCTTTCCTCTCCAAAATGCAAACCCCCTTCCCTTCTCTTCCAGAAATCTTTCTCCCAAAAACAGGACTCAACTCCCCAGATAAATGCAGGAGGCAACCTCTCTTCCCGACAACCCACTTTCTCAAAACACAGGTTGAACTCCTCGAGTAAATGCAGAAACATTCCTCTCTTTTCCCAACAACCCACTCTCTCGTGGGATTCAAAATTAGCTATCTCAAAAGACTCCCCAAATCCTCCAATTTGCAATTGACAGCACCTGGTATTAATTTGCATATCTCCAAAATACAGAATGCAGGGTATAAAGTGACAACCTTAGTTCTCTTACAATATTCCAAAAAAAAATATTATTATTTTATTAATTTAATATTAACTATGTATTTCTTTTAACACAATTTATAATTATATTTACTTATTTATTTATGCAATTTATGTCCATTGTAATTTTATTCATTTACAACCAATTGAGTCATTTATAAACGACACATAATTTAGTAATTAATTTATTTATTATTTCATATAATTTTATTAATCATATTTTCTATATAACTTTAATTTATATTGAAACAATTATATTCATTTATCAAAATTATATTCCCAGTCTAATAAATCTATTTGAATGCAACAATTAACCAAACGTAACTTAGGCAATTCTGACGTAGTTAATCCTCATTGTGGAACATTACTTGACTGACAAGCAAGATTTAGACAACAAGACAACAATCACGGAGGCAGACAGACAAATAGACAATAATGACAGGGGACCCCATGTTAACTCCATTCAACGATTCCATTGGCTAGGGCACGCTCAGACCTGCTAGTTCAGGTGGAGTCGATGCCCGGTACCTGCATCCTGCAGCAAACAACAAAGTTGTACATATATGCATATATAAACATGTAGTCATAGACACAATGAATGGAAGTCGTAGTGTGGCAGGGTACTCGGACACGAGTAATGCGACACTGTTCCGTTCATGTAAACACATCATTAAATAACTACCTCCATTACCAGTAAAGCATCATAATCATGATCGAATAACACATTAATTCAGAGCAACATTAATCTATAATAATCAAATATGTCCATCATGATTAAGGAGAACATAAACCATAACATACTAGTCCAAATATCTCGAAACTATAAACATGCAATATAAGACTATCATCTATACTAGAACTGTCATAGGAAATATGAAAATAACATCTATCACAAGCAAAAAGTGAGGGGCATTACAGATTGCATCCAATTCACCAAAGAGATTGAGTCCAATAATTAACTTCCCTTCCTAGATGTCCTTATCATTAGAAAAAATGATGGTTCCCTAGGTCGCCAAGTTTATAGGAAATCCACCCACACTGATCTTTACCTCCATTCTTCCTCTCATCACCATCCTGGCAAGAAAACTAGTGTCCTAAAGATAAATTTGCAACCCGAGCTTACCGCATCTATGATAAGGAGCACATTGGCCAAGAGCTATCCCACCTTTTGCAAGTTTTCAAACTTAATGGGTTTAGCAATAAATCCATCACTAGAGCTTTTGCCTTTGCCAAGAATTGTATTAACCCTCAACCTAAGCCTAAGACCCCCAACCCTTCCTTTGTTACCACTCTCCCCAACATAGAAGGCCTATCTAAAAAGATCTCCAAAATACTACATAAGAAAGACCATACATGTACCTTTAAACCCCTCTCCACTATCAGGAATCTCATCCCTTCAGCCAAAGTTCCTAGACATGATATGCTCAATTTAGGAGTGTATAAAATTGGTTGCTCTTGTAGGACCCCATACATAGGAGAAACTGGGTGTTCCATCAAAACAAGGGTACAGGAACATAATGCTAACATAAGGTATGATCGTATAACTAAGTCAGCCCTTGTGGAGTACTCACACGAAACCAAACACCATATCTGTCTAGAGGACACCCAAGTTCTCATCAAGGAAGATAATTTCTTTAGGAGAAAACTCCTTGAAGCCATCTTTATTAGAAACCACCCCTCTAATCTTAATCGAGATGAAGGATGGAATTTAAGCCTCAGTAACCCTTGTTGTACTCCCCTCAGACCTACCCTCATCATGCTTAATTCTCCCCTTTCTTAACCTCCTCCCACCCCAGTCCACCCCTCTAACCTCTTCCACCTTCCTCTCCTTTCCCCTCTTTATTGGCCTTATCCCTCCTCTGCCTCTTCTTTTTGTCTACTTCTTGTTTTCATCGTCGGTCTTGCATTTGTGTGTTTGGGTGTACTTGTATGTGGAAGTATTTTTATATATTTTTGGTCTTTATGTATTTGGTCCTATGTGCTTGTCTCTATCCTATTCTATTGTTTAGTTCTTTCTTTTCTTTAGTTATTGACTTTTTTGGTTCTCTGTTTCTCCCTATTTTTTCGTTTATTGTTGTTGCTCTTTCTTTGATTTCTTCTTCATTACCTTATTTTTATTCTCTTACCTTATTTAGTTTATTTATTTATCATTTATTATGCATTCCATTGTATACACTCTTTTTGTTTTTATACTTTTTGGTTTTCTCCTTATACATTAGTGTCCTTTTTTGTCTATACACCTTTATGTTTATTTTTATATTTTAATGCATTCCCTTTTCTCTTTTGATATCTTATTTTTCTAGTTATTCATTAAAAAAAATTTATGTCTTCACAATAATTATGTACTATTGTCTTTTATTTCTCATTGAATGATATTTTATTAAATATTATACATATTACATTTAATATTTTATTTTTTAATTTTTCTCTATTTATTTTTCTCTTGTTGTTTTCTTTTTATACACTTTTTGTTAAATACTTGTGGTATATTACATTACTTAATACATGTTTTATTAGGTCTGTTGTTTATATTTTCTTTTATATTATATTTAATTATTTGAACCTTGCCTTTGACCTGTAATATAATTTCCCCCCCCTTTTTTTCACCTATTTACCGGTTCTATTTTTTCACTCTCTTTATTCATTTAGAAACCTTCTATGTCTATATGCTATGCTTGTACTATTGTATATTTAATGCTTATTGAATAATAATTTATTTAACTTTATTATGGTTTCTATTATTTCTCTAATTTATTATTCACTTACATCTTTTCTTTTTTATACACTTATTTTTAATACTTATTGTATATTATATTACTTGACACATTTTCTATTAGAAGGGACATTTTATATTTTCTTTTATATTGTTTTTAATTATTTGCTCCTTATCTTTTTCATATAATCTAATATATTTACATTATTTGTTTTTTTTACCATTACTATTTTGATTTCTTTGTTCTTAACCTACTATTTTTTGTCCCATCTAACCCTAATCCCTCTCCTCCTCATCCTTTTTAAAGTGCAAACCTACAATCCAAATCATTAGAATCCTCTTCCTGATGATGGATTGCTAAGTGTGATCTGAAACGTTGAAGCAAAGAAATACACACAGTTTAATCCAAAAGTACTTATTTGTAATTTTCAAAAAAACTAAAGAAACAAACACTTTTGTAATTTTTATAAAAAGGGTATTGGAAAATTTGACGATTCTTTTTTGAGTTTGAATTGAATTTAAGGGAGTGTTTGAAATCCTATTTCCTATTCTCACTCTTCTTTCATATCACTATGGCGATAGTGTTGCAAATATGTGCCTAAGTGGTGTTGTCATTGATGTCAACATATCCTTGTTGTCATTGATGTTAATTGTATCCTATCTTGCTGTCTGTATAGAAGTCCAAATTGTTGAGGATATTGAGAAAATTAATGACAATCAATGCATGAGGACCATATGGTTGTGTAGAGGATGGTCAGAGGTTGCTCGAGTTAAGAATTGAGAAATCTACATGAAGATTTGAAGAAGTTTTGGCCATCTGAGTAGAACCAGATCTTGCAGTATTCAGAAGAGACAATGTGACAGTAAGTTGGTCCGGATTTCTCAGCAGTGAAATATTATGGTCTGCAAATATGAAGGCATGTTTGGGAAGTTAGTGTGCATCATCAACTCCAGTGGTTCATGGTTGGAGGTCCACAAGCTATCTTTCTAGTTTGACAGTCATGGCAGATAGTGTTCTTGGGGTTCTGAAGGAAGATACATATGATTCTAGTTTTTTGGCTTAGAGTGAATGTTATTGATGAATTCAATGTGCTTGTGGAGGTATCTGGATCGTGTGGCTACTATGTTGGAGGTCCACATTGAAGTTTGAGCTTGTTGATTGTAGATTTCTTCTTTAAGGTTGATATTCTTCCCAGTCTTGGCTGACCGGATGTTCCTGGCATGTTGCAGATGATCTAAAGAACATTTTATAAAGCTTGGTATGTGAATGGAGGAAGTTTCAAGTCTCATCTATGTTTGGTTGACATTGTGAAGATCTGTGTTAAGTTTATCTGACCTTGTTGATCATTCCAAGGTTGATGAAGTGTATAAATACTTGTTGAAGAGTTGTGAAAAATTATCCTTGTACAAAATGAATTAAAATTTGAAGAAAGGATCAAAAGCAGAGTAGAGGAAAAGAGGAGTGAAGGGAGTATAGAGTGAAGAGTCAGTGAAGAAGAATCTAAAGATAGAAGCAAAAGTTTTTGAGCTTTCAAAGGGACGGATTCAAGCATGAATGTAGATGCTATTTCTTAGTTCATTATCTCTATATAAATTATAATTTATTATAGGTAGTGAGCCTCTTCTTGAGCACTGAGCTCTGGGTAGTGTGCCTGAAGGCATGTGCCTTCTATTTTCTTAAGTACTTTTAACAGGGTACACATTTTTGGGGGTTAACCCCCATCGTGGTTTTTCCCTTAACCAGGTTTTCCACATCAAAATTCTGGTGTTGTGTGTTCTTGTTATTTATGCTCATGTGTTGATTTATGCTTAAATGTTTACATCATTAATCTGGTTGTAAAGAACATTTAAAAGTTTAGAAAAGAGTATAAATTGGGAACAACTGATTCACCCCCCCTCTCAGTTGTCCAGACTAATTCCAACAATTGGTATCAAAGCCAAGTTCCTCTAAAAGGAGCTTAACCACTCGAGGAGATCTAGGATGTCAACTTACAAGAAGGATAGTCCAAGATTTGATGAAACTAATTACTTTGTTTGGAAGAGTTGCATGGAATACCATTTATAATGCATGGGTGATGCTTACTGGTTAATAACCAAAGATAAGTATGAACCTCTAGAGAAAGGTCCTTCAACTCTAGATGAACTCAAGGATGCTGAAAATAACCTTCGAGCTAAAGAAGCCTTGCTGAGTGCCTTGACTGATTTAGAAATGACAAATGTTTTTGGACTGAAAACTGCTCATGAAATTTGGGAGAAGTTGGAGAATCTGTATGAAGGAGATAAATATGTCAAATGTGCCAAACTGCAAAGTCTGAGGGGAAAATTTGAGGATGAGTGAAGATGAAAACATCACAATCTACATGCAAAAGATAAACAAACTTGTGTGTGGGATCAAGTGTGCTGGCAGAATTTTGGAAGAATCAGAGATTGTGGTAAAAGTGCTCAGATCTTTGCCTAGTTCATACAAACATAAGGTTACTGATATAGAGGAGATCAAGACTGTCTCAGATGTTACAAGAGATCACCTAGTTGGCAAAATTTCAACTTTTGAATTGAGTGAATTTGGTGAATTTCTTCCTAAGTCTAAATCTGCATTCAAAGCTAGTGTACATGGAAAACAAAGAAATGATCTAGGTGAAAGCTCTTCTGCAAGATCAAATAGATTTGTGAAGACAAGAAAGGATCTTGAAGATGTTGAAATAGAAACTACAGATCATGAAGCTCTTATTGCTAGAAGAATGCCAAGAGGATTTGGTAAGTATGAAGGAAAATTACCACTCAAATGTTTTTCTTCTAATAAGATTGGTCATTTTGCCTCAAGATGTCTAGAGAGGTTTTCAAAACCAAACCCTAACAGATACAAGGGTTAGAAGAAATGTTACTATATCCAAGAAGATGGAGAAGGAGTCACAGATGATGAATTTGATCATGGAGGTGCCTCTAAAAATGATTGGGTGTTTATTGCTATCAAAGAAGAAGATTCAGTGTCTACTGAATCTACAAGCTATACAAATGTGGAAAGTGCCTTGGCTACTCAAGTTATTGAAAAAGATGAATGGGTGATTGATAGTGGATGTTCTCATCATATGCCTAGTGACAAGAGTAAGTTTGTGAGTTTTGAAAATTATGGAGGACTTGTGAAATTTGGAGACAACTCAGCTGGTAGAATCTGTGGGAGAGGATCCATCTCCTTTGATGGTAAGAACAACACCAATGATGTTCTATATGTGGAAGGATTGAAACATAATATTCTCAGTGTTGGACAGTTGGTTGACAAGGGTTATAATCTTCGATTCAAGGATGGAAAATGTAGAATCTTTGAAAGTTCTGGAACTAAAATTGCATCTGGTACTCAAACTAGAGGTAACATCTTTCACTTAATTAGTTTAGGCAAAAGTTATTTGATTGCTCAAATAGATCAAAGTTGGTTATGGCATAGGAGGATGTGTCATGTGAATTTTGATAACATTGTCAAAATAAGTTCCACCCAAGTTGTAAGAGATCTTCCAAGACTTGTGAAACTTGATAGCATATGTAGAGAATATCAATTGGGTAAATAGAACAAAATTTCATTCAAAAGTAAGGAACAAAGTTCAAGTGGGAGATTGGAATTGGTACATACTGATCTCTGTGGTCCTGCTAGAATTAGGAGTGTGCAACGAGACAAATATTTTATGTTGCTGATTGATGATTACTCCCGGATGATGTGGGTAACTTTCCTAAAAGAAAAATTAGAAGCTCTTGATAAGTTTAAGGTTTTCAAGATGATGGTCAAAAATGAGATTGATAAGAAATTGAAGTGTTTGAGATCTGACAAAGGTGGAGAATTCACTTCCAGTGAGTTTGATGCTTTCTTTGAAAAGCATGGAATAAAAAGACAGTTATCTACTCCTATGACTCCTCAGCAAAATGGAGTTGTGGAAAGGAAGAACCGGACCATTCAAGAAGCTACTAGGACCATGATGATAGAAACAAATATTCCTCAAGTTTATTGGAGGGAAGCTATGAGTACTGATATCTACACTCTTAACCGAGTGCAAATCAAAGGAAATTTTGGTAAGACTCCTTATGAACTATGGTTTGGTCATCCTCCTACTGTGAGATATTTCAGAGTTTTTGGTAGTAAATGCTGTATCAAAAGAGATGAGGATTTAGGCAAGTTTGAGGCAAGAAATGATGAAGGATTTTTTTTGGGATACTCAACTCAGTGTAAGGCTTACCGGTGCTTCAACAAAAGGTTAAAAAAGATTGTTGAAAGTGCTCATGTTAAAGTTGATGAAAGCAAAAGACATTCCAGGTACTGCGGATATGATTTAGATGATTGAGATGAAAGTCAAAGTCAAGTAAGACAAGTTTAAATCCAAACTCATATATAGATTGACCCAGTAACTCCAGTAACTCAAGAGATTAGTGCAGAAGATGAGGAACAAGCTCAAGAAATAGAAGTTCAAACATTTTCCAAAACTCCCAAGTATGTAAGAATGAATCATCCTGAAGATCAAATCATAGGAGATAGAAATAAAGGTGTTTGAACCAGGAGAAGAGTTGTTGAAGATCAAGAAGAGATTTGTTTGATTTCAAAAATTAAACCCAAATTAGTAAGTGAATCTTGCAATGATGAAAAATAGGTTAAAGTGATGGAAGAAGAATTGATGCAAATTGAAAAAAATCACACTTGGGATCTTGTCCCTAGACCTGAGTACAAAAATGTGATTGGAACCAAATGGGTTTACTAGAATAAACTAAATGAAGATGGTGAGGTTGTAAGGAATAAGGAAAGGTTGGTGTGTAAAGGCTATTCTTAAGAGGAAGGAATTGATTTTGAAGAAATTTTTGCCCCAGTGGCAAGGATAGAGGCAGTTAGATTACTTCTTACTTTTGCTACTTTTAAAGATTTTAAAGTATATCAGATGGATGTCAAGTCAGCATTCCTGAATGTAGATTTGGAGGAAGAAGTCTACATTGAACAACTGGAAGGATTTTAGTTATCTGATCAGGAAGATATGGTTTGTAGACTGAGAAAAGCTTTGTATGGACTCAAGAAAGCTCCAAGAGCTTGGTATGCTAGACTGGATAAGCATTTGCTTAAGCTAAGATTTAACAAAGGTACTACTGATAGTAATCTATACTTCAAGATAAATCATGAGGACATTCTAATTGTTGAGGACTTTGTTGATGCTATCATTTTTGGTGGAAATGAATGTATGTGCAAAGTATTTACTAATCAGATGAAAAGTGAGTTTGAGATGTCAATGTTTGGTGAGATGAATTTCTTCTGAGGTCTTCAAATTGTTCAGTTAGATAAAGGTATCTTCATATCTCACTCCAAGTATGTGAAAGAATTGTTGAAGAAGTTTGGAATGGAAGATTCAAAACTAGTAGGTACACCTATGGTAACTGGATACAAGCTAAGCAAAGATGATGACTCCCCCAAGGCAAATCAGAAAAGATATAGATCAATGATTGGAGGATTGTTCTATCTGACTAAGACTAGACCTGACATCATGAATGTAGTTGGACTTGTTTCCAGATTTCAAGCTCATCCAAAAGAATCCCATGTTGTGGTAGTCAAAATAATTTTTAGATATCTCAAGTGGACAATTGATTATGGACTATGGTATGCAAAGGATAATGATTTCACTCTTCATGTATATATAGATGTTGATTGGACAGGAGATGTGGATGACAAAAAAAGTACTAGTGGTGGTGCATTCTTCTTGGGGAGAAGATTGGTCTCTTGGATAAGAAAAAAGAAAGAGGTAATATCTCTGTCTACTGCAGAAGCAGAGTATATAGCAGTAGCAAATAATTGTACTCAGGTGCTGTGGATGAAACAAATGTTGAAGGATATCAGAATTGTGTTTGAGGAGCTAGTCAAAATTTTCTGTGATAACTCTAGTGTAATAAGCATCTCAAAGAATATGGTGTTGCATTCAAAGACAAAACATATATCTATCAAGTTTCATTTCTTGAGAGAGAAGGTAAATGAGAACGAAGTCAAGTTGGAGTTTGTGCCTTCCAAAGATCGAATCGTAGATACCTTCACTAAGCCTCTTCCCAAGGATACTTTTGAGTATCTCAGAGAGAAGTTAGGGGTTATTACCCTTCCTAATCAGAACTAAGATGCACTTATGTGCATCAGTCTGGTGGAATTCTTAGACATATCTTGAGATCTGGATTGATGTTGAGAAGATACTACTCTAAGGAGTAGTCAGTATGCAAATGTTGGAGATTAGTCTAAAATAGAAAGAAAGAGAAAAGATAGCAAATATGTGCCCTTTGCCATTGATGTCAAAGGGGGAGAGAAGTCATGTGAAAAACTTGGAAGTGAATAGTTGCTGGTGAAAGGGAGAGCAGTAAAGAAAATATTTGCAGGTGTGATAAGAGAAAGGGGGAGAAGTTCTTGTCTTGATGGTTGAATTTAGTTTTTCACATCATATGTTGCCATCAATGACAAAGGGGGAGATTGTTACAAATATGTACCTAAGTGGTGTTGTCATTGATGTCAACATATCCTTGTTGTCATTGATGTCAATTATATCCTATATTGCTATCTGTATAGAAGTCTGGATTGTTGAGGATATTAAGAAAATTAATGATAATCAATGCATATGGACCATATGGCTATGTAGAGGATTGTTAGAGGTTGTTTCAGTTAAGAATTAAGAAATCCACATGAAGATTTGATGAATTTTTGGCCATCTGAGTAGAACTGGATTTTGCAGTATTTAGAAGAGATAGTGTTATAGTAAGTTGGTTCGGATTGCTCTGCAGTGAAATATTATGGTCTGCAGATCTGAAGGCATGTTTGGAAAGTCTGTCTGCATCATCAACTCTAGTGGTTCATGGTTTGGAGGTCCACAAGCTATCTTTCTAGTTTGACAATCATGGTAGATAGTGTTCTTGAGGTTTCAGAGGAAGATACATATGATATTGGTTTTTTGGCTTAGAGTGAATGTTATTGATGAATTCAATGTGCTTGTGGAGGTCTCTGGATCGTGTGGCTATTGTGTTGGAGGTCCACATTGAAGTTTGAGCTTGTTGATTAAAGATTTCTTCTTTAAGGTTGATATTCTTCCCAGTCTTGCCCGATCGGATGTTCCTGGCATGTTGCGAATGATCTATAGAACAATTTATGAAGATTGGTATGTGAATGGAGGAAGTTTCAAGTCTCATCTATGTTTGGCCGACATTGTGAAGATCCACGTTAAGTTTAGCTGACCTTGTTGATCATTCCAAGGTTGATAAAGTGTATAAATACTTGTTGAAGAGTTGTGGAAAATTATCCTTGTACAAAATGAATTAAAATTTGAAGAAAGGATCAAAGGCAGAGTAGAGGTTTTGAGATAAAGGTAATCTTCCCATTAGGAATATTGTTCCATCACATACATCCTCAACATTTCCTCCTGGAAAATGATGGCGTTTGCGTGCTCTGCAAGCCGAGCTAGGGCGACCGTGCCCTAGCTCGTTCTCTGTGTGTTGCTCGCTTCTGCGTTGTGGGGGATTTTTTTGAAGCTTTCGGGGTGGTGGAGGTGGGTTTTTTTTCTTTTCTGGAGGCCTTCTTGCTGCCGTTTGGGTGGCTTGTGGGTGGAAGGGTTTTGATCTTTCCCTTGGGGTTTTGTCTTTTTCCATTTCTTGCAAATGTGTCCTGGGGGTTTGCATGCCTGCTGGGGTTTTTGTTTCTTGCTATGCAGGGTGGGGAAACATCTGGGGCTAGCCCCAAATTAGATTTCTGATTAGCAGTTGGTTCGAAGCCTTCGGCGCATGGAGTGAATGTTTTTGATAATACGCTGTTTCTTCAGAGATGGAGATGAATGATCTAGGTTCAGTTAGTGGTTCCCGAATAACAAAGATTAATGGGTGTTTGGAAAGATGCAAAGAGCGACCGAAGTTGACTATCCTGATGGAAATGCTTGCAGATGATGATGAATACTATTCAAGGCACTCTTTTTATTGCAAGTTCATGGGTTTGAGAGTCTCGTTGCAATTTTTGGAATCCTGGGCTCAGCGGACTTGGATGCCAGAGGGGGAGATGGAGATTAGGCTCCTTGCGAACAACTTTTTTATGGTCTCTTTTGATTGCATGGCAGATCGGAATAAGGTCTTCGAGGGCGGCCCCTATTTTTATAACTAGGTGGGTTTATTTATCAAGCCATGGCATGCTGGCTTCAACCCGACTGAGGCACTACCAAGTCGGATCCCAGTTTGGGTTCGGTTGTCGTGGTTTCTAGTTGAGTGTTGGCGGGATGACGTGTTGCATTTGGTGGCTTCAATGCTCGGTAAACCTGTTGGGTCTTCACAACAGATGCAGTATAAAAAGGTAATGACTTTTACTTGTATCTGTGTAGAAATTGTTTTAAGCAAGCCACTGCCAGATTCTATTGAAGTGAGTGCTAGATCATATACTTGGGTGCAACAGCTAGATTACGAAACCCTACCTTTTCGGTGTCGTCTTTGTCATGAATATGGTCACTTGCAGCGTAGGTGCCCTAGGGCTAATCCTGTGGTGCCCCAACCTTCCCAGCCTTCTCGTAATCCACCTAGGGCTGATAATGGTAAGGAGCCTATTCCGGGTGATGGTAATGGAGATGATGGCTATGTCCTTGTCAAGGCTCGCAATAGGAATCAGGGCCAGAAGCGGACCTTGAGGGAGAGGCAGGTTGATGAAACTTTTAATAGGTTTGAGGTGCTGGATGATCTCAGCCAGGGGGAAGTGAATCCAGGGTTGCTGTACTTGGATCAGGGAACTTTGGGTACAGGACAGGATGGGCCACCATTGGAGGCCATGCAGGTTGTGCAAGAGATTGGGGTTGGGCAGATGGATACGGATCAACAATTGAGTGTCTAGACTGAACAAGAATCTTCTATTAGAGCTTCGAAGAGTGGTGAAGGTGTTTCCCCATTGCCCCTGAAAGGAGGCAAGACTGTGGGGAAGAGCTCTTTGGCCTCCCCTCTTTTGGGTATTCAGCAAATTGAACTGAAGAAAGGGATTGGTGACAGGACTTCCAAGCTGGGACTGAAGAAGGATATGGAGAAGATTAAATTAACTGGGGAAACTTTGGTGGAGTTAGGGTCAGTCAAGACTCTGGATTCACATTTTTCATGCCCCTAGAAATGATTGTTCTCTCATGGAATGTAAGAGGCTTGAACAGTGGCCCTCGACAAAAAGCTGTTCGTGATTTGGTTAGGAATCATTCTCCAGATGTTCTTTTTCTTTAGGAGACTAAATTATCTGTAGATAATATGTTGGCCATGGCTCCTAAGTTGTGGAAATATGGTGAATGCCAGTGTATGGGGGCTCTTGGTGCTTCTGGAGGGGTGGCTTGTTTTTGGAACCCTCGGAAGATTTTCCCTCTCCGGTGGATGTCCTCTAGATCCTCTATATCCCTAGTCGCCTCTTGGTATGAGACTGGTGAGTGTATTCTCCTCTCTAATGTGTATGCTCCTGTTGAGTTTCCAGGTAAACAACTCCTATGGTCCCATCTTCGTTTTGTTCGTAGCTTAGCTCCTTACCATCCGTGGGTTATGGCTGGCGATTTTAATGCTATTGTGGAGTTGTCTGAGAAAAGAGGTGGTATTCCTAGGTTGGAGCCTTCTGCTCTGTTATTCAGAGATAGCATTTCTGAATTAAATCTTATTGATGTTCTGCCAAGTAATGGTTGCTTCACTCGGAATAATAGGAGAATTGGTGAGAGTTGTGTTGCTGAGAGGCTTGATCGATTCTTGGTTTCCTGTTATTGGGTTGGAGACTTATGGTCCACTCGATCTGAAATTCTTGATTGGAGAGGCTCTGATCATTGGCCTATTAAGCTTAGCATTATCTCTGCTTGAGGGCCTCATTCTCCCTCATTCAAGTTCCAAATTATGTGGTTACGGGATCCTACTCTTCATAAACTTGTGGCTGAGTGGTGGCGGATTAATAGACCAACTTTTGGTATGGCAATGTACACATTCTCCAAGCTTCTTCAGTTTATCAAATATCAGCTTAAAAGGTGGAATCGGCGATGTTTTGGTAATATCTTTCATGCTAAGGTTGCTGCCTAGGAGGAGTTGAATAATATTACGCTGTTGATTCGTGAGAATGGGGCCTCTGAGGATCTTCTAAGGGAGGAGGCTAAGACTTTGAAAGTGGTTGAGGAACTTGAATTGTGGGAAGAAATCTATTGGAAGCAAAAGGCCCGGGTTGAATGGTTACAAGAAGGTGATAAAAACACCACCTTCTTCTTCAATTCTGTGAAGGACAGGAGGCATGGTAATTCCATTCCTTTTTTGATGAATGATAGGGGTGAAGGTCTTGCCTCATTTCAGGAAATCTCTGCTGAGGCATCTCAGTATTTTGCTACTTTATTTAGGGAGGATTCTCGTGGGGGCTCTGTTGAGGAAGCACATGTTCTTTCTTGTATTCCTCAGTTGGTCTCCAGGGAGGCGAATGAGTATCTGATGAAAGATATCTCTCTTGATGAGCTGGAGGGGATTGTGTTTCAAATGAAGAAGGGTAAAGCTCCTGGTCCCGATGGTTTTTTGATTGAATTTTTTAGGAATTCTAGGATATCATAAAGTTGGATCTTCTGGCAGTTGTCATTGAGTCCCAGAGGAATAAGCAGATGCTTCGTGCTCTGAATTCCACCTTCCTTGCTCTCATACCCAAGTGTGAAGGGGCTGATAGGTTATCTCAGTTCTGGCCTATCTCTCTTTGCAATGTGGCTTACAAAATCATTTCTAAGTTATTGGCTGAGAGATTGAAGAAGTGGCTTAAAGTGCTGATTTCAGAGGACCAGAGTGGATTTGTGGCGGGTCGACAGATTCTTGACGGGGTCATCATTGCTACGGAGACCATCCACTCCATGGACAACTCCCACGAGAAGGCTATGTTCATTAAGTTGGATATGGCTAAGGCTTATGACAGGGTTAGATGGTCTTTTTTGCAGAAGATCCTTGTTTCTTTTGGTTTTGGTGAGGAGTGGATCCAATGGGTCATGAGCTGTGTCACGTCTGTTTCCTTCTCAGTTTTGATAAATGGAGATCATTCTAAACTTTTCAGTGCCTCAAGGGGCTTGCGCCAAGGGGATCCTCTTTCTCTGTATCTTTTTCTGCTTCTTGTGGAAGGCCTTGGACGTTTGTTGAAAAGAAGGGTGGAGCTTGGTACCATTTAGGGTTGGCGATGGGGTGGAGACTTGCCTCCGCAATCTCATTTACAGTTTGTTGATGATACTGCCTTGATGGGGATGGCTACTATTAGGGAAGCTACTAACTTGAGGCAGGTGTTGGACATATATCTTGTTGCTTCAGGACAATTGATTAATGAGGAGAAGTCATCCATATTCTTCTTCAATACGCCGACCCCCATTCAGAGAAGAATTGCTAATATCTTGAGGTTTCAGATAGGGGTTCTCCCTTTGACGTATCTGGGTTTCCCAATTTCTGTTCGCCATCTTCCCAAGGGTTCTTGGCAGAATATTATTGATAAGCTCCATGCAAAAGTTAATCATTGGACCCACAGATGGTTGTCTTTTGCGGGGCGGGTTCAGCTTCTCAAGTCGGTGGTGCAGGCTCTTCCTACCTACCGATGTATGCTTCAGGTGGCTCCAATGGGTTTTCTGAGGGAGTTGGATTCTCTTGTGAGGTAGTTCTTATGGGTGGGAAGTTTGTCATCCTCCAAGTGGAGCCCGGTCAGGTGGGATGTTGTGTGTAGCCCAAAGCAATTTGGTGGTCTTGGTCTTCGACAGTCTGTGTTATCTGGAGTGGCTGTGGCTGCTAAGCTTTTTTGGAGATGGTGTGTGGAACCAGATCAACTGTGGGCCAGGATATTATCTCATAAGTATTTCCCAGGGATTCCATGGCAGGATCTCCCTCGTTACCCTCTTGAGGGGAAAGGTTCAGTGATTTGGAATACTCTTTAGAAGGGTGCAAAGCTTATCAAGGAAGGTTTATTTTGGATTTGTAGACGGGGAACTAAAGCTCTCTTCTGGTCGGATTCTTGGGATGGATTCCCTCCACTTACTTCTCAGTTCCCCAACCTTCTTCCTTTGTGCCAAAGATTTCTCGAGGCTGGCTGGGCTAGGGTGAGTGACTTCAAGTCTGTTGCTTCTTTTGGTTAGTTGGAGGTAGCTCATTGGAAGGATCCCGCAGTGTGGCCAGATTTGGGACTTGTGGAAGATAGAGCTAAGCTTCACAAGATTCTTCATAGTAGGAGTTGTAGTTCTCTTCTGGAAGAGGATATTCTTGCTTGGACCCATAATCCTAAGGGAGTTTACTCTGTTGCTTCTAGTTATCAGGTGTTATTGGCTCAGAAGCAATTGGGGTAGAGGTTCATTGGTGGAAAAGGGTGTGGAATAAACTCTCGTGGCCTAAATGCAATTGCTTTGTTTGGACTTTGGCTTGGAATAGGTGTTTGACCTAAGATAACATTCGTAAACGGGGATTTCAAGGACCTTCAATTTGTGTTTTGAGTGGGGGAGCAGAAGAGGATTCTTTGCATTTGTTCTTCTGGTGCCCCTTTGTTGTGCAGCTTTGGCATTGGTGGTGGGAGGTATGGAAGCTTCCTTGTATTCATGCGTGCTCTTTGGTTGAATTCTGGGATAGTATGGGAAGACCTCCTTCTATGGCTTCCTTTTTGCAGGAAGTTTGGTTCGTGGGTCCTACCTTTCTGCTTTGGCAGATTTGACTGGAGCGAAACTGCCGAATTTTTTGTGATCAGAAGTTGGTGGGTCGGCAAGTTTGGCTGCGTATGCTAGGAATGGTGCAGGAGTCAGTTTCAGCTAAATGTGATTTGGTTTTTCCCTTGGAGAGAGGTGATGATGAGTTGGTGGCCAGACTGGGTCTTCAAGAAATTCATTCTTCTTTTGTCAGTTCCAGGAACTGTAGGCAAGGGAAAAAGAGGGTTCAATGGGTTGGAAGGTGGTTACCTCCTCCCAATGGATTTTTAAAGATCAATACTGATGGTTCTTCTAGGGGCAATCTTGGGCCTGCTGGAATTGGTGGAGTGGGTAGGGACTCAGTTGGGTCGGTGATTTTCCTGTTCTCTATACATGAGGGCATGAAGACTGTTAACTTCATGGAGGGTCTGGTAATTCTACATGCTATTGAGAGGGCCCTTGCTTTGGGTTGGAGAAAAGTTATATGTGAAGTTGATTCACAGATTTTGATTAATCTCTTGAATGAGTGAAAGATATCTAATATTAATTGGCAGTTGGCTTTGGTTGTTCAGAGGATTCTTCAGGTTAGTTCTCGGTTGGAGGAGGCATCCTTTGTTCACATCTCGAGGGAGTGGAATCGAGCTGCCAATTGCTTGGCCAAAGGGGCCTCTGAGCATGATAGTGGTTGGAAAGTTGAGGATTGGGATCAGGTTAACCCTGAGCTGCATCTGGATTTAGACCAGTTCTTGGAGGAGGATAGGAGGATACATGAGGATAGTTGATGTTGTTTATGCTGTGGGGTTTTCGCCTGTTTTCTAGGGCTGGATCCCTTGGTTATTATTGTAATGCTCTTTTCTGATTTCTAATAAAGTTTTTACCCCTTTGTTTTTTAAAAAAAAAAAGCAGAGTAGAGGAAAAGAGGAGCAAAGGGAGTATAGAGTGAAGAGTCAGTGAAGAAGAATATGAAGATAAAAGTAGAAGTTTTTGAGCTTTCAAAGGGACTGATTTAGGCATGAATGTAGATGCTATTTCTTAGTTCATTATCTCTATATAAATCATAATTTCTTATAGGCAGTGAGCCTCTTCTTGAGCAGTGAGCTCTGGGCAGTGCGCCTGAAGGCATGTGCCTTCTATTTTTTTAAGTACTTTTAATAGGCTACACATTTTTATGGGTTAATCCCCACCGTGGTTTTTTCCTTAACCAAGTTTTCCATGTCAAAATTCTGGTGTTGTGTGTTCTTGTTATTTCTGCTCATGTGTTGATTTATGCTTAAATGTTTACATCATTAATTTGGTTGTAAAGAAGATTTAAAAGTTTAGAAAAGAGTATATGTAGACACCCTAAAATGACCGTGTCGTCAAATCACTGGCATTCCGTTATTTGTCTAATCACCTGCATTACAACGTTAATTAAATAATCTAATTATTTAATTAATTATCATCAAATTCTTCTAAATCTCCTAAATTCAACATTAATTAAATAAATCCTCTTTATTTAATTAATTAAATTAAATTCCTCTATATTCTTCCACAATTAAATAATTTTAATTATTTAATTTGATCATTATCCTCCTTCCAAAATTCACAGCCACATTAATTAAATATATCCCATTATTTAATTAATTCATCACAATTCTATCTTATCTACAATTAAATAATTTACTTTATTTAATTAAATCAATTGTTCTTCTAAATTTAAATAAATCAAATCAAATTTATTTAAATTATCTCAATCCTCTAAAAATAAATAAAATCAAATATTTTATTTATAATCTTCTGTTCTTCCAAAATCATGCACAACAATTAAATAAATTTATTTATTTAATTTGCTTTTAAATCTTCTAAATTAAATAATTCTAATTATTTAATTATTTCTTCCAAAATATCTTCTCTAAATTTAAATAAATCAATTATTTATTTAAATTGCCTTTTTCTTCTAATTTGAGTTATCTCTAATATAACTCAAGCTTTCTTGCTCATCAATTAAATATTTCTATATTTAATAAAGCAAAATATCTTCTATTCTCATGCAAATCTCTTCTTCTTGTTTTAAATCACTTAACTGATTGCTTTATTCTTTTAATTGATTTATCTCTTCAGTTAACTCATTCTTCTATTCTTGATAACTCCTCTCATGCAAAAGAAAGCAAGACACATGTCTTCTCCTCATTCGTTGCACATTCCTCAACTGTTCTCCTCCATTGATTCTTCTAAATTATTTGGACCGTCGATCGATTTTCCTTGAAATCTATATAAACCCCCCTCATCTCCTTCATTGAGTCTCTCTCTTCGATCGTATTCTCAGGCATACTTAACAGAGCTTTGAGCATACAAAATGCGTCGATTGAACACTCTCACGATCTCTTGACATTGATCTTTGAGCACATTGAGCACACTACTTACTTGTTGCAGCCATGGCTTTGCAACTACATTGAGCAATCCACATATCTCCAAAAGGGAACAATACAGGTTTTGGTAAGAGCTTTCATTTATCTTTGATTTGTGATTTATGGCTTTTACTTAGATTCGTTTCCTTTATGTTATTGGGTTCTTTGGTTTTATTTAGTTTAGATTTAATCCATTTTTCCATATACACATTCTGGCATGCCCGGTGGGACCCATTGGTCCTGATTTAATATCAAATTTGTGGAATTTTTAGTTTGATTTCACAGGTTTTTTAACTCTTTTTTTGGGAGAGATTCGAAAAAAAAATTTAAAGGAAGCTTGCTGGGCAAAAACGGAGGTCACGGTTGCGTTCGGAAGGGTCGAGGGATGAAGAAAAATATAAAATTTGGCCTATTTCGGTGAAGGTAAAATTTTTTCACTTCTGGCACGCAACCCGAGGCCATACAATCACTGTGAGGTACGGTAAAAAAAAAAATTATTATTATTTTTTTAAGTTTTCTTTTTTCAAAAATAGAAAAAATTATTATTTTTTTTTTAAAAAAAAAAAAACAAAAAGAAAAAGCAAAAAAAAAAAATCCAAAAATAAAAAAGCAAAAAAAAAAACAAAAAAAAAAAAACAAATAAAACAAATAAAAAATTCAAAAATTAATCACAAAAAAGTTTAAAAAACAAATTCCTTTGCAGCCCTGACAGTAGGTACAAGGCACCTTATTTTGCAGCAGGTACAGCGTACTATTTTTCCAGCCAGCTTTTTCTTTTGTTCTTATGAAAAGATTTGTTTTAATAAAAAATGAAGTGTTTTTAGTTTTTATTTCTTTTAAAAAGTAAAACAAAGTAAAGAGAATCTTTTTTCTTTTTTCTTTTTATTTTTTGAAAAAAATAAAGCACCTTCAGCCCAGCAGCAGGTCACATCAGTGACCAGGAGCCAGTCACAGGGGGCTAAGACAGACCCCTCTTCAATGAGCTTTTTAAATGAATAGGCGATTTTCAAACCTCATTATCTTGGTCATACGGACACGTATTTCAGTGCTTTTTTTTTTGAAATAGGCTAGAATTTCGTGATCTACATCATGGTGAAATTATTTTTTTCTTAAGATTCTCTAATTTTTTAGAAAATTGATTTTCTCACTGCTGTCTTTGTCTCGTCACAGTTTTTTGACTTTTCAAGCTTCATAACTTTCACAAACGGACTCGGATTCAGGTGATATTTTTTTTGAAAGTTGGTATTTTTCTGTCCTCTACACAGTGGTAATATTGTTTCAAAGATTTTCTAAGATTTATTTTTTAAGACCACTTATTGGCCTATTCTCAATCTCTGACTTCAAGCACTTGCTAACTTTTGAGTTTGTGTGGACCTAACTCACTTGTTGCAGCTTCTTATTACTCACACAGAGCCAATAGGTGTTTTCTTAATATGTTCATGCAGGACGAGCGTTGAAGACACTTTTGTTTTATCTCACTAAGTCTTAGAAACACATTGCATGCTTAAAAGGAGTAATTGAACAAATCTTTTCTGGCAATCTAAGTCTTAGGAATATACTGCATTTCTTAAGGGACAATGGACATGTATGAACAAACACCTCAATTTTCTAAAGGACAATGGACATGAATGCCAAACACTTCATTTCATAAGGGACAATTTACAACTACAATTGTGTGTGTGCATAGCTTAGTTGCACCTTATTTTTCTTATAACGGGACAATTGAACCTTTGTGTGATGTGCTTGCTTTTACTTTTTTTTGTACTTCCTTTAGAAGGGCCTGCTTTTGGATTGCGATTCATCCAAAAGGGACGACCCTAAGCGGAGTTTTCCTTTGAACCGCTATATAAGAGGGATAAGGTGAAAGCCAAGTCCTAACCGACGTCAGCCTTACCTTGTGGTGCCAAACTGAAAAGAGGTGTACTAGCTCTTTGTGGAAACGATTTTCACATTGAGCGAAGTGTTTGAAACTCTTAGTAGGATTGGTTAAAGCTTTTAGTAGCTTGTCGCATTGCTCGTAAGGCGTTGGTCCCTCAAAGTCACTAAGAACCAATTTAGATAGAGACTACCCGACCTACCTCCGAACATTGCGGTAATCATCAGTGCAAGGGAAATCGATTTAAACCCTTAAGACACTCACCATTGGCTCCCTTGAGAAGAGATAGTATTCCCTCGGACATAAAGCTCTTGTGACCTACTTGAGCTTTCCAAGGGGAGGGTGAGATATCCCTACCTATCGTCTCTCGCAAAGATACTAAATATCCGACACCTTTATGGAATGATATTTTTATCGACGGAGTATTAAGCTGTGAGCTGATCTACTGCAATGAAACCTTGTCTCTAGGGATAAAGAGTGCTTGTTATTGATTGCAACTGTATTAGACCTGTGGAAACATTGGGCTTGTTTGGAGCCTTGAACATACACTATCTGTTGTGTCAGTCCTTGTGCCCTTTTTGACCACTTGTTTGCTGTGTTTTCTCTTGCCAAACCAATCCAATCAGAAATTGAAAAATCTTGCCCTTGAAAAACATCAGACACTACTTCAGCGCCCCTGGTATTATAGCAGCTCGCCTTTGGTAATACATTAGATCGCCTTTGGTCAGCAGTAACCCGCCTCTGGCAAAACTCTACTTCAGCGCCCTCGGTATAACAGTAGCTCGCTTTTGGTCACTGTAGCTCGCCTTTGACATAGCAGTAACTCGCTATTGGTAGCTCAGTCCGTCGCCTCTGGCCCACAGTAGCATGCTTTTGGTAACACAGTCCTGCACCTCTGGTCAAACAGTATAGCGCTTTTGGTCTAGTACTTTATGCATCAAAGTTTGTCCGTTTCTCAAAAGCATCTCACAGATTCCCAGCATTACATTGTGCCTAAGTGAATCCCATGGTCACCACCAGGCTACAGCAAACCATGAAGTCTAGGCAAGTTGTCCCTAAGAAGCACAAGTCACCCCCTCGCATACCACAATCAGGTCATCTCAACATTACTCCCAAGGTGACTCCTAGTACACCCGCGGCAAAACCAATCAGCTCTCCAAACATGCCGCACATAGATGAACTAAGCAATCCTCATGAGGATAGAACCCCTTTGCTAAATGCACCGCAGTATACCACAGGCTTGCCTCCGGATTTTGTCCCACAAGGTTACATCGTAGATCAAGCCCCATCTCAAGAAGAGCGACACTTTGAAATAGGTCAATCCTCTCAAGAAGATGGGCAAGATCTTGATGAATTTATACAAGATCCTAGAGCTATGGCTGCCTTTGATAAAATCTTTAGTGAGAACCAGGATCATTTCTTTTGCTTGCTTGCAAAGCAGGGCGCCAAGTTACCTCAAGATTTTGATGTGTCCACTCTCAAGGAGAGCACCAACACCTAAGAAACCATACAAGCGGTGCAAACCATGTCCACGGTAACTACACCCTTACCTACTCAAGGCTCGTAGTATAGGAATCCCCTTTTCCAAAATCCAACAGAGGAGAGGCCCATATCACCACTTTTGACTCCTATGGAGATCTATCAAAACCAACAAGAAACTCTCCAACGTCAAGCGGAGTTAGCTAAACAAGCCACCTTAGCTCGATCCAATGTGCAACCACCTCCCAAAGTGTCCACCCCAAGCGCAAGTGGAATCTTGGTTACCCCATCACGCATAGGTTTCCCACCAATTACAATCTGAGGAACACGTATGTAGCCATGCAACAAGGGTCTCAACAAATGCCACCTCCTATATCATCACACCTGCATGTCTCTCAACCAATTGGAGTCACGCAGCCCCAACCACAACATTCTTCTACTCTCATCATCAAGCAACCCCAACCATCGCAAATCACTTCTACCTATGTTCCTCCACCACAACATTCTTCTACTCTCATCTACAATCAACCCCCACCATCGCAAATCACTTCTACCTATGTTCCTCCTCCACAACGTTCATCCACGCTCAACTTCTTTCATACATTGCCTAGCCACTCTCAACATTCCCAACATCAGGTTTCCCAAAGCTATGTGCCACCATCACAACCTAACAAACGCACTTTAGCTTTCCTCCCCCCAATACTTTTCTTCAACCATCACAAAGCCAACATTCTTACCTAGCGCCACCTCCACCTCTACCTAATCAAGGCCTCCAATTCCAACCCAATCTGAACCAATCATACAATCCATACAATCCCAATCACTCTTACGACCCTTACAATACTAGTACGCATGGCTCACACTATAATCTTCCATACGGGCAACACCAACCGCTTTTTGGACAACAGGAGACGTTACCAACCCCTCCTACGACTATGGAACTAAAGATTGCAGAGGTGCAACAACAGCTATTTGATCTTACGTTTGGCCACACCAAAAAGACCTTCTCTTTGGAGGAAGTGTGCCCTTATCCTTTTGATCGGTCATTACCAATGATCCCTTTTCCTCAAAATTTCACTATTCCAAAGTTCGATAAGTACAAAGGAAAAGGTGACCCAAAAGACCATCTTAGGGAATTCTATCTTGCTTGCTTCGAGGTCTCTCACAATGACACATATCTTATGCGTCTCTTTCCTCGTAGTCTTGGAGGTCAAGCAATAGAATGGTTCTCACACTTACCTACGGGTATCAAGTCTTTCAACGAACTAGCAGAAAAGTTTGCCACCCATTTTTCTTACAACGCAGAGCATGAGATTTCCATGACGGACCTATGCAACAATAAACAGAAAAATGGTGAAACGTTCATTTCTTTCCTCCAACGATGGAGACAAATGGCTAGTAAATTCCCTTTCAAGATTCCAGAGAAACAGCTTGTTAGCATATTTGTACAGAACCTCAACCAAGAGTTAGGTTTCCATTTGCAAATCCTTAGTGCTACAACCTTTGATGAAATCACATACAAGGGTATCAACATTGAGAAGGCCCTCATTGCTAAGGGTGTGGTCAAAATCTTTAAGGAGACGAAAGATAGCAATTCGCATCAACAGTTGAATGATAAACCCAAATATTGGAACAAGAACAAAAATGTGGTCAATGATGGAGTGGTCGATACTAAGCATGTCTAAACGTTGCAAACACCGCTGCAACTCTCCAAACCAAGTCAAGCTCCACCTCAACAACAGCAGCAACAAAGGCAGCCTTATCCCAACCAACAGCAATGACAACAAGAGCGGCCTCAACAAGATTACCCTCCGCGACGCCAATTCACTCCCTTGGGAGTGCCCATCGAATCAGTCTTACAGCAAGCTTTACAGAAAGGGCTCATCATCTTACCTGATGCTCCCCCATATGGAGAACCTGTCTACAAAACTGCACGTTACAGAGACAATGAGTATTGTGAGTTCCATAGGAGCAAAGGTCATCGAACAGCATCTTGCATGAAGCTTAAGCACCTCATCCAAAACCTCATCGACGGTAATCAAATCACTTTTGAGAATGAATCACCAGCGCAACACACGAACAAGGATCTCGATATGTACAAGGAACCATTCCCTCATCATGGTCCACCTCCTCCTCAGGATAGAGGTAAAGGTATCAATCACGTGTCCACGTCTTTCGATTCCATTGTAGGTCATTTTAAAGAGAGTCGAGTGTCTACCCTCACCATCAAAGGCAAATCTACAGATTGTGCTGTTACTACTCGTCGAGGTCATGTCACCATTCGTACACCTACACCTAGGCTTCTGGTTCAAACTGATTATAATCTTGTCGAACATCTAGGGAGAACACCAGCACAGATCTCTATTTTGGACCTTCTACGATCATCACCTGCACATAGAGTGGTGCTAGAAAAAGCCCTCCAAGAGTCGTCCGTTCCTAACAACATCGCAGTCGCAGATTTCCAAGCTATAGTGGGTAATATTGCTTCACCTTACAACGTGGTCTTCTCTGAGAAGGACCTCCCCTCTCACAATCCTTGTCACAATGATGCCCTGCATATTGAAGTTCTCATCCATAAGCGCAAAATCAAACGCATACTCATAGATGGTGGTGCTGGTCTCAACATCTATTCTTTAAAGTTACTAAAGCAATTGGGATACTCTGAGGATCACGTCAACACTGAGCATAGTATTACAATCAAGGGGTATGATGATGCAGAACGCCGTTCAGAAGGTGTTATTCACTTGCCTATACAACTGGGCCCTGTCATGCTTGAAACCAGGTGTCAAGTCCTTGATATTGAGCTGCCTTACAACATTATTCTAGGCCGCCCATGGATCCATGCAATGAAAGCTGTTCCCTCCACGTACCATCAGTCCCTCAAGTTCCCATACAAAGGTATGGAGATCACCATCCCAGGCGATCCTAATCCTTTTGAATTTTGTCGTGTCTTGCAAGGAAGCTATAAGAATTGCAACCAAGTGCCTAAAAATGACAAAGCCCTTGAATCCCCTCTCTATGTTGACCCTGAAACTCTCACACAAGCCTCTACCAGTGAGCCTACACCCCTCCCCAAAATCACAGCACGCGTCCGAGATATAGGCTTTGGCACTTATGATATCTCCGAATCTTGTTGTGTAGGGCGGATGCCTTTATCTCCAAAATCTTACGGCAAGCCACCCATTGCTAAAGTTACCAAAAAAGCTACTATTCCTCCCCCAACATTCCTAACCCAATTCCAACATGGACGGTTATTGGAAGAGGAAACTATTGAGGACATCTCTTCTTGGCTCTACAAGGAGAAAGAACCAGTCACGATACCAGTCAAGCAATATGGCAATGGTCTAAGGATAGTGAAGAACATGGGCTATAAAGGCAAGGGTGGCCTTGGGAAATAGAATCAAGGCACTATGGAGCCCATTGTGGTAACAAAGAAGCTAGACAAGAAAGGATTAGGATTTGGTAAGAAGGTACCACACGCCTCAGACATCGAGTATATCCTCGACGAGGTAGCTGACACTTTTCCCGCTGATTCGACGTCTACAGAGGATATCATCGATGACTCTTCCCTCCACATCACCAATCTATTCGTAGAATCCTCCATTTTTACACTATCCTCCGTATCCTTAACTTCCACCACCAACACCCAGAATGTCACGCTTGTCTACCCTAAACTTATCGATTGGGACCAACAAGGGGCCCCCGTTATAGATGTATTTCAGAATGACGAAGCTCTAGCTGAGTTCATGGGACTTCGGGAAGGTATCCCTCTTGGCGATCACAAGGCAGGTTTTGTAATGGAACTTGAGCCCACGGCTTATTTTGGTGAGAATGCCAAATCCTCCAGTTGCAAAAGTGCAAATAACGAAAGATCTCTAGGTGAAAGCCACACTGTGGCACCTCCTGATCATAAAATAGTAAAAATAAAGGACGTATCCAAAGGTGAAAACCCAACTGTGGCACCTGAGGATGGAGGATTTGACCTTCCCTTACCATCTAAGTACCAGGAGAAATCAGCTCTACTAGTGGAAGATTCTACAGAGATCAACCTAGGTACAGAACAGAATCCAAAGACAACATTTCTAGCAGCATCATTATCTGACACCGAGCACAAAAATCTTAACAACTTCTTCTTGCAACGAACCATCAACTTTGCATGGACCTATGCAGATATGCCAGGGCTAGACCCTAAGCTGGTAGTTCATTATCTCACAGTTGATCCCAAGGTGAAACCAGTCAAGCAAAAATTAAGAAAAATGCATCCACAGATAGCTCTCTTGGTGAAGGTGGAAGTACAAAAGCTATTAGACGCAAAGTTCATACGACCTATCGACTATTCAGATTGGGTCTCAAACATTGTACCTGTGTCTAAACCTAATGGGCGCATCCGCATGTGTAATGATTTCAGAGATCTCAATAAGACATGTCCTAAAGATGACTTTCCACTACCAAACATTGACATTATAGTGGACTTGACAGCAGGTCACGAGATGCTTTCTCTCATGGATGGATTCTCAGGTTACAATCAGATAAGGATAGCTGAAGAAGACCAACATAAAACAACCTTTACTTGTCCTTGGGGCAATTATTGTTGGTGTGTCATGCCATTTGGTCTGAAGAATGCAGGAGCAACCTATCAGAGAGCAATGACAGTGATCTTCCACGATCTCTTTCATCACATCATGGAGGATTATGTGGATGATATATTGGCTAAATCTTCTAGAATGGATCACATACAGGTCCTAGGGCAGATCTTTGACAGGCTTGAAAAATACCAAGTAAGACTCAATCCAAAGAAGTGTGTATTCGGTGTCACATCAGGGAAACTATTGGGATACATTGTATCTCGTAGAGGCATCGAAGTAGATCCAGCAAAAGTAAAGGCTATAGTGGAGATGCCTCCACCAAAGAACCTAAAAGCATTAAGGAGCCTCCAAGGAAGGTTGCAGTCCATCAGGCGTTTTATATCACAGCTAGCAGATAAATGTCAACCCTTTCAACACTTGCTCCGAAAGGATGTCTCATTTCGATGGGACAACAAGTGTCAGGCAGCGTTTGATCAACTTAAGGAGTATCTAGCTACACCTCCTGTATTGGTTCCACCAGTTGCGGACAAACCCTTGATATTGTACATCTCCACTACAAACTCAGCCCTAGGGGCTCTGCTAGCACAGAATGATGACACAGGAAAGGAGCATGCAATTTATTACATTAGTAGAACCTTGGTGGGATATGAGCTCAATTATTCACCAATGGAAAGGGCTTGTTTAGCAGTAGTGTTCGCCTCCCAAAAATTACGGCATTACATGCTGAACCAACACACAAATCTGATAGCCAAGATTGATCCCTTGAAGTATCTACTAGCAAAAGTAGCTCTCACAGGCAGACTAGCTAAATGGGTTATGATCCTTAGTGAGTTCGACATTGAGTACACCGATCGTAAAGCAATCAAAGGACAAGCCCTCGCGGATCAACTAGTAGAAGCACCTATGAAAGATACACATCCTATGGTAGCAGACTTTCCTGATGAGAATCTCTTCACTCTTTCCAACTCCATAATGTGGAAGTTGTACTTTGATGGTTCTTACACACAGCATGGATCAGGAGCCGGCATCTTATTTGTTACACCTCAGCATGACTACATTCCAAAGTCATATCGGCTAGCATTCCCTTGCACCAACAACATAGCCGAGTATGAAGCACTCCTTATAGGTCTCAATACAGCAGTTCAATGGGACATCACATAATTACAAGTATATGGAGACTCACAGCTAGTCATCCGCCAAGTCACAGATGAATACCAAACAAAGGATGAAAAGTTGGTCCCCTACAAACAACTAGTGGATGCCTACAAACCACATTTTTCTAGCATCACATTTGAGCAAATTCCAAGAGAGCATAACAAAGCTGTGGATTCTATGGCTTCTGTAGGGTCACTGATTGACATGCCTGCTAATACACAGAAGTGTGAATTCTTGATCGAGCAATTGTTGATACCAGCCGTCGATGTTCCTATTACTGAAATCATCTGCGAACTTGTTGGTCCCAATTCCCCGTGGTACGAAGATATCTATGAATACCTCAAGAACAATACCTTTCCCCCTGACCTATCATCCCCCCAACGCAAAACCTTTATCCGTCGATCCTCTTGTTACATCATTCTGGGTGATATACTATATCGTCGGAGTCTCGATGGTATCCTCTTATGATGTCTTAACGCGAAAGAAGCTGAAGCTACCTTACGAGACATACACGAAGGTGTCTGTGGCGCACATTCTACCGGTCCTAATCTTGCTAAGAAGATACTCAGAATAGGTTATTACTGGCCTACAATAGAGCAAGATGCTGCACAGTTTGCTAAGAAGTGTCTACAATGTCAGCAGCATGGAGATCTGATTCACGCACCAGCCCATGAATTACAACCTGTGACAACTCCATGGCCTTTTTCTCAATGGGGTCTCGACCTCGTAGGACAAATCCATCCTTCCTCCTCTAATGGCCACAAGTTTATCATTACAGCCACTGAGTATTTCACGAAGTGGGTGGAAGCCATTCCTATGACCTATATCACCGGTAAACAAATAGCCAAGTTTATCCTAAACTACCTCATATGCCGGTATGGTATTCCCCAAGCCATTGTCACTGATAATGGGAGACCATTCAAGAACCAAGATGTTCGTGCCTTATGCATACAATACAATATCCAACATCGCTTTTCAACTCCATACTATCCGCAGAGTAACGGCCAAGCTGAGGCTTCCAATAAAACCATTCTCAAGATCCTAAAGAAAACGGTCAATGAAGCTGGTCGTGATTGGCACTTGCAACTCAATCCCGCCCTATGGGCCTACCGCACTAGTATCAGAACACCAACTGGTGCCACACCATATGCCTTGGTCTTTGGCTCTGAAGCCATCCTACCTATAGAGGTCGAGATCCCATCCCTCAGAGTATCCATGCAGGACCTGATCGGCAGAGACGAGTATCGCACTTCTAGATTGGCTGAGCTTGAACTACTAGATGAGAGGTGCCTTGCCGCACTTAATCATCTCCATGTCTATCAAAACCGCCTCCGGCGTAATTACAACAAAAAGATCAAAGAAAGACGGTTTCAAGTTGGTGATCTTGTACTTAAGGAGAATCAGATAAATCAAGCAGATCGAGAGAAGAAGGGTAAGTTTGAGCCTAACTGGTTAGGTCCCTTCATTGTGACAGCAGCATATGGATCAGGAGCTTATACTTTAGCTACACCTGACGGCATTCCTCTAGATGAGCCACTTAACAGTATCCATCTCAAGAAGTTCTATGCCTGATCCTCAGAGTATTCCCACAAAAAATCAAAAAATCAAAAAAAAAAAACAAAAAAATCCAAAAAAAATCTGTCCTCTGGTGAAAACCTGGCAAACAGGCGCCTTGGATAAGTACCATAGTGAAAACCTGGCAAACAGGCGCTATGCGTAGAGTCAGCATCCATCGTCTATCGAGTCCTGTCCACTCCTTGTCCAGTTCGCAATGCGCCTCATCCATCCACCCATAAATAAAACCATTGACTTTGTTTGCATTTCCATCTCCCCATCTAGTATAGCTTGGAAATTTGTCAATGTCCCTCGTCGTCTTCCCATGTCTTGGTCTGTGTCTACAGTTAACACTATCTTGTCCTAGGTCATGTCTTTCTGTGTCTTCTTCGACGGTCACCCCTACAGTTTCCTCTACCAGAATGGGGGCAACTCTTTCCTTAACTTAGGTCTAGGATTGGTTCCTTGTTCGTGGTTCACAGCACATACTTCGATCTTTTCTCATTTCCACAGGTAACACCCTTTAACGGACACAGAGTTCCTACGATAAGGCTGTTATCTTCTCAACACTTTTTTTACATCATCACCCTCACCAGAACTACATATCATCTCGTCTCAATCTTAAGGTACCTTGATCCCATGGATATGGGTATGTAGGCAATCTGGAATACGAAGGACGTTTCCAGTACTCAGGTACATAAGATCTCCCTCTTCCACCTCGATCCATTTCATCACTCTGTCCAGAACTACATATTTATCATTCTCATCATTCTATCGTAAGTGTGCCTTGATCCCGTGGATACAGGGTATGTAGGCAGTCTGGAATATGAAGGATGTATCCAGTACTCAGGCACACACGATCCATCATTCTCCACCCATTTCAATCCATTAGCATTCCATCCTTCTAGTCTTCCGTTGTCAAAATCCATTCGCCTCGACTTGACTAACTCAAGCAGCAAGCTAGCACATCCTTTCAAAGCAAAAGTCTTTAACAAACTTGAAGCAAAGAGGCCTACTGCCAGAGTCATCTACTGTCCTACATACCGATTGCCAACACCAGCTAAGTACTGCTTAACCAAGCCCTAGATCAACAAGCTTGTCTTCTACGAAGTGTTCCATTGTTGAGACCAACACACGCGTCTCCTACGACATGTGGCATTTCCCGTAGCAAGACATTGTCTTTTTCGGTAGATAGCACCCTTTAACGGACATAGAGTTCCTACGATAAGGCTGTTATCTTTCCTATCCAATCTATCCTGAGCAAACCTCTTTGGCAAGAGAATATGTTGGTTGTATGTTTACTTTGTAAGTCAGTCAATTTGTGTTATGGTTTATCTTTTGTTCCTTTTCCAATACCTATTCAAGACTACCTTGATTTATCTATAATCTTGGTATGTTGCGATGCAGTACGGATTTGGGGCATAGTCATTGCTTTTCGTGTGCTGTGTTTGAGGAATGATCTTTAGTATCTTTCTTAACATTCTATTTATCTTGTGTGTGTTACGACCTAGCATCTTACATATTAATAATTCTTCTTGCATTCGCATGTATGGAAGTTTATTTTATGTTCAAGACTATGGCTTATTCACATGTTCCAACAAGGTTATATTATGTCTAATGGATCTAATTTCAAACCGCTTGCTTGCAAAGTCAACGTCCATGCACTTGGATATTACTGCACCTTGGTCTTTTATACCTTGGTGGCAAACTATCCACGTGCTATATCAAAATAAGGATTGCTCTTTATAAACAAATGTGAAACCATTGCAACAAGCTCATCCATCTACCCATCCATTCATCCATGGCCTTATATAGTTTTCCAGCAAGGATCGCTCAACAGTCTTTCTCTTATGTTCTCTCCTATCTCCTTTCTTCTATCTATCATCAACCCAACCTCGCCTATCTCCAACAAATCTTCTAGTCGAGCGTCAACATAGTTCTTCTGTCGCTTCCCTATCTTTCCTCTCGAGGGGGCACCCTACGCCAGCTACGCTGGGGCAACTACCTACACTGGGGCATCAAAAATTGTATCACGTCTTCGACAATTAATTTCTTTGACGCAACGCTACAAGCTGCATTGCATCAAAGAGGGGCAAAATGTAGACACCCTAAAATGACCGTGTCGTCAAATCACTGGCATTCCGTTATTTGTCTAATCACCTGTATTACAACGTTAATTAAATAATCTAATTATTTAATTAATTATCATCAAATTCTTCTAAATCTCCTAAATTCAACATTAATTAAATAAATCCTCTTTATTTAATTAATTAAATTAAATTCCTCTATATTCTTCCACAATTAAATAATTTTAATTATTTAATTTGATCATTATCCTCCTTCCAAAATTCACAGCCACATTAATTAAATATATCCCATTATTTAATTAATTCATCACAATTCTATCTTATCTACAATTAAATAATTTACATTATTTAATTAAATCAATTGTTCTTCTAAATTTAAATAAATCAAATCAAATTTATTTAAATTATCTCAATCCTCTAAAAATAAATAAAATCAAATATTTTATTTATAATCTTCTGTTCTTCCAAAATCATGCACAACAATTAAATAAATTTATTTATTTAATTTGCTTTTAAATCTTCTAAATTAAATAATTCTAATTATTTAATTATTTCTTCCAAAATATCTTCTCTAAATTTAAATAAATCAATTATTTATTTAAATTGCCTTTTTCTTCTAATTTGAGTTATCTCTAATATAACTCAAGCTTTCTTGCTCATCAATTAAATATTTCTATATTTAATAAAGCAAAATATCTTCTATTCTCATGCAAATCTCTTCTTCTTGTTTTAAATCACTTAACTGATTGCTTTATTCTTTTAATTGATTTATCTCTTCAGTTAACTCATTCTTCTATTCTTGATAACTCCTCTCATGCAAAAGAAAGCAAGACACATGTCTTCTCCTCATTCGTTGCACATTCCTCAACTGTTCTCCTCCATTGATTCTTCTGAATTATTTGGACCGTTGATCGATTTTCCTTGAAATCTATATAAACCCCCCTTATCTCCTTCATTGAGTCTCTCTCTTCGATCGTATTCTCAGGCATACTTAACAGAGCTTTGAGCATACAAAACGCGTCGATTGAGCACTCTCACGATCTCTTGACATTGATCTTTGAGCACATTGAGCACACTACTTGCTTGTTGCAGCCATGGCTTTGCAACTACATTGAGCAATCCACATATCTCCAAAAGGGAACAATACAGGTTTTGGTAAGAGCTTTCATTTATCTTTGATTTGTGATTTATGGCTTTTACTTAGATTCATTTCCTTTATGTTATTGGGTTCTTTGGTTTTATTTAGTTTAGATTTAATCCATTTTTCCATATACACAGTATAAATTAGGGACAACTGATTCATCCCCCCTCTCAGTTGTCTGGACTAATTCCAACAAATAGTTATAAAAAGAGTGTTGGAAGTAAAAATTGAAGGAGAAATATAGCTAATGAGCAAGAACATTTGGAGTTTTGTAGACCTTAAAGGATAAATTAGCAAAATTTTTACAAAACCATTTTCAAAAGAGGATTTTGAGTGAATGAGAGAAAAATTGGGTACCATTGATTTGGGAAGTCAAGCTTAAGAGAGTGTTGGAAATAATGTTGCCTTTGATTCTATACAAATATCCCCTAATTGAGAGCTTCACCCACCCTATTTGGAATTCTTTGTACAAGCATTAATCTAAATGTAAGCTAATCCATACATGAATATTTATTATTTAGAATAGTCTAAATGCCTTTAGGTAGAAGCCATAAAATCTCGTAGAATTATATAAAAGATAGAAACATCCAAAATACGTTCGAAATATGTAAGCATTTTGTATCTATATGTAATTAGCCACAACTATGTATAAGATAACAAAAAAATAATGAAGAAAAAGAGTAGCAATATTTTTATAATTAATTTATGTGTGATATGTTGCATTATTCCATCTTTGTGAATCCTTTTAAAATTTGAGCAATAGTCTATTTGTGGGTAAAACAGAGCACTAGTAAAACAAAGCACACACAAATTCCATCAAAATACACAACCCAAGACACATAACTTAAGGAATTTTAGGACCAATGGCTACTTAAAAACATAAACATGCGTGCAAATTAGTTTTTCTTAGAAGAGTCCCTTAAGAACATAAACATGTCTGCAAAGTGTTGTAAAACAAAATCGAAAAGTGTGATGTATGCACTTTTCTCCTCTACACTTATGTTCTAATTAAATATGTTCTCATTACATTTTAGATATGATGTAAGATTAAAATTGTACAAGCAGTATCATTTTATTTATGTGAAAATATTTTTCTATGGAGTCTTTTAATAATAGGCTATTTTTTTCAAAATGAAACAAATTAACTATTAATATTTAATATGTTAATTTTACTTTATAGTCTTTCACTATTTTATTATTTTTATAAATTTTCTTAGTGTTAGGGTCTTGCAGAGGAGAAAAATTCAAACCTTGCTATTTCACAAGTGTTTTATACTCACTTTGGGCCTTTTCATAAATGTAACTTCTTGATGCATAATTTGGGCTATTTAGCATATATAAGTTGATCAAAACTTGAAACTAATAAGTCCTCAACCTACCCTAGTCATAATTGGATTGGAACCATTCCTTCTATCATCAATCCTTTCTCATGGATTATATTGTAGGTATAAATCTATCCCCTAGATTGAACCCTACCCATGATCTTGTCCTAATTCAAATAATTTTTAACTTGATCATTACTCATTTATTTACACACCAAAATATTCAAATTAAGAACATAGGACATCATATTTAAATATAATCTTTAGGTCACTAGTCATCATCAAAAGATCATGATATTTCATTAGAGAGAATCACTTACAAAGAATTTTGTACTAGAATCTTGCATCACATATACTACACTTGGCATCATCTAGGCATTTTTCATATTTTTGTATCTTTGAACTTGTAAAATTGGAAACACCTAGGCTTGATTGACATCCAAGAAGTCAAAATGATTTCCACCAATTAATAAAAAGATACTAAATGTACTTATTAACATCATTAGGCCCCTTAAGCAGTTATCTAAATGTAGGTGCTCAAGTTATAGAAATTTATGATAGTAAAGGATAATATCATGGCTTAAAGGACATGATCACACCACTCAAGGCTAAATTGTGTGTAGCATTCCTATCTAAACACAAATTTCAATTCATAAACAAGTCTTTGATAGTAAACACAATAGTGATCCAGTGTAAAATTACTAAATTTGACCATCTTTCATTATCTATAAAATAATATCTATTGTCAAAAACTTTTTATTGACAAATAGAGCTAATCACTCCTATACTTATTATTTACTTTATCAATTATTATTTTCAGTTCATATCTATCTAAGTTTGATTAGATTTACCTAATTTATAATTTAATTAGGCTTAGATATTATATTGTAGGGTGTTCTTTTTATCCCTACATTTTTGTGAACCTCACCTTAGGGTTTAACTTTTTTTTTTATTATCTAATTTTTTATGTGATTTTTATAATATTTCCACTCTTGGTTCAAATTTCAAAATTGTGTGTTATTTATATTATCCATGCCTAAAAAACGTAAATTTCCTACCATCTTATGTGTCCTTTTGCTTTGCTTTTCCCTTTATTTATAACTAATTTGAGGTATGTCCTATTAGGGTTTCATGTAGGTTAGGGTTTGTGTTTTGTGCATTTTATTAGATATGAAGTTATGTTTTATGCCCACCTTGTTCTATAAATATTGTTTGAATGTACACTAGTCCCATGTGCTTAATTTTCTATCAACCCAGTGGATCCTATTGTGATTGACTCTTTCAAGCCCATGTAAATTCTTGATTTTTACTAAGGACTTTGGTGCCATGTATGTTTTTAAATTTCTATGCCTAAGTTCTTAGTGGCCCTTATCATCATTTAGTGTGCCCTAATTATTCCTTTAGACTAAACTTTATAGTTCCTTCATGTTAATTTTATTCCCCTAAGCCTTTATTCTCTATGATTCCTACCTATCCCCATTCATATTTTGCTTGGTGCATTTATTCATATTCCTCTTCCCACACCTAGGTAAATGCATAGAAATTGGGGAAAAAAGGGGTCAAAAGTGGCTACTTTTTTTTTGAAAATTAGCTAAACCTAAATTTGGATGAGTAATTTGAGATGCATGCACTCAACATTTGAAGATATGAAAACGAACAAGAATTGTAGTAGTTTGAATCTAGTTTCTAACCTCCTAAGGTTTAAGAAAAATGGTTATTATTAAGAGGGTCAAATGTTGTGCACACACAAAAGTGTTCCTATTTTTGTCACTAAAATATAACATAGTCTTTAGTGTACACCCTCCTTTTTTTATTGCATTTAGTATTTATAAAAACTACTTAGTAGAAATATAGTTAAGAGTGAGTAATAGAAGTTGCATATTTTTTTATTGATTTTTTAAATAATTTTTCAATGTGGATGCATCCTAAAAATTGCATCATTAAGCATGCATGTTGTGTATGAGGAAAAATCGATTAAATCAAAACTAATAAAACCAAAAACCAATCACATAAAGCGAAGCAATCTAAGTAAAAGCCATTATCATCAAATCAAAGTAAAAATGAAACCTCTTATCAAAACCTGTATTGTTCCCTTTTGGAGAAGTGTAGATTGCTCAATGAAGTTGCGAAACCATAGCTGCAACAAGCAAGTAGTGTGCTTAAGAGATCAATGTTAAGAGATTGTGTGGTTGCTCAATCGAATCGTTGTATGCTCAAAGCGCTGTTAAGTATGCCTAAGAATAAAATCGAAGAGAGAGAGGCTTAATGAAAGAGATGAGGGGGGTTTATATAGATTTCAATGAGGATCGATCAACGGTCCAGATAATTTAGAAGAATCAATGGAGGAGAACAGTTGAGGAACATGCAACGAATAAGAAAAAGACATGTGTCTTGCCTTCTTTTGCATGAGAGTTATCAAGAATAGAAGGATGAGTTAAAGCAATTAACAGAATGTAATGATCAGTTAAGTGATTTAAAACAAGAAGGGATTTGCATGAGAAAAGAAGATATTTTGCTTTAATAAATATTAGAAATATTTAATTGCATGAGCAAGAAAGCTTGAGTTATTTTAGAGATAACTCAAATTTAGAAGAAAAAGTAATTTTAAATAAATATTTGATTTATTTAAATTTAGAGCAGATATTATTGGAAGAAGTAATTAAATAATTGGAATTATTTAATTTAGAAGATTTGAAATCAAATTAAATAAATAAATTTATTTAATTGTTGTGCATGATTTTGGAAGAATGAGTTTGATTTAATTAAATAATAAAAATTATTTAATTTATAGATAAGATAGAATTTGTGATGAATTAATTAAATAATTGGATTTATTAATTAATGTGGATTTGATTTTTGGAAAGAGGATAATGATCTAATTAAATAATTAAAATTATTTAATTGTGAAAGAATAATAGAGGAATTGGATTTAATTAATTAAATAAAGAGAATTTATTTAATTAATGTCGAATTATGTGATTTAAAAGAATTTGGTGAAATTAATTAAATAATTAGATTATTTAATTAATGTGTGAAATGCAGGTGATTAGACAGATTATGAAATGCAAGTGATTCAATGACACAGTCATTTTAGGGTGTCTACACATGTTAAATATAACTTGCACAAAAATAATTGAAAAATGTAATTTTTAATGTGTAAATAATTAAGTGTAGAACAATCCTATATAATTTTTTTGATAAGAGGATCAAAAGTTATAAAGAAAAATCAATACATATGTATTTGAGGAATATTAAAAATTAGTAGAAGGAAATAAAAATAAATATGTTAATGTACTTGAAATAGAGAAAAAAATATATGGTTAGAAAGCTAAGAAAAAAGTCATCATTTTGGTGGTAATTTTGTCAAATAATATTGTAAAATAAGTAAAGGGTAAGTGCACAAAGATGGGGGACCAAAAAGTGGTCACAACAACTTTTTGGTCCCATAGGAGCTGTTGGTGTTTTTCCAACTAATAGTTCCTAAGTTTCCCTACAAGATAGCCATCACTTATCAACAGGGTCCTCAGGTTAGAGGCCAATAGTACGAGAGACTGACTCTAAAGTCTCCTCTCCTTCTTCAGGCTCTGCAAAACCTAGGGGGTATTCCCTACTCAATACCTATTGGATAACTATTTGATTGCGACTAGGTATTGACATAAAGAAGATGAATCCTTTCTTTATGAAGGCCAAAACTGTAAGACAAATGTAAAGGGACTAGCTTTGGACCCTACTCTAGTTGTGAACCAAAGGATTCTCAAAACCTAAAACTACTCCTAAAATCCTAAAAGTTTGTAGATAATGTTGTGGTTTTGTTTTATGCTTGGTTGGAAGATTAGGGTTTTGAATCATAAACTCAATACAAACTTTGATCGGTGCTCATCCCAGGGCATGGGGTCAAATAGACATATATGTGTGAATGATTCTCATAAACTAAACTAACACTCAAATTTCAAGGGGTTTAACTAGAATTTGTCTTGCAAACATGACCCAAGATAGAGTATCATGTTAACTTTGCTTACATATATCCCTGTTGCAATGTGTTCTTCCTCATATTTAACCTTTAACATTTAATCTATTCCTTGAAAAGAAGTAGAAGATTAGATATGCAATACAGTATACCTATATTCTAGAATCTTAGATAACCCTTAGTTATTAGATTCAGAAGAAAAGCACATACAACCATGGAGACAATTAACAACACACATGCATACAACATTTTTCATTTACATCAACATGAAACTGAATAAAATTTATGCAGAAATACATTCAACACACAACTCATAGACTTACAGAAGAAGAGATGAAGCAATTGAGAGAAACTTGTATTTTATTTACTCCTTAAAATTCCAAAATCATTCAACAACCAAAAGAATGAGTAACACAGTTCTTTTATAGACCAAGAATGTGTACTCATCATTAATTACATTGTCCTTTCAGAGAATACTTGATACAATGCACTGCCCATTTTAGCATTGAGAAATTTACTACATGGAGAAAAGAAGAGAAAAGTAGATAGACATTGGAGAATGTACAGTTGCTTAAAGGAGATATGCCTCATCAATATAGGGTAGGTGGTGGTTGGTTGTTCCTTTCAATTATGCAGGCCCATACTTTTCTGTCCAGTTATTATATGTCTTTTTAGATGGCCATTGGAAGGAGACTGATGCAGAGTCACCCACACTATAACATTTGCCTATAGCATGAATGTCTGCAGACCAACCTCATCATCATCATCTTCGCCATCATCATCATATTCCCTAAAACCACCAACAACATCATCATGCTTCTCGTTACACAGTCAGCATCATCATATTTCGGACGATCACAAACATCCGCCTGCCGACTACTGTTCACCTCCTCCGCCTTCCTTCTAACATCATCATCATGATGTTCAGCGGGCGCACACATCCTCCGGCTGCACTGTTCATCGGGCTCCGAACTCCATCGGCATCACCATATGCAACACTTCCTTCGTCAGTAGGATTTTCAACATCCGGTTGCTCCAAATATCCTGATGACGTTCACCTTCAGCAGCTTACCTTCGATGCTCCGCTACCTGACGACACTAACAGCATCATGATATAATTCATCCGGTTCCCTCGAAACCTCCTGATGATGTTAATACAACTTCCTGCCACGGACTTCCGCCGATACCTTAACACCTTACGACGGCAGGATAAACTCGCACAGGGGGGATATCTCAATATCCTGATGACGATGATGTCATATCCTGATGACGATGACGTCACCCGTTATCCTGATGACCTCTTCAACACTTAGTCAAAAAAAACACGAACTTTCTCTCCCGCATCTACTCGCGATACGCGGATGTTGGCACTCCCGATATGATGATCCTGATGCCGATGCACTCCACCTCGGCTCCTCCTGCTGATGATCACCCCGACGACGCACTTGCGCTTCATGCAAAAAACATCATGCTCTCCTTCAATTATCCGGATGACGATATCCGAACTGTCTGCAGGATATTCACCAAGATATCCTGATGATGCCGTTTCGGCGAACTTCTTCACTTAGCGAAATCTCTCTTCGCCGATCCTCCAGGGATGACCCGATCCAACCTCAGGGTGATCTTCGACACTCTGTCTTATCAACTTGACCTAGCACATGAGGATGCTAGGCTTCTCAACATCTGTCGACCACGATCCTGCACACCTGCATGCAAACGGAAAACAAACTACTACCTACCCTACTGTACATTACCATTCCACCGATCAGGTGAGTCAACCGGTGGAATGGATCAGTGAATCCATGAAGTCTCTCAAACCAGCAAATCAATCAAGTAATGGAATGCAACCAGAGCAAAAACACAAACAGGATCTCTTTATTGACTTCAAAAATGCAATACAATATGATCAATCTCTCTCTCAGTCTCACTCAAGCTCGATCGATGATATCTGTCTGTATCTCCAATATCAAACGATCTCATGCTTATAAAGACTTTCCTACGAGTACTACTGACCCGACTCCAAGCGGCTGGGAACTCTCCAGGCGGCTGGGAGATCCCACCGAACATACATCATGACAGCTGTTATAACTAACTAGCTAAAAATAGCAAAAGCCTGGTCAGCATGATCTTATCATGATCAGCTTGACCTTATTACATGCAATTGGTCTAACAGACCTTCTTGGAAACACAAACAAGACCTAAACTACTAACTGCCTCATGAAGGCCAACTGTCAGGTAGGTGCTCCTGCACCATACTCCCCAACAGAAAAGAACTCATGTCCCATGAGTTTAGTATGTGGAAGTCTTCCACCTGTACACCTTGCTTTGTCAATCTGCTGACCTGCTCCAGCTTTATCTGCTGCTGTCTCTTGGCTGCTCCAAGTCATCTGAACTGTAACTTGCTTTCTGGCAAGTAAATCCTCATGCCTGTTGATGTAGGCCTTTCTCTCACATACCTTGTGTTCGTCAGGTTGCCTGACCAAATCCTCTGTCTGAACTACCTCTTGAACTGCTGAAATGTTCAACTCTATTTTCCTGTCAACCTTTAGAGGACAAGCAATAGTCCCAATCATGACAACATCCTTGTCATTCTTTTCAACTGGTTGCTGTTTACACCCCTGTTTCTGAACCTGCTGCTGACCTCTGTCAGTCAGAACTGAAACTGTCTTCAGCTTGTTATCTGTAACAACTCCTTTCCCTGCAGTATCCTGAACTGCCTTCATGCCTGCTCCCCTAGGCATCTGCACATACTCCTTCTTTCCCATTAAAATGATTTGAGCTGCCTTCTGTACTGCAGCTTTTGCCTGTAATGGCATCAACATAATACTCTTCCCATCCTTCTTGATGGTGTAGGTATTAGCATACCCATCATACAGTAACCTTCTGTCAAATTGCCATGGTCTACCCAACAGTAGGTGACAACATTCCATAGGCAATATGTCACACAAAATCCTATCATGATATGGCCCAATCTGGAAATCCACATATGCCTGTTCAGAGACAAAAAGTGATTGCCTATCACTCACCCAAGATGCCTTATAAGGGTGTGGATGTGGAATCCTTTCCAACTTCAGTTTATCCACCATCTCCTGAGATACCATGTTGTCTGTTGAACCAGTATCTATGACAACTTTACATACTTTACCTTTGCTCTTACATGTGGTCTTGAAAAGAGCTCTTCTTTGCATCAGATCCTTTGATGCCTGCAAACTAATTTTCCTTAACATCAATGATTCTCCACTCTCTGGATATCCATAATTCTCAGGACCTTTGTTTGAACTCTGTGCACTTTCCTCTTCTTTCTCTTCTTGCACAAGTTGTACTCTCTTGTCACTTGTTCTATCATTTCTGGATGATGAACCTTTGTTTTCTGGACATTTGAAAGATGGATGACCAAACTCTCCACAGGTGTAACATTTCCCTGAAAATGTAGTAGAACCTCTACCACCTCCAAATCTTCCTCTATTACCTTTCCATCCACCTCTGAAATCAGACTGTCCTTGTCCTTTACCAGTGTCTTCTTGACCCTCATTTGTTTGCTTTGGTGCAGGGGCTGTTCCTCTTCCCCTATTGTTTCCTCTTCCTCTCATGGACTTATCATGTCCTCTATTCATCTTTTCTTCAATCCTGATTGCCATTTGATAACAATCCTCCACATTCTTAGGGTTAGCTAACACTAACTCATCCTGTATGTTAAACCTCAAACCAGCCAAGTACCTAGCCACCTTTTCTACCTCATTCTCATGATGACCAGATCTCATACTTAACAGATAAAATTCCTCAGTATATGCTTTCACATCCCTGTCTTTCTGCTTTAAAAATTGCAGCTTCTTAAACATCTGGATTTCATAATCCTTTGGCAAGAATTTCCCTTTGATCCTTGCTACCATCTTATCCCAGGAAGTGATCTTTGACTTCCCTTGTTTCCTTCTCTCAGATTGTACATAATCCCACCAAACCAAAGCATGACCTCCTAACTTGGTCTTTGTAATCTTTACCTTCTGATCCTCAGCAACATCTTCACATTCAAAGTGATTATCAAGTGCAGCAATCCAATCTAACAACTCATCTTCATTCAAGCTTCCAGTATACTTGGGAACATCAACCTTTACCTTAGGTTTTTCACTCTGCACTGCCTTTAATAGTTTTGCCAATCTCTGGTCTTCAGCATCTAGATCTTCAGCTACCTCTTCATACTCTTCAACAGTATTTTCCTCTTCTTCAGACTCACTGTCTTCCACTTCCCTCTTTTTGTTCTTTTCCAGGGCTGTCAGCCTGGCTTGAAGTGCTTCAGCAAGCTCCTTCATCTTCCTCATCTCTCTAGCATGTTTCTCCTTCAGTTCCTGCAATTCCCTTGCAGTACCACTACCTTTAGGAGGCATTTTGTCAACCTCTCAATCAACACACAACTCACAATTCAACTCTACCTCTGCCCTTTCGGTGACAGAATCAACACACAACAGCCCAGATGTTTTGCTGAGCTCTGATACCACTATGATGCAGAGTCACCCACACTATAACATTTGCCTAGAGCATGAATGTCTGCAGACCAACCTCATCATCATCATCTTCGCCATCATCATCATATTCCCTAAAACCACCAACAGCATCATCATGCTTCTCGTTACACAGTCAGCATCATCATATTTCGGACGATCACAAACATCCGCCTGCCGACTACTGTTCACCTCCTCCGCCTTCCTTCTAACATCATCATCATGATGTTCAGCGGGCGCACACATCCTCCGGCTGCACTGTTCATCGGGCTCCGAACTCCATCGGCATCATCATATGCAACACTTCCTTCGTCAGCAGGATTTTCAACATCCGGTTGCTCCAAATATCCTGATGACGTTCACCTTCAGCAGCTTACCTTCGATGCTCCGCTACCCGACGACACTAACAGCATCATGATATAATTCATCCGGTTCCCTCGAAACCTCCTGATGATGTTAATACAACTTCCTGCCACGGACTTCCGCCGATACCTTAACACCTTACGACGGCAGGATAAACTCGCACAGGGGGGATATCTCAATATCCTGATGACGATGACGTCATATCCTGATGACGATGACGTCACCCGTTATCCTGATGACCTCTTCAACACTTAGTCAAAAAAAACACGAACTTTCTCTCCCGCATCTACTCGCGATACGCGGATGTTGGCACTCCCGATATGATGATCCTGATGCCGATGCACTCCACCTCGGCTCCTCCTGCTGATGATCACCCCGACGACGTACTTGCGCTTCATGCAAAAAACATCATGCTCTCCTTCAATTATCCGGATGACGATATCTGAACTGTCTGCAGGATATTCACCAAGATATCCTGATGATGCCGTTTCGGCGAACTTCTTCACTTAGCGAAATCTCTCTTCGCCGATCCTCCAGGGATGACCCGATCCAACCTCAGGGTGATCTTCGACACTCTGTCTTATCAACTTGACCTAGCACATGAGGATGCTAGGCTTCTCAACATCTGTCGACCACGATCCTGCACACCTGCATGCAAACGGAAAACAAACTACTACCTACCCTACTGTACATTACCATTCCACCGATCAGGTGAGTCAACTGGTGGAATGGATCAGTGAATCCATGAAGTCTCTCAAACCAGCAAATCAATCAAGTAATGGAATGCAACCAGAGCAAAAACACAAACAGGATCTCTTTATTGACTTCAAAAATGTAATACAATATGATCAATCTCTCTCTCAGTCTCACTCAAGCTCGATCGATGATATCTGTCTGTATCTCCAATATCAAACGATCTCATGCTTATAAAGACTTTCCTACGAGTACTACTGACCCGACTCCAAGCGGCTGGGAACTCTCCAGGCGGCTGGGAGATCCCACCGAACATACATCATGACAGCTATTATAACTAACTAGCTAAAAATAGCAAAAGCCTGGTCAGCATGATCTTATCATGATCAGCTTGACCTTATTACATGCAATTGGTCTAACAGACCTTCTTGGAAACACAAACAAGACCTAAACTACTAACTGCCTCATGAAGGCCAACTGTCAGGTAGGTGCTCCTGCACCAGAGACCATCTATGCAATCCTCCCATTATGATTGGTGTACCGAGCATCCAACAAAATCTTTTCTTCCTTACAAAATATTTCAAAATTTATTTCAACTATATGCAGCTTATCAAGTGCTAAGCTAAAAATCTTCATAGTTGGATCAACATCAGTACAACAAGTAGGAATTAATTGGTTTGCATTTTCTTCTATTTCTACTTTCCATTTTGTCTAGGCCTTTTACTTTCCCATCACCTTCTAAAATACTTGGCAACCACCTTGTGTCCATCTTTTCATCTGTTTCTTCTCTACCAAAACTTTATCCAATGTCAACTGAAAATTGGCAACTTCCTCAAAATGTGTCAACATATCCATTACCAATTTTAATTTGGGGGGTGCTTGTGCATCAAATCTCAAACACCTATGGAGATCCCTTACCTCTCTAGTCCTTGGCAACCATCTTTCCTTGACAAATGAGAGCCTTTCTTTATCTGATTCATACTTTTCATAGGCTATCCTTAATTGTGAATAAGACCTCTAGGTCTCATCCACCCTTGCCAATAGTTTAGTCACCATGTTATTTATCAAATTGGTGACCATATCCTTCACTGTATTCTTTTTCTCATCCTCTAGTTTATTGTTCTCCTCTTTCAATTCTCTGATTTCAGATAAGAGAAGCTTTATATCAACTGGGAGTGATTCTGCAGTTTGAATGATAGGAGGAATTTGAGATGGACTAGGCTCTAATTGTAGTTGTCCTTGATATCTTCTTAGTTCTGCCATGGCCTGTGCATATTTCTCCAACAATTTATTATATTGGTTCTACAGTTTGTTTGTTACTAACTCAACAAATTGTGCAGTTTGCACATTCAAACTAGTAGCCTAAGGAGCAGGGATGGTTGACACCCTCTTAATTATCACATTTCTAGTCAATTCCTCTAAACCTATCCTTGGTTTCTTGTCACTCGGGCCAATGCCCAAATTGCCAAGGTTTCAAACCTTGGATCAAAAGCAGCACCTAACAGAGCTTTATTGACTTGCTCTTTTGTGACCTTTGAATCATCCCTGGTTATAGTATCAAATGCAATTGCATCAGATAAGGTCCAATGTGGCAAGAGTAAGATGTTACTTTTGGCCACAAGAGCTCTGCTCTCCTCTGGGGTTATCCCATTGATGTCTTTATTAACTTCGCTCAAAACCCTTTAAGTAATTGCTTCATATTCTGAGGGATTGACTCCACTCTTTGCTTCTTCAATCCTCTTCTGGAATTCTTCATTTTTGGTCCTTAGCACAAATGACCTGAACTCAGGGGTAATAACAAATTCATCATCCTTAATAAACTTGTTACATGCCAATACTCTCACATCCTCTATGTCAACTTCATTGCCAATTATTGACCTTGTTAGTCTATTGTTTGGTGAGGAGTATGGCCTAACTCTTGCTGGCAAGCTGATTTGATGAGTAGGCTCATGAACTTGTTCCTCTACTACTTCTCCTTCCAAGTCAACAATTTCTACCTCTGGCTCTATTTCAAGATCAATAATCTTTACTCTTTTTGGAGGAAGGGAGTCAGTGGACTCTATTTTTCTCACATATCCACCTCTGGAACTACCAGGCTGGTATGATGGTCTTTCCTCACCTATAGGTGCACTAGCAATCAAATCCTCTACTTTCTCAAATATCATTTCGATCCTCATGATAAGATCCTTCTCCTTAGCAAAAGCTCTAGGGTATGCAAGGTTTATATTCCATCTCATTCTCTCCCTTGCCATCACTACTTCCCATTTATCCCTCAAAAGGTAAACTTTTGTCATAGAGAGGTAGTTTCTCACTATATCTTCATTAAGGAGGACCTGATGGGGGTACTTTGGCCTTTATGAATCCTTCTGGATCAAAGATTTTTTCTTGCTCCATATCCATCTTATAACATTGAAGGATAGAACCAATTTGATCCAATCCATTTTTGTCCATCGTTATAAAATCATTGAATTTCAAAGAGGTGGGAATGAGTGAGCCCTTTCTATGTTTCCTAAAATGCTCCTTGTCAGCCTCATTCAGTTGCCTTATAATCTCCATGAAGACAATTCTCTTGGGCACAAATTTAGCCAAAGTGTAAGGAGGGACCTTGCACCCATAAACTTTGATACAAGTTGTATCAGAGTGGAGAAACCAATCTCCCCAATTTTGATCTATCTTCAAGTGTAGGGCTCTTTCCAAGGGCCTCAAAAAATCTTTAACATCTGTATGTAATCGCTCCCCTTCTGGTTCTAGAAAACCAAGGACTTTCTTGACAAAGTGCTCCTCAAAAACAACATAACTTGCATCCTTACAATGCATGTCCAACATGCATGTCCACATTTGTATTGGCATCATGTTTCCTTGAGCATCAGTTGTCTTCACATGCAGATCCTTGCACAATTTTGTAGATAAAGAAAAAAGAATCATGTGGAACATCAAATAATACCATATAAATTCCACATGGGGACTTACAGTATGGCGACCATCTGATTATGCATTTTCTTTGCTAAATAATTGGCATAATCATAAGGCTTTCATGCTTGAGGGCCTTGAATGTATACAACCATCATCGTCAAGGACACAGGCATATTGTCAGCTACATCCCTACCTAATACATGACATAAACTATGATATGTCCTAGCAAAGTAGTGCATAAACATAGAACAGTGGAAAGGCTCTTATTCACTGTCAGATATCTTCACTAGACTACCATCTATGCCCCTTGGTCTGTGTTTGGGAAAGTTAAATGCCCTATATGCATACTTGACAGTTTTGTATTTTTCCTTGAAAGCGTTAAGGTCTATGGGCATGTTTCCAGAGAGGTCTAGGTTGAACACAGTAGAGATATAGGCCTTTGTGAACCTGATTATTACAGAACCATTACCAGGTAGGACAGACCTAGTGTTAGGGTTATATCTCTTGGCAATTGATCTAACTAGGTCTAGGTTAACAAAGACATCATGGCAAATTAATTTAGCAAGGTCAAACTTCTAGGCATGAGAAATAGGGGCTCTGTAATCCACCCTATGATACCAGTGTTCAAAAAGAGTCCAAGATGACACAGGCAATCTGGCATCTATACAATTTACACACAGTTCATAAATTTTATCATCTTGCCCTAGTGGACCAAGTCCTGTCGCAACCTTCCTAATTGACCTAGGACATTGGATCATAAGATCATCATCTAGACTATGTTTTGAAGAGGAAGGTTGGCTAGGCTAACTCATTTCTTCCATCTGTAATAACTAACCTAGGGCTTCTGCAACTTACTGATTACTCCTAGCACCTTAAATAAACAAACTAACAACTAAATTGACCAAGTGCAGGAAACATAGATCACTTACTAGTTTTGATGCTTGTAGAGACCTGAACTCACTTCCTTCTTTCTCATTTCAAAGCCTTCTGTGCTAGAAATACAATCATGCTTATGAAAATGATGAAGAATACCATAGATTATGTTCTTATGAGGCTGAATTTCCTTATGATTCATAGAATTAATGGTGGCCGTAGTAGCCATTCCTCTGTTCATGTTGTAGACACTTTAAAAATCTTCTGTTTTGCAAGTTTGAATGAAGGCCATTGATCCTTTCCTTACTTACTGTAATCCACGGCTGAAATTGGTTGATTAGATTTGATGATCTTTGTCATCATGGTTGAAAAGTCTTCATCAAATGAGAGAGGGACATGTCAATCTGTAGTCTTATTGCTGACGGCGCTAGTCTAGCTGGACAAGGACATGTGGTGCCATTTGGCAACGTCACGACTGAAAATGGCCGACCACTACCAGGCCCTGTACGACCGTGAAATTCTAAACTTTCAGTAGGTCAAATCCTTCTATGACATCTGGCAGCAAGTGGTTCGTTGATATAGAATCTCTAGTAGAGGGGTTGTAAGCCCATGATTGATGGATAGTTGGCAATATATCGCGATGTTGAAGGGGGTAGATGATGTCACTAAAGATGTGGTGCAACATGATGAAATACACTTTACAAAGATTTTAAACTTAGGACTTAAGATTTAATTTTTCATGGGCAGCAGCAGGTAAAGCTAGGAGAAGGGATCGGTTTCCTCATGGGTATAAGGCGTGAAGTTATAACTTAAACATATGGTAACCCTCTGCTGACGGTCAATAGAAGAATAGGAGATAAAGCGCAAGGAGAGACAAAAGGCTCAAACCATTAGAATTTTTAGGGAATCCACAGGATGAAACTAGGTAAACCCTTAACCAGAAACCCTAAAATAGAGGAAGCACCACCATTGGCTCCGACTAGGGACATGCAAGCACAAGATTGCAACGAGGACCACATGGCTCTAGGACAAACTAGACCAAAACATAGACAGAACCAACTATACAAGAATATACAATATTTTAGAAACTACAGACATCCTATTATACAATGTGCATAGGGAAAAACAATTTATGAGAAATAAGGCTTAAGGAATTGACCGTGCATTGGTAATTCTTGTAGTTCACCATTAAGGTCCTGGAGAAAATAGGAATTCTCTCCATGAGTGTTACTTATTAGATATGGACCCATCCATAAGAGTTCAAATTTTCCATGTTTGCCCTTGTCTTGACCTCTTGCATTCCACATAAGGACTAAGTCATTCACTTGAAACTTTCTCTCTATAGTCCTTTTATCAAATAAATACTTTACTTTCTATTGCTTCTTGAGATTAGTTCTTTGTGCCTCTCTCCTAGTCTCATCTAGTGTAACCAACTGATGTATTCTTTCACTCATTGGATCTTCTATTTCTTCATCATTTTCCTGTATGAATTTGTACATTGGTAGGAGATTATTCACTGGCAACTTGGCTTCTGTGCCAGACACTAACTCAAAAGGTGACCTCCCAATTGCCTTTTTAACTATCACCCTATCAAACCATAGTGCTAGTTTTAACTTTGAATCCCATGCCCTTTTATTCTTGTCAATTATCGTCTTGATGATTTTCATGAGACTCTTGTTACTTGATTTTGCTTGACCATTTCCCTATGGATGATATGGTGATGCATGGGATAGATTAATTCCATAATTGTTGTAGAAGTCAATAAACGTACTAGACCTGAAGCACATGCAATTGTCTGTGACTAATTTTGTTGGCACCCCAAATTTGATAATAATGTGCTCTAAACTGAAATCAAGCACCACTTTGCTTGTAGATTTTTTAGTTGGGATGGCTTCAATCCATTTAGTAAAATAATTAGTAGCAACTAAGATCCAACTATGTCCTCCACTTGATTTCCCTATAATTTCCTCTATAAAGTCAATTCCCTATTGTTAAAATGGAGCCTCCACCGTTACAGTTTTAAGGAGTAATGCACCTTCATATCTGAGCTTTCCTGAAAATCTCCGAGAAGGATCACATTTTCTTACCATCTTATGTGCATCAGAGAAGTGTGTTGGCCACCAATATCCTGCTCTAAGGATTTTGTTAGCTGTTGTCTTGGCAGAATAGTGTCCCCCATAGTCTCCCTTATGCATGTCATTTAGAATATTCCCTACTTGATGTTCATCTACACATTTGAGTAGCACACCATCATTATTCTTCCAATACAGTTCTCCTTGGATGACAACATATTTGATAGCATGCAACTTCAAGGTTCTCTTTTGGCTATCATTCAAATGAGTTGGACAATTTAAATTTTGCATGAAATACACTATATCCTTATACCATTCTAACTCTAACATGTTTGCAGTCCCATCCTGAGCCATATTGATTTAACATGCCTCCAAATTTGACTGTGCCATTAATTTAGCCAGACCTTGTCCCCTTACTAACTTGGTAATCTGTATTTCAATATCGAACTCTTGTAGTTTATTTATCCATCTGCATCTTCTTCCTGTCACTTCCTGTTGAGTGAATATGTCTTTGAAAATATGCAATAATCTAATATCCTACCAAATAGGGTCTAAAACTTTTAACTTCTCTGACCAAAGCATAATCTTGCTTCTCCATGATGTCATACTTCAATTCCACTGCTTGTAATGATTTGCTAAGAAATCAATGGACTATTCAAAACCATCCTCATTTTTCTGTAATAGGCATGTAGCAATTGTGTGAAAGGAAGCAAATGAGAACAACTAGAATGTCTTAGAAAAATTGAGAGATTTTAATATAGGAGCCATCTTAATATCTTCTTTAATGTTTTGAAATGACTGGGTTGCCACATTCCCCCATGTTATAGATTCACCTTTCTTTAACATTTTAGAAATGTCTTTTGTGATCTCTGCAAAGTTGTGAATAAATTTCCTAACAAAGTTAATCTTCCCAAAAGACTGAATACCTTTTACTGCCTTAGGTACTTGGATTTTCTCAATTGCTGCAACCCTTTTAGGATCAATCCTAAATCCATCCTTAGAAACTAGGTGCCCTAATAGTTTTCCTTCAACTACCCCAAAAACACACTTTTTAAGATTAAGTGAAATGCCATATTCTAATGCTCTAATAAAAATCTGCTCTAGATGCATACAATGTTGCTCTTCCTTCTTTGAATAAGTAGTTAAATCATCCTAATACACAACCAAGATTGAGTTAGTCAATCCTACAAAAGCAACATCCATTTCTCTTTGGAATGTAGCACCTGTATTTGTTAGCCCAAATGGCATTCTTACATATACATAGGTTCCCCATGAAGTTGTGAAGGCAGTTTTGTATTTCTCTGATTCTTTTACCTTCACTTGATTATATCCTAAAAATCCATCCATCATGGACAAGAGTTCACACCCTGTTACCCTCTACAACATAGCTTCCATGTAGGGAGTGGGTAATTATCTTTCAAAGAAGACATTCAAATTCCTGAAATCTACACAGAGTCTTATGTCTCCATTCCTTTTTCTAACTAGGACAAGATTTGACACCCAAGTTGAGTGCCTTATGGGCTTAATTATTCTAGCATCCCTAAGTTTCATAAGTTCTTCCTGCATTTTTGGGGCCAAGGTAGGGTTAATGGGCCTTTGCTTCTATTTGAATGGCCTAGCTCCAGGCTTCAAAGGGATCTCATGCTGAAATAAATCTTCTCTATAGGCCTTTAGGTCTTCATATGTCCATATAAAGACATGTTTGTATTTCCTTAATAATGCTATCAACATTGCCTTGATATGTGGCTTAAGCTCCTTACCAATGTATACCTTTCTTGGGGCATGATGTGTCCCCAAATTCACCTCTTCCAAATCAACCTTGTTTGTAGGAGATACCTTTGTAACAAGTTGATCTCTATTGTCAAATGCTCTTTCTAAAGCCACTAATCCTCTAGGGATTTTATTTGTTTTTAGCTGTATTACTTCCTTCCCCAAAAGAGTCTCTTTCCCATCTATAACTTCTACAAAATTTTAGAAATCAATCTCCGGATTCACATATTCATCTATGCAATGTAGGAATCTCAATAAGTCCTTATCATCATTGAACACCTACCAACTACATATGTTGTCTGGCACTACAGGTCTAACTTTAACTTCAACATTTGTAATATTAGATAATGTGACATCATCTAGCCTAATGGCTACATTAGCTAGAAAATCTGCCATAACATTTTTTGATCTTTCCATCCAGTTTATTGAAAAGGCATCAAACAACTTAGTAGACAACATTTATTTAAGGCATCATGTCAAATAGTTCATGTGCCTTGTCTATGTTTCCACACTTTGCATACATGTCTCCTCAGGCAGTTGGAACTACAGCATTTGTCTAAATTCCCATATCCTTTATGCTTTGATAGTTGTCCATACCCTATTATGAATATCCCACTTTGGCATAGGCAAAGAGGATGTTGGATAAGGTTGTGGAATTTGGATTTACACCCGCCAATTGCATTTTCTTGAAAGTTTCTAAAGCCTTATCAAAAAATCCATTTTTTGCATATCTTGCAATCATTGCATTCCATGAGACAACATTTCTTTGAGGAATCATGTCAAATAGTTCATATGCCTTGTCTATGCTACCACACTTTGCATACATGTCTCATAGGGTAGTTACAACTACAACATGTGACAAAATGCCTATATCATTTATACTTTGATGGATGTCCATACCCTGTTCTAAAGATCCCATTTGGGCATAGACAAGGAGGATGCTAGATAAGGTTGTGGAATTTGGTTTTACACCCACCAATTGCATTTTCTTGAAAGTTTCTAAAGCCTTATCAAAAAAACCATTTTGTGCATATCTTGCAATCAATACATTCCATGAAACAACATTTCTTTGAGGCATCATGTCAAATAGTCCACATGCCTTGTCTATGCTTCCACACTTTACATATGTATGTCTCATAGTGTAGTTGCAACTACAACATTTGACAAAATTCCCATATAATTTATGCTTTGATGGATGTCCATACCCTATTTTGAAGATCCCATTTTGGTATAGGCAAGGAGGATGTTGGCTAAGGTTGTGGAATTTGGCTTTACACATGCCAATTGCATTTTCTTGAAAATTTCTAAAGCCTTATAAAAAATGCATTTTGTGCATATCTTGTAATCATTGCATTCCATGAGACAACATTTATTTGAGGCATCATGTCAAATAGTTCACATGCCTTGTCTGTGCTTCCACACTTTGCATACATGTCTAATAGGGTAGTTGCAACTACATCTGACAAAATTCCCATATCCTTTATGCTTTGATGGATGTCCATACCCTATTCCTAAGATCCCATCTTGGCATAGGCAAGGAGGATGTTGGCTAAGGTTGTGGAATTTAGATTTACACCTTCCAATTGTATTTTCTTGAAAGTTTCTAAAGCCTTATCAAAAAATCCATTTTGTGCATATCTTGCAATCATCGCATTCCATGAGACAACATTTCTTTGACCAATCATGTCAAACAATTCACATGCCTTGTCTATGTTTCCACACTTTGCATACATGTCTCATAGGGCAGTTGCAACTACAACATCTAATGAAAGTCACATATCCTTTATGCTTTGATGGATGTCCATACCCTAATCTGAAGATCCCATTTGGGAATAGACAAGGAGGATATTGGCTAAGGTTGTGGAATTTGGATTTACACCTACCAATTGCATTTTCTTGGAAGTTTCTAAATCCTTATAAAAAAACCATTTTGTGCATATCTTTCAATCATTGCATTCCATGAGACAACATTTCTGGTGCAGTCATGGTAGGAGGGTTCATAGAATCAACTGTCCAGATCGTGCAACAAGAGTAAACACAACAGAAACAATGTGCAAGATAAAGCTTTGAAGCTCCTTCGCACAAAATCTAAACTATTAGATCTTTATTATGTGAATAACTACTTTCCTAAGGATCTATTACATCATTATATATCATTTTTAGACCAAAAGATTCCTCCACATTGGCCAAGGAAGGTCACAAACTCCACTGAAGAGCTGTAACATGTTCACAGATAGGTCAGACCTAAATGCATAGAACACTTCCTCAAATGAATGGAACAACATACGGACCTTTGGGGAAGGTCAGCCACGAACCAAGGATCATTGAATGATGTGTCATTAGGATCCATAAGTCAAGGAACAATCTGCAAGCCTTCTCCTTTAGCTGATTATTTGAGACTGTCAGGATGTTCTGTTCTAAGAAAATAGTCAATCTTCTGATAGCGATAACTTTCTGGTGACTAATCTAAATGCTCTGAATTCTTGATATGATGTAGATGAATTAATACAGATGCTAAGTCTAGATATGCAAGATGTGAAATGGCAATACTGGACTACAAGCTAAAAATTACTTCTGACTAAACTGCTTGAACTAAACTAGAAAATGAAAGAAACTGAAATGCAAACAAACTGAAATGCAAATGTTTCTGGTTGATGCAAGATTGCTCTTGAACCAGGGATGCTCCTGCATTAGACATTCAGGGTTATTGAAAAAGTGAGTCCCTCACTTTACCAGGGCTAGGGGAGAACCAAGACGGTCCACCTCAACCCGAGAAATCCAAGATGAATCTTCTTCTAGTCTACCTTTCTACTTCACAAGATATTCCTTGTATTGTCTTCCTCTGGTGCTGTGTCCAACTTTGCTGTCCAAAATGTCCTCTATCTATTCTAGTGCTTGTTGTGGTAACTGCTTCTTCAAGTCTTCTTCCATGCTATCATTTGAACTTTGCTTCATGATACTGATATAGATATGCAATGTTGAAAATAGGTGATATACCTAATATCTCTGGTAGCTCTACTTCATATGCATTTCCTAAATCAAATTTTTTGAGTATCCTACAAGGTCCAAACTTCTTCATCTTCAACCTATTATATGTCCCCACTAGAAATCTTTCTATTCTCAAGTATACCATCACTTCATCTTTAATGTCAAATTCCTTATATCGTCTCTTCTCATCTGCCTTCTCTTTGTACTTACTGTTCATATTCTCCAAATGCTTCTTCACCTAATTATGAACTGTCTTCATATGATCTGCAAATTGTTCTGCTTCTACACTTATCTTTTCCTCTATACTGATATCTCTCAATTCTGCAACTCCTCTAGGATTCACTTCGGTCACAATCTCAAAAGGTGTTCTTCCAAAACTTCTATTTACTGAATTATTGTATGCAAACTCTACTTGTGAAAGAATCAAATCCTAACTTCCTGCCTTCTCTCCAACCAAACATCTCAACAAGTTTCCCATACTCCTATTTGCTACCTCTGTTTGTCCATTTGTCTGTGGATGAAAAGTTGAACTGAATTTCAAATCTATCTTCATCTTCTTCTAAAGTGTCTTCCAAAAATATCCAACAAACTTTGTATCTCTATCTAAAACCATACTCTTAGGTAATCCATGCAATCTTACAATCTCCTTGAAAAATAGGTTAGCTACATGCATTGCATCAGTTGTCTTCTTACAAGGTATGAAATGAGCCATCTTAAAAAATCTGTAAACCACTACAAATATTGAATCATGTCCTTTCTATGTCTTAGGTAATCCCATTACAAAATCCATGCTTATGTCCTCCCAAGGTCTCTCTGATACTGTCAAAGGTTTATACAATCCAGTGTTTTGACTACTCCCTTTTGCAACTTGACAAACTCTACAACTTTGCACAAATCTCCAAACATCCTTATGTATATGAGGCCAAAAGTAGTTTTCACTCACCAAAGCCACTATCTTATCAATGCTAAAGTGTCCTACCAATCCACCACTATGCTTCTCCTTGATCAAATTATCCCTCATTGAACTTCTAGGTATGCACAATTGGCTTCCTTTAAACAACATATCTTCTTGAATGAAATAGTCTAACCACTTACTCCTATCTTTCACAACAGGTTCCTTACATGCTTTCCAAGGTTCTGCAAAATTAGTGTCTCCCTCATACATATTCTTCAATTCATCAAAACCCAACACTTCAACTCTCATCTCTGTCAACAAATTTCTTCTCCTACTCAATGCATCAACAACTTTGTTTGATTTTCCACTCCTATGCTTCAACACAAAAGTATAATTCTGCATGAACTTTACCCATCTCATATGTCTTTGATTCAACTTACCTTGACTGGTCAACTATTACAAATCTTTATGATCTGTATACAACACAAACTCCTTAGGAAACAAGTAATGTCTCCACTTCTTCAAGGCTTGAATTATGGCATAGAACTCTTGATCATAGATGGAATATCTTCTCCTTGCATCATTCAACTTCTCACTGAAATATACTATAGGTCTACCTTCTTGACTTAATATTGCTCCAATTGCACTTCCACTTGCATCACAATTAACTTGAAAGACTTTATTGAAATCTAGTAATGCCAAAATAGGTTGCTCTGTCACTTTCTACTTTAACAACTCAAAACTTTTATCTGCTCCTGATGTCCACTTGACATCCTTTCTATCACCTCTCATTGTCTCTGTCATAGGGTTACATACAAAACTGAAATTTTTGATGAACTTCTGGTAGAAACTAGCCAATCCATGAAATGATCTAACTTCTCCAATGCACTCTGGTGTAGGCCATTCAACAATTACTTTCACTTGCTTAGGGTCCATCTTCAATCCTTCTATAGAAATCACAAATCCTAAATATACCAACTCTTCCTTCATGAAACTACACTTCTTGATGTTTATTAGCAATTTCTCTTCTCTCAGCCTCTGCAAAACTTGCCTAATATGCCACAAATGTTCTTCTTTTGTCTTACTGAAAATCAAAATATCGTCCAAGTATACAATCACAAACTTACGCAAGAATTTCTTCAAGACTTCATTAATCAATCTCATGAAAGTACTTGGTGCATTTGTTAATCCAAAAGACATCACTAACCACTCATACAATCCTTCATTTCTCTTAAAAGCAGTCTTCCATTCATCTCCTTCTCTGATTCTGATTTGATGGTATCCACTCTTCAAATCTATCTTTGTGAAATATATTTCTTCACTCAAACAATCCATGATATCTTCCATCCTAGGTAAAGGAAATCTATACTTAACTATGATCTTGTTTATTGCTCTAGAATCAATACACATTCTCCATTCTCCATCTTTCTTAGGTGCTAACACTATAGGTACTGTACAAGGACTCAAAATTTCTCTAATCAAACCTTTCCTCAACAATTTTTGTATTTGTCTATTCAATTCCTAATTCTCTGCCAGTGTCATTCTATGTACTACTTTGTTAGGCAAACTTGCTCCCGGTATAAGATCCATGTGATGAATGATACTCCTTATAGGTGGTAATCCTTTAGGTACATTATCTAATATGATGTCTTCATACTCTGTCAGCAACTCCTTTATCTCCTTCAGTTGTGATTCTTCAGTCTCTTTCTTCAATGTTTCAGGCTTCTTAGGAATCAAGGCATAACACATATTCTCATGTCTCAAACCATCAAGAAATTTTCTTCCATCTACCAAATAGATTCTAGCATTCCCACATACTTCACTCTTAGGATCATCCTCCAAAGGAATCAAAGTAATTCTCTTTCCATTTTCTGTTATAACTTATATGTATTCTTTCTCCCATCATGTATAGCTTTTCTATCATACTGCCAAGGTCTACCCAACAAGATATGACAAACATCCATAGGCATAATATCACATAAGAGTTCGTCATGATAAGATCCAATATAAAATTTCACGAAACATTGTTCACTCACCAATACCTTATGATCATCCTGAATCTAAGCTATCTAATATGGATTAGGGTGTTTCAATCTTTCCAACTTCAACTTAGTCACCATCTCCTCTAAAACTAGGTTATCTAAACTACCACTATCAATCACAACTTTACAACACTTACCTCCTGATTTGCATCTTGTTCTAAACAAACTCTTCCTCTATGGTGGTTCCTCATTTGTCTCCACTTGAAATAGTGCTCTCCTCATTACCAATGATTCTCCTTTATCTGGTTTGCCAATAGAACTAGGTGATCTAATAGGTTCTTCTTCAACATAGGTTGTTCTTCCACTATTTTCTGTCCTCTTACTTGTACTACCCTGATTACACTCAAATGCTCTATGTCCTTCACCTCCACACTTGAAACAAGTACCTCTGAATGTTTTCTTATCAAATCCTCTTCCTTCTCTCCTATATCCTTCATTCCGGTATGCACTAGGGTTTCCTCTCTGGTAAATTTTTTTTTCATTTCTCCGGTAAGAACTGTTATCTCTATCATCCTTCTTCTTAAATGGGCTGTCAAACTTGTTCTACTCCACCAATGATCTATCATATCCGAAAAATGTTCTTCCTCTCTGAAATTTACCTCCTCTACCTCTTTGTCTTTGATCATGTCTCTTATTCAACTTCTCTTCAACTTTTAGGGAAAACTGATATGCTTCTTCCAAAGTTGTCATCCTCACCAAGCTTAGTTCTTCTTGAATGTTCAATCTCAGTCCATTGATGTATCTAGCCACTTTCTCCTTGTTTGCTTCACTATGTCCTATTCTTATGATCATTTTATGGAATTCTTCAGTGTACTCCTTCACAGATTTCTCCTTTTGTCTCAAGTTTTGTAATCTCTCCAACAGCTCCAACTCATAGTTAGTAGGTATGAACTAATTCTTCAACTTTGTCACCATCTAGTCCCACTTTGTAATCTTTTCTTTTCCTCTTCTATTTCTTCCCAATTGAAATTATTTCCACCATATAGCAGCATGTCCTTTCAACTTTGTCTTTGCAAATTTCACCTTTTTTGGATCTTCAATTTCCTCACATTCAAAGTATTCTTCCATATCATTTATCTAGTCAATCTATTCTTCAGGGTTCAAATTACCAGTATAATTCAGCACATCAACTCTAGGTCTCTTTCCAATCTTTGAAATAGCTCACAACATCTTTACCTGATCTAATTCTTCTTCCTCATTACCTTCTAGGGTTTCGCCAGTTTGTTTAGTAGATTGAAATTCTTCATCATCACTTTCAACATTAGGTCTAGGTGTCAATCCTCTTTACCTATCTTCCTCAACAACATCCAAATGAATTTGTATTGTTCTCATCAATTCCATCATCTCATCCATTCTATTAGCTATTGTACCAACAGGAGGAACTCTTTGTGGTGGCATCTTCCTAGGATCAAGTGCAAACTGCCTCAAATTCAACAATCGGGCTACAAGCGACAACTGCCTCTCAATCGGTGATCAGTTTCACATAAGTAACTTGCCTCGGATCGACGATCTACTCACAACAAGATCTTACGAAATCCCCTTTGCCAATTCACTCCAAAGAATCAAACTTTCACTCTGATACCACTTGGTGCAGTCACGGTAAGAGGGTTCATAGAATGAATTGTCCTGACCATGCAGTAAGAGTAAACACAAGGGAAACAATGCGCAAGATAAAGCTTTGAAGCTCCTTCACACAAAATCTAAACTATCAGATCTTTCTTATGTGAATAGATACTTTCCTAAGGATCTATTACATCAATATATATCATTTCTAGACCAATATATTCCTTTGCGTTGGCCAAGGAAGGTCACAAACTCCAATGAAGAGCTATAACATGTTCATAGATAGGTCAGACCTAAATGCATAAAACACTTTCTCAAATGAATGGAACAACATGTGGACCTCTAGGAAAGGTCGTCATGAACCAAGGATCATTGAATGATGTCTCATTAGGATCCACAAGTCAAGGAATGATCCACAAGCCTTCTCCTTTAGCTGATTATCTAAGACTGTCAAGATGCTCTATTATGAGAAAATAGTCGATCTTCTGATAGCGATAACTTTCCGATGACTGATTCAAATGTTCTGAATTCTTGATATGATGTAGATGAATGAATGTAGATGCTAAGTCCAGATCCATAAGATGTGAAATACCAATACCAGACTACAAGCTAAAAACTACTTCTGACTGAACTAGAAAATGAAAGAAACTGAAATGTAAACAAACTGAAACGCAAATGTTTTTGGTTGATGTAAGATTGCTCTTGACCTAGGAATGCTCCTCCATCAATTTCTTTGAGGCATCATGTCAAACAGTTCACATGCATTGTCTATGCTTCCACACTTTGCATACATGTCTCATAGGGTAGTTCAAACTACAACATCTAACAAAAATTCCATATCATTCATACTTTGATGGATGTCCATACCCTATTCCAAAGATCCCATTTGGTCATAGACAAGGAGGATGCTAGATAAGGATGTGGAATTTGGATTTACACCCACCAATTACATTTTATTGAAAGTTTCTAAAGCCTTATCAAAAAAACCATTTTGTGCATATCTTGCAATCATTACATTCCATGAGACAACATTTCTTTGAGGCATCATGTCAAACAGTTCACATGCCTTGTCTATTCTTCCAAACATTGCATACATGTCTCATAGGGTAGTTGCAACTACAACATCTGATGAAATTACCATATCCTTTATGCTTTGATGGATGTCCATACCCTATTTTGAAGATCCCATTTTGGCATATAAGGCAAGGAGGATGTTGGCTAAGGTTGTGGAATTTGTCTTTACACCCACTAATTGTATTTTCTTGAAAGTTTCTAAAGCCTTATCAAAAAATACATTTTGTGCATATCTTGCGAACATAACATTCCATGAGACAACATTTCTTTGAGGCATTATGTCAAATAGTTCACATGCCTTGTCTATGCTTCTACACTTTGCATACATGTCTCATAGGGTAGTTGCAACTACAACATCTAATGAAATTCCCATGTCCTTTATGCTTTAATGGATGTCCATACCCTGTTCTGAAGATCCCATCTTGGCATAGGTAAGGAGGATGTTGGCTAAGGTTGTGGAGTTTGTCTTTACACCTGCCAATTGCATTTTCTTGAAAGTTTCTAAAGCCTTATAAAAAAATCCATTTTGTGCATATCTTGTAATCATTGCATTCCATGAGACAACATTTCTTTGAGCCATCATGTCAAACAGTTCACATGCCTTGTCTATGTTTTCACACTTTGCATACATGTCTCATAGGGCAGTTGCAACTACAACATCTAACGAAATTCCCATATTGTTTATGCTTTGATGGATGTCCATACCCTGTTTTGAAGATCCCATTTGGGAATAGACAAGGAGGATGTTGGCTAAGGTTGTGGAATTTGGCTTTACACCTGCCAATTGCATTTGCTTGAAAGTTTCTAAAGACTTATCAAAAAAACTATTTTGTGCATATCTTGTAATCATTGCTTTCCATGAGATAACATTTCTTTGAGGCATCATGTCAAATAGTTAACATGCCTTGTCTATGCTTCCACACTTTGCATACATGTCTCATAGGGTAGTTCAAACTACATCTGATGAAATTTGCATATCCTTTATTCTTTGATGGATGTCCATACCCTATTTTGAAGATCCCATTTGGGCATAGACAGGGAGGATACTGGCTAAGGTTGTGGAATTTGGATTTACACTCGCCAATTGCATTTTCTTGAAAGTTTCTAAAGCCTTATAAAAAACATTTTGTGCATATCTTGCTATCATTGCATTCCATGAGACAACATTTCTTTGAGGCATCATGTCAAACATTTCACATGCCTTGTCTATGCTTCCACACTTTGCATACATGTCTCATAGGGTAGTTGCAACTACAACATCTGAAGAAATTCCCATAGAGCTAGAACATCATAAATTTCACTTTTTCTAACTTTCCCTAGAAGGCAACCCCCCTTTATAAGGATATTTGTACTACATTTTTATCAGAGTTGAGAGTAACAAGCGGTGTTGGATTGAAGACTGAAGAAGATGAAGTGCATGTATTGTAATCTCATATTTGAAGATAATACAACTTGGAGCTTTTTTTCTTGGTGGAGTTTTTTACCTGAAAGGGTTTTCTCCACATTATATGATGTGTCACATGTTCAATTCTTAGTGCATGTTATTTATGTGTAGTGGGTTTTAATTTTTGTTGCAATCTCCATTGATTCTACATTGTTTAGAGTATATAAATAAGGTTTGAATTAGATTTTTGTTGTGTGGTTTGCACCTTCATTTATAACAAGTATACACATGCATACATACCCAAGAAGTATTATCTATTGTTGTAACTTCATCTAGAGATAATGCAATAAAAGTTGACTATTTTATTTTTTCTTGTAAATTATGTTTTTCCACCTTAACAAGACAACTTGCCCATTCCTATCCACTATTTATTGACAAATGTGTGTTAGGAAAGTTATGAATGCCCATAAAAGATAATAAACTATTATATTTTGTGTAGTCTGTCATAGGACACCCTCTAGTCAAAATATGACAAACAACACTCAACTGAACAATTTTTGTCATTTATAATTCTCCCATCATCTTTAGAAATTGAGCTTCAAATGAACCTCCACATGCCTTAAGCTTCACCTTTCTTTCCATATGCACATCATATTCCAAGGCATTGTTTACATGAGGACATTCTTCCTTTGTTTTCCATCTTATCGCTGATTTTTCCTTTCCATCTATGATTTTTTTTTCATAAACTTTACCAATATGTAAATTTCTATGGTGTCAAGTTTTAGTTGCAACATCTTCTCCCTATGATATTTCCAACTACAAATATTACACTTACATTCTGTAGGAGGTTCATTTTTGTTTTCATTCTCCACTGGTTAAATGAATGGGTACTTTGACACCTAATAAATCTAAAAATTCCTTGTCATATCCCACTCATCTCCCATTTTTTATTTGTCTTTTCTTTTCCCCTTGCATGCACTTGCAGGATCTACATCTTCATTAAATTCTATAACTTCATTATCACTTGTTGAGTTTCATTTATTCATATTATCATTTGCACTACCTTGGGTATTCCTTGGAACATCATCTGTGGCATTATTATCATTCACGCTACCTTGGGTATTCCATGGAACATCATCTATGGCATTGTCATCATTCCTGCTACCTTAGGTATTCCTTGGAACATCATCTATGGCATTGTGATCCAAGTCAATAGATTGTACAATTTTTGATGTTGTATCCCCATCTAATGGACCGTAAACATTGCTAAAGTATGACATTATGTTTCTACATTTTGATGACCTCCCTTCACCACCCTTGTGAAACTTGTTCTTGCTCAACATCTCTCACGAATTAAAAGCTACAAAAACAATTTCATATTGTTTAAGAAGGAATCATAGATGATAGAATATAGATCCTCGGGTCCTAGATTAAGATGTCTCCCTAATCCTAATTCCTACTCAATATCATCTGTAACATGAAACCAAATTGGTAGTCTAGCAAAGACATAAATAATCAACATGAATATTCTATTATTACATAGTAAAGAAATGATCACTTGCCTTTTAGACTTTTAGTGACTCACCAATGCCTATAGTTATAACATTTATCTATGATAAAAAAAGAATCGAGAGCTCAAAGTTAAACAAAATATGTAAAGGATTAATTAGAGTTTCAAATACATTTATATCAATCCATATTTGAAAAATACCATGCGATTTTATAATGCTATGGTAATAATTTGGTGAATCTCACATACTTGTAAAATTGTACCTATAACTGTTGGGCAAAACAAACCTTGATCAAACACAAATGTTGTAATTTTCTAGGCGAAAATGGCCCTAGGATTAGCATGGAGTTATAATGGTATTGGTGAATTGGTCCTTATACACAACGAACCATTTTATTCTAGTGGCGAAGATGTGGGTGAATTAAAATGTGCCTCCAAAATTCCAAGCGAATCACCATTAGAACTGCGTAGTATATGATGGTGAAAATACTAATTATAAATGCCTCATAAATAAACTATTGGTGAATTGAAATGCATTTGACTAAAAATTCAAAAAATCTAGGTGAATTGGTCCCCACCGGTTACAATGTATTCACCAAATTACAATTGGTGGATATGAACTATTCATCAATTGGTGAAGATTATCCACTAAAAAAATCCTTGTTACAACCTGATTCACACCATGCCTCAAATAACTAGGCAAATTGATGTACTTAAGTAATTATAGGTACTATTGATTTCTAAGAATCATAACACAATATTTATGAACCTCAAGCAACTTGATGCTTTCACAACACATAAGCCAAACATAATAACTAATTTAACATTTCCAAACTCAAATTTGCAAACTTTTATAACCTTGAAATGTAAGCCTACACTCTACAAAAAACAAATTCAATTACATGAAGTGCATGCAAGTCAAATGCTATAACCAATGCACTACTCAAAATAGCTACCATACACCTAGGAGTGTATAGTTATCATATTCAAATATCACAAATATTTCTTCCATGCAACAATAGATAATAAATAGTCTGAAGCTATCAAACTACAAGATTAAATCTTAGGGATAAAATAGGGGTTTCACCTAATGATTCTGTTACACCCCAATTTTGATGGACCAATTTACTTTTAACTTATATGTTAAATACTATTTTGATGGAAGATGATTTCATTATGATATTTAATGTTTTGATGAGAAAATATGCAATGAGATGTTTTTGCATTTGAATGAATATATGATATTTAATCCACATTATGTTATGTTGTGATTTTTAACGACTAACTAGATGAATGTTTCTCTAAGTGAAATGCAGGATAATTTCTTGCCCTCCAGAGAGTGAGGAAGAGTATCACCGAGGAGAGGGGAATAGACTTCAAAAAATCGGGTATTGCCATATGAGTTTCTACACACTTACATAGGTCTATTTTAAACCACATCGAGTCAATTGAGTTATTTTTAGAATTGATAGGTTAGATCGTACCTAGTTGAGTCGAGTTGTGTCTTGGTCTCTTTTCCATTAATAAAAATTAAAAATTGTTTAATATTATGTTGACAATGCTAATTGATTATGAGAAATTGATATATATATATATATATGTAGATTATATATATACATACATACATACATACATACATACATACATATGTATATATATATATATATGTATATATATATATATACATATGTATGTATGTATGTATGTATGTATATATATATATATACAATATATATATGTATATACATATATGTATACATACATACATACATACATACATACATATATATGTATATGTTTATATACATACATATATATATACATATATATACACACACATATATATATATACACACATATATACATATACATATATACATATATACATATACACACACACACATATATATACAAACATTTCTTGTTAGTTAAAACTTATTTTTGATCGTGCACTTCATGGGCACGATAAGCCACCATCGAAGGCTAAATTAAAGACTTGAGGTGGGAGTGGCAGTGCCTCGTTCCCCATTTTTGAGGTGGAAGTTCTAACAAAAATTTAATGATTTTAAACTTACCACGCTAAAGACTTGGAGAAAGGCATTATGGAATGGTATCCAAGCCTTAGTTTATGCCAATATGCATGTATATTGGGACGTGATTCTTGTATGGTATAAAGCCACAAAGTGGCAATTCAAAACAATTCTCTTTCTTTTTGTTTTTCTAATTGGTATGGGAGATGGCAAAAGAAGAAGATAGATATTGCTCTTTACATTTTGAGATATATAATCTCTTGCATTTTAAAAAGAGAGGCATAGTTTTTTGTGACGAAGCTACATGTTTACTGGTGGTGTCTAATCAAGGAAAACATGAACAATAGGATAAGTCTTAGAAAAGACTATAACATTACTCAGAGACTGAAACCCCTGAGTTAGAGTATAGTGAAAAGAGATATACAAGCAAGTCAAAATCCTATGCATAAATACAGTCCGGTTATATGTTTTTTATTTCTCAGTAAAGAGACTTTCATTCTTTTCTCTCCACGCCTATATAAAGGTTGTGTTATATACATATACCACCTATAGCAAACAATGTTTGTGGGCTGAAAGGTCATGATATCTTTGCATGCAGTAAGTAGAGAGTTTATCTTATATACTGAATCTAGTGAAATTATTATGTATATCATATTTAGGTAAGCTATTTCTTTTAACTCCACTACGTAACTGTGGCAAGACCTAACCATGATGACAACTTAAGATTTGGATGTAAAAATGAAAGTGTAGACAAATGTTGAATCTCATTTCTCAGCAAACTATATGTACTATTCTTGATATTTTTATTCATACATTTTTGGAGAATAATATTCTCATGGTTATTGTAGACACCTAAAAATGACATTTACTATTGGTAAGAGACACTGTGTGGCTTCATTAGTGTTGTCATTGATGGAAACAAAGTCTATTTGACACATTTGCAGTACATAGTATGCCTATACCGAAAGTCAGATTGAAGATTGTTTTGGTCTGGTGAACAAGAACAGAGTATGCAACAAGGTCTGACAATTAGGTCCGGATCTCTCAGATGGTGTAACTCAGCAAGTTGTGGACTTGGATAGGTCAAGAGGAGTATCATGACTACTATATTCTAGAGATTTAGCCTCCAGTGATAAAGCATGAAAAAGATATGAGCATCTGAGTGTTGGGTTCTAGACAGGTAGAGCAGATAGAGAAAGAACTGACCGACAGAGCAGTAGACTTCAATCCAGATGAGTAAAAGGTGTTGATCAAGCTATTTGGGGGATTATACATTGTTGGCCAACATGATTAAAGACTTCTATGCCTATGTTTTTGATACGCATCACAAATCAAGCATGGATTCTACCGACAAATCAATCACTTGCAAATACCTTGAAGTGTTCATGTTGCCGACTAGGAAGTTGATGAGAATCCTTTATGCAAATATATATACCATATGGATTCCAGTATGTAGGTGTGTGTTAAGTGATAAAGTGCAAAGAAAAGAAAGGATAAGTGTGAAAATAGCAATTCAAGTCCAGTATGTGACAGAGCAACTTCACCAAAATAGAGGAAGAATGAAGTGCATCAGATTAGTGTATTGTGCCTAACCAAAACTGAACTCTTGCATTTGTAGATGCCTTTCATCAGTTCAAACACCTGATTACCTTCTTTAAGTTTTATAGACAGTAAGTGTCTTGTAGGCAGTGTGCCTCTTGTGAGCAATGTGCTCGAGTAGTGAGCCCTAATTGGCAAGTGCCATTTTGTACTCTTTCATTCTTTTAACAGAGAATACAATCTCAGGTTAGTCACCTCATGGTTTTTCCCTTAACAGGGTTTTCCATGTAAAAATCCTTGTGTTATGTGTGTTGATTTTATTTCTGTTCTCAGGATCACATATGCTTATATGTTTTTATGCCGCACTAATTATTAAAGAAGAAAGAGTTAAAGATGTTTGAGGTAACTGATTCACCCCCTCTCTTAGTTATCTGCCTTGTTTCCAACAATTGGTATCAGAGCTAAGTTCCTCTAAACAAAGCCTAATAGCTTGAGGAAGATATGGGAATCTCAATGGATATTTATGGTATGAAGGAACAACTTCAGTATGCTCTTGATGATCTTGAACAATCCCACTCTAAAGTCAATAACTTCAAAGAAAGACTCAAACAAGCTAATGATTTCTTAAATGATCTAAAAGAAAAATTAAGTATCTCTGTGAAAAAGAGAAAGGAACTACTTCAAAAATTAGCTAATCAAAGTGAAGTCAATGATACTAATGAAGATCTGGATGAGAAAAATAGGCTATGTGAGAAACTGTTAAAAGAAGTCATTATGGTAAGGCATGAAATGGAATAAGGGGTTATGAGATTCACCCAATAAATTGAAGAAAAAAGGAAAATTGAAGATAATCTAAAACAATCTCTCAAGGAGAAAATAGAGGACTGCCACAAAATGGATAGAATAATTAGGCATCTTGAATCAGATCTTGAAGAAGCTAGAGACAATGAAGAACAACTTGAGAATCAGATAGACACTCTTAAACAAGATCTTCAAAAAGCAAATGAATACAAAGAGAAATTCAAGATAAGCTCAGCTCAACTTGAAGTTCTCCTTGAAAGTCAAAAGAGGGTAGATGATAAGCATGGCTTGGGATATGAGAAAGGTGGAAGCTCCAGATTGAGTCAGAAGAACTTTAGATCAGGAAATCAGAGAAATAGGCCTAGAAGACCTCCGGTAAGGCAATCAAATGCTCAAAGATATCCATCCTTCAATGTATACTACTTCAATTGCAACAATTTCGATCATAAAGCAACTTAGTGTAGGAGGAGAATCAATCAAACTAATCCATCCTTCTTTGGACAATGTTATAACTGCAAAAGGTATGGTCACAAATCTCACAAATGTAGAACTATGCAAATAAACAATTCATTCAATGGTAGATGCTTTGCATGCAATAGAATGGGACATATGGATAATCAATGCAGATCAAGAGGATATCAATCAAATAAGCCAAGAAATGTTATCTGCTACAATTACAATAGATTTGGTCATATCGCCAAATTCTATAGAAATAGAAATTAGGATAGAAATGGTCTGGTGCAACATAATCAAAAACAAGATAAGGGCAAAGGTAAAGTGAATGCGGATGAAGTTCAAAAGGAGATGAGAAAGATTTGGGTGAAGAAGAGTATAGAAAATATTGGGGATGGATCTGCACCAGAATCCGGTGCTAATATTCTTTCCAGAAACTAAAAGGGTGAGGTCTAGCTCAGGGGGAGTCAAAGAGAAAAACAAATTCCCCCAGCCAGTCAATTAGTGCCTAAAAACTTGACACATAGAATGTTGCGGATTAAAGGGTCCTCAAAATAGCATCTACATAACCTTTAGTAAAAATATGAAAGATCCGCATGGAGTTTTGCAAGAGTTTAACCGCTCAAAGTAATCTGGTTTCAATAGTGCTTTGGTAAAGCAGGATTTTCACAGATAGATCTGGTATGATTCAAAATTGAAATACTTTGATTTGCGGACTAATGGCATGAGTGAAGAAAAGAAGTTACATTGTCAATCCTCACTAACAATGATTCTAAGTTCAGCACAGTGATTCAAGAATGTATACACCTAAAAATGACATGACTCTACCTAAATAAATATGTCAAATATTTATTTCATCTTCATATTCCTCTATCAATAAATAAATAAATAAATTTATTTATTTGATTCATTTTCTCCCATTTAATTAAATAAATCACATTTATTTAATTAATTCCATCTATATCAACTTTATTCTTCTAAGTAATTAAATAATTTTAATTATTTAATTAAATCATCCATTCTTCTAAATTTAAATAAAATGCAAATTTATTTAAATTAAATCTCCAAAAAAAAGTATATTTAAATATTTTATTTATTCTTCCAAATTATCTACAAGTAATTAAATCTTCAAATCTTCTAAAAATAAATTCTTCTTGTCATACAAAAGCAAAAGACTGAGTTAACTGATTTAAAGCAAATCTGTTTTATCAACAAGCCTCTTAATTTAGAAAAATATATTCTAATTTAAGAAATAAAAACTTGTCCTCATCAAGAAAGTAGTTAACTCAACAAAGCATCTTTTTGAATGACACATGTCCTTCTATTCGCGCACGTTCTCTCGAACATTCTCCTCCATTGATCTTCTTATTTCTTTTCCACCATTGATCTTCTCTCACACAACTCTATAAATACAACCCTCTTCTTCTATTTCACACATCCAACTTTTCAGTAAACTTATGCTGCAGAATCTATAGTGCACCATTGGGACCCCACTTGCACATCACTTCATCTATCATCCATTCCATATTGTGTTGAAGCTCATCTTCAACACAACAAGTATCTAAGCCGTTTCTCCTTGTCATCTTGAGGAATCGAAGCAAGGAAGCAAGCTTCCTAAGGGCCATCTTCATCACCAAAAGATCAAGAAAGAATAGGCAAACAATGGAAATTGCAAGGTAAAAGGTTGTAAGTATCTCTCTCTTATTTTAAATCCCTTTTATCTACACATTCCTTTGATGTTTTGGGTTTTTATAATTTATTTTGATTATCCCATTTTTATCCATCACATTTCTGGCACCCATCGTGGGGCTCTTACCCCTAATCTAACCAAAAATCTAAGTTTCTGAGTGACAAGTTCTGTACAGATTCTGTGCAGGCTTCAAATAGGTTTAGGTGGCGCATCTAATCGATCCTGAGGCACATATAAAAACTGTTGCAGGGCATGCAAACTTTTGGCACATACATCCTCTAAGCCGGTGCTTTCACCTCCTGTTATGGCGCATGCAGATTTATGGTGCATAAATCCTCTGATCCGATGCTTTTACCTCCTGTTCTAGCGCTTGCATCATTCCAGCGCATATACCCTCAAACACGGCGCTTTCATACCTTTTTACGGTGCATATGTTAAACTGGCACATTTATCTCTTCTTCCTGCGCTTTTGACACCTGTCTTAGCACATTTGTAAAGTTGTGCTTACAGTCTTTGTTTCTGCGCATGCAGACTATTAAGCGGCGCATCTGATTTGTCATTGTGATTTTAGGATCTCTTGTAATTTTTAGATTAATGCTAACGTTTTCCTTGCAGGATTAGGAGCTGGATAAATCATTTAGCTGCACTAATTAGTTCATCTTAGATTAATTAGGGGAAAAAGTTAACATAAAATGCATGCATGCAAATCTCACGTAGTCCTTAACTAGGGGGATAGTAATGAACTTCACTGCTATCTTTTACATTACTGCTATCTTTTACATTATTGCTATCTTTGCATTATTGCTATCTTTCTAGTTTAGAACATTGCTATCTCACAAATGGAATGAACTATTGCTATCTTTAACCACTTCAAAGTTAACAAATGCATGAGTGCCCAAGTAGATAACACATTTAGTTTTTTTCCTTTATCTAGGATTGGATTAATCAGAGTCTTCTGTGTCTGTTGAATGACAATAGGCTTATGCTCTCCCCTTTACTAAGTGACTAGAACACCAAACTTGTTATTCCTTATGTTTAACCTTTAGAGGGGCCTACCCTTGGATGCTCACCTGTCCAAGTGGGAATGACCCTGAGTGGAAATTGGCTAAAGCCAAGCCCTATCGATCCACTTTAAATAAATTGCGCTTGAGGTGAAAGTTTCCTGTAACGAGTGCCGCTGTGTTACACTGATAGCCAACCTCCCCCAAAACCCTCCAAGGCGTAAGCCTTGGAGACTGGGAGACTCCATTACAGAGAGTAGCATTGTCGTACGTGTAACCACTCAAACGGTTGCCTTGACTACTTAGCCATTTGTTTAGTATACCAAAAGCCCTTATTGTTGGCACAAAAGGTGGAACCTTTGAAGCGGCCCTGATTCATGTGATTCTTAGTAGAGGTAGTAGGGACAATCCTATGGTTCGGTGGGGGTACGAGCCTAAGGAAACCCGGATCTGGTATGCGTGAGAAGTGAGTGCCGTGGAGGGGAGCCAATGCTACCAGTTCCTGGAGCTACACACTTTGAATATGCACAGCTAGGGGAATCAACAAATACTATCCTTTCTAGCTTAGGTTATGATTGTTCTTGTGTCAAAAAGTCCAAAAATACAAAAAAATTAACAAAAGATAAAAAACATGAAAACTTCTATGCATTTGCTGTGTCTTTTGGCATAATTGAAAATCAAAATTCAAGAAAAGACTAAGTTTTCAACCAAAAAGAATTTTTTTTGAAAAATGTGCCAAAAAACTCTACAAATTCAAATTGAAAACCATAACGGTACATTTGTTGCAACCTGCAGCGCATATAGATAGACTTGCTGCGCATTTGGACACTGTTGCAGCGCATTTAGAAATTGCCAGATTGGCGCATTTGCTTCGACCTGTGACACTTTTACACTCTGTTTCGGCACATTTATTGCTATGCATCCAATACAGAGAGCTATTCCGTACCTTCCAAGAGAAAAACTATCAACATTTTAGAAACCCATTTCAAACTTGTCTCAGTTTTCGCAAAATCTGATTAAAATTGTGCAAGTCAACCATTTCCCTCTTTTTCCGCACCATAGCTGCTTTTCCCACATTACATCATCCAAAACTCACAAAATTCTTCCAAAATCCAACAAGGTTAGAACCAAGCTATTCTTAATCGCATCAAACCTCAAACAAACTTAGTGAGTCTCCACTATCAAGGATCACTTATCCTTTTCTCTCAGAACTCCACTTGTGGCTTGTACAAAACTAGTCCACATCAAGTAAATGGATTTCTATCATCCTTACTTCGACTATCGTTTTGTTCACCCAACTTGTTTGACACCAATCGAGCTAAGGAGAACCTCAAATATTGGCACCTTCTTGCACCTTTTGTTCAAAACTTTCAAACTCACTCCATCCCATCTCTAGTCACCTTGCATGGTCTTAATGAGGTTACAAAAATAAAAATAGATTGAAATGGCTGAGAAAACTATTCCAACCTCTCACAAAAGTGATGAGGAAATCTCTATGGAAGAAGTCCTCCAAACACAACAAGACCGAAGGTTTCAATGTATAATGAATAAGGTACTTGCCCAAGACCCTACCAAATTCTTTCTACACCTAGCACAACTAGGATTCAAGCTCCCTAAAGATTTTGATGTAGAAGCTCTAAAAGAACCTGAGGAAGAAAGAAACCCCGAGGGAAGCACACATGAGGAAATACCCACAGAGAAAAGAAAAGAAACCATTGATTCCATAGATGCCTTAAGCTTAATGACCCAACAGATCCAAGCTTTACAACAACAATTCATAGACATGCAAACAAGAGCATCAACTAAGCATTACTCCCTAGAGGATACTTCACCATATCCTTTTGATAGGACCTTGGTCATGATACCTTTCCCCTCTAAATTTGAGGTGCCAAAGCTTGATAAATATTGAGGAAAGGGTGATCCAAGGGACCACATTAGGGAATTTAATGCTACTTGTCTTGAAGTCACACACAATGATACTTACCTTATGCAACTATTTCCAAGAAGCTTAGGTGGACAAGCCATGGAGTGGTTTTCTAGACTACCACTCGGCATTAGAACATTTAACAAATTTGTCACACACTTCTCCTACAATTTTAAGCATGACACCTTAATATTAGACCTTTGTAACACCAAGAAAAAAGGTGGAGAATCTTTCGCCACCTTCCTACAAAGATGGAGACAGTTGGCAAGTAAGTGCCCACATGAAATGCCTAAAAAACAAATGCTGGAAATGTTTGTCCATAACTTACAAATTGATCTAAGCTATCAGATACAAATCCAATGTCCTACTTCCTTTAGTAAGGTCATTGAGATGGGTCTAATCATCGAAAAGGATTTAATCACAAAGGGTCAAATAAAGCTCTATAAGGACACTCCTAGTACCAACACCAATGCAGATAAACCAAGATTCTAGATGAAGAACAAAAACATTGTGAATGATGGGGTGGTAGATGCCAAGAATGTGGCACCAAAACAACCAATCTTCAACTTATCAAATCCTCAAAACAACCCCCCACCAAACAAACCAAGAAACACTGAATCATAGTTTACAAATTTTCAACCTAGGAGAAAATTCACACCTTTGGGAGAATCATTGGAAACCGCCCTACGGAAGTTAATCACAAGTAAGATCATAACACTTCCATAAGCGCGGGAATATCAATCAAAAGTCAAACCTCCTTGGTGGAACGACAACGATTTTTGTGAGTACCACCGAAACAGGGGGCGCAAAACCAACGACTCATTGTGCTCAAGCACACTATCCAAGATTTGATCAGGCAAAAAAAAGTGTCACTTGATGGACATACCTCTAATAATGATCACCGGGCATTCAGGGATCCTCTTTCCAACTATGAGTAGGGAGGGTCTTCCAACCAAAACAATAGTGGAACTAACAACACAAATTACATGAACGTCTCCTTTGACTATGTTGTTAACCACATCTCGGAAAGTGATTCACACATCAATGTGATCACTATAAACAAAGATGCGGATTGTAATGTTACCATCCGCAGTAATAGAGTCACTTTTAGAGGAGCCCCTGCCACACCGACCAATCAGTGCAGTATCCTGGATCAACTCCATAAGACACTAGCACATATCTCCATTTTGGAACTTCTACGACTGTCTCCGTCCCATAGGGCCATACTTGACAAAGCTTTATCAAAAGCCTCCGTTCCAACAAACCCTGCCGAATAACAATTTCAAACCATGGTAGGTCACATTACCTCACCTCATTCACTATCATTCACTGAAAAGGATGATATATCGATCACCCAACCTCATAATGCCTCTCTTCATATCGAAGCCTTCATCCGCAAACACAAGATAAAAAGGGTTCTAATCGATGGAGGAGTTGGTTTGAATATTTGCACCTTAAAGCTAATCCTTGCATTGGGGTTTGGGGAGAAAGCTATTGATCCAAAAAAAAAATCACTATCAAAGCCTATGATGAGGAGGAGAGAACTACCGAAGGAATTGTCATTTTACCAATCAGAGTGGGACCTAAGTAAAAGATGTGGCTTGCCAAGTCCTCGACAGGGAGTTGGTGTATAACATTCTTCTTGGGAGACCTTGGATACATGCTTTGAAAGTAGTGCCATCAACATACCATCAGTGTATCAAATTCCCTTATGAAGGTCAAGAGATCACCATCCAAGGTGACCCCAATCCATTTCAGTACTACAATTCCATTCAATCTAAACCTGAAGTTGTGATTCCTAATAACTGTGCCTCTGCTTCATCTTCATCTCGTGTTGATCTAGCTTCACTTGCTTCCACTTCAAAGACTTCTCAACCTGACCTCAGACTCAAAGATAAGGGCTTGGGTGAGTACACAATCTCCCAATCCCTCTATTTGGCACAACTCCCCCTATCTCCTTGATCATATGGAAGACCTACTCTGAGAAACTCCAAAGCAAACAAAACTACCAAAGGTCCATTTATCAAATGGGGAAGCCTCAAAGATGAGAGCGATGAAAAAGATATCCTGCAATGGTTATATAAGGATGAAGGCAGTTCATGAACACAACAAGACCATTACACCACTATTCAAACTAAACAATATGGTTAAGGATTCCAAATGCTACAAAGAATGGGGTATGAAGGACATGGTCCACTCGGTTCAAGAAAAGATGGTATCATTGAACCCATCCAACCTCATACCTTGACAGCTCGAGACACTACAGGGCTAGGATACACTGGCACATCAAGAATCAACAGAGCAAATAAGAATAAAGGCAAACAACCAGAAACATCTACTAGTAATTTGGTTGATCAAATTCAGCAACTACAACTAGGGAGTGAGACTGATTCCAACGAATATGAATGGGATAGCCTCTCTGAGCTATCTTGTGACAAAAAGGCATCGATGTTGTCCACGAGTATGACCCAACCCATGCAAATGAGAGACAAGGTCCAAGGGCTAGACCACTAGAGTCTGACATGCATAATAATGATAGTGAAAGTCGTGAGGAAAGAATGATACGCCCCTTGACAGATCCGCTAATAGAAAGTACCATCGCAAAATTTGTCCATGCTTATAATGACCTCCACAACACCTCTATCTTAACCATCAATACTATCAAACCAGACCAACCCAATGACCCCTTGCCATTGTTGCACCCCGAACTCATAGATTGGGACTTACAAGGTACTACCCCTGCGCTCGATACCTTTGAGAATGATGAAGCCATCATAGACTATCTTGAGCTTAGAGATCATATATCTGTAGGGGACCAAAGAGCTAGCTATGCCATAGAACTCAATGACAAGGCCTATTTTGGAGAGACTGCTAAGCCTTTCAGTCTCAAAAATGTCAAAATGAAAGAAAGATCTAATGGTGAAAACCACTCTGTGGCAGTATTAGATCATGAAAAAAGTAAACATATAGACATATCCAATGGTGAAAACCTCTTTGAGGTGCTGAAGGATGGAAGGCTTGACCCTCTACCCAATCTTACACATCAAGAGAGATCATCAATCTTGATAGAACCAACAGAGCTGATCAATGTCAGCACAAGTGATGATCCCAAAATGATCCACATGGCACAATCTTTAATAGCACAAGAAAAGCTAGCATTCACCGACTTCTTCAAGAGAAAACAAATCAACTTTGCATGGACATATGCAGACATGCTAGGGCTAGATCCAAATCTCATAATGCATCACTTATCCTTAGCTCCAGGAGCTAAGCCAGTAAAGCAAAAACTCAGAAAGATGCACCCACATGTGGCCCTCATGGTGAAAGAAGAGTTGAAGAACTGTTAGATGTTAGATTCATCAGACCAATAGACTATCTCGAATGGGTTTTACCAGTTGCCAAACTAGATGGCAGAGTCTGGATATGTAATGACTTTAGGGACCTGAACAAAGCTTGTTCGAAAGATGATTTCCCCTTGCCAAACATTGACATTATTGTAGATCTCACAGCAGGGCACACCATGCTATCACTAATGGATGGTTTTTCTGGATATAACCAGATAAAAATTGCACCTGAAGACCAACACAAGACTGCATTCACATGTCCTTGGGGCACCTATTGTTGGTGTGTCATGCCATTTGGTTTGAAAAATGCTAGTGCAACATATCAGAGAGCTATGACCACAATCTTCCACGACATGATGCACACTATAAGAGAAGACTATGTTGATGACATTCTAGAAAAATCACTCACAAGAGAAGGACACCTGGCAATACTAGACAAAATCTTCAAAAGACTGGAACAGTTTAATGTGCACCTCAATCCAAAGAAGTGCATGTTTGGAGTTACCTCAGGTAAGCTACTGGGATACATAGTGTCTGCCAATGGAATTGAAGTCAACCCAGCTAAAGTGAAGGCCATCATGGAAATGCCACCTCCTAAGAATCTCACTCAGCTAAGGTCTCTATAGGGAAAACTACAATCTATTAGAAGGTTCATTTCTCAATTGGCAGACAAGTGCCACCCATTTTCCCACCTTCTACATAAGAACATCCCTTTCAAATGGAATGATTCATGTGAGCAAGAATTTCAGTAGCTAAAAGAATATCTAATGAAGCCTCCTGTATTAATGCCACAGATTCAGGGTAAACCTCTGTTGCTGTATATCTCGACCACACCAACAGCTTTGGGAGCTCTCCTCGCACAACAAAATTATGAAGGGAAAGAACAAGCAATCTACTCTATCAGTCGAACACTTTTTGGATATGAACTACAATACATACCCATTGAAAGAGCATGTCTCGTTGTGTTCTTCACCTCAAAAAAGTGGAGACATTACATGTTGTCACATTCTATCAAACTAATAGCAAAAATTGATCCACTCAAGTACTTACTCAACAAGGCTGCCCTAACAAGTAGATTGTCCAAATGGGTCATGCTTCTCAACGAGTTCAATATCGAATATATAGATAGGAAAGCAATTAAAGGCCAAGTACTTGCAGACCAATTGGCAGATGTACCTCTAATAGATGACAGCCCTTTGAGCTTTGAATTTCCAGACGAATCTATCTTTCACATAACTACAACAACTTGGAAAATGTATTTCGATGGCTCATATACTCAGCATGGATCAGGAGCAGGTATCTTGTTGATCACCCCTAGTGGTGACACCATTCTTAAATCATATAGATTACTCTTTCCCTGCACTAACAACGTGGCAGAGTATGAGGCCCTTGTCATTGGCATTAAGCATGCAGTTGAATGGAATATCAAAGAACTTCAGGTGTATGGTGATTCACAGCTAGTCATAAATCAAGTAAATGACGACTACCAGATAAAAGATGAGAATTTAATCCCTTACAAATGGATGGTAGATGATTTCAAAGAATACTTCATCAAGATCTCTTTTGAACATATACCAAGGATTGAGAACAAAGCCACAGACACCATGGCAATGATTGCATCTCTCCTTGATATTCCAAATAATCAATCACGTTACGAGTTCTTGGTAGAGCCAGTGTCCTATCCTGCATATGACACCCCTGAATCCCATATCATCTGCCACATTGTTGGAGCTAATTCCCCCCTCTATGGAAAAATATTTGCCTATCTTAAAGAGAATACCCTCCCACCTGATCTCTCCAGTAACCAAAAATGAACCTTCATCCATCAGGCATCCTAGTATGCCATTGTCACCAATACCCTATATCTCAAATGTCTCGATGGTACTCTCCTTAGATTTCTCGATAGTGAGGAATATCAAACTACCTTGAGTGAAGTACACGACGGTATATGTAGGATCCACTCTAGTGGCCCTACCCTAGCCAAGAAATTCATATGCATGGGATACTACTGGCCAACCATGGAACAAGATTCCTATCATTTTGTAAAGAAGTACAAAAAGTGCCAAATCCATGGGAACTTGATACATGCACCAGCACAGGAGCTACAGCCATTAACAACTCCTTGGCCCTTTTGTCAGTGGGGACTCGACTTAGTGGGAAAGATTCACCCTCCTTCATCCAGCGGCCATAAATTCATAATCACTACTACTGAGTACTTTACAAATTGGATTGAAGCTATACCATTAGCCAATATCACAGGCAAGCAGATTGCCTCTTTTATCTTGAACTATATCATTTGTCACTATGGTATCCCTTCGTCCATTGTCACGGATAATAGACGACCTTTCAAAAATCAAGATGTCAAGAAACTATGTGACAAATTCCATATCCAGTACTGCTTTTCTACCCCCTACCACCCCCAAGGCAATGAACAGGCAGAGGCATCAAATAAAACTATTTTGAAAATCCTAAAGAAGACTGTTAATGATGCTAACTGTGATTGGCATATCCAATTAAATCCAGCCCTGTGGGCCTACCGTACAAGCATATGCACACCCACAGGTGCAACACCATACTCCCTGGTCTACGGATCTGAAGCCATCTTGACCATTGAAGTTGAGATCCCATCCTTGTGAGTTTCGTTAAAAGGCCTCATATTTGATGAAGAGTACAGAGTGTCTAGACTTCAAGAGTTAGAGATGCTCGAAGAGAGAAGGCAACAGGCCTTTAACCACCTGAAAGCTTATCAACAAAGGATGTCCCGAAGCTATAACCATAGGGTAAAGCCTTGAGTCTTCCAAATGGATGATCTACTCCTCATAGAAAATCCTAGAAATAAACAAGATCGAGAAAAGAAAGGCAAGTTTGAACCCAACTGGTTGGGTCCCTACATCATCATTGTAGCCTATGGGTCAGGAGAATATCAATTGGCTACATCTGAAGGTGAACTGTTTGATGATCCCATCAACAGTATGCATCTTTGCAAGTTCACCTAAAACCCCAATGCAATGGAGTCCTTAAAAATTCAAAAAAATCAAAAAATTGATAAAAAACAAGCAAAAAAAATTAAAAAAATGGAAAAATACCAAAAAAAGTCATCCTCTGGTGAATACCTGGCAAACAGGTGCCTGGGATAGGTACCATGATGAAAACCTGGCAAACAGGCATCATGTGTACTTTTAGATTTCGTGCAAATAAAAGCAAGTGGTGAAAACCTGGTAAACAGGTGCTATCTGCAACAAACCACTTCCTCCATCTGTTGTGACCTCATGTCTCTTGTGTCCATTGTTTCGGTCATCTTGAACCAATCATTTGAACCATTGTCGAACTACGTTGCCTCTGAGCTATCATGTAGGCAAGGCCATTCTCAATGCACCCCCGAGGCTCCATTCTGCTCCACTCCGCTTCTTTCCTCTCCATTTCCTTCGAGTGTCGTCTATCCTGCTGTCCATACTGACTCTACATCTTTGCCATCACCTAGGTCTTAGGTCCATCAGGTTCACCCTAAACTACGTTGCCTCTACGTCATCATGTAGGTAAGGCTATTTAGCAATGAGCCCCCGAAGCACTAGGTCAGTCCCTTAGGGCTTGTCTCTCCATGTCTGTTTGTCCTATCACCCATAATAAGTTGATTCTTTGTCTGAACTGGGGGCAACTCCTTGACCTAGTTGTGGGTTTGGATTTTTGAATGCCACATGTTCTAAGAGGATACCAATAAGGATTGTGATACTTTTCACTAGACAAGCACGCGTAGCAAAGCAAGCTTCCCAAAACAAAAATCTTGATGCAAGACATCAACCTGTCCAAAGAAAAGTAAAACATGTTCTGATATACTCAGACTAATTCTATATCAATTATGGAAAAAAGACACATCTTATGCAAGAATGTTTTGTGAGCAGGTCAATTTACAAAGTCTTAGATTTTTGTCATTATGTCTTCCTATGCTACTCAAGGATGCCAAAAGCTAGAGTTGCTATGATGGGGGCATAATCTTTTTCTTTGTCTGTTGTTTGTGGATCAAACTTTAATAATGTGAGGACTTTTGTCTAACGACATGATTAACAAAAGATCATCGAGGACTTTGAAGGTCTGAATATGAAAAGGGGCAATCTTTGTCTATTGAAACACAAGAAGTACTCAGGTCATCTAGATTCAAGTTTGACTAGATGCTTGTATCAACTTGCTATATCAAAATCCATGTAAGGAATACTCAGGTCATCTTGGTCTAATTATACCTAGATGCTTGTATTTTCTTACAACATTTCAAAAAGAGAAAAGAAACACAAAGTGCCCAATGATGAAAGCAAAATACTTGCAATATCAAGATGACAATCCACATCCATCCCATATCTAGAAATCCATATCAACCATGCAATAAGAAAATCCTGCAGTATATCAAATGAAAGCTTGTATTTCTTCATTTCTTCTCTTCCACCTATCTATATCATCTCTGTGTTGATTGAGTACATTTGGACATATCAAAAACATAGCATAGGTAACATATCATATCACATGAGATAGTCATTCACATGATTAAATCATTTGCATACATAATAATTGCATTAGGTCATCCACATACATTTGCATCCACATATAATCTCAAAAATCAAAGACAGAAAAATACATATAGAGCTGCAATAACATTTTCATCCATCTAGTGTGCATCACATATACAAAGCATCATAAGATAGATTGCATCCATAGCATATAAACATAGAACACGTGTATGAAGAACATCAATAACTGCATCATCGTATAAAGCATAAAAACATGTCCAAATGTGCAACATATCAAAATATCTATCCATCTCTCAGAGTCATCATAAAATGTATACAAAGTACAACAAGATGGTGATACATGTCTCGGGGCAAAATAATACATAGTAGGCTATCTCATCCATCAAAAATGTGTACATCAAGCCAAAAATTGGTACAACTGTCAAAAACTATCTAACCCTGCTACCGTGGAACACTGCTCCCTACACTTTCCGCTCCTCTATCACCCCCTGACTGCTGGGGGCCTCTCACTGATGCCATAGATTGGGATCCACCTGCCCTCTGTGATGCCGTAGACTGACTCTTGTAACTAGGCACACGCTGGTTCGCTGACACTACCCCATGATATAACCCTCTGTAATATTGAGTCTAAGCCTGCACTCTGGCAAGCTCACTCTGTACCTGGGCTAGCTATGTCTGTGCCTACTACACCTGTGCCACCAAAAAGCTTGAAGTACCATCTATACCCAGGGCTACCACTGCTGCATCTCTCTTTGCTCGCATCGCCCGCACACTAGCCAGGGCTACGTCTCGCTCTCTGGATATCTCTAATATCCATCCTACATCTACCTCTCTCTGAGACTCCGCTACTCTCAAGTGGGCCCTCAGCTACCTAATCTAACCCTGTAATGCCACAATGGCCTGCTATTGTAAATCAGGCTGCATAGCCTACCCTACCTATCCCTGTGCCATCTGTTGTGCTGGCACCTGCCCCTGCACCTGCTGCTATGCCACCTGCTGTGGTGGCGACATCTGTCTTTGCAGTACCACCTGCTGTACTGATACCTGCACCTGCCCTGCACTCTGCCAAACTACCGCTGTACCCTGCTAACAATCTACTGCTCTAATATGTACCTCGTCCTGCCAATAAGCCACCGAGTCTAGAAATAGTAAGGCAACTCATCAGCCTCATCCTCCCATACCTCATAGAATAGGTATGGGCGCAAGATAACCTGATCTACATTATCTAGCGCATGTCTCCAATACTCAAGCTTTCCCAACTTGTGCTAGGAAATCACGCCTGCATATCCATAGCTTTAAGGCTCACCTATTTGCCTATGGAAAGGACATATTGGCTACATGATAGCTATGTTCTCCCATAACCAAAACTGCAAAAGAGACACACCTACTGACAAGCTAGACCCTCTGTGATACACAACCTGGTGCATATCTCTATATAAGTGTGCTAGCATGCACACACCCCATGCATACCGAGTCCCGTCGGTGATCATACTCTCCAACACCCTCTCCCAACCAGTCGAGAACTCATGTGACCTCCTATCGAGGCATACTATGCCACCGATTAGTCTCGCCATTATCCTAGGGAAGTAGTCATAGCAGTCATGAATGTCCTGCCACGAAATCACCTGCTCAACCAACTCTGGGTCATCGAACACGCATCTTCACTCAGCCAATCCAGCGTCACACTGTGACTCATACTCTACCAACTCTCCTTGAATAGGGAGGTGCAGAATCTTGTACACGTCCTCTAGAGTGATCACCATCTCCCTGGTCAGTAGATGGAATGTCCCATCCTCACTGTGGAATCACTCCACCGCTGCAGTCAACAACCCATGGTTCGTGTGAACCTCAGGCATGAAGCAAATGTAATGTAGACCCATAGCACCAAGAGCGTCGTGGTCCATCTCTGTCAACATATACTGCTATAATAATGACAAAGGGAATTGCTCTCATGACATTAGGGTATCCCAGATATCCTCCTGTAATTAGGCAAAGTATAGCGTCAAAGAAATCCATATCCAAGCAAACCTACTCAAAGCAATCAAACTATCCTCTCATAGACGTAACATATCAAATTAATCAAAATAATATATCATCTCTTGACTAGATTCTCGACAATCTCAGAGATCACTTATCAATTGACGCATTGACCAAGGTGCCAATTGGGTTAATTTCGTTAAGTCAACTGATTATCCTAGTGCAAATGCGCCCATCCATATAACATGCACCGCTTCACTGTGAATGTGCCAACCTTTGACGTGTATGCACCGTTATGGCACATGCACCACTTATTGTGTCATATATGCCATTCGACAATGGATGCGCCAATTCCTGGCCTATATGCGCACATCTATCATATGTGCCATAAGATCTCTCATATGCACAACTTCGCAGTATATGCGTCATTACGGAGCACATATGTGCCGAACTACAGTTCGGCGCATCTGTCCTAGCTTTTTTCTTAAGCATTTATTGACCTAATAAATGACTTTTAGTGAGTTTTGACAAACTACATATTGGTGGTCCTACCTCAGCTGGCCATTCGGCGCATCTGTCCTAGCTTTTTTTTCTAAGCATTTATTGACCTAATAAATGACTTTTAGTGAGTTTTGACGAACTACATACTGGTGGTCCTGCCTTAGCTAGCCAATCAAACTGTCAGACTCACTCAAACCGGTGCTCCTCACATGGAATATCCATCTCTCTGTCGACTGCTCTAGCTCCCATACTCTCCTAAGCTATCAAAGACCAATCAACTAAGGACAAGTGTGCAAATGAATAGAACTTGTGGACCCAGCTCCTATATATAGCAAGTGAACCATAGCTGACTGTGTGACAACTGTGACTACCTCCCATATCTGTTCCTCTGATCAATGTCCTATTTTTCTTCATCCTAACCCATTCTTGACCATCTTCTTCATGAGATTATGCATCTCACACCTTCTGTCGTCTTCTCGTCCAATCTCTCGAGGAGGCATCTTGTCATTAAATTTGTACCAGGGGCAAACTGGGGCATGTATCATTGTTGAAAATTCTTATTCTTTGAAACAATGTGATAAAACACATTGCATCAAAGAGGGGCAAAATGTATACACCTAAAAATCACATGAATCTACCTAAATAAATATTTCAAATATTTATTTCATCTTCATATTCCTCTATCAATAAATAAATAAATAAATAAATTTATTTATTTGATTAATTTTCTCCCATTTAATTAAATAAATCACATTTATTTAATTAATTCCATCTATATCAACTTTATTCTTCTAAGTAATTAAATAATTTTAATTATTTAATTAAATCATCCATTCTTCTAAATTTAAATAAAATGCAAATTTATTTAAATTAAATCTCCAAAAAATAAAATATATTTAAATATTTTATTTATTCTTCTAAATTATCTACAATTAATTAAACAAATTTATTTATTTAATTATGCTTTCTTATCTTCTAAAAATAAATTCTTCATGTCATACAAAAGTGAAAGACTGAGTTAACTAATTTAAAGCAAATCTGTTTTATCAACAAGGCTCTTAATTTATAAAAATATATTCTAATTTAAGAAACAAAAACTCATCCTCATCAAGAAAGCAATTAACTGAACAAAGTATCTTTTTGAATGACACATGTCCTTCTTCTATTCACGCATGTTCTCTCGAACATTCTCCTCCGTTGATCTTCTTATTTCTTTTCCACCATTGATCTCCTCTCACACAACTCTATCAGTACAACCCTCTTCTTCTATTTCACACATGCAACTTTTGAGTAAACTTATGCTGCAGAATCTATAGCACACCATTGGCACCCCACTTGCACATCACTTCATCTATCATCCATTACATATTGTGTTGAAGCTCATCTTGAACACAACAAGTATCTGAGCCGTTTCTCCTTGTCATCTTGAGGAATCAAAGTAAGGAAGCAAGCTTCCTGAGGGCCATCTTCATCACCAAAAGATCAAGAAAGAATAGGCAAACAATGGAAATTGCAAGGTAAAAGGTTGTAAGCATCTCTCTCTTATTTTAAATCCCTTTTATCTACACATTCCATTGATGTTTTGGGTTTTTATAATTCATTTTGATTATCCCATTTGTACCCATCATAGAGAAGATCTCTCTCAAAGTAGGGCAACTGGATAACTTATGTTGTGCATTTATTACAAAAGGAAATTAAGGTTTACGCAAGGATAAAAGGGTTCATCCACTCATTATTTGCACATTTGCATTCAAAAAGAAGAAAAGAAGAGCTCTGCATCAGAGTTTCTACAACTCACTCAAAGATCAACTGCAAAATTGAATTCAACCAGTAATTTGTTCTAGCTCCTATTTCGAACCCTAAAGCATAAAAAGGTACTTCCATTCTGAAAATCTCTCTCTGAATCTTTTGTAAGATGGCTACTCCAATGATTGTTAAGATCACTGATAGGACATGCCCAAAATTCAAGAAACACCCCTATAAATCTCTAGAAGTTGATCCTTTAGATGCATTTTCTAACATTCTGCATGGGGTATTTCACGTATAAGATGTTAGGGTCTATATCCATGCCAACATTGAGGATTTTGGAGACTCTAAATTGATGGACCTCTACCACAAACAGCTAATAGATGAGAGTTTTGAACTCAAACCTTAATACAAGGCCCTCCGAGATAAACACTTCAGACATTGTATTCCCTTCCCCTATTTTGCAGAAGATGATTGGGTCCGGTATGTCCTAAGCAGGATGCATGATAATTTCATGTGGTTAATGAGGCCCTTCAAGATAAAAAAAGATGCTATCAGGGGAGTAACTAGACTGCACTCATCTAGTGGGCTACCTATAGTTAAATTTGTCAAGAACTAACTGAAGCCACTAGATCTAAGTTTGACAAAAGAGCAATGACTATAGATGACATCACAGATCTGGATGTCAAGTTTGCCTCAATGATAATTGGGTACAAGATCTATCATTCTAGTAGGGAGAATTCTATGTCTAGGACTACAATATATGTAGCATATCAGATGTTGAAGGAAAATGCAAATTATGACCTATGCAACCTTCTCCTAAATCAATTATTAGAAAACCTGCAGAAGATCAAAAAGGATAAGAAGAATTCCTTCAAATATGGTTGTCTAATACCATGTCTATTATTTTATTACATTAATGAGCTACCCAGATCAAGTGGTTGGGTATGGCAAAATGACAAACTGGTTTATGTATGGACTTGGTGATGCTCAAGCCCAAAACACAGCTCTCTGGGGTTACTTCAAAAACTTTCAGAGTATGATGCAAGCCAGAGAAATAATTCCTTAATCCATAGTCGAGAAATATAAAGACAGAGTATGCTTCATGGTTGACACTGACCAATGCCTAATGGAAGCAGTTAAGCCAAGGACTATGTGGATAATTCCTATGGGATACGAGGTAGATGAAAAAATCTTGAAGCTACATATTCAACACCTGCTGAGCTAGCCTAAGGACCCTAAGGAAGAAAGGTTTGGAGCCTTTCTAGAACTAAGTGTAAAAATACATGTTGAGTTAAGACAACTAGAGATAAAGAGGAAAGTAAGGAGGGAAGTTGAGGAGATTGCCAAAAGATTTGGCATATCAAAAGAGGCAGTAGATGCAAACAAAGAGAAAATGGAGAAGGTTGAGAAAGAGAAACACGAAGAAAAGAAAGGAGATGTTCCAGTAAAATCCTCCTCCTGAACTAGATCCTCCAAGAGCTCTACACCTACCACTCCTAAAAGCTCAAGGGCCACCAAAATGGAAGTCAAGACATCCGAAAAAGGAGAAAAGAGGACAAAGACCAAAGCCACAAGGTCATATACAAGCCTTAAAGATGATGAAGAAACAAAATCTGATGAGGAAATCAAGAAAATGAAGAAGAAGAAAATATCTAGAGAATTCTCTGCCAGTAAAAATAAGGAAGAAAAGGCAGAAGAATTTGTTGAAAAGCCTACTCTTTCCATTGATGAAATCATCAAGGCAGTCACTGTGGATGGGAACTTACAGCTAGTAATAGAGTTCTATGATGAATATAGTGATACCGACAAGAGGATCTTGGAAGAATCTACTGTCAGGTACCTAAATATTTACAATAAAGCTTTCATTGAAATTATATCCTTAATTCCTAATAGCCTAGAAGAAGTACTTGAATTAAGAAAAGAGAATGCCAAGGCAAAAGACTTAGAGATCTGGGAATAGATAGCAATTCATCTTTATCCTTCTATCACCCAAAAACAAATGAACATGATCTTTAAGGACTGTAAGGATGAATTTTGGAGTAAAGAAAGAATGAATAAACTTATGCTTGGAGAAACTGACCAAGTAGCTAAAGAAACAAAAGACATCCTCTGGAATACCTTCAAAAGATTCAATCTTCATATTGTAGAGGAAACAGATGAAGAACCTTCTACCATGGATGTTGAAGGATTAAATGTTACCAATGAAGAATCTTATGAAAAAGATGTAGAAGGATCAAAAGAGCTAGATGAAGAGAAGTCTAAGGACTTGGATTCCTTTGTTCCGGAAGAGGAAGTTCATGAAGCAGTAATCTCAGGTGATATCTCTCCTTCGGAGCCCACTACAAACATTCTAGATTTTGAAGTTGAAGGAGAAGGAAGAAAAGAGGAGAAAGTAAGTCAAGAAGAAGAGGTCAGAGGAAAAGAAGAAGAACAAGTAAAAGAGACTAATATTGACTGTTCTGATATCCCAAAAGAAAGAAGTCACAATCACTAGGAAGAGACACTATAGAGGCAGTGAAGAACTTCTTGAACAAAGAAATGATGGAGATAGATGAACTTGAACTATTTCAAGGGCCACTTAATTTTGACTCTCTCTCTCCGGTCTAGACAATGAAAATAACATCTTTTCCTCAAGCCAAAGCAAAAGAAAAACTCTTGAAATCTCACATGGAAGACTGTGAACTATTGGAGATGGCATCTGGGATGCTGAAGAAGATCATGCCATCATTCCAAAAGGATCCTTCGGCCTCACCATCTGGTAACCTGAAATCTCTGGTAAATTCTGTTACCACTCACTTTGAATCTCTAGAAAATTTAGCAGAAGCAAAGGTTTGGAAGGAGCTTTTGGGAAAAAGATTCACCGGAGTACAAGGACTCATTGTTAATGATATGAGGGCCCTAAACATTGGAATAAAGAGCCTTGAAAATGCTCTTAAAGATGGTGGGGACTTGTACAAATTTTGTCTATCTTGGTCCAAAGTGATAGAGGATATTGAAAAGAAGGTGAAAGAATAGGAAGGTAAACTGTCAAGTTTATCTCAGAATTTTGATCCCCTTTCTAACTCTTTAATGAATCAAGAATGCCAGGCCATTTTCATTATAAATGAAATAAAGAGGCTGGACAAAGAAAAGAATAATATAATAAACAGGATGAGTGAACTCAGAGGGATAATTATTCCTAAGTTAGAGGCAATGCATGAGGCCTTGACAGATGCTCAGACCACAACCCGGACTAGTGATCTGAAAGATCTAAGAAGGTTAGAAGCATGTACATTTTTGTTGAGTGGTCACATCTCCATTTTGGATAGGATGAAGTAGAGCTGGGCCACAGAGTTTGTACAGTTGAAGGCCACTTTTGTGGATATACTTAAGTATATGTAAGTATAACATGTATATATATACTTATGCGGCCATGTATAGATTAATTTTTGCAAAATTTTGGTATGCGGATTCCGCCCTTTGCCATTGATGTCAGAGGGGGAGTGAGGAGTAGTGAAAAATGTGGAATCTAGCTAAGGGGGAGCTCTGGTAAAATAGTACAAAAGACAGAGCATCAGCCAAGGGGGAGTTTATTGTGACACTTACCCATTTTTCACTAAGTGTTGCCATCAATGCCAAAGGAGGAGATTGTTGGAAAGAGACACTATGTGGCTTCATGAGTGTTTTCATTGATGGCAACAAAGTCTATCCCACACATCTGTAGTACATAGTATGCCTATACCAGAAGTTAGATTGAAGATTATTTTGGTCCAGTGAACAAGAACAGAGTAAGCAACAAGGTCTGATAATCAGGTCCAGATCTCTCAGATGGTGTAACTCAGCAAGTTGTGGACTTGGATAAGTCAAGAGGAGTATTATGGCTACTATATTCCATATATTTAGCCTTCACTGATAAAGCATGAAAAAGATATAAGCATCTGAGTGTTGGGTTGCAGACAGACAGAGCAGACAAAGACAGAACTGACCGACAGAGTGGTATACTTCAATCTGGATGAGTAAAAGGTGTTGATCAAGCTATTTGGGGGATTATACATTGTTGGCTGACATGATTAAAGACTTCTATACCCATGTTTTTGATACGCATCACAAATCAAGCATGAATTCTGCCGACATATCAGTCACTTGCAAATATCTTGAAGTGTTCTTGTTGTCGACTAGGAAGTTGATGAGAATCCTTTATGTAGATATATATACCAGATGGATTCTAGTATGTAGGTGTGCGTTAAGTGATAAAGTGTGAAGAAAAGTAGGGATAAGTGTGAAAACAACAATTCAAGTTCGGTATGTGATAGAGCAACAACACCAAAATAGAAGAAGAATGAAGTGCATCAGATCAGTGTATTGTGCCTAATCAGAACTAAACTCTTGCATTTGTAGATGCCTTTCATCACTTCAAACACCTGATTACCTTCTGTAAGTTTTGTAGATAGTCTCTTGTAGGTAGTGTGCCTCTTGTGAGCAGTGTGCTCGGGCAGTGAGTCCTAATTGGCAAGCACCATTTTGTACTCTTTCATTCTTTTAACAAAGAATACAATCTTGGGTTAGTCACCCTGTGGTTTTTCCCTTAACAGGGTTTTCCACGTAAAAATCCTTGTGTTATGTGTGTTGATTTTATTTCTGTTCTTATGATCACATATGCTTATATGTTTTGATGCTACACTAATTATTAAAGAAGAAAGAGTTAAAGATATTTGAGATAACTGATTCACCCCCCAGTTATCTGCCTTGTTTCCAACACTTTGCATTATTCACCTTGCATACATCACATTCTTCTAAATCATTTGCATCCAACGTTAATTAAATAACTTGATTATTTAATTAATTTCATCAATTTCTTCTAATTCTCCTAAATCCAACATTAATTGAATAAATTCTATTTATTTAATTAATTCATATCTCAATTCATCTTATCCACAATAATTAAATAATTTTAATTATTTAATTAACTAATTATTCTTCCAAAATTAAATAAATTATTTAAATTTATTCAAGTTGACTTTTCAAATATCTTCTAAATAAATAAAATTAATATTTTATTTATATCTTCTTATTCCTTTATCATGCACAATAAATTAAATAAATTTATTTATTTAATTTCTAATTATCTTCTCAATCTTCTAACAATATCTTTTTTTCTTCCATGCACACAAATTAAATAATTTATTATTTAATTTCATTTAAAGCATGTCAAAAAAACAAACAAAAGTTGAGTTAATTGGCTTTAAATCATTGTTTTTATCAATCAACTCATAAAATAGAAAAAAACATTCTATTTTTATGAAAATCAGTCTTATTTTTAGCCAAGAAAGAAATTAACTCAATAAAACATCTTTTTGCATGGAAACTTGTTGTGTGCACATTCCTTCATGTCTTCTCAATTTATCTCATCCGTCCATTTCATCGAATTATCTCCATTATTGATCGATCTTTCCTTAAAGCTATATATACCCCTATTCATCTCTTCACAAATCCTCTTCGATCATTAAGCTTTGGGCATTCATACAACACTTTAAGCATATTGTATCATTGAACACATATTATGTCTTTGAGAACATCATCTATCCACACTTATTGCAACCATGGTTATGCAAATTAAGAGAGAAATCCACATATAAACTAAGGAATAAATACAATCTTAGGTGGTAAGGTTCTTTGTTTGTTTGCATTGAATTATGGTTATTTGTCTTTGATATATTTATTAAAGTTGTAGGATTGGGTTTTGTTCATTCATGCTTGATCTAGTTAACTCAATTTTCCCTATACACATTTTGACATGCCTGGTGGGACCCACTCCATGATATAATTTTATTTTTCTTGAGAAAAGTTGTTTTTAAAGCTATAGGTATAGATTTATGCCTTTGGTAGAAAGTGATGCACCTTTGGTTGATAGAACCCCACTTCTTGTAAATAGAAGCTCACCTTTGGCATGCAGAATTGCACCTTTGGCTAACATAACCGTGCTTTTGGTTTCTGTTGTTTTCTAACTGTTGCTCTAAAAATTTAAGCTTGAAAATTTTCAAGTTTTTGTACATTCACTTATATGTGCCATGAACCTACCAAATCATGAAAATGATTTAACCTTGAAATTCTGCAAGCTGGTAAAAATTCCTTTTACGGGCCTAATCTCGAGTTCATTTCTGCACAATATGCCTAGTCTTTAAGCCAAAACATTATCATAAATAAAGTCATTAATTTTAGCGGCTCAAATGTTTAAGACTTTTAAATTTCAACCTTTTGTTGTCGAGGATATCACTGGTTCATGAACCTCATAAAGTTTTAACACCTCTCTAGATTTGCAAGTTCTGAAGTTCATGAAATGGCTGACCTTCCGACTCCTCTTTAGTGTCGGGGAAGTTGAAAGTTTTGGAACTTCACTCTAATAGTTTGAAAGTTTGCAAGAGCTCCGATGGCCTAACTTCCTTCATTGTCAGAGGTTTTCAAAATTTTAGAGTTCCCGATATGTGATTCAATGGTTCTGCTTTTTCGTGACTTTGCGACGCTCCAACGGATTCCTAGTTTTCAAAGCATCGACAGCTCATTTGATTATCCATACGACATATCATGAGAATGCCTTTTCAGGAGTTATGAAATATGAGCTAAATCTTAAGACTCGTTTCTTGAAGTACAAAATCAATGATGCATTAATTACCTCTTAAATAAAAAGTGTAACGGAGCTCACTAAGGTTGTAGCACGGCATCAACAAGTTAAAGGCCATCATTGCCTACTGGCGTAATTGAATTAGCTTGTCTACAAAGAAAGGTGGTAGTACCTCTGAGTTCAATTTTTATCAACCAAAACATTTTCAAAATGGGACTTCCTATGAGTAATGAGACTTGGTATGATGAACCCATGCTTGTCCTGCAACCCAATTTGAACTGGCCTGAAGAAGAGCAAATTGATATCATCTCCTAGTTGTGCTCAGTTGCATGGAAAGAGAAGACCAGCTATATTGAATATTGCAGGGTAATCTTCATTCTAGAGGAAGAGGAAGAACATGCTGAATTGCATAATCTCCTCATGGAAATAAGACTGGAGTTAGGAATCGTCCCCATACCTTGGGCCATCTAATGCCACTTCTTTGGCATGCACAAAATCTTTTTGTAATTAGCGGTGGTAATCAAAATTTTGATGTAATGTAATTGTTTTGAGGTCGCTTTCTTGATAGCCGTTACTTAGAGGACCGTTACAGATAGTTATGTTTAGGTATATTTTGAGGTTTTGAAAAACTATAAAAGGGAGGACTTTTGAAGGGGGAAGGCATCTTTTCCCAGCTATCCGAGAGTAGGGGAACAACTTGTTTTTCTTTTTGCACAATTTTGTTGTATAGGGATGTGGAGGTTTTAAACTCACATTTTGCATTTGGGAAATAAAGGATATATTTCAAATCTGTGTATTTATTAATGCTTTCTTTTGGTTGCAAATGGACTTTGAATCTTTGTAATCACTTTCAGATGTATGTTCTGTTATGCTAGACTATGTGGGTGTTTATTTTTATTCATCTATCGAAAGGGGATCTGTTGTTCACTTCTTCTTGGGTATGGTTCGTGGATGTAAGATAAATGGATTGGGTGTCATTTATTCACATTCTTTTCTTTTTGAATAATCTTCTGCATCTATTTTCTTAGTTAGAAATAGGTGTTAGTTTACCTTTTCTACTTTTTGGTCAAAAGCTTATCCCATGCTTGCATTCATTGTATATCATAAGAGGGAGCTGTACCTCTAAAATTCAGAGGAGAATTGCCAATTCAATGGTAATTCCTCCAATTGTTAGTTACATTTTTGTTTTTCATTTCAGGCATACTAAGTCATTTTCACAACTATCTTGGAAGGACAAATCTCTATACCATCATATTTTTGGCTACTCCACTAGGGATTCTAAATTGAAGATCGGTACTATTGTTTTCCCAAAAATTTAAAGGTGCCTCCCTAAGGATGGAGGCTGGTGGCTTTGTGAGACGAAATGTACTCAAAAGTATTATGTTCCAACAAAGACTCTTGTCTGATTTATTTTTCAGATTTGTATTATGGCTTTGGTTTCTCCTCAGCCATGGGGAAATCATTTTGGACCTCTTTCTTTGCCACTATATTCACCATTTCCTGAAGGATCAAGAAAGCACTTCCCAAAGTTCAGTGGAGAGAACCATCAAGATGTCGAAAACCACATTCTGGCATTCACGGTTGCATACTAAGTTTTGGGGATAAGTGAAGAAGATGTTTTTGTTTGGTTGTTTATTGAATCTCTTACTAGGCCTGCAACAGCTTGGTTTTATTATATAGAAGATAAATGTATTACTAATTGGGATTCATTTAAGACCGAGTTTTTGGGAAGATATAAGGGTCTTGTTGATGAAGCTGCCATGCTGTGTCAATTTTTCAATATTCAAAAGAAAGAAGGTGAACACATCAGGGATTTTGTGGATAGATTCAACTGATTGTTCAAAAAGATTCCAGCCCCTCTTCAACCAAGTTAGCAACTCTAGCTTTGTACTTTCATTTCCTCTTTGCATCCTGATGTTGAATTTGAGTTGAAAAAGAGTAAAGTAAATGATATTGTGAGGCCGATTATTTTTACTTCCTTATTTTGATCGTTATGCATTTTAGTTGATGACATTATCAGACTTTTAGAGACTATGGTTTCATTATGCAGATTTGATTATATCTCCTGATTTTGTTATGACATTGTTTAGACATATGGTGATTCGATTTGATCATATTTTGATGCTATTTTGTGATCCGACATACAAGATATATTAGATGATGTTTTGTGATGTGATTTCTAGTTATTTATGTGATGATTATTTGACATGTGATAGAAAAATGTAGTTTAATTCATAATTATGTTATGGATGATTATTGTTGTATTCGATGGCATGAATTTAATTCCAGTTGCTTCAACTATGATTATTCATGATATGATTGACACTTGATTGAGATGTGCAGGTTTTACAATTCCCAGGCCACGAGAAATTGGAGGTAGAATTCACACATATGTTATTCCCAGTGAAACCGATCCATTCCCAAGAGGGATGAGGATCACGTTTGAAAATTGAGCGTTGATTTAAGTACTTGTTTTAATTTTATCATTTTGGCCTAGTACCCTTTGTTTAAATTAATTAATATTAAGTGTTGTATAATTTTTATTGACTTACACCACTTGGTAATTGCTTTTATTTTTGAGGCCATTTAAAGTGGATTTATGACCCCCTAGGTGAACCTTAGTGTCCCAAAAGTTACCCTAGGTGGTTACCCATGGGTCTAGAGTCAATTTTGACTAACTAACCCTTGGATTAACTCACTTTTGGTCACTCTAAACTAAGGTTTAATCAAAGTGACGAAATTTAAATTAGATAAGGTGGGAGATGAGTCATGCTTTGGGAAAGACTCATCTCCCTTCCCAATGTTTGGGAATCCCTTCCCTAGGAGGACTTGGGAGGTCTCCAAGACTCCCAAGTGTGTGGGACCTTCCTCCAAGACTCTCACACACGTGTGAGAGCATCTTGGAGGGAGATGGCTCTTTTAGAGAATAAGAGGATGCCATATGGCATCCCTTATCCTCATGGAGGTTTGAATGGGAATGCCACCTCACCACTTGTCCTCTCACACATGTGTGAGAGCACAAGTGGATAAGGTGATGATTGAGATGGAATTGGAGGATGACACTTGTCACCCTCATACTTCCTCTCCCTTGCAAGTGGCATAGGAGGAGGAAGGAGAAGGTGACAAGTGTCACCTTCTCATTCCTCAAGGCCAATTTAGAAGGCCTATATTACCTCCTCTTGTTGAGGAGTGTGGGGTTCTGGCATTTTGGAGTTTCTTTCTATTTTGAGCAATTTTGGGAAAGTTAGAGGAATTATTGGAGATTGGAAGGTTTGGAGAAGCTTGGAGCTCATCACCAAACGTGATTCCATAATAGGGCTTTTGAAGGTAAGTTCTATGTCTTGTTCTTTACCCTTGCTTATTTATTGTGATGTGTTTGTAATTTCATTGTTTGTTGTTTCATTTTTTTTATGAGGGATGGGAGTTTGGTGAGAGCACCTCCATTTGGAGGTAAGGCTCAACTTGTTTTGGGTAGGGGAAAGGAACCTCCTTGAGGTCACTCCCATATTGTGCTATTTATGCCTTAAGGGCTTCTTACTTGTTGTGGAGATTATTTGAATGGCAAGAGTTCCATGGAAGTTATTTTGAGATATTGAGGAGTTCTGGTTTTGGAGGTTTTGGCTTGAGGCCATGAGACTTAGTATTTTGGTGTTTTAGTGTGGCCTTTGAAGTAGAGGGGTCCATTCCCTACCCCCATCAAACTCATTTTTATGAGTTGTGTTATGTACTTATCCTTGGGGTTGATTTTTGTGTTGTTGTTTTGGTGCTTGTTGTGGTATGTTTACAACCGTGTGAATCCCTACCTCCCTAGCTCGGGGGTGACCCACTTGCAGGTCTACGGTAGGGAGGAGGGCATTTCGATGTGGCTGGGTTTTCTCCTTGTTATTGTGTTTTTATGCAGGTGTTTAAATGAAGAAATGGAGCTTGATGAGAAGTCCATTTTTGTGTTGCTTGGTCCTTGTTGTTGGCTGTTTGAGCCATGGCCTTTTGGCCATATTGTGTTTATTTTGTTAAGATATTTTGCCATGGAGTTGGCTGTAATAAGTGTTGTAATGGATACTTTCTTATGTTTTATTAAAATGCTATTTATTTCCTATGTTGTGGAGTTGGGGAGTTGTGAAATGGATGTGAAATTTTATATACTTTTCTATCATTATTCTTTGCAAAAAAAATATATATGAGTGTTGTTAAATAAATTTTATTGCATATAAAAGAAAGGAATAGAAATTATTAAGACTAGTTTTCTGTTGGTTGCATTGAGAGTTTCATAGTATTTGTTGTTGTTGAAAATTGAATGGAATGTATTTTCTACCTTGTATAATTCTTTCAAAAAAGAAAAATTATAGAATTATCTATGTAAATTTATGCTTTTCAAAAAAAAAAAAGGAAAAGGGAAAGCTATTGATTTAGTTTATCTTATAGATTTGAAAGTTAGTAATCTGTTAGTTAATCCATTTTTTTGAGATGGTTAGTGTTGTATGTATTTACATAAATATATATACCCATATATATATAATGAAGTGTATATGTATATATGTTTACCATAATAGAAAAATATATTATAATGTTTTTATTACAAGGCAACATGTATATATGCCTGCATATATACACACACACACATATATATATACATACATACACATATATATATACATACACATATATATACACACACACAAATATATATATATATATATATATATATATATATATATATATATATATATATATATATATATATATATATATATATATATATATATGCAAATACAAATTAATACACATTGAATATGTCATAGAATGAGATTTAGATGCTTAAAAAAAAAACAGAGGGCGGATTTAAACTCTAGAGTTGGAGTTTTTTTTGGTGTTTAAAATATATATATATATATATATATATAGGGGCAAAGGGACGACAGCCCAGCCGCCACTCCTTTGCCGTGCTGCTACTATTGGTGTGGGAAGGGGCCGTGCCTCCCCACACACCCGTGGGTGTGGGGGGAGGCACGGCCCCCTCCCCACACAGTTCCCCCTTTTCTTGTAATGCCCAACCCTCCGCCGAGACTCCCTCGCCGTTGTGACTCCCGTCGCCCTCCTCTGCGGCCAACACCCCGCTCTCTGCCTTCCCTCCACTATTACCACCGTCTCTAAACTCCATCCCCCACTGTAACTCCTCCACGTGCCCTTGTTGAATGTTGTTCGGCCTTCTCCTTATTGTATGAACCCTGCAACAAGATTTTTAAATCTTAACTTATACATTTTATCTCTTCTTGATACCTATATATATATCATGCTGTCTCAAAAATAAAGAAAAAAAATACAGAATAAACCAATAGTTAAATGGGACTCTTGTTAACTGATTGCATACCTTCATGAGGTTCATCAATGGCAGCCATGGATCCTTTTCAAACCCTAGCCTACATGAGCATGAGGCAAAACAAAAAAAAGAGAAGAGGGAAAGAGATAGAGGATTAGGGTAACAAAACAAAGAGAAACAATAAAATACATTTAGGACTCCTCATTGAGAAAACCAAGTTTAAAATGAAATTAGGGCTTTTCCAATTTAGAAAACAATATTTTAATCGTGAGGAGAATGTGAGGAGGTGATTTTTATTTCTTATATTTTTTGTTCTGCATTTTGCCCTTGTTCTTTTAACCTTGGAGTTTCATTTATTTTGTTTGAATTTAAATGGGGTTTTGCATTTTTATTTTATGGCCTTGTGAAAGTATATTTTTCTTTAAGGGAGGGATTAATTTTGTTTTAATTGGGGAAAGTATTCCCTTTACATTTAATTCTTTTTGTTAGGATATTTATTTTAATTTTTCCCTTGAGAGATTTTATATTTTTTAATTATTTATCATTTTTGCTATTATTTTACGAGAAGGATTATTTTAATCTCCTCCCTTCTCTAATTTCTAAGTTTGTTAATAAATGTAATGCCGAAATTATATTTATTAACGGGCTCAAATTTGAAGTCCTTTTTGGCGTTATATTATTATTTTCTAAATATTTTATTTCAATTTTTTTAATCTTTTTATGCAAGGTCGATTTATTCGACTTTGGTAGGAAATTTATTTTGTTATTTTAAATTGTTTTAAATATGTTCTTAAGTTTAGATTTTTATTATTAAAATTTTATTTAATTACTTATTGGAGTTCTATTTTAAAATTTTTTAAGTTGATTATTGAAAACGCGTTATGCTGTCAAAATTTTCCTAGATTTCTAGGGTTTAATGTTTACGATATATTATTTACTTTTATCTCATCATTCCACTTTAATCATGCATTCATCATGCCACTATTTTCTTAATCATTATTTCAATTTCAATTTGACCTGAGTTAGGGTTGGGTTTTGAAGTTGGCAGAATCATCTTCACACCTAGGAAACTTAGGGTTCAGATTTAAAATCAGTCTAACCCTAAAAGTGACACTTCGTGTTGCATACCCCCTAGATGACTATCATCACGCATGGGACTACGTGGGACAATGCACCTCCCTAAATTATTGTTGGCATGGTTACACCTTATGTGTATTGCCACCGAGCATGCAGCCATGTGTGAGGGGGTTCCTAGGGATAGGTAAACAAGTTTTTCATATTTTGTGTCATGACCACATAGGGAATGTGGACATGACACATGTGTTGTGTGTCGTGACTACATGGAAAATGCGGGCATGACATTTGGTATCAGAGCCAGGTTTAAACACTGGACTTGTTTAGGGCACGTTATTATTTCTGCAACTTTGATTAACTTGTGGTTACCTCGTTTTTGTAGGATGCCTCTCGATGAGTTCAGTGAGTGCAGTCTCACCACACTCCACCCCCTGAGGTGCACAGTGACTCTTCAGCTGAGGGACAACCACAGCCAGTCCTATAGGCACCGCAGGCACCACGGGCCCTACCAGATATTGAGCCATAGATATTACAAGCTTTATAGGAAGTTTTAGATAGGCTTCCACCAACCATAGTTGAGCTGTGTATAGAGCCACATGTTGAGCCCTACAAGGATCCACGAGAGGAGCCATACGTGGAACCACGAGATGAGTCCCGTGTGGAGCCACATGTGGAGCCCCACATTGAGCCGCGAGGGGCACCACGTGTGGAGCCATATGTTGAGCTGCCAGAGATGATAGCAGAGGAGGTTGGTTCAGCTGATAGGGCCCATAGCAGGAGCCCTCCACGTCATGCTAGGCGTGATGAGGTAGTACGAGTAGAGCACATTGTTCATAGACCTTATGACTATTATAAAGATGAGCCTATCAGAGGGTGCAGAGATAGAGGATACCCCATTAGGGATTTGTTGAGGCTGAACCCTCCTACTTTATTCGAGACCACAGAGGGAGCTGAGGCAGAGGCCTAACTCATCATCTTACACAGATGCTTCACGTTGCATCCTTATGAGGGAAACATGAAGGCTCGTGTAGCAGTACACCTATTGTGACATGCAATAGCTACCTGGTGGCGCACTGAGGAGTGCAAGCATCACCTATCATTAGACACTCTCACATGGGAGACCTTCATTAAGCACTTCAATGCGTGATACTTATTAGATCATTACAGGTAGCATCGCATAGACGAGTTTCATGACCTCCAGCAGAGAGGACTTATAGTTGCTTAGTATGAGGGTAGATTTACCGAGTTGTCTCAATATGCAGAGTATCTCCATGACGAGAAACTCCTGGTTCATAAGTTTATTAAAGGATTGAACCATAGCATAGCAGGGCCTGTTTGTATGGCAAACCCCTAGACTTTGAGTGATGCTGCTGAGAAAGCATATGTTGCTGAGGAGATACAGGGACGAGGGCAGAGTTCAGGATTGTGGGCAGCAGCAGTAGAGTTTCCTCAGACCATCACAACCACCTCATAGGGGAGGATTTAGTTTCATACCCTTACCTCCTAGGCCCCCATAGCAGCAGTAGAGAGCTAGGACACAACAGAGGGTACATGGGGGACATAATACAGGTTGGCAGTAGCAGGGCCTGCGTAGAGATCAGAGGCATTAGGGACCACCTGCGGGACCTGCGAGGTTGTAGCAGTCATATAGGGGCTCACAGGGATCCACTGGTAGGTCAGGACAACAGTAGTTGAGTAGGACTTAGACTGGACAGCTACAGGCTAGGGGCCCATGTTGTGTTTGTGGTGGAGCAGGACACCTAGCCAGAGAGTGTCCACAAGGTTTTATAGTAGGGGGACAGCCTTGTGCAGGAGGATCTGAGTAGACTTTTGGTGATGTGGGTAGGTCCCACCGTATGTTCGCAGCGGTTGATAAGCACAGGGTAATTTTCAAGCGTCAGTGATTGAGACGTTAGGTATGATAGGGGGCATCCCCATTTCTATTCTCTTTGATTCTGGTACTACCAACTCTTTCATATCTCCATCGTTAGTGGAGTGTTGCAGGTTAGTGGCCTCTAGGCATGGTGATAGGTGGGTGGTTGAGTTGGCCTTAGGGGCCAAGATGATAGTAGATGCCTTAGTCCACGATTGTGAGATTTCTTTGGAACCCTTTGCCATAGTATGTGACCTTAGAGTTATGACATTAGGATCCTACGATGTGGTGTTGGGTATGGAATAGCTTGCGGCTCATCGAGCCAAGCTAGATTGTCAAGGCGATTAGCTTCTTAGATGATCACGGTACATCAGTTGAGATAGTGGGCATGTAGAAGCCCACAACAGTGTGTATGATATCCGCTCAGCAGCTTAAGCGCTGTATGCAGAAGGGATGCCAGATGTTTGCCATCACAATGAGTGACAGATCAGATGACGAGCCTGAGGCATCTTTGGATGATCATCCCATCCTTAGAGAGTTTGTCGATGTGTTTCTAGTAGAGTTACTAGGGATACCACCCCGTCATGAGGTAGAATTTCACATTGACTTAGTGCCGGGTGCCAAGCCAGTGTCTCATGCACCCTACAGGATAACCACACATGAGCTCACAGAGCTCAAGTTACAGCTGGAGGACTTGCTCGAGAAGGGGCACATCCGACCGACCATTTCACCTTGGGGCGCTCCTATCATCTTTGTGAAGAAGGATGGGTCTCTTCGATTGTGCATGGACTATAGGCAATTGAATAAGGTGACGGTGAAGAACTGATATCCTCTGCCCTGGATTGACTATCTTTTCGATCAGATGCAGGGAGCCAGGGTGTTCTCTAAGATTGACCTGAAGTCTGGGTATCATCAGTTATGTATCACAGAGGTGGACATCCATAAGACTGCCTTCCGGACTCGTTATGGCCACTATGAGTTCACTGTGGTCCCCTTCAATTTGACGAACGCCCCTGTAGTGTTCATGAGTCTTATGAATGGGGTGTTCCATACCTACATAGATCAGTTTGTGATCATTTTCCTTGATGACATTTTGATCTATTCATGGACCGAGGAGAGCATGAGGAGCACCTACGTCAGGTTCTACAGTGTTTGAGGGAGCAAAATCTTTATGGGAACTTGGCGAAGTGTGCATTTTTCAGGACAAAGGTACAGTATCTGGGGCTTATCCTATCTGGTGATGGAATCTTAGTAGATCCATAGAAGATTAGGGCTATCAGAGATTGGCCAGCACCCACTAGTGTGATAGAGGTCAGGAGTTTTATGGGGTAAGTTGGTTATTACCATTGCTTTGTTGAGGGTTTTTCTCAGATAACACACCCCATCACTTCCCTTCAGTGGAAAGGGAAGAGTTTTCTATGGACTGAGTAGTGTGAGAGGGCCTTTGGGGTCCTCAAGGAGCATCTTACCAGTACTCCCATTTTAGCGATTCCTGATCCTGCAGTAGATTTTATGGTTTGTACGGATGCATCACTTGAGGGATTGGGAGCCATACTTATGCAGGGTGGTAGAGCGATCGCGTATGAGTTTGAGAAAGCTTAAGACCCATGAGCTAAACTACCCCACATACGACTTGGAGTTAGCGGCAGTAGTTCATGCTCTAGTTTGTTGGAGACATTTCTTATTGGGTCGTCGCTTTGAGTGCCATTAAGATCACCACAACCTTCAGTATATCTTTACTCCGCTGAATCTGAACGCCCGTCAGTGGCGTTGGATGGGGTTTCTTTGCGAGTATGACTTTGATGTCCACTACATCAAAGGGAAGGAGAACATGGTTGCTGACATATTGAGTCAGAGGTACCATGAACTCTTGACCTTGACTTTGGGTGTGGACTTGAGAGGATGCATTATTTAGCATCTACCAGAGGATGAGTGGTTTCTTGAGGTGTAGCAGGAGATCAGTTCACAGAGGGCCCTTGTGGGCAAATTTGTAGGGTATTCACTTGAGGCAGATGGGTTACTTCATCATCGACAGCGCATGTATGTGCCTCGCGCAGGTGACCTACGTACTGTAGTGTTATCAGAGGCTCATAGAGCACCATATGCGGCACATCTGGGGGTAAAGAAGATGCATGCCGACCTACGACAGTTATACCCTTGGGTGGGTATGAGATGGGATATTACAGAGTTTATTGCTCGATGCCTTGAGTGCCAGAGGGTCAAGGCTGAAAATCAGCATCCAGCGGATTTGTTATACCCACATGAGATACCTGAGTGGAAATGCGACACCATTTCCATGTATTGTATTGTTGGTCTTCCTATGTCTTCGCATCGCCATGATGCCATCATGGTGATAGTCGACTAGTTGAACAAGGTGGCACATTTCTCACCTGTACGCACGACGTACAATGTGCCAGCAGTGGCGAGAGTATTCTTAGATGATATTGTGAGATTACATGGAGTACCTCGCCACATCATTTCAGACAGGGATTCTGTATTCACTTTAGCATTTTGGAGAGCCTTGCATCAGGCATTTGGCACACATCTCAACTTTAGCTCCGCTTATCATCCTGAGACAGATGGACAGACAGAGCAGGTGAATTAGGTGTTGGAAGACATGCTTCATATGTATGTTATGGACCATTAGTCTAGATGGGAGGAGTATCTATATCTGGTTGAGTTTGCCTACAATAATGGGCATCATAGCTCATTGAGTATGCCTCCTTTTCAGGCTTTATATGACAGACCATGCAGGAGACCATTGAGTTGGGATCGGATAGAGGACAGAGTTGCCATTGGTTCAGAGTTAGTTCAGGATATGGAGTAGCAGGTCACACTGATTAGGTAGAGACTTTAGGAGGCATAGGATAGACAGAAGAAGTATGTTGATGCTAAGAGGACTGATCGGAGCTTCTCAGTGGGTGACAAGGTATTTCTTAGAGTGCAGCCACACAAGAGTCCAATCCGTTATGGAAAGGGCTCTAAGCTCGCACCATGGTTTGTAGGACCCTTTGAGATATTGGAGTGGATAGGACTTGTTGCCTATCATCTAGCGTTGCCACCTAGCCTGTCATGTATCCATGATGTCTTTGATATTTATGTATTAAGGTGATATATATCTGTTTTATCTCACATACTAGACTGGAGTGCTCTACAGTAGAGGCAGACAGGAAATTGGCTTTGGAGCCAATTCGTTTATTGGCTCATCGGACGCTGGGCCTTCAAGGTTGAGAGATGGACTAGGTTAGGGTCCAGTGGGTTCGTTATGATGAGGTCACAACGACTTGGGAGGATACAACTAGTTTGAGGGCACTCTATCCTCACCTTTTTGATGACTTCTAGGAGGAAGTTTAGTCTTGGGAGGGAGGATGTGAGGCCGATTATTTTTCCTTCTTTATTTTGATCGTTATGCATTTCAGTTGATGACATTATCAGGCTTTTAGAGACTATGGTTTCATTATGCAGATTTGATTATATCTCTTGATTTTGTTATGACATTGTTTAGACATATGGTGATTCGATTTGATCATATTTTGATACTATTTTGTGATCTGACATATGAGATATATTAGATGATGTGATTTCTAGTTATTTATTTGATAATGATTATTTGACATGTGATAGAAAAATGTAGTTTAATTCAGAAATATGTTATAGATGATTATTGTTGTAGTCGATGGCATGAATTTAATTTCAATTGCTTCGGCTATGATTATTCATGATATGATTGACACTTGATCGAGATGTGCAAGTTTTACAATTCCCAGGCCAAGGAAAATTGGAGGTAGAATTCACACATATGTTATTCCCGGTAAAACTGATCCATTCCCAAGAGTGATGAGGATCACGTTTGAAAATTGAGTGTTGATTTAAGTACTTGTTTTAATTTTATCATTTTGGCCTAGTACACTTTGTTTAAATTAATTAATATTAAGTGTTGTATAATTTTTATTGACTTCACCACTTGGTAATTGTTTTTATTTTTGAGGCCATTTAAAGTCAATTTATGACCCCCTAGGTGAACCTTAGTGTCCCAAAAGTTACCCTAGGTGGTTACCCATGGGTCTAGGGTCAATTTTGACTAACTAACCCTTAGATTAACTCACTTTTGGTCACTCTAAACTAAGGTTTAATCAAAGTGACGAAATTTGAATTAGATAAGGTGGGAGATGAGTCATGCTTTGGGAAAGACTCATCTCCCTTCCCAATGTTTGGGAATCACTTCCCTAGGAGGACTTGGGAGGTCTCCAAGACTCCCAAGTGTGTGGGACCTTCCTCCAAGACTCTCACACACGTGTGAGAGCATCTTGGAGGGAGATGGCTCTTTTAGAGAATAAGAGGATGCCATATGGCATCCCTTATCCTTATGGAGGTTTGAATGGGAATGCCACCTCACCACTTGTCCTCTCACACATGTGTGAGAGCACAAGTGGATAAGGTGATGATTGAGATGGAATTGGAGAATGACACTTGTCACCCTCACACGTCCTCTCCCTTTCAAGTGGCATAGGAGGAGGAAGGAGAAGGTGACAAGTGTCATCTTCTCATTCCTCAAGGCCAATTTAGAAGGCCTATATTACCTCCTCTTGTTGACAAGTGTGGGGTTCTAACATTTTGGAGTTTCTTTCTATTTTGAGTAATTTTGGGAAAGTTAGAGGAATTCTTGGAGATTAGAAGGTTTAGAGAAGCTTAGAGCTCATCACCAAATATGCTTCCATAATAGGGCTTTTGAAGGTAAGCTCTATGTCTTGTTCTTTACCCTTGCTTATTTATTGTGATATGTTTGTAATTTCATTGTTTATTGTTTCATTTTCTTTATGAGGGATGGGAGTCTGGTGAGAGCACCTCCATTTGGAGGTAAGGCTCAACTTGTTTTGGGTAGGGGAAAGGAACCTCCTTGAGGTCACTCCCATATTGTGTTATTTATGCCTTGAGGGCTTCTTACTTGTTGTGGAGATTATTTGAATGGCAAGAGTGCCATGGAAGTTATTTTGAGATATTAAGGAGTTGTGGTTTTGGAGGTTTTGGCTTGGTATTTTTGTGTGGCCTTTGAAATAGAGGGGTCCATTCCCTAGCCCCATCAAACTCATTTTTTTGAGTTGTGTTATGTGCTTATCCTTGGGGTTGATTTTTGTGTTGTTATTTTGGTGTTTGTTGTGGTATGTTTACAACCGTGTGAATCCTTACCTCCCTAGCTCGGGGGTGACCCAATTGCAGGTCTAGCGTAGGGAGGAGGGCATTTGGATGTGGCTGGGTTTTCCCCTAGTTGTGTTTTTGTGTAGGTGTTTAAATGAAGAAATGGAGCTTGATGAGAAGTCCATTTTTGTGTTGCTTGGTCCTTGTTGTTGGCTGTTTGAGCCATGGCCTTTGTGGCCCTATTGTATTTATTTTTGTTAAGATATTTTGCCATAGAGTTGGCTGTTATAAGTGTTGTAATGGATACTTTCTTATGTTTTATTAAAATGTTGTTTATTTCCTATGTTGTGGAGTTGGGGAGTTGTGAAATGCATGTGAAATTTTATATAGTTTTTTGTCATTATTCTTTGCAAAAAAATATATATATGAGTGTTGTTAAATAAATTTTATTGCATATAAAAGAAAGGAATAAAAATTATTAAGACTAGTTTTCTGTTGGTTGCATTAAGAGTTTCATAGTATTTGTTGTTGTTGAAAATTGAATGGAATGTATTTTCTACCTTGTATAATTCTTTCAAAAAAATAAAAAGAATTATCTATATAAATTTATGCTTTTCAAAAAAAAAAAAAGGAATTTAAGGGAAAGCTAGTAATTTAGTTTATCTTATAGATCTGAAAGTTAGTAATCTATTAGTTAATCCATTTTTTTTGAGATGGTTAGTGTTGTATGTATTTACATAAATATATATACCCATATATATATATATAGAGAGGAATATATATATTCCTCTCTCTCTCTCTATATATATATATATTTATTATATTTGAACTTAGCTTGCTGTTCTTTTTTTGTTCTTCATTATTTACTGTGTGAATATAAAAATTTGTTTAAAAAAAGAGAAGCTCATATGATTGTTGTATATGTTAAAATGTATATATGTACAATGATATATATATGTCATAGAATGAGATTTAGATGCAAAAAAAAAATAGAGGGCGAATTTAAACCCTAGCGCTGGAGTTTGTTTTGGTGTTTTTAAAAAAAACAAAAAAAAATATATAGGCGCAGAGGGACGACGACCCAGCCACCGCTCCTCTACCGTGCTGCTACTGTGGTTGTGGGGGGGGGGGGCACGGCCCCCTCCCCACATCGTTCCCCCTTTTTTTGTAATGTCCAGTGGGTGTGGGGGGAGGCACGACCCCCTCCCCACATTGTTCCCCCTTTTCTTGTAACACCCAGCCCTTTGTCGAGACTCCCGCCGCCCTCCTCTGTAGCCAACACCCCACTCTCTGCCTTCCCTCCACTGTTACCACCGTGTCTAAACTCTATCCCTCGCTGCAACTCCTCCACGCGCCCTTGTTGAATGTCGTTCGGCCTTCTCCTTACTATATGAACCTTGCAACAAGATTTTTAAATCTTAACCTATACATTTTATCTCTTCTTGATACCTATATATATATATATATCATGTTGTCTCAAAAATAAAGAAAAAAAAATACAGAATAAACCAATAGTTAAATGGGACTCTTGTTAACTGAATCATACCTTTGTGAGGTTCATCAATGGCAGCCATGGATCCTTTTCAAACCCTAGCCTACATGAGCATGAGGCAAAACAAAAAAAAGAGAAGAGGGAAAGAGATAGAGGATTAGGGTAACAAAACAAAGAGAAACAATAAAATGTATTTAGGGCTCCTCATTGAGAAAACCAAGTTTAAAATAAAATTAGGGCTTTTCCAATTTAGAAAACAATATTTTAATCGTGAGGAGAATGTGAGGAGGTGATTTTTATTTCTTATTTTTTTTGTTCTGCATTTTGCCCTTGTTCTTTTAACCTTGGAGTTTCATTTATTTTGTTTGAATTTAAATGGGGTTTTACATTTTTATTTTATGGCCTTGTGAAAGTATATTTTTCTTTAAGGGAGGGATTAATTTTGTTTTAACTAAGGAAAGTATTCCCTTTGCATTTAATTCTTTCTGTTAGGTTATTTATTTTAATTTTTCCCTTGAGAGATTTTATATTTTTTAATTATTTATCATTTTTGCTATTATTTTACGGGAAGGAGTATTTTAATCTCCTCCCTTCTCTAATTTCTGAGTTTGTTAATAAATGTAATGCTGAAATTATATTTATTAATAGACTCAAATTTGAAATCCTTTTTGGCATTATATTTTTATTTTCTTAATATTTTATTTTAATTTTTTTTATCTTTTTATGCAAGGTCGATTTATTCGACCTTGGCAGGGTATTTATTTTGTTATTTTAATTTGTTTTAAATTTGTTCTTAAGTTTAGATTTTTATTATTAAAATTTTATTTAATTACTTATTGGAGTTCTATTTTAAAAAATTTTAAGTTGATTATTGAAAATGCGTTATGTTGTCAAAATTTTCCTAGATTTCTAGGGTTTAATGTTTACGATATTTTATTTACTTTTATCTCATCATTCCACTTTAATCATGCATCCATCATGCCACTATTTTCTTAATCATTATTTTGATTTCAATTTGACCTGAGTTAGGGTTAGGTTTTGAAGCTAGCAGAATCATCTTCACACCTAGGAAACTTAGGGTTCGGATTTAAAATCAGTCTAACCCTAAAAATGACACACTTCGTGTCGTATACCCCTTAGACGACTATCATCACACAGGGGACTGAGTGGGACAACGCACCTCCTAAATTATTGTTGGCATGGTTACGCCTTATGCGTATTGCCACCAAGCACGCAGACACGTGCGAGGGGGTTCCTAGGGATAGGTAGAAATTTTTTTCATATTTTGTGTCATGACCACATGGGGAATGTGGACATGACACGTGTGTTGTGTGTCATGACCGCATGGGAAATGCGGGCATGACAGATATTCAAATTACACAAGAAGATGCTATGAAGATAGAAGATGATTTGATATTAAGTGGATTATGGAAAGCCCATCAGATGGTAAACCATTTGGATTACGAACTTGTGAAGAAATCTATCATGCCCAAATGAAGCATTCAACTTGTAGGTTTTCTAAAAACACGACATTCTCCTACTGAAAGTCTTAATCTCTCTATTTTTTATTCAAACTAGTTTTGTAGAAAAGAGGTAAATAATGTAGAAATCAAGCCTCAGGTGAATAGAAGAATGGAAGCCTTTTATTTCCATTATAAAGAAGAGAATGATAGATCTAAAAGCCCCTCTAATGGTGTATTAAATGAACAATCCATCCATGATGCTAGTTGTAATGAGGGTAGTATAGATAGTGTTGTTTTGTCATCCTTATCTGTTGCAGAAATGGAATCATTCACATTTACTGGTGATGAAGAACAACCCAAGGCTACACAACAGGAAGATGAGGTGCTGAAAGTTCATTCTCTAGAATGCATGCAAGTTGAATATGAAAGCTTCTCTTTTTCTAAGCAAGATGATACAGAGGTATGGCTGCAATAAGAGGTCAGAAATGATCTTTCATTTGAATCTTTTCATTTTGAAAATTTGGATGCCAAAATTTTTAAACAAGAATTAGAAGATGGTGTCATAAGTAGTCATGATAGTCTAAATGAAAGTAATCAAATGCTTGAATATGATGAGCCTCATGTTGTCTACATCCCAAACTAGTGTCTTAATGCATCAGAGGATGATTTTTTATGTGAAGAAGAGGTCACCATGTCTGATTGGCAAATTTTGAATGAATATGATTTGGTGAACCATGAAATTGCTGACCCTGATCTTATAAAGAAAAAGGAGGTTGTGCTAGTTGGCAGTGATTTTTAGCCTCAAGAAAATATTGTTTGTAATTCATATTTTGGCCTCATCCACTTCCAGTTTTGCATGAGACATGTATGGCTGATGATTGGTCATCCAATGGTTCAAGTGGTTGTTTTTAGACATGGGACGTCAATTTGTCAGTTGAGAGGAATGATCATACACAAGAATGTGTGGATTCAAAATTTTTAAACAATGAGGTCACTTCCATGAACAGCACCAGTAAATGGTTTTTATCTCATGGTTTATGTGTGGGTTGTCCAATCCAGGGGCTAATTTCTTCTTACTTGCAAAATCAAGTGCCTTCTGATATTATACATGAGGTCATTTAGGCGGATGCTAATAGTTATGTGCTGGGTAATGCCAATGTGAGTTGTCAAATTGAAGGAGTGTACAAGGGAGATTTGCTTATTAAGCATCAAATCATATCTAGTGAGTTGTTATATAACACCATTCTTATCTTTTTGATCGTGGTGGTCACAAGTTGGTAGCTATTTATGTGTGGGCTCCTCATCCACCAACCATTATTTCATAGAGATTGCTATTTCTCCTAGCCTATTAAGGGATTCACATGACTATCCTGGAGTCATCTGAGGTAGGGTCTTCTAGATGATGTACATATTAGGAGTTTTTGCTATGTTGGTAGTGTAGTTTCATTTCTCGTTGGTCCCATTTTTGGCTTGCTTGGGATCCTTTGTCCCCTGTGCTCTCTGACTCTATTGCCCCTTGGATTTATGCACTGGCCCGTACTTGAGATTTTGGGTTCCTTACTTCGTCCTTGCAGTCCTCGTCCCCAATTAGAGCCTGTTGTTTCCCCAAAAATTTGAACTTGAAATTTTTCAAGTTTTTTTGCATTCACTTATATGTTCAACAAACCTGCCAAATCATGAAAATGATTTAACCTAAAAATCCTGCAAGCTGGTAAAAATTCCTTTTACATGCTTGATCTCGAGTTCATTTTTGCACAATATGCCCAGTCTTTAAGCCAAAACATTATCATAGATAAAGTCATTAATTTTAGAGGCCCAAATGTTTAAGACTTTTAAATTTCAACTTTTTGTTGTTGGGGATATCACTAGTTCATGAACCTCATAAAGTTTCGACACCTCTCTATTTGCAAGTTCTGAAGTTCATGAAATGGCCGACATTCCACCTCCTCTTTGTTGTTGGGGAAGTTGAAAGTTTTGGAACTTCACTCTAATAGTTTGAAAGTTTGTAAGAGCTCTAATGGCCTAACTTCCTTCATTGTCAGAGGTTTTTGAAATTTTGGAGTTCTCAATATGTGATTCAATGGTTCTACTTTTTTGTGACTCTACGACCTTCCAATGGATTCCCAGTTTTCAAAGCATCGCCAGCTCATTTGATTATCCGTACGACATATCATGAGAATGCCTTTTCAGGAGTTATGAAATATGAGCTCAATCTTAAGACTCATTTCTCAAAGTACAAAATCAATGATGCATTAATTACCTCTTAAATGACAAGTGTAATGAAGCTCACTAAGGTGGTAGCATGACATCAACAAGTTAAAACCCATCATTACCTACTGGCATAATTGAATCAGCTTGTCTATAGAGAAAGGTGGCAGTACCTCTAAGTTTAGTTTTTATCAACCAAAACATTTTCAAAATGGGACTTCCTGCGAGTAATGAGACTTGGGATGATGAACCCATGCCCATCCTGTAACCTGATTTGAACTGGGCCGAAGAAGAGTAGATTGATATCATCTCCCAGTTGTACTCAGTTGCGTAGAAAGAGAAGACTAGCTATACTAAATATCGTAGGGTAATCTTCATTCTAGAGGAAGAGGAAGAACGTGCTGAATTGCATAATCTCTTCATGGAAATAAGACTGGAGTTAGGAATCACCCCCGTACTTGGGACTATCTAATGCCACTTGTTTGGCATGCATGAAATCTTTTTGTAATTAGTGTTGGTAATCAAAATTTTGATGTAATGTAACTATTTTGAGGTCGCTTTCTTGATAGCGATTACTTAGAGGACTGTTACAGACAATTATGTTTAGGTATATTTTGAGGTTTTGAAAAACTATAAAAGGGAGGACTTTTGAAGGGGGAAGGCATCTTTTCCCATCTATCCAAGAGTAGGGGAACAACTTGTTTTTCTTTCTACACAATTTTGTTGTATAGGGATGTGGAGGTTTTAAACTCTCATTTTGCATTTGGGAAATAAAGGATATATTTCAAATCTGTGTATTTGTTAATGCTTTCTTTTGGTTGCAAATGGACTTTGAATCTTTGTAATCACTTTCAAATGTGTGTTCTGTTATGCTAGATTGTGTGGGTATTTATTTTTATTCATCTATCAAAAGGGGATCTGTTGTTCACGTCTTATTGGGTATGGTTCGTGGATGTAAGATAAATGGACTAGGTGTCATTTATTCACATTCATTTCTTTCCGAATAATCTTTCGCATATATTTTCTTAGTTATAAATAGGTGTTAGTTTACCTTTTCTGCTTTTTTATCAAAAGCATATCCTGCACTTACATTCATTGTATATCATAAAAGGGAGTTGTACCTCTAAAATTTAGAGGAGAATTGCCAATTCAATGGTAATTCCTCCAACTGTTAGTTACATTTTTGTTCTTCATTTTGGGCATACTGAGTCATTTTCACAACTATCTTGGAAGGAAAAATCTGTATACCAACACTAACTTAGTTATATTGATCTTACAGGGTCTTTTAGCATCTAATTTATTTGATTTATGCATGCAAGTTGTTGTATTTGCAGACATTCATCCTATTTTGTTCACAAGCTAATTTATTTGTGGGCATGCTTTTTTCCTTTTTGACCTAAATGAGAACTTACCTATTGTTTGTTGTCTGGTTTTGGTGCAGGATAACAGATTTAGCTTTCCATCCAACCCCTGGCCTATCAAAAATCAACTTTCTTACCTTTCGACAATGCATTTAACTTTATTTCTTGGATTTTACAAGATAGAGGCGGAAACTTGCCTCTGGAAAATAGAATCTCACCTTTGGCATATAGAACCACACTTTTGGAAAATAGTGACTTACCTTTGGTCGGCAAAAACTCACCTCTAGTATAATCTCTTATGCCTTTGGTTAACAGAAATTTGCCTTTGCACACTGTTTCTGCGCTTTTGGTTTGATTATTTACTTTTTCTAACAAGAGGTTTCTTGGAACTAATCATAACTTTTGTAACCTCTTATAGCTTGATAGAGAAACAAAGGAGAGATTTCTAACAACTCTGATGTAGGACGCTTGTCAAAGGATCTATTTTTATCACTAAGTCTTAGAAACACTTCAACTTCTTAAAGAGAATTTACGATTGTATACTTTGTCTTGAATATCTAAGCATGTATGCTCTCTCCTCACACCGAAAGGTGATCTTGGAGATTAGAAATACTAATATTATTCACTTATTGCTTTATTTTCTTTATCTTCAGGGACTCGAGAGTCATACTATTCTATTCTCTCGCATTGCAAAATAATCTTGAGAATCAAAAGTACTCGATATCCTTTCTAGGGGGCCTTCTAGGCATTTTCATCACCTCTAGGGATGACCTCAACTACATATTCTGGTACGATATATAAATGTTATGAGAATCAAAAGACTCATTTCAAAGTAAGGACCCCTTCTTGCTAAGCAAAATCCTTGAGATCCTTGGTCTGCCAAGACTTGATTTAGTTTGAGCAAGGTCAGAAGTTGGGACACCCCCATTCATAGACTTGTTCCCCCATACCTAATTTATATTTGGGGACTCCTTAGACACCTTGTGATCTTAGATAAGACATTTGACCATCATATCCTTCGGTACACATCACAGATAGATGGAGGAGAATAGCTCATGCTTGTACCTTCATTGATTAGAGATAGAATACATTTTTTGGTAAGATGTAAGTGTCTCCAAGAGTAAGAGGTGTAAGGTGGTCCATAATCTTGCATTCCCTACCTATCCTAGCAATGATAAGATGGTATTAAGGGGGTGGAAATAGCCATTATCTAATAGTGGAGATTTAAGCTGTAACTAAGTGAGTCTGTGAGATGTGACACTCCTACTTGAATAATTTTAGGTTGTTGTACAAGTGTTTGACATGAATTATTGTTATCTACCTATATTCACAATTTGTTTATCCATGGATGTTAATAGCCTTGCGTACCCAACTCCAAAGAGTCAATCAACATCCATTGTGTCTACTTTGTTTGATTTCTCTTGCTAAAGAATTCCAAAACTATCTTTTGAACAAACAAATTGTCATAGAAACCAACCTTTGAGCTACAAAACCCTACTTTTGCACACTATTACTACACCTTTGGCGGATAGATCTACACAACTGGCACATAGAAGCTCACTTCTAGTTGACAGAACCACGCCGCTAGCTAATAGAAATGCACCTTCAACACACAGAAACTTGCCTTTGGTATTATTAATATTTCCAACTTGTTTTACATAATTGTGCCTTTGAATTATCCTGACACACCTCTAGCATACAAAAACTCACCTTTGGTCAATAGTCCTACACTTTTGGTCCATAGAACCATGCCTTTGAGCTATCGTGCTACCACTTTTGAGCTATTTTGATACTGCCTTTGGCGTATAGTCATGCACTTCTGGTTAATTACAGTCATTAGTCATATTTACACCTATAGTCATAAAACATCAACCTTCAGACAAAATTACCCTCAGACGTAATATCCTACAGACCATCCATCCTCATTACTCCAGTCATGAGATCAGTTTCACCCATCTTCATATCAAAATTTAGATTTTTAGAGATTTTATCCTCTTGAGATTATATATCATCATCATCGTCATCAAAACAACCCAAACATTGTCCATCTATTTATCTTCAGTTTGGCTTTCATCCCAAAATCTAGATCACATCTTTTAGTTTGTCTTTGATTTGAGAAATTACCTCTCTTAGATCCTTAAAGATAAATTAGCATCCTTTTAGTGACATAGCTAGCTTAGGAGAGTGGATTCTCTTGGGTTGGTCAAACTCACTATATATATTTGTCTCTCCTTGAGGTCATTAGTCTATCTCTTGGAAGATCATCCATATCACATCAACAATTGATCTAGGTTCTATCAATCATCCCCCAAACAACCACTCAAACCAATCATCCTAATAGTCTCAACCTTGTCACAAAAGTCCAAACATCACTCCATCCAAATCTTTGTCATAGAAAATCTAAAAATCATATGAATGTGACTAGAAATTGACACTGATTAGCCATAGAGGCTAGCCAAAACAATCCCCAAAACAATCCTCAAAACAATCCCCAAAACAACCCTCAAGATGTCAACACTACATTGATAGATGCTACACAATTCACCATGAGTTTGAATCCTCATGAGTTTCTTCCAAAATGATACACTGTCGGTCCCTCTTCATCTCATTAATATGGACAATATCAAATAGGACAAACATCCCAAGAAGTGTCACAAGACCAAATTGAAGAATTGCAAAATCTTGAGATTTTAGACACCATAGATAGGCTCTTAGCTTCCAATCCTAATAGATTCTTTCTTTTACTTGCTAAGCAAGGAGCTAAGTTGCCTAATGATTTTGACACATCCACAATCAAAGAGCAAGACCCCATTAATGATGTTATTGCTGCTATGGGTAGGTCACACCTAACTCCTATTCAAACCATGTCTACCATAGAAACCTCAATTCTAAATTCACCTTCACATGGTGTTCCTCTAACACCCTTCACCTATTGCACTTGTAACATACAAGGTTCGTATTCCTTTTGCAATCAACTGCTTTGTGTCCAAAGTGATTATAGATATAACAATAGCCATTAAATGAATAATTATACCTGTACATATATACTTGTCTTACTGGAATACTTCTTTTGAACTTTCTTCTTTGATTGTGCATTTTTATAAATTCATCTTTGGTCATCTCCTCAGATTCACTTTTCTTTTTACCTTCAAGGGAAGAAACATGACTTAAATCAATTTTCCTTCTGGGAGTCTCTCTAGCTTTGAAACACTCTCCTTCTTCATATCCTAAATCAATTGTGTTTTGATGATGCTTCTGTTTACCCAACATCTCATGTAACTTGTATGTACTTTCTTCAAATTCCTAATACTTCTTGGACAAAACTTTGAGACCTTCATAATCTTTTCTCAGATTGACAATTCCACCCTATAATTTTAGATTTTCAATCCTTTTAACCTCAAGATCAGATTTTGATATATTAGCTATCCCCTTAGCTTCCTCAATTTCAGTCTTGAGTTTGATAATCAATTTTTTTGAATCATCAATTTGTGTCCTTAAACTCACAATCTAACTTCTTGCCTCTTCAAGTTCATAGAGTGCTTTGTCTTTGAAGTCTTTTTCTTGTTGTAGTTGCAATTGTAATTTCTGGTTCTCCTTTTTATATTTCTCGAGTTCACTTAGAGAACATATGAGCTCTCCTTCTATATCAACTTCAAACTCTTGTTCATCATCACTTATAATGTGATCTTCTTCTGAAAAAGATTGGACCTCAATTCCTTCATGTGAATGTCTTCTATCATTGTCACTTTTCTCACACACCAAGTTGACCTCTTCTTCAAGTGCATCATCTTGATAAATTCTTTTCAACTCCTTCCACATCTCCTGAGCTATTTTACAATGTAAAACTTGACAAAAATTTCATTAGATAATCCAGATAAAATAGCCTTCTTTGCAGTGTCATTGTATTCATAAGCCTGTTTATTACTTGTATCATCAGGTGATAGAGAGGAAATAAAATAACCATTCTCAATAGACATCCATACACCATATCCTAATGAAAATAGATAGGCTTGCATCCTAAAACACCAAACAAAGAAGTCTAAACCATCAAAGAAGGGAACATCTAAAAACTTATCCTCTAATTTAATACCTGACTCAACTTTTGAGACATTTCTATCAACTGATTTTATATCAATATCTAAATTTGATACAGATTGCACCTTTTGATCAGAATGAGACTTGACATTTCTCATGTTCTTATTTCATTTGCACTTACCCATGGTACTCCACTAACAGGACCTACTTGAGCTTATTAGACTTCAAAAAAGGGAACCTATGCTCTGATACCACTTGTTGGAATCTAGGACAATACTGAAGGGGGGGTGAATCAGTGTTATCAAACTTTTTAACTTTTTGCAACTTTTGAATTACAAGACAAAGGGAATAAAGAAGACATAATAAATCTATCAAATTCATATGCACAAGTATGATGATGAAAAGAGTGAACAAAAACTTATATGTAAAACATCTAAAACACACACATAGAGACAAATGATGACACATAAATTTTAGGAGTGGAAAACCCTCTTGGGGTACAAAAACCACTCAAAATTGCCTCACTGGCTTATTCAAAACCTCATTGACGAAGGAAGCTTCACTAGCTTTACAAAAATGCCTCACTGGCACATAAAGCCTCACTGCCAAATTCAACCACCATCAAAACATACTGCAAGGTGTGCAAGAAATGATTGCATCTCAATCAGATTTGCACCATTACATAACCTGTCTTCTTTGAGTTTGTATATCTCTTTTCAAACCAATCTGACTATCAGTCTCATTATCTATTTACAACCAATTCACCTGATGCACAATCATCTGCATATTGTCTTCATGGTTCAATCTGTAAATTTGTTGCTACAAAGAGGTTTTCATTACTGTACATTTTTATCCACACACAAATTCTCACCTATCAATGCACCTGTAAAACCATTATATACAAATTTTGAATGTCTTTTCATATTCCTTTCCTCTGCAAAAAATCATCTTCAAAAATTCATTGACCTTTCATATTCATTTCAATCTAAACATTTTATCTTTAATAAAAATCTCTCTAACATCTACACGACATTCAAAATCATCAAAAATAAAATCTCAATCATACAAATAAAGAAATAACTTTTGATATTCCTTTCTCAAAATTCTTCTCCTCTCTGCATTTTGAACACTTTTCAATATCCTTCACTATCTTCATCTTTTTTCAAAACAATTTTATCAATAATATTCATCAACTTGTAATAAAGAATTGAATGACCCTGTAAATAATTGACCTTTTATTTCTCTTCAATAGAATAATCAATCTACTCTTGTAAAAAATAAAATCTTCAATCTTTTCATTTTCCTTGTCTCTGCAATATCATCTGGTAAAAATAATATCTACAAACAACCTGCTGCCATTAAAAATCCATTTTGCATTCATATATATCTTTTCGTAAAAAGAAACTCTCTCCTTTCTAAAAAATAATTTCCTCTTTAAAAAACTTCCTTTTTTTTAATTCTTTCATGTCACGAGGAGAGTTTAAATATAGAATAAAATCTTCAAAAAATCTCCTTAAAAAATTCACAAAGATCTACCTTTTTAATCATACTAAAAATACTCTGTTAAAAAGATCATCTGCAGTCTCGACGGTCAAATGAACTTCAAAGTTCAAGCACATAGTTTGATTTCTTATTTTAAACTCTATCCATGGATTTAAATCTGCGCGCTCTCTATAGGTTTAAACTTAGACCATTGATGGTCTTTTCTCGCCTGAGCACTTATAAGAGAAGACCGGTGGCTTCGGTAAATGCTAGACAAGAGGCCAATTTCCAAATGTTCTTAAAGACCCTTTAGGAGGTAATAATAAGTGATATGACTTACAATTATAAGTCAACTTAAAAATAGAACAAAAAGTGATTCAACTCTTAATGGGTGGAATAATGGTTTGAAGACATAGAAGGCACTTAATATTTTAAGACATAGAAAGACATTAAGTCTTTAGAACAACATTGCACTTGAGATCTCTTCAACACCTCAATACAGAGCTTAAATTTCTGCTATCTGCCAACCTCCTACTACACAATGAATGTGTCATGAAGCATATTGAAGACATCCTAATAAAGGCATATTAAAGGCATCATGATGAAGGCAAATTTAAGGCATCCTCTCAACATTATACCATTTCAACACCATATCAAAATCTTGTATGCACTGCAAACACAATATGTATCAGATCCTATTACTCATCTTGCAGCAGTATGAACATTAAGCACTATCAAGACAATTACTTATATTGAATGAACAATGTGTGTTTCTTCATCACCACACCAAACTTCAAATACCATGGAATGATAAAAACCTTCCTGATCTGCTCTCTTGATGTGATCACTATTGATGTTGTGATCTATCCTCTTTATGTGGACTATATTACATTTCAACTCTAAAGAATGACATCTTCATCAACACTGAACTCATGAGTTGAGATAAATCTAACAACCATTATTATGAAACATTTGAAATGAGAATCAAACTTCTCCTGAGATTTTCTCAACATCACTGATTAACTGGGATGAATTCAACTGAACACCATGAAGATATATGAGCATCCATTCAAAAATCAATGAGACATCCACATCAATCTCCATTGTCATGAAACAACTCCACAAAGCATTTAGAGTATGAAGGACATACAACACCTCCATCATTACACTTCATAACAACATGAATAAGTAACACCAAGTCCCAATAATCACCATGATTGGATAACAAGCATTATGGAGCACCTGAATGACAAGCATAACAATTATCTTTGCATCAACAACTCAACACCTTTTTGACATCAATGACAATCAATCATCAATCTCCCCCTTTGTCATTGATGGCAAAACTACATGATACAATTTCTCTTTCTCCTCGTTTTTGACATCTGATGACAAAGACTCAAATCTATTTGCTCCCCCTATATTGAAGTGCACAAACAAATCACTGCTCATAAATATTACTGGCAATCACAGACAAGGACAGACATAACTTGTTTTTGTTTATTTATTGGAAAACCATTTTCTTAGCGGGTAATCAACTTCATGTCAAATTATTGAACTTTAGCATTATTAGTGCAAAGCAACTATGTTGTGGGCACAAACCAAGCAAGACTAGAACCAAAGCCATCTTGTTTTTTAATGCATATGCTTATCACTAGGCCACAACTTGCACACCGTGATTATATTTGCTTTGAGGAAAAAGATATTTCAAAGCCTTTTTCTTATTAAGTGATGAAGTCAGTGCTCTATAGTATATTCTTTGTATTCTGGTAATGCTCCATAACTTTTTTTGTTGCCACAAACCCTAATGTGTCAAATTTAGAATCTTCGTCAAATTTTTCTATCTCCTCCCATTTGCTAACATTTTTCCCTATTTTCCACAAATGAATAATAGATTTGCTTAACCAAATAACAAGTATTCAATCAGGAATAAAAAAACTATTTTCTTATACAACGAGGGAACAAAACTTTAATGTCTTCAAAAAATTCTATCCTCCACAAATCTCAACACCAAAAAATGAAATTAAACGAAAACATATGAGGCTAAAAAAAATTATTACAGTTTTCCTTGATCTACCTGTGATGATTTGATATTTGATGTTCTTTTATCATATAACCGTGGGTAAATCTTTTTTAAAAACAACGAATTCTTCCCCAAAAAAATGAAAACAAGGTACCTTAGGTAAGTATCCAACAAGAAGAAAAGAACATTACCTCTAACCCGTAGAAATCACACTTAGTTCTGACAGGTTCATGTGCAGCAGAAGAGAGACAATAAATAAGAAATTTGTAAGACGAACGGATTTCTGACATCAGCAGAAAGCCTTTTTGATCCACGGATATCCTATAAAATGGATTATCATATTTATCAGAATAAACTAAGCCATCCATGGTCTGATAGCATATCCTATGACGAAAAGGGACTACCAAGGATATATTGCTATGATGTGCTATTCTATGATTACTCTGCTCATATCGATCCACGTCCATAGCGTATAGATGGACAGTTTCCAAAGAAAGATGGGAAGAGAGGACTTGCATTTTCTGCAGCAAAAGAGTGGTTGAAATTGAGCCACACTTCATCAAGGACTAATACACATATGCACAATGAAAACAACTTGAACGTGGGCAGTCTTAGTGAGCTATTGAGGAAAAGAGTGTTAAAACAATGGAACAGCGAAAAAGAAAAGAACAGTAAACAATCACACAGTGCAAAGATATTTAACGTGGTTCACCATATGTATGGCTACGTCCACAAAGCAGGGGAAAACTCTTATATTAGTTTGTTCTCAGATGATGTTTACAACAGCATATACACATGCTTTTATAGATTATAATATCCGCCAAGAGAAAGAGCTGAAAATGAAGAGTCACCACAAAAGGACGAGGTGACCATTGGGTTTCATATCCAACAATCTCCCACTTGAAACCCAACGACTGCTGCAAACATTCAGATCTATTCCCCTACTTTAAGCCTATTGTTAGAGTTTGACAATGCCGAGAGAAGCGCGGCAGAATTCAAACTTCTCTCGAGGTACAACCTTGGTCAATGCATCAGCCGGATTGATCTTGGTGTCGATCTTCTGAACTTGCAACTTGCCTTCTTCAATCATGCTACGGATGAAATGATACCTCAGCTCAATGTGTTTGGTTCTGTTATGGAATGCCGTATTCTTGGCCAAATGAATAGCGTTGTTACTGTCACAGAAAAGTGTGAAAGCTTGCTGTTTCGAACCCAATTCAGTAAACAAATGCTGCAACCAAACCATTTCTTTTGCTCCTTCAGTGAGAGCAATGTACTCAGCCTCAGTAGTAGAAAGAGCAACTACTTGTTGCAATCTTGAGACCCAACTGATTGCTGCCCCGGCAAAAGTGAAAACATAGCCGGATGTAGACCTTCTTTTATCCAAGTCACCCGCCATATCGGAGTCAAAGAAGCCTTGTAGCTGTGCAACTTTCCCACCAAAACATAAGGCATAATCTGAAGTGCCTTTTAGATACCTCAATATCCACTTCACAGCTTCCCAATGAGTTTTTTCAGGATTACTCATGAACCGGCTCACAACTCCCACTGCTTGGGAAATATCAGGACGGGTGCATATCATTGCATACATAAGACTTCCCACGGCTGAAGAGTATGGAATGTTCTTCATGTAGTCTTGTTCTTCTTGTGTCTTGGGGCACAATGCTGAAGACAAGTGAAAATGATCGGCAAGTGGAGTGCTAACTGGCTTAGCACTTTTCATATTGAATCTGTCCAAAACTTTTTCAACATATTTTTGCTGAGACAATCTGATTTCTTTCTTCTTTCTATCCCGAATGATGGTCATGCCAAGAATCTTCTTTGCTGCCCCGAGGTCCTTCATTGCAAATTTGTTTCCCAAGAGTTGCTTCAAATCAGCAATGACTCTCATGTTGGTGCCGGTAATGAGCATGTCGTCAACATAGAGTAGCAACAAAATAAATTCACCACTTGGCAAAACCTTGTAGTATAAACATGGATCAGATTCAGAGTGCGTAAACTGATTTTCCATCATGAAGTTATCAAACTTGATGTACCACTGCCTTGGGGCTTGTTTTAGCCCATACAAGCTCCTCTTTAATCTGCAAAACAGATTTTCATGCCCTTGCTTGACAAAACCTTCTGGCTGATGCATGTACAATTCCTCTTCTATGTCACTGTGGAGAAAAGCAGTTTTGACGTCGAGTTGCTCAAGCTCAAGGTCATAAACTGCTGTCAAACCCAAAACAGCTCGAATTGTGTTCATTCTCACAACTGGTGAGAAAATCTCATTGAAATCCACTCCCTTTTGTTGATCATATCCTTTCACAACAAGTCTGGCCCTGTAGCGTTTTGTGCCGCCTTCTTCCTCTTTGATTCTGTAGACCCACCGATTCTTCAAAGGTTTGCGATCAGGTGGAAGCCGGACCAGATCCCATGTATGGTTTGCCATTAGAGAGTCCATTTCATCCTTCATTGCTGCCATCCATTTCTCACTGTCCCTGTCATTGCAAGCTTCTCAAAATGTATTTGGTTCTGATATGTCAGCAACGAGCAATTGATAGTCATCAAATTTTGGAGGAGGTTTCCTCTCTCTGGTAGACCTCCTCAGTGAAGGAATTTGCCCTTGTATACTGCCCTGTGCAATGCTCTATTCACTAGCAACATTCCTCTGTTTTCCAACATCACTGTCATGTATTTCTGTATTGTTCCTCATAGAACTAGATGAGTTGTCGAATTTAGAGTTTACCTTGTCCATTAATACTGGTAACTCTCGTACTGGTGGTGTGGGAAAAGGACCTCTTTGCTATGCATCAACGTATGTTGACTGTGTTCTATGATGAGAGGGCGTAGAAAACATAGGGGACGGCAGATTTAAAGTGGTTTGCATTTGCTCTGTTGATCCTGTAACTGGCAATGATGGAACATTCACTGGCTGCATTGAGATACCTTTTACATTGTTTGGAGACTGTCGACCTCCTTCCTGAGGCCACGGGTGAGGGAACACATTTGAACGCCCTTCATTAGTCTGTGTATTGTTTCTGACTGGCAGCGTAGAACATTTTGCAAGCTGCGTGGGATCTTCTACAGGCTACGTTGGATAGAAAACAGTCTGCAATGGACAGTTATTGGCCTGCGTGGCATCCAAAGAAATTGAATTGTTGGGAGGCAGCATATGTGGTCTGACCCCAATGCGTGGGTTTATACATTCCTCAGCCCGCGTGGGATTATATGCAACTGTATCTTTAGCGTTCTTATGACATGAGCCAAGGATTCCTCCGGCACTATTGTTATTATCCACCAGGCTTTCATCTATGTTATGCGGTAGATGTATAACTTGAGGCTGTGTGGGAATAACACCCATTTCATAGGTATTTGATGGCAGATGTGAGCCTGAGCGCTCATTAACATTAACAGAAATTGAACCAAAATTTAGTGGCAAGGCTCCCACTTCATCTGACATTTGAACTGTACCTTGTGTAGATGACTGAGAAATGCCTCTGGCTGCTAGTGACGGATGTGGAGACTGTGAATCACACCCATTGAAAATGTCATCCAACGAAATATATTCTTTTGTAGATGTCCTCTGTTCTTGCAAGGCAGGAAACACTTTTTCATTGAAGATCACATCACAGCTGCGAATGATTTGTTTTGCAACAGGATCCCACAATCTGAAACCGTATTGCTCTTCCCCATAACTGACGAAGATGCATCGTTTGGATTTGAAATCCAATTTTGTTCGCTTTTCTTTTGGAATGTGAGCGAACGCCTCGCAGCTAAAGACCCGGAGGTGATGGTAAGAGATCTTCTTTTCAAACCACTCTTCTTCCGGAATATCAAAATCCAGCTTAGTAGAAGGACTTCGGTTGATCAAATAAACCACCGTGTTAACTGCCTCAGCCCAGAATTCTTTACTCATTCCAGCATTTGAGAGCATGCTACGTGCCCTCTCTAGAATCGTGCGATTCATTCTTTCGGCTGCACCATTTTCCTGAGGTGTAAATGGTACAACCTTGATGTGCTGAATGCCGTTGTCTGCACAAAAAGCATCAAAATCTAAAGAGTAAAACTCCCCCCCATTGTCAGTTTTAAGACATTTAATTTTGCTCCCAATTTGATTTTCAGCAACAGCCTTAAAAATTTTGAATTTTGCAAACACTTCTGATTTTCTGTTGAGCATATAAACCCAAAGCTTACGGGTGCAATCATCTAAAAAAGTTACAAAGTAGTTTGCTCCTCCAATGGAGGTTACCTCTGTGGGACCGAAGACATCCGAATGCACGAGTTCCAAGGGTTTTGCCTTCTTGTCATGTCCGGTTTTGGAGAAGCTGGCCCGCCTTTGTTTCCCGTAAATGCAATGCTCACAAAGTTCTAAATCTGCTAATTGTAAACCAGAAAGTTGGCCTCTTTTGAGCAATACTTCCATTCCCTTTTTGCTCATGTGGCCAAGTCTCCTATGCCACAATTCTGTCCCACTGTCAACTACAGCCATCACCGCTCCCACTTCAGTGGCACATTCGAGCACATAAAGAGATCCTGATTTACTGCCTTTTGCAACAACTAAAGCGCCTTTAGTTACTTTCCAAATGTTGGAAGAGAAAGTGATGCTGCAGCCTTGCGCATCAAGTTGTCCTGCTGAAATCAAGTTCCTCTTAAGTTTAGGAACATGTCTGACATCATTTAGTAGCCACTTGCTTTCATTCTTTAGTTGTAGCAATATATCACCTTTGCCGACAATCTCGCACAGCTCATTGTCTCCGAGATAAACCTTGCCAAATTTTCCTTCTTGATATGTTTGGAAGGCATCCCGATTTGAAGTTGCATGAAAGGAGGCGCCGAAGTCTAAAATCCATGAGTCGGCTTCAGCTTCACTTGTTGCCAAGACAAGAGCTCCTCCATCATCTTCAAGAGTCGTGTTAATCTCATTTTCTTTCAGCTGTTTTTGAGCTTTCTTGTAATACCAATGTCCATCTTTTCCGCAAAACCAGCAACCTTCTTTCCGTCCTCTTGACTTTGATCTCTTCGCTGATTTAGATCTTCTCCTGTTTTGTTTTCCTCGATCTTGGGTTCTTCCCCTATTGCCTAGAACCAAGGCTTCATCGGATATTTTATTTTGTCCTCTCCTCATGTCTTCGTTGAGGAGGGTGGCAGCAACATCGTCAAATTTTAACAATGCTTTCTTTTCCTTGTTTTCAGATCCTCTTCTCCCAGGTGCTGAATTGCTGATCGTCATCATGACATTATCCCAGCTGTCGGGAAGCGAGCACAGGAGTAGCATAGCCCTCATTTCATCATCAAAATTGATTTCTACAGAAACTAGTTGGCTGATTGCAATGTTGAATTCGTTCAAGTGATTTGAAAATGTTTTTCCCTCTTTCATTTTTAGGTTGAACAACTTTTTTAGCAAGAAGACCCTATTGGTTGCGGATGCCGTTTCATACATGTCGCAAAGCTTGTCCCAGGTCTGCTTTGCCGAGGTTTCTGTTGCAACATTAAATAAGACATTGCTGGACAGCGAGAGGATGATTGTAGAGGCTGCTTTTTGATCCAACACATCCCATTCATCATCTGTCATCTTTTCCGGTTTTGCTTCTTTTCCTTTCAGCGTGATAGCTAAAATCTTTTTGAATTAGCACGACACGAATTTGCAGCTTCCAAAGCCCAAAATTCTGCCCCGAAAACTTCTCTATTCTCCACTTGTCCACTTCTTCCATTTCTTCGAAATTCGTCACGAATTTCTCAACCAGCTCCTTACCCGAGCTCTGATACCAATTGTTAAAACAATGGAACAGCGAAAAAGAAAAGAACAGTAAACAATCACACAGTGCAAAGATATTTAACGTGGTTCACCATATGTATGGCTACGTCCACAAAGCAGGGGAAAACTCTTATATTAGTTTGTTCTCAGATGATGTTTACAACAGCATATACACATGCTTTTATAGATTACAATATCCGCCAAGAGAAAGAGCTGAAAATGAAGAGTCACCACAAAAGGACGAGGTGACCGTTGGGTTTCATATCCAACAAAAAGGCTTCACAACACAGCCCGTCTCTTAATCAAGATTCATAGAAAAAGAAAGGACATCAAAAAGAGCTTGAAAATATCTTAATATAATGACTTTGGATCCCTTGCTTAAACTGCTCAGTCTAGCTGACGACAATAAAAAATCATTCATTCAGGATTGACGTTTCGTTGTCGTCCTTGCTGACAGTACCTATTAACAGCGCTTAGCATTAGGTTTCTTTCAACTTCTATCAAGTCACCTATTTTTATTTGAATGGATCTACAATGCGCGAATCTGAGAATTTGGCGATTCTCTCCTTACGGACATAAAACTTGAATCAAGCTTCCACTCGAGAGATTAATTTTTTTTAATGATCTTCCAGGTAGCACTAATATGAGTATGGATTCGAGCATACAAGTGGAAGGGCCGATAATTGTAGGAGGAGGTCCTTCGGGGCTGGCCATGGCAGCCTGCCTAAGGGAAAAAGGGGTTCCCTGCATTATATTGGAGAGAGGTGATTGAATAGCTTCTCTTTGGCAGCATAAAACATACGATTGTCTCAAGTTTCAAGAGCTGCGGAATGTGGAGGGTGCGCACAGTGAATTGTGGTGGGGAAGAGAGGGGACATATTTGCAGGTGGTCCGCAGCTCTGTAAGTTTAAGCTCTCTATTGTCTTATAAGGGAACAATAAAACGGATTATCATATTTATCAAAATAAATTGTTCATAGTTTGGATGATATTTAAGTAGAGTGGTTCCTAATGATCTCAATAAAAAGGTCATGGATAACCAAATAGCAATATGAAAGCATGTAAAGGTAATTTTTTGTATTTTATTCATTTATTTTCTTCTATAGTCTAAAAACCTCATGTGCGTCATGGGTTTTCTCACACTATTTCCAGGTGACAATCAAAGGGTTGCAATGAGTCAAATCTCATGCGAATCATGGGTTTTCTCGCACTATTTCCAATATCAATTTGGGTGACAATCAAAGGGTTGCAATGAGTCAAAAACCTCATGTGAATCATTTATTTATTTATTTTCTTCTATAGTATACAAATCTCATGCAAATCATGGATTTTCTTGCACTATTTCCAGTATCAATCCAGGGGACAATAAAAGGGTTGCAATTAGTCAAGATCATGCTAGTTCTTCTCATGATTAACAACTCATTTGATGTTTGATCTAGGTAATTGTAATGCTAGGAAATAAGGGAAGAGCAAAGGGAAAAGGGTTGTGATTAGTCAAGATCATGCTAGTTCTTCTCATGATTAACAACTCATTCAATATTCGATCTAGGTAATTGTAATGCTAAGAAATAAGGGAAGAGAGAAGGTAAATGCTTGAGCTTACCTCTTCTATATATGATTTAGTGGAAAATATAATGCCTCATGTAAATAGCCGCCACGTTGTCATTCCAACTATTTAAAAAGATTTGACCCTCCGAACTATTTGTTTTGATGGAGATGACTTCATCAACTACTCTAGTTATGCATGTACATATGTAACCAACTGCTGGTTGATGTTGTTTCGACTATAGTCAATTTTAGAACTCATTGGTTGGATAAGGTTTACCATAATGTAAATAGCTTAAGGTGAACGTAATAAATGAATAAATTGGAGGAGCAAACTTCTTCCCTAAATTTCATTATTGTTAATCTTGGTGTTCTTAAGATCCTTGGGAACTTATTCCTACTTTAATCTAAGATTTGTGTAGATTATCCTATCAAATTCATGTGAGGCTATTCCATGGGGGACAATATTCTAGGATCTTGGATCAACCTCCTCATGCGCAATCTAATCATGTGTCTAATGAGAATCCTTAATTTCTCCTTGGCTTGTAATGGATTGTTTCTTATCTTGCTTTTGGTCTCTCCAAATCTTGTAATAATGACATGCTTGGATTTTTTAATTAAAGTTTCTTAATTTTATCAAAAAAATTGAGCTAATTGATGAAAATATTGAGCTTCTTATGAAAAATACAATAGTTAGCTTCTAGAAGTCAAACAGTGGAAGACCAAAAGTCCCCACTTAGAATTTCACCTTAGGTCTTACTTTAGGGAGTTGAACATGGATCTCCATAATGAGAGCGCTATAAGAATTAATGGTCAATAGGCATGAATGGAAGAATTCATTTTCCTTGATCATCCTTGCAGGTTGTTTATAATTTAGTGCAGGTATTACAATTGGTCTCTAATTATAGAGGAAGAAGAAGAAATTCTTTGGACCATAAAAGTATCCAATGTAGATATTAACAACATCTTGGGAAGAAAATTGACTTAAATAAGTCAAGGGCCAACTATACTAAGGATTCATTTGAGTAGACAAAACACTTCACATTGTTTACATGTAACATAACAAAAGAACATCATAAAGACATGTTGTTTCTAGAGAGAGGCTACTCAAACCCCTAAGGGATTCACCTCTCAAGCAATAATTTATCATGTCCATCCATGTTGGGGTTTTCAAATAACCAAACTATGATCCAATGTGTTTCATTAGTATTAGGGGGAAAGGGGAGGATTTAATTAATGTGATACAAGTAGGTATTTGGGGTTGGGAAGCATGCAGAGAAGGAGATGGGGTAAAAACCTATAAGTGGCATTCCAAATCCTCTACATATCACTTTGCACATGCCAATTAGGGGAAATGTCATTCATTATGTTAGTCTTGCCAAGGTCATGAAGTTATCTTTTTCTACACCAAAAAGTCTTGTATTGTGTTAGAGACTCATAATCCCAAGGGAACCTACTTCTAGTCCCAACTTTAATGTATTTAAAGAGGAAACAATAGTTAGACTAAGGTCATGCAGGTTTAGTACAATCCTATCCAAGTTTCCTAAAACTAGCTATTGGACATCTTTTAGTAGTTCCATGACTTTGGGTGATCCTACAATAAAGTGTCCCATTTGTGGGACAAAGCACAAAAATGAGTTTTAGAAGGAAAAACTTGTTGAACATGTTCAAATGAAGGTCCTTCATTGGAAGGTAAAATGCATGCCATGTGTAAATAGGCTTCAAATGAAAGGGGATCTTCGAATGTTGGTAAAATGCATGCCATGTGTACTTACCAATTCCCAACAATTATTGGGATTAAAACCCCTCCTGAAGACCGGTGAGGTTGCCCATTATTAAAAACCAAAATTGAAACCAAAACCTAAAACAACTCTAAGGCTATATACTATACAAGTTTGCCATTTGGGGTTTTTGAGGGTTTTGCATACTTTTAACCTAAAAGTACAAAAGACACAAAAATGGAAAAAGAATAAAGGAAACAAACAAAAAAACACCAAGTAGATGTAACATAGGAGATCAAACCAGGATTGCCTAGATATGAATGAGAAAGAAAAAGGAAAAAGAAATGAGTGTAAAATTAAATAGTAAACAAAGTTTAAGTTCACATACATCATAAAAAATGTGATTCAAAATTTGACTAATTACATCCATGCAAATGCATTGGGAAAGTATAAAAAAACGATTTCAAGTTGAACTTAAGAGCAATAAGAAATTGACAAAGAGTAGATGAGGCACAAAGTTTAGAATTTTTTTTTCTTACTTCTTCATTAAAATCTAAATACAAAGTCTCATTTTTGCTTTCCTGTATAGTGGTGTGAAGAAGCAAAATTTCCCCTCTATAATGTCTTAGCTTTACAGTAAATAGGTGAAAGTTGTTCACTTTCTTATATAACCATTTTCACCTCCTTCTTGAAACTTTACAAAATATTAAATAAAATTACAAAAGCTCCAAAATGAGCACACATTTTATAGCTCATTAAAATAAATATATTCCAAACTTTAATAAGGATTACTTTATAACAAAATATTAAAGATTCATTTTAATTTGATGAGCATGTGGTTGTTGCAACATTTTGTTGAACAATTAGCCTTTTCTATTTATAGGTGAACATTCTTGAGGCATTTTGCTAAACAAATAATGTCTTCTTAGTTTTCAAATTTTACACACATATTTGATAGATCATTTTGTCCAATAGTTCATGTGTAACCTCCAAATATTTAATATTTACTAGGATATTCATTATATTAGGAGCATTCCTCTATTTTGCTTATGTTCTACATTACCATCACCTTGCTTGGAAAATTCAACCATATGACTATTAATGCTTATGTAAACAACATCCTTATCATACAAGAGATTATTAAGATTTGACACTAGTACACAAAATATTCTCTTTCTCATGTAGTCCTTTTTACCTAGCAACCTTTTTCTCTTCCTAAATGTTATGCAATACAAATTTACTATAAAGGAAACTCCTTATTGCCCCAACAATGAAGATAACCTCTCCCACTTTGAATTAGGTTTGTAATTTTGATTTGTCTCCCACAAGCAAAGCATATATCTTGTTATTAATCTCAATCCAGTTGCATCTAGGAGTCTTTTCGACCCCCTCTCATCTTTCATAATGTTTGGAACACCTTTTCAATGCCATCCCACTTACTAGCTCTAGCATATATGTTTGACAATAACACATAAAGATTAGCATATTAAGAATCTAACATAAAAAAAAAAAAGTGCTCTGCAACATGTTCACCAAACTATACATTGTTATAAATTCTACCAGCACTAAGCAAGGATGCCCATATTGTAAAATTAGGTGTTATTGGCATTTTATTGATAAGCATTTACAGTTCATATTAATGTCCAACATGAGCTTGAAGGTCAACTAGGTAGCCATAGTGATCCGAGTTGCATGTGATTTGATATTTTTCAATCATGGAATCGAAGTACTACCACCCTTCATCAACTAGACCTAGTTTAGGAGTTCCAATGTTCGCACATGCTAACAGGACACTCACAAATGCCTTTGAATTTGCTTCCACTCCTACCAATTTTATTTCTTTAAAAAGATTGATTGCTTCTTCAATTGTCCGTTATGTATGTAACCTACAATCATCACAATTGTCCATTATGTATGTTACCTACAATCATTATATTTGATAAGACTACATCCCATGATGTATTCTATCAAATAAATCACATGTCTTATCTACATATTCACATTTCAAATATAAGTCAATGATCACATTCCCCACAAAAATATAAGACTGGTATGGACACACCTAATTATTTTTCCATGAATCTCCCTACCCTATTTTACAGCTGCCAACCTAGCCCATGCCGATAGAACACTGGAGAGAGTAAATTCATTGGCCATTCAGACATTTCTTGAAAGAGAGTTTCAGCCTAGTCAACTTGTCCATTTAGTGCATAACCACAACATCTCTTTGAGGCATTTTGTCAAACACGTTGCATGCCTTATCTATGCGTTTACATTCTGCATACATACAGTTTGCATAGCAGGCATAGGAGGATTGCTGGCAAAGGACATTTATAAGTTGGATTGACATGTCAAAAGGTTCCTAAAACCTTTTCAATAAATTCATATCATCCATATGTCTGCAATCATGGATTCCATGAGATGTCATTTCTTTGGGTGTTCTGCCAGATGATTCACATGCCTGTCAATGTTTCCACCTTTTACATACATTTCTTCCAACACATTTCTAAATACAACATTAGATAATAAAAATCTTCATTACGTTTTGACATGCCTCTTTATACTTCAATAGATATCTACTTTGCAGAGTTGGGGAGAGCAGAAACATGGAGTCACTTCGCAAGTTTTTACGTATTGTAAAATTTGCAAATTAAGTCTGCAACTCCCAATTTGGTTCATTAAATAGACAAATTTAAACTCATGAACATACCTTATACCTTTGAATTATGTTAACGACTTAAGCTAAATTAATATTACAATTTTGGATCTCGCAAATGAACAATTCGGCTGATCATGCATTTAAAATTTTGCTTTATTTAATAAAGTTGCACTTAGAAATTGATTCATGGTAATGTGTAACAATAAATTGTGAATTGCAACTTTGCAAATTATGAAATTGCAAGTTCCATTAAATTTTTATGACTCCACATGTTTATTAACTAATGTAGCTTCATTTATTTATTATTTGACTTTAAATTAATAGGAATAAGTAAAAATACCATTATGAATCCATCATAGAGGTTTCTAGGGAGAACATGCACTATGCAAGAACTTGCAACCATGTGTTGAAACTTTAAATAATTATAATTCACATGTGTGAATCAATTGTAATTGTTTTTAAAATTAAAATTATCCTAAAACCAACACATCCAAACCTCAAAAGATCCACTTTAAGGTTTGTTCTCAAGCTTTTCAAGCCATCTTGTGACTTCCTGAAACTACAAACTATGAAAGATTTAAAAGTGTCGAAATGTAACCCCAAGACTGTGTACCTATCAAACTGTATGAGAACCCTTTGTGTTTCTAGCACTGAGGTTTGATCAAACATTTTATGACCTTCATACAAATTACCAAGATGATCGAGATTCATGACTCAATTTAGATAATCTTGCAACACTTTTAGGTGATTGAACTTGACTCTAGGTTAGTTGCAACTATGACTAACAATTGATGATTTTTTTAATTTTTGATGGAGATCATTCACAAGATCATTTTTGCTACTCGATATGGGAGCACGAGCCTTAGGTTGAACCTCTTTGGCTGAGAGCCAAGAACTAAGGGGTATCCATTCCACCAAATTTGCCTAGGACACGATCCTGACCTCATCCCTTATGGTGTTAGGGGCCTTACGCTTTGCAAGACTTGATCCTTGGTGGGCTCATTTGGAACCTTTCAACTTCACCAATAGACCAAGTGCCCTTTGACACAATTGATGATTTTTTGCTTGATAGATAATTTGACACTTCAAAATGATTGTGAATGTTTACAATCAAGACTTATTGATGTAGACATTAATGTTTTTGACTTGATCAAGACAAGACAACAAATGACTCTCACATACGTAACATAAACTACTAGCTCAAATTTTGACAAAATGACTCAAAGACACATGTCAATTTAGAGAATACAAAATTTTTAAAATTTGTTAGTGTTTAACATGAGGATAATAAAATGAAAGTCCTTTTTCCATGTTTAAATGTTGCACATTCGAAGGTCTTTATGCTACCTTATTTTTCTTTTTAAAAGAATTTTTATTTCAAAGCAAGGGTTGAACTATTAAATAGAGTCACAATCATATGAGATTTCGAAAGATTGTAGCCCTCAAGGTAAGATTTATAAAAGATATAATTTGTAATATGTTTTATTTAATTATTATATTTATTTTTATTTTCTATTGAGCGTTGGTTTTTTATCAAACATAAAGGTCTTTGTTCAATGCATGTGATTTTTTTAAAATATTCTTAAAAAAATGTGTAGACTTCATATCAATGCCCTTGTTTCAACAAAAAATTAATTTGGATATTAACAAAAAAGTAATTTGAATATTAACAAAAATAAGTTATGGAATAACGTCACCCTAAATTATAATTAATTTGAATTCAAAAATTAATAATAAATAAAATATGCAATAAAAAATTATTAAAAAATGCACACACTAGATATCAATGTTAATAATCTATGTCTAAGAAATTGTGAATTTATCTTATTTCTAAAAAGTTACTTGTTATGGAATAATATCAATCATTAAAAATTATATAAAGTATAAAAAATAAATTATTAAGAATATTTGTAAAATGAGAGATTATTTTTAAATTATATATATATATATATACTTAATGTTTTTCTTGCTATAAATGACAAAAGTAAAAATTTAGTTAAAAGTGTTTATTTCAATGTTCCACTTAGGCAAAAAAGTCAAATAGACTATTGTGGGATCACCCCCTACCTAGAAGAATCACTAGGTATCTCTATAACCCTCATTATAATTTAGATTAATATGTATACTATAATTAAAATATATTATTAAGGGGATTTGTTGTTAGAGGTGGTGTGGCAAGAGTTTGAAGGTTAGGATGTATAAGTTTTTAAGTCAAAGCTTTGTACAAGATGACATATTTATCATATTGGTGCAGTCATGGTAGGAGGGTTCACAGAATGAACTGTCTGGACCGTGTAGCAAGAGTAAACACAATGGAAACAACTCAAAGAAATGAAGCAAATGCAAATTCAATTATTTAGTATATCATAGAATTCAAATACAGATTGGCCAGCAACATGTGGGCTTACAATTGGGCTCACAGACCTGATTACAAAATTCATACAAGTTATAGCTTTGAAGCTTCTTCGCACAAAATGTAAACTATTAGATACTTCTATGTGAATCACTACTCTCCTAAGGATTTATTACATCAATATATATCAAGTCCAAACCATAAGATTACTCTGTGTCAGCCAAAGAAGGTCACAAACTCCAATGAAGAGTTGTAATATGTGTACATGGGTAGGTTGGGCCTAATTGCACAGAACTCCTCCAGAAAATGAATGGAATGATGTGCGGATCTTCAGGGAAGGTCAGCCATGAACCAAATATCACTGAATGATGTGTCGTTAGGCTCCACAAGTCAAGGAATGCTCCACAAGTCTTCTCCTTTAGCTGATTATCAGAGACTGTCAGGATGCTCTGTTCTGAGAAAACAATCAATCTTCTGATAGCGATAAGTTTTTGGTAATGATGTGCGGATCTCTAAATTCTAGATATGATGTAGATGAATGAATCTAGATGCTAAATCCAGCTCCGCAAGGACTGAAATGCAACTAGACCAAAAAAATATAGAAACTACTTCTGACTAAACTCCCTGAACTAAATTGAAAAATGAAAAGAAACAAATTGAATTGCAAACAAACTAAAATGTAAATGTTTTTGGTTGATGTAAGATTGCTCTTGAACCAAGGATGCTCCTGCATTAGACATCCGGGGTTATTGTAAAAATAAGTCTCACTTTGCTAGGGCTAAGGGAGAACTAAGATGGTCCACCTCAGCCTGAGAAATCCATGATGAATCTTCTTCTGGTTTGCCTTTCCACTTCACAAGATATTCTTTGTATTGTCTTCCTCTAGTGCCACGTCCAACTCTGCTGTCCAAAATGTGTTCAATCTACTTCGGTGCTTGTCGTGGTAATTGCTTCTTCAAGTCTTCTTCCATGTTGTCACTGAACTCTACTTCATGATACTAATATAAGTCTGTAATGTTGAAAATAGGTGATATGCCCAATGTCTCTGGTAACTCCACTTCATATTCATTTCCTGAATCAAATTTTTTGAGTACCGTACAAGGTCCAAACTTCTTCATCTTCAACTTGTTATATGTCCCAACTAGAAAAATTTCTTTTCTTAGGTACACCATCACTTCATCTCAAACTTCAAATTCTTTATGTCTTCTCTTCTCATTTGCCTTTTCCTTATACTTACTGTTCATATCCTCCAAATGCTTCTTCACTTGATTATGCACTGTCTTCATGTGATATGCAAATTCTTCTACTTTTGCACTTTCTTTTCTTCCATGCTGATATCTCTTAATTATTCTACTCCTCTAGGGTTTACTCTGGTCACAATCTCCAAAGGTGTTCTTCCGGTACTCCTATTTACTGAATTATTGTATGCAAACTCTGCTTGTGAAAGAATCAAATCCCAACTTCCTGTCTTCTCTCCAACCAAACATATCAACAAGTTTCCCAAACTCCTATTCACTACCTCTATTTGTCCATCAGTATGTGGATGAAAAGTTGAACTGAACTTCAAATCTATCTTCATCTTCTTCTAAAGTATTTTCCAAAAGCATCCAACAAACTTTGTATCTTTGTTTGAAACTATACTCTTAGGTAATCCATGTAATCTCACAATCTCCTTGAAAAATAGGTCAGCTACATGCATTGCATCGATTGTCTTCTTACAAGGTATGAAATGAGCCATCTTTGAAAATTTGTCAACCACTACAAATATTGAATCATGTCCTCACTGTGTCTTAGGCAATCCCATTACAAAATCCATGCTTATGTCTTCCTAAGGTCTCTCTGGTACTGTCAAAGGTTTATACAATCCAATATTCTAACTACTCCCTTTTGCAACTTGACAAACTCTACAACTCTACACAAATCTCCTAACATCCTTATGTATCTGAGAACAAAAGTAGTTTTCACTCACCAAAGCCACTGTCTTATCAATGCCAAAATGTCCTGCCAATCCACCACTATGCTTCTCCTTGATCAAATTATCTCTCATTGAACTTCTAGGTATGCACAACTGATTTCCTCTAAACAACATATGTTCTTGAATGAAATAGTCCAACCACTTACTCCTATCTATCACAACAAGTTCTTTACATGATTTACAAGGTTATGCAAAATCAGTGTCTCCCTCATACATGTTCTTCAATTCATCAAAACCCAACACTTCAACTCTCATTTCTATCAACAAGTTTCTTCTTCTTCTCAATGCATCAACAACTTTGTTTGATTTTCCACTCCTATGCTTCAACACAAATGTATGACTCTGCATGAACTCTACCCATCTCATATGTATCTAATTCAACTTACCTTGACTGTTCAAATATTGCAAAGCTTGATGATCTGTATACAACAGAAACTCCTTAGGCAACAAATAATGTCTCCACTTCTTCAAGGCTTGAATTATGGCATAGAACTCTTGATCATAAACTAAATATCTTCTCCTTGCATCATTCAAATTCTCATTGAAATATGCCACTAGTCTACCTTCTTGACTTAACACTGCTCGAATTGCATTTCAACTTGCATCACAATCAACTTGAAATACCTTATTGAAATCCAGTAATGCCAAAATAGGTTGCTCTATCACCTTTTTCTTCAACAATTTAAAACTTTTATCTGCTCCAGATGTCCACTTAAAATCTTTTCTGTCACCTCTCATTGTCTCTGTCATAGGGCTACAAACTAAACTAAAATTTCTGATGAACTTCTGGTAGAAACTAGCCAATCCATGAAATGATCTAACCTCTCCAATGCTCTCCGATGTAGGCCATTCAACAATTGTTTTCACTTTCTTAGGGTCCATCTTCAATCCTTCCATAGAAATCACAAATCTCAAATATACCAACTCTTGTTTCATGAAACTACACTTCTTGATGTTTATCAGCAATTTCTCTTCTCTCAGTCTCTGCAAAACTTGTCTAATATGCCACAAATGTTCCTCTTTTGTCTTATTGAAAATCAGAATATCATCCAAGTATACAATCACAAACTTACCCAAGAATTTCTTCAACAATTCATTCATTGATGTTATAGTATATGTATTCTTTCTCCCATCATGTATATCTTTTCTATCATACTGCCAAGGTCTACCCAACAAGATATGGCATACATCCATAGGTATAATATCACACAAGACTTCATCATGATAAGATCCAATATGAAATTTCACCAAACATTGTTCACTCACTAGTACCTTATGATCATCCTGAATCCATGCTATCTGATAGGGCTTAGGGTGTTTCAATCTTTCTAACTTTAGCTTAGTCACCATCTCCTCTAAAACTAGGTTATCTGAACTACCACTATTAATTACAACTTTACAACACTTACCTCTTGATTTACATCTATTTCTAAACAAACTCTTCCTCTACGGTGGTTCCTCATTTGTCTCTACTTGAAATAGTGCTCTCCTCATCACAAGTGATTCTCCTTTCTCAGGTTTGCCAACTAAACTGGGTGATCCAACAGGTTCTTCTTCCACATATGCTGCTCTTCCACTATTTTCTATCCTCTTACTTGTACTACCCTAATTACACTCAAATGATCTATCCTTCACCTCCACACTTGAAACAAGTACCTCTGAATGTTCTCTTATCAAATCCTCTTCCTTCTCTTCTATATCCTTCATTTCGGTATGCACTAGGGTTTCCTCTCTGATAAAATTTTTTGTCATCTCTCCGGTAAGCATTGTTATCTCTGTCCTCCTTCTTAAATGGGCTGTCAAACTTATTTTGCTCTAGATATGATCTATCTCCATTGGAAAATGTTCTACTTCTCTGAAATTTACCTCCTCTACCTCTCTGTCTCTGATCATGTCTTTTATTCATCTTCTCTTCAACTTTCAAGGAAAACTGATATGCTTCTTCTAAAGATGTCATCCTTACCAAGCTTAGTTCCTATTGGATGTTCAATCTCAGTCCATTGATATATCTAGCCACTTTCTCCTTGCTTGCTTCACTATGTCCTGTCCTTATGATCATTTTATGGAATTCTTCAGTGTACTTCATAGATTTCTCCTTTTGTCTCAAGTTTTTCAATCTCTTCAACAGTTCCAACTCATAGTCAGCAGGTATAAATTGATTCTTCAACTTTGTCACCATCCTGTCCCATTTTGTAATCTTTTTTTCCTCTTCTATTTCTTTCCAACTAAACTTCTTTCCACCATATAGAAGCATGTCCTTTCAACTTTGTCTTTGCAAATTTCACCTTCTATGGATCTTCAATTTCCTCATATTTAAAGTATTCTTCCATGTCATTTATCTAGTCAATCAATTCTTCAGGGTTCAAATTACCACTGGTATAGTTTGACACATCAACTTTAGGTCTCTTTCCAATTTTTGAAATAGCTCATAGCATCTTTACTTCATCTAATTCTTCTTCTTCATCATCTCCAAGGGTTTCACCAGTTTGTTTAACAGATTGAAATTCTTCTTCTTCATTGCTTTCAACATTAAGTCTCGGTGTCAATCCTCTTTGCCTATCTTATTCAATAGCATCCAAATGAATTCGCATTGTTTTCATCATCTCCATCATCTCATCCATTCTACCAGCCATTGTTCCAATAGAAACTACTCTCCTCAGTGACATTCTTCCTAGGATCAAGTGCAAACTACCTCAAGTTCGGTGATCAGGGTACAAGGTGATAACTACCTCTCAATTGGTGATCAGTTGCAAAAAAAGTAACCTACCTCAATTCAACAATCTATCCACAACAAGATCTTATGGAATTCCCTCACCAACTTTGCTCAATTTGCTCCTAAAGATTCAAACTTTCGCTCTGATACCACTTGGTGTAGTCATAGTAGGAGGGTTCATAGAATGAACTATTCAGACCATGCAGCAAGAGTAAACACAACGGAAATGACTCAAATAAATGAAGAAAATGTAGATTCAATCATTTAGTATATCATAGAATTCAAATACAGATTGGCCAGCAACATGCGGACTTACAATTGGGCTCATAGGACTGATTATAAAATTCACACAAGTATAGCTTTGAAGCTCCTTTGCACAAAATCTAAACTATCAGATACTTCTATGTAAATCACTACTCTCCTAAGGATCTATTACATCAATGTATATCAAGTCCAGATCATAAGATTCCTCTGTGTCGGCCAAAGAAGGTCACAAACTCCAATGAAGAGTTGTAATGTGTGTACACAGGTAGGTCGGGCCTAATTGCACAGAACTCCAAAAAATGAATGGAATGATGTGCGGATCTTTAGGGAAGGTCAGCCATGAATCAAAGATCATTGAATGATGTGTCATTAGGCTCCACAAGTCAAGGAATGCTCCGCAAGTCTTCTCCTTTAGCTGATTATCAGAGACTATTAGGATGCTCTTATGAGAAAATAATCGATCTTCTGATAGCGATAACTTTCTGGTAATGATGTGTGGATCTCTGAATTCTGGATATCATGTAGATGAATGAATCTAGATGCTAAATCTAGTTCTGTAAGGACTAAAATGCAACTAGACCAAAAAAATACAGAAATTGCTTCTGACTGAACTACCTGAATTGAAATGAAAAATGAAAAGAAACAAACTAAACTACAAATAAACTGAATTGCAAATGTTTTTGGTTTATGCAAGATTGCTCTTGAACCAAGGATGCTCCTACATCACATATCTCATCTAAGTTTTCTATGTCAAGGCTTTAGTATATGGGATGGCAATCAAAACTAGTTTTGATTTAGATCTAGGTCTAGGTCTAGGTAGTGCCCTTGATTGATAGAGTAGAAATAATAAGGATATCATATATACATGTAAACAAAAAAAGGTACGTACGATACCTAGTGAAAATAAGGAGTATTTTAATTATACTAGTGTATATAGAGGGGGTATCAAAAATATAAATTTGAGGGGTAGATGTGAAATTAGGAGTTTTTATTAGTACCCTATAAATGCATGTTCTATGGCATTAGTTTATTAAGTGACTCACCCAAGCTCAAACCAGATGATAGGTAATAGTAAGCTTCTTGTCAAGTTAAATGAATCTATGAGAATCCATGGAAAATTTGGTGATGATTAATAAGTTGATGTGATGGGGAAATGCACCATTATGAAAAGGAAAGGAAGGAGAAACTACATATACTCATGATACAATGCATGTGCTAAAATTATAGGATAATTTTTTAGTGTTGAACAACTCATAGAAAAAAATATAAGATGTGTTTGAAGATAATTGGTATAAAATATTTGATATAGTAGATAACTATCATCTTGTAGGATTGAACAATGACAAGGAATAAATTATTTCCTTTGACTTTATTTCCTAGTAAAGTGCATGCCCCTCAAAGAAACCACAAATGATTTATGGTTATGAGATAAATGCATGGGCATCTAAGATTTCAAAGATTAAGTGTGCTTCATAAGAAGAAAATAGTGAAAGGAGTTCCAGGTATATAGGTAAGAGAATAATTTTGTTTGAGGTTTATACTTGGCAACTAGAAATGAGATAGTTTTGTAGTGAACAAATCATTGAGGAAAAGATATCTTCTTTAACATGTGCATGCCAAAATTTATGGAGATATGTAGGAGAAATCCTTGAGTAAGAGTTTTTATTTTCTTACTAATGGTTTATCTCACCACACTTGGATATGTTTTCTTAAGAAAAAATTAAAAGACTTTCAAGGTAATGGTTGAAAATTAAAATAATTACTTTCTTAAAGTGCTCAAAACTGTTAGAGGGGGAGAATTTACTTCAAGAAACTTTTATTTTTATAATGATCATGGCATCAATAGATAGTTTATTTCTACCTAAACCCCTAAAAAAAAGGTGTGGTGGAAAAAAAAAACCATACCATTATGGAAATGACATGAATCATGTTAAAAAGAAAAAAACCTTCCCAATATTCAATGGGTGGAAGTAGTCATGACGACAATATACATCATGAATTATAATCCTACTACTTAGTGAGGAACATCATTCCAAAGGAACCTTGGAATGGACATAAGCCTTTTGTAGCTCATTTTTGAGTTTTTGGCTATCTAGTATATAAAATATTCTAGATTAGAAGTGGAATAATTTGCATGAAAAATATCAACTTTGTATTTTTTTAGTGATATTGTTGTTGGAGAAGCTAATATCTAAATGAAAAATCTAATAACTTCCACAAATGAATATGTACAACTACAAGCCAAAATACTATCATAAAAAGTGAATAATATATTACATGAAAACCACTATTTATATATACTAGGGTGAGATGAGAAGATAGCTGAGGAATTTAACCACATTACATGTGCATAAGACAAGTGTACCTGATGTGTCATGTGCACATGACATAGGTGTCTTTAAAGCTGTGTAAATTTGCCACATTCTTATTAGGTGAGACAAAATAAAGTTCCAAAGTGTGGACTTAACAAGTGTGAATAAGACTCTTCTAGATAGGCTAAAAGCTAACTAGTTGTATAATGTCCTTATTTACAATAACACCCACATTAAGTTCAACTTAGGGAGAATAGAACAATAAATATGGGTCTTTGATATGAGGCCATGCTAGGTACCCATGTACAAACAATTTTCTCACAAATAGAGTAAAGGAGAAAACCCAATAGGAAATAAAACTTCTCTCTAAAAGAGAAAAGATGCATGAAAAATGTACAAGAGAAGAAGAAATAAGGAGGAATTAACACGACCCCTCAAGAACTACTTCTATCACAAAAGTAAAATAAATGTTCCTCCCATAGGAGAGAAAAAGAGAGAATCTCTAGGCTACCCACCCACCCCAAATGTGAGAAGGAAAGTACACCATGCAATGGAGTGTTGCCTCCAAATACTAATATGAGAAGAGAAACCATGCAACCTTCCCTTAGATTGCCTCATGTAGTGTTGGTAGATGCTCAACACTAGATGTTGAAGATGATTCAAATTGCTAAACAACATTTCTCTCCTTGGGAAGAAATAAAACTACGTATGTGTACAATATATCTTCCCATCCCAATTAGGAATATGTAGGAAGAAGGATGAATTTCTTTGAATTTGGCACATGATCCAAAGATGATGATGAATCCCTAGAAGATTCCTTCAAATGGTACTTAAAGGTCTCCAATCCACTATCAAACGGTGATGAAAGAAGAGGAGGATGAAGAATAATCATATCTGAAGAAGATGATGGTGATGCAACTCCATCAAAGATATCATCAAATAGAAGATAAATATCCTCAATTGTGTCTTCCAAATTGGGTCAAAGTTCAAAGCTATATCACACTTCAAGCCAACTTATCAGGATAAATGAATTTAATTATTTATAACTAAAAGTTAATTTTAGTGAAACATATGTTCTAGCTGAATTCATTCTAGATAAATTAGATCTCAGCCAAAAACTTTGTAACTGGAAGTGTCTGCTAAATACATATGTAGCATCACTTTGGGGATAATTTATAAAAAAAATGAGATCATTTTAAAAACTTGATGTTCAAATAACTCCTATTCATGTGTAAATACATTTTTTAAAATCTGAAAATACACTTTTGTAGATCTATAAGTGTAGATTGTAAAACTCTAATTTTTTTCAATATTTAAATTAGTGCTTATATTTTCTTTTTTATTTTTACTAAAAGTAGGTCATCATCACCAAAATATAATGTTGATTGTCCTCTTAAGGAAAAATGCTAAAGATTATTTAAAAAAACTGTAAAAAATAGGATGTACTAGAGGAGAGATTCCATGTTAAGATGATATAATTTTTTTTCCTATTTTAGATAAATTGTTAAGGTAAAAGTTGACATCCCATTGAAACACTTATGTTTTTAGTACACACAACATCCATGATTTATTTTAAAAAATACATTTATAAAAATAGGGAAAAAATTAATCCATGCACTAAAGTTTTAAGTTATAAATACCCTAAAAATATTGAAGAAAATAAAATTTACTACATAAATAGTGACATCCCACTTAACCTTATTTTTTAGCATTTTATTAGCAACTAAATTATAGTGTCAATTTTACAAAAAAATTTACATTCAAATATTTTTTATTTTTATTTTTAAAAATACAACCATAAATATATAAAAAAATATACATTTTATTATTTTACATCATTTCACAATTTAAAACATATCCATCATTTTGTAGTGATTCAAGTGAAAAAGTTTGATTAGTGTTGGCTATTACCTTTATAAAAGTGTGGCACAACTTTAAAATTTTATCCAATTAGCAATGTGGGACTCTACAAACAAGGATGATATGTCTAGTAGAAATGTGTCCCAATGAGGTGGATCTAGGAAAATGATATCAATATCCTACTACAAAGAATTATTTGAAGCCATATATGGATCAACACTAGATTTAGATGTAGCAACAAGTGATGATGGGAGAGATGATATCACAATGCAAGTCATCAAAATATCTCACAAGGTGTTTGAGTGAGACGATATGATGATTCTATAGGTGTTGGATTAGAATGATCAAGTAAAGAAATATGGTTATTTAGAATACGTTGCTTCATTTCATCAATTTGTCTTTGAATACCATCATCTTCAATATGTCTTTGATGTCCACAATAACCACATTGTATTTTCCATTTATTGGGAGGATTATGAAGAATACTCAAAGGGAAAGAATTTAGTGTGAGTGGTGTGATCTCAAAACCAACAAATAGAAACACTAGATTATAGCCCTTAATTCAATTAATGAACCCCTCAAGAAATTTGTAGTGATGTGGTACTTTATATGTAGTGCATTTACAATTACCACTAGGTGGATTTGATGTCATATGTTTACAAAATCTCAATATATAGGTATATGTTGAAAGTACAATTTTGAAACAAGTTATCAAGAAAAACCAAAAACACCACTGTGAAGAGATCAAAAAATTAGACACTTTAAAAAATAGGACCCAAAAAGGAGACCATATGTGCTCGGACAAGCCCTTAGAAGTTTCAAAAATAGGAACTATGTATGTTATCGTTGAGAATCTATGATTTAAAAAAAAAATGTACACCAAATTTAGAAATTGATCACACCATGACATAGAGCACAAAAAATTACCCTAAATCAGAAAAATTTCTTGGAAAAATGATTTTGTATGGCTACAAATGAAACTCTTGAAGTTGAACCAAAATTACAAACTGGCCAATGGTGAGGGGTTAAGAAATTTGGGGGAAAAGGGTGACATCAACATGATGGCAGTAATAGAATATTTTCAAAATATGTTAGCAGTGAGGTGTTGGTTGGCATAAAATGCTACGATTATAGTAAATGTAACATAAAATGCTAAAGGTTACAAAAAAAGTTAGCATTTAACATAAATTGATGTTAACATAAATAGTTAACAACAAATCCTAGTTTGAGCACCTAGTAGTTAGGATGAAACTACAACCAGATGAAAAGACTTTGATTGTGATTGTAATAACAACCATGACAATTTTGAAGACTAGGAAATAGAAGATGTGAAGTTGTGTTGGGAAAATTGGTGGTGATCTAGAGAAAACGATGACTGAAGCTTGGGTGTTGGTGACCATAAGGTTTTGATAGTGTCATTGACCAATTAAAACCTGACAATAGTGATTAGTCAAAGTTCTAGCAATGGAGATCCTGTCCCTTGTTGATGGTCAAAGGGGTTTGAAGCAATAACTAAACCAAATCAAACAATATCCAAAGCAATGTTTAATAGTTACAAACATTAATTGCAAAAAAATATCCATGTGACTTCTGTGAGGATAGGAAAACAATGTTGCCACCACAACCTCAAGATCCCATAAAAATGACCATGATCTTGACCAAAAAAATGAACTTGCAACCTCTATGAAAACTCTAGCTAACCTCTTCTGAGCACCACCTCCAAAGTGGTAGAATCGTAGGAGAAAAAAAGATTGATCCAAATGAATAATCACACCCAAATGATGAAAGGATTAATGCCAAAGAATCTTCAAATTACTAATTGATTTGATAGAATTTGCCTAGTTTTACAAAACAAATTGCATTTCACGCCAATTTTTTTGTGTAGATCCACGTAATTTTGTATAGGGCTATATGATCATATAGTATAAGGACATAGGGGCCAAATATTTTTTACAAAAAATGTGTGTCAAAAATTGATGAAATGATAGGTTACAATATTAGCTATCTCGATCCTTTTGGACTCAACAAAAATGTCTATTTGGCTCCATAAGACACCTTTGATATGGACTAGTGTAGGATTCAATAAAAAATGGGAAGGAATTTGTAATTTGTGACTCTAATACCATGTTGGAGTAATGAAGATCCGAATACAAAATCCAATAACTTCTACAAAAGAATATGTGTAACTACATGCCAAAATACTATAATAAAAAGTGAATAATATATTACATGAAAACCAAGTGTTTATATGGACTACTGTGAGATGAGAAGATAGCTGATGCTATGCCCTTAATATTGGTGTACATAGGGTTATGAATAGTCAGCTTGTGGCTATCTTAACTCCTAATTAAGTCATATTATCATTATTATATTGTTATTTAGTTGTTTAGGTCAGCCTAAGGCTTCTATAGGGCTATCTAAGTCAGCCTGGGTGACATCCTAGGCATAAATAGGTATATATAGGAGGTAGTGAGTCTCATTTTCATATCATATTGTGTATTGGTTCTCATTGAAGACTATTGGAGGTATCCCCCTCAAAGTGGATTAGGAGTTTGCCCCCTCAAAGTGGCATATCATTATCAATTATTTGTAGCATATTTACTATTATATTCAGATATTGTGCAAGTTGTTTCATTACAAGTGGTATCAGAGCATGATCTTGGCACCGTAGAGGCAAGATTTTTTCTCAACATTGGAGGCGATTTTGGGAAGAGCATAAATTTTAGATTTTAGAGATTTTTTTAAAGAGTTTTAAAAAGTTTTTGAAGACCATATTAAATAAGATACAATCCAGATTTCAGAGGAATTGGAGCAGATTTGAGCAAATTATTGCAGAATTATGATTTATACACAATTTATTTGAGATCTCCATATATCTCACATCCTATCGAATTGTAGTATAATTTGTATTGGGTTTTTGAAGACATAACAGAGGAGCCTACAGTCCAAATCTTGGAGAAATTGAAGCAAAAATAAGTGAGTTATTGCAAAATTAGGGTTTCCAACAAATTCGCTCTCAAGGCAGTAAATTTGCTAATTTTTTGGATTTTTTTTTGGGTAAGTGGTATCTTGGACCTAGTAAGTTATAGTAAAAATTTTAGAGAATTTAAATTTTATTTGTGTGATTTATTTCAAAAATATTGGTTTCCATCATGACGGGGCCTGCAACAAAAGGCAAAAAGAATGCTGCCACACTGGGGAAATCCTCTGATAAGGATGGGGAAACAATAGAGGATAGTAATACCAATGAGGAAATAAGTAAGTTCAAGGAAGAGGTTAAGAGGGATATGTGTGACCTGAGAGGAGATATATCAGGTATACAAAGCATGTTAAGTGCCTATATGAATGAACCGAGAAAGGAGTTCTCAAGCAACCAAGGTGAAACCTTCAAGTCAGCTAATAATGACACAAATTTTAATACTCCTATGGGACCTAGGAATTTTTTTCCAAAGGTGGATATGTGCAAGTTCGATGGTAAGGATCCTCTAACATGGATAAACCAAATGGAGAATTTTTTTGAAGTACATCAAATCCCATATGGACAAAAGGTCACGATGGCTTCCCTATATCTAGAACCAAATCAATTCATTTGGTATTGTTAGCTTTGTACTCATCAGAGGAAAAAGGGTCTCATCGTCTCATGGTCAATTTTTATAGAAGAACTCCAAGCACAATATAGCAATAGTGTGACAGACAACTTCTTCAGCCAGCTTGCTAAACTTCAACAAACAGGATCAGTTAAGGATTATATTCAAAAATTCTAAAATCTATCCTTAAGAGTGGATACAATTATAGAGGAGAACTTGAATGATTTATTCTTGGGTGGTCTCAAGGATCACATTCAACATGAGGCACGCATGTTTAGTCCTAGCTTAGTAAATGAGTCTTTTATCTTGGCACGCAGGGTAGAGGAGAAGTATTTGATTCCTAGAAAGCAAGGGGCTAATATGACAAGAGAGAAAGGATATTCAACACCTTCTCTTCCTCAACCTACTAGGTTGACTCCATAGCAAATTGAGGAGAAAAGAACAAAAGGATTGTGTTTCAATTGTGATAGCAAATACAGTCGAGGACATAAATGTAGTGAAAAGAAATTGTTCTATATTGAAGGTCCAAGTGAGGAAGAAGAGGAGGAACCCATATTAGAGGAGGATAGGGAGTCAAGTGAGGAATCACATGATTCTCAACCAATCATTTCTTGTCATGCACTCTTAGGTTTCAGTGCACCACAAACTCGCAAGGTAGTGGGTTTCTTAAAGAAGCAGAAAGTAACAGTGTTGATCGACTCAGGTAGTACTCATAATTTCATCAACAAAAAGTTGGCAACTCATCTAAATTGTCTTATATATCCAGCCTTAGAGTTTCAAGTTTTGATTGCAGATGGGGGTACAGTTAGTTGTTCGAGGAAGTGTTATAGCATTAAATTATCCATGGGAGATTATCAACTTGATACCCCAATGTATGCAATATCCATGGATGCAGCAGATATTGTTCTGGGAGTACAATGGCTTACTACATTGGGAACAATTGAGATGAACTTCCAAGAACTATTCATGAGATTTCTATCAGAAGGAAAGGTAGTGGAGCAAAGGGGGTTGAAGGCAAAATCCCCACAGATGGTAAGCTCTCATCAAATGCAAAAGTTGCTTAAGAAAGGAGTGGATGGATATGTGGCCCAGCTATGTTCATTAGAAGTCTCTCAATCTAATGCTCATACTCATCTAGATTTACAAGCAATAATTGATCGTCACTCAGTGGTTCTTGGAGATATGCCTAAAGGACTTCCTCCTAAGAGGGATCATGACCATGCCATACAACTAGTTCTAGGGAGCCAACCACCAAACATCAGGCCTTATAGGTACCCACACATACAAAAAAATGAGATAGAAAAAATTGTTGAGGAGATGCTAGAGGCAGGAATTATCAGGCATAGCCAAAGTGCTTACTCCTCGCCTATGGTGATGGTGCATAAGAAGGATGAAACTTGGCGTATGTGTCCATATTATAGAGTGCTCAACATGTACACCATTAAAGATAAGTTTCCTATTCCAGTCATTGATGATTTTCTAGATGAATTGAATGGAGCTATGTATTTTACCAAGTTAGATCTTAGATCTAGTTATCACCAAATTTGGATTAAGGAGGAAGATATTTGTAAGATAGCATTTTGAACTCATGAGGGTCATTATGAATTTTTGGTGATGCCATTCAGTCCTACCAATGCACCATCTACATTCCAAAGTTTGATGAATTCCATTTTTAAGAAGTTCTTGAGAAAGTTTGTGTTAGTGTTCTTTGATGATATATTGATTTATAGCAAGACTTGGGAAGAACATTTGTAGCATGTAGATCAAGCATTACAATTACTTGAAGATCATCAACTCTATGCTAAGCCATCCAAGTGTGCTTTCAGTCTTAAGGAGGTGGAGTATTTGGGACACATAGTTTCACATGAAGGAGTAAAGGTGGACCCTAACAAAATTAAGGCTATCATGGAATGGCCTATTCCAAAAACCATTAAGAAACTGAGAGGTTTCTTGGGATTGACAGGGTACTATAGAAGATTTGTGAAGAATTATGGTCATATAGTAGCACCCCTCACCACTCTCTTGAAGAAGGATTCTTTTGATTGGAATGAGTCCACTAATGTAGCATTTGAGCAATTAAAGGAGGCTATGTGTACAACTCCAATGCTTGCCACTCTAGACTTCACCAAGGAATTCATTGTGGAATGTGATGCTTCTGGAAATGGGATAGGAGCAGTTCTCATGCAAGAAGGTCAACCAATTACTTTTGAGAGTCACCAATTAAAGGGTAAAAATTAGCTCAAACCTATTTATGAGAAGGAAATGCTAGCAATCCTTCACGTAGTTAAACAATGGAGGCCTTATTTAATGGGTCGACACTTCAAGGTTAAGACAAATCATGATATCCTAAAATATTTTTTGGAACAAAGACTATCCTTTGAAGAGAAACAAAAATGGGTCACTAAGATGTTGGGATATGACTTTGAGATTGTATATAAGAAAGGGAAGGAAAATATTGTGGCTGATGCACTTTCTAGGAAGGATGAGAAAGATGAAGCCTTATTGTGTGCCCTTTCAATATTACAAGCAAATTGGGTGGAAGAAGCCAAAGCATAGTGGCAAAATGATGTTGCAACAAGTAATCTCATCCAACAATTAAAAAGTGATCCTAGTAGTTCAGATAAGTTTTGTTTGAAGGGAGGTATTCTTTGGTATAAAGAGCGCTTGTATCTCTACAAGAATTCCACTCTTAAACAAAAGATTCTCACAGAGCTACATGAGTCTCCAGTTGGTGGCCATTCAGGATTTTTGAAGACATATCATCGGGTCAAGCAAGATTTTTTTGGGGAAGGGCTAAAAGGTGATGTTCAAAAATTTGTGGCTGAATGTTTGGTTTGTCAAAGAAATAAGGGGGAGACAATTAAGACACTAGCTCTCTTGGAGCCATTATCTATTCCTAGCCAGCATTGGGAAGAGGTATCCATGGACTTCATCATAGGGCTTCCCAAATCTAAAAGTCATAATGTCATCATGGTAGTAGTTGATCGCCTCACTAAATATGCACATTTCATTGCATTATCACATCCTTTTACAACAAGTGTAGTGGCAAAAGTTTTCTTGGAGAATATCCAAAAGCTACATGGTACACCTAAGGTTATTGTCAGTGATCATGATCCTATCTTTACTAGTCACTTTTGGAAAGATTTATTCTCATGTTTGGGTACTCAATTGGCTCATAGTTCTTCATACCATCCTCAATCAGATAGGCAAACTGAGGTTGTTAATAAATGTTTGGAAGGATATCTACGTTGTTTCACTTCAGAGAAACAATCTCAATGGGTAGATTGGCTACCACTTGCAAAATGGTGGTATAACACTTCTTTTCATAGCTCATCAAAAATGTCTCCATTTTTGGCACTTTATGGATATCATCCTCCTTCCATCACATCATCATTAAAGGTGTCACCAATAGTTCAGGCAGTAGAGGACCACTTGCTTCATCAACAACAAGTACTTTCAGGACTCAAGGAGAATTTAGCTATGGCACAAAATTGAATGAAACAACAGGTAAACCAACATCGTAGTGAAAGAAATTTTGAAGTTGGGGATTGGGTCTTCTTGAGATTGGAGCCTTATAAACAAATCTCAATGAAGCAACAAAAAAAGAATAATAAGTTGTCTCCAAGATATTATGGGCCATACCAAATCATGCAAAAGATTGGTAGTGTTGCCTACAAACTAGAGTTGCCACCAACAACAAAGATACATCCAATTTTTCATGTTTCTTGTTTGAAGAAGGTAATTGGGCAGAATATTCCTACTCAAACAGTACTACCAGAGTTCGATGAAGAAGGAAGAATAATTTTGGAACCAGAGTGCATTCTTCAAACACACATGAAGAAGCTGAGGAATAGAACCCTCACTCAATATCTCATCCAATGGAAGAATTTACTAGTTGAAGAGGCCACATGGGAGGATGAGGAGTTCATTCAAAAGAATCCACACTTGGTTAACATTGAGGACAATGCTTCTTTGAAGAGGGGGGCATGCTACGCCCTTAATATTGGTGTACATACAGTTATAAATAGTCATCTTGTGGCTATCTTAACTCCTAATTAAGTCATATTATCATTATTATATTGTTATTTAGTTGTTTAGGTCAGCCTAAGGCTTCTATAGGGCTATCTAAGTCAGCCTGGGTGATATCCTAGGCATAAATAGGTATATATAGGAGGTAGTGAGTCTCATTTTCTTATCATATTGTGTATTGGTTCTCATTGAAGACTATTGGAGGTATCCCCCTCAAAGTGGATTAGGAGGTTGCCCCCTCGAAATGACATATCATTATCAAGTATTTGTAGCATATTTACTATTATATTCAAATATTGTGCAAGTTGTTTCATTATAGATGAGGACTCTAATAACCTTGCATGTGCATAGGACAAGTGTACCTGATGTATCATGTGCACATGAGATAGGTGTCTCAAAAGGTGTGTGCATTTGTCAAATCCTTATGATATGAGACAAAAAGCAAAAAGTCCCTAAGTATGGACTTAACAAATGTGAATAAGACTCTCCTAGATAGGCCAAAAACTAACTAGTTGTATAATATCCTTATTTACACTAATAATTCTAATGGAACAAACGGTTATAGATTTTATAATCTTGTAACAATGAACTAGATTTTAAGTAGGATATGTTTTTCAATAAAGGGGAAGTGTGGCAATGGCAAGATGCACAATAAAGAACATTAGAAATTATGAAAATAGAAGATGGTGTTGTTCTCCCTCTTCCCACAAGCTCTCTGGGAAGATTGACCTTTAGTGGCAACTCAAGTTCAAGTCTTCCAAGCTCAAGTTTTCCCAATAACCCAAATTTTAGTGATAGTTCAATTTCTTCTTTAAAAAATTCTTCACCAATTCTAAGTGCAAGTTCAACATCAAGTCCAAATTATTTCAAAAAGGTAAGAATATAGAGTGAAATTTATCGAAGGAGTACTAATATGAATTGGGTTGTTAATTTTGCTTCACTTACTCAAACCCAAGTTGAACTGACTATATTTAAATAAGTAACAAAAGAGAAAGTATGGATTGGTGTTATGAATGAAGAGATGGGAGCAATTTGTAAAAATAATTCATGGGAACTAGTGTAGCTTCCAAAAGATAAATAGAAAATTGATGTCAAATGGATCTATGAAGTAAAATATCATGTTGATGCTTCTATGAAATAGCACAAGACTTGTTGTCAAGGGGTTTCTACAAACACCTATAGTAGATTATTTTGAAACCTTCACTCTAGTTGCAATAATTGACACCATAAATTTTGTGTTTGTAACTACTATATAATACAAGTACAAATAGTATGTTGGATGTGAAATTAACATTTCTCAATGACTATATAGATAAGGAAGTCTACGTGGAACTACGGATTGACTATGAAACTCAAGGTAAAGAATGATTGTTGAAGAAATCCCTAAATGGGATGAAGCAGGATCATCATGCTTGATATGCGAGGATTGACAATTCTTTCTTGAATAGGGTTTTAATAGAAGCAATTTAGAGGGCTAGATTTGTATGTCAAATTTGTTGGTAATGAAATTCTTATTATTGGCCTTTACATTGATGATCTTATTTATATAGGTAAACATTAAAATTCTAATGGAGGAATTTTAGGCAAAAATGACATAGGGTTTTGAAATGTTATCGATCTAGGGTAGATGCATTATTTTCTTGATATGAAAGTACAACAATAATTAGACTTCTGGCATATTCATTTCTCAAACTAATTATGTAGTCAATTTATTATAGATGTTTAGAATGAAGGCATTCATGAAAATTGCAACTACATTAACAGTTGGTCTAAAATTGACCAAAGTAGATGCAATCTCTAAGGTGGATCCTACTCAATGTAGAAGTTTATTTGGGAGCCTAATGTACCTCACTACAATTGTGCTAGATATTATGTGTGTAGTGATTCTACTCTCTTGATTTGTGTAGGATCCACATGAATCCCATTGATGTACTACAAATAGAATATTAATGTGAATGGTATCCCAAACTTTGGTATAAATTATTCTTCCACTGAAAACTTTGAAATAGTAGGATACATATAGGCTATAATTGGATTGGTTTAATAGATGATTAAAAATCACATTGTAACATCACATTCTAAATACTCAATAATTAACATAAGTATTCATCTTTACCAAGAATTAGAATACATCATGATTAAACCCAAGTCAGAGTTAAACAAGAATGAATCATTATCATTTCAATAATTAAGGATGTTATTCTAAACCAGAATGCAACAAAACTTACAATTACAATGTCTAATTACATCTCATTAGTAAATAACCTTCACTATGCATGTACAAAGCTATGCTCAAGGCATCAAATATCAAAATATACATAATAACTGACTATCAAGTCATATAATGAAAAAAAGCACTGCATCTAGAACTCTTGACATTTGTCTTCATAAGCCTCGGCTTGTCTACTGCTTAGAAGGAGAGCATCATTCGAGTGCTTTTCCTCCAACCACAGACCGGTGGTCCCCCGCACAACTTCCTACCTGGAAGTGACCCTACCCTTCATGGAAGGTATAGATATAAGGAACCATTAGGTTTACCATTTGAGTATCTAGCGTTGTGTCCTTCATAATGTCTAACAGTTATACAACTGTAGATCCATTCTAACTATGTATGACACTACTGGAAACATAATGCCATCTGGAGCACTATGGACCAACTAATGCATGCAAAGACAGATGCATTACTTTGGCCAAAGATTTACATACATATACATTTCACAATGAACGTATTCATATGTCCACCACCCTAACTCGACTTAAAAGTTGTCTCATCCTACATTATGCTTAGTTCAACCTCTCTAGCTCTAGCAAAAGTAAGTTTAGTTTGATTCTTAGTCCAATTCTAGGATAGTTGACTCCTATCTTAGGGAGTACATTAAATATAACAGGTTGCTTTCGCAATAGGGAACTTGTGACTCCTTGTCACTCTGTTCCATTTTTCAACATGACAATAGCCAAATCAAGTTTTCCCAACAAACGACTACTATCTTGGGAGTACATTCAATTATGTTACGTTACTTTCACAACAGGAAACCTATGACTCCATGTCACCCTATTCCCATCTTTTCAAAATGTCAAAAGCCAAACAAGTTTTCCAACTTGTGACCTTCATAGGTTCATAGTTCCATGCTAACCTATCACAAGGTTTACATTCAAATTCATAACATTTAAGACTTATATATGAATAGTCTATTAAGACAGTCTTACTAAAAAGAATCTCTCAAGTATTCTCATGGGTTTTAATATCTTATACCTCATTCGTGAAGTATGGCCACTCAAAAAGAGATGGCTTTCATTTATGTTGCAATACAAGAGTTTCATACTAACCATAGTATTCATTTTCATAAGTATATAATTATCTATGAGAAATAGTTCCTCCAATAAACCCAACATGCACTTAATGCTGCATACAAGGCAATACAACTTATCTCTTATCCAGTTTCTCCTTCTTCAACAAGGAGTCAACATATCTTTTAAATACATAAGATGCATCATAGTTATCATAATAACTATCATTAATAGTCAAGCATTGTTATAGGGAATTTGTGACTCCATGTCACCCTACTCCCATCTTTTCAAAATGACATAAGTTTAATCATGTTTTCGACTCATGACCTTACCCAATTGATGAACACATTGTAGCCTTTTCCCAAGGTTTACTTTTAGTTAAAATCATCTAGAAGGGTATTTTCAAATGTCTAAAGGATCGATTCTATTAAAAAGATTTTATCTCAAAGACTCGACATAAGTTCATAACATTTTATACTCCCTTCATGGAGTTTGACCACTAGAAAGAAAATGGCTTTCATTTACAATACAATGTAAGAGATTTAGACTAAACTTAGTTCTCAATCTCACAAAGATATAAGGATCAAGAAGAGAAGTCTGTCCATTAAACTGACATGCATTTAATGTTTCCTTTAAGTAATAATACTTACTATCATTTATCTAACCTCCTTCTTTAACAAGGAGTCGATACATACTGCATTATGGTTATCCTAATAACCCTTTGAAAGTAGTTGAGTTCAATGTATGATGGTTTCAAGATTGTAGTTAAGTGCTCTTGGCATGATCTAAGATTAAAGTTTCAAAAGATCATCATAATAGTTCAAGGTTGGTGCCTCGGCCACATGCAGGCCGAGCCTTCAAACATATATCTTACACATGATATGCCATGAGCACTATCAGCTTAGGCTCATCATAAGAGATTTAGTGTTATCTTTAAACTTATTATTGATTATGCCATGTTGGTACTCGACATGAGTTTTCTACAATAGTTTTGAGACCTGCCTTAAAGGCCTTGAGCAATATGATAGGCCAACACTGGAGTAAATCATAAGAAGGATTTAATACTTTATAATGAATCTCAGTTTGGTCTATATGTGTCAATATGAGGGCATAGAATTGTGAGAGGTATCAAGACTATATGTCACAAAGGGGTGAAAGCCGTGAGATGAGTGGTTATGAATGTAGCTGTGGAAATAAACCTACAACAAATCAAAATGAAAATTGATTCCAGCGACAGGAACTATCACTTCCTAGCGATAGGAACAACATCAACTTATAATGATTTCAAAATTTAAATGAATCACAAACTACACTTGCAAATACCATAGAAGCAACATTTAATAAAGAATAGAAATAAATGCACTTCAATCATGCTCAATCACTAGTTTAGAATAAAACACCATGCTATGAAAATCAAACATACATTACCATAACTATGAAAGCTAGAAAAATGCCACGCGTCCCAAGCAGTGGGCCTCCTCCTTAGTCTACCAGGTGATAAAACGAAACAACTTTCTTATGCTACTGCTTCAATCATGGAAAGCACTATTTTATTTACTAGAAATAATACAACATTCTAATACACAGATCTTCTTACAATAATATGCTTACACTCCCGTCTATCCTGTATCTTATATTATGCTACATATATATGTGCAATCTATAACAAATGCGTATAGGAATAGAGTATCTATTTTGGCATGTAGCCAACAAAAGAATAGCTCACGTGAAACTTTTATGGTTGTCCACAAATAAAAAAAGATGTTTTAGTTACAACAACAATAGGAAATGACAGATTTTAAGTTTTCTCCATACTAATAGCAAGCACAAATTTATTGTAGGTTATCCTCCTCAATAGCTGGCAAGTAAATCACGGGTTCCTTCATTAAATTCAGAAATAGAAAGCATTTTCTGATGTGGCAGTAATTATTTGTAGAGAGGAGCATGAGATGTCTTCTAATAATGCCAAATATTAAGATGAAAATTAATGTTTGAAATATCTGAACAAATACTGATGTGTGCGGCCATTTAAGATAGGTTTGATGCCTCTTGAAAATGTAATTGTGGTACTGAGTTGATGTGGTAGGAGTGCACATGACAGTGTTGAGTGATAGGATGGTTCCGCTTAGAAGGTGACATGAAGTTCCTGTGAAACACGTGACAAGAAATCTGCTTGCTACAAAATATATTTACCAAGGCTTAAAATAATAATGCTAATTAGTAAAGACAACCAATAATAAATTTTCATATTTTATTCTTAAAACCATATTAAATATGACTTATATATATTAAATCATATGCAACATAAAATGGTTAAATGATATGAAAACATAACAGAAATGGAATGCGAGAATGGCTATGAAGGTGTATGAAATAGGCTAGAATATGGCATAAAATGGGACATTAATAGCTCTCATCACAATAGCTATAGGAATTACAATCAATATTAACTTTTGTTTTATATATATCACAATCAATCATTATCAACCACGCGACCTAAAGTATACCTCCAAATAAATATATTAACAAGTTTAAACATAGTAACTTAGACACGAAGGTCTGAGATATAAAGTTTGGCTTATTGATGCACTATTGCTCAAAAGCTTCAAATGATTAACACAACAATTATATCATATAAAAGTTGACACAGTCAACACTATACTATAGGGAATCATTACTAATAACAATCAACATTAAATAAGTCTTTCCGGACTTCAATTCTAACCTGAATGAAGTCATTTTGGTGTTGTCAATACAATCTATCGAGACTCACAACCAAGTGTTAATGTGCCACTTCCTGTGGTTTCCCAAATGTTTCATCTAACTAAAAATTTGCTTGTTCTTACTCTATCTCCCAAGCACAGAGAACAACAAAATGATCATTGATGATGATAAGAATGAATAATGATTATAATTGATAGTGACAAAACTTACCACAACTAGGTTTCAGTCTTCTTGGCATGCCGATCATGCAGGGTAACTGCCACCCATGCCCATGAAGTGTTGGGTGGTTTCTCCACTCCACCACCCATGGTTTCTAAGGAGACTCTCAATCCAATACTTGGTATATGCAAGTGGGCAGTGAGCATAAATCTCCCATTGGTCCAAGATGACATTTCATCACTCCACTACAATGGGTGATGTTAGCCAAAATACAAAGCAAATAACCATATAAATATTAACATGGGATTCAATATTAGGTTTAAATAGTCATAGCATGGTCAACATGTGATTTAGGGGTCGAGCACTGCTCCCCCTTCTTCACTATAAACCCAAAGCATATTATACCAAGAATAATAAGTTCAAAATCCTGTTTTAGGAATAAATAGAGAAACAAGAAGGTACTCTTCTACTTGGCGAGACTATCTCTCAACTCGCGTTGACATTCTAAGAACATCGTTTGATCGAGTCGATGCAAACATTGTCGAAATGACTCAATCAACAAGATGACACATATAGATAATTGACTAGCAAAGAAAAGACATAACTTACACCAACTTAAAAGAGTTCATGAGGATATAAAGTCTGATACTCATATGGCAATGGGACCCATTTCCCGACATCTATCTCTTTCTCCCAGATGATACTCTCCTTTTGTCTTCAAAGGAAGATTCATTTCATGTTCACACTCACCATCATAAAACCATGATCAGTGCATCATCATATGATTCTCAATTCATAATAATTAAATATTCATATGAACATGTAATTTCATATCTAACTAGCATTAGTTAGTATTCACATAATCAATGATTAAATCAGATATTTCCACAACATCTAATCATTAAACTATGGTTAATCATCTTGATTACCACACAAAAATAAGATTAAGCTAAATCATAAGTTTGGGATGTAACATACATCTAGATATGTTTCTTCACTTTAATCTAGAGTTGCATTCTAGAGTAGTAAGAAGAAAGCAACTATGGTTGTCTCATTAGCAAAAGATAAATAAATGGTTACCACAACAAGTTGTCAATCCATAATATCTTATAAGGATCATATAAGATCTATAACTATCATAAAAGCATCCAACTTGTATATATTGTGACAACATCATTGCAATGAAAAAGAATTATATGTTTCATGCTAGAACAAAATATATAGAGATTTGAAATCACTTTATCAAAGTTTTGGATCAAGATGGGCACGTATAATTGTAATTTTATCCTATGTTTGTGGACAATGCTGATATCTTAACCAAAACTCTTCCAAAAGAACATTTTGTAAATCTAAGAAACTAATTGAAATCATCCTAAGAGACAGAATTAAAGAATTAATAATTAATTAGCATAAATGGAAGAATTGCCTATCTCTAATCATATTGTTTGTAATCCAAGCAAATATTAATTGTTTGTGCTTATAAATTAGTTAGCTTTTTGTTTAGTATTTGTTTCCTTAATACATGTAGGTAGATATAGTACATAGTCAAAAAGACATGTTTCTTAATACATTGCAACATTCATGAGAGATAGTAAAAAAGACATACAAAGGAGCCATAGATGCTAGATAATCTTTCCAAAAGAAGACAAATAATATATATATTTTATCTAAGTCAATAAAATATGTGTGTCATTTATTTTTCTACAACTATTCAATTCTTTCAATTTTTCCTTATTTATTTCTTTCAAACCCAATGCTTTATAGAAGTAAATTTTAAAAAATGGACAATTGATTATAAATAGCTATTAATATATTTTTGAAGGCACATGTTCTACCAAGTGTTATGTTTGTTGTATCCACATTTGGAATAGCTATATGGTTAATGAAGTGGCTTCCTATAAGGCTAGTAGATTGGTTGCTTTTGTACTTTTCATGGGTGGTGTTTGGAAATATAGACAAATATGGGATCAAGAGGCCTTTGATGGACCCATTACAACTAAAAAATGCAACAGGGAGAACTCCTATGTTGGATGTGGGGTCCATAGCCAAAATTAAGAAGGGAGAGATCAAGGTATATAAAATTTGTGCTATCAAAAAATCCTATTTTAATGAAAATTGATATACTTATCTTAGCCCTAATGATTTGTTTGGTAGAATAGGTTGTACTTGCATTAGATTGTCTCCCTTGCAATGGGGCCAAATTTGTGAATGGCGAAGAGATGGACTTCAATTCTGTGATTTTGGCAATGGGGTACAAAAGCAATGTGTCATCATGGATAAAGGTAGTTGCTATCAATTTATTAATTCATTCACCTTGCACTATTAACTTAGTGGTTTTCATTTTGTATTCTAGGATGTCAATTTCTTCTTAAAAGATGGCATACCAAATGGATGGAAAGGAATGAAGGGGATCTATGTAGTTGCTTCACAAGGCAAGGATTGTTGGGTGTGTCCATGGATGCCATGCACATTTCTCAAGACATTGGAATGTTATGGGAAAAGATTACCAAGAAGAATGCTTTCGATACAAGCGATGATTTTAGCTTGGCTCTAGTAGATGAATTGGCTTATGAGTGACTTGTCATTGAAGGTTAGATTTTCTAAATTTGGACCTCATTTATCTTCCTCCAAGAACTCTCCTCTTAAAAATAAGTTTAGTTGCTAACTCTCTTAAATTGTGTTAATTTTTATTGACATTTTGAAATCACACATTACCTCTCCTAAAATGTAGTTGACTCTTGGAAGAAATTGGACTACTCCAAGATCTCTGTTACTAGGTCATGACAATGAAAGATGACTTAGTGCTATACGTAGTTGTCCCCTTTTAACTCAACCTTTGGTGAAATTTTTTGTTGTGCATCACATGAGCTTTTAATCACAATGGTTATCGATTTAGAAATGGGAATCTAATTCATCCAAAACAAATTTACCATATTAAACCCTTAAATCTCCAAAATTAAAACTTTTAACCCCTAGATCTAAAAACAAGTGGATTTTATTTATTATTTCTTGATTTGGTAGGTGTGTTGAATTCAACGCTAAATTTGAGTGCTCAACATAGTGCTAATATTTATTTTTGGATTTTGTACTAATTAAAGAAAGAGAAAAATAGTTAGGTTTAGTGAAAATAAAATAAATGGATGTTTTACAACACCACCAATTTATCAATTTATTGAGATGTTAGGAGAAATAAATAAACAAACTTTGCCTAATTAGTATTACACACATTCCTAAACACAAAGTAGTGCAATCATGTATGTCCTTGAATATGAAAACAAAACATATAAAATTATTGTATTACAGATGCAAATTTTACACACCACCTCCCATTATCAAGATATTACAAGAAATTTGTCATCCAACATTGCCCTGGATTCCATCCTTCTCATTGAATTTTAAAATTGGGGCATTACAACATAACCCAGTTCAGAAAACTTGGTAGTAGGAAGCTAGACAAAGATACAATAGAATATAACCAATTTGAATGTACTCACAAGTTCCTTAAATTGGGTTATGCTATAATATCCCAATTCCACTTCTTATTTTAGTTATCAGTAGATTTATATGTATTCTACATATTAATAATTTTATTGTCGAGTTAAATGTTATTTTATTCTAAACATTTGATCGAAAACTTATAGATATTTCTTGTTTATTTAATAACATGATTTGCATTTAGTAATCAATTGTTTGAGTTGATATATTTGGGTGGACTTTTTTTAAATTTTTTTGCAGTTGCTAATAATAAAATATTGATGATGCTTACACTAAAAGAGTGTCAAAATATATTATTCATAGTTTGTTTCTTCCAAATGTCTCACAACACTTATTTGTCACTTCTACTAAATGCCTCTTTTCATTATGATGGGGAGCCTCAGTTGGTAAGACTTATTCCCTCTTCGCTCGGGCCAACAATCAGTTCGACCATTGCCAAACTCTCATCGCTATGACCTTTACCATCGAGAAACACTTACAACCTATTTCTGATACGCCGATACACTAACTTAGTATATGCTTGGCGTGACTTTCTTTCAATGGCTTGAACCTCTCTTCAGCTAGACCACCCTTATCGCTCTAAGTGAGAAATGTTTTGTCGATGGCCTCTGTCTCACCGATAACAGCTCCAACTCCTCTAATCCAAACCCTAGCACATGGAGATGCTAGGTGATCTACTGTGCACACTCTAATTTGGTCCTTTGCACTGCAAAATGATGAAACAAAATAGGAAACAAACAAATATTGTATAAGGAAGTCATTCCACTGATTTTGACATAAATCTTACTAGTGGAATGCTTCACATTGACATTTTGCAACAACAGAAGTACAGAAAGGAAAAGAAATATATAACTAAGAAATTTGTATTTACAGAGAACGGAAAGGGGAACCTCAGTTGGTAAGACTTATTCCCTCTTTGCTCGGGCTAACAGTCAGTTCAACCATCGCCAAACTCTCATTACTGTGACCTTTACCATCGGTGAACTCTTACAACCTGTTGTCGATATGCCGATACACTAACTTAGTAAATACTTGGTGTGACTTTCTTTCAATGGCTCGAACCTCTCTTCGGCCAGACCACCCTTATCGCTCCGAGTGAGAAATGTTTCGTCAATGGCCTCTATCTCACTGATAACAGCTCCAACTCCTCTGATCCAAACCCTAGCACATGGAGATGCTAGGCGATCTACTGGGCACACTCCAATTTGGTCCTCTATGCCGCAAAATGATGAAACAAAATAGGAAACAAATGAATATTGTATAAGGAATCCATTCCACTGATTTCGATAGAAATCTCACCAATGGAATGCTTCACATTGACATTTTGCAACAATGGAAGTACAGAAAGGAAAAGAAATCTACAACTAAGCAATTTGTATTTACAGAGAATGGAAAACAAATTGACAACATAGAATAGTTTGATTTCCCCTTCTCAATGCTCAATTACATTCACACAATTGCATTTAATTACAATATCCTATCTCTGAATTGGTTCATTTCCCTAGGTTTATAAACTCGCTAGAGGAATGCCAACCCTATTCCAAGCAGCTGGGAGACCAACCACCTTACCACTAACAATTTGACAAATGCAAACTAAGTACTTAGGACTTACAAAGTTTGTTCTAGGTCTAGATACAAACAGAAATGACATGCATTGGTCGAATAGACCTTATTACAACGCAAACATGATTTCCTAAACAAAACATGATTTTAAATGCCTCGTGGAGGCCACCTTGTGTTAGGTGCTCCTGCACCATACACCCCACCTAGAAAATAACTCATGTCCCATGAGTTGTATCTGTGTCTTACACCACCATCATCCTTCGCTGCATCATGCCTTCCCCATGATCTCTAGACTGCAACTTGCTGTCATGGAATCAAAAATTCATGCCTAGCATTATAGGCTCTACTCACACCTTACCATGAGTGAGTGCTTGCAACCAAACTTGGATGTCGCATGCCATGATTGCTTACTATCATAACTACATGAACACCTGTATTCAAAACCTTGTTTGATTCTTCTTGTACTACTACTATGGTAGAATATGTTTGCCTTTCAAATCTTGTTGGCTCTAGAGGACAAACAATGGTCCCTACTATGATAGTATCTCTTTCTTTCCAATCAACTTGTGGCTGCTTGCAGACCTACTCTTTGACCTTCTTCTAAGCCATCTCAGACATCACCATCTGATCTCCACCATTCACAGCTGAAATAACCTTCAAAATTTGACCTTTGGCAACCCCACTCCTTGAGGTATCCTCAATTGTCCTTGTCTTTTCTTCATTGATCTTCACAAACTCTTTCTTACCCACCAAAATGATCTTGGCTACCTTCTTTGCTTCAGCATTCTCCTACAATGGTTGCATCAAACAAATCTTTCCATCCTTCTTGATGGTGTATGTATTAGCATATCCATCATTTAATGCTTTCCTATCAAATTGCCATGTCCTTCCTAAAAGTAGGTGACAACACTCCATGGGCAAAATGTCACATAAAATTCTCTCCTTATATTCTCCAATCTAAAAATCAACACATGCCTGCTCATCTACCAAAAGTGATTGACTATCACTTACCCAAGATGCTCTGTAAGGAGTTTGATGAGGAATCCTTTCTATGTTCAATTTATCCACCATTTCCCTAGACAGCATATTATCTGTTGAACCAGAATCTATGACTACCTTGCATATTTTACCTTTACTTTTGCAATTGATCTTGAAAAGTGCTCTCCTTTGTGATGGTTCAGTCTGCACTGGTTCCTTGAGCAGTGTCCTCTTGATCATTAGATTTTCTCCCACTTCTGATGTCAAATTCACTTTAGGAGATGTCACACTCCCTGCATCCTCTTGAGTCAATGTGGTTCTTCTCTCATTACCATGAGAAGTTGCGGCCTTCTCTGGACACTTATAAGCTGGGTGTCTTATCTGATTATAGTTATAACATCATATTGGAGAACTTGGATTCTCTACCTAATCCATTTGTCCCACTTCTTTCATTTGGCCTTCTTCCTCGGTAGCCTCCTCTGCTACTTGAGTCTCCAACTTGCTCTTCTTGGCTAGACTCACCACCAAGCCTCAGGTCAGGACTTCTTCCTCCAAAACTGCCTCTAAAATTTTTTTCACCTCTTCCTCTACTTTGTTGTTCACCTTTCCTCTTCAGCTCTTAATGCTACTTGAAAGCATCTTTCCATGGTTTCAAGGGTAAATAGACTTATCTCATCTTGAATATTGATCCTCAGACCATTTAGATATCTTGCTACCTTGGCTTTTTCATCCTCCCATGTACCCACAATGAAGAGTGTATTTGTGAAACTCCTCAGTGTAAGTAGCTATATCCATATCTTTTTGTTTAAGGTTCTACATTTTCCTGTAAATCTGCACCTTGTAGTCAGATGGAAGGAACTAGAACTTAATCTTCTCGAGCATTCTGCTCCACGAAGAGATCATATTCTTCCCATTCTTTACCCTTTCTCCTTGGGTGTAATTCCACCATGTAAGGGCAGCACCTTTGAGTTTAGTTTTTGCAAACTTAACTCTCTTACTATCAGGAACTTCCTTGTATTCAAAGTAGTTGTTTAGAGCCTTAATCCAATCCATAACTTCATTAGCATTCATCTTTCCACTGAACATGGGAATATCTATCTGAGCCTCCGAAGAGTCCTTGCCAATTGCCTTGATGGCTTCTAGGAATTGCTTTTGTTCAACCGGTATCTTTGCCTCTTCTTGTTCCTCTTCTTCTTCCTCTTTCTCTTCTTCTTCATCCAGAGCTTCCTCTATCCTTTTTCCTATCTTCATTTCCTTCAATTCAGCTTGGAGTGCTTCCCTGACTCTAGTTTTGATCATCTCTTCCATCTCTTTAAATTTCTTGACCACTTCGGTGGTCATCCCCTTTGGAGGCATATCGCTAGCCTCTCCTTCACTTTCTCTGTCTGACATAAACATTCACAGACAACGCCAACACTTCTACAAATCCTCAATTTGACTACAACACAATGCTCAATCAGCTGTCCATCCTACACGCTGCTTCATAGACCCATTCCTCTTGTCTAATAGTAGATCCTGGAGATGCACTACCACTCTCTGTCGTAGTGGCCTCACTCTGCACCCTCTTCTAGCCAAACCTCTATTGGTGAATGGTCACAACAAACCTCATCATCGTCTGCCCACACACTATAGGAGTCCTATTCCTTCTTGCAACTAGATGGCACGAGAAACTCTTCATCTACCTTCTCAGTGAAAAAAATCAAACACACAACACCTCTGCCTAGACCTTTTGCTAGCTCTGATACCAATATGATGGGGAGCCTCAGTCGGTAAGACTTATTCCCTCTTCGCTCGAGCCAACAGTTAGTTCAACCATTGCTAAACTCTCATCACTGTGACCTTTACCATCGGTGAACACTTACAACCTATTGCCAATACACCGATACACTAACTTAGTATATGCTTAGCTTGACTTTCTTTCAATGCTCGAACCTCTCTTCAGCCAGACCACCCTTATCACTCTGAGTGAGAAATGTTTCATCGATGGCCTCTATCTCATTGATAACAGCTCCAACTCCTCCAATCCAAACCATAGCACATGGAGATGCTAGGTGATCTACTGTGTACACTCCAATTTGGTCCTCTATGCCGCAAAACAATGAAACAAAATAGGAAACACATGAATATTGTACAAGGAAGCCATTCCACTGATTTCGATAGAAATCTCACCAGTGGAATGCTTCACATCGACATTTTGCAACAATGGAAGTACAGAAAGGAAAAGAAATCTACAACTAAGCAATTTGTATTTACAGAGAATGGAAAATAGATTGACAACATAGAATAGTTTGATTTCCCCTTCTCAATGCTTGATTACATTCGCACAATTGCATTCAATTACAATATCCTATCTCTGAGTTGGTTCATTTCCCTAGGTTTATAAACTCACTAGAGGAACATCAACCCTATTCCAAGCAGCTGGGAGAACAATTCCAAGCGGCTGGGAGAAAACTAACCATCTCCAAGTGGCTAGGAGACCAACCGTCTTACCACTTACAATTTGACAAATGCAAACTAAGTACTTGGGACTTACAAAGTTTGTTCTAGGTCTAGATACAAACATAAATGACATGCATTGGTCGAATAGACCTTATTACAGCACAAACATGATTTCCTAAACAAAACATGATTTTAAATGCCTCATGGAGGCCACCTTGTGTTAGGTGCTCCTGCACCACATTATCTTGCTCCATTTATATATACTATAAAAGAAGTTAATTTCTTCTGTAAAACAAGTAAGATTCATTTGTTCGTCAGTTGCTCAGTTTCCTTTATTAAACACATAAGATTCATTTATCTATTGGTTCTTCTCTTACAAAAGAGTCAATCAAAATTCTTTCCTATTTAAACTCATTCATTATTTTATGGAAAATAACAACTTTCAGTTTTGAATTATTTGGTTGTCCTTATACTATAATTTTAAGAGTGAACTTTGCTAGCAATTTAGTGTGCATAATTTTTTTTTAATCCCAAGATTATTTCTATTAAGAGTTGATGTAATTGTTCTATAAATATATAACATCAAGAAAATGCAACTTCTTATTTCCTTCATTTGGAGGGTGGAGTTTTTTAACATATTTTTACATTTGTTGCACATATAAACTAACTATTTAAGATAATAGAGAAAACAATAACATTGATTTACATTCAAGGAAAAAATACATACAAGAACCCCAACTAATAAATTAACAAAAGTTTCTTCTATATTATATTATCGGATCCTCCAAAACCATCTTTCATACCCAAATCAAAACAATTTTTGTACTCTTCTCAGTTCCAAATATCCTCAAAAATGTCTTAGACTCTTTAGAATTATAAGATCCATCCAAGACCTAACTTTGATAAGAAATGTTTTCTTCCACACACACACACACACACTCATTTTTATTTCATGTACAAACATTTCACCCAAAAAATATATCTAACACCCACCAAAATATCAAAATTTCCCATACATACACCTACCTATTTCGTAACATGGCTTCTATAAATTAAAAAAAAATTGATAAATGACTTTTAATTAACATATGGCTTGAAAAGTTGTTGTTTAATGCATCCAGTTCAACCATTTTCATCACACTTGTTCAAATACATCGAGCAGATCATTCAATGTTACTCACAAGAAAAATAATTCAACATGAAAAGAGATAAAAAAAAATCAAATAATGCAAGGTTTTATGCCAAAAAAATGTTCTCAAAATCTTTCAACCAGGAGATGGGTGTAGTGAGCCAGAAATTTGGTTTTAGCATTTTCTACAAATTATAAGCATTTTTTTAGATTCTACCATAGATAATATAGTGTAAATCTTAAAATATGTCAGGTTAGATACTAAGAATAAAGTGTATGTGTGTATACTCTTTTTCCTAGCAGTGGCTATCCAACATACTAGATGAATACATGGTATTGATGTCCATAGATGTGTACATATATGTATGTTAGATAGACAAACATAAACTTTTAATCAGAAGACAATCAAATATTTTTAATAATTTACATTAAAATAGCATAGATACCTTATAGCCCAAAATTTATGGAAAGATTTTGCTACACATGAATAAAATAATATACAACTATTATTAAAATTGTGCCACTCTCTAACACTATTCAAAAGATTAGAAAATTGTTAAATTATAATTAATAATATCATATAATATTTAATAATTAACGTAAAATAATTATATTAATAAATACTATATTTTATTAAATATTATTTTTTAATTTTTATTTTTAAAATATTTTAATACATATAAATTAATTTTATTATGTAAATGAAAATATTTAATTTAATTGATGGATGATGAACACATGTAATTAAATGCTTTTAAATGTACAAATATAATAATAAATTATTCAAATATGTGTTAGTGGGTTTATAATGATTGGTAAAAAGATTGACCCGTGATAAAGGAGTGCTAATATTGATATGGGAGTGGAATGTATGGAAATAGGTGTATTGGTAAGCATAAATAATAATGTATATTCAACATACATGATGTGCCCCATAGTGTATTGTGAATGCATTAATACATGTGATTACAGTTCATTAATATTTTTATATACCAACTAAAAGAATTCCCATCCACTGATAACTAATTGACCAAATAGATCTTAATATGTACTTACTAGCCTAATTTACTTTAGACTCTCACATCTACTAGTTTTAGACTTCCAAGTTCATAACATCTTGTTGACTTGATTTCATTTAATATTTAGTTGATTCAATGTTTTACATCCGTCACTTAAGTTTAAAGTTTGGTTAATGAAATTTTCATGTCCACTAGTTTTAAACAAGTCATGTCTAGATTCGAGGTTCTTTCAAATACAATTTTTTTAGGTTTCTTATGTTTGCTAAAGAAAAACATGTCATCAACCTTCTAGTTTTAACAATGGCCACATCAAGATCAACTTTAGGGTATATTTTAAGAACTGGCCCCAAAAAAGTCTATAGAAATCTCAATGAATCCCTTGTGTAGAGACACAATCCTTGTAGCATTTTTTCTTAAAATTGAACTGACGCGACAAAGTGTGCCTATTTTATGTTGAAATATAATTTTAAAAATAAATTGTGGGTGATTGGGAAACCAAAAGTCAATCTTGTTTTCAATCCATTTGGGGAATGAGGACCTAATTTTTTCATAAGATAGAGGTGGTGAAATGAAGATAAATTTCTAATAACTTTTTAATTGAGGTGGTGAATTAAGGCTATTTTTTTATTTTTAATTGAGGTGGTTAATTAATCCTAAATTTCCATTTTATTTTAACTGGGGTCAAAAATCAAGCTTAAATTTTCTATAAATTTTTAATTGAGGTGGGAATTAAGGCTAAATTGCCCATAATTTTTAATTGAGGTGACAAATTAAGCCTAAATTTTAATAAATTTATAATTGAGGGGTCGATTAAAACCTAAAGTCATAAATTTATAATTGTGGTGGAAAATTAAAACTTAAGTTAACGTGAATTTGTAAGTTAAGTGGTGAATTATTAAAAATAAGGGTATGTGCACAAAGATGGGGGCCAAAAAGTGGCCAAAAATATTTTGAAGAAAAATATGAAATAATGTGAGTGTTTTACAGCACACTTGTGTTATAACATGATAGTATTATGGCTTGGGATGGCTTTAAAATCTTGATCCATAATGCAAGTGCATTATAATGTGCTCGCATTATATTTTCCTAGAAACACACAAAACACTCTCTTTCATGAATTGATAATGCATACACATTATAATAAACACATTATAATACACACACACACATTTCATTTGAAGTTTGTTTGGAATAACAACCTTAGGCTTGCATTTAGCTTAGATATCTGAGCCAAAGGGTTGGGCCTACATGTAAGGTGCCTAAAGATGTGTTTTGTATAAATATGAAAAAACAAGTAAATGTCAATTGTGCTCTCCATCAAGTTTGCACATTTTAAGACATTATTCTAAAGAAATGCCACAATAATGTCAAACTCTCTCTTACCTTTCTAATCATGTAATTTTTTCTACATTTCAAATACATTAAGGTTTTGATCTTTAATTTACTTGCTAGTGTCTTCATTTTCTTCGAAAACCTATGTATAAAATTTAGGAATCATTTTTATTCACTCATCTAAATTTGAATCAAATTACATTTTTACATTCTAGACTCTATTCTATACACATTTAAAAAAATTCATTAGTTTTCTCAAAATTAAAATGGGAAAACATGCTAGTTAACTTTAAAAATTAGCAAATAAATTTAGCATAAATAATGTGATGTTAGTTAACTTTCCACTGAAGGGATTTGTGAAATTTCTAAAAAAATTCAACATTTTAGGGGGGGCACACTTGATGCTATGTTATATTTTTCTGACAAAAATATTACCACTTTGTGTGCTCCCCATATTTGACCCTCTTAATCTCAAATATTTTAAAAAATAGAAGTTTAGAAACAAGATTCTAAGAACAACTAATCTTGTTCTTGTCACTTCTTGAAATTTTGAGCATAGGTATCTTGAATTTCTCATCCAAGATTAGTTTTTTCTAATTTTATGAAAACAATGACCCCTTTTGACCCTATTTTGTTCCCCCATTTCCATACACATTCCATAAAAACATTTGTAAATATCTTACATAACATTTGTGTCATACTTTGTGTGAAAAGATAGTGTTGGTCATCATTAAGATTTTTATTTAATTTAGTGATACTTTGATTATGAAAAGACAACCTTCATCATTAATAACATTTTCATTTAATTTATCTATGCAAGTTCTAGCTTCAATTTTTTTGTGGTATTACAATGATAGTTTTGTCATTGTTATTTAAGGAAATAGAAGGGTTTTTTTGTGTTGGGAAAGGTGTCTTGTACACCTTGCATAATACTAATATTGTAAAATGTAATATTTAATTGTGGTACATCTTAGAGATGTGAACATCACAATGGGTTAGACATTCTTGGGGCCATTTGTATGTTGTAATTAACATTGGGATAAATATTTAATTTGGGTTACATATTAGGAAAATCTGTACCAAAAAGTAAATGAGGGGGACATGGTTTAGTGAGCTCATGATCTTGAGGCACATGGTTTTGTAATACCACTTTGTGGCTTTATGCAAGTTTGTTTCTATGAAAGAAAGCACATGAGTAGTTGTTGGGTTGGCTTGTTGACTTGAATAATCTTTTACTTGTTGGCTAAGGTTGGAGTGAGCATCTCTTGTATTTAATGTGGCATATATGAGGAGAGGAAGCATCTATGGGGATGTGTGGTTACATGATTCTCATTTGCTGGTTCACATGGAATGCAATTTGGGAGCTTGATCTTTTAGAAGAATTAATGGAGGTCCTATAAGTGTACTATAGTCTTTGTTCATGAGATAATATATTGAGTGTGGATGCTTTTGGAGGTTGGGTTTTCCTCTCATGAGGGTTTTTCTAGGGTACATCTTATGTCATCTTGATGGTATGTGTGTCTATTCTATTCTTTTACATGTGGATTCTAAATACCTGTTTCCATATATTTCTCTCTTGGGGTTATGTGGAAATATTTTATTATGGCTGTAGATTTACTTTCATTTGGTATCAAAGCCTATTTATTAGGTTGCGGGAGGAAATCTCCCTAGTATTTGTAACCCTTGGTATGAGTAGATTCTTGTGCATAGTTGAATTTATCACTTTGTAGGAAAAGAATTACAGGGGTGCTTGGAGACTTGGGTTATTATAAATCTAAGGTTTGATAGAGATTTAGAAAATTAATTGAGCCTCCTAGACATCTCAGAGTTATGCAAAAAATACTCATGTACATGAGGAAGGATTAGGAAATCTAGAATAGTAAAAGGGATAAAGGAGATACGACAAATTATGGAAGAGCTTGCTAATTTGAAAATAAATATCCTAGTCTAGCTCAACACTGTATTGGACAGGGTGTAAGCTAAGGACTAAAACATATAAACCCTGTCCATCTATTTCCCTATATGCCAGAGTAAACATTTTATGAGAGAATGCCCTCTAGGTAAAATAACCATTTGCCAAATATATGACAAAAATCATTTGACATATCAATGTGAGATTTGGCAAGAGGTAAAGAATTCAAAGAGAAAGGATCCATTAGTCTAGGAGGAATTGAACTACATGAAACAACATCAAGGAGTGAATTTCTCACACAATTAGTCCTCAAAACAACCCTCTTGGCATCCATCAGAAAACTAGAATAATAACTCTTGTTCTACGCCATGGACTAATCACATTATGCCACAACTATGGGGGCCCCAAGAGTGGCCTAATTGGCCATGGTTAAATTCTCAGTGGTCTAATTAGTCACAATGAACATGTAACAATTCAAATCTAGTGTTGAACTAGAATCCATCCTACAACCAATTTTATCAAGGACCTCGGTGCATGCAAAATCAACAACCCTTAATGCCTCCTTCACAAAACACAAAAACTTTGAAATCTCAAACAGATGTAGTTACACGACCCTAAATTCTAACTCAACCTATTGTGAATTCCAAGAATAATTGCTCTTCCACTCTTGTTTAATCAACAAAGTCTAAAAATATGGTTGGCATTAATGTACACTGTGGAAGTATTCAAATCAAGTTAACAAGGAAGCTCATTGGGATGTCATGGCCCACTATTGTGGAAATGAATGATAATGAAGAAACTCTATTTCCTAAGAATGGAAGGGAATCTAGTGATCTTGAACATCATCAGTCTTCCAAACCTAACCTTGAACAACCCTTTGGAAACCAAGAAAAACCATTTGGAGTTGCACTTAGACACCCTTTTAGAGAAACAATAGGGATGCCTTCCAATGCTTTCTCAAAAGTCTCCCTCTAGAGAATCACTACAACTGACTTCAGAAGGACTATCTCATTATTGTTCCAAAAAGACTCCAACATTACCTACTCACACGTTTAGACCAAACTCCTCTGGAACTAAACTTTGGAATAACAAAGGACACAACATTTTTGGATCCCTATCTTAAGCCTATTCTGGAGCATGCTCCTTTTTCTTACAGATTTAGGGCAATTCCAAAAACTCCTATTAATCCAATGCTATTATCTGCAACAAGACTAATTTAGCAGATAAAAAAATTGAATATAGAAATTCTATTACTTCAAGCCATTAAGGAGATTCATGAATTAAACCAACTAATTAAACAACTTTGCATTAAAACTCTAGGAAGGGAAAAGAAGCAAACCAATACCATTCAAGTCGAGAGATATTTGGCAAATCTCCTCTCAGGAAAACTTCTTCCACCAAAATATGGTGGTTCAAGTAGCCTTGTGATCACTATATCAATTGAAGGAACAAGCATTCTGAATGGCCTAGTTGACCTAGGAGCTACTATCAATGTCATGATCATAGAATTCATGAAGACTCTAGCTTTAAAAAGATTACAACCTACTAGAACTATACTTCAGATGGAAGATCAATCAATTGTCATTCCAAAAGGGGTGGTGTAAAACATTCCTGTGACAATTGATTCCTGGGAATATCCTATTGATTTCCTGATGCTTCAATCTTGAACACCCAAAAAGAAATATCCTTTAATTCTCAATAGACCATGGTTGGCAATAGTTGTAGCCCTGATTAGTTGTAGGTGTAAGGGGGTGACAATTTCCAATGGTATTAATGTCAAGCATTTGTCTCTATGCCCACCTACCAAACCTTCTCCCACAAAAGATGCTTGTGTCTAGATAGACAAACCAAGTATAATTGGTAAACAAGAAAATTTATCTTCTCTAGCTATGATTACAACCAAACAACATGCAAAGGTATTTGAAGATGACTCTAGCTTATATGATGCTTTAGAGTCAAACAATGAAATTGTAGTGCCCCTCCATTCTCACTGTGGATGTGCAGGTAGTTGGTCTTGGAACTTGGGGATGAAGGTAAAATAATAAGGGATATTCAAAGGTATGTGCTAATGATGTTAAGCAATTGATGTTGCATATTATGAATTCGTGTATTCAAGTATATAATCCATGACTTTGTATGTTCATGTTCACACTCCAGGACTTAAATGCATGCTTCACATAAATGATTCATGCTTCCCGTGTATATTGTACATATTACTTGCATTCAAGTGAATACTTTGTGACTTACATGTATGACTTATGCTTCATGACTTACGTAAAACATGGGCATACTTCATTTATCTACGTGAATGCTTCACACTTTGTGTCCTACATATATGTTTGGTGTATCACATATACTTCATGAACTACGTATATCTAGGTGTGTGCTTCGAGTCGAATGTCTCTAAACAAGTTACTCTATATATATTTAAGATTACTTTAAGGAAAAATCAAATCTCATAATAAATCACGACTTCATTAAAACTATAAAATATGATCGACTTTTTAAAGCAATCACTAGCGCATACTATTAAACAATATAATGATCATAGGGCAGTCAACGAGTGTGAGACAATAACAATTCTTAGAAGAGGAAATAAGGAAGCAATGATAGTTTCTAAAGAGGATGACTAATAATAAACAAACGATCACAAAAATCAAGTAAGACAGGTGATAGTTTTAAGGCATTAAAGAGTCACTGATTAACAAAGATTAGGATTTACAAAATGACATCATGAAGGGTGATGACCGCTGGTCAGCCCAACCCCTCACAATTTATTAATATCAATCGGTGAGACATCATGGGGGGGATAAGAGGATAATGGAGGAATCATTACACCATTAGAGGTTCGATGGCATTTATAGTGAAGGCATTAAAGATCTTGGATAACCAAACCCATGGGCACCGATTAACAAGGAAGAATGTCTCAATTTAATAACCGAAGATCACTATTTGTCTCTGTGCACCTGAAGTGAACTCCCAGTTCGCAGAGGGATATTTGCAATATTGGCATACCAATCGAGATCAACTACAATGCAAAGATACCTCCATACAGCTAATGGTTGAGTCTGGCCGAATTCACTGCTGTAGAACCCACGAATAGAATGTCTCTGCTAGTTTCAATGTGACGCTGTCACTGATAGCCTTCACAAATGCCATGCACTATGCGAGTTAATGTTTTTCAACGGTGTTGTCTTCTTAAGTTGTTCCCGCAATGTAGATCTTCGATGAGCTTTCAGCAACGGATTCAGATATTAGACGAATGCCACATTCAATATATCGATTCGGCGCTAGAGATAATCAATCACAATGCCTTCAATCTGCCTATGGTCAATGATGAGAGTAGCGTTTGGTTTCCTTAAGTCTTCCTCCCATGTTGACTGGTGCTTAGTCATAATACGAAAATCTTCCAATCCGTTGTCACTAGAATTAATGTTGTATTTCCTTATAATGTGTTCACCACCTTGTGTATGTCAATCGACACTCAATTATTATCAACTTGGCTTTTGCAGAGGCCTGTATAATCTCCCCCACGATCTTCAAAGTAATCCACCAATTTGGATATCTCAATTTGGCGCTCAAGGTGATATCTGATTAATTTCAACAGTACCAAAATCTTCAATGAATTTCAACTGAATCCTCAAATCACTGCCAATGGTCTACTGACCTAAATCGATAGATGAATCGATCAAGCTCAATGATTCTGTGATGAAGTGCAAGTGCAAACTTCGTATGAATCCGCCTCTACGTTTGACTGGGTTTTCATCCAACACACGAATCTCCGCAAGGGTTTTCATCCTTGGAAGAACATGCAAAGCAAATGCTCAGCATAAATGCGAAAATTCTAGAATAATCATGTGCCGCTCAAGGTTTGGATGTGATACTTTATATTCTTTTCAATTTTTGCAATGAACTGATCTCATCTAATACAATTCAAATGTCTTTGACACAATATCTATGAACTTCAATTCCAAATCTATGACAATATGGATATAACAATCTTTCAAATTTCAATACAGTTATAAGAGTTGCAAGTTCAGGATAGCATCACATGGTAATATATAGCTGACTGCACATCAATCTTTACAACTATAGTAATGTCTTCAAAGGTTCGTGGCTTTATTGATAGCCAAATGTAATTTAACCAGTGACTAATACAAATCAGAGATGTCTATTTTGTTAACATACCTGATGGCGCCAAATATGAAGTGAGCTGCCAATATTTTCATTGATACAATGACTGTGCGTCTACAAGATGCTGCTTCGTTACCTCTGAACCTTCGATGACCCGTTGCTATGAATAATCCCTTGTCATTGACGGTAGCAACCGTAGAGTTGATCTTCCTCAGTGTTAGCTCATCACCTTCAAAGGCCTGATGAGTCAATCTAGGACCTCGATCCCTCTGTCGTTATTCGCTGACTGACGTGTGATATCCGACGCTCAAGGAATGGAGAACTTCAATGGGAACGTCTTAACTATCCGGTGCATTGTAAGCGACCGGCTGGTCAACGTCAGGTACGGACAGTCGAAACAGAAAAATAACAGGTACGGCAGGCTGTCGACTGGTTGAGGTCGAAGAAATCTGTTGAAACCATACATAGATTTGGTCGACTGGTGCAGTTGACCGCCCAACCGTACAGTCGGTGAGTTACAACTCACCGGCTGTTTACAGCTGGTGACTTCAATGGGTTCCAATCTTAATTCTTCAACACTAACCACCAATTCAGTGAGTCACTGCCTTGAGTCTAGTTCATCAACCTCTTAACGATGTATATTGTATCAATGTCACAAGTCGGCACTCTCTACAAAATCTTTGGTGACCTCTGTAACATGCAACGATGGTCTCAACGAATGCCAACTTAATAATTCTGATCAAATGCAATCAGTAGCGATAGGAACAATCTTCGTCTCCTTCAATAATCGCAAGATCTTCAATGAATACGGCGATCAATACCATGAATCAAAATCAAATCTTCAAAAAACTCGATGTGGCTTCGATGATGGTCTCCGACCAATTATCTACAGTCAACAGAGTTGATAGTAGTCCAAATGTGATTCTGTCAGACAATCTTCAACAAGGTCTTCAGGTGCTCAATGATATTCGGTAATACCTTCGATCCAAGCCTTAATTATGTTTCTAAAAATATAATTGAGTATGTTGAGAGGTAGGTAAACCTTAAACTTTTACTGTCCTCATGTATGATTTGAAATGTAAAAGTCTATTTAAGTTTGAAAGGTTGTTGATGTTATCAAATTTACATACCAGAAGTTTTGTTTGAGTGATACTGTTCATGTGGTTGCAAGTTCTGAACTACGAAGTCTTTGCACTATGCATACGTAGGCAAGGCCATCATAAGCCCCCAAGACATTAGGTCGGTCCCTTAGGGCCTTAGGCTAGTATATAGTTCTCTTTTATGTTTATTGATAATCTTTGTGGAACTAATGTTCCATTTTAGATGCACAGATACAAGTCTATTAACTGAGTAGATTACTAGAGCAAGGAATATGTTCTTTCACTATGCTAAGGATGACCTTATAGTTCTTACTATAATTGTTTGTAAATGCATGAGAGATGTCTTGTTCCTGTTTAAAAAGATCTGTTATCCTGTATTTGTAAATTGAGATGTATCTCCGTTTGTATCTCTCTGTGTAACCCTTGTTTCTTGTAATCTTGATTTGTGAGTAGCATAGTCGAGGAACCTTAGAGGACCTAGGTTAAGATTATTATGTTATGTCATGCATTCTATTGCTTTTTACTTTTTAAAAAAATTCCATTAATTTGACCTAGTTTAGTGTTATCCTTTGGGGTTTCTTGGCAGGGCGTTACAGAAACATACCATGAGTCTAAGAATATAATCTTCAATCCCTCCTACAAATAAATGTAGTGGAGATTTTCCAACATGACAACATGGACTTGGGTTCTTTTCAATGTCCCTTAGCCAATATAATTTCAAGACAAGGCAATTCTTTAAGGGATATAACCACCTTCCACACATTGTAGCCTCACTCTTATCCTCTCAATACATTGATGAGCAAAACATTTACCATCTCCTCTAGTCACCTTGATATAATCATAGATTATTCACTAGGTGAGATTTAACATTCATTAGCTATAGACTTTGCACAACACTAATGAAAGGAATGATAGTTTTTAAGATTCTATAGAACAAGTAAAAGGCTACCAAATGAACAAATAGAAGAGGGACAAGTATGATCACAACTTCATATGCTAATCAAATGGCAGTGCATACTTACAAATATGTAGATCACTAAAATAAGTCTAAACATATGAAGGATACTATAACTAACAAATATTTGTGAAAATATTAAGTCTACATAGATCACATAGCATAAGCATACATATTACATTCTTCCTACAATAGAGCATAAAGCTCTTATTTATAAAAAATAAGTGTCCAAAAAAGCCAAAAAACTAGCAAGATCACCATGTAGGAAAAGAGGAGACTTCATTGCTTTGCATGCACAACCACCACATAACTATGCCTTCACTAGATTTAAAATCAATACGATCTTGAAAATCTACTCAAAAATTGATGACCATGATGCTTCTTCCTACAACTGTTCATTTGATTGAACCTTTGAATGTAAGACCTACTTAAATAGTGAGTAGCAGTGTTCGACCAATAGTGCATCATTATTCTCTAACATGATTGGTTTCACTTTTGGAATTTGATGGCTCTTAGATGGAAATTCTCTATGGAAGATTAGAAAGCAAAAATGACAATTGAAAATCCCATCCTTTGTAGTTCTTCCACCAAAGGCAATGAGATTACTTTGTCAATTCTACAACAATTTGAAGATGAAAAATATTGCCATGTGTCTTATGAGTACTATTGTTGTCTCCACAACAAGCCCCTAATTTATTTCAAAATTAGGGACCCTAATTTTAATTTTATGTTTTTGAGATTCTTTTTCTTTCTCATATTGATCTAGGTTAGGACTAGTTTGGATTGTTTTCACTATGTTTAGGTTTTGTTAACATTGTTTTTTAAGTCCACGAATTTTTGGATTTGGATGTCTATGTGAGCGACTTGACTAGGCCATCCTATCCATGCACATGAAAAAGTAACCAACTTCTGGTCAATGTTATTTTGACTATGGTCAAATCTACAACTCACTAGCTCGATAAGGTTTACCTATACTTTCTATCTAGATTTACAAGATGTGTAGAGTGATTGTGGGACCCCAAACTTTGAGGGTCAATAGGAATTAAACACTTGTTCATGTGAGGAGGACTAAAATCACTATGAATCCTTATCTTCTTCTCATTTTTTTCATTTTGCTTTGGTGAATTTGAAGTGTCTCTGAGCTTGTTTAACCACCATTGACCGTTCACCTTTAAAATTTGAACATCTATCTAGATACATTCTAGATTTGTCATTATTCTTCTCACCATTCAAGTCTTAGTTTTCTTTGTAGTATTACCATTGCATTTTTTTTAACTAATGAATAGGGATTTAAAATGTAGATGTGTGTTTGAGATTAGGATTTGGTTTGTATCTTTACTACATTTTAAAGAAGCAAATAGGGTTTGGTCTAATGTTTGAATTTATCACATCTAATCAAGAAATGAAACCCTAGTTAAGGATTTTAAGTGCCATCCCAATTCATTAGTAAATCTTTAGTTTAAGATCTTTTTAAAAATTTTAAAGTTTCATTGTGAACCCTAGTTTGGTTTGCCTAGTTAAGCCATTTTCTTCCTTGGAAATCTTAAACCTTCTTGTCAGATTTTTGCCTGAATGTGAAGTTGCAAGTGTTGTTGTGCTAGTATTTGTCTATTACCATATGTTGGAGAGAGGGGAGATATGGTGAACACACAATAAAACAAATAGACAAATTCCGATTTGTATTTATATTCAAAATTTACATTCGGGTAAGTGCACAAAGATGGGGGACCAAAAGGGGGTCTTAAGTGGCCACTTCTTTTTGAAATCAAGAAAGACTAATGTTAGATGAGAAATTGAAGATAGTTACACTCAAAATTTGAAGATGCAATAAAAATAATAGTCGTAGTGCTTTGAATCTAGTTTCTAAACTACTAATTTTTTAAAAAATGGTTGAGATTAAGGGGTTCAAAAAGTGGGGCCACACAAATTGGTCTTGTTTTCTCAAAAAAAATAACATAGCATCTAGTGTGGTCCCCCTAAAATGTTAACATTTTTTTAGTATTTCAAATACCACTTTAGTGAGAAATTAGCTAAGACCATGTAGTTTATCCCTGATTTTTCTGATAATTTTTTAATGAATAATTGATTTTTTTACTAATTTTCAAAGTGGACACATCCTAAAAAATAAAAAATTAAGCGTGCACCCACCTAAAATTTTTGAAAACTAATTAAAAATCCAAATATTTTTGAATATGTGTAGAATGGAGTCTAGTTTCTAAAAATTTAATTTATTTGAAATTTTGATGAATGGTTTAAAAAAGGCAAAAATACCACACACTAGTTTTTGACAAAAAACGGATACACTAACAAAAGAAATTAAAGATGAAAACCTTAACATACTCAAAACATGAAAAAAATTATATGGTTAGAAATCTAAGAGAGAGATTAACATTATCGTGGTATTATTTTGACTTGTTATTGAAACAAGTGCAAACCTGATGGGGAGCACGCTCAAGATTATGTAATTTTTTTTATAATCTACAAAAACATGTCTTTAGATGTTCAAAACTTAGCCCAAGCCATTGGATTGGAATCCCAAGGCAAATCTGAGACAAAGGCTTGGAAATTACCAAAGAAAACAATAATGCGAACGCGTTATAATGCACTCACATTATGTGCATGCATTCACATTATGTGCATGCATTCACATAACGTGAGTGTGTTATAACATGCTCGCATTATTGTGAAATAAAATTATCTCACCCTCTCACCCTCTCTCTCTCTCTCTCTCTCCTACCCTCTTCATCTCTCTCTCTCCCTCCCCACTTTACCTCCTACCCTCTCTCCCTCCCTCCCTCCCCTCCTCTCTTTCTGTCACCTATCTACCTCCCTCCCCTCTTTACCTCCTACCTCCTCTTTCTGGTTAAGTGTATAGGGTTGAGGATCTAGAGTATAGGCTTTAAGGCATAGGGTTTAGGGTTGAGGGTATTGGTTATATAGGGTATTTAGTAATTTAGACAACACATAAAACTTTCCAGGATATGAGGCTTGTTGTACATTGATAGGATCGAATGAGCTACACTCTTTTAGAAGCTCTAATGTAGGTTCATAGAGTATTCATACATGGTTGATGGTATGTTTCTGTTCTTCATGTACAGATCAAGCTTGGTATGAATGTCAGTCAAAGGAGTGGGTCGATGAATGGTGTACAAAAAGTCTAAGCCTGATTGACATGTATTGACTCCCGATAGCACTACAACTCATAGAGAGTGAATCAATAGTTGACTTTGACCATGTTTCAGATCTAGTTCAACTAGGTATTATCAGCATTTAAATTTAATAAAATTTAATATTCCATCTTATTTTGTAGCTTTTTTGTATTGCTGACTATATTCATCAAACTCAATGCACATATCAATGTAGGGCATGTTTATTCAATTATTGCAGCTGATGACAATGAAGAAGAAACATATTATTATTTGTGTCATTATGTTGAGGGAAAAAAAATTAGATACTCTTGTTATAGATGGAGAATACATCAGGTACCCTACAGGATCAATGGTTGTTACTGGAACATGGCTTAAAAGGTACCCAGTGAAGAAGTCTAATGTGTGGTTAGACCATATTTTAGCTGCAAAAGACAAACATGAGATTCAACACGGAAACGGATACGAATATGCAAACTATGTTCTTGATTATGAATCACACTTAAGAAAGATACATATATGTTCATCTTATAACATTGCGCGCTACTATGACTGACTTTACAAAGATTGACATTACTAAGCTTACAGGCAAGCTTTTACAAAAACCTGAGACTAAGGACTTCAGACTATGGACTTCAAACTCTAAAACTAAGACTGCTTCTTTCAAACTTAGACTGCATCCGAATTGCTTGTGAAATGCAGGCGGCCCTGGGCCCTTATATAGGGAAACGAGGGCTGAGCTTTTAACCCCGATCACATAATCCGTTGGAATCCGTCTATGAAAGAGCGACACGCGGACTACGAACAAACCTTATCCGAAGGGCAACCCATGTGAGGAAAGATTCCACAGGTGGGTCCCAATTACCCGTGAACAAGATAAGGTCGGCAACCGACACAAGACAGTCCTTTTACAAACGAGAGGAATAACTCGTACATGCATTAAGGCAGCATGCTGACCCCTTTAGCACATGGTAGGGTCCATGTCTTCCCTTTGTTCACGAGGACAAAGATACCCCCGATGAGTGACAAGCCCACTCATTAGCCCCACTAAGACCCCGTACTATGCGATGACGAGCTGGATTCCATTGGACAATATCCAAGACATCCCTCACAAAGTTCACCATCCGGATGTGTGCAATCTGGCGCCCGATAGTAGCCTCGTGAGTCATGTGAAGGGACTCTTCTGTCATCTTGCGAGTAATCATAGCAATTTGCACATGTCTGTGAAGACCCGTGGGGAACACAACCAGATAAGCGGTCTTCCTCTTTCCAGATTATGCTCATTACTTTTACTTTGTGTGGTCCAGCCAGGAGTTGATTTGCTGAGTAGGGAGTGCCACGACCAACTCTGTATGTCTTGACATGAAGCCAGACAGGTGTCTGATGAGAAACAAAGTGACGGAGGCGATTTCCTATAGTCCAATGACCATACACAGAATCAACACCTCCAGGTCCATACATCTGGCAGATATGTCTACTGATAGCATTTTCTTCAGCTGAAGCAAACTGGAGCTTGAAGATACAACCGGTGTAGGCGGTAGTCCCATTAAACTGTAAATCATCGGCTTGAGGATAGGGTCCTGAGAACATACGCCTTATCAAAGAAACACCAAATTCATTATGTAACCACTGAAACAGATTACCAATGACTGGGTTAAGGAAACTAACAGGGAGCACAAAATCTCCACACCAGTTCTGAAGAACATGACCCACTTCTGGATCAATCGGCTCAGCTTCTGCAGAGAATTGGAAAATAGCAGAATCGGTCCATAAACCAGGAGTTGTGAGCTGCTGCTTGGAGACAAACATTTGAAACCTATCATATAAGAAATCTGCAGCCATCTGATGATTATGAAGATCCCTTCCGGGGAAAGGATTACAACTCCATTGCTCAGCACAAGGTTCTGTCCACCTTTGCTCTCTTACTCGGATTACTCGAACTTTTCCAGACAACTGACGATTTCGGCCTTCAGAGAGATTCTGATCTTCACCAAGATTCTTTTGGGAATCAAGCTTTATCTTGAAGCCTTCTCTGGATTCAAAATCTGCAAAAATATTCTTAACACCAGGCAAATGAATGAAATCAAAATTATAGGTGCTAAGTAGTTGTGCCCACCTAAGAAGTCGACCTCGAGTTACCTTGTTCTTTGATTCCTTTATGAAGAAACCTCTGAGATGTTGCAGATCACTTTTTAACAAAAACCTTTTATCTGCAATGAACATTTGGAAAGCCTGGAAAGTATTAACCACAGCAAGAATTTCTTTATGAGTGCTATGGTAGTTCAACTCAGAGTTATGAAAACCTCCTGAAACTGTTCTAACAATTTCCCCTTTATCTTTAGGATTATATTCAGGATTCCTCTATTCACGGAGAATACCAGACCATGTGAACTCACTTGCATCTGTTTCTACAATTTTGAAACCTGGTCCTGGTAGCTTGAGCGGAGGTAACTGAGAGCACTTAGCCTTGATATTTTCAATTAGTTTATCATGAAACTTAGTCCAAGGAGGTGATTTCTTACTTAACAGCTTATTCAGATGCAACTTGTCTTCTGCAAGCTTGTGATAGAAACCAACAATATAATTTACCAGACCCAGAAATCTTTGAAGCTCTTTAATGTTGGTGACTGGCAGATGAGCGATTTTGTTAAGAATATGAGGTTGTGCCTCCATTCTCCCCCCCAGAAGAAGCTTGATTCCAATGAAAGTAATTGTAGGCTGGGCAAAAACAGACTTGGTAGGATTTATAGCTAGGCCATGGTGTTGGAAAACAGAGAGGAACTGACAAAGATGTTCCTGATGAGAATGAAACTCAGGACTGAACACAAGGATATCATCAATGTAAGGTTGGATGAATTTGGCATAAGGGCGAAAAATACAATCCATTGTCTGTTGAAAAATGGAAGGTGCAGTTTTGATGCCGAAAGGAAGGACTTTCCATTCATACAAACCTTGAGGAACTGAAAAAGCTGTTTTAAAATAATCCTTGGGATTCAGTTTGATTTGCCAATACCCTTTTGTCAGGTCAAACTTGGAATAGACACTACTACCTTGGATAGATTGCCAGATATGATCTTTACTTGGTAGAGGATGTCGATGATCCACAAGACACTCATTCAAAGGTTTATAGTTGACAACCAGGTGTTTTTCAGGTAATTCAATACCATTTTCATCTATTTTGGGGACATACATTACATGACAGGAAAATGGAGAATCAGAAACCTAGATAAGTCCTTGCTCAAGAAGAGTCTAAATTTCTTTTTGGCAGATGACGGTTTCTTCAGCGGACATCAGGAAATAGTTAGCTTTGGCCTTAGGTAGTAACTCATTTCCTTCACTATCTCTTTTTAAGGGTAAACTACAGGAAAGGTTCCGCTGATGTTTTGAGAGATCTTTGGTCATCATAGTATCATGAAATTCTTTTTTTAGTTCAGCAAGATAAGACTCTTGTTCTTTAAACTGTTTGGCAAGGTAGACTTGACTAACAGGTTGTTTGCGCTTGGCTTTTTCCTTTGACTTACGAGTGGAGAAGGACAGAGACTGATAAACTCTGGGGATTTGATATAGACCTTTGAAAAGCAGAAATTGTTTATCTATGATAAAAGGTTCCCATTCTCTAATGGCATTACTACCAAGAACCCCATCATAATCTTCAACTTCATATTCAACAAATAGAATATTTGTTGGTTGATCTTCCAATCCTACTTGGACTGGGGCAATACAGAAGGATGAACTTCCTTCAGTTTCCTGATTAGCAAATGTAATTTTTGTACTTCCCTTTTTCCAAGTATCTTCAGGGAAAGCATTCCTTCTTGCGAGATTTAGATCTGCACAAGTATCTATGAGAAAGGCCAAAGGGTAAGCTTGGATTCCTCTGAAATGAATAGTCAGAATAACAGCATGACATATGGAAGTTATTTTTGCAGTTCTACAATAAGTCTTAAGAGCATTGAGCCTACTGCTTGATCCGATCTCTCTAACAGGAGATCCTATAAAGGCTTCTTCACTGAGGTATTGAAGAGGATCTTCTATGGGTTCTTCTTTTGGACAGATCATTAACTGACTTTGAGAAGACTGAAGCTCATCTAGGGATTTAGACACTAGAGGACTATAAGGCTTTTCTTCACAAAATAGTTGTTCTTCTCTATTCTGAACTTGGGATGGTAAACAAAAAGAACTAGTTGAATTAAAACGATTTATGAATTTATCCAACTCAGGAGAAGTATCAACTTCTTCATTTAAACAAGTATTTTCTTCTTCTTCAAGTTCTAACACTTCAGCTTGGGCTTGAGAGATTACCTTGAGAAGAAAATCTTTTCTATGTCACTGCCAAATGCGACGAGCCATACTTCCTGGTGCTGGAGCTTCTAGGATACCTCGTTCAGACAGAGGTACAGTTGATTCAAAGCTTCGCTGGGACGAGACAATGGAAGAGTCGGTTGGAGGGATACCATGAGGGTACCACGGTGATGGTCGATATCCATGTGATCCTATTATTCTTTCTGAGGATCTAGGCGGTGGCCTAGCTGGTGACCGACTTGTTACTGAGTCTCTTTGATGGAGAAGATACAACTTCCTTGTGCAGAGTTGTTCCAGCTTTGCTGTCAATTTTTTCCATGTTTCTGGACCCATATTCATCTCGTGCAACTGGGCCTCAACTTTTATGATTTGATCAACAATATCATTCAGCTCATTGGGAGAATTTCTTCACATCATCCTACAATAGAATGAGGCTTCACTTCCTGATGAACTTTCTGAGGAACTTTCTGAATCAGGTTTGGACAAATGCATCTGATTCATTTTGGCATTCATTTCTTCTGCTGCAGAAAGAAAATCTTCATCAGATGATTCTGAGTACTCTGAATTAGAAGAAATCACTATGTCTTCTGAATCTGAGGGATAACCATCTATATAGACATAGTCACTAGTCACTCCATGAGCCTTGGCTGCTCGCATCTTTCCTTGACCCTTTTTCTTTTTTCTTTCAGGACACTTGTTTGCAAAGTGATCTCCTTTACAGATGTAGCAAGTTGGTTTCCACTTACTACCTTTCTTTTGCTTATCCTATTTTCGAAAGAATCCTTTCTTTCTTTTCTTTTTGAATTTTGTATCTCGGATATCTAACTTCTTATCTTTTCGTTTGAAATGTTTCCGAGGTTTGTCTTTAAAACAACCCTCACAGGAATCTTTGGTTTCATCATTTAACCGAGAACAAATTGTTGTAGAGAGAATTGGTTGTACCTTCTTTATTTCCTTCTTAGCCTTAGCTTCATCACAGATGTCAGTATTAATTTGTTCTAGAAACTGAATTAACTGTGGGAAGGTAACTTCTTTCATTTCTATACCTTCAGCAACCATATTCTCTAAAACTTTCTTGTGATAAAATTCACCTATAGTGGAACCAAAACTTTTCAGAAAAGTTGTATACATTAAATCATGCTGATGTTCATGGCCAGAGAGATAAAAATGCTCATACTGCTCTTTGCAATACTTCTTGAAATTTTGAAGATCTTTACATTTGTTCTTAACAAATTTTTGATATTCTAATTTCTCCATGACATCTCTTTTACCAACAAACATTCGGAGAAGTTGAGCACATACCTGATCTGTTCCACTATCCAGAAGTCTTTCCTTATAATCATCTTCCAGACGTTCCCATACATGCTTGGTTGTTCTGGTCATTGCATTAAGGGCTTGCTTGATGACTTCTTTTTCATCTGCATCTTCATTAGTAGCCATATAATTTGTTATCCATGACCTCATAGCATCCACTGCTCTAGTATTTTCCATAACTTCAAATTTATCAAAGTTTACCAGTGGAGGTGTATCAGCCTTATAAGTCTGGATGTTTCTGAAAGGATCATTATCCTTATCTTTTGAATTACTTCCTGACCCTCTAGCCATTTGAACGACACCATGGGAAGGTGGTTCCAACTTACCGGTCTGAGGATTGTAGACTACAGGTTCTTCGGCTAGGGCAGGCTTGGATTGAAGGTTGGGGCCTTCATACTGGGCTTTCAGATACCCTTTAGAATTTATAGGAAAATTCTTTATCTTGACAACCTGTTTTGGCTGGCCTACTGACTGGATAATTACAGATTCATTTCTGACAGTAGTTTGAATGTTAGCAGACTCAGTTGAGATAGAATCCTTGATTTCAATATGAGACTGTCGAAGAAAATTAAATTCATCATGCATCTCTGAGATGCATTGTCCATTGTGCTTAACATGCAGGTCAGGTCCATTGATTTGTGAACCAAGCACATCCATTTCCAGCTTGAGTTCATTTCTTACCTTTATGACAGTATCTCTCTGTCTTTCAAAAGCTGCATCATGTTCAATCTTCCATACTTCAGACTTATGCCTGAAGGTTTCATAACTCTGTTTTAGATTTGACAGCTCTTCCTTAAGGGTGGCTGCCCATTCATCTAAGAGTCTTTTTTCTAGCTTTTCTAGAAGTTGGACAACTGTATGGAAATTCTCTTGATGACTGAGATGGGCTTTCTGGGACTTTACTGCTTCTATTTCAGCCCATTTCCTTCTATCCTCAGCTAATAACAAGGATTTTCTGAGACAAAGATTTGTCCAATTTAACAGGTTACTCTGACTAGGAGCATTGTCTCCTATTGGGAAAACATGCAAAGGCCAACAATTTACTTTATAATGACCTAATGGCTCAATTAGCATAAAATCATGAAAGGGAGGAATTCTTCCAGGAATTGTACAGGCTCCTCCTGGAGTATCTATTATCTTTGTATTTTCCTCCTGTATGCCCTGCTCTGGCATAGCTACAGATCTAGCGGACATCATTCGGACTTTGCCCGACCTAGGTGGGAAGACACAGGAACAGTCTTCACATTTAAAGAGACCATTTTCTAATTCTAAAAATCTTTGATGGTTACAAGAAGACAGTTGCGTAGTGACTGGAACACTGGGCTTCTTGTTGACAGAGGGGATTTTGAACAAACTTTCAAAACCTTTGCTAGGCTGTAGCCTAACAGACTGTGATCTAGGAAAAATAGATGAAGGAATGGAGATTGAAGGTTCAGATTGTACGGAACTAAAGGATGTTTCACGAGGAGAAAGATACCCCCGTTGAGTGACAAGCCCACTCATTAGCCCCACTAAGACCCCGTACTATGCGATGACGAGCTGGATTCCATTGGACAGTATCCAAGACATCCCTCACAAAGTTCACCTTCCGGATGTGTGCAATCTGGTGCCCGATAGTAGCCTCGTGAGTCATATGAAGGGACTCTTCTGTCATCTTGCGAGTAATCATAGCAATTTGCACATGTCTGTGAAGACCCGTGGGGAACACAACCAGATAAGTGGTCTTCCTCTTTCCAGATTATGCTCATTACTTTTACTTTGTGTGGTCCAGCCAGGAGTTGATTTGCTGAGTAGGGAGTGCCACGACCAACTCTGTATGTCTTGACATGAAGCCAGACAGGTGTCTGATGAGAAACAAAGTGACGGAGGCGATTTCCTATAGTCCAATGACCATACACAGAATCGACACCTCCAGGTCCATACATCTGGCAGATATGTCTACTAATAACATTTTCTTCAGCTGAAGCAAACTGGAGCTTGAAGATACAACCGGTGTAGGCGGTAGTCCCATTAAACTGTAAATCATCGGCCTGAGGATAGGGTCCTGAGAACATACGCCTTATCAAAGAAACACCAAATTCATTATGTAACCACTGAAATGGATTACCAATGACTGGGTTAAGGAAACTAACAGGGAGCACAAAATCTCCACACCAGTTCTGAAGAACATGACCCACTTCTGGATCAATCGGCTCAGCTTCTGCAGAGAATTGGAAAATAGTAGAATCGGTCCATAAACCAGGAGTTGTGAGCTGCTGCTTTGAAACAAGCATTTAAAACCTATCATATAAGAAATCTGCAGCCAGAGTTCATTTCTTACCTTTATGACAGTATCTCTCTATCTTTCAAAAGCTGCATCATGTTCAATCTTCCATACTTCAGACTTATGCCTGAAGGTTTCATAACTCTGTTTTAGATTTGACAGCTCTTCCTTAAGGGTGGCTGCCCATTCATCTGAGAGTCTTTTTTCTAGCTTTTCTAGAAGTTGGACAACTGTATGGAAATTCTCTTGATGACAGAGATGGGCTTTCTGGGATTTTACTGCTTCTATTTCAGCCCATTTCTTTCTATCCTCAGCTAATAACAAGGATTTTCTGAGACAAAGATTTGTCCAATTTAACAGGTTACTCTGACTGGGAGCATTGTCTCCTATTGGGAAAACATGCAAAGGCCAACAATTTACTTTATAATGACCTAATGGTTCAATTAGCATAAAATCATGAAAGGGAGGAATTCTTCCAGGAATTGTACAAGCTCCTCCTGGAGTATCTATTATCTTTGTATTTTCCTCCTGTATGCCCTGCTCTGGCATAGCTACAGATCTAGCGGACATCATTCGGACTTTGCCCGACCTAGGTGAGAAGACACAGGAACAGTCTTCACATTTAAAGAGACCATTTTCTAATTCTGAAAATCTTTGATGGTTACAAGAAGACAGTTGCGTAGTGACTGGAACACTGGGCTTCTTGTTGACAGAGGGGATTTTGAACAAACTTTCAAAACCTTTGCTAGGCTGTAGCCTAACAGACTGTGATCTAGGGAGAACAGATGAAGGAATGGAGATTGAAGGTTCAGATTGTACGGAACTAAAGGATGTTTCTCGACTCAAGGATGGAGTAGACAAACCCTTACTATTTCTTTCTTGTGAACCTTGTGAACTTCCAACAAATTTGATAACTGCGTGATCATCTAGTTCTTCAATTGAAATTCCCCTTAACCTTTTAGTATTGTTTTCCATTGAATCAGAATTTTTAGAATCCCATAACTCAACGGCCCATTTTGCTGGCATCTTAATATCCTTATGCCTGACTATCTTGGGGGCAGTTAGTTGAGTACTATGACTGGAGGAGGTCCAAATGGTAGATAGACCTTCTAGACCCTGAGCTCGTTTGGGATTTATCATTAGTGGCATAACTTTATTGTATAACCTATAGTGGACAAGGAAAACCAGGGAGTGATCTACTGAATCCTTTTTCATGAACAGATTCATCGTATTGAACTTATATTCTAAAACATCCCTAAGGTTTTCATCTTTTAGGCTTACAGGGAAATCTAACAGACAATCCACAAAGATAGGCCCTTTTTCCATCGAATCACATCCAGCACCAAGTAAAGAATGTGATAATTTAAGGAACCTAGCATCTTTAAGCATCATCAGAACAATAATAGGCAATCCCTTTCTATAATGACCACATATGCCTATTCTTACATAAGATAGATGCATAAACTGGGGATTGTTCTTATTCTCATATGCTTTCTTTCTGAATCGTCTAATCAACTCATCAGAAAAGATATTTAATTTCCCTTGATTTCCACCTTTAACAACATGTTGCAATTCGGCCACATGACAGTTCTGAGAAGTCTTATAACCAAACCAATCTTTCAAACCAACACTCTTGTTATTTAACATATCTACTAAACCTTTATAGAGAAAAAGATTCTTCATTATTCTAACCTTGTTGTGGCATCAAAAGTTTATTTGATCAAATATGGGGGTAGACCATTAAAGATAACCTTGTGGAAGGTTTGTGAGTCTGACCACGAGATAATACTCTATTGGGAAATAGGTGTTGTACACTTTGCATAATATTGTATTATTCTATTCATGTAAAATAATTATGTATTTGTGGTGCATCTTAATTGATGTGTTTATCCACATTAAATATTTATTTGGTGTCACTTGTAAAAGTTGTATGTAACATTTGGTTAGATATTTTATGTGTGGGAGACATAAGGAAAATATTTATTATTTGTAAGAAATATTTAATTTAGGGATCAATGGGTTTGTGTTCATGGTTTTGAGTCACATTGGTTTTATCTAATACCACAAGTTGTATTTGCGTGAGCTTGAGTCTATAAAAGCAAGCACATGGTTAGTGCTTTGTGTTGGCTAATTGTTCATTGTTGGTTTATAGGAGGTTATGAGAGGTTTATGTTATATCGAGATCTCTCCTATAAGTTCATATTGTGAAGAATGACAAGTGATGTGTGGATTCATGGTTGGACACATGGAGGATGCATTGGAGGAGCTTGATGTTTCAGAGGTATTCATGGAGACTCATGACAATGTATTGTAATATCTTATTGTTGAATAATACATATGAATGTGGATGCTTTTGGAAGCTAGGTTTTTCCCTCTTGAGGGTTTTTTAGGGTATATCTTGTGTTATCTTGTGTTTGTCATTGAATCTTTGCATTATGGTTTCTTGTATGCATCATTTTCTCCTTATGGGTTATGTGGAATTGGTTTTATTGGACTTGCAAATTCCTAACAGTTGGTATTAGAGCCATGTTTATGGTTGTGAGATGTGTGAGCTCCCTGGTTATCTATAACCTTGTGTGTGTAGATCTGATGCAAAGTGGAGGTCATGGAAATGGATGGAAGGATTTGGGACATTACAAGGTTTTGTGTAGGTTGTGTTGTAGATTTAAGGTTTTGGGTATTGTAGATTTGATGTGTATATTGAAGATCTAGTGATTGAATAATCATGGTTGAAGAGGGTTTCTTGGATCATTCAATGAGTGTTTTGAGGAGGGACTATTCATAGATGACCTCCTATGCAAAAATAGACCTTGCCATTGGATTCAGGAGGTTGTACAGGTGAAGAAAAACATATAATTTGCCTATTTTGGCCATTGTGACCTAGAGAATTTTTTTTGCCCATGTTGCCCTATTCGGCCATATGGATCTGCAGGTATGATAAAGAAAAAAATTCAAAAAAAAAAATTCCCTATGCCTTTCATTTCTTTGTTTGAAAATTAAAAAGCAAAAAACTATAGAATGTTAATTGAAAAATAAAGATATTAAAAAAAAATTCAAAGTAAAGGGGGTCTACAAACCCTCATATATGTAGAGGGTACTGGGGGGTACCACCAGTCAGAGATAGTTGACCCCCCATTGGCCCCCTATCGGCCTCCGATCAGCACTAATCAAGGTAGAAGGCCCTAAGGCCTCCAGTCCTAGCAGCTTGGATGAGTTGGCATGGCTGGGCAGGAGCCCATGGTCGGTCGACCCTTGCCACCAGTCAAAAATTCTTAAACCCTTCTTAAATAAAATTTTGGGTCTGTGAAAATTTGGTGGGTTTTGAAATATTTAAACAAATTTAAACCCACTTGGAGTCTGCCACATCACCTTGTGACGCCAGACCAATTGTATGCCACATCACCCACTAGCTAAGCACCCAATCATTGCTAGCATAGTGTTGACATTAGCGCTAATGTCAATAGTACAAATAGGGTCCCACTAGGGGTCCTGTTTTATCCCTTGAAGGGCATTTTCTTTCAGGATATAGGTGCAACAATGACGATGATTATGGTGTCATGGATATGCATACTTCTGCATACTTTTCCTCTTCTATCATCATATTTGAAAACAAAACAATATCATCGTCTAACAAATTTACCTTATCCTCCTTCATGGCTGCAACATTGATTTTCACCATGATATCTCTCACATTATCCTCAGCCGCAACATTTTGTTTTGCATCCTTTACTACAACAACAAACTTCGCATTCCATTCTTCTTCAACTGTCAACAACCTTATCACCAAATCCCCTTCATCTTCATTATCTTTGTGATCTACTACAAACTCTTTGTATTCCATAGCTACGATCATATCCTCTTCATCATCTTCAACCCCTACTACTGCAAGTATATCCTTTGTTTCATCTTTCGTCTCCTTCACTATGATCTCATTACTCGCACACTGCATAGCCTCTATTTGATCCATCCTCACATGTATATCTACCACCATCAAAGAGATCTTCCTCCTTTCGTACTTGCTCCATCCTTCCCATATCACAGGCCTTCTTACATATATCCCCATCTCTCTCACTATTGCAATCTTTAGCAACTTATACCATGCTCATTACAAATTGCAATCACATGCAACTCACCTGCACACAACTATTCACACAAACTTTTTCAGAGCCAACCAAGCTCTCAAAAATCATAGATACTTCCTACAACCAAACACTTTTTCAACTACCCTCTACCCAACAAGACTCCTAGAAGATGCTTCCTCAACCCTCTCTCTCTTGGTCGCAAAACTCAACACCTTCTACCCAACTTAAGCCTTCATTAGAGAATAGCCCACAATCAATTTCAAGTTGCTATCCTCAATCCTGGTGCATAATCTACACTCTCAAGACTACCTTGCTTTGATACCATATGGTGCAAAAGGAAAAATCCCTCTACAACAATAACATTCACATACACAAAACACCACAGGCAATTCTTTGTCCACAAACTTAAAGCATCAACAACATAATGATTGCAACAAAACTAACTTAAATTTTATTCAATTCATAAACAAATCTATGGAATCATTAAAAAATGGTCTCTATCTCTTTCCAATCTACATACACATTCAAAACCTCTTCCTCTCATGCTCACACAACATTGTCTCTACTTCACAGGCCCACACATGGGCTGAGATTCCTCCTCGAACTCTGCCTAGGAAGTCTTCTTCAGGGGCCGACCCCTAAACACTCCATGGTTTTCCTCTGCACTCTGTTTAGTGCCTTCCCCTTGCTGATCCCTCTCTATTTCCATCCAATTTGTTGTTCTATCTCTCTTCCTATTTGGCCGCCAACCATTTCCAAATCAACCTCCTTTCTTTTTTATTTCTTCTCCCCCCTTTTACCATTTCTTTTCTTTGTCTTTCTATTGTAGACCAAACCCTTTTTCCTTTCCCAAGCCCACCCCACATTTCTCCCTATATCTCCCTTTCCAACTTCTGTGTGGTGTTTTTATGATCTCAGTTGTTTCTATTCTTTTGACCACCATGCACTCCTCTTCTCTATATGCAATGTCTACTCCTTTCTCTGCTCCCTCCCTTCTTGACTGCACCTACACATGTTTTCTACTTTGCACAATGACAATTTTGTTATGTCTTACATCTTGAGGTTGACTCTTGCATATTTCTAATATGTGTTTCCAATAGTTAACCTAGATCTATCTTCTTTCTTCATGGGCTTCCGCCTTCTTTTCTCCATCAATCAGGCTATTATATCTATAACAATACATGTTCCATCTCCTTGATACCATGGAACATTAAGAGAATTAAAACAAAAGAATACAAATTTGAGTCAAAACGACTCCCCTTCCAAACTACCGCAGCCCTTGAGACATTTTCATCAAACATAGCTAGATGAAACTCATATTTAACATTTCATATATTATTATGTAGGTTAATTAAAGTTTTCCCACATCCCTCCTGGTCCCATGTGACCTATATCTCCTCCATGGTGCCTCATTTCCCTATGTTTCCACTTGCAAATAAGACAAATTTGTGTGCCTCCAATCAATTCTTGCTCTAGCAATTTCAGATCCTGCTTTTTGCATTCAAAGCAAATGAATTAACTGTAGTTCAGCTAAAGTTTTACATTTGGAATTAATTTCAACAAATTCATATTATAGGTGTGTCAATGATAGGAGTACATGTGTCTTTCCACATTCTCATTTATACTCCAATGTCATATTAGAAAAGGACCAAGTATCCTTGTCAAATGCCATCAATGCAACAGTTGGCTTTGTGGAAGCATTCATTGCCAATGCACTTAAACACAAATAATTCTCCTCCATTTTAAATATAGTATTAGCCCTACCTTCATAGTCCATTAGTGCTACCACATAATTTATCCATTCTGCATGCTGCATAATGCTACAATGGTTTTATCTCTTGAAAAGGATCAACACTAATATAATTGCATTTTTGTTCTACAACTGAAAAATGAAGTCAGAAAAGTAAAAAATTTGTAACATCTATTTTGGGTCTTCTTGATTTATTTGTTGAACATCACCATCAACGATGTACTTAATCAAACATGCAAAAGATGTGGATTCTGATGTTACACCTTTCAAGTTATCTAGTACACCTAGCAACTCCAGAAATGAGACTGTAAATGGCTATTGATGTATGTTAAGTGAAAATGCACCAAATGATCCAAGAATCTACCAAAATGGTCACGATAAAAGTCAAAATACACAACAAAACCAAAATGCCCATGCAATATCTCTTCCGTGACACTTCGATGAATATGTAGCAATGAAAGATCGACTTCTCTTGATGTGAATCACATAAGTGAACCATCGCCAAGCTAATCAAAATGCAAAAATCAATTCACCAATCATTAAGACATACAAACAGATGCTAGATAACTATGTCAAAATTAGAAATGCTTGAAACTCAACCAAACTAAATCTACAAAACCAAAACCAAAATATCAAATCTTTTTGGGCGATGTGAGATAGCTCATTTGCCCAGATGCTCCTACACCACTTTTACCTTTTGGTCTCACCTCATGAGTGCGCTACATGTGTCCTCACACTTGTCTCAAGTCTGCTCATGTGTCTCACCACATTGGAGGGGTTAGTCAATCTTTTAATCCTACCTTCTCTACTCCTCCTTGTCCTACATATACAAGGATCCTATTGTACTTTTTAAGCTTCACTTTGTTGATTCAATTGTGTTATAGATTTAGAATTTCATTGTGCATATTCATTTGTAGAAGTGTTTGATTGCTACACCCCTAATCCTATAGTGTATATGGTTATGAGTAGTTAGCATGTGGCTACCTTAACTCTTATTTAAGCTGTATAATCATTAATATAGTCTTATATAGGTTGATAGGTTGTCCTGGGTGGCATCCATGGCATAAGTATGGTATATATAGGAGGTAGAGGTTAGTTATTGTCATCATATTGAGTATTGTGTTCTTATTGAAGACTATTGAAGGCATCCCCTTGAAAAAGGATTAGGAGGTTTCTCCCTTGAAGTGAAATGTTATTATCAATTATTTGTGGCATATTTCCAATTATCTTTTTCTATTGTGCAAGTTATTTCATTTCAATTGGTATTAGAGCATGATCTTCCAGCAAAAGTGAAGGTATGAAACAAGGAAAATTTTGTTAATTTTAGAGGTCATTTTGGGAAGGGCATCTCTCTCTCATTTTTGTCAATCTTTTCAATATTTTTGTCAATCTTTTCAATATTTTTGGAGGGTCTTTTGTGGACATATTGAGGCTACTTTAGTTTTAATTTGAGGTCAATTGGAGTAGAAATACGATTTCTACCATTTTCACTTCTAGGGCTGCAATTCAGTGAATTTTTTCTTAATTTCTAGAGGGTGAACAAGGGTACACTAATATATCTACAATTCTAATTTGAAGGAATTTGGATCAAATTTGAGGAAGTTACTGCAAAATTCGGGTTTCCACCAATTTCACCCTCAAGGTTGTAAATTAACAAATTTCTTGGGGATTTTTTCTAGGAAGTGAGATCTAGGCCCTAGTAGTTACAATAAAAATTTAAGATTGATTAGAATATTTTTTTGTGATTTATTGCAAAATTATTTTCACCATCATGGTGAGGCCAACCATAAGAGGCAAAAGGAATCCTATCACACCTAGAAAATCTCCATACAAGGAGGATACAAAAAGTGGGGATATTTATCCTAGTAATTAGGAGGTTCCCCCCTTGAAGTGGCATATTATTATCAAGTATAAATGCAACATATTTCCTATTATATTCTTCAATTGTGTAAGTTATTTGATTACATTGATATTGTAAGCTTGATCTTGGATGCTCCAAAATATTTGACTTGTGAATGTATGTGATAGCTATGTTGATCATAGATCTAATGCTTCCATCAAATTGTTTAGTTAAGAAATGCAGTAAAAATGATGGACATCACTACAAATGAGCTTTCCTAGTGGATTAACTCTCAAAGGACTAGTTTCATTGTGCAGGCTTTAATCTTAGAGGCTTTAATCAATAACCTTATAGCTTATCTTGGAAACTAAGTCTCACAATCTCAAATAATATCATTGTGCCAAGAAACTAGAGTTTCATCTCTATGATGAAGAAGGATGGCCATTATAGAGCTTATGGTAAAAAGACTCAATGTGTGTGTATGTTGACCCAACCTGTATTTTCTTTATGTTTGATTTCCTAAGATTTATTTTTCCTTGGCTTATGGTATGAGAGTTTCCATTAAGGCTACAAATTTCCACAATGTTCATGTAATCTTTTATCATGTTTAGTTATAAGTGGTTTTCATTATATATGAAATATTTTGTTCATTTATTTGACCAATAAGCCATTATATGTGAACTTCTTTTATAATTGATGAAACTTCATCTGAACATTTTTATAAAAAATTATAATAGTAGCAATGCAAAATACAACACTTATTTTTAAGTTCTATTTTTTACTTATATAAACAATAATTTTGCCACTTATTGTATTGTTAGTAAGAAGATATTAAGGTATTTGTATCAATAGGTAATAATTCAACGTCTCTTGGATGATAGTTTCTTGAGGAATTCATGAATTTAGGGTAATTCTTCATGTTGTTTCTTGTGAAATTTGAAGTGTTCAATTTATTCAAATTGAGTTGTTGTATAGGTGATTTATTGTAGGACTTATGCATGTGTAGTTGAGATATGCATATCTTTAATCATATAGGTTGTGTCTTTCCAATGCTCCATCCACTACCTTTATGTTTACTATTTTTCATTTCTTAATGATGATTGATTGTAAAAGAGATTTCACAAGGTTTTTGTAGATGCATTTTCACCAAAAATTGTCCTTCATAATTCTCAAGCTTGATCTCTCTAATAAAAATCTTGAGGTAACAAAGATCAACTATACTTTCATTGTAGGAATCTTTAGGTAAATTTTACATCCTCATTTACTATCACATTTAGTTTTCTTCACTTTTATTTGATTGATGAATCTCTATGACAAAATCAAAGTGATTTTTTCTTGATTATTGTGGATGTTACTTGAAGATATGACAAGTATTATAAATTTTCATTCAAATCAATTGACATCATTATGATTTTAGTGTAGATCATATTTAATTAGATGCTTAGTGAAGCTCAAAGTTTTCAATATTTCTTGAAATTTTTGTATACCTCTTCCTAATGGGATAGAAGTGTTCTAGTAGGTAATTTAAAGTACTTGAGAGACATTTCTTGTTGTTCTCTAGGTATGATCACTGATTATTGCAACCTGTGCTAGCCATGCTTTATTTTTGTTTGTTATTCACATGTTTTAAACCTATGGTCTTTACTTAACAATAGCTTGGCTTTCATTTCCTTAGGTACTACACACATGAAATTCCATAAAACTTGGATTATTGAATGTGTAGTGTGTAGAAATTGGTAGGCACTTCAAATTATTTAAAGTTTTATCAGAAATGTGCATAATAATGATCCATCCCTTCTTGTTATCTCTAATTTTCCTTTAATATATAGAAGGCCCTAGAAGTGGAGAGTGCACAATATAAATGACAATGGTCTTTGAAGAAACATGCTTTCTATATGGCTTTGTATGATCTAATTAAAAAAGCAATAAAAACATTAATGTACACTTTACATAATTCTTGTCTTTCTCAATAAAAATTCTCTTTATTATCTTTTGGAAAAAGCATTGTACATTATCTTTTTTTCCTATTTCGTTCAATTATACTTACGACTCATTTCAAATAATCATGTTTTTTTGAAACATTTCACTTTGGGAACAATGTTTTATGAAAATCCATGATAAGATTTATCTATTTTCTATATATATCTATGTATAGATACTAACAATCATAGTATCTTATGCTCTTGAATATCTAATTTGTCTTGACAATGGTATATATCCTATCTCATACACCATTTAAAATTTGGAATCCATTTCAAATAATAAGACAATTTGTAAGGTGTAGATTCACTATAGATTTTTTGGAATCTATTTATAGTGTTCATACAACAACTATTTAATCCTCTTTAGTACAATTTTTCTCCAGCCTAAATTTTTGTTCCAATTCTTGGTGATGTTCTATTTTCCAATGCCATTAAGTATAAACAAGATATTAATTAATGAAAATATACTAGGTTAAAATAGTTAAAAGTTTCCTTAAATTTCTCATAATTTAAATTCAACACGTAACTATTCTACATAACATCAATCCTATTGTTATGCTTAGTTTTCTACGCATCATCTATTCCTAAGTGACTTTTTGAAAAATTGCTCATATGATAAGAATTATGTTTAGCTTGAAAAAAATGTTCATATTGGAGAGGGCTTGAATTATTATTGTATAAGAAACAAATATCCTATACAATAATGAGGATATTAGCAATTTGTTTAGATAGAAGTAAAACATAATTTATTTCTTATATCATGGTAGAGAGCTTGAATAATTATTGTTTCGAAAAATTATCATGAGTCAAATATTTGTTTCTTATACAATAATTTGTTCTATAAAATTATATAGAAGTAGAACATAATGAAGATATTAGTATACCACAATAGTTTAGTCAATTGTTATAATTTTCATAATCTATAAAATATATCAAAGAAGTTTAAAATATATAATAATATTATTTATTTCTATTGTCATTTTATATACAATGGATTTCCCTTACTTATCACTTTTATTTGGCTACACATGTCTAAAGATATTTAATAAGATTATCTTTTTCAAAAAGATACATTAAATGTATTTAAAAAAAATATTTTTAAGATCTATAAAGATATATGCAAGTTTCATACATATGTATACCTACCATGTGAAAATTTAGCTCATTTGAAATGCAACATTTATAAAATTGATTATAATAAACTTTGTGAATGTAATATTTTTATATGCATTTACAAATGTATCCTATATTTGCAATAAGATCATTAAAAAACTAATTGCCAAACACAAAGGGATGTTCTTATTAAAAAACTAATTGCTATAAAACTTAATTTATATCCTTCAATTATAGTTTATATTATGCTCTAATCTTTTGAAATTTAATATAATTAAACTTTGAAATATTATGTTATACTAAAATCCTTTTGGAATATAATTAAATTAGTTTTTTACCATGAACCATTGGCTGCTATAAATATTTAATAGTATTATATATTGTAACATCTTATAATAGTATTATATATCTTAACATCTTAATGCCAAACATAGTTTCGAGTCCCTTCAAAACTTGTTCTAGTAACCTTTAATCAAAAACATCTTAACAATAAAGAAACTCTAAGCAAAACCAACTAATTCCATAGACTTACTGTATCACTTTTACCATTCATATTCCAAAGTTTTTAGATTAGTTATAGGTAGTGATCCTTAGGACAATCTAAATGGTAGTTTTAAGAGTAATTTGGAAGATACTGCAACAATAAAACAAAGAAGGTATTTCATAGATGTTTAATGAAGTTGGCCAAACATGACAAGGCTAATGAAATGATTACAATTTTATTGTTGCATAGATTATGAGTTTTTATGTTTTAAGTTAGGGAATTTTAACCATACAAGGTCATTGGTATATCTTTGTATGTGGTTGCTAGTAGCATGTAGTTGTAGTAACTTGAAATTAGAAAAAAAAATGTATGAATTATCAATGCAAGAACCTATAGTCTAAAATGTATGATTCCCTTTAAAATATAAATATCATCTATTCTCATTTCAAATATGTGACCTCCTCTATGAAGTACTAATATCTTTACTATTAAGCCTGATTAATTATAATGATGATAATATAATTAACTTTTTTAAAGAAGAAGTAATTAATATAATACTAACAATAACATCTAAAGGTTTTATTGGATTTTATATATATATATATACACACACACACACACACCTTTAGACACTTTTAATAGTAGTTTGAGTATATTAATTATTTACCATTTTTTACTAGTAAAAACACTAGAAAGGTGTTATTGGATGGCCAATAGACATATATATAAATAGTTTTATCAATCAAACATTACACAAATTTGTTTTCACAAAAAGAAATATAAATGTGCAGTGCTTACCAACTACATATATAGTGCTTAGTCATCCACTAATACCTTTCTAATAGTTTTTTATTAGTTCAGTTGGAAAAGAGGGCCCAGAACCCTTTACAAAGCAGCCCACAGGGCAAAACCAGACCTTAAACGAACCAGAGACAGTACATTAACAGCACACTAATAGGAGCAAAAAATGAAGACTAATCAAAAACAGCAAAAAACCAGAACCAACAAACCTTTCTAATAGTTGGCAAGCACTGCACATTTATATTTTTCTGTCAAACTGAAGTTTTGATATATAAAACTATTTATATATATACCTATTGGTCATCCTATATATATAATCCAATTAAAATTTGACAATAGATCAATACATTAATTTGGTTGAATTTATTAGCACAGTTCTTGAGAAATTCAAATCAGGAGACTTCACTTAAATTATTGATTATTTTATTTTGACAATTTATATATTTTTTAAAATGTCAATTGAAAGGTAGCTCCCATTTTGTTTTGATTGCAGGAATTGAATTTACAGCTTTAGTTCAGATGCGTCGTACACGCCGCCTGTTCCGCTTCGCTTCATTCAATAGTTTTTGTTTTGGGGCTCTGTGATGACGCACTTGATAGATTTTTTCTGATTGAGAGATCAATTTCCAGTTTTTAGTTCAGATGGGTCTGTACATGATTTTTATGTTAGTTGAAACACGCTCTTGATTTTTTTATTACGACATCCAAAGCTTTATTTTTTGAGGAAACTTACAGTTACGATTGAAATCACATGCTCTTGATTTTTTGATAACGACATCCAAAGTTTTTATTTTTTTATATTTTGAGAATAGTACGAAAGGAAAGTGATAGTTCATACATCTCGTGGACATGGAGCTCTGGCATTCACTCTTCTGACTGACCACATTTTTCTCCTTGTGCAGGACAATTGTATCAAAAATAAGTTATCAGCTTGTTCGTTAGCATGAGCGAAGCCAAAAGCATACACACAAGTTTTTGTACCGTTGTACTGAACTTATTTGTTTCTCCTTGTGATGGCAGGCTGCTTGTGAAGAACAAGTGTATCAATTAACTTCCCCTACTCTTGAAAGACACAAACAATTGTCACTAGTCAAAATTTAGTTTTACATGAGACTGAAAATCCAATTCATTGCAAATAAAGATTACAAAGTAAAATTTATGTTTCCAACATATGAAACTACCCCATACTTCCAGTATGAAAGATTCAAACTTGTAATGTCTCTTTCAACTAGAGGACAAGTTTTTCACCAACAAGGCAACTCAGGCTGTATGTGCAATTACCCACTTTGGAGATCTCAACAACTAAATGTTAAAGCACTTGCAAGAAAATAAATGTAAGTCTCACTATTTGATGCGTAAATCATATTCAATATAGATTTTACATATAAAATTTAAATATTATTCCCTATTTTTTAAAATTGACTCTCTCTCAATCCACATCAACCCCTTTCAACCTACAAAATTAATTCCATAAATCAATTGTGTTAGAAATTTAAAAGGATTTTTTTTAAAATAAATGTCAAAGCAATGAATCAATCCAGCATTAAACACCTTTTCATAATTATTATATTAAATCCATGTTAATATTGATCCTATTTACTTTATTATTTTTCCTTTTCCTATGTATTTTATTGGTCCAATAAGAATTTCACAAAATTTTGTATTATGACAAAACGTATTTTCATTAACTATATGGGTAAAGATAATTGGGGCATCAAAGTGCTTACCCTTGGAAGTTGTAGATTGTTGTTGTCTACCCATGTATTTTGGCTATGTTGGAGTATCCATGTAACAAAGCTATCATTTTTTACTCTATATGATCTTATTCAACCTAGATTGAAAATTCCACATGAACAACAAGTCCATTAAAGGAGACTAAAAAGCCTCATCAACTCTATGATCATGGCAAAGTAGGATCCATTTTTCTCAAGGTAGAGATGAGCATTGCCCTCATTATAATGCTTTTATATAACTAGGACCTCACAGAAAGACAAACCAAAATCCTCTTGTTTGTTGCACTCTCAATTATTTTACTTGAAGGCATTTTGCCCATTTTAATACTAAGAGAAGAATTGATGAGTTTGGTGACAAGCCCATTAGGAAAGGGGATGTAGATGATTCACACTATTATAGGTCATAAAATTTGGAATGCTATAAATTTATTAACTCCATCTATTATATATGTAATGGTTGGTGTAACAAAAGTAATTGTCTTGGGATGAAAATTGGCCAATTTAATGCCTAAGAAACCTTACTATTTTTTTTCTATATTTGTGTTAGATTAAAGGTCATTCATAGATTTTATTATGGAAAGTGCTCTCTATTTGTTATACTAGAGGATTTGCCAAAATACACTATGTGTGCTATCATATTGAGACTAGTTGTTGAAGGGTGTTTATGTTACTAGATGACAAAAGAGATATCTCAAAAATCTTATTTTTCTTCACTTGTGGATATTAATACTTGTAATGGGTAATGCCAAGAGAGAAGAAAGAAACTTCTTCACCATGGTGTCTCTTAGAGGCCTCCAAGCAGAAAGGATATCCATCACTCCTTTATGTTCTTTTATTCTTGGTCCCCATTATGTTCCCTACATTAATCACTCCTTTCAACACCAAAAGCAGGGGAATCATAGGATAGTATTACAAAGCTAGAACAATATGCAATAAGAAAAGAAAAATTTATAATATTTAAAACACTAAAACCAAGATCCATAATGTAGCTTCCTCAAAAGTATATCATAGAAAAAACAACACACAAAACCTTCACAAAAGTGTAAGAATGTAGTATACATTGAACACAAATCCAAAATAATATAGTACATAGTGTATATGTATATCGGTCTAGTGGGAGAGAATTATACACAACATAAGATGATATGAAATTTTGAGGTGCTCATAAAGTAAGGGCTACATAACATGTTGCTCCTAAACATGTTAACATGATATACAAATTTTATTGAATGTACTACATTAACATTTTTTGGGTGACTTGTCAATGTTGGGTTATGTTGTATTTCCAAGGCAATGGCCAAATCCCCAATAAAACTAAATTGATAAAGTATTTAAGTGTTTTATTTGCAACTAGGTAAAGTGGGAAAATAAACAACCAAACTATCTATTGCAACTAATTGAAAACTCATTAAACCCTAATAACATGAGTGACATCATTGAAGGAGCAAAAATCACAACCAAGGTTTTGGAAAGGCAGTGATGCCAATGGTTCATAGGTTGAAAGAACATTAAATGACAAGTAATCACTCATGTTGACATTCTTAGGAAAATATTGGAAGTCCAAAATGCTAAGGAAACTATACTTAAAGCCCTTTAAATTTTTTAAGAAACATCACCAACCACATCCAACTATACACACAAGTGTTATATTTACCATAGATCAAGCAAACTAAAAGATTGGTTACCAATATCAAATAATAGAATGTTTTTTGTGGCAATGCCTTGATGGTCAATTCATGCATGTAATGGGAGATACATGCATTGGATGATATTTGGAAATTTCTATCAATAATAAAAAATTCCTTACATATTTATAGTGTCAAAAGACACATTTTTCATTTAATTTTACCTAACTTACAAAATGATTGACCATTATGTTATCAAATTCCTCACTTCTAAGATGCATGTCACCATGGTATCCTTCACTTAAAAATTGTCCTCTTCAATCACTAGTTGTGTTCTACACTTTTGTAGATGTAATTTGTTAATATATGTAGAAAAAAATGACATCTATAAACACCATGATTTTGCATGCATTTCCATGAATGTTCTAAAAAATTATAAAATACCCCACTCAATATGATCACTGAGATTTACTATGAGAGCATTAGGAACATAATAAACAAAATCCAATAATCAACCTTCATAACCTAAAGACTGAAAACATCATTTTGAAGAACAATGGTAATCACTCACAGGTTTGAATGACGGGAGGGAAAAATGTGAGGTCTGGCTATGGGGGTTGGAATATATGCTCCAAAATTAATAGATGTAATAGTGAGTTGTTGTGCATGTAGACAACTTGCATATATGTATTGTTCACAGTTTGTTAGATGTAAGTGTATGAGCAATTATAGGGTGGGTAGTTAGTGTAGAGATTGGAAACTTCTAGTATGACTCTACCATTGTATCTGCATAAATATACATTTCTATCAATCAAGAAGGCAGTGAGATTTGTGAATTTGTGCCCTTGTAAGCTACAATCTTTGTTTTCTATTATTGTATCTTATTTGGTGTGACTCCACCATTGAGAGCTCATCTTGAGAGCTAATTCCTTAAAGAGACTAATGTAAGTTTAGTTTGCAAAAGTATTTATTTTAGTTTTAGTATTTTTGTTATAGGTAGAAAACAAGTAAAAGAGGAAAATGCTTCCTTTAGTTCAATGTCAATCATATTTGTATGGTTATTTTTTAGTGGAACTTTTTCTTTGGCCCTTGATGAATCTACTGAGTATTGCACTTACCGTTTTGTCTACCCTTCATTTATATGGAAGGTTATGAGATTTCTCAACGTGGGTTTTGAGAAGAGATTGAGCAGATCTGAAGCAATAGTACAAGACTTTGTAATAGAGATGGTGAAGGCTAGAGTTAAGGAACTAGAAGAAGGCTTGTTCCTCCAAGGAGCTAGAGATTTTTTGGTTGTGAAAATGAAGAAACATAAGCATGCTTATTGCTTGTGAAAATGAGCCCCTTCCATGAAGACAGGGAAGGATGCAGAAGAGGATAGATAGATGTTCAATAGTCTGAGATGCTTGTGGATTAGAGGAACTATACCTCATTGGGGTTATGAGACATGCATGTGAGAATTGATGTCCAATAGTTCAGGGGAGATATGAAACCTGGAAGTTCAACATCATACCTTTAAGAGGGTGATGTGACACTTCATGTGCAAATAGTGTCCAATGATGTTGGGAACTTGGATTATAGCTGGGAGACTATACCTGAAATAGGGAGTAGCTTGAAGAAGTTTTATTGGTCCAAAAACTATTTTCAAATAGTAGTGTTTAAACAATTTATTTTCTGGTTTTAATGTTGTTAGTTAGTTTAGTGTTGTAGCATCAAGAGGGGGTGTTGGAATATATGATCCAAAATTAATAAATGTAACAATGAGTTGTTGTGCATGTAGACAACTTGCGTATAGTTAGTGTAGAGATTGGAAACTTCCAATATGACTCTACCACTATATCTGCATAAATATACATTTCTATCAATAAAGAAGGCACTGCGATTTGTGAATTTGTGCCCTTGTAAGCTACAATCTCGATTTTCTATTAGTGGGCATACTGGATAGTAGTTCATTCTCACACATATGCCAATATTTTCTTCACCTCCAAGAGCATCTAATAAATATTTGAGAGTAATACCCAAATTTTGAGAGAACACAAACAACAAAGTCTTGCATACTTGAAGGGCTCCATTGTAATATTCTTTCATTGTATGCATAAAATCATATTTTCATTACTAGCATGTAAGTAACCTAAAGAACAACTGAGTGCAAGGAAAAACAAAGGGTAGCATAGATTTGATTTCATGTAGACCCATCCTATTTGGGTCCTATTTGGTACCATTTATATCAACCCCTTTAAAACCAACAACACCTGATAGTAGCCACACTGGCTTTGGAGGAGGAGCATGGAAAGGGCAACAAGTGCTATTAGAAGAAAGATCATTATGACATTGTCATTCACTACACAAATTGTAGTTGAGCACTGCATGATGCTAAGGGGGATAGAAAGACACATGGTAACTCACATATTCCAACTAAGCAAAGATGCATCTCCACATCGGCAAAAGTAAGAGGCCAATAATAACCGTGAAAGGCTAGTGCTTTATGTCTTATTGAATAAGAGGGTCAATGAAATTCTTTTGCTAGTCAAGCAATTTTAGGCCTAGCTAGTGTTTGCATTCCAAGCAATTTTAGGAGCAGGTGTTTTAAGAATGAGAAATACAAATATCACTTGTTTAATGTATTATTTGAACAATATCACATTATTATGAAATTACCATTATTCGGTTAAAATTATTTACTTTATAGTGTTAAGTTGTTTAATTTATTAGTTGTGTTTCTACATATTTAGGTGATATAAATGTTTTAAAATGTGATGAAATAATTATTTTGAGTGTTTATTTAGATAGTATTAGGGAAATAAATGTTTAATTATTAACTTACAAACAATTGCAAAGATTGAGTGTCACAATTGTCTATCATGGGTTAGGGGTCAAAAAGTGCTATTCTAGACACCTTTTATGACTAGACATGTTTGTGGCATCGGATTTGATGATTTGAACTTGAAACCTTAGGTTCATGTAGGGGACTTGACAAGTGAACTACTATAAGAATTTTAGAGTAATTTGAGATCACCATGTATGATTTTGAGAGGTGCAAAGTTAGGGTGCACAACTATTGGGTCTAAGTCAACTTTAAAAAAAAAAACTAAAATAATTGTTGTTGGGTTATTTTAAAATGTCATTTAAAGGTAAATTTTGTCCAATAAAAATAGGATAACTATTTACCACTTTTTAATAGAGATGAGGTATAAAATTGCTCTTGATTGTTTAACTATTGAAGTTTATGATGTTTAAGTAGAGTGTTGTTATTGGTTGTATTGAAATTTACAAAGGGATATGTTTTCACAATGCACCAAGGGTTTAATAAATGTTGCTAATTTATTTTAGCAAATACTTGTTGGAGGCCAACTTAGGTGTGTGGAAACAACTATATTACAAGAAAATTGAAAGTATGTATAGAAAGATGTTGCATTTGAGTGCCAATTATAATGAATTGGTGCTTAATTTAATTTATTAACTTTTTATTTATTGTACCATTGTGGTATCATAGATCACCTTGCGAGTAGCATACATGTTGAATTGTTTTTGGCAAGGGTGCGTAAATGAACCTAGTATCGATAACACCATCACTATTTTGCATGGTTTGATAAAAAAATATGAAAGCATGTTGTGAGCATATTGCGGTTTCCACCCAATTATTTATCCATTATGTAATGGATAAGTTCTTTGAATCAATATCGATATTATTATATTCATATGATTGAAGTGTTCACAAAAAAATTGGCATCATGTAGGTGCTCTTCACATATGGTATTTGATCATAAATGGATTGAGTTTTAGATTTTAAATGGAAGTATGTGTAAATTGAACATGCCTTTATTTTAGATCGTCAAAAAAGTAATGAATTTGGAGACATTAAACTTTAATCTAAAAGAATGTAGATATTTCATGGGCTTTGTAAGAGATTGATTATTGTTTTCTTGTCTGGACTTTTAATAGATCAACATCTTCCTACCAAGGTAATTGATCTAATTGATGAGGCATGCACAAATGTGAGAGAATAGCTAGATAATGAACCTAAAGAAATAGACATTTTTTAAAGGAAAAAAATTAATTATAATTTGAGTTGCGTGTTCTTGAAAAGTAGAAAGGTAAAGCAAGTGACATTTATCTAGGGGATGTTAGTACCAAGATTTATCCTTCTTCTTTATAGTTTATTTTTCATCTTTTTGAGGTTGGTATAGTACCCAAAAGAACATGGAAAAAATAACTTGTGGGTTTTCTATAGGATTAAAGGAAACATACTACTCTTAATTTTCTGAACTTGCAGATATAGAATGAGCTTGATTGTTTGAGAGATAATTTGCACCCTCCTAAAATGAAATACTAGAATGAAAAAGACAAAGTAGATAGTTTCATTTTCTTATACAAAAGTGTGAAGAAATTTTGTATATTGTATGGGAGGTAGAACATAAGATGGATCTTTGAAGTGTTCTTAATATAAGATATGGTGATCTTCAAGAGATAGTGGCAAAAAATTGCTCAATGTGAAACTAATGTGAAAGTAAATTCAATGTTAACACAGGTTGTAGGATGTGATCAAATTGTAGTAGTATGTGTAATGTGAAAATTTTGAATTATTCTTTAGTTTTTCTATCAATACTTTTATTAATTGTAGCCTATGATTTCAATTTAAGATGGAGTCGCAAAGGTGGTATCTTATAATTTGTATTAATTATTATTTAAATTCAAAGTAAAATCATAGTGATGGTACCTTTATTCCATAGTGTCAAGAATATATTATTGTAACTTATTGATTCATGTAGGTGGGGTTAGTAATTGGAGTTGTATCCATGTTTCGAGGGATTGGCGATTAGACTTGGATATAAAAGGTTGCATAAAAGGGTTTCTTGGAAAAATGAGGTGGTTAAGGTAGTTACATATGTTATGCTAAGGCAATGTGTGGTATGCAAAGAACCACAACAAATTAGAAGACATTTCCTATTCTTGGGTCCCATTAAAGTTGGTAAAAAATGCTTGCAAAGGCTCTTCTATAGTGAGAATACAACCATATATTATTATTATATTTGATTAAGTTGATAAGGTAAATATATATGTATTTCACACCATTATTTAGGTGATTGAAGATGGTACATTAATGGATGGACATGGCTAGATGATTAACTTCTCTAACATAGTCATTATCATGACAACTAACCTCAAAGTAGAGTACTTTCTTGCAAGGATCTATAGATGCACATCCATGCAATATTCAAGAGACAATGTAATGCAAGAAGTATGTGGGTGAGTTTCAAATCATGATGGGCAAAAGAGTGGCAATAGGAAAAAGGACATGATGGATGAAAGAGCACTAACATTTAGAGTTATATTTAGATTTGGATGGAAAAAGTGTTAATATTTATACCTCAAATATGGTTTCCCTCTAAAAATGCCTTAGGATTACTTTAGATTTAGGCAAGTGGGTGTCCAAAACTTTCCAAACAAACTTGCAAAACCACCCATTTAGTGTCATCCTAAAATGTTCCATGACTTCATTATTGAAGCTGATAGACTTTTTTGTAACTATATTTAATAAAATGAAAAGGGTTTTTAGAGGAAATTATCAAGTTTTTAAAATATAATATATGTCTCATTATAATTTTAATAGTTAATTATTATTAATTTTCTACATACACTGTTTGATTTCTTGATAGATATAGATATTGAAAAATATTCATAACTTTCAAACTATTTAAATCCTTTTTAAAATCCAAAAGATGCATTATATTCTAAGATTCATTGGCTATATAGGTTAAAAAATAAGTTTTGAATTTCATGTTTTTTTGACTAAGTTAGGTTGGTCAGAAAATTATTTTTTAATATTTTTAAAAAGTCACAGTAAAAAATTAATAAATACTTATTTATTTAGACAAAAAATTCAAAAAAATAATTTTCACATTCATTCATGTATCCTTTACTTAAATCCAAAGCTTGGAGGAAAAATGTTTTATTTTTCTCATACCTAGGTTGGTTGGAGCGACACCTACTTTTTACCTTTTTTGAAAGTTATAGTAGTACCTCATTGAAATATTCTATTTTCACCAAACTAATTTTAAAATTTTCAAAAATAAAGTAGTAACCCATAAACTAAATTCAATTTCTTACAATTTTTATTACTATCTTATTTTTAGATTGTGTAGATAACTCATTCATTTTTTATGTGAAGTTACTTAAGTCTGTTTTTAGCATTTTCATTGCCACGTAGGGGTATTGTTTGACCCATCATGATGTTGCGCTGACCCATGTGAAATAGAATTATGGCTTCTAATACTCTGTCATCTTGATCTAGTTATCATGGAAGTAGTTGTAATGCTAAAACAAAAGTTGTGGTGCTAAATTTTCTCTTACCCTTATTACAAGTGAGAGAATTTTACGATAGAACTATTAAACAAATTTGATGAGATAGTTGATTTAAATTATCCTCTTAAAAATGAAGAGTGAAGGAAATTTGTTGGATTTTAGATGAAAGATGTAGTTGTATGACTTGTAAAGAGAGGATTCACTTTGGTAGTCATTGATCTACAAATTTATACCTTATCCTTATGAAAGCCCACAATATTGTAAGTGTTTTTTTTTAAATCATCGCTTCTTTAAATTTCTAATACATACTATGATGCTTGTCCAACCTACTACTCTATCTTTAAAAAGAATTTTAATAATGGAAATTTGATGTTCATATTAAAAGGGCCTTGGTCCAAAAGTATAAACATCTAAATATACCTTAATCTATGCTTGTAATGGAATGTTAAGGAACAACCTAAAATAGGTGAAACAAAATAATCTCAAATATTTTTAAAGTTACAATCAAATTTTGTTTCTTTCTACAATTCCAAGAAACCTTTACACAAGAAGGGCTAGCGGATTGTGATGGAAGTTAAACTTGATATCATTGCTTCTTATTTATGAGGAAATTTACACTAATTACCTTCTAAATTTTAAAATTTGGAAAGCACCAAATATATATCATGTTGGCAAGAGACACTACTTCACATTGATAGGTGTTGTCATTGATGGCAACTAAGATCATCCCAATCATCTGCATAACACAATTTGATCACACCAGAAGTCAAAATCAGAATTTGTCTAAGTCTAGGTAGTTAGGAACAGAGTAGGTGACAGGGTCTAGTATTTTTGTCTGGATCTCTCTAGTGGAAAGGCATGGTTTGTTGCATATCTAAAGTAGTTGTAAGCACTGTCAAGACACTCTAAATCCAGAGTTTTGTTCTCCGGTGATGGACTCAAAAGATATTAGCTTCTGAGTATTGGGTTTCAGTTTCACAGAATAGACAGAAGAAGAATAGGCCGACCTTGTGAATGATCTTAATTCTAGATGTATAGAAGTTGATTATTGGGAAATTGCTGATGATCAGTGATGATAGCTGACATGATTAATGATTTGCAAGTGCAAGTTTTGGTCCGCATCTCACATTGTGTATGGATCTAGCTAACAAAGCAAAGTACTCAACAAAGTTCTAAATGTTCTTGAAGCTGACTGGTAAAATGATCATAGATCATGTTGCGGATATATATAGCTGATGTAATTGGATGATTTTGGTGTGTGTGGTATGTGTGAACAAGGTGTAAATGTGAGAAAAGAAGAAATCTAAGGTGCAAATGAAGGTAGAGTAGTAAGAAGAGCAGAGCAAAGATGAAATGTGTAAGATTAGTTTTTGTACTTAACTGAAACTAAAATTCTTGCATGGGTAGATGCTATTTATCAGTTCAAAATTTGTGCCATTCTCTTGTAATATTTCTATAGGCAGTGAGCCTCCATTTGAGTAGTGAGCTCTGGGCAATGAGCCTGAATGCATGTGCATTCTCTTTTATAAAAATACTTTTAACAAGGTATTAATTCTTGTGGGTTAACCCCCATCGTGGTTTTTCCCTTAACCAAGTTTCCATGTTAAAAATATTGGTGTCAAGTGTGTTTTTGTGTTTCTACTCTTACACTTATGATTATTATTTTCATGGTTAAGTTACTAAGTGGTAAAAGAAAGAATTAACTGTAGAAAGTTCCAAAGTTTTAAGACAACTGAATCTTCACCCCCCTCTTAGTTGTCTATCCTATTTCCAATAGTTGATATCAGAGCGGGGTTCCTTTGAAAAAGTTTAACAGCTTAAGGAAGATCTGGGAAGGCAGTAAAACTGGATGAATATAACCTTCAAGGGCAACTTAATCTTGCCCTAGATGATCTTGAGCAGTCCAAGGTAGAAGTCTAAGAGCTGCAAGATAATCTCAAAAGGGCTGAAGACTTCATTGTGATCTTAAAAGAAAAATTGAGCAAATCCAATGCAAAAGGAAAGGAGCAACCTCTTCAACTGGGAAATCATTATGAAGACAATGCCCTAAAAGAGAAGACAAAGGAATGTGAAAAGTTAGCTAAAGAAGTTGTTGTTCTAAAACATGAGATGGAAACTAGGGTGATGAGACAAACCAAGGAAATTGAAGATAGGAAGAAAGTTGAAGAAGAGATTAATCAAAATTTGAAAGAGAGAATTGAAGAATGTTGCTGATTGGATGGAATAGCTAGCCTCCTAGAATCTAATCTACAAGAAAGTAGAAACAATGAGAGAGAACTTGAGAGATAGATTATCACTTTCAAACATGACCTAGAAATTGCAAATGAGTATAAAGAGAAGTTCAAGATAAGCTCAGCTAAACTTGAAGCACTAATTGAAAGTCAAAAAAAGGATGATGACAAGCATGATCTTGAATATGAGAAAGGTGAAAGCTTCGGATCCAGACAAAGAAATTTTCAACCAAGGAATAGGAGAAATAGTACTAGAAAACCTCCAGTAAGACAGCCTAATGCTCAAAGATATCCATCATTCAATGCAAATTGTTTCAATTACAATAAATTTGGTCATAGAGCTACTCAGTGCAGAAGTAGAGTAAATCAAAATGATCCATCCTTCTCTGGTCAATGCTTCAAGTGTAAGAGGTATGCTCAAAGATATCCATCATTCAATGGAAATTGTTTCAATTGCAATAAATTTTGTCATAGAGCTACTCAGTACAGAAGTAGAGTAAATCAAAATGATCCATCCTTCTCTGGTCAATGCTTCAAGTGTAAGAGGTATGGTCATAGATCAAATGAATATAGAAATATGATAATGAATAATGCCAACAATGGAGGAATTAGAAATTCTTTCAATGGTTACTATTTTGTTTGCAATGGGTTTGGACATATGGCTAATCAGTGCAGATCAAGAGAAAATAAGGTTTATAAGAAAAGAAATTTTGTGTGCTTTAACTATAATAAATCTGGTCATATTCCAAGATTCTACAAAAGTAGGAACAATGGAAGAAGAGGTCCGATAAACAAAAAAACTAGATGAGCATAAACAAGACAGAGGCAAAAGGAAAATTGATGTGAATGAGATACGGAGTGAAATGAACAAGATTTGGATAAAGAAAGATACAATAAATAATGGTGATGCGTCCACACCAGAATTTGGTGCTGATAATTCCTCCAGGAATTAAGTCAGAAGCTCTGACTCAGGGGGAGCTGCATTGAACATCAAATTCTCCCGGTTAGTAAGTCCAGGTGCCTGAATCTAGCACAATAAAAGAGGATATTTTGAATTGGCTTGGAACCTCTGGAAGGATTTTCAGAAGAAAATATATTTATATGAAAACTTGCTGAGTGATCCATGAAGAATTGTAAAAAATAGAGTAATTAGATAAAGTTAGGGTAACACATTTATTACAACACCAAATTAGGTTTTTCAAAAGATAAAAGGTCTCTTGGCCATACATTTGAATCACCTTGTATTCGAATGAAATAAGAAAAGCATTTGAGCTACAAATCCAGAGATTGAAGCACCAAGAGCAAATTCAATCAGCATTTGATCAACCCTAACCCTGTAGAAGAAAAAGGTACTTCTCTATGAAGCTTTGAATCTGAAATCTATTGAGATGGCTACTCCTCTGGTTGTTGACATTACTGAAAGACCTCAACCCAAATTTAAGAAGCATCCTCACAAATCAATAGAAGTTGACCCGTTAGGTGCTTTTTCAAGTGTTCTGTATGGTGTGCTACATATTGAAGATATTAGGGTTTATATTCATGCAAACCTAGATGAATTTGGAGATTAAAGATATGTAAACTTGTTTGAGAAACAACTTAGGGATGAAAATCATGAAATTAAACCCAAGTATAAGGTACTACATGATAAACACTTTATTCAGATCATGGGGTTTCCAACATTTGATGAGGATGAATGGGTCCGATATGTTTTAAGTTAGATGCATGATGAATTTATATGGTTGTTAAAACCATTCAATATTACCAAGGATGCTATCAAAATTGTAACTGGGTTAAACTCAACCGGTGGATTGCCCATGCTAAAATCCATGAAAAACCAGACAATGACTAATGCTACCGGTGCCAAGTTTGATAGAAGGGCACTGACCATTAATGATATTATAGAACTGGATGTTAAATTCACCTCCATGGTGATTGGGTACAATATTTACCACTCAAGCAGAGAAAATTTTATTTCTAGAATAGCCATATATGTTGCATACAAGATGCTAAAGGAAAATACTAATTATGACTTGTGTGAATTATTATAGAATCAACTGATTGAAAATTTAAACAAAATCAAGAAAGATAAGAAACACACTTTCAAGTATGGTACATTGATTCTATGTCTATTCTTTTACTTTATGAATGAGGTACCTGGGGTAAAAGGTGTGCACTGGACTAAGGATGAGCCAGTTGCCATTAAGATCAGAAATCATCTTCACAGCATTGGTGATTTCAAAGCTTAGAAAACTGCAATATGGGGTTACTTCAAGAATTTTCAGAGTATGATGCACTTAAGGGAAATAATCCCTAATTCAATTTTTGAGAAGTACAAAAATGAAATATGCTTCATGGTTGATAGTGTTTAATGGAAGCAGTGGAACCCAAAATTGTTTGGATCATGCCCATGGGGTATGAAGTAGATTAAAAAATCTTGAATATGTATGCTTAACATCTTCTAAGCAAACCTAAAGACACAACAGTTGAAAGATTTGGAACTTATGAGGAGCTGAATTTAAAATTGCATACTAAACTTAGAGAACCTAAAACAAATAGGAAAGTAAGAAAAGAAGTTGAGAAGTTAGCTAAAAATCTGGGCTTAACTAAGGAGGCTGTGAGAAAATTCAGAGAAAGAATTGAAAAGGCTGAGGAAGAGAAATAAGATAAGAAACAAACAGGTGCTCAGGTGGAACTCTCTTCCACTTCAAGAACTACTAGAAGCTCTGCTACTTCCCCTGTTCCTTCCAAGACTACAAAACCGCAAGCAAAATCATTCGAAAAAGGGGAGAAAAGGAAGAAAACAAAAGCATCCTGGTCCTACAAAAGCATAAGAAAAGAAGAAGATACAGATTCTAACATTGAAATCAGAAAACTAAAGACCACCAGAACAAAAGCTGGCAAAGTAACCAAAGAAAACTCCTCCAGAAGCAAAAGGGCGAGTAAAAAGCAAAAGACAGAAGCATATGATGAATATGTTGAGAAGCCCACACTTTCCCTAGATGATGTGATAAAGTTAGTCACTGTAGATGGTAATCTAAAACCCATGATTGAATTATATGATGAATATAGTGATGTGGATAAAAGGGTGTTGGAGGAAGCAACTGTCAGATATCTCAACATCTACAACAAGGCGCTGATTGAGATAACTTCTGAGTTGCCACAAAGTCTAGAAAATATTTTGGAGTTGAGAAAAGAAAATGCCAAAAGTAAGGACATGGAGATCAGGGAACATGAGCTAATAAATTTGTGTCCTTAGATTTCACCTAATCAAATAGATATGATATTCAAGGAAGTCAAAGATGACTTTGGAAGCAAAAAGAGAATGAACAAACTCATGCTTGGAGAAACAAGTGAAATCATTGAAGAAACTCAAGAAATTCTTTTGAAAGCATTGAAAAAGCACAATTTTTCCATAGTCATAGAAGAAGTTCTGGATGGTGAAGAAGAGAACATCTTTGAGAAGAAATCTAAGTTGGGTGAAGCCTCTGTTCTGGAAGTGTAACAAGTAAATCAGGGGAATACAAAAATGATGGATAAAGCAGTTGATGTAGGAGATACTCATAATCCACCTGATCAATCAAGAAAAGAAGATAATATTACTACTTCACAGAGCCCTCCAGATTAGGTAGCAAGTGGTGAACAAACATGAAAGAGTCCCTCTACAGAGAACACAGAGAAAAGTAAAGCAGAGAAAGAGGAAGAAAAAGGAAAGAAAGATAAAGCAGATTGAAGCATCTAAAGCAGATACTGAGAAATCTGATAAACAAAAGGATGATTTAGAAAATGTTGCAAGAGACACTACAGATGTAGTGAAAAGTCTTCTTGAAAAAGAGATGATTGAACTTGATGAGCCTGAACTACTCCAAGGTTTAACCAATCCAAATGGTCTCTCTTCAATTCAATTGATGAAAATAGCATCATTCACCCATGTAAAGGCTAGAGAGAAGATATTAAAGTTCCACATGGAGGAAAATGAGCTACTGGGGCTTGTAACTAGGATTTTGGAAAAGTTAATGTGTTCCTACCAGAAGAGTCCATCTGATTCCCCCTCTGAACATTTGAAAAATCTTGTAAGTTCTATAAGTACACATTTTGAGTCCTTTGAAAAGTCTGTGGAGGCAAAAGTTTAGAAATAATTCTTGGATAAGAAATTTGGTGAAATAAAGAACCCAATAGGAAATGATAGAAGAATACTTGGTATTAGCATTAAGAGTATTTAGAATGCTCTAAATGATGGAAGTGATATGTATAAATTTTGTCTATCATGGCCCAAAGTTAGTAAGGATATTGAGAAAAAGATAAAGGAACAAGAATAGAAACTGTCAAATCTTTCTCAAAATTTTGATCCTCTAATAGTCTCAACTATAAGTCAAGAATGTCAAGCAATCAGCCTGACAGATGAGATAAAGAGGCTTGTTAAAGAAAAAGGTAACATTATGAAGAGAATGTGTGAGCTCCAGGGATTGATTGCCCCCAAGTTAGAAGCCATGTTTAATGCCCTATCAGAAGCTCAGACTGCACTTCAGACAAGTAATCCTCTGGATATATCAAAGGCAGAAGCATATTCATTTTTATTGAGTGGGCACATCTCAATTTTGGATGGAATGAAGAGTACTTGGGCCTTTGAACTTGTGCAAATAAAAACTAGCTTTAAAGACATTTTCAAGTTCATGTGAATAGAACTTAATGATTACTTGTACATATGCGGCATGGTACACAGAATTTTTTGAGAATTTTGGCTTGTGGACCCCACCCTTTTCCCATGATGTCAAAGGGGGAGTGAAGGGCAGTGAAAAATGAAGAATACAAAAAGGGGGAGCTTCGAAACTAATAGAGAAGCACAAGTGTACAGAGTAAGGGGGAGCTACATTAGACACTTAGTCATTTTTCACTAAATGTTGCCATCAATGCCAAAGGGGGAGATTGTTGGCAAGAAACACTGATTTGCATTGATATGTGTTGTCATTGATGGAAACTAAGATCATCCCAATCATCCGCATAACATAATTTGATCACACCAGAAGTCAGAATCAGAATTTGTCTAAGTTCAGGTAGTCAAGAACATAGCAGGTGACAGGGTCCGGTATTTTTGTCTAGATCTCTCTGGTGGAAAGGCATGGTTTTCTATGAATCTAAAGTAGTTGTAAGCATTGTCAAGACACTCTAAATCCAGAGTTTTGTTCTCTGGTGATGAAGGACTAAAAAGATATTAGTGTCTGAGTATCAGGTTTCAGTTTGACAAAACAGATAGAAGAAGAACAGGCTGACCTTTTAAATGATCTTAATTCTAGATTTATAGAAGTTGTTTATTGAGCAATTGGTGATGATCACTGATGATGGCCAACATGATTGATGATTTGTGAGTGCAAGTTTTGGTCCACATCTCACAGTGTATGGATCTAGCCGACAGAGAAAAGTACTCAACAAAGTTCTAAATGTTCTTGAAGCCAACTAGTAAAATGATCATAGATCATGTTATGGATATATATAGTTGATGGAATTGGATGATTTTGGTGTGTGTGGTATGTGTAAACAAGGTGTAAATGTGAGAAGAGTAGAAATCTAAGGTGTGAATGAAGGTAAAGCAGTAAGAAGAGCATAGCAAAGATGAAATGTGTAAGATTAGTTTTTATACTTAACTAGAACTGAAATTCTTGCATGGGTAGATGCTATTTATCAGTTCAAAATCTGTGCCATTCTCTTGTAATCTTTCTATAGGCAGTGAGCCTCCATTTGAGCAGTGAGCTCTAGGCAATGAGCCCAAATGCATGTGCATTCTCTTTTGTAAAAATACTTTTAACATGGTATTAATTCTTGCGGGTTAACCCCCACCATGGTTTCTCCCTTAACCAGGTTTCCACGTTAAAAATCTTGGTGCCAAGTGTGTTTTTGTGTTGCTGCTCTTACACTTATGATTGTTATTTTCATGGTTAAGTTACTAAGTGGTAAAAGAAAGAATTAACTGTAGAAAGTTCCAAAGTTTTGAGACAACTGATTCATCCCCCCCTCAGTTGTCTGTCCTATTTCCAACATATCATAGTTATCAAATATGGATTATCTACACTTTCTTGACTGAATTAATTCAAAATATGATTGTATTATATTTTGGTTCATGATATGTACCAACATTTTATTGTTGTTATTGGAGTAGTGATCAATGATACTAACTTGTTAAACTAGTTACCTTTATAGAATGAATCAAAAGAAAGTAGCTAAGAAATCACAAATTATATGTTTAGTATGTGTACAATTTTGTCTTTATCATTATATTTGTGCAATGAACCTTCTTTGGATTTATGTTTCTGTAATTAAATCTCTATTTTTTTTCTAGGTTTATGGTACTAGACCAAGACACTAGCTAGAAAATAAAGTTACAAACCATCTATCTCAAATGCTTGTCAAGTAATAAATTAATGAGACTTAGACTTTATTCATAGCTGTAATGTTGGTGTAGGGAAGGTTATCCTATCATGTTTAAAGAGGATTGAAGGGTTAGTTTATTCAATCACTTTAAACCTTTAGGTGTATAACAAATAATTGGGCCATTAAAAGCCATGAACAATGGTTGCAAGTTCAAAACCTTTTCTATATGTTGCACTAAGGTGTGGGGCCTCTCAAGGCATGACCTCAAGTTATAATGGTTGACCATGTACTCAATCACCATTGTAGTTGTTCTAGGTGATTGGGGCTACTGATTCCTAAGTATAAAATAAAATTAGAAATCTTCATAGAAATTTTTTCTAATACAATCAAATTTGATGCACCTCAAGCTATCAAGAAAGTAGGGATTAGATAAATAGATGATGATGTAGAACTAGTGGAAGAAACCATGTGATATGTTAATCCCCTATTTAAGATGTCAAATCAAATTTAGTTTGTAATTTTGTGAGGATAAGTTAAATGAGATCATTGTATGGTTTATAGATACTTTTGTGGTGAGAAATGCTACTTGCATGGTAGTAACAATTAAACTATGTTGTCATGTAATAATTGAGGAGAACCATCCCATTGCCATGGTATCTAATACAATTATTTGGCTTTATTTTTTAATAGAATTAACATGCTACAAGAATTGTTGTCATAAATCATTTTAGCTTTATGACCAAATCAATGCTAATAGTATGTTTATTAAAAGTCATTATTCTTTTAAGAGTGTAGAGGGTTATTTGTGAATGTTTGATGTTCGTGGACACATGTTGTGCATACTGTGTTTTATCTTGGGTAACTTTTTTGTTGATGTCTAATATTTGTTGAATATTTTTGGTTACTAATCATATATAATTTCACTTCAAGAAATTTAGGCCATATAGTTAAATATGACAAGAAACAAAAGCTAGAAAAACCATATTTGTAGAAATATTAAAAAATAAACAAGTATTGTCATTGGGAATTAATCTAGTCCAATATGTAAATTTATTATACATCAGTTGAGCATTACTAAGTTTTAGTATTGAGTATTAAATAATTTTGATATTTTAAATGGGATACTTTTGATAGCTCTGTAATTCACATTGAGGAATGTTTTAATTGAAAACATAAGTTAACAAATCTCAATGAATATAAAACAAGTTTATTTAGAGAATGAAAAAACATGAACACAAATTAGTTATGTAATACAATTTTGAAGGTGTACCAATAAATAATTTAATACAAAATCTATCAATTCACTCTATAATTTGGATTAAGAAATCTTTTAACTAAAAAGCATAAGAGAACAAATTTCTCAAAAATTAGAAAATTAAGTTCGTGTAGGGAGAAAGTTTAATGCAAAAGCTACAAACTAACTTTATTTTCTTTATATTTAAAATCAAGTGCTATATAAATTCCTTTAGAAAGAACCTTTAAAATAATTTAAACACCTATAATGATGTGAATTATTGACCATGCCAACTCTACCATTGTCCACATTGCATCTTTATTATACTTTTTAAGTAAAGTAGTATATGTTATGTTCTATATGTCTCCATTTACTAGAAATGTGCTTACCTACCATAAAATACAATAAAATTACAGTTTAGTAGTATTAATCAAGCTATATTATTAGAGATTTTAATTTGTCATAGTTTATAAATTTTGGAAAAATGGACTTCTAATTATTTTTGAGAAAATAATTTTTTAAATCTCTATTATAATTACTTGGTTAGGAATGTGTAATTTCTCCCTACCAAAGATTATGTTCTAAACACATTTTATACTTAACCTTGTATATCATATATAATGAACTTATATGATAACTAGAATTAGATCCCTTAAATTTGAATGTAGATACATATAGTTTGGTTAATGGCCAAAACTTCAAAGTAAAGTTGCACATACAACTTTTAAATTCTCCTTGGTTAATTGATTTGAGGTATTTTCATATCAACTCAAGAGACTTTGGTCATAGTTACATTCATGAGAAATATTTTTAAAAACACTTGTGATTTTACAGGAATTGATCATGTTTTTGATATTGGTAAGTTGCAAACAAGGGTGCAGATCCCTATTACAAAAGGCCATAGAGGCAACAAGCTAGGCCGGTTAGCCATAAACAATAGAGCAACAACCAACAACTACAAAGCATGACAGAGAAAATACATAACCAATACCAAAAACTAAGGCAAAACTAGACATTACCTAAGCAACATATTCCAATCCTCCATGAGGAATCTCAATAGTTCTTCCTTCCTAGCAGAGTTTCCCTCCTTGTCTTGCTTATCATCTTGAGTATCCTACAGAACAACTAAAGAAGTAGTTGCATGATGGGTGACTTTGGAACACAGGGTTTCCATCACCCTCATTTTATCCTCAAGGGAGGACATCCTAGTCTTTAGGTCATCCATGTCCTTTTTGAACTGGCTGCAATTGTCACATTTCTCCACACTGGCCACCTCCTTAATCGGATACTCCATAACCTCAACCTCATCCTCCTCAGTGTCATAGAAACAGTTATTTAATTATTTGAACAAACTAGCTCCTTCCTAGCCCATTGCCTGCTTAGGGGTAGATTTAACTTCCTTTATCTCCACATCCTCCTCCAAGTCCAAGGCCGAGGAGTAGTTAGCAATCTTCAACATAGGGGTTTTAACTCTCGCAAGCCTCCTTGAATGGTGGATGCTCAACCTTATTGCAAATTTCTCCTTATCATCTTTCTCCTTAACCTTCACTACAACTTCTTCCTCTTTATCCTAAATATCAATGTGACCTCTTTCCATGTCAAGCTCAGAGAGATCCACACTGTCAACAGACTTCCCAGGCTCAAAATGCTCACTTACATCTCTTTTCCTCTTCTTTTCACCTGAATGAGTTGGATTATTTTTAAGGTCACATAGACCCTCACTCACCACCTTTTGAGCCTGGTCGGGGGACCCAGTTGCTCCACCAGAAGGGGTGGTCAAATCAGATAGGCCCAACAGAGTAAGGGTTTTCTTTTGGGAACCAGGAAGTGTTTTGACTCCTTTTTTCTTATGGGAATGGGGAGCTGGATTATCAATAGTTAGTTCCTTAGGGTTTTGGGGGAACCAATAGGGCCCAGGGAGTCTTTCACAAAGGGATTTAAGGCTTTAGTTTTGGAAGGGCTACCATATTTAACACTGAAGGGAATATTATCATTCGACTCATCATCATTAACCTCCTCAACAAGAAAAGCTTTGATGGGCTTAGGAGGGCACAAGGCAAGATGAAAATGGAATAAAAGGAGGATCAAACCTTGATGGAGTGGCACAACTACAATGCTAGGGTTGATCTCATGGGAATTTTTGGCAACTTTCATAGAGGATTTTAGTGATGACAAGAGGTAGAAAGGGAAATTAACAAGCACCTTATGGTGAAAATGGTTCAACAAGGAAAAGTGGTAATGGTAATAACACCTAAACCTACCTTCCAAAGTTATGTACTTCATGATAAGGAAGCATACCTTATCCTAGGGGTTGATTAGGCTCTCCCTTTCAAAACTTCCTTGTAGGTGAACATGAGTCTCACCCTCTTTAAAAATCTCTTCATGCTCTCCATGTCTTGGACTTTGGTCTATTTTTTCAACCAATTCCCTTCACACCTCAAGCCAATGGCTTTGGCTATCGTGCCCTCACTAACTTCAAACTAAACACCACCCACCTGAACCATTTGCTCATCATCCCAAGACATTGCAAATTGAACCTAAAGGTTCTCATCATAACCATTTAGGCATTCCAACAACGGAGTGATGCCACCCTCATAGCAGATACTCTAAAGCATAACATCTCCTTTGAATTCTGCATAAGAAGCTAGTTTCATTCTCACTTTGTCTCTACCCATTGAGAAGTTCTTCAAAGCCTTAAAGAAATGATCACACAAAACAATCCCTAATAGCCAAAATTCTTGGAAACTAGTGTAGAAATGTCTAAAATTATAGGCTTGAATATAATCATTGAACCAACTCTTATGGTCACTTGAAATATCTGGCTTGTCCTTCCAAATGTCTCCTCTTTTCAAATTATAATTGTTACAGTAATGAGAAATGTGTGGGTTGTCAATAGGGAAAAGTGCCACCATATTTTGAATTGGATTTGTGGACTAGCTTGGCATTGGCCACATGATCGTGTTGAGATGGCTCTTAATGATGTGGCAATCCCCATCCATTAAGAAATAAACATATGTCATCTAATCAATCATGGTGATGACTTCCTTCCACCTCCTACAATGGTCACTTTCCATCATAATGTAAGTCATTAGAATATATATTAAGATATATTCTAAATAAGAATGGATTCTAAAGACCATAAATGCAAGTTAAGATTGGGCCTCCAATTGAAGGCGTTCTCTAGCACTTCTAGGAAGATTAGTGGGATTTCTCCAACACCTTTTAGGGAATAAGTTAATTCCCATGTTAGCCATGGCATCTGCCAACTAGTTACCTTTTTTGTATGTATGAGTGACAATAATACCCTCAAAGCCAAAAAGAAGCTTCCTTATGTCTTGTTTGATATCCACAATCTACTAGCCCACTCTGGTCTTCTCTTGAACAACTTCAAGGATAAGTTTAGAGTCACCCTCAATCATAAGATTTTTAACCCTAATAGTTAGGGCCACCTCAATACCCCATAAGAGAGCCATAGCCTCTACCACATTATTGGAATTAACCCCCAATCCTCTTTCATAGGTAGTCACAAGCTCCCCCTTCGCAGATCTTAGGATCCCACCCCCACTAGCTAGGCCTGGGTTTCCTTTGGTAGCACCATCAAAGTTAAGCTTCGTCCAACCTTCATCAGGGGGTTTCCATTTAGTTTTTAAATAGGCTATCCTCTTGGAATTGTCCACCTTGCAGATGTTAGTTGGGATACTCCATTTATTGATGATACTAGCTTCAAGCTTACTGGGGGGAGTCAACTACTTTCAAAGTGTTGTTAGAGATATTTTCCTGTAGCAATTTAGCAATCATGCAAGACCTCCTTAGCTGATTTATCTTTATCTCTAAACAACTTGTTGGTGCGTTCCTTCTATAGGAACTAGGCTAGGATGGGGGGAAGTTGATCCCAGATTTCTTTGTAGATGGGAGAAGGGATGCAACCAGCACCTCATTACAGCAAGAAGATTAGGGTTCAAGCTCTAAGAGACCCCAAGGTTCTGCAAAGCCAAGATCCACACCTCCTAGGAGAATTCACAATGCAACAATAAGTGAGGAACAAATTCTTCTTCCTTCATGCAAAGAGCACAATGATTTGAGCTTTGGAAGCCTCTGATCATAAGGTTATCCATGGTTAGGATTCTATTGTGCATCACAAGCCACTAGAAATGACTAATCTTAGGGATGAGGTTGTGGTTCCAAACCCTTCCCCAAAATCTAGAATCTTCATTAAACTCCAAAAGCAAGTTATAGGAAGACCTAACAGAGAAAGCTCAAATCTTGTCCTTAGCCCACAACAATTTGTCATTTGAGGGAAATATAGGAATCATGTACCCCTAGAGGGAGTGTTGCAACTCCTCAGTAGGTAGCATTAGATCTCTCTATCCTTGATAACATTCTGACATTTGTTTCCAGCCCTTGTTACCAGGCATAAGATAATTAGCAGCTAGGTGCCCAAAGAAAATAGTATCCCTATCAACAAGTCTTTGGATGTTTTGGATACTATTGAGAGGGTAATCCTTTAGCCAGATATCTTCCAAGAATTTGATTTTCCTACCATCCCCCAACTTCCACTCGATACCCTTCTACAATAGGGTTTTGCTCTTGAACACATTATTCCAAATCACCGATCCCTTAGGGATACCAATAGCATGAACAAAACCATCAGGGTTATTATTAGATAGGTATTTGTCCCTCATAATTTTACACACATCCTTCCTATTGCTTCAAAAATTCCATCCAATCTTAGCCAGAAGGGCTTTGTTGGTCAAATGGATTTTTCTAATCCCACGACCTCCTTGCAACTTTAGCCTGTACACCTTATCCTAGCTGGTCAGAGAAATCCTATTCTTCTCCTCCACCCCAGTCCACAAAAGTTCCTTTGAATCCTTTAAAACTTCTTAGCAATATACTTAGGGATTTTGAAGAGGGATAGGAAGTAAATAGGTATTCCCTGAAGTGAATCCTTCAAAAGTTGGTATTTCTTAGCTTGACTCAACAACTTCCCTTTCCACCCAGCTAGATTCTTCTAGATTCTTTCAAGGATGGAGTTCTAATACATGGGAGAGACATTTTTGAAAGCTAAGGGAAGGTTCAAGTAAGTTCTTGGGAGCTCACCACTAGAGCAACCCAAGATCCCCATAATTTTTTGTTGCAAGTCCATTCTAGTGTTGAAAAAATAGATCTGTCTTTTTTCATAGTTAATACATTAGCCAGAAACATCAATATAATCATTAAGCACCTTCTTCCATGTCCTAGATTCCACCACTGAAGAAACCCCAAAGAGGATAGTGTCATCCAAAAACTATTGGATGGTTGTAGGTTCAGTTGCTAAAGTTGGTTTAAAACCTCTGATCTCACTATTTCTTAGCATCTTCATAAAGCTTCTGCTAAGAACTTCAACCATCAAAATGAAAAGGTAGGGGGATAAAGGGTCACCTTGCATTAGCCCCCTCCTAGCATTGAAGAATCCTCTAGGGACCCCATTAACCATAATAGTTTATTTGACAGTGGTGACACAAGCTTTAATAAGTTGCATGGTTCTGTCTTGAAAACCCATCTTCTCAAGGACTTTGAATAGGAAATCCCATGTCACCCTATCATAAGCCTTAGAGATATCTAATTTGAAAACCATCCCAGGAAAATTGTTCCTATCCATAGAATGAATGAACTCATGAGTGGAAATAGAAGCATCTAGAATTTTTCTACTAGGGACAAATCCCTTCTAGTTACTACTAATCAGACGGTCTAGCATTGGTTGTAATCTGTAGACTAGGATCTTGGAGAATATCTTGTAGACAGTGTTACAAAGACTAATGGGCTTAAATTCTCCCATACTGATAGGATCATATTTCTTGGGAACCAATGCTATGAAAGTATTATTAAGTTGTTTTAGCAATTTCTCATTCATAAAGAAATCCTTAGCCACCTCTGAGACATCCTATTCCACAATATCCCAAAACTCCTGAAAGAAGGCTAGGGGAAAGCCATCTGGTCTTGGGGATTTGAAAACACCCATGGAAAAGAGGGATGATTGAACTTCCTCTTTAATCAGCAATTTAGTGCAAGAATATTATCTTCATCAGTAAGCTAGAATGGGATGTTGTCTAGTAATTCATGTTGCTCCATACAATCATGAGCAGCTAAGAATTTCTGAAAATAGATGGCTACCACCTGTCCCACTTGAAAATATGAATCAACCAAAGTCCTATTCTCATCCATCAGCCTGACAGTGATGTTCCTCTTTCTATGCCTCATGGTGGGCTGATGGAAGAAAGCAGTATTTCTATCCCCCTCCCGAAGCCATTGCACTCTAGATTTTTGTTTCCAATAAATTTGCTCCTTCCTCAATAGCTCACTCCAATCCTTCCTCGAGGATTCCTCCTACTACAGAGTAGCATTTGAAGTGTCCCCATGGGCCATTAACAGCTAAATATTAGCAAGGTTGGCAGAGATCCTCTTCTTATTCTCAAAGATATTGCCAAAGGTAAACCTATTCCAACCCTTGACTCTGGTTTTCATAATTTTCATCTTCTAGACTATCCTGAACATGGGAGAGCCCTGGATAGGAGTGTTCCACCAATCAGAGAACTGATCTGTGAACTCCAGATGCAGGAATTGATCATGTTATTTTAATGTCTTAGTCAACGTTTATGTATACAATGTTTATGTTATATTCACCACATATGAAGTTGCACATAGGCATATTGTGATAATAAATAATTATTAAACATTCAAATGCACTCAAGAAGTGATTATTCATCTAGTAATGTGTATGGTGCAAAAGTATAAGTTTTAATATATAAAACTAATGCAATATAATGTGACATATTACATAATGTATCAATTGTTTGAGACAACTATGGTGCCACTAGAAATATACATAAAAAGAAAATTTTGAACTTGTCCTTACTATGGTTACTACTTATTATATTAATATTATATAAACCATTCTATGACATCAAAGTTGATATTGGAGTTGAACAAGAGGTCCTTATTCAAAATTGGGAGAGTATTAGAAACACATACCATGCCTAGTATGTTGTCTTAAACACAATTAATTTTATCGAACATGCAATGGATAGTAAGTTAGTTAATAGGAAAAGTCATTTTGTTGCTACTTGCACCAACAATAGTTTTTGCTTTCAACATATCTTCCACTATAATTCATGCATTTTAAAAAATTCCTATTAAGGTTATGTGAGCATTAGGTGGTTAGTTGTTAGTTGTACCACAAGAAGAGAGAAAACATATTCAATATAGTCTCATTGATGAAATGATTTTGATAAGACCCAATTATTTTGTTGATATCAATAGGTGTCTGAAACAACTATTTCAACCACATGGCACAAAATATTTAGGTGGAAGATTGGTCATTATTGATAGTGATCTCACCCAATTATCTCATGTGTGTGGGACATGCCACCACTATATGTAGGTATCTCCTATTTTATTGTTTTACTCTTAGTAATGATTTATAAGTGTGTGTGTGTATGACATTTTTGTAGCAACATAATTTTTTTATTTAACTTGTTATGCTTTATGTGTTTGTAGGTAACATAGTTTATAGTAAAGCATTGTGGACTACATTCTAGATAGTTGTTACCTTGGGCACAATTTTAAAAGGAAGAAAAGGTGTAGATTATGCTTCTAACACTAATCTATTGAGGAGGTATATGCAAAAATTAAATTGATCATACAATTACAAGGAAATAAACACAAAAGCATTATGACATAATATAATGATTTATGTGGGGAAAACCATTTTGGGAGAAAAACCCCACACTCAAAAGAAACTCAATGTATTATTAAAGAATTAATGGTTACAATACACTTGCAGATTCTAAGCCTTTATAGGAGCAGCACCAATAAGATATCTAGAGCAATTTTGGTAGCATAGAAATACCTACAAAACTCACTATGAAACTTCCATCTCAAGAACCCAATAAATAGGAGAAGCAATACATGAAATGATCAAATAGTAATTAGGAAACCATGTGAGATAAAATGTCATGTCTTGTTTTTTATGAACAATATGATTATTCTAGTTTAGTGGACAATTATTATGATTAACTTTAAGTAATTTTGCATATGTGGAGGTAATTATCATGAGTTATATTGATGAAAATTGGAAATCATTTTAAATGTTAAGTAATATTGATGTAAATGCAATGATTTGCTTCGGTTATGTTTTGGAGACACTAACCTATTAACGACGAGTTGAGTGCAAATGGATGTAGGAACTCGTCAAAGATGAACTTATGGTTGAGGTAGATGTTCTAGCCACTTGGGAAGAACTAATGGATGGATTACCCTGATGCAATCACACACATCACATAGTTGCATATGCATTATTGAATGGTTCTTATTGCTTTAATACTTAGTTATTAATCATTTTCGAATGCATGATGTGCTTACTTAAATTTAATGTCTTTTCGAATTATGTTTGAATGGTGAAATTATAATAAGGAAATATATATATTTGTATTTTAAATTAAATAATAAAATATTGTCTATAGATGTTTGGACGATAATATGTTCCTCAAATATATATATATATACAATTATGCAATATTGTATTGCATTTCTCTTCTTGATTATTTAATTAGTTTTGTTTTAATAACAATAGTTAAATAATATGAAAAATAGCAATATTATATTTAGAAAAAGAATGAAAGAATTAAATTATATATTCCTGCCATTCATACGATAGTAAGCTGCAAAAGATATTATTATTATTATTATTATTTAACTATTTTAAATAGAATTTTCTCTAATTTTGATTGGACGATTACTCATGCAAACTAAGAATTCAAACTTTAGTTCTAAAACCTAAATTTTGATTGCTAAAAATAAGAGGGAGAGAATTTTATTAAAAAATGGGATCGCTCAATAGAAGAAAAACCACAAACTCTTGATAGAAAGGAAGAACATTGCAGTGACATGAGCTATTTTGGTAGCTGCGATAGGAAAGTAAAGGCTACGACAGGAGAGATAGAGAAGTCAACTACTTCTTTTGCAAATTCTTCATCAAGCGACTACTATTACCAAGTTTTATTCTTTATTTTGTTGCATTTAAATGGCATGGCTATGACTGCAAAGAGGACAGTTTTATCTATTTGTTGAGAGGGTGACTGTATTGTTTTAGTCGATCCTTGTTTGTGCTAGCTGCCCCTCTATTCTGGCCGTTGATTTATTTTTCTTAGTCATTCTCCTCTTGTCTCTACCTGGGCGACTTACTATTCCTTCTTGCCATCATCTTGCCTTCAGATCGACCTATTCACTTGGTTGTTATCTCCTTTTCTAGCTGCATTATTTACTTCAGGCCATTGTTTACATTTTTGACCACCTAGTTTTATGTTGGCTGTCACTTAGTTTTCATTAGCTCTCAACCCCTATTCTGGTTGTCATTCATTTTATGGCCATTTGGCTACTTCTTGGATGGTCTTGTATAGATCGATCCCTATAGTTCTTACTGCCGCATGAATCTTTATCTGGCTGAACATGGTTTTCTTTTTTCTTGACATATGACACACCCTTTTGGTTTGACTACTTTAAACTTAGTGATTATCTTTGTACTGTGCCTGAGTACGGTGTTGTTTCCTGATCTTTATAGTAATCTGATTGAAATCTATATTTAAACCTCTAGTTTGCGATAGGAAATCCCCTATCAGATCTTTTTTTCATGACTATATTCTTCTTATGCTGGCTAAAAACAATGATAGATTAGCAAATCGACCTTTCTATAATGAAACTCAAAATCTTAATAAATTTAGATAAAACTTTTGTATTCCTGTAGATACATTTCCTTATAAAATTGCTATTTAAAAAATAGTTGAAAACATTGTCATTGGATGACAGTAGATTACTTATAAACTTGGTTATTTATTCTTTTAAATTTTACCACAGCTCCTGTTGCAACAACGATAGGAAGGTTATTGAGAGATATATGCACTTAAACTGCATGCTTAAACAAAATAGTTTCCTATCACTAGAATGACAGTAAGTTAGAATAATCTGAGAATGAGATTTTATACCATCTTTATGATCGAAAACTGAATTAAACTATGTTCTTTGTTCATCCTTTTATTTCTGCAATAGCTTCGGTCGCAACAGTGATAGGAGGACTATTTTTATTGATTTTATTATTTTTGAAACTTCCTGTCACAGAAATAACAACAAGTTAGATTAATATCCTAGAATGACTATTATTGAAAACATTGTGACTAAAATACAAGATTAGAAACTATATCAAATTGATAAAATTATGATTTCTATTGTATGACCAAAAGATGTTTCATTGCTTGAAAGTGTATTTTTCCTTATCGATGTTTGGGGAAAGGGATTGGATTGATTATTTGGAAATCTTGAATTTGTGATTCTTTACTTATTTTCTTGCTTCTGGTGAAAGAAGTAGTTTTTATATAGGAATGTATTGGGTTACTTTTGGGATTGCGATGTCAAATGTGGATTATCAGAGATGGCTTTTCCTCTTTTCAGGAATTGACCAGGTTACTTATAAATGATTAGATCTATTTGGAATGACATTGAAATAGATGTTAATTGTCTAGTAAACTTATTTATTGATATCTCTGCCACATCCTATTGTGAGACAATTTTCTTTTTATTACTTAGAATTGCACATTCAGACATTAGGGTTGCATTGAGTGTTCCCTCCTATAGTTGTTACTAGGTAGCTAGACATTTCGTGCAGGGCTAGGTTTCCTTCATTTTAGGAAGGGGTCTGGGGAAGTGTAAATACTTCATGGTTGGGTGGAAAAGCACCTGAGCCATGTTCTCACCTCTCAACTTGTGGGTGGTGGACCACTTGATTTGTGCAGCTGGAGACTGTATTGATTTATTTATTATTGATGTACTTGTTTATTGTAGCTATTTTGGATGTATTATGGCATGCTTGCCAAAGGATTTATGTATATTATTTTATAGTGCTTGTTACCTAGATTAAGCATGTGAATATGCAAGATTTAATGACATTGAGATTCATATTTATGAGATTATCTTTTATTTGAGATATTGTGATTAAGCAGATTAATTACATCTTTTATCTTTGAAAGTTGTATCTAAGTGGATTATTTACACCTTTTTTATTTTTGGTTATTGCGATGTTGTATTTAAGTGGATTATTTACTTCCTTTACTTTTGAGTTGGTTTAATTTCTTTTACATGACTTGTGAGGCTTTACATTTGGTATCAGAGCTCTAGATTTAACACTAGGGCCTTTGTTTTTGGGACTATTGTGCTAAAGTTGCAAACTTTATACATATTATCCATCATGAATACAAGAAACATTGATCGTGGTGTCAGATTAGGAAGTAGTCAAGGTAGAGGATCATGTGGAAGTGCTTGTGGTGGTCGAACTACTGGGGATCATGGAGATGCCAGTAATGACCAAGATAGGATATTTGATCATATTCTTGATCTCTTGACCTGACAAGACACGAGGATGAATACTCTTGACCAGGAGATCAAATGAATTCCTAGAGGTCAGAATGCTAATGAAAACCCAAGGGTTGAGACACAAAATGAGAACCCAAGGATAGAAGTTCTAGTCCCTGAAGTTGGTGCTATTGTTGATAATCAAGCAAAGATAGCTGAAGAATTGGGGAAAGACCTCAAGAAAGTATCACTGTCAAAATTTGATGGAAAGACCATTAGAGATGGAGCTGAGTCCTGGATAATAGAAATGGAGAAGTACTTTGGACTCTGAAACCTTTCAAATCACATGAAGGCTATGTGGGGATCTTACTAGTTGACTGGTGAAGCAGCAACATGGTGGGATAATGAGAAGGTGAATAAAAAGTTGTTACTTGGTGAGATAACATGGGAGATTTTCTTACAACTATTTAGAAAAGGATGGTTACCATAGTTATTCTTTGACAAGAAGATGACAGAGTTTCAAAACTTGATCCAAGGAGGTATGTCTATGACTAGTTATTGGGAAAGGTTTTCTCATCTACTAAAATATGTTCCACAGTATCAGATAGATGAGAGATTTCAGATCAGAAAGTTTATTTTGGGATTGAGGCCAAAGATTGGAGTTGAAGTAGACATTCATAACCCACTCACAATGGATGCCACTTTTGAGAAAGCAATAAAGCAAGAGCAAAGGTTGCAATAGACATCAAATTACCATAAGCAAAGAGATGCTAAGTTTTCAAATAAGAAACCAAAGAATAATCAGCAGAACTATCAAAAGAATAACAACCAAGGCAATAATAGATAGATCAGGAATCTGAAGAGAGGCAATAATTCTCAAGATGGGAATGGTGGAAACAAAAGAGGTGGCAATAACAACAGAAATAACAATGAGAGGGAAAGAGCTGAAGGACCGAGAGCACCTAAGCATGGATGTTACAATAGTGGAGGAGAGCATTATGCAAATGCATGTCCACATAAAAGAGGAAACAAGAATCAGCAAAGAGCACCGCAGCATTAGATTCATGTTGTAGTGGATAATCAGCAAGCAGAGTTTCAAGCAACACCTATCTAGTTCCAAGGTAAGCTCTATGGACTACCTGTTTCTATTTTAATTGATACTAGTGCCACATAATGCTTTGTAGATCCTATAGTAGTATCTAAGTTATCCATTAGAACTAGACATATAGAAAACTCTTGGATGGTACAATATGGAAATAGTGCAGAAAAGAGGGTAGACTCATGTCTAGCATGTAGTGAGTTAGAGCTTCCTAGTTTTCAAACACAAGTGAATCTATATGTAGCACCTTTAGGATCTTATGTTATAATTCTGGGAATCAATTGGTTAACTAAACATAAGTCTCTAGTAACTGTGAAGACAAGGTTGTTATCTATGTTTGGATGACCTAGGGAACGAAGTGGAAATTAATGGAACTAAGAGACCTTTAGAGCTTAGACAAATCTCTGCTATGCAATTGAAGAAAGCCAAGAAGAAATGATGTGCCATTTATGTTGTCCAAGTAAAGGACCTTGATAAAGAAGAACTAGTGTTCAATGACTATCCAATCCTTAGAGATTTCAGAGATGTATTTCTTGTAGAGTTGACAGAGTTACCACCAAAGAGAGAATTTGACTTCTCAATTAACTTACTACTAGGGATTGAGCCGCAATCTAAGGCACCCTACAGAATGACTACTATAGAGTTGTATGAGCTTAAGGCACAATTACAGGAGTTGCTAAATCAAGGGTTCATTAGACCTAGTGTGTCACCATGGGGTGCACTGATAATCTTTGTAAAGAAGAAGGATGGTACTTTGAGATTATGCATTGATTATAGGATGCTTAACAAATCTACTATAAAGAACAAGTATCCACTTCCAATGATAGATGAGCTCTTTGATCAGATGAAAGGAGTAATAGTGTTCTCAAAGATAGACCTTAGATCTATTTATCACCAATTATGGATTAAGGATGAGGACATCTCTAAAATAGCTTTTAGGACTCGATATAGTCACTACAAGTTCACAATAGTACCATTTGGGTTGACTAATGCTTCAGCAGCTTTCATGAATTTGATGAATAGCATTTTTAGATATTGCTTAGATGATTTTGTGCTAATCTTCCTAGATGACATTGATATACTCCAGATCAGTGGAAGAGCATAAAAGGCATTTGAGAATTGTTTTACAGTGGTTGAGATAAAGAAAGCTTTATGGTAAATTATCTAAATGCACATTCTTTCAAGATAAAGTGCACTACCTTGGTCATGTGATCTCAACTGAAGGGATTGCAGTTGATCCTAAGAAGATAAAAGAAATAATGGAATAGCCTGCATCGCAGAGTGTGACAAAAGTCAAAAGTTTTATGGGACTTGCAGGTTATTATATAAAGTTTGTGGAAGGTTTTTTAACCATAGCAGCATCGATTATTGCACTTCAAAAGAAGGGTAAGAAATTTGAATGGATAGAAAGGTGTGAGCAAGCTTTCCAAGTACTAAAGGAAAATCTCACAACTGCTCCTATCCTGACCATACCAGATCGTAATGGGCACTTTATAGTTATAGTAGATGCTTCGAGGGAAGGATTAGGAGTGTTGATGTAGAATGAGCAAGTGGTTGCTTATGAGTCAAGAAAGTTAAAGCAACATGAGTTCAAATATGTGCCGCATGATCTTGAGTTAGCCGCCATAGTTCATGCACTTCAGATGTGGAGGCATTATATTTTATTTAGCCCTTTGAGTTAAAGACAGATCATCTAGGGATCAAGTATATATTTACTCAACCTAACCTTAATGCATGACAAAGAAGATGGTTAGAATTCCTTAGTGAGTATGACTTTGGAATTGAGTGTATAAAATGAAAGGAAAATAGAGTAGCAGATGCTCTTAGCAAGAGAAGACATATGACTACCATTGTTACTATGATATCCAATTTGAAATAGAAAGTGATTCAGAATCTTCAAGGGGATGATCATTATGAAAGAGTAAAGCAAGCTTTGGAAGTAGACAACTTAGATCACAAGTTTGATGGTTATGTTATTGAATCAGATGGACTTTTGAGATTTCAGGGAAGGATGTATATTCCTAATTTAGGAGAGTTGAGGAAGTTAGTGCTTGAAGAGATTCACAATGCACCTTATTCAGGTCACCCTGGAGTGACAAAGATGGTCAAAGGTTTGAAACCTTTATACTTCTGGCCTAGACTGAAGAGGGATGTGACATAATTTGTAGCTTGATGTTTGGAATGCCAGCGAGTCAAGGCTAAGCATGTGCATCTAGAAGGATTGTTGTATTTGCACAGTTTCCCTGAGCATAAGTGCAAGTGATAAGCATGGATTTTATTCAAGGGTTACCTATGTCTAAGAATAGGCATGATGTCATCTTAGTGGTTGTGGACAAGTTGACAAAGGTAGCACATTTTATTCCAGGTTATCTTTCAGATGGTTCAATGATCTTAGCTAAGAAGTTTGTTTATGAGATTTTTAGATTCCATGGAGTGCCTGAGACAATCATTTCAGATCTAGACACTCGCATGACATCTTGATTTTGGACAACTCTTAATGCAACTTTGGGTACAAAGTTGAATTTTAGTTCGGCTTATCATCCTCAAACGGATGGTCAGACAGAAAGAGTTGATCAAGTGGTAAAAGACCTTCTCCAAATGTATTGTATGGATCAGTAGTATAAAAGGGAGGAGTACCTTCCATTGGTTGATTTTGCATATAACAATTCATACCATGCATCTTTGGGAATGGCACCTTTCAAAGCTCTTTATGGGTGTAGGTGTTAAACACCTATCAGTTGGGATAGGGTGGAGGATAGAATTGTGATTGGTCTTGAAATGTTAAGAGAAATGGATGATCAGATAAAGTTGATCAAGGAGAAGTTGAAGCAATCTTCAGATTGTCAAAAGAGTTATGTAGATAAGAATAGAACTCCTAGATAGTTTTCAATTGGTGATAAAGTCTTTTTGAGGGTCAAACCTCATAAGAGTTCAGTGTTGTTTGGCAAAGTGTCCAAACTTGTTCCTCATTTTTAGGACCATTCAAAGTTCTCAAAGTGATTAATCCTGTATCTTACAAACTTGCTCTCCCACCTGCACTTGCCAAAATCCATAATCTTTTTCATGTGTCTTTACTAAAGCTTTATCATCCTAACGCGTCACATATTCTTGTTTGGCGTGCTTTACAGGTTCAGGATCCAGGAGTGGTGGTGGTGGAGCCCACTCAAATTTTGGGGAAGTACAACATTAAGTTATGTAGCAGAGATGTGGTGCAATATAAGGTCCAATGGGATCAATTTTGAGGATAGTACCACATGGGAAGATGCAGAGGAGATTGATAGATCTTTTCCTCATTTGAGGATATAACATAGATTTCTTATTCATGCATGGATTATGATACTTTGAGTTTGATTATTGTTTTGAGATACTTTGAGTTCAGTTATTATTTGATACTTTGAGTTCAGTTATGCTTTGATACTTTGAGTTGTTGGTTATGATCTTTTGATACTTTGAGTTGATGTTATTGTTTATGAAACCTTAATACTTTATTGGTGGTTGATCGATACTTTATTGTTTTGATGTTTAATAAGACATTGGGACGATGTCTCTTCCAAGTGAGGAAGGATGTCACATCTCATTTTTTATGAACAATATGATTATTCTAGTTTAGTGGACAATTATTATGATTATCTTTACTTTAAGTAATTTTGCATATGTGGAGGTAATTATTATGAGTTATATTGATGAAAATTGGAAAATATTTTAAATCTTATGTAATATTGATGTAAATGCAATGATTTGCTTTGGCTATGTTTTGGAGACACTAACCTATTGACATCGAGTTGAGTGCAAATGGATGCAGGAACTTGTCAAAGATGAGAGCATGGTTGAGGTAGAGATGTTCTAGCCACTTGGCAAGAACTAATGGATGGATTACCCTGATGCAATCACACATATTACGTAGTTGCATATGCATTATTGAATGGTTCTTATTGCTTTAATGCATGGTTATTTAACGTTTTTGAATGCATGATGTGATTACTTAAATTTAATGTCTTTTTGAATTATGTTTGAATGGTGTAATAATAATAACGAAATATATATGATTGTATTTTAAATTAAATAATAAAATATTGTCTATAGATGATTGGAAGACAATATGTTCCTCAAAAATAAAGATATATATATATATATATATATATATATATATATATATATATGATTATGCAATATTGTATTGCATTTCTCTTCTTGATTATTTAATTAGTTTTATTTTAATAACAATAGTTAAATAATATTAAAAATAACAATATTATATTTAGAAAAAGAATGAAAGAATTAAAATATATATTCCTATCATTCATGTGACAGAAAGCTGCAAAAGATATTATTATTATTATTATTATTATAACTATTTTAAATGGTATTTTTCTCCAATTTCGATTGGTCGATTACTCATGCAAACTGAGAATTCAAACTTTAGTTGTAAACCTAAATTTTGATCGCTAAAAATAAGAGGGAGAGAGTTTTATTAAAAAGGGGATTGCTCAGCAAAAGAAAAACTACGAACTCTTGATAGAAAGGAAGAACATTGCAGTGACAAGAGCTATTTTGGTAGCTAGGACAGGAAAGTAAAGGCTATGATAGGAGAGAAAGAGAAGGCAACCACTTCTTCTTTGAATTCTTCATCAAACAACTATTATTACCAGGTTTTCTTCTTAATTTTGTTGCATTTAAATGGCATGGTTGTGACTGTAAAGAGGACAGTTTTACCTGTTTGTTGAGAGGGTGACTGTATTGTTTTGGTTGATCCTTGTTTTGGCTAGCCATCCCTCTATTCTGGGCATTGATTTATTTTTCTTAGTTGTTCTCCTCTTGTCTTTGCCTGGGTGACTTACTATTCCTTCTTGCCATTGTTCTACCTTTAGATTGCCTGCTCACTTGGTTGTTATCTCCTTTTCTAGCTGCATTCTTTACTTCAGGCATTATTTACATTTCTGACTGCCTAGTTTTATGTTGACCGCCCCTTAGTTTTCATTAGCTATCGAACCCTATTCTGGCCACCGTTCATTTTATGGCCATTTGGCTGCTTCTTAGACGATCTTATATAGATAGATCCATGTAGTTTTTGTTGATGCCTAAATCTTTATCTAGTTGAACGTGGTTTTCTTTTTCTTGACATATGGTGCACCTTTCTGGTTTGACTACTTTAAACTTGGTGATTATCTTTGTACTATGCATGAGTATGGAATTGTTTACCGATCTTTATAGTAAATTGATTTAAATCTATATTTAAACCTCCAATTTGTGGTAGGAAATCCCCTAGTAGATCTTTTTTTTTTCATGATTGTATTCTTCTTATGTTGCCTGAAAATAATGATATATTAGCAAATTGACCTTTCTATCATGAAACTCAAAATTTTAATAAATTTAGATAAAACTTTTGTATTCCTGTAGATAGATTTCCTTATGAAATTGTTGTTCAAAACATAGTTGAAAACATTGTTAGTGGATGATAGTAGATTACTTATAAACTTGGTTATTTTTTTTTTATTTTGCCACAGCTTCTATCGCAATAGTGACAGGAAGGTTATTGAGAGATATATGCACTTAAACTACATGCTTAAATAGAATAGTTTCATGTCACTGGAGTGACAGTAAGTTAGAATAATCTGAGAATGAGATTTTATACCATCTTTATGACCAAAAACTGAAGTAAACTATGTTCTTTGTTCATCCTTTTATTTCTACAACAACTCCTATTGCAACAGTGACAGGAGGACTATTTTTATTGATTTTATAATTTTTGAAACTTCCTGTCATAGAAATAATAGCAAGATAGATTAATCTCTTAGAATAACTATTATTGAAGACATTGTTAATGAAATACAAGATTAGAAACTATATCAAGTTGATAAACTTATGATTTCAATTATATGACCAAAAGATGGTTTATTGCTTGAAAGTGTATTTTTCCTTATCAATGTTTGGGGAAAGGGATTGGATTGATTATTTGGAAATCTTGAATTTGTGATTCTTTACTTATTTTTTTCTTCTTGGGAAAGAAATAGTTTTTATATAGGAATGTATTGGATTACTTTTGGGATTGCGATGCCGAATGTGGATTATCAGAGATGACTTTTCTTCTTTTCAGGAATTGACCAGGTTACTTATAAATGATTAGATCTAATCAGAATGACATTGAAATAAATGTTTATTGTCTAGAAAACTTATTTATTGATATCTCTGCCACATCTTATTGTGAGACAATTTACTTTTCATTACTTATAATTGCACAATCAAGCATCAGGGTTGCATCGGGTGTTCCCTCTTGTAGTTGTTACCAGGTAGCTAGACAATTTGTGCAAGGTTGGGCTTCCTTCATTTCAGGAAGGGATCCGAGAAAGTATAAATACTTCATGGTTGGGTGGAAAAGCACCTAAGCCATGTTCCCATCTCTTAGCTTGTAGGTGGTGGACCACTTGGTTCATGTAGCTGGAGAGTGTCTTGATTTATTTATTATTGATGTACTTGATTATTGTACCTATTTTGGATGTATTATGGCATGCTTGCCAAAGGATTTATGTATATTATTTTATAATGCTTATTACTTGGATTAAGCACATGAATATGCAAGATTTAATGACATTGAGATTCATATTTATGAGATTATCTTTTATTTGAGATATTGTCATTAAGCGTATTAATTACATCTTTTTATCTTTGAAAGTTGTATCTAAGTGGATTATTTACACCTTTTTATTTTTAGTTATTGCGATGTTGTATTTAAGCGGATTATTTACTTCCTTTACTTTTGAGTTGGTTTAATTGCTTTTACATGACTTGTGAGGCTTTACATAAAATCACCCAAAATGTGGCACCTAAATCCCTAGTCAAAACCCAATGCCCAAATCCCAAGATGAGCCCACAAGCTAAAAATAGCATATCCTTGCACCTTCCATAAGCTCATCATAATCCACTTAGCAACTTGTGTGCTCCATTTTGGCTGCATTATCTTCATTCAAAGATGAATTATGATGTGTCATAACATGTGTCATAAATTGGTCAACAAGTGTCCATCTAACAACTCTCATATGTGTCATAGTTTCTCTTACATTTTCGATATGGGAGGCCCAACTTTTGGAGGTCATAACTTTGGTCTAGGAAGTTGATTAAACCCATTTTTTTAAAGTGGGTATCACAAAGAGGTCCATGCCATTTTGACCTAATTACTTCTACTCTAATCCCATTTCAACATTTTTTAGGCCAAAACTAACTTCTGGAGTCCAAAAACTTGCATTTTATGTTCTATATCCCAAAAATTGAAAATTTTTTGTTCTTAAATTAGGATACAAGGTTGAGACACCTTTCTTAATATTCTACCACTTATCAAAAAAATTACAAGAGCTACGGGAATACCAACATTGTTAACAATTTTCTAGGGAAGAGGCTAATAGACTTACTACACCTAAACTTCTATGTATTGACTAGCTTTGTCAATGCACCTATGAAATTCCACAAAGTGTTAACTTTCTCTAGCATCACCCTCCCATTCTCTAGCATTTCAAGAAAAAAATGGTACTCGACATCTATGCTCTTCATCCTTTCATGAAAGGTCAAGTTCTTTACAAGACATATGGCATTGATCTATTACAAAGAACTCTTATAGCTCCCTAACTCAACCCCACATTTGAAAACAATCTCTTAATCTAGATGGCCTCCTTATAGGCATGAGTAGTTTCCATGTAATCAACCTCTATAGTGGATAAATGACCACAACTTGTCACGTATTCATCCAATCAATAGCACCACCAAATAAATTGAACACACATCCACTAGTGGATCTTCTACTATTGGCATATCCTACCCAATATAAATCCATGAATATCCATTGAGTTTTTCTCCCCTATATAATCACCATGATAACAAATAGAGTACTTGAAGGTACCATATAAATATCTAAATATCCTCTTAACTACACCCCAATGATCTCATCCTAGATTAGTCATAAAGTAGCTCAAGACTCCCACTGCTTGGGTGATGTATGGTCTAGTACAGACCATAGAATACATTAAACTCTCAACTACACTAGCATAAGGAACATGAGCCATATTCTCCATCTCTATGGGTGTCATAGGATACTTCTCAATTTAAATCTTAGTTCCCACAAAAATTGGAACACTTAATGGTCTACTATATACCCATGGCTAAAACTCTATAGTACAAAGTCCATCTCTTTTGATCTCCATAAAAAAGATATACTTTGTAGCGCCCAAGTTCTTCATGTCAAATGGTGTTAAAAATTGAGACTTCAAATCACAAATCACATCCTTATTATTACCAAAAAATAGCATATTGTATATGTACAATGTGATAATAAGGAATCAATCACTATCCATTTTATAATAAACACAATGATATGATATGGAACTCAAAAATCACAAGCCCAACATAAATTAATAAAGTTTGTGGTACGACACTCTAGGAGACTATTTGAGACCACACCAAGATTTTTTAAATTGCAAACCAAAGACTCCTTGCCTTTAACAACATAGTGCTCTAGTTATATCATGTAGATCTCTTACTCCAAGTCACCATGCAAGAATGATGTCTTCACATCCATCTTTTCTATCTCTAAAAGCAAGTTTTTTTCTATAGATAACAAGAACATAATAGATGTTAGCTTATCAACTAGAAACAATCTCATCAAAGTCTATCTCCTCAACTTGGGAATATGCTTTTGCAACTAATTTATTGCCTTGTACTTTTTAGCACTACCATTAGAACTAATCTTCTTCTTGCATACCCATTCACATCTATGAGTCTTCCTTCCTCTTAGAAATGGAGCCAAGTCCCATGTGTCATTCCTCTTCAATAAAGTCATCTTCTCATCCATAGCTATTGTCCAAGACTCAAAATCACCCATATCCATCATGTCCTTCATAGTTCTAGGCTCATTGGTATTAGTAATTAAACAAAAATACATCTCCAATTAGGAGTATACCTAGTTGGTTGTTGTCTTTGTTGATTAGATCTCCTTAGGAGTTGAGGTGGAGGTTTTGCCTTCTCTTTCAAACTATTAGAACTATCTGATATTTCTTCTTTAGTTCCTTCATGATCTTCTAAGTCCATCTTCTTGGTCTTTAGGGTTAGTTGAACCACATCTTTCTTCCTGTCCTCTTTTGGCTACAACACTTTGGAAGAAGGATTAATCTCCCTAAAAACAAAACTTATGCTATATAGAACTCTCTTCTAGCCACAAGGTTCCAAATCTTGTACCCTTTCACATCAACACCATAGATGATGAAAATACATTTCACTACCTTGTTCTCCAATTGTGACTGCTTCTCTATAGGCACTTGTGCATATGCCTTGCAATAAAAAAATCTAAGATGTTGTAATGATAGAATTTTTCTTGTCCATGCCTCCATAAGGGTCTTATCAACAAGAGATGATGTAGTAGACCTATTAATCAGCTAATAATCCATAGAAACCACTTATGCCTAGAACTTATATTCTAAGCTAGCTCCACCAAGCATACTCCTAACCCTCTCCATCAACATCTTGTTCATTCTCTTTGCAACTCCATTTTGTTAAAGGATACATGGAGTTGTCTTATGTCTCTCAATCCCTTTCTCTTAACAAAAATGTCAAAATCTTCATACAAAACTCACTACCATTGTTAGTCCTCAAAACCTTAATCTTCCTATTAGTTTGATTTTCCAAAATAGATTTAAAATGCTTAAGTTAACTAAAGACTTAAGATTTACTCTTGATGAAATACACCCTTTTCCTTCTAGAATAATCATATATAAAGGATACATAGTACAAAGACATATAAATCAAAGGAACATTAACAAGATTGTATACATATGAATAAATCAAGTCCAACACCCTAGAAGAATTGTGAGAAATAGAATAAAATTGAACATGATTCTATTTATCATATATACAATGTTCACAGGAATCAATTCAAAAGCACAATCATATGCAAGCACTATAGGAGGGATTTGACACACTTAGAGGAGTAATGGAATCTCAAAGGAGAGTTATTCTCTCATAGCGTATGGAGGACGGGATAATGTTCTCTCTTGTGATATAGAGGATTTGTAGGTTTGACATTCATGACATCCATTGATTGGTTCAGTCTGGTGTGTCTTGGGTAAGTGAGGATATTTGGTGGAGATGCTTCATCAAGTTCCCAGATGGGATGTTGTGTTGAATCCATATAGTGTTTTGTCCTTTGTTCGGATTGATGTAATAAGGGGGGAATTTTGGAATTATTATTACATATTATTATTATTATTATAGTTTAGTATATAGATTAGATTAAATAACAAATAAATATTAGTTTATAGTAGTTAAGTTAGAATGATAGTTTTGGGAGTTAGGAGTTACTTTCTTGTAAATAAGTTTGGAAGTTAGTTTTGATGGTTGTACATGAGAATACAATGCTTTATAAGCATTTTATAATGGAAAGAGAGAGAATGATAGGCAAATGAATAATGTTTGATTGAACAAATATTCAATGAGAAACAAGTATATAAAGCAAGACATATATACAGTTATCTTGTAACTGTATCTACACTGATCTATATAACTAGCAAAACTCTATTAGTACAATCTAATACATTATAGTCTATGTTAACAACCCCCCTTTATTATATTTTTTTTTTATAAATGTACCCCCTAAACATATCAAATTTAACCTTACCAAGAGACTTGGTCAGTATATCTACTACCTGAGAATTTGTGGGGTAGTACTGGAGCTGGATGTGGTGGTTCCAAACTTGGTCTCGAATGTAATGACACTCGACAACAATATGCTTGGTTTGTTTATGAAAAACTAGATTCTTCACAAGATTCAACACACCTTGGTTGTCGCAATAAAGAATAGGTGGTTTCTTTTCAGGAATGTCCATGTCATCTAGAATGTGACATAACCAAATCACTTAGCACATAGCTCCTCATGCAACACGATATTTAGCCTCATTGGATGAGAGATCAACAACAATTTGTTTCTTACTAGTCCACAAGATAGGTCTTGATCTGAGATGAAAAATAAATCCTGAAGTTGATTTCATATCATCAATAGATCCTGCATAATCTGAGTCAGTATATCCCTGCAACAAGAATTGAGTGTTCTTCTTGTATTCTAGACCATAATCAAGTGTGCCTTGGATATATCTCAAAACATGCTCTGCTGCAATCGAATGACACTTCTTTGGCTCCTGCATAAAACATGAAAGATAGATGATAGCAAAACATAAGTCTGGTCTAGTGTACGTAGTGTAAATGAGACTCCCAATAAGCTATCTATAGAGAGTTGCATCCACTTGAGGTAAATCTTAGAATCTAGAGAGTTGTAAACCTTTCTCCATTGGAGTGGACACATGCTTACAATTGGACATTCCATACTTTTCTAAGAGTGTCTTGGCATATTTCAGTTGGGACATAAAAATGTGATTCTTCTTCTACCATATCTCCAAGCCAAGAGAATAGTGAAGTAGCCCCAAATCTGTCATGTTGAAGGATTTCTTGAAATCATTTTTGACATCATCAACGAGATTCTTTGAGCTACCTGTGAGCACAAGATCATCCACATACAAAACTAGAATGACAATCTCTATGCCTACCCTCTTAATATACAAATTGGAATCTAAGGGGCTATGGGTGAATCCATACTATAATAGGTGACCATTAATTTTAATGTACCATACCCTAGGAGCTTGCTTAAGTCCATAAATTGACTTGATGAGATGACATACCTTGTGAGGATGATGTTCAACAAAACCTTCTAGTTGGGTCATGTATATTTCTTCTTTTAGATCACCATTTAAGAAAGTACTCTTGATGTCTATCTACTGGAGTTTCCATCCTTTTTGCACTGTCAATGCATAAACAACTCTAATTGTCTTGATCTTAGTAGTGGGTACAAAGGTCTCTTCATAATCAACACCCTCCTATTGAGCATATCCCTTTACAACAAGTCATGCTTTATATTTGTCAACAGATCCATCTACCTTGTATTTTATTTTAAAAATCCACTTGTAGCCAATGGTTTTCTTTCCTTTAGGCAGATCGACAAGGTCCCATGTATGATTCTGTACTAGGGAATTATACTCTGCATCCATATCTTTCTTCCACTAAGGTTTACTGAGTGCCTCTTGAGTTGTGTCAGGTTTGGTGCTATCAAAAACTAAACTCATGAGTGGAAGATTGACTTCTCTTCTCATCTGACTTCTTATTCTGACTCATGATGAAGTATCTAGAAGAGTGTGCTAGTGGGAATCCCTGATAGTGCTTTGAATGCACTTCAAACATTGATGTTGTTGTTGATGTGAAGAATTATGTTTTAGATGGCCCAGATCTACAAAAAAATCTCCTTGCAATTCATCTTCTTCATGAGGGGATTCTTCATGCTCATCATCTGACTGTGAGAGCAATCTATGAGAGGTGGTAGGCTTTGTCTCCTCTTTATTTGTCAATGAGTCAATTATGACTCATTACATATCACATCTTGACTCTCATAAATCTTCTATGTCTCAGGATCTATGAGACAATATGCTTTGGACGTAGTATTGTACATCAAAAAGATACATTAGAGTATCTTGGGATCAATTTTCTTCCTCTTTTTAGTTGGGACATGCATATATGGTGTACAAGAAAATACTCTAAGATGAGAAATTGAAGGCTTATGACCACTCCATACCTCTTCTGGTGTCTTGAATTGCAAGATCTTTGATTCCATGATGCTTCAAAAATGCCATGAACTCCTTTGATGTGAATTCCCCCTTGATCTGAGTGGAGGAGAAGAGACTAGCTTGTCTTCTTGACAAATTGTTAGTGGAAGTCCTAAAAGTTTGCATAGGCTCCACTCTTCTTCTTGAGAAAGTACACCCATGTCTTGCAAGAGAAGTCATCTACCAATAATTGGAAGTACTAGAACCCTAAAAATGAGGCAAGAAGAGGTCCACATAGATCAGTATGCATAACCACAAGACAGTCCTTGTAAAAGCCTTCAAACCATCACAAAAGTAAATAAAGTAAAATGAAGTAAATAATCCACTTCAATACAACATCACATTGTCAAAAGTAAAAAGATGTAAATAATCCACTTAAATACAACTTCCAAAAGATAAAAGGGAGTGTAATTAATCTTCTTAATTACAATATCAAGATAAATGATAATTTCACCAATAAGATTCAATAGAGTCAATAAATCTTCACAAATGAAATCCTCATAAATAAGAATCCATAAGATTCAATAAATCTTGAAAAAGATAATCTCATCAATATAAATCAAATAAGTCATTAAATCTTACAACTCACATGCTCATTCCAAGTAAAAGCACTATAAAATCATATACAAAGTCCTTTGACAACCATGCCATAATACATCCAATAATCATGAACAACATGAATAAATAAATCAATATGCTCATCAATCGCATGAACCAAGTGGTTCACCACCTGCAAGCTGAGAGATGGGAACACAGCCCAGGTGCTTTCCACCCAACCATGAAGTAATTACACTTCCTTGGATCCCTTCATGAAACAAAGGAAACTCAACCCTACATGAAATGTCTAGCTACCTAGAAACAACTAGCAGGAGGGAACACCTAATGCAACCCTGATGTCTGAATGTGCAATTCTAAATAATGAAAAGCAGATTGTCTCACAATAGTATATGGCAGAGATATATATAAATAAGTTTTGCTGGACAAATAAACATCTGTTTCAATTTCATCTCAATTAGATCTAATCCTTTAAATAGTAACCTGGTTCAATTCCTGAAAAGAGGAAAAGCCATCTCTGATAATCCACATTTGGCATCCTAGCCCAGAAAGTAACCCAATAACATTTCTAGATAAAAATATACCTTCTTTCCCCAAGAAGTAAATAAGCAAGTGAATAAATAAAATCAATGAATAAAGATCCAAAATCACCTATGACCATTTCTAGATCCCTTTCCCATGCATCAATCATGAAACACATCTTTCAGGCAATAATGAAGATCATCATAAATCTTTTTGAAAAGCAACATAAATTTTGTAATTTGATTATATTCTCAATTCATATTTCCATGGTATAAATAAATTGTAGACCTAATGATTTTACTTCATATCTAAATACTCTTTCATAAATCAAGCAATAAAATCAAATGATGAGGTTTGACTACTCCACTCTCACACAATGAGGTTTCATGCATACTTATGTTAAATATTATTTCTATTCTTCCTCAAGATTAAGTAAATAGAATAATAGAATAAAACAATTAATGCTCTTCTATAAATTATTTCAAAACCACAAAACACTAATCAAGGAAACACACTTTACAAGCAATAATCCATTGATCATACAATTGCATAAAAAGGTTATTTAAATTGGTTTCATTCCTAGTGCATATTTCATTTAAATTCCATAACATGTAAAGTTTCCCATCTCAATAATCGTGAATATACAATTTCTCTTCAAGAAACTTTTAATCAAAACAATTTTATTTCTCCTTTCTATAATCATTAACATATGAAGAAAATATAATATTAAATTATAACTTGTTTCAGCCCGACACCGGCAAGGAGATAAGTATTTAATAAAATCCCAAACTATCTCTGGTTTAAATTTGTCACAATGGTTTAAAAGAGTATAAAACTAAGCTACAGGAGAATTTTATTCAGCTATAAGCATCAAGCATAAGTCTGCTACAGGAACTAGTAAAAATGGGTGACAGAAGCAGAAAAACAGGTGATAGGAACTTCTTAAAACTGGCGATAGGATCTTCTTAAAACTAGTGACAGGAACTTCTTAAAACTGGCAATAGGAAGTTCTTTAAAATTGGCGACAGGAAGTTCTTTAAAAATGGTGACAGGAACAGAAAATAGATGACAAGAATTATTTGAACTCAGGCGACAGGAAGTAACAAATTGTTGCAAAAATAAGATTGCTACAAAAATAAAAGGAACTGCTACAAGAACAGTTTGTTGTCCACTACAGGAACACTAAAATGGTCTGCTACAGGAGTAGAAATTAGATAAAAGACAGCTATAGGAACTAATCAGATTTGAACAACATTAACATAGACAAAAGATAGCTACAGGGTTAATGTTCTTTCTATTAAGAAATCTCATTGGTGGCTATAGAAGTTTATAAAACAACTTGTAGAAAAAGAAGATAATTGGCAATGATAGGATAAAAATAGTGAAAAAAAACTAGTAAGAAGAACAGTCTATTCACAAGCCAAGAGAAGAGTAAGATTATAGTCCATATTCAACATAACTTAAATAGTAAATCAGCCATAACTTTAGCAATATAATCTATAGAAAAATACCCAGTTCCTTTATTGGTAGATAGAAGTCGAATCTTTGTTGTTGTTGATAGTCTTTCTAATCTCTGGTCGCTCCAAAACCTTGACACCCTCCTCTTCCTATTGCTGCAAATCATTGCTCATAATAATAATGAATCCCCTCCTGTTGCTGCAATTTTTGTGGTGTTCTTTCTCTCTTGGTTTCTCAGAAAAAGAAAAAAAATGGATAATCTTCCATCTACTCTCCCTTATTTTATTAAAAATCTTTTCTAATAATGGCATTTTTAAATTAGGTTTGATTGCTTCTCTTAATAATTGTACTATAATTTCAGTTTGCATGAAAGTTAGCTTCTCCAGAGCCATATTAAAATATAATTAAATATTAATAAAACACCATTTCTATTTTATTAATATTTTAATATTGTAACAAACTGTTGCAAAAATAAGACTGCATGAAATTCTAATTATAATAATACTATTATTAATATATTTTAACTATTAATAAAACACCATTTCTAATACATAATTACATTAATAAAACAAAAGTATTTAAAATAATATTAAATAATTTATATATACATATATATTGTATTTAAATACAATTGTTTTAAATCTAATTATAGAGATTGTTATTCAAACAATAATTTTCTAAGAATAGGAAAACACTTATTTATTTTATTATTTAAATAATTTAAACACACTATTTATTTAAATACCATACAATAAACTATTTAAAATCAACCATTTAAAATAACCCATTTTAAATTTAATCAAAAGAACTTTTAATATTTATAATTAAATCATGCACTCGAAAAGGATTTACTGTTGCAATTAAAATAAAATATTCTAAGTATCTAACTATTCACCACATTTATTATCCACACACTGATGCATAAAATAAGCCATTCAATAATGCAACATGAAGCTACGTGAGTGTGTGATTGCATCATTGTTAACCATCCCAAACAGTTCTTGCCAAGTGGCTAGAACATCTCTACCTCAACCATAGTCTTGTCTTCGATGAGTACATGCATTTATTTGCACTCAACTCAACGTCAATAGGTTAGCTCACCAAAACATAGCTGAAGCAAATCGTTACAATCATATCAATAATATTTAATATTTAAATCAACTTTCCAATTTACACAAATATAACATCATGATATTACCTTTACACACGAGGGACTTACTCAATGTAAAACAATCATGGTAAATATTCGCTAATCTAGAATAATTATATAGTCCATAAAAATGAGACGTGACAGTCCTTGGAATGGAAGGTACTCGTGTCGAATGGATCCTTATGTTGTTTACCTGCAAGGCATCCAAGACATATAAGAAAAGAATTGGAAAGTTGAGGAAGTCTTCTTACCATTTCCTTAGAACTGAGTTGATACAAGGAGCTAGCAGAAAGGTGCCCATATTGGTAATGCCAGAGAGTAGCAGATTCAGTTGTAGAGGTAGATAGAGCAACTGTAGAGGAGGACACAACATCTAGTGCAAATAATCTATCCTTCATAAAAGATCTAGCAAGTATCATACCTTATTTTGAGATCAAATAGGTTTTGATGACTTCCCTAACTTAGAACTCTACTTTAAGCTTATGATTCAAAAGCTGACAGAGAAAATGACAAGAGATTCATTGTCAAACTAGGAACATAGAGTACCTTCATGACAGTACAATTGCATGTCCCAAGGGGAATAATGACTTTGCCAACTCCTTCTGCAATATACTCCTTATTGTCTACAATCCAAACCCTATCTCCAGTGGGTTGATCAGTCAATATATCAAACAACTTACGGTTTCCTGTCATATGCTTGTTAGCACTAGAGTCTATCAACCAAAAATCCCTTGATGGATGTGAGGTTTGGGAGACTAGAAAATAATTCTAATGGGTGTCGTAATTGGTTGTTTTTGCTTCATTCTCATCTGTTGCATCATCTTATTGGGCAGCAACATGTCCTTTGCGCTTCCATTGGTGATGTCATCTTTTTGATGGTTGAGAATCACTGCAACCACATGTGCCTTATTTATGAGGATTGCCTTAAGTCAAGGCATTATACCAACAACTAACAGTGTCATGCATGTTTGTATTTCAAACGGGATACCATCTATTCACCTTTTGAGACTTTTTTTGTGGCTGTTGTGGTTGCTTCTATGGTAGCCTTTGTGGGGGTCCCTTGTGAAACTTTTGACCACTGTACTATCTTGAGATCAGTGCCTTGTCCTCAAACTCAGCTTGTACTAGTTGAATGTCTTCTTCTTGCTAAATAAAATTCACCAATTCTTCAAATGACTCTTTGTTGATATATCGTCATTGATGTTAAAGTTGGATGGCAAAGGATTTTGTTAGAAGTGTCTTTGGTAGAGGAGAAGTGCATAGAAGAAAAATATTCTAAGGCAGAAGGGAAGAAAAAGACTCTAATGCATTAGTTTTTCCCTTAGAAAAAAATTTGGTTCAAAAACTAGCAAGTTTACCAATTCTAAAACTCACTAATTTGCCGACAAAAGCAAGGGGAAGTGTCCTCATTGACAACTTTGAAGAGGGAAAAAGACAGTCTCAGCCACAATGTTTAGTTCAAAAGTTTAGCATTTCATCGATTTGTCGATTGAGCACTAAAGGGAGGCATTCTTGTTGAAGACTTAGATGAAAGTAAAATACTTATGTTATTAGCAAAGATCTTTTTTTGAGAACTTGTTTGAAAGTTCAGTTTTTCATCAATTTGCCAACTAGTCGATAGAGGCTTGAGAATGCAAGCTTGTAAAGTTAGTTGTTTTGGTTTAAAGAAATGGAATACTGTTGATAAAAGGAAAATCTTAAGTCTTTAGAAAGTTTGAAAGTTCTAATATCCACCAATTTGTTGACAATGATAAGAGTGGAGTGTTTAAGGAGAAACAACAAGTGTTTTAAGTACTTGTTGTCGGGAAAGTGTGTAAATGATGAACTAGTTTGAAAGTTTGGATATTCCCTGATTCACCAACTAGGCGACAAAAGGGAAAGAAAGGCTAGTTTGTGAAAGAGGATTATTTCTGATAAAGTACTCAAGGAGATGGTTTGAAAAAGGGAGATTTATCTAATAGAATGGATAAAGGGCAAAGTTCGAGGAAAATATTTTTTGCCAACAGAGGAAACAAAGACTTAGGTTCAAAAAGTGTAAAGTTTACCAATAAAGGAGTTAGATACCACAGTTCGAAAACATGAGGATTTGTTGATAGAGGCAAAGAAAGAGTAGTTTGAGATCTCAAAAAATCACCGATAGAAGAAGACAGAGACCAGAGTTCGCAGAAAGTGATATTCGCCGATAAAGAGCTAAAAGTTAGAGTTCGAAAAAAATATAATTTTCTGATAAAGGAGCTTAAAGCCAAGGTTAGTAAAATGGTAAAATCACTGATAAGTGAGGATAATTAAAAATAATAAAAGGTGTTAACAACTATATTTTTTGGCACAAAAGTAGGATGCTTTTTAGCAGTTAAAGACTGATAGTGTTTGCATGGCGACAACAAGATAACAATAGAAAAGGTAGATTTTTTCATGCATGAGGATATTAATAAGAACTATGACTGTGGTTGATTTTAACGATAAGAAAACAATATAAAAGAATATTTATTGCATGTGCAAAGCCACATGCAGATTTATTTTTTTGGACATGCAAAAAGTGAAAGTGTAGAAAAACTAGAGTGTGGACATGCATATGGATGAATACATGCAAAAAGGTGCATATATATAAAAGTAATTGTAACATAATAATATATGTGAAAAAGATAGATTAATAAATGTGTGAGAGATAGATTGATGAATGTGTGAGAAGAATTCAGTGCAGAGAGAATCTACATGAGCAGAGTGAGAGGAGAAGATTGTAGATTATTTGAATTGATGCATCTGAGGTTGATGAAGAACCAAATGGATGCATACTTGAATATGTAAAGATTGTTGCAAGTATGTGCTAATTGGTGTTGTCATTGATGTCAACATGTTTATGTTGTCATTGGTGCCAATTGTATCTTTTGATATTGTTTGTTGATTGATTAAGTTGTCATGTTAAGAACACTATCTAAATATTTTGCTCTGTATTTTCTTTGTGTTGAAGTCCAGAGGATGATATTTGGATATGTTTTATAAAAGTGTTTGAAGATGCTAAATCCATAATTTTGTGGTCTAGATCGTTGTGCAAAAAAAGTTACATTCACTAGTTTGAAGATTGTGCCTGGCAATGTTTGCAAAGTGACAGGGAGAAAGTAATTTGCTCTGCATTTCTCTGCAGTCTGGATTTTGGTCTTGTGGTTCTGGACTTAAGCTTATAAGGTCCTTAGCTATCTTAATTACAAATTATTTATGATTTGGTGCTCCAGAAAGCAAGTTACTGATTAGAAGAGTCTGACAGTGTCTGTTGAGAAGCAATATGTGATGTGTCTTCAAGTGATATATGTTGTCTTCAAGTGAGATCTATTGCCGTTGGATTTGTCAGCTCCCAAGTGATTCTATGTTGTTTTTGGATGTCTCCAGAATATATTGAAGGTGTGTTCATGATCCGCAAGCTATAATGAAGTTTGTGGAAGTATGTATCTAAGTGTTCTTGATGTGTACACTAGTTTTGGCTGACCTGGTTAGTTACACTTATTACAGAGGTGATATGTGATTTATGGAAGCATGTTGTGGCATGTAAAGATGTATCTAGATCTAATTTAATCTGTGAAGTGTTCTTCTTTCATTCACTTGCTCTGCAAGTTTGTTTAGGTCTAGTCCTAATTTGATTTATGTATGTATGCCAACCTTGGAGATAGTTCTAATGGTTGTAGAATGTAATACTAACCTTTATGTACATTCCAAGGTTGATGATTGGTATAAATATATGTAATGAATTTGTGAGTGAGGTGAGAGTGTGAAGATGTGAAGATAAAGTGTGAAGTGTAAAAGCATAGCAGAGCAGAGGAGATATATTGTGCTTCAATAGAACTAAACTTAGGCATGTTGTAGATGCCACTATATCAGTTCATGGGAGTGAGCCACCCTTTGGTAATGAGCCTTTCCTTTGGATAGTGAGCTCTTTGGCAGTGAGCCTCTTTTGTTATTCGGTATTGTTACTACATTATATTGTGAGCTAACACTCACCATGGTTTTTCCCTTTTAGTGTTTTCCACGTAAAAATCTAGTGTTCATGTGTGTATGGTGTTGATGTGTTTATGTTGTGTTTCTGCTCTTCATGTTTAATCCTCATAAATGAATAAGAAGTTAAAGTAAGTGAATGTGAATGTGATTTTGTTTAAATAAGTTAAGGTTTTTGATACAACTAATTCATCCCCCTCTCAATTGTGTTATGCCTTCAACACAAATTCAGTGAGGCTGGTGCCTCATGTGGACTAAGTTGATGCTCAAACTAGGGGATTATAGTCTTCTTAGAGTTGGTGCTCTTAAATCAGGGATTTGGTGATTCCTTAGAGTTGGTGCTCTTAAACATAGTAATCAATGGTTTCATTTGTGAGGCTAGATTAGGATAGTAGATCCTAGCAACATTTTCTCACCATAGTTTTTTCCATTTTGGGTTTTCCATTTATATCTGGTGTTGATGTGTGCATGCTTTCTTGTTGTTGATATTATTGCATTAAAAGTTAATTTGATCTACATTCTCAAAGCTTGAAGTTTTAAGTTTTATTGATCTACTGATTCACCTCCTCTCAGTAGATTACCTATGTTCTAACAATTGGTATCATAGCAAGGTTCCTTGGAAGAAGCATAATAGCTACAAGTTGATCTAGGAGATTGGACACATGGCTAGTCAAGAAGGATCTCACTCAAACAAAGCACCATTGTTTGATGGAATGAATTGTTGTAAGTATGAGTAGTAAGTGTTGTCATTGATGTCAACACCTAAGGTCAGCATCTAAGGAAGTTATTTGAATATGTTTGAACAAGTGCCTTAGAAGAATAGTGAAGTATTTTCCTCCGCATATCCTATAGATTGAATATCTTGATCTGTGGTTTGGAAGTTATGTTAACGAATGTCTATATTTGCTATATTTCAAGTTTGAGCCTCAGGTATGAAGATTTGAGCAAGTTATGTTCACCAGACTAAATTTTTTTTTTCTGAGTATTCAATGGTGACAGGGAGAATGTATTTTGCTCTGCATTTCTTTGCATTTAAGTTTTACAGTATGTAGTTCTAGAATTAAGTTTATAATGATGTTATGTGCCTTCAGTTCAAATGGTTCATTATTAGGTGCTTTGCAAGTGATCTTTCCTTTATGACAGTGGCCGACAGTAATGTTTAAGTGCTCTGGTTTGAATAATCCTCTGGATAGAATGTTTAGGGATCATGCGAAAGTTATTGGTGATTGTAACGTGCTTGTGGATGTCTATAGATCATGTTCTTTCCTTTTGATTGGTTCGTAAAGTGTAATCTGGATCGTGCATGAAGCGTGTTCCTAAAGGTCTTAGTGTTAACACTAGTTTTAGTTGACTTTGTTGTTTTCTCTACTTGCGATTATACTTTGGAGTTTGTGATAGCATGTTGTAGCATGGAAGATTGCATTTGAGTCCCAGCTAAGGTGTGGTATAGTTCGCATTTAGTTTTCTCCTTCACAAATTTGTTTAGGTCTAGACCTATTTTAATGTATGTGTGTATGCCGACCTTGGAGATTGTTCCAATGGTTGAAGATTGTAATGCTGACCTTGATGTTCTTTCCAAGGTTGATGAATTGTATAAATACATGTAATGAAGTCGTAATTGATTGATGAGCTTGTGAAGATGCGAAGATAAGTATGAAGTGAAAAAGTAGAGTAGAGTAGAGGAAATTTATTGCACTTCAATGGAACTAAACCTCAGCATAATGTAGATGCTACTATCTTAGTTCACCAACTCTAGCAGTGAGATTCTGGGTAGTGAGCCCTAAGGCATTGAGCCTTGTTGTAAATTTTGATCTATCATTTATATTGTGAGCTAACACTCAGTGTGGTTTTTCCTTGTAAATTTTGATCTATCATTTATATTGTGAGCTAACACTCAGTGTGGTTTTTCCCTCATTGGGTTTTCCACATAAAATCTGGTGTCCCATGTGTTGAATGCATGAATGTGTTTAAGTTTCTGATTATATGATTTCATGGTTAAATCATAATTAAGTGGATAATGTGTTGATGTTTGAAAGAAGTTATGTTTTTGCTACAATTGATTCACCCCCCTCTCAGTTGTCTTGTGCATTTCAACAATTGGTATCAGAGCAAGGGTTTCCTCGGTAGAAAGCCTAACAACTTGAGGTAGATCTGGGATGGTGCACAAGAAGGAGTCTCTACAGTTTGATGGAATGGACTATGCTCTATGGAAGGTATGAATGAAAAGTCATCTCATTTCTCTTGGTTATAGTGTTTGGAAGATGGCAGAGAAAAAGTATACTATTCCTCAAAATGGTCCATCAGATGAAGATGAAGTCAAACAATATGAGTTAAATGGAAAGGCTAGAGATACTCTATTAAATTCTTTATCCAATATAGAGTTGGTGAAAGTTATGGATCTGGAAACTGTTCATGAGATCTGGGATAAGTTGAAAAATTTGTATGAAGGAGATGATTCTATAAAGAGTGCAAATTTACAAAATATGAAGGCAAAGTATGAAGCCCTAAAGATGAGTGATGATGAGAACATAACAATCTACATGCAAAAGGTTGATGGAGATATAAATGGAATCAAAGGTCTTGGAGGAACTGTTGATGAAGATGAGGTTGTGCTAAAGATTATTAGATCTTTGCCTAAATCCTATAGTCACAAGGTGTCAGCAATTGAAGAAGTTATGAGTGTGAACAAGATTACAAAGGATCAATTACTTGGGAAGCTTACTGCTTTTGAGATGAGAGAGTTTGGTGATACTCTACCGAAGACTGAGACTTCTTTCAAAGGCAGCACTTCATAAAAGATTTCAAGAGATAAAAAGTATGCTGTGGAATCTGACGATGACCTTGAGAGATTGAAGCCAACTTTGTGGACAGAATGCAAAGAGGTACCAGTAAGTTCAAAGGCAAATTACCATTCAAATACTTTTCTTGTGGCAAGATTGGTCACTATGCCTCTTGGTGTCCAGAGAGAATTGAGAGAGGTAAGAAGAAATTTGAAAGTAGACCTGGAACTATAAAGAAATGCTATTATGTTAGAGATCTTGATGATGATGGTGTGATAGATGCTGAGTCTGATGATACTAGTGCAAATGAATGCTTGTTTATTTCTATTAAGGAAGAATCTGTGTCTACTAATCCTGCTAGTTGTATGAAGGAAGAAAAACTAGTGGAAGAGAGTACCTTGTTTGTCTATCAGGTTGAGAAAGATCATGATGAATGGATTATTCACAATGGATGTTCACATCACATGACTAGTGATAAAAGTAAGTTTGTAAGTCTAGAGAAGCATGATGGATAACTGGTTAGGTTTGGAGATAATGCAACTAGTAAGATTTGTGGAAGAGGATCTATTTATTTTGATGGTAAGCATAATATAGATGATGTTCTATATGTGAAGGGTTTAAAGCATAATATTTTAAGTGTTGGTTAGATGTGTGATAAGGATATGATCAAAGATTCAAAGACAATGGATGCAGTATCATGGAAAGCTCTGGAACAGTGATTGCTACTGGTAAGAAGACTCATGGTAATGTTTATCATTTGAGAGGAACTAATAATTGTTGTTTGTTGGCTCAAATAGATGAGAGTTGACTATGGCATAGAAGGATGTGTCATATCGATTTTGACAAACTGGTGAAGATAAGCTCAGTACAAGCTGTAAGAGATCTACATAAGCTTGTGAAGCCTACTAATACTATTTGCAAGGAATGTTAATTTGGGAAATAGACATGGATAGGTTTCAAAAGCAAAGAACAATTTTCTGCTAGATTGCTTGAGCTAGTACATACAGATTTGTGTGGTCCTACAAGAACAAGAAGTCTACAAGGAGACAGGTACTTTATGTTGCTTATTGATGATTATTCTAGGATGACTTGGGTCACCTTTTTGAAAGATAAATTAGAAGCCCTAGATAAGTTCAAAGCTTTCAAGGCAATGGTTGAGAATGAGTTGGAGTTGAGAATAAAATGCTTAAGATCTGATAGAGGAGGCAAGTTTACATCAAATGAGTTCAACACTTTCTATGAAGAGCATTGGATAAAGAGACAGTTGTCTACTCCTAGGACTCCTGAGCATAATGGAGTTGTTGAAAGAAAGAATAGGGTAGTTCAAGAGGCTGCAAGGTCAATGATGATTGAAGCTAACCTACCAGAAGTGTATTGGAGAGAAGCTATACATATTGTTGTCTACATTCATAATAGAGTCAAAGTCAAATGTAATGGTACTAAAACTCCTTATGAACAGTGGTATGGAAGAGTTCCTACAGTGAAGTATCTCAGTTTTTGGAAGCAAATGTTATATCGAAAGAGATGAAGAGTTAGGAAAGTTTAATGCTATGTGTGATAAAGGAATTTTCCTTGGATACTCTACTAAGAGTAAGGCCTACTGATGCTACAATAAGAGACTAAGAAAGATCATTGAGAGTGCTAATGTGAAGGTTGATGAAGATAGAGAAATAATATCAAATCTGAGTCGTTATGAATCAGATGAACCTGCTGTTACAGTCAATGAAGAAAAGATGGAACAAAAGGATAATCAAATTGAGGAAGAAAAGGCTCTAGAAAGTGCTGTTAAGACTCCCAGGTATGTAAGGATAAATCATTCTGAAGATCAAATTATTGGTGACAAAAGCAAGGGGGCATTGACAAGGAAATGAGTTGCAGAGGAAAAGGTGAACTACTGTTTAATTTCACAAATCGAACCTAAAACTATAAGTGAAGCCTGTAAAGATGAAAGTTGGGTAAAACTTATGGAAGAAGAGCTGATGCAAATAGAAAAGAATCAAACTTGGGAATTGGTCCCTAGACCTACTGATAAGACTGTGATTAGAACCAAATGGGTTTTTAGAAACAAGATGAATAAAAATAGAGAAGTTGTAAGAAACAAAGCAAGACTAGTATGCAAAGGATATTCTTAGGTTGAAGGTATAGAATTTGAGGAGACTTATGCTCCTGTGGTAAGGATTGAGGCAATAAGAATCTGCATTCTTGAATGGATAGTTAGAAGAAGAAGTTTATATTAAACAACTGAAAGGATTTATGTCATCAGACGAAGGTGACATGGTGTGTAGATTGAAGAAATCCCTATATGGACTAAAGCAAGCTCCTAGAGCCTGGTATGCAAGGTTGGATAAAAATTTGTTGCAATTAGGGTTTAGTAAAGGTACTACAGATAGTAATCTCTACTTCAAAATTTATGATGATCAAATTCTGATTGTTGTGGTCTTTGTTGATGATATTATCATTGGAGGCAATGAAGGTATGTGTAATAAATTTGTAGAGGAAATGCAAAAGGAGTTTGAGATGTCTATGTTTGGTGAAATAAATTTCTTTCTAGGACTGCATATTACTCAATCAGGAAAGGGAATTTTCATTTCTTATTCTAAGTATGTGAAAGAGTTGTTGAAGAAGTTTGGAATGGAGGACTCTAAGCCAGTATGTACTCTTATGGTAACTAATTGCAAGCTAAGAAAGAATTATGAATCCCCTAAGATTGATAAAAAAAGTATAGGTCTATGATTGGAGGACTACTTTATCTAACCCATACTAGACTAGACATAATGCATGTAGTTTGTCTTGTGGCAAGATTTTAAGAAGATCCCAAAGAGTCACATGTGATGACAGTCAAGAGGATCATGAGATATTTAAAAGGCACTTTAGACTATGGATTGTGGTATCCCAAAGATACTGATTTCACTCTTAGTGCTTATACAGATGCAGATTGGGCTGGAGATGCTGATGATAGAAAAAGTACAAGTGGGGGTTCTTTCCTCTTGGTTAATAGATTGGTTTCATGGTTAAGCAAAAAGCAAGAATTAGTTTCTTTGTCTACTACAGAAGCAGAATATATTGTTGCAACATGTCATTGTACTCAAGTACTTTGGATGAAGCAAATATTGAAGATATAAGAGTTGTATATGAAGAACCAATTTCAATCTTTTGTGACAACACAAGTGCCATAAACATTTCAAAGAATCTAGTGATACACTCAAGAATAAAGCATATATTAATAAGGTATCACTTTCTGAGAGAAAAGGTAACAGAGAATGAAGTAAAGATGGAATATGTGTCTACCAAGGATCATATTGCAAATAGTTTTACAAAGCCTCTGCCTAAGGATACTTTTGAATTTCTTAGGGAGAAGTTAGGGGTTATTACCCCTCCTGCTCTAAACTAAGATGCATGAGAAGTGCATCAATCTAGTGGTTTCCAAGGTTTCATTTTTTGATCTGGATTGATGTTTTGAATGCTACCTCTTAGAGGGAGTAGGTAGATGTTGCTGATATGAGTTCCCAATAAATAGAAGTAAGTGTTACAGATAGGGGGAGTTGTGCAGTAAAGAAAAAGAAAAGGTATGGCACCCTTTTCCATTGATGTCAAAGGGGGAGAGAAGTTCATGTGAAAAAACAAAAATAGAAAGTTGCAGTCAGGGAAAGCATAAATTAAGGGGGAGCAAAGAAGCAAAGCAAGTTTGTATGTCTTGATGGTTTTCCACATCATGTGTTGCCACCAATGACAAAGGGGCATATTGTTGCAAGTATGAGTAGTAAGTGTTGTCATTGATGTCAACACCTAATGTCAGCATCTAAGAAAGTTATTTGAATAAGTTTGAACAAGTGCCTGAGAAGAATAGTGAAGTATTTTACTCTGCATGTCCTATAGGTTAAATATCTTGGTCTATAGTTTGGAAGTTATGTTAAGGGATGTCTATAGTTGCTATGTTTCAAGTTTGACCCTCTGGTATGAAGATTTGAACAAGTTCTATTTACCAGAGTAAACATTATTTTTCTGAGTATTCAATGGTGACAGGGAGAATGTATTCTGCTCCACATTTCTCTGCATTTAATTTTTACAATCTGTAGTTCTATAATTAAGTCTGTAATGATGTTATGTGCCTTTAGTCCAAATCGTTCATGATTTGGTGCTCCACAAGCCATCTTTCCTTTATGACAATGGTCAATAGTAATGTTTAAGTTCTTCAATTTGAAGAATCTTTTGGATAGAATGTTTGGGGGTTGTACAAAAGTTATTGGTGATTGTAAGATGCTTGTGGATGTCTCTAGATCATGTTCTTGTCTTTTGATTGGTTTGCAAAGTGTAATCTAGATCATGCATGAAGCATGTTCTTAAAGGTCTTAGTGTTAACCCTAGTTTTAGCCAACTTGGTTGTTTTCACTACTTGCGATTATACTTTGTGATAGCATGTTGTAGTGTGGAAGATTGCATTTGAGTCCCAGCTAAGGCATGGTATAGTTCACATTCATTTTCTTCCTTCACAAATCTATTTAGGTCCAGACGTATTCTAATGTATGTGTGTATGCCAAACTTGGAGATTGTTCCAATGGTTGATGATTGCAATGCCAACCTTGATGTTCATTCCATGGTTGATGAATTGTATAAATACATGTAATGAAGTCATGATTGATTGATGAGTATGCAAAGATGTGAAGATAAGTATGAAGTGAAAAAGTAGAGCAGAGAAGAGGAAACTTATTGCACTTCAATGGAACTGAACCTTGGCATAATGTAGATGCTACTATCTCAGTTCACCAACTCTGGCAGTGAGCCACCCACTGGCAGTGAGCCACCCCATTGGCAATGAGCCCCTTCTCTTGGCAGTGAGCATTCTAGGTAGTGAGCCCTAAGGTAGTGAGCCTTGTTGTAAATTTTGATATATCATTTATACTGTGAACTAACACTCACCATGGTTTTTCCCTCATTGGGTTTTCCATGCAAAATATGGTGTCTCATGTGTCTCATGTGTGAATGTATTTAAGCTTCTGATTATATGCTTTCATGGTTAAATCATAATTAAGTTGATAATGTGTTGATGTTTGAAAGAAGTTAAGTTTTTTCTACAACTGATTTGCCCCCCCTCCCCCTCTCAGTTATCTTCTGTATTTCAACATGAATTATGCATTCTAGAGTATACGGATGGAAACCTACCTAACTTCAATAGGGTTTGATGTTTGGCAATCTGTTAAGAAAGGTTATAATACTCCTAAAATTCCTCCAACAGACCAGGCAAGTAAGAAGGAATGTGAGAATAATGCTAAGGCTAAGAATGCAATTCTATGTGGTTTAGCTGACTTTGAATTTGTGAAAGTAATGCAATGGAAGTCTACCAAAGAAATCTAGGATAAGCTTCAGAACATCTATGAAGGAGATACAAGGGTGAAACAAACCAAGCTATAGACCTTTAAAGGAAGATTTGAAAGCTTGAAAATGAGAGAGGAAGAAAAGATTGCTGATTATTTGCTCATAGTTAATGAAGTTGTAAACTCTATGATAGGACTAGATGAAGAAGTAAACGAATCAGTGGTTATTCAGAAGGTACTTAGATCTTTACCTTCCAGGTATGATTCTAGAGTCTTTTCTATAGAAGAAGCAAAAGATCTTGATAAGATAAATGTTGATGAGCTACATGGCATTTTTATTGCCTATGAAATGAGGACAGGTGGTATTGAGATTTCAAAGAAAGAAGTTGTGTTTAAGGCATCAAAGAAGGTAAATAATGTAGAGCATAAATCTGAGATAGATGAAGAAGAGGCCAATTTTGTAAGAAGATTGAAGAGAGGATCTGGGAAGTATAAAGGTAAGTTACCCTTTAAGTGTTTTAATTATGGAAAGGTTGGTCACTTTTCTACTAAATGTCTTTTTTAAAGAAAAGATAAAAGTGATGAATTCAATAGTAAGAAAAGTAACAAGTTGTTCTATCCAAAGAAGAAGAATTTTTAGAAGAATAGGAAGAGTCTACATAAAAGGTGACAATATCTCCTCTTAAGAAAGCCCCATTTCAGAAGACAATAATGAAGGTGCTTTTGAGGTTGAAGGAAATGAATCCTTGTTTATGACAGTGGAGACTACTGATAAAGATTAGAACAATATTGATGTGGAAGACCCTGAGAATGAAGAAGGAGAAGTAGATTTGGAAGGAGAGCCATTATGTACTTTAGAAGAGATTGAGAAACTTAGGAAGAAAAACTCTAAACTAAAGCTACAACTTAAAGAAGATATGGTGTCTAAGAAGCTTGTTGAATCAAAATAGTTGATTGTTGATTTGAAGACACAAGTGGAAGAAGCCAAGAGAATAGAATAAGTTACTAAATTTGAATTGAAAACTAAATCGGAAGAATGTCTAAAGTTGGAATCTAAAGTTGTATCTCTAAGAAAAGAATTAGAAAAGGCTAAGGATAAGATTGACCTAAGTCTGAAATTTGATAAGAGTAGTAGCATGCTTGATGAGATAGTAAGTAGTCACAGATTTGCAAAAAAAAAGATTGGATTAGGTTTTGAAGAAGGGCAACATTCAAAGTCTAGTGATCCTCCTAAAAAGATGGAAGAGAAGAAGCAAAAGAAGGAAGATGATGGCTTCACAAAAATCAAAGATCTAAAGGAGAAAAGATTCAAAGGTCTCCCTCCTACAAGATATTCTAGCATGATTAGGTTTCCCCAATCCTTTTATGGCTATTTCTATTCATGTAATCAATATGGTCATAGGGCTATTAGTTGTAGAATTATTCCTAGGAGAAGAACTGGTTTTATTAGCAGAAATTATTTTGCACCTCTAGAAGATTTTAGAGTAGTTTGTTACAAATGCAATAACTTTAGTCATATTGCAAAATTCTATATAACAAACTTTGTAAAAACTAATAAAAAGGAAACAAAGGAGAATGTTCCTCCTAAGAAGGATAATGCATCAAACTCTCTTGTGAACAAGGAGAAGGAAACTAAGAAATTTTGGATGAAGAAGAAGGATGATTAGAAGAAAGAAGAATCCCTAATAGTACAGACAACATTTCATGCTAAGAGACATAATCATGTGATGCACTCAATAACAAAGCACATCTCCATTAAATATAATTTCTTGAGAGAAAAAGTTACAGATCACGATGTAAAGATGGAGTATGTCCCCACACAAGAACAGATTGCAAACATTTTCATGAAGCCACTTTCCAAGGATACTTTTGAATATCTCAGGTGGAAGCTCGAAGTGATTGTTCCTTCTTCTCAAAGGTAGAAGTGCAAATGTAACAAATATCCAGGGGGAACAACTCAAGGTATATCTTTCATCCCTATTTTGGACAGTGATTACCTCTCAAGGGGAGTAGTTAGATAAATGGTAGTTTTGTTGTCAGTAAGGAGGTTGTTTACCTCCCTTTGCCATTGATGACAAATGGGGAGAGTAAGAGTAAGGGGAGTAGCACTAGAGAAATTAATGCAGAAGGATTATAACAACACTAAGAATAGTTTTTGCATGAGTGTTACGATCAATGACAAAGGGAGAGATTGTTGATATATGGTCATTGATGTCAAAGTTGGATGTCAAAGGAGTTTGTTAGAAGTGTCTCTGGCAAAGGAGAAGTGCATGGAAGGAAAATGTTCTAAGGCAGAAGGGAAGAAAAATATTCTAAGGCATTAGTTTTGCCCTTAGTCAGCAAAAATTTTGGTTTGAAAACTAGCAAGTTCATTGGTTTTGAAATCTCTGATTCAGCGATAGAAGTAAGGGGAAGCATCCTCGCTGAAAACTTTGAAGAGGGAAAAAGACTAAGTCTCAGCCACAATGTTTAGTTTGAAAGTTTGGTATTTCTCCAATTCACCAACTGAGAGACAAAGGGAGGTTTTCTTGTTGAAGACTCAGAAGAAAGTAAAAAGACTTATGTTATCAACAAAGTTCTTTGTTTGAGAACTTTTTTGAAAGTTTAGTTTTTCACCGATTTGTCGACTAGCCAATAGATGCTTGAAAAGGCAAGCTTGTGAAGTTAGTTGTTTTGGTTCAAAGAAATGGAATACCATCAATAAAAGGAAAAGTTTAAGTCTTTGGAAAGTTTGAAAGTTCTAATATCCATTGATTCACTGACAACCATAAGAGAGAAGTGTTTAAGGAGAAAAAACAAGTGTTTTAAGTACTTATTGTTAGAAAAGTGTGTAAATGATGAACTAGTTTGAAAGTTTAGATATTTCCTAATTTGCCGACTAGGCAACAAAAGGCAAAGAAAGGCTAGTTTGTGAAAGAGGATTCTTTCCAATAAAGCACTCAAGGAGATTGTTTGAAAAAGGGAGATTTCACTGATAGAATGGATAAAGGGCAAAGTTTGAGGAAAAGATTTTTCACCAACAGAGGCAACAAAGACTGAGGTTCGAAGAGAATAAAGTTTACCGATAGAGTTAGATACCATAGTTCAAAAACATGAGGATTTGCCTATAGCGGAAAAGAAAGAGTAGTTTGAGATCTCAAAAATTGCTGATAGAAGAAGATAGAGATCAAAGTTCGAGAAAGATATAATTCGCCAATAAAGGAGATTAAAGCCAAGGTTAGTAAAATGGTAAAATTGCTGATAAGAGAGGATAATTAATTATATAAAAAGGTGTTAACATCTACAATTTTTGGCATAAAACCAAGATGCTCTTTAGTAGTTAGAGATTGATAGTGTTTGCATGGCGACGATGAGATAACAATAGAAAAGCTAGATTTTTGCATGCATGAGGATATTAATAAGAACTATGAATATGGTTGATTTTAATGATAAGAAAATAGTAGAAAAGAAGATTTATTGCATGCTCAAAGCTACATGCAGAGTTATTTTTCTAGACAGGCAAAAAGTGAAAGTGTAGAAAAACTAGAGTGCGGACATGCAGATGGAGGAATACATGCAAAAGGGTGCATATTGAAACATAATAATATATGTGAAAAAGATGGATTAATAAATGCATGAGAGATGGATTGATGAATGTGTGAGAAGAATTCAGTGCAGAGAGAATCTACATGAGCAAAGTGAGAGGAGAAGATTGTAAATGATTTGAATTGTTGCATTTGACGTTGATGAAGAACCAAATGGCTGCATACTTCAATATGTGAAGATTCAGTGAGGTTGGTGCCTCCTGTGGACTGAGTTGGTGCCTAGATTAGAGGATTGTAGTCTTCTTAGAGTTGGTGCTCTTAAAGATCAGGGATTTGGTGATTCCTTAGAGTTGGTGCTCTTAAACATTGTAATCAATGGTTTTATTTATGACGCTGGATTAGGACGGTAGATCCTAGCAGCATTTTCTCACCATGGTTTTTCCCATATTGGGTTTTCCATGTATATCTAGTGTTGATGTGTGCATGCTTTCTTGTTGTTCATATTATTGCATTGAAAGTTAATTTGATCATTATTCTAGAGGCTTGAAGTTTTAAGTTTTATTGATTTACTAATTCACTCCCCTCTAAGTAGATTGTTTATGTTCTAGACTTCTTCTTTGTGATGTTTAGTGTCATGACAAAAGTCTTGAACTAGGAAGGAAGAGCTCTCAGAGTGATTAGGACTAACAATTTGTCCTCCACCCTCTCATCGAGTGCTACAAGTTCAACTCGTAGTTCAAATACATGACACAAGAATGCCTCTACTTTGTCACCAACTTTCATACTAAGTGTATGAAGTTTGGACTAGAGATGGAGGATATTGGTCTAGTTCTTTACTTAATGGATGGTGGACAGAGCATCACAAGCCACCTTTGATGTTATCACATCTCGAACATGAGGTTGTACTTCATTAGAGATGTTGAGGGTGATCGACATCAATGTTTTTGTGTCAACTTTATCAAACTTCTACTCATTAGGGTTAGTTGGACACGGTACAACACCAGTAATGATCTCTCATAATTCTTCAAATTAGAGAATTGTATGCATCTTTATCTTCCATGCTACATAATTAGGTCCTTTCAAGAATTGAGCATCTAAAAGAAGTAGCTTTGGTGCTGACATAATTACACCACAAGAACAAATATCTATTCCACAAACCAAATATTTATTATTGATATTTTTTCAATACATGCTTTTTCAAGAATCAAGAGAAGCTTGGAGATGAGCTCTAGTACTTCACACCTTCCTTGTTGTTTCTCATATGGATGATTTCTAGCAACAATGTTGGCATCAGGCACAATGGACATTCACCACTAGCAAATTTGTTGTTCTTGGGGTGCTCATATTAGCTCATTCTCTACTCATATTTTTGTGACTTCAAGCAATCAGAACATTCTCCTTCTCCTTACACTTGGCTGCACCTTAGGCTCTAATCAACTCTTCTATAGGGTCTACAAAATTTGCCACTTATAATTTCTACTAATGTTTTTTGGTTTCCTCCACATAGGTTGCCAGAGATATGACTTGGTTAGCATCTACTTCTCACACAACAAACTTGATAGCATCTTCAGATCCACATAAGGTGACAGTGTGGGGAATGGAAGACATCCCAGATTCATGTGAGGTAGAAGACAACACAAGGGATATCCTTTGCAAGACTTCAAGCTGCCATGTATTCTCCTCAGTGCACCTCCCAAGTTCCTGTACATGCTCACAAACACAGGCGCCAGAAACCCACATCCTCCAATATCTGTACCTCAATGAAATGCAAGCTCTGATACCATTTAATGGAAAGAGAGTTGTAGGATAGGCGAATGAATAATGTTTGATTGATCAAATATTCAATGAGCAACAGGTATATAAAGCAAGACATATACATTTATTTTGTGACTATAGTAAATGTATCTACACCGATCTGCATAACTAGTAGAATTGTATCGATACAATGTAATACATTATAGTTTATGTTAACATTTGCATCATACATTGTAAAATCAATTCAATCAAACAATATAGTATTGCATATTATTTAGGGTTATATTTCTATCCATTTATGACATAAATATTCTTAGTTTTTTTCTCTTGATTTCATTTCTTGGCACCATGAAGGCAAGTAACAAGGCAATTTTTTTTTAATTTTGGAGGTCACTTTTGGGAAACACACATCTTTCTCATTTTGGATAACTTTTTATTTATTTCTAGAGATTTGATTAATGGTATATTAAAGCTACTTAAGTCCTACTTTTAGGTCAATTGGAGAAAAATTAAAGGAGTTATTATAGAATTGGGGTTTCCACCAATTTTGCTCCTTGAGATGCAAATAAATGATTTTTTTCTTGATTTTTGAAGGGTTGAACAAGAGAAAATTAATACACCTATAATCTTGATTTAAATGCATTTGGAGTCATTTTCATAAGTTACTATAATTTTAGTGTTTTTCATAAATTTGCTCTATAAGCTGCAATTTGTGGAAATTTAAAAAACTTTACACTTTTAGAAATCTTGGAAAAAAATAATTAGAGGTAATCATCTTTAAAATTTTAATTTTGGGCTCAAAAAATTCCTAAAATCATCCAATCAAGTTTTGACCAAAAAGATGAAGGATATACAACATTTGTAAGGAAAACTAGATATCATACAAAGAGACATATTTTATCATCCATAGCACATTGGAATATATCAATGTTTATTTTCAAAAAATATCATTCTCACATCTTGATGTTTCAATAAATCAAGAGGGATTTTCTAGGCCATTCAATCTAGATCTAAATGCAAGCACTCATATGGGATATTGGAACCTTTTACCAATTAATATTAAGCAAGAAAAAGAAAAAGAAGAGGAAGTAGGGGAAAATAAGGAAAAGGAAAAGGAGGAGGGGGAGGAGGAAGAGGAAGAGGAGGAGGAGGATGAAGAGGAAAAGTAGTAGAAGGAGGAGGAGGAGGAGGAGGAGGAGAAGGAGGAGGAGGAGGAGAAGAAGAAGATGATGATGATGATGAAGGAAAATAAGAAGAAGAAAAATAAAAAAGGAGAAGAAGTCAAGAAAATACCTCTTTCCATGCATTATCACTACTTGGATAAATTAAAAAAAAATTACATCCTAAAGGAGATCCTAATTAGGCCATTCAGTCAATGCTAGGATACCATCTAGCATCCTTCATCTCTCCCTTAAAGGCACTCCCAAAAGTTAGAGAAATGGAATAACACATTCATCACCATCAATAGGTACCCTCTTGTCTCAAGGAGAACAAAAGAAAGGTACAAAACATAATGAAGAGACAAGTGAATCAATACAAATTTTAACACAAATAGTACAACCTAAGTTAGATGCAGAGGGAAGACACATCTTGGAGTGGAAGATAATTTTATACACATGAAGAAGATAAGGATAAGTACAATCCCAAAGTACCTCATTAAATTTAAGTATTTTATGGTCAAATTTACCACATGGGATGATGAATATTTTATGCAGAAGCATCCACAATTGATTAGTGTCAAGGACAATTTTATAAAGGGGGCATGCTACACTCCAAATCATATAGTGTGTATATGGTTATGAGTAGTCAACTTGTTAGACATTAACTCTTAATTAATTCATATAATCATTAATATAGTCTTATATAGGTAATTAGGTCAGCCTAGGTGGCATCCATGGTGTAAGTATGGTATATATAGGAGGTAGAGGCTAGTTATTATCATCATATTGAGTATTGCATTCTAATTGAAGAATATTGGAGGTAGCCCCCTCAAAGTGGTTTAGGACATTACTTTAATGTCACTCACAAAATATTTTAACAAATAATTTTCAGATTTGAAATGTTTAAAAAGATGTAGTGAAATACCCAAATTCTTACACAATTTTTCACAAAACTATTCAACACAAACATTAGCAATTTTTCTCTGAAACACTTAAAATCTTCTTCATTGATAATAATTTAATTATTTAATTCATTTATCAACAATAAAAATACAACACAGTTTCAATAAATGAAGAGAAACAACAACTCTAAAACTATTACAAAATTTATCAAGAAAACTCATACATTAACAACCTAGATTCGACCATTTGTGCACCAACTGAAAGATAAGTCTCCAATACTTAAATTGATTTTCTAGAAGATTGTAACCTAAAATAATATTCTATAATAATATAAAATAAAATAGCAATAATACAAGTTACAATAATCTAAAACAATGTACCACAATAATCATTGGAAACCCCAAAACTTCTTCACTCTAGATTTGATAATGTTTGTACCCGATTGTAGAATAACTTTCCCAGCTGATTTGGATGGATAAAATTAAAAAAAAAATCTTATATGCATCCCAAACAATAGAAACAGCAACAACAACAACACAAACTAAAACTATCTCTACAAACAATCACACAAAACCTACAAACACACACAACTAAAACTAGCTAAAATCTACAACTCTAGAAGCACATTCACAACCTTTAAGTGAGTTGTCCTACCAAAATAAATGATTTTTATCCTCTAATACAAGAAACCTTTGTGTTTTAATCCACTAATCTCAATCTCCAAAGGTTTTTCATTCATATAAGATTTTGTAAGAACACAAGTGCTCATACAAGAAATTTGAGAGATAAAATGTTCAAAATATTCTTCTATTGGAAAACCTCCACATATTTAAAGAGGTATGATTCCCCAAATGGAGTTCCAAATAATCCCACTCCCCTCTTATTGGGAGTTACAATTTACTATTTTTAGCAAGCTACTTTTAGTAGATTCTTGACAACCTATCATATCAAGTCAATATACCTATCCTGCATGCACAAATTACTGCTTACACCTATCATAAGGATCTATAACCATGTTTAATCACTCTTGGGAATCGAATATTCCAACATGTCATTTTGGGAGCATAAAATATAATTAAATTCCAACAATAACTCCCCACTTGACCGTTTTGGCATATTCTTGGATTATAACTCCTCATTTATTGACCTGTCATATCATAACTCCACAATCTATCATAGAATCTTCTATCTTAAGCTCTTGAAAGATATAAAATATTTCCTTTATGGATTTCCATGTTCATCCTTGGGAAAATAGTCAAAAATATATATTTTATTAGTTGGAGTTGCCAACACATTAATATTTTAATATTTAATTGACCTAGGTTGACACCTCAAAAAATATAATTGCTCATGGGTCCTAAATTAAATATTAAATAAATTATTTATTTTTCTTACGTAGCCCATTGGAAACTATTAGAATTGGCTATCAAGTCTTCCAATTGGAATTAACTGAAAAAGGAACATTAAAGTTTCCCCCTTGAAGTGGCATATTATTATCAAGTATTTGCACCATATTTTATATTATAATCTTCTATTGTGAACAACGATCTTTTTACTGGTAAATTATTACCAATTGGGAAATAGTTGAAATTGGGGATTCAAAATTTGGCAAATATTACATGATGAAAGGTGATCTGAATCACCACATTTTTACAAAATTTTAGTTTAGTCCTAGTTAAATTGTCAGAGAATTTATTTTATTACACTTTTAAACTCAATTGTTTCACCATAGTATTTGATACATGATCAGATTTGATTTGCCTAAATTTTATATGTTATAGTACAAATCCAAATTAATTTACCATTAATATTACATAAATCTTGGTTACTTTAGGGCCATATTACCAATCTTTAGTTACCACCATTGATTTTTTGTATAATCTAATTGTTCTCACTATAATCCATGAGCTAAAATGTACCCACATTTTTCAATGCTCATCTTCCTTGGAATTGCTTTTGGACCATTGATCTTGATGAAGATCAATGGTCCAAAAGCAATTACAAGCCCGATGAGCATTGGAAACTGTGGGTACATTTTAGCTCATAGAATCCAAATTAATTTACCATTAATATTACATAAGTCTTGGTTACTTTAGGGCCATATTACCAATCTTTAGTTACCACCATTGATTTTTTGTATAATCTAATTGTTCTCACTATAATCCATGAGCTAAAATGTACCCACATTTTTCAATGCTCATCTTCCTTGGAATTGCTTTTGGACCATTGATCTTGATGAAGATCAATGGTCCAAAAGCAATTACAAGCCCAATGAGCATTGGAAACTGTGGGTACATTTTAGTTCATAGAATACAATGAGAACCATTAGATATACAAAGAATTCAATGGTGGAAAAGTAATTTTAGGCCTAGAATGTAATTATAATTGTAAGATGAGACATAATTTTCTTTATATGGTGTTGATTTAAAATATTTAATCTAAAATGAGAACTACCCCTTAAACCCATCGATTGCTGCCACCTCCATGCCCCTACTTTTCCATAGGAATTTTTTTTTTTTAAAGGAGGGATTCCCATGGTAACTAATGCACTTGCCTATTATTTTCCAAGATTCAGTAGGATTTTCTACAAATTTTTAGTGATGTAAAAAAATTTCTAATAATTTTTTATTTTTTTGAAAAATTTAAGAAAGATTCATCAATAAAAATTAATATTTTTTTCAAACAAAATGTAAGATTCACAAGGATTTTATATCCTTTTTTAGGGGGGTTTCTTAAAGTTATCACTAATTGTGAAAGTTATTTCATTACAACAATGCTCCCAATTTCCATCACCAAGTGATCCCACAAGCTTGGTAAAGAACATAGAAGTGTCATGCATAAACCTCCTCCTCCATTTTAACTCCAATAGAGTGCAACTAGGTCACAATCATATTGAATGCATTCAAATGCTTAGAAACAAAACCACCATATAATCTATTCTCAAGGTATATAAATTCTTTCTTAAGTAAGTTTTTTAACTAGGGATTTATCCTAGTACAAGTATCCCAAAGTATTCAAAAGAGCTTGTGTGGTGGCTTCTTCACATATGTTCAATAAAAAAATTCTACCAAGTAGAACCTAATGAGGTCCCTTTGCTTTCTATCCAATAGATCTCAGTTAGCTTGTGACATTGTAGTGGATTTGTATCTAGCTATAACAACCCATGGATCTTTATTTATAAGAACATCCTCCATCTTGAGCTTGCACAGTTCAAATTTAGTGGCTATGAACCACTCCATCCATTAGATATACAAAAAATCAATGGTAGAAAAGTAATTTTAGGCCTAGAATGTAATTATAATTGTAATATGAGACATAATTTTCTTTATATGGTGTTGATTTAAAATATTTAATCTAAAATGAGAACTACCCCTTAAACCCATTGATTGCTGCCACCCCCATGCCCCTACTTTTCCATAGGAATTTATTTTTTTTTAAAGGAAGGATTCCCATGGTAACTAATGCACTTGCCTATTATTTTCCAATATTCACTAGGATTTTCTACAAATTTTTAGCGATGCAAAAAAATTTCCAATAATTTTTTATTTTTTTGAAAAATTTAAGAAAGATTCATCAATAAAAATTAATATTTTTTTCAAACAAAATGTAAGATTCACATGGATTTTATATCCTTTTTTAGGGGGGTTTCTTAAAGTTATCACTGATTGTGAAAGTTGTTTCATTACAACAATGCTCCCAATTTCCATCACCAAGTGATCCCACAAGTTTGGTAAAGAACATAGAAGTGTCATGCATAAACCTCCTCCTCCATTTTAACTCCAATAGAGTGCAACTAGGTCACAATCATATTGAATGCATTCAAATGCTTAGAAACAAAACCACCATATAATCTATTCTCAAGGTGTATAAATTCTTTCTTAAGTAAGTTTGTTAACTAGGGATTTATCCTAGTACAAGTATCCCAAAATATTCAAAAGAGCTTGTGTGGTGGCTTCTTCACGTCTATTCAATAAAAAAATTCTACCAAGTAGAACCTAATGAGGTCCCTTTGCTTTCTATCCAATAGATCTCAGTTAGCTTGTGACATTGTAGTGGATTTGTATCTAGCTATAACAACCCATGGATCTTTATTTATAAGAACATCCTCCATCTTGAGCTTGCACAGTTCAAATTTAGTGGCTATGAATCTCTCCATCTCTATCCTTAATGTGTTTGTCATTTTCTTGCAACAAGATCTCCTTTTGTGCAAGCTCCCACTGAAACCAAGATTAGAACAAAAAACCTTGTCCCTAACACCTATGACCCAAGGTGAAGGATATTTGATACCAAATCAAAGGAATTTGAGGTACAAAAGTATGTTTCCTATAATAACCTATGACAGGGGGTATGTGAAAACATTACATTGATCATATAGTTGTAATGACATAAAAATAAGAACAATATGATATAAAATAATTATGTATGTAGGGAAAACCATTTTGAGAGAAAAAAACCCACCTTCCAAAGTAACTCAATGTATTATTTAGTAATCAATGGTTATAATACACTTGTAGAGTCTAAGCCTTTACAAGAGTATCACCAATAAGAGATCTCAAGCAATTTTGACAACATAATTTAGTACCTACAAAATTCACTATGAAACCTCCATCTCGAGCACCAAATAAATAGGAGAAGCAACACATGAAACCATCAAATGGTAAGGAAACCATGAGCTCAAACCACACAAAATGTGGCACCTAAATCCCTAGCCAAAATTTAATACTCAAATCCTAAGATGGGCCCATAGGCTAAAAATAGCATACTCCTTCCACTTGCCATAAGCTCATCATAATACACTCATAAACTTGGGAATTCAATTTTGGCTCCATTATCTCCATTCAAAAATACCTTATGATGTGTCATAACACATATTTTAATTTGGTCAACAAGTGTAAATCCCTCTCATGACTCTTTTATCTCTCATAGATTCTCTTATACTTCTGATGTGAGATATGCAACTTCCAAAGGGCATAACTTTTGATCTGGGAAACTGATTGAGCCCATTTTTTAAATTGTAGATCTCAAAGAATTTCACACAATTGTAGCCTACTTTCTATGGTCAAGGCCCATTTCAATTCTCTTTTGAGGCTAAAATTAACCTCGAGAGCCTTAAATTTTTACTTTTTATATTCTATAATCCCAAAGAAATCATTTTTTTCTTAACATTAGGATGCAAGATTGAGACACCTTTCCTACAAAATTTTCCATCAACAAGGGCATTATCTAGAATAATTCATATTCAAAGGAATGTCAACATATACTAGGAATGTAATTACAACATATGAGTACTGAAAAATCCTCATAAGTCAAGCAAACATCTTAGTGAGTGTTGAGGAGCATGGAGTATTTGATGCATCTATACATTTATATGCCACAAACAATATGATCATACTCCATTATAAGATAATGTTAAAGTTATTGAAAATGTTAGTTGCACATGTAGTGTGTCTATATATATCTAGTGTACAAGTCACATGATGCTAATGATGCTCATTTAAATAAAGTGGTTCTTTTGTGTGTTGGACAATATGTAATGTTGATGTGAAATGTATGTGCGAATGTTGTCTTAGGTAATGGAGAGCTTAGTACTATAAAGAATATAATCTATTGTCAAGGTACTCGACTACTAGATTTTCCATTGTGTTTAATCATGGAATTTGATAATTATGTGAGTGTATTATGGGATATTAATAACCTATTTATTTCCTATTCTACTTTTTACAAGTGGCAATCATACACAAATCATGTCAACATAGCATGAGATTTATCTATACATAGATAACAAGGGCTAGTGTGAGAAATTACCATAGTAGATATTGGTCATATAAAGAACACTTGTTCAACATTCACTATTATATCTCAAGTTTAATTTCTCAAAATATTAAGAATATCATCATTCTCATTTGAATGGTACTCCAAGATAGAAAATGTAAATTATGTTAACAATAGGAAAAATTAAGAGCATTGTTTGGGGTCCTTATCTCTAAGTTGAACCTTTAAAGAAACATCCAAAGAATGTTTGATTTACTTGTTCAATTAGTTATGATAAATCAAAATGGTGTTGTTGAAGTAATGTTGTGGTCTTCATACTTGCAACAAAAATTCTCTTGCAATTGTGTCCATGTAATTGTTCTCATGTAAAAATCATTATTACGATGCTATGTTCATATAACTAACTATAATTTATAATTTCTTAATATGATCTCTTATAAGGTATAATAATGACACTCTTGCATTTTCATGTTGTTCTAATACATTATTTTCTTTTTATTGGAATATTTTGATCAACCATTCAATATTTAGTAATATTTGGAGCTCATATCACATTGCAATTCTATAAAATTGAATTGTGATAATAAGAAAGCATTAAACATTCAAATGCATTCAATAAATGATGATGCGTATAAAAAATTGTATAGCATAAAAAATAGAGAAATCTATCATTTATTTTAATTTCTGAAAAGAATACATTTTTAGTGCGGCTTATTACATGAACTAAAAAACTACAGTGTTATTGGAAAGATATATGTGTTAAATAGAAAATTACAAATTTATCCTTCTTATGGAAAATACATATTGTGTCAATCTTGAGTATCTTTGGATATGATCACCAATGATAAAAAATTATAATACCTTCAAAGTCACTTCTTCCTTATAAAATCATCTAATATCTATTAAATTATCACACCCTTGAAATTCTTAAAAACTAGTTGCAACACTTAAAAGTGTTATCAAATAATCAATAGACATAAATATTTATAGTTTTGTTAGTCAAGCACCCAATGGATTCACTTAATAAATCAATGACACAGCACATATCTTTTAAGGGTACTAATAAACACCTTTAATTTTATTTCTAGCTCTCAAATTTATGTTTTTGATACCCTCTCTACATATGCTAGTATAATTAAAATACCTCCCTATTTTCACCAAGTATTCTATGTACTTATTATTTTGTTACATTTTATATCCCTTATTATTTCTATGCTATCAACCAAGGGCACTACTCACACCTACATCTGACTCAAAACTAATTTTGGTTGTCATTCCATACATTAAAGAGTCAACACAAAAACATTGATAAGCTATGAAAATATGTCATCTTGCAAGAAACATTGTGATGTAGGAGCATCCCTAGTTCAAGAGAAATCTTGCATCAAACAAAAATATTTGCATTTTAGTTTGTTTTTTTTCATTTTCTAGTTCAGTATAGTCAGTTCAGTCAGTAGAAGTTTCTATATTTTAGTCTGCCTTCTGTCGCAGTTTCATTTTAAATCTTACAGAGCTGGACTTAGCGTCTAGACACCTTCATTCACATCATATCCAAAATTCAAATCATTTGGATCAGGTACCGAAAATATATCGCTATCAAAAGATCGATTATTTTCTCAGAGCAGAGCATCCTGACAATCTCAGACAAGTAGCTAAAGGAGAGACTTACGTAGTACTTCCATGACTTGTGGAGCTAAATGACACATCATTAAATGTTGTTTAGAACCTGGCTGACCTTCCCTGGGATCCGTACCTTGTTTCATTCACTTGCAAAGGATTCCCATATGATTAGGTCTAACCTATCCATGTACACATGTTACATCTCTTTCATTGGAGTTTGTAGCCATCCTTGGCCGACATGGAGGATTCTTGTGATCTGGAGATGATATATAATAATGTAAGAGATGCATAGGAAAGTAGTCAATCACATAGAGATGGATATATAGATTGAATTCTTTGAGAAGGCACTTCAAAGATACATCATGTGCATATATTGTAACAAGAGAATCAGACCTATGAGCCCTAATTGTAAGCCTACTTTTTTCTAGCATGTTTACATTTTGAATCTATGATATATTGAATGACTGAAGCTACATTCATATTCCATAATTGAGTTGCTTCCATTATGTTTACTCTTGTTGTACGGTCTGGATTGTTCACTCTATGGAACCTCCTAACTTTGACTGCACCAAGCAGTATTAGAGTGAAGTTTGAATCCTTTGGGAGCAAAGTGAGCAAATTTTGTGAAGGCAATATGTAAGATCTTGCTATGGACAGATCATTGAATCTGAGGCAAACTACTTGTGTTGTCAACTGATTGTCGATTGTTAGGTATTTGTCACCTTTTAGCCTAATCGCCAAACTTGAGGCAGTTACACTTGATTAGATGAGATGATGGAGATGATGAAAATGATGCAAGTTCTATTGGATGCTATTGAAGAAGATTGAAGAAGAGGACTTACACCTTGACCTAATGTTGGAAGTGATGATGATGAAGAATGTCAATCTGTTGATCAAAATGAAGAAACCCTAGGAGAAGAAGAAGAATCAGATCAAGTGAAGGTGTTGTGAGCTATTTCAAAGATTGGGAAAAGACCTAGAGTTGATGTACTAAACTATACTAGCAATTTGAATCTAGAAGAGCTGATTGATTGGATAAATAACCTATAAGAATACTTTAAGCATGAAGAAATTGAAGATTTGGAGAAGGTGAAATTTGTAAATACAAAGTTGAAAGGACATGCTACTATTTGGTGGAAAGAAGTTCAGTTGGATATAAATAGAAGAGGAAAAGAGAAGATCATAAAATGGGATAAAATGGTGATAAATTTGAAGAATTAGTTTATACTTATTGACTATGAGTTGGAACTGTTGAAGAGATTGTAGAACTTGATACAAAAGGAGAAATCCATGAAGGAGCATACTGAAGAATTTCATAAGATGATCATAAGGACATGGCATAGTGAAGCAAGCAAGGAGAAAGTGGCAAGATATATCAATGGACTAAGATTGAATATTCAAGAAGAATTGAGTTTAGTGAGGATGACATCTCTGGAAGAAGTATATCAGTTTTCCCTAAAAGTTGAAGAAAAGTTGAACAAGAAGTGTGAGCTGAGACAGAGAGGAAGAGGAGTTAAATTTTAGAGAGCTAGAACATTTTCTAGAGGAGAGAGATCATATGCGGACCCTAATCATACCAAAGTGAAGGATATAGAAGAGATGGGAGTGGACCTAATAGGAGAACATTTAGAGAAACTTTCTTTAAGTGTGGAGGTGAAGCACATAGAGCATTTGAATGTAATCAAGGAAGTACAAGCAAGAAGATAGAGAATAGTGGAAGAGCAACATATGTAGAAGAAGAACCTATTGAATCACCCAATTTAGTTGGTAAACCTAAGAAAGGAGAATCACTAGTCATGAGGAGAGCACTATTTCAAGAAGAGACCAATGAGGAACCACCACAGAGGAAAAGCTTGTTCCGAACCAGATGCAAATCGGGAGGTAAATGATGTAAGGTTGTAATTGATAGTGGTAGTTTAGATAATTTAGTTTTAGAGGAGATGGTGACTAAGTTGAAGTTGGAGAGATTGAAACACCCTAAGCCATATCAGATAGCATCGATTCAATATGATCATAAGGTACTGGTGAGTGAACATTTTTTGGTAAAATGTCATATTGGATCTTATCATGATGAAGTGAACATGTGTGATATTATGCATATGGATGTATGTCATATATTGTTGAGTAGACCATGGCAGTATGATAGAAAAGCTATACATGATGGGAGAAATAATACCTCCACTATAACATCAAATGGAAAGAAAATTACTTTGATTCCTTTGGAAGATGATACTAAGAGTGAAGTATGTGGGAATGCTAGAATTTGTTTTGTTGATGGAAGGAAATTTCTGGATGGTTTGAGACATGAGATTATGTGTTATGCTTTGATTCCTAAGAAGCTTGAAAACCTTAAGATAGAGACTGAAGAATCACAACTAGAGGAGATAGCTGAATTGCTGATAGAGTATGAAGACATCATATTAGACAATGTACTTGAAGGATTGCCACCTATCAGGAGTATCATTCATCACATGTGATACCTGGAGCTAGTTTTCCTAACAAAACAACACATAGAATCACACTAGCATAGAATGAAGAATTGAATAGACACATACAAGAGTTGTTGAGGAAAGGTTTGATCAGAGAAAGCTTGATCCCTTGTGTAGTACCTGCAGTACTAGCACTGAAGAAGGATAGAGAATGGAGAATGTGTACTGACTCTAGAGAAATTAACGAGATCACAGTTAAGTATAGATTTCCCTTACCCAGGATGGATGACATTATGGATTGTTTTAGTTGAGAAAAATATTTTACAAAGATAGACTTGAAGAGTGGATACCATCATATCAGAATCAGAGAAGGAGATGAATGGAAGACTACTTTTAAGACAAATGAAGGATTGTGTGAGTGGTTAGTGATGCCTTTTGGATTAAAAAATACACCAAGTACTTTCATCAGGTTGACAAATGAAGTTTTGAAGAAATTCTTGGGTAAGTTTGTTATTGTATATTTGGATGATATTCTAATTTTTAGTAAGACCAAACATTTGTGGCACCTGAGACAAGTATTGCAGAGGTTGAGAGAAGAGAAATTGTTGATAAACATCAAGAAGAGTAGTTTCATGAAGGAAGAATTGGTATATTTGGGATTTGTGATTTCCGCGGAAGGATTAAAGATAGACCCTAAGAAAGTTAGAGCAATTGTAGAGTGGCCTACACCAAAGAGAATTGGGGAAGTCAGATCATTTGATGGATTAGCTAGTTTCTACCAGTAGTTCATTAGAAATTTTAGTTTGATATGTAACCCTATGATAGAGATAATGAGAGGTGATAGAAAAGAATTTAAGTGGACATCAGGAGTAGATAAAAGTTTTGAGTTGTTGAAATAGAAAGTGATAGAACAACCTATGTTGGCATTACTAGATTTCAACAAAGTATTTCAAGTAGATTGTGATGCAAGTGGAAATGCAATAGGAGTAGTGTTAAGTCAAGAAGGTAGACCTATAGCATATTTCAGTGAGAAGTTGAATGATGCAAGGAGAAGATATTCAGTTTATGATCATGAGTTCTATTCCATAATTCAAGCCTTGAAGAAGTGGAGATATTACTTCTTTCCTAAGGAATTTGTGTTGTATTTGAAAAGTCAAGGGAAGTTGAATTAGAGACATATGAGATGGGTAGAGTTCATGTAAAGTTAAACTTTTCTATTGAAGCATAGGAGTGGAAAATCAAACAAGGTTGCAGATGCATTAAGTAGAAGAAGAAACTTGCTGACAGAGATGAGAGTTGAAGTATTAGGTTTTGAGGAGTTGAAGAACATGTATGAGGAAGATCTTGATTTTACAGAACCTTGGAAAGCATGTAAAGAACCTATTGTGATAGATAGAAGTAAGTGGTTGGATTATTTCATTCAGGAGGATATGTTGTTCAAAAGAAATTAGTTATTCATACTTAGGAATTCAATGAGAGACAAATTGATCAAAGAGAAACATAGTGGTGGATTGACAAGACATTTTGGAATTGATAAGATAGTGACTTTGGTAAGTGAACATTACTTTTGGCCTCAAATATATATGGATGTAAGGAAGTTTGTGTAGAATTGTAGAGTTTGTCAAATTGCAAAAGGAAGTAGTTAGAATACCAGATTGTACAAATCTTTGATAGTACCAGAGAGACCTTGGGAAGACATAAGCATGTATTTCATAATGCGATTGCCGAAGACACAAGGGGACATAATTCAATATTTGTAGTGGTGGATAGATTTTCAAAGATGGTTCATTTCATACCTTGTAAGAAGACCTATTTTTCAAGGAGATTGTGAGATTTCATGGATTACTAAGAGCATAATTTCAAACAGACATACAAGATTTCTTGGATACTTTTGGAAGAAGATGAAGACAGATTTGAAGTTTAGTTCAGCATTTCATCCACAGAAAAATGGATAGATGGGTAAGTGCAAGAAGATGGGGGGCCAAAAAGTGGCCAAATTAATTTTAAAAAAATTAAGTCATAACGCGAGCGCGTTATAACGCGCTCGCGTTATGACTTTCTATAAATTAAAAAAAAGGTTTCTAATTTCATTTCTTTCAATCTTCTCCTCTCTGCCCGTGGCCTGTAAACCCTATAAAGCGCGCTCGTGTTTTGCAAAACTCCATTCAACACAAAAACCTTATCGATTCATCACCAAAATGTCGCCACGATGTCGAGCATGCCAAAGGGGTGAGTTATATTTATTTTTTTGGTTGAATTTGTTTCTAAATAGGTAGGTTTTAGTTGATTTTTGATGTATATTTCGTTAATTGTCAGGAAATGTTAATGCACCTCCTCCTCCTCCTCCTCAAAATTCACCAAAACTTGTGGAGGAAATACCTACAGAACAACAACCTCCTCCATCCATTCCTTGACATGCCCCTGGAACACAAGAAAATATAATGGGGCAAATTGAAAACAACAAAAAAGAAATTGAAGATATAATTGCAAGGTTGAAAGATCCTTCCACTTCAACCTTGCATAGGTCCACGCTTGCTGAATCTCTTGAATCTATGTTATCAAATGTAGATTCAATTAGCAAGCAAATAACTAGTTGGACGGATGAGAGGAGAGAGTTTAGAGATTATTATGTAGACAAGTTGTCATACCAAGATGTGAAAAAATTACAAATCACCAAATTAGACTTGTGTTCCATTTTCACAAACCCACAAACAAATCAACCTCCACCCATTACATGCAAGAGGTTCCCTATCCATTGGTGCAACAACCAAGCGATAAGGGACAATTTTGGGCAGAGGTGGTGGATGGTTTTTGACCATCCTCCATGCAATAATAATGAGGTCCCGCAATACTTTTTGAGGAAACTCTACTGCGAGTTTGTCCTCAATAAAGTGCTAAACTATTTTGATATGTGGGACTTCCAGGGGAGAGGTGGGGGGTCAGTACAAGATAGACTAGGGGTACGTGTTGACCCACAATGGCCAGTGAGATGAGTAATTAGCAGACCAGCCCACGAGCATGTTTCTATCCCTTCCATTGTGAAGGAGAGTGTTGAGGTTGATATACTTTAGTCCATTAGTGCCTTGACCCAGAGCATCATAGCGCATGCCAGTCCTGTAGCACAGAGTGGGTTGGGAGATAGTGCGAGGAGTAGGGTCCCACCCCATACTTGTCAGACTTGTGGGTCAGCCTGTGGTTATGACCCCATGGATAGTCAGGACGCAGGTACATAGGCTACATCTGCAGCTGAGCAGATGGTGATGACAGATACCCTCCTGAGTGAGACTTTCAGCCTTGATACTCAGGTAAGTATTAGCAAGTTTATTGAATTTAATTTATTAAATTTCATTTTTGAAATGCAAGATTAACTAATTTAAATTGATGATTTTAATGACATTTTAGGGTCATAGCGTCGATGCAGTTTTCAGTGGTTCGCCACCTGCATTTTACACTAGATCATCTACTGGTGGGGTATGTAACTAGTAAACAATTATAAATATTACATGTGAATAACATCATTATATGAATGGTATTCTAATATCTAATTTTGGATGTTGAATAGGGTAATATTGTAGATTTCACGGTAACACCTACTAGTGGTGGTGGCCTTCAAAGTTTTACAGAGGTAATAAAATAAATAGTTTAATGAATGAATTGTACTTACTAGATTTTTGTATGTGACTTGTGTGCTTTATTGTGTGTACTTCCATGTTTAGATGAATGTGTGTGTATGTTAGGAGCCATGATTTGCATCACTATTATAGTTGTCGTAATTGAATAATGTTGTTTTATTTGCAGATGATGTAGGCTACGGAGACACCTCCCCATGTTCAGAGGGCAATGGAGCATGGTGTGGCCTCTGTAATTCATAGCTCCATGGCATTGACAGGGGTATGAGGCAGATTAGTAAATTTTAATTTACATTTATTGTTATAGTTGTCTATTTTTGAAAAATCAAAAGATTATTGATTTGAAGTTTAATTTCTATCTAGATGGTTTCTATAGGACTTGACATCACTAGGGCCTATTCCTACTACTGAGGCAAGTGAGGAGACAGATTATATGTTAGCAGTAAGTGATTATTTTGTTAAATGTTTAATTTTTTATAACATGTAATTTCTATATATTAATGTCTATACTTTTTATTGTAACAACTAAAGATGCAGGAAGAACTAAATAGGAGGAGTAGCCCTCGAGTTCGTAGTAGACCACCTACATGTGTGTCTCCATCCCCTAGAAGATCAAAGGCTACCCATGATTTATTCTCTTCACCAGCTAGAGGGGAATGGCTTTTTATTGTGTTCCTTTGTTGTATGCCTATATGGCATTTGTGGACACATATTTTGTATTGTACATAGTTGACATTGTATGCCTATATGGCATTCTTGTAAGCCTATATGGCTATTTTGTATATATGTTATACTTATATCGACAGATATTGATGTATGCCTATATGGATATTTGGTTAATATAAATCTTTTTTATTGATGGCGTCCATACTTGCATTATAAATCCACATTTGAATAGATATCTGTAGATGGCTACTTCAAATATTTAAAGTCCAATTGTATTACATAGGATGTTTGTTGATCCAATAAGCTAGCTATTGTTATTCAAGTATCACCTAAACCTCATTTTGGAACTAAAAGATAAAAGTTGTATTTAAAAAAAGAATGAATCATCATGTTGAACAGAAAATATTAATATTCTTTATGAGTAGCATAGAATGTCAACTATATGCAATACAAAAAAATGAATCATCAGGTTATTCTTTATGTTTGAGATCCTGAAAATGACTAAGTCTAGTAGCCTGATATCCTGAAACACTAGGATGAATATCCAAGTCATTAGGATGATTGCGCCTTGAGAAAAAGTCATTAAGATGAGCACCTAAAGGAGACTTTCTTAAACATTCAAACATTGAGCAACAAGCATGAAGGGTTAAGGCACAATTTGCAACTCATAAAGCCTCAAAAGGGTGCCCAACTTATAGAGAGCATTCATTTAAGACAAGGCACCCATTGACACCTATTCCACCATAAAAGTGCGCCTTAGGTGGAAGGAGAACAAGCCACTAGTAAGTGAAGCACCCCTATTGTCTAAACCACTTCATTATGGCACCCTAGCATGAGGAGGAGTATATAAGTCAATAGGAAATGGTGCCTAGAATGCAAATGAAGGACTAAGTGGCATTTTCAATAAGCATCAATTCACCTTGAGCTTTCAATAAATACATCAAATTGAGCCCCATAAGCCTAGGCGCCCTTTGCCTTCAAAAGAACCTTGTATCGACGTCAAGAGTTGGATTATTGATGACTTCCCCAGCTAGAGATAATAGTGAAAAAAATCCTTCCACCATTAAGATATTGAAAAATAATCATAATGTAATGATATATGGGATAACTGACATACCCCTTGTGAAAAGTGATGATCATAACAAGAATGGTCACCTCAACTTAATGCCCAATAATTTTAATACTATCAAGCATCCACATAATAGTAGATAATCTTATCAAAAGTCACAGAGAAATTTCTAAGGACCATAGTGTTATCCCTATGACTTGACACATATTGCTTGTTTCATAAAGCAAAGGGACATGATATAAATATTGTTGTTATATGGAGCCTAATCAGACTCGGAGGTTAAATTTACCCAACTTTTATTAGCGTGGTTTCCCCCCAAATATTTTCCTACTAGTTTTGGCGCCTTGAAGTCTAAGTGCATGAAAATCATGAGGATGAGCGCTTAGGGATGAGATAGTCTTCATAAGAGTTTAAATAAGAACATCATCAAAATGTGCCATGGTAGAGAGACTTGAGACCATCATCAAATAAGCCAAAATATCTATCTCTGATGACTTGACACAGATCCCAAAACCACCTATTGGACCAATAGGATCCTAGGTGCTCACTTCATGCATTATGATTTCTAGGTGCCAGTTTGATGCTCCATCACAAGGAAAGTGCGCCCACACTTGCAAGTGTTTTTCTTCAGGATCTAGGTGCCAGTTGAAAGTTGTAGTTGCCAAGAAGAGCACCTAGCAAGAGGAAGTCTTTTGGAGTCTCCAAAACACATCAAACACTTGACTAACAAGAAGATAACTTTTTCCCAAGTTAGGCGCTTCAAGAGGGAAGTTAAAACATGAATAAGTGCGAACTTGTCTAGGTGCAAACTCAAGCTTGTTGAGGATACACATGGCACCCAACATTCCTTGGTGATTTCAGAAACTTCAAATGCTCAGAACTATTCAAGGAATGCCCAATGCCCCTTCTTGATGATAGGCCACCAAAGTGAGGGTGGAATTGCACCTTGATGGCATTAGGCACTATCTAGAGTATGCTACTTCATGGAAATGTGCCTTCTTTCTTAGACTCTTAATGAAAAGTCCTGGAGGTTAAGATGCGCCTTGTCTTAATGAGGTGCAACTCTTGGGTAAGAAAAAATGTAAAGTGCGCCTAACTTAGTGAAGAGGTTGATAACTTCTAAACCCTTCCTGGAACTTAGATTGCTTCAACTGAAGATCATCTTGCACCAATACATTACCAAAATTTCAATCACAAGATCAATTCAAACTTAGGCACTCATTAAGAGTCTTTCCAATGTTGCACATCTGAGAGGTTGAACTGGCAAGAGATGGCGCCTAGCTTCCTAGACCTTGTTTCAATATGTTTGAGTTTGAAAGTTGACTCAATGGTATCAAGATGGCGCCATAGAGTCTTTGGACTAGTTCCTTAGAGTTTCAAAAAAATTCTGGCTCCTTGAAAATTCCTCCTACATGCTTGGGCGCCATTTCAAGGTCCTAGAACCATGATGTAGCGCCTTATTGCTCTAGGCGCCCATTCATGATTGTGCGCCTAGAGTGAATAGGCTAATCCATTCTTCACTTGATGATCAAGCCAGAAATGGGGACATGACAAGGTAAGTTATATCTAATGACATCACCTAATTGAGCGCCTAGGAGGTATAAAGCTTAACGTTGACATGAGCACAAGCGCTTAGTAAAGGAGAGTTTCTCAAACATTTAAACATGTGAATGAAGTCATAGAAATGCACTAAGTCATCTAGGCACCATTTTCCCCTTGTGTACCCTTACATTTGCACCTAAGAAGAAGTTGCAACTTTACACTACCTCCTTCTGACAGATTTTGGGGTAGCAGAAAACCTTTCACCACGAGCAAATGTCTCAGAGATATAAAAAACTAAGAGAGGTTATTGTAGATGCACTCTATGTGATCACATTGCCTTAGATGGAATGTTTCTAAGTGACACAGTTTTCGAGTAACATCTCGTCAAAGATTGCTGCCTTTTTGCACTTTGGACTCTTCAAGGATATCGTCGGTATAATGTAGCTCAGACTGTTTTGACATGTTTAGGTGAAAAATAGGACCATGCATAGCATAAATGTACCCATCTAGACGCGTTGGAACAATCAGTTTGGTCACATCAGGAGCAGGACGAAAGTTACACCCCTTTGCAACTTTACATTGCGTCCTTCTAATGATTTTTTGGGGCAGCAAAAAACCTTTCACCACGGGCAAATGTCTCAGAGATATAAAAAACTGAGAGATGTTATTGTAGAGGCACTCTAAGTGATCACATTACCTCAGATAGAATATTTCTAAGTGACACAGTTTTTGAGTAACATCTCATCAAATATTGCTACCGTTTTGCACTTTGGACTCTTCAGGGATATCATCAGTACAATGTAGCTCAGACTGTTTCGACATGTTTGGGTGAAAAATACGACCATGCCTAGCATAAATGTACCCATCCGGATGCGTTGGAACAATCAGTTTGGTCACATCAAGAGCAGGACGAAAGTTGCACCCCTTTGCAACTTTACACTACCTCCTTCTGACAATTTTTGGGGTAGCAGAAAACCTTTCACCACGGGCAAATGTCTTAGAGATATAAAAAACTAAGAGAGGTTATTGTAAAGGCACTCTATGTGATCACATTGCCTTAGATGGAATGTTTCTAAGTGACACGATTTTTGAGTAACATCTCGTCAAAGATTGCTGCCTTTTTGCACTTTGGACTCTTCAGGGATATTGTCGGTACAATGTAGCTCGGAATGTTTCAACATGTTTGGGTGAAAAATAGGACCATGCCTAGCATAAATATACCCATCTGGATGCATTGGAATAGTTAGTTTGGTCACATCAGGAGCAAGACGAAAGTTACACCCCTTTGCAACTTTACACTGCCTCCTTCTGACGATTTTTGGGGCAGCAGAAAACCTTTCACCGTAGGAATTATCTTAGAGATATAAAAAACCAAGAGAGGTTATTGTAAAGGCACTCTACGTGATCGCGTTGCCTTAGACAAAATATTTCTAAGTGACACGGTTTTTGAGTAACATCTTGTCAAAGATTGCTGCCTTTTTGCACTTTGGACTCTTTAGGGATATCATCGATACAATGTAGCTCGAACTGTTTCAACATGTTTGGGTGAAAAATAGGACCATGCCTAGCATAAATGTACCCATCTAGATGTGTTGGAATAGTCAGTTTGGTCGCATCAGGAGTAGGACACCAAAAATGCAAACGTTGCTTTGTGCAACTTGACAACATTGACACTTTTTTGCAACATGACTCAAAGACTCAAACTAACCCCAAATGGCTCAAAGTGACTTAAAATCACCTTGATTTTTATGCCCAATGTATATTGTAGAGGTCTAGGTGCTCCTTATCATTCAAACATCTTAGATGAGCGCCTAGGAAAGGAAAAAACTCTAAGTTTCATCATCATGAGCGCCTAATATCAAGAGACTTTAATGGCTCAAACCTTAGCATGGAGTCCTAAGGCGCATTTCATGTCTCCTTTCATCCATTTTGGTGCCCTTATGTAGATTTTTCAACTTGATTTGGCACCCTGGATCTAGAGTGTTGGAGAGATCATTTAATGGTGTCTAGAGGAAGTAGGGTGAGTTATGAGTTTGGTCGCATCAGAAGCAGAACACCAAAAATGCATAACATGATGATGTAAAAATGTGTATATGTGTAAAAATGCAGGAGGAAATTAGAAAAAGACAAACCTTACAAATTAATGTGCATACTTACAACTCAATGTAACATGACTTTACAAAATCAATGTGAATACTTACAAATTAATCCAATGAACCATCCAGGTCTGCTCTACTCTTTATTGTGTCAAGTATTGCTTCATGGTCAGACTCACGCACCTTCCACAAGATTTTGTTCAAAGGTCTACCCCCATTCTTTATCAAATGAACATTGGATGTCACGACAAGGTTCGAGTAATGAAGAATCTTCTGATGCATGTCAAAGTCCTGTAATAGCCAAATATTAACACTCTTATGTGGGTACCTTCTAAGCCATGTTCCAGTAATAACCACTGAGCCTGTAGGGTATTCGATGTTTCCTCCATCTTAAATAGGGGCCTCCAATTTCTTTTTGGCCTCAACACAACGACATAAGTAATAATCTGTTCCCTCTTCATTATCTTCATCTGCAATAACTGCATATACGTGCCCTACATTGATATGTGTAGCAAATTAGTCAAACATTACAAAAACATTACAAAAACACTACAAAGTAAGATGACATTACCTGGTTAAACTAGATGAAATTAGATGCATATACGTGCCCTATATTACCTAGTTGAACTAAATCTAATATGTGGTCAAAGTCAACTGATGATTCCATTTGTGTTAGTTCTAGTGCTGTCGGGGGTCGATACGTGTCAAGTGGGCTAAGATAACTTAACTACCATTCGTCAACCCACTCCTTTGACTCGCACTCATCCCAGACTTAAATTGTACAGGAAGAACAAAAGCATGACATCTTTCATGTATGGATACTCCATGAACCTTCAATTGAGCTTCTAAAAGAGTGCATCTCATTTGATCCTGTCAGTGTACAACAGTCCTCATATGGTGCAATGTTAGTATCATCTATCAACAAAAAAAATCTACGAACTGAAGACTTACCTTCATTACCTGGACCCATGGAAGAATTACACCACTCAACAATCAATTTTGCATCTATCAACTTTTCATTGTCTTTATACTTTAACTCTTCTCGTGCTATGGCTTTTTTGATACATGCTCCTGCACCATCATGCTCCCCCTTTCCATGCTCGGCCTCACAAAAGTTCCACATATGTTGAATACCTATAAAATTATGCCTCCTACTCAGCCAATAGAAATTCCATGAGTTCTTGAATTGTGACACACAGTTATCTGACCATATGATATGCTGACTGAATGATATGCCCCTTCTAGCCAAATCATTATAGAACACCTTAAAGCAACCTTGCACGAACTCTGTAGTATGCGTGCGATCATCACTAATATAGAAATTATACTCCCTTATGATCTTTCTATCATCCTCCGTACTATCATTTACATGAATGAATGCGATGTGCACAAATATAGAAACCTATGTGGAGTTGTAATATTGTGATTGCACCTCACGCTGTGGTTGTAGACTGTAGTTCTCTGCAAAGTCGATGACTGAAACAATGCTACCAACTAGAAATGTGTCCTTGCATAACTTGAATTGCAAGTCCAACCATCAAGCTCTATGGGCATGTCTTGTATACTCATACACTATGTTGTCACGAAATATAGGCATAAACTGATACACTGGAATCTTTTCAATAACCAATTCACACCTCTTTGCTTCTTTACCATCTTTTGTATTGTATGCCACTATTTTATACTTGCCAAACTCTACTACTTCGTTTCCAACCGCATGTGTTCTTTCCATACGTTCACATATTGGCAAATGTTGCAAGCCACCGTAACGATGACATGTGCCATCCAAGCATAATTTCTTGTAGAATATTTGACCTTCCTCTCTTTTAGATAAAATTATTGATATGAAGTCTCTTGAAGATGTTGGTGGGGCACATATGGCACAACCCTGCAAATCATTGTTAGTATGCATATCTAGAGATATAGACCTATAAGCATCAAAATGGTTAGAAAATTCAATATGTAATCTACAACAACAAGTAGTGCATGTGTGATTTATCTTAACATAGAAAGGTTTTAGCATTTCAAAATATCTTTGACAAATTTTAATTTGAGGATACTTCTCTAGAAATTTACCATAAAACTATGTTTGAGTCTCATCCAAAAAATTCTTTGGATGTGGCTCACGGTTCTGACTACTAATTCTCCTTCTTACTACATCCCTTTGATTCGGAGATACCCTTGTGTAATTCTTTCAAAAGTCTTCAACTAGTGATCTCAATGCTTCAACAATTGGTTTATCTTTTCATGGTAGTCTCCCCGAGAATGCCCATAATTCATTGGCATTAGTGTCCTCAATTCTTTGGCGTCTTCCAATAGCTCTTGATAAAGTTTTCCTATTAATTCTCAATTGTTGACTCGTCTTTCTAATGAGATGAGCTTTCCTCGTTTGACTACTTACTATAGTCAATGTAATCACACGCCGTGTTGCATTACTATCTTTTGTGCGTGAGGTGTTACCCACACTCTCATATGCACTCATTACATTCTTGACAATAGATTTTTCACTTGAAGCCTCTGATGTTCTCAACCCAAGAATCTTCATGATAGACCTATACTTTATACTTCGCATCATTTCAACGAATAGTTGACATCTTGCAGTCTCATTTAAATTTTCAACGAACAATCTCCAAATCTTTTTAGCATATCTTCTACAAGTGCATTTTGGAATCTTATCTTCCATTGGCTACAAAATATTCTCATCAATATCAATCAAATACTTTGGCTTTCTATGCAAAATTCTAGGTGGTGTTAAGTTAGGTAAATTCATCTCAACATTACGAATTTCACCAATATTTAAATGAGATGGGTTAGATGGTATACCTTCGATCGAAGATGGAATAGATGACATACCTTGAGGTTGAGGTGGGAACGATGGCGTACCTCCTTCATGACATGTGAGTGATGACGTAATCTCAACTTGAGATGTGGTAGATGGTGTCCCTACATGTTGACTTGCAGTAGAGGATGTGTCTCCAACTATGGTATTCAAATCTCTCATACCACGAAGTTTTTTCATTCATTCTCTTTGTGCTACCAATACCATATCTCTTTGTGATTGTTGTGGTTCCTCTTCAATTGGTATGTCTTCATTTATCGTGTCCAATTTCCTCTTCTCACAAAGTTCCCTCATAGCCACTGCTTTCTTTGCATTCTTAGCTTCTATCTCTTCCTGTGTTAGTTTAATTCTTGATCGTTTCCTCGGCATGATGGAGAATTTGTCTGTAGCATGATAAAGAGACCAATATTACTTCCTAAGAAATGAATACAAGATAATAGTGGGATTGTATTTTTATTATGTTGTAAGGATTTATTCTTGTATAGTTTGACATCATGGTATGTTAAGGTCTATTTATTACACATAATTATTAAAGAGCCCAAGTGTAGAAAATATACATGGCATCATGTGAGATTGTAGGCTACTTTCTTGATTGGGAATGTGTCTATTTTAAACATGTATGATAAAGCATGATAAAGAAATTCAATCTGAAATAAGGAAAATGTAAAGAACATGCATGTAAAGACTTGACATACCTAAAAAATGAAGATTTGAATGGAGAGAGTACCTAATTATGTAGTGTTTTTATCTTCTTGCATAGATATATATCAAACTTGGTGTGAAAACTATGTTATTTCCTCCTCAAGTTGGCAAAGCAGAAAAGGTGGTGAAAAGATCATGCAAAGGTGGTACAATGTGTCAAATGTGCATGTGAACTTCCCAACAGCATGAAAGAACTTTTTTGTTAGAGCACGCATAGAATCAGTAAGAAAATAGAGTGGGCCTGGATCACGGGGGTCAACACTTTTTTACCGTTTCAATAGAAAGACAAAATGCGAGCGCGTTATAACGCACTCGCGTTTTGTCCTTCTATAGATTGATCACATCCTTTGCATTGATCACATCTCTTTCCAAACCTTCCCCTTTAGACTTGAATGACCACAAGGTTTTTGAGGGAGAACTTTTCCTATTTCCTGCAAGAGCTTGCCAGATGCTTGCCCATCGAGGAAGAAAGATAGATCTTCTTTGGAAGCAGAAGTTCTAGTTTGTGACAAATCCTTATCCAAGCATAAATAGTAGGGGTTAACCCTTAAAACTTAAACCATATCCCTACACCCTCAACCCTTGACACTATATCTTAAGCCTTAAACCCTCATCCCTAAAGCCTCAACCCTCAATCCTTAAACCTTCAACCCTAAACCCTATCCCTAATCCCTCTACCCTCGACACACTAACCCTAACCTCGACATTAAATTCTAATCTATCAACCCTAAACCCTAATCTGTCAACCCTAAACCCTATCCTTAAACCCTCAACTCTCGACACTAAACCTTAAACCCTAATCCCTCAGCCCTCAACCCTAAACCTTATCCCTAAACCCTAATCCCTCAACCCTCAACCCTAATCCGTAATCCCTCAACTCTAATCCCTCATCCCTAAACCCTAAACCCTCAACCCTCAACGTCAAATCCTAATCCCTCAACCCTTCACTCTAATCCCTCAACCCTAAACCCTATCCCAAAACCCTCAACACTATACCTTATACCCTAATCCCTCAACCCTAAACCTTATCCCTAAACCCTAATCCCTCAACCCTCAACCCTAATCCGTCATCCCTCAACTCTAATCCCTCATCCCTAAACCCTAAACCCTCAACCCTCAACATCAAATCCTACTCCCTCAACCCTTCACTCTAATCCCTTAACCCTAAACCCTAATCCCTCAACCCTCAACCCTAATCTATCATCCCTCAACTCTAATCCCTCATCCCTAAACCCTAAATGATATCCCTATTCCTAAACCCTCAACAAACTCGATACTATACCTTAAACCCTAATCCCTTATCCTTAACACTCTTATTTAACCCTAATCCCTTGACCATTAACCCTATCCCTTAACCTCAACCCTCAAGCCTCAAGCCTCAACCCTCAACTCTCAACATTAAACCCTTAACTCTGATCCCTCAACCCTCAACCCTATCCCTAAACTCTAAACCCTAAACCCTCAACCCTAAACCCTCAACGTCAAATCCTAATCCCTCAACCCTTCACTCTAATCCCTCAACCCTAAACCCTCAATACTATACCTTATACCCTAATCCCTTAACCCTCAACCCTAATCCATCATCCCTCAACTCTAATCCCTCATCCCTAAACCCTAAATGCTCAACCCTCAACGTCAAATCCTAATCCCTCAACCCTTCACTCTAATCCCTCAACCCTCAACCCTAATCCATCATCCCTCAACTCTAATCCCTCATCCCTAAACCCTAAATGCTATCCCTATTCCTAAACCCTCAACATACTCGATACTATACCTTAAACCCTAATCCCTTATCCTCGACACTCTTATTTAACACTAATCCCTTGACCATTAACCCTATCCCTCAACCTCAACCCTCAACCCTCAACCCTCAACCATCAACTCTCAACATTAAACCCTTAATTATGATCCCTAGACCCTCAACCCTATCCCTAAACCCTAAACCCTCAACCCTCAACCCTCAATGTCAAATCCTAATCCCTAAACCCTTCACTCTAATCCCTCAACCCTAAACCCTATCCCTAAACCCTCAACACTATACCTTATACCCTAATCCCTAAACCCTAAACCTTATCCCTAAACCCTAGTCCCTCAACCCTCAACCCTAATCCGTCATCCCTCAACTCTAATCCCTCGTCCCTAAACCCTAAATGCTATCCCTATTCCTAAACCCTCAACATACTCGATACTATACCTTAAACCCTAATCCCTTATCCTCGACACTCTTATTTAACCCTAATCCCTTGACCATTAACCCTATCCCTCAACCTCAACCCTCAACCCTCAACCCTTAACCATCAACTCTCAACATTAAACCCTTAACTTTGATCCCTCGACCCTCAACCCTATCCCTAAACCCTAAACCCTAAACCCTCAACCCTCAACGTCAAATCCTAATCCCTCAACCCTTCACTCTAATCCCTCAACCCTAAACCCTATCCCTAAACCCTCAACACTATACCTTATACCCTAATCCCTCAACCCTAAACCCTAATCCCTCAACCCTAATCCATCATCCCTCAACTCTAATCCCTCATCTCTAAACCCTAAACCCTCAACCCTCAACGTCAAATCCTAATCCCTCAACCCTTCACTCTAATCCCTCAACCCTAAACCCTAATCCCTCAACCCTCAACCCTAATCTGTCATCCCTCAACTCTAATCCCTCATCCCTAAACCCTAAATGCTATCCCTATTCCTAAATCCTCAATAGACTCGATACTATACCTTAAACCCTAATCCCTTATCCTCGACACTCTTATTTAACCCTAATCCCTTGACCATTAACCCTATCCCTCAACCTCAAGCCTCAACCCTCAACCCTCAACCCTCAACTCTCAACATTATACCCTTAACTCTGATCCCTCGACCCTCAACCCTATCCCTAAACCCTAAACCCTAAACCCTAAACCCTCAACCCTCAACATCAAATCCTAATCCCTCAACCCTTCACTCTAATCCCTCAACCCTAAACCCTATCCTAAACCCTCAACACTATACGTTATATCCTAATCCCTCAACCCTAAACCTTATCCCTAAACCCTAATCCCTCAACCCTCAACCCTCAACCCTAATCCATCATCCCTCAACTCTAATCCCTCATCCCTAAACCCTAAATGCTATCCCTATTCCTAAACTCTCAACATACTCGATACTATACCTTAAACCCTAATCCCTCTACCCTTGACACTCTTATTTAACCCTAATCCCTTGACCATTAACCCTATCCCTCAACCTCAACCCTCAACACTCAACACTCAACATTAAACCCTTAACTCTGATCCCTTGACCCTCAACCCTATCCCTAAACCCTAAACCCTACACCCTCAACCCTCAACATCAAATCCTAATCCCTCAACCCTAAACCCTATCCATAAACCCTCAACACTATACCTTAAACCCTACTCCCTCAACCCTAACCCTAAACCTTATCCCTAAACCCTAATCCCTTAACCCTAATCCGTCATCCGTCATCCCTCAACTCTAATGCCTCATCCCTAAACCCTAAACACTATCCCTATTCCTAGATCCTCAACAGGCTCGATACTATACCTTAAACCCTAATCCCTTATCCCTAAACCCTCTAAACCTATCCCTTAACCCTAATCGCTTGACCCTCAACCCTATCCTGAAACCCTTAACCCTTGAACCTCAATGTACTCAACCCTCAACGTCAAACCCTAATCCCTTAACCCTTAACTCTTATCCCTCGACCCTTTACCCTTAAAACTTGAACCCTAAAACCTATCCCTACATGCTCGACACTCGACACTATATCTTAAACCCTAATCCCTTAACCCTCATCCCTAAAGCCTCAACCCTAAATCATTAAACCTTCAACCCTAAACCCTATCCCTAATCCCTCTACCCTCGACACTCTACCTTAAACCTAATCCCTCGACCCTTAACCCTAAACACTATCCCTAAAGCCTCAACCCTAAACCCTAATCCCTAATCCCTCTACCCTCAACACTCTACCTTAAACCTAATCCCTCGACCCTTAACCCTAAACGCTATCCCTAAAGCCTCAACCCTAAACCCTAATCCCTCAAGGTCCTAAACTCTAATCCCTTATCCCTAAACTCTAAATCCTTTCCCTAAACACTCAACCCTCAACCTTAAACCTTAATCACTCAATCCTTATCCACCCCTCTCCTCCCCTATCTGGCTCACTCCCATCTCTACCCTCCTCTGCCCTTGACACTATACATACATACATATTGGCATACATAGATACATACATACTGGCATACATAGATACATACATACATACATATAGGCATACATACATACATACATGATTAATGGCCTTGAACATAAAAAAATTTGAGGGGAACATAACGCGAGCATGTTATAACGTGCTCGCGTTATGTCAAACATGACAACCAACAAACTTGCGGAAAAGGAAAAATGCAAACCAAACCATAATGCGAGCGCGTTATAACATGCTGATATTATGTCTTGCTTTGGGAATCCCAAGCCTTGGGCTTGGGATTTGCTTTGGATTTCCAACCCAAAGGTTTGGAGTGCCTTTTGAATAGTCACAGACGTGTTTTTCTAGATTCTTCAAGATTTCACATAATTTCATTCGTGCTAACCCTCAAATTTGCACATGTTTCAACGTCAAACAAATCAAACACCTGGGTAATGTTAGGCTTTCTCTTAGCTATTTGACGATGTGATTTTTTTCACATTTTAACAATGTTAAGCCTTTCATCTTTAATTTCTTTTGTTTGTGTGTCCGTTTTTGGGAAAAAACCACTGTTTGGTCTTTTTTTCATTGTAAATTAACTATTCATTGAAATTTCAAAAAAATTACATATTTAGAAACTAGACTGCATTCTACAAATACTAAAAAAAGAAAAAAATGATTTTCAATTAGTTTTCAAAATTTATAGGGGTAGCACGGCCAAAATTCTATTTTTTAGAATGTGTCCACTTTGAAAATTACTAAAAAATCAAATATTCATCAAAAAATTATCAGAAAAATCAGGCATAAACTACATGCTATTAGCTAATTTCTCACTGAAGTGATTTTAAAAATACCAAAAAAAAGTTGACCTTTTGAGGGAGCCACAAAACATGCTATGTTATGTTTTTTTGACAGAAACAACACCAATTTCTGTGGCTCCCTCTTTTAAACCCCTTAATCTATGCCATTTAAAAAAAAATAGTAGTTTAGAAAGTAGACTCGGAGCACTACGAACATTATTTTGGTTGCATCTCCAAATTTTGAGTGTAACTATGCTCAATTTCTCATCCAAGGCCAGTATTTCCTAATTTCAGAAAAAAAGTGGCCACTTAAGACCCCTTTTTGGCCCCCCATCTTCTTGCACTTACCCAGACAGAGGTAGTAAATAGGAGTTTGGGCAACTTGTTAAGATGTTTGGTTGGAGAAAAGACAAGAAATTAGGATTTGATTCTATCACAAGCAAAGTTTGCATACAATAATTAGTGAATAGGAGTACCAGAATAACACCATTTGAGATTGTGATAGGAACTACACCTAGAGGAGTAGTAGAGTTGAGAGATATCAGTATGGAGAACAAGAGGAGTACAGAAGCAGAAGAATTTGCAAGACACATGGAGACAGTGTATAATTAGGTTAAGAAACATTTGGAGGAGATAAACAATAAGTATAAAGAGAAAGAAGATGAGAAGAGGACACAAATAATTTTCAATGGGAGATGAAGTGATGGTATATCTGAGAAAACAAAGATTTCTAGTTTGGACATATAACAAGTTGAAGATGAAGAAGTTTGGACCATGTAGGATACTCAGGAAGTTTGATTCAGGAAATGCATATGAAGTGGAGCTACTGGAGACATTAGGTATATTACCTATTTTCAACATTGTAGATCTATATCAATATCATGAAGCAGAATCCAGTGATAGCATTGAAGAAGACTTGAAGAAGTAGTTACCACAACAAGCACTAGAGCATATTAAAGATATCTTAGACAACAAAATTGGATGCAACACTAGAGGCAAGCAATACAAAGAATATCTTGTGAAGTGGAAAGGTAGACTGAAAGAAGACTCATCTTGGATTTCTTAGGCTAAGGTGGACCGTCTTGGTTTTCCTCTAGCCCCAGCAAAGTGAGGGACTCACTTTTTTTCAACAATCCTGAATGTCTGATGTAGGAGCATCCTTGATTCAAGAACAATCTTACATCAACCAAAAACATTTGCATTTCAGTTTGTTTTCTTTCATTTTCTAGTTCAGTACAGTCAGTTCAGTCAATAGCAATTTGTTAGGGTTAGCCAATAGAAGATATCAATTAAATGCAAATAAAGATTAAATAGAGGAATGGAAATACACAGAAATAATAATAGAAAGACAAGTTTTAATGTGGCTCACCCAAACTCGGGCTACATCCACCAACAGAGAGTCTAATATTATTATCTAGTAAATCAAACCGATTACAACTAGCAATCCTTGCAACTCAATACTACTACAAAATTCTACAATACATCAATCAAAACCCTAACCCTTAGCCGCTTTTATCAAGCCTTATGTCAATTACAAAAATAGGGTTTTCCTATGTGTTGCCCTTGGACCACGCAAGGGGCATTGCCCCCAAACCCCCACAAGGGGCACTTCTCGTTGACCCTATTAGATAATTTCAGGGGAAACCGTGCCGATAAAAGTGGGGTAAATTTAACCTTTGAGTCTGATTAGGCTCCATATAACAACACAATTTCTATATTTTAGTCTGCATTCTGCCACAGTTTCATTTCAAACCTTGTGGAGCTAGACTTAGCATCTAGACACCTTCATGCACATCATATCCAAAATTTAGATCATTTGGATTAGGTATCGAAAAGATATTGCTATCAGAAGATCAACTATTTTATCAGAGAAGAGCATCATGATAGTCTCAAACAAGCAGCTAAAGGAGAAGACTTGTGGAGCACTTCCATGACTTGCAGAGCTAAATGACACATCATTCAATGTTGTTTTGAACCCGACTGACCTTCCCTAGGATCTACACCTTGTGTCATTCACTTGCAGAGGATTTCCATGTGATTAGGTCTGACCTATCCATGTACATATGTTACATATGTTTAATTGGAGTTTGTAGCCATCCTTGGCTGACACAGAAGATTCTTGTGATCTAGAGATGATATATAATCATGTGAGAGATGCATAGGAAAGTAGTCAATCACATAGAGATGGATAGGTAGTTTGAATTCTTTGAGAAAGCACTTCAAAGCTACATCTTGTGCATATATTGTAACTAGAGAATCAGGACTGTGATCCCTAATTGTAAGCCTACAAGTTGCCTATATGCTTAAAATCATGACTCTGGTTTCCTGGGGCTATCAGGTTGGATTTCAACATGACACAGACCCTTTCCCTCCTTGCCATGGGGTGATCTGCCACATCACTCTCACTCACGTGGAATTAACCAGTCAAGAGGAGGCGAGACATGGTGGGAGTCTGGCTCATTGGAGAGCTAGACTTTGTGGAAAGGGGTCAGCAAGTATTGCGGCCTTTGTTGTTATGTGCTTAGTTGTATGTTTCGTTCGATTGTTGTTATAGTTGAGATAACCCTATGACCCAAAGGGTCACTAGTTTCTCTTCTTCTATTTGGCTTTCTTAGATTCCACGTCTATGTGGTAAGTGATTGTTATTTTTGATGTCCTCTTGTCTTTGTAAGTGTTGAATGAGTTCTTGTTGTACCTAGCATTGTCTAGTTTCTTCTAACAATAAGAGGACGAATGGGTCTCCTTGTGGTAGAACAAATGTTTCTTGTTGTGGTCTTGGATGGATCTCGTCACGAATAGCCCTCACCCACTCTCCTCTCACTCCTAAGCACATTTGTGAATCAAGATAGAGGTCAATGCATGATTACTGATCTTAGCCAGATCTAGGGATTTTGACCTAGGGTTTAGTTGACCTAGGGTTTGACTTGTGTTTTGACTTTATTTTTACCTTGTGATGGGATTAAGGGTTTGATAAGATTATTTAACTATGGTTACCTCATGATGGAATCGAGGGTTTGCAATTTTGTCTATTCTAGGGTTTCTATATGCATGCAAACTAAACGATATGCAAAACATTTTTTTTTGGTGTTTTTTAGTATTTGGAAAATGAAAGTGCTTTTAATCTATGAAAGGGAAATATGTATGCAATTCTATATGCCTTTTCTAATGCAAAATTAACCTATGTTTTTTGGGCTTTTGATAATTTTGAAGTAATCTAATCTAAAGAAAAGGGAAAATGCTTTTTCTAAGAATCAAGATCTAGAAATATGAAAGCAACTAATCTAACATGCAAGATCTAATTATCAAGGAAAAAGCAATGTTTTACTATTCCCAAGAGCAAATTTAGTTTTCTAATTACTATTACTTGAACAAAAACAATGAAGGAACCTAAGAGAAATGAAGATCTGTGGACTCCACTACCCTCAGCAATCCTTGTAATTGGCAACCTTAAATCCTTTTGTGGCAACGGGTGATCCTCTTAACAACAAAAGACACAAAGAAGTAAAAAGAAGCTTTGATGAAGCTTGTATGAGCTCAATGAGAGCTTGGATTGAGCACAATGGCATAGAATGAAGTAGTGTGATACTACTTGGTTGAACAAATAAAGCAAAAGGCACCTTTGTCCTGTAAGAGCATTTGAATGCTAAGTTGGAGAGCAAAACTAGCAAGAGCTGTGTGCACAATGAATTTGCCTCCCTTTTTGCTTTAGAGAGGGGTGTATTTATAGGTTTAGAAGAAGGGATTGATTGAAGAGTTAACTCATTTGATTGATGAGTTAACAAAGATGATTGGGGAGTTAACAAGGTTGATTACCCAATGAACTCAGCTAATTGGAGAAAGTTGAAGAAAAGATAGCTTATCATTGAAGAGGTAATGGAGGTGAGGGAATGCATGAGATTGATTGAAGAGCTAATTTGAGATTAAATAGTAATTATGCACATGTGGGTGAATGAAATAGTTAACTCTATATTAGGAATCAAAAATCATGCAAACTGGAAGAAAAATGGGTGAAAACAGAGCAAAAACGAGTGAGAAATTTGAGTTTTTTTGTAGCTACAAAAATGGCAGGGTCGTCCCTTTTTCTAGTAGGGTCACCCCTGGGTGACCATGGGTCACCTGGGGGGTGACCGTAGGTCGCCCAGGTGAGATCCATGCTAGACAGGGTTAGAAGCAGAAAAATAGGCTGGGAGATGCAAGAAGAGAAGAAAAGGAGGGGTTCTACTTCAAGAAATAGGTCAGTCATGTAGAAGAATCCAAATCTCCACTTGCGTCAGCAAGATCTCCCAAGGGAGATTTGAATTGGTTCGGTGAAATTGAAAATTGAAAGTGAGAGATGGATAAGGAGACCTCTAGAGGGCTTCTAGGAGGTGCACAAGATGAAAAACATAGGGGAGAGGTGAAAACTCACCTACAAGACACTCACAGGGCTTAGGAACAAGGTTGAAAGCTTAGAAAACACAAGTCGACAAGTGTCGCAACAAGTGTCAAAAAGCATCACAAATGGGGATAGAGGGAAATCGACAAGGAAGAAACAACACAAGACAAGAAAGAGGACACGTCATCAAGAGGCTCGCTACTTAAAGGATATTATTTCACACTTACATGCATGTGTCAAGGATTTGAATCATCATAGGGGTTGTTGTGGAGGTTGTGCATGATTTTTGTGCTTACATATTTTCCCCCTCGGAGACAGTAATCTACATGAAAGGTAGGTACCGTTCCCGAACTAGGCCTTACCTATTGTCAATTTTCCCACAATTTGTACCTACAATAACTAGTATTAGTCTAGCATTTAAATATATCAAAATGAATATTGAAAAATGAAATGAAGAACTTACCATGGATCATTTGAGTTCACTAGTTACTTGCCTTTGTTAGTTTGGACCTGTATGGATGAGAGCACACAAAATAATGCATGAAATAGATGAATAAGAGGAAAGAACTAATCCAAAAATGCATAAATGAACTAAGCTAAGGGAAAAAAAAGCAAGCCAAATTGTGAGATCGGAGCAAAAGAGCAACAAAATCGTTCATGTGAGCAGTCGCTAGAAAGATATTGTCGAGGAGATCGTGAAGATGGCCACCTCTTCTTTAGCCACGGAGAATTGACTATGCAATCATTGAAAAACTCTTCTCTAAACCCTAGCTCAAATTTTGTGAAAAATCTCATAAAATTATCTATTTTTGGTGATTTTCTCTACTACATTGTGTTTGTCTCGTCGTTTAGAGCAAGATTGGTTTTTCATTTTCTAAAATCGATCAAAAAATAAGGTTTTTAGAGTAGTTTTTGGTCAATGGATCCTCCTTTAGGGTTGCCCCTTTTTCCAGGCAGGGTCGCCTAGGGGAGATCCGGAAAAACACCTAGGTTGCCCGGGAGTGACCCTGTTGGACTAATTTTTGACTACATTTGATATTGTTTAACACTTGCTACACTTTGATCTAACTTGATTTGGTCACTGTATTTACCTATTAATTGCAATTTTGAAGGTTTATGTGCTTTTTTGTTTAAGGTTTTCTGCAGTTTTACAATTTTTAGGGATTTTTATGAGTTTACAAGATCTAATCTAAAGTTCTCTTCTGATTTTGCAGGACATGCGTATCCGATGGAATGTGTGGTGAGAGCAAGGATGGCTCTCAAGGATGTTTTCTTCATTGAGTACTGATGTTCGTGCTATACTGAAGAGGGTAGGCCTAGCTATAGTTTGTCATGTACCTATGACTCATCCTATATCTTGCATATGCTGTGACATTTTGACTTATTAGGATGCCGACAAAAACACATATAGGTTGCCACAGATTTCTGGAGAGTGTACTATCACTCTATATGATGTGTATCGCATACTTGGGGTTCCTGTGAGGGGACAACCTTTGTCTCTTTGAGTTAGTGAGTCCTATGAGGACAAGGCTTCATGGGCTGCATTTATGGGGGTCAATCACCTTGGGGATTAGATAGGAGTTTAGCTTACCTCCGTGCCACGAATTTTCATCCCACTCTTGAGGAGGGTCCTGATTGGATTAACTGCTTCGACGCTGTTACGAGATAAGGCCTTGGCTCATTTGAGATGGTGTTGGGCACCCATCATTCATGAGATTTAGGAGGGTAGAGTTTATACTTTGGGTCCTGATATTTTGGCCATGGTTTACAGAGATTTCTATCAGATATCACAGCGAGAGGCTCTAGCCTTTAGCCACTCTTCTTTGATTATGGCATGGATATTTAAGCACATGAGGCCCTACTAGAAGCTCATTCCGCTTCCAGATAGGCGGCTACCAAGAGTAGAAAGGTGGATGCACATTGGCCACTTCGATGCTTCTTTACCCACTATTGCTACTCTTACAGATGAGGATATGATCTTTGATCCTTATCACGATATGGAGGCAGCTTGGGCCTGAGATGGTGAGATCAGAGAGTACTGTCATGAGGTATCTAAGATTACAGACCATAATGGTTTGGTTGAGGCTCATCAGGTTGATCGTGTCTTATAGCATTTTGGCGAGGATGTCCTCAAGGACTTGCCCCCAGTGTCTACTTGTTACAAGACTATTTAGGAAATGGGTGAGATTGGATAGAGAAACATCATTTGAACCCCTTTGACTCTAGGCATCTTCATTACTAGGGTCTCTAGAGGAGGATGGAGGGGAGGGAGAGGGACTCCTTCCTGATCTCTGATTGTGACAGTTGACTAAGAGTCCACTGATGAGGACTACATTTCAGATAGTGTCAGATGAGGCCTTTCTTGAGGATGAAGATTTCAACGACATTGATGATTCAGATGATGTTCTTGATATCCCTGAAGGTCCTCCTATTATTCCTCAACCTCATTTAGATGAGGTAATGTGTCATTTTGACCCTGATTGGCAACCTGGTGATCCACATTAGTTTTACCTATTCTCTTTTTATGTACCTTTGTCCTTTCTCTTCTTATGTGGAACTAAATTGGTCCTCTTTCAATTTACTATTTTAAGCAATGTCAGAGAGTGGAAGGACTTTGTTCATGAGGTCAATGTTGGATTAGCTTCTCCCTTCACTAGGATGACTCGTGATCATCTTTTGGATGATCCTGGTGTGCCCCTACTGCGGGGTGACACACTGACATTTTTGCTCGTGTCTACCATGGGTGCCAGATAACTACAGAGTTGAAGACCAAGGTCTACATGCTTAAGGGTGAGAACCAGGTACTCTGAGAGATGGCCCGCCTTAATTTTGGATGGCGTGATGCTAGAATGGCGCGACCTTCATAGTCACATGCTCATAGAAGAGCACCTCACTCCCATAGGTCTCATGGAGTGACGAGTGGTACTCATAGATGGAGGAACCGAAGTCTTGAGGGTTTTGTTGGAGGAAACCACCCTTGACTTCCTTTCTTGAACTCGTGCCCCCTTGCATGGGGACCCTCTACTTTCCTTGAGAGCATTTTCTCTTAGCTCTTTGATACTCTTATATATGTAAACTTCGGATGTATCTTATGAAAGTTTATCCTCTTATAGTTTTCTCCCATGAAATTAGTACTCATCTCTTGTGCATGTTTGGAGGTTTTGGGAACTTTCTTTTTTTTATTGTGTTTGACCTTTTCAACTCTTTCACCAATGCAAGCATGATAATAATGACATATTTTTGTAGTTTTTGGCATATATATGAGATGCAGTTCATGATATGATAATGCAAGAAAACAAGGGATGCTGAAAATGAAACTTTTACTTCTACTGAATGTCATGAGATATGACATTTGACTTTATTGCTTTGAGACTCTTTTTCTAATTTTTGGCATGAATGCAATGTGGAACAAACAATGTGACTGCTCTTACATATGATTTTCAATTCAGGGGATTGCAAGTTGTCCTAATATAAGAGATCTATCCAAGGCTGTGAGATGGGATTTAGGAAAACTCAAGTGGGGAGTGGAAATGAATATGGAGTGTTTCTAATTTCTAGACTTCGCTAAAGCCTAAACACTGATCGTTATCTAGATAAGACAAGCTGACAAGTTTTCAACTTCAGACAAGTAGCAAGTTTTATAGGTGTTCGTTAGACTTAGATCATAGATGGAAAGATAGACTCGGGTAAAGGATAAAAGGGAAAGAACAAGGGTCTCTAGATAGAAGATGATCTTAGAGACTACTAGACTCTTTGGTTTTGCTCAACTAGTGCATGTTTGTGTTTTGTACCTCTCTTTCTCTGTTAGAATGTCACCCTTGAGGCTTTGAGCTTAAACTAATCTCCACCCAAGAGTACTGACATTCAAAAATCTTCTCTCTTTCACTCTTTTTTTGTATCTCTCTCTTTTTTTCTTTTTACTTTTTTTTGTATTTTCCTCACTTGATTTTTCTCATTTTTTTGGATTTTGACTTTTCAAGAAATGAATGCTTTTTGGAACTCTGATATGCAATGCTTTGATCTCTCAATTCTCACTTTTGACACTCTTGTTTTGATCACTCATTTTTTTTATTCACTTGAATCTTAGATTGCTTCCTTCAGAATTTTGATCTTCCTGGCATTTTTTTTCCAAGAAAGATAAGGGGTTGAGCACCCCCTAAAGTTTTTGTAATCTGGTTGGACTTCTCTACCACTAGGGAAGAATTGGGAAGGTCTACTTGCAAGCTTTGTTTGAACACTATAGGTTTGAATACTAACTTTGTTTAGACCTAACATCTTGACTCATAAGAATGGGATCAGTGTAAAGCTAAGAGCTAGGTTTTGATTAGAATCACTGGGAATGAAGGGGGATAATGGTGATTTGTGAAAAATGGGAAATCTCTAGGTCCTGAAAGGATGACGTATATCTAGACAACATTAGACTCCTTACTAAAAAGAAAATAGTACCAAAGCAAGTCACTGACTGTAATGCAAGATGAATAATTTTTTTTTATTTTTTAAACATAATATTTCTTGAGGTGAAAGGCATTAATTGTTTCACCAAATTCCTCTCCCTCTATTGTGCACAAAAGATAGGCACCATTTCCAACGTCTTCTTTAATTATGTAAGGACCTTTTTAGTCTTCTGAAAAAGTTCTTTTTTGTTTTCTTTTCTTACTTTTCATGCTACCTCTTCTTAAGACAAGTTCTCCTATTTTGTAAGGTTTGTCATTTGAATCAACTGCTACCAACTCAGTGGTTTCTCTTGGCATCGTGAGATGAAGTAAGTCTCGAAAGGCTTGTTGATGAGAAGGGGTCCAATACAAGACTCCATCACAATTCAATAGCTTTGCTAATAGGTCAAATTGTTCTTGCATATAGATTTTGACATCTAGTCTTTCTTGAATTCTTTGCAAGTATTGGAACAATTCAAGAGGAGTTTGTGGCTCTCTTTGTTCACCAGGAGGGACAAAACTTATACTTGTCCTCCCATTTCATTTTGTTCTCAAGTCCATGGCATATCCAATATAACTTTTTGGAAGTTCAAAAATGACAGGGTCATCAACACCAACTATCACTCTCATCTTCCATTCTTTGTGAAAGATACCTTCGCTTTGCTCATCTTCATCAAGAAGTCTCTCGACCATTTCTATTGGTACTCGAGGTGCTTCCCATTCACTGAGTTCATTTGATTGGACAGAGGGAGAGGTGGTTGGTTTTTCTTGTGGTTGTGATACCATGAATATCCTAGGTAGCATTCCTATAACATTGGTTGATTCATTATTGATAGAATGTGCCTCTTCCATGGATATCACTAGTTGATGTGAATCCTCTATTGGTGTGAGAGGTTCATATGATTCTATTTCTTCTGGTGTCTCAAGGACATGTGATTCGTTTAATGGTGATAGTTGAGTATAACTTTCTGTCATGTCTTCCTTAGCATCTGAGAAAGCGTGTGGGTCTACATTTCTTAGATCTAATGTAGTGGTTTGAAAAACTAGTCCTTCAGTTCTATGAGGCTTCTCCCCTATGCAAGGAAAGAGTTTGTAAGCCTCCTAGATGTTGATCATGAGTATCTCTAGGGGAAATTGGAGTGGTCCATCTCACTCTATCAACTCAATGATTTCCTTAGTCTTCTCTTTGGGAACTATTTCCTTTTGCTTAGGAAACGACTCATTCTCTATAGTTTTGATCTCGGTAGCATTTATGGTCTTTTCTGGGACCTCCATTCATTTGATGCATATGGAATGAGGTGTAGGATTAGGGATGGTTAACTTGTTGGTAGGGAGTTCGTGGTCTATGGGGATACCTATACGCTTGTTTGACATGTTTGATTTTAACATATTGAAAGGTTTTGGATCTCCCTTTGTGACATATATTTTCCCTAAGTGTAAAAATCAAGCTCCTTGAAATAATGTGGATGGCACAACCTTCATTCTGTGTATCCATGGCCTTCCAAGAATCAAGTTATATCCTATGACCTTTTCTATGATAAAGAAAGTGGTTGGAATGGTTTTGGGTCCCAAAATTACCAGAAGGGTAATTTTACCTATGGTGGCTGCCTATAGATTATCATATCCGCTTAGAGTATCTCTTGAGGTGGTGATATTGGTGTGTCCATAGCCCATCATCTCTAGAAGGGAGAAAGGAACTATATTCATTGTGGCTTCATCGTTGATTAATGTTTGTTTGATGCATGTATCATAGATCCACACTTGAAGATATAGTGTCGGGTCCCCTTTTCTTGTTAACTCTGCCTCAGAAGGCATCTGCCGTAAGTTGAAGAAAAACCCTAGATCTTTGAGTTCTAAGTTTGGTGGGCTGAGATTGTAGTCCATGTGATTGATTTGCTCACTAGGTGGTGGCATAATTTGGTCGAGGTATTTTAAACCTATTGCTTGTAGTAACGCGAAGTGATGTGAGGGGGAGTTCCTTAGTAAATCAATGAACAATATGTGTGCATATGTTTTCTTTAAGTCTTCTATGAGCTCATAAGGTCTGATTAGAGGTGGTATTGGTTCTACCACTGAGATGATACCTTCATATGCTTTCATTTGCTCATTTCCATCCTCATGGTCTTCCTCTTCCTCTTCGTTGTGCATAATCTCGACTAATCCCATCATCCTAGCTTCTCCTTTTTGTCCCAGTTGTGGTGGGATTTCAGGTCTACTACTCCGAGTCATCTTGTTTTGGTTCGTTGTGTCTATGTCTTTATGTGCAGGGAATAGATCTTGATAAATTATCATGTTGGCATTTTGTGGCACTATTGGAGCTTGATTTTATCTTGTATCTTTGTTATCCGGTGTGACCTCATGTGGGTTTAAGAAAATTTCTATGAACAAGCATTGTTGGTCTTTTGGTAGTCTTGCTATGAACTTGTTGTATTCCCTACAAGACTCTGTGCTATGTCCCCTTGTTCTATGAAAAGAACAAAATTGGTTGAACTTGTATGGGGGTCTCTCATATCTTCCATCATTTCCATTCCCATTTTCGTTGCGGTTCTAGCTTTGGTAATTGTCTAGAGGGTAGTACCCATTGTTTCTAGGTCAATCTATGGCATTTATGTTAGGAGCATAGTAATCTCTCCCATTGTAATCATCCTTTATCTTCTTAATTTGGGGTTGATGCATCACCCCATCTATGGTTGCACTCCTATTATTTTTAAGGATTTTGATGACAGAGGTATTGTTTTCTGTGTCTTCCTTTGTCAAGTTTTCCATTTGGACCATAGACCTTTCTACCACTATCGATGGTTGCTCAATCAATCCTTAAGGCACTTTCCAATGCCTCATCATAATATTTGTATGGTAATTTTTGAACATCTTTTCTCATGTCCTTGTTGAGAGCATGCAAAAAGAGATCGTACAATTCTTGATGGTCCATGTTTGGAGCACTGGATGAAGAATAGAGGACTTGCCTCCATCAAGTGACAAAGTGGGCTACAGATTCATTTGGTTCTTGTTTCATTATGAGGAATTCTCTGATCCCTTTTTTAAAGAGTTTGTTCATGTTGAATTCCATGACAAACTCTTCGATTAGCTGTCTAAATGAATGGATTGAAGCTTCTAAGAGATGATAATACCAATCTAGAGCAATGCCTTCAAGAGTTTTTAGGAAGATCTTTGCTATGACCCCATCCCATGGGAGGAGTTCTCTAATGTCCATGGTGTAGGCTTTGATGTGGGAATTTGGATCTCCTTCCCCTTTGAACTTTGGGAGATCTGACAATGGTCACAATAGTTGCACATTTCTTATGTTTTGGTCCAAAGGCTCTTTATTGAGATATGTTCCTAAAAAGGCACTTTGAGATTGTGGGGTCGATAGTAACAACCCCATCGGTGGGTTTTGATAAACCATTGTTGGATTTGTTAAATTGTTATGAATAGGAGGATTCCCATTCAGACAAGTGTCATTGCTAGTGTTCCATGAATAGTAATTAAGGTAGGGGGATTTTGTGATGCCCCCTGGTCCTATTCATGGGAGTACTAGCGTTGCGATCAAGTTTGCAAGAGTAGCAGCTGTAGGTGTTTATTCAGTTCTAGGATTTTTTTTCGAATATTTTTGTGGTAATGTGCTTCCTCTCATGCAACGTTTTCCTTTTGTTCTTCTTGTAAGGCAATCCTTAATGCTTCTTGAGCATCTTTGGTTTCTCGTAGATATTTTTTTAACCTTTTAACCTCCTCATCAAGATGGGTATTCAATGTGCTTGTGGAAGGTTGTTCAGGTGATGCATCTCTGACCTTATCCTTCTATCTTTATGTGGTGTATTTGGTATGGCCAAGTTGTTTTCCCAAGTTGGGTTGTTGAAAGATAGAGAACACCTAGATTCTCTTTGATCTAGTTAGTAATCAAAATCTTCATAATCATAACAGTCGGTGATTGGTGCATCAGGATGCGACGACACATACCTATCAAATGAGGGAGTTTCTAGTTCTCTTGAGGAAATATTCCCTTGGTTTAAGTCAGGGTCTATCATATTCATGGGTGCCATAGACACCACAAAATAAATGGAACAGATCATGGCGTAAGTGACAAAAGTTGAAGCGGATAAAGCGGCTATGAAGAATGGTGTGAAAATGTTTTGAAGTTTTTGTTAACTATTTTGAGATTCTTGAAATGGTAACGCAAATAGCATAACCAAGAGGCTTTTCCCTTCATGTCAGGTTCACCAAAATATGTGGTGAAGCTAATGTCATGTGTAAATGATGATGGAAATGAGATCCACTTAATGGGATGCAAAAAGCATAACCAAGAGGTTTTGCTCTTCACGTCAGGTTCACCAAAATATGTGGTGAAGCTGACGTCATGTGTGAATGATGATGGAAATGAGATCCACATAATGGGATGTAGAAAGCATAACCAAGAGGCTTTGCTCTTCATGTCAGGTTCACCAAAATATGTTGTGAAGCTGACGTCATGTGTGAATGATGATGGAAATGAGATCCACGTAATGGGATGCAAAAAACATAACCAACAGGCTTTGCTCTTCACGTTAGGTTCACCAAAATATGTGGTGAAGCTGACATCGTGTGTGAATGATGATTGAAATGAGATCCACGTAATGAGATGCAAAAAGCATAACCAAGAGGCTTTACTCTTCACATCAGGTTCACCAAAATATGTACGCTCAAAATCGTGACTCTAGTTGCTTGGGGCTGTCAAGTCAGATTTGGGCACACACATGGACCCTTTCCCTCCTTGCCATGGGGTGATCTACCACGTCACTCTCGCTCACATGGAATTAGCTAGTCGAGAGGAGGTGAGACATGGTGGGGGTCTGGCTCATTGGAAAGCTAGACTTCACGAAGAGGGGTCGGCAAGTATTGCAGCCTTTGTTGTTGTGTGCTTAGTTGTATGTTTCATTTGATTGTTGTTGTAGTTGAGATAAACCTATGACCTAAATGGTCACTAGTTTCTCTTCTTCTGTTTGGATTTATTAGATTCCACCTCTGTGTTGGTAAGCGATTGTTCTGGTTGATGTCCTCTTGTCTTTGTAAGTGTTGAATGAGTTCTTGTTGTACTTGGCGTTGTCTAGTTTCTTCTAACAATAAGAGGATGAATGGGTCTCCTTGTGGTAGAACAAATGTTCCTTATTGTGGTCTTGGATGGATCTCTTGGATCTCATCATGGATATCCCTCACCCACTCTCCTCTCACTCCTAAGCACATTTGTGAATCAAGATAGAGGTCAATGCATGATTATTGATCTTAACTAGATCTAGGGATTTTGACCTAGGGCTTGACTTGTGTTTTGACTTTGTTTTTACCTCATGACGGGATTGAGGGTTTGATTGGATTGTTTAACTATGGTTACCTTGTGATGGAATTGAGGGTTTGCAATATTGTCTATTCTAGGGTTTCTATATGCATGCAAACTAAACGATACGCAAAATGTTCTTTTTTGGTGTTTTTTAGTATTTTGGAAATGAAAGTGCTTTTAATCTATGAAAGGGAAATATGCATGCAATTATATATGCTTTTTCTAATGCAAAATTAACCTATGTTATTTGGGTTTTCGATGATTTTGAGGTAATCTAATCTAAAGAAAAGGGAAAATGCTTTTTCTAAGAATTTAGATCTAGAAATATGAAAGCAACTAATTTCTAACATGCAAGATCTAATTATCAAGGAAAAATCAATGTTTTACTATTCCCAAAAGAAAACTTGGTTTTCTAATTACTATTAATTGAACAAAAACAATGAAGGAACCTGAGAGAAATGAAGATTTGTGGACTCCACTACCCTCAGCAATCCTTGTAATTGGCAACCTCGAATCCTTTTGTGGCAGCAGGTGATCCTCTTGACAACAAAATACACAAAGAAGCAAAAAGAATCTTTGTTGAAGATTGTATGAGTTCAATGAGAGCTTAGATTGAACACAATGGCATAGAATGAAGCAGCATGATGCTACTTGGTTGAACAAATAAAGAAAAAGGTACCTTCGTCCTGTAAGAGCATTTGAATGCTAAGTTGGAGAGTAAAATTGACAAGAGCTATGTGCACAATGAATTTGCCTCCCTTTGTGCTTGAGGGAGGGGTGTATTTATAGGTTTATAAGATGGGATTGATTGAAGAGTTAACTCATTTGATTAATGAGTTAACAAAGATGATTGGGGAGTTAACAAGGTTGATTACCCAGTGAACTCAACTGATTGGAGAGTGATGAAGTAAAGATAGCTTATCACTGAAGAGGAAATGGAGGTGAGGGTATGCATGAGATTGATTGAAGAGTTAATTTGACATCAAATAGAGCTAATTATGCATGTGTGGGTGCATGAAATAGCTAACTTTATATTAGGAATAAAAAACCATGCAAACTGAAAGAAAAACTGGTGAAAACAGAGCAAAAACAAGTGAGAAACTCAAGTTTTTATGCGGTTACAAAAATGGTAGGGTCACCCCTTTTGCCAGTAGGGTCGCCCTTAGGTGACCATGGGTCACCCAGGGGAGATCTAGGCTGGACAGGGTCAGAAGCAGAAAAACAAGCTAGGAGATGTAAGAAGAGAAGAAAAGGAGGGGTTCTACTTCAAGAAACAGGTCATTCATGTGGAAGAATCCAAAGCTCCACTTGTGTCAGCAGGATCTCCTAGAGGAGATCTAGAAATAATAGGGGGAGATTTGGATTGGTTCAATGAAACTAAAAACTGAAAGCGGGAGATGGATAAGGAGACCTCTAGAAGGCTTCTAGGAGGTGCACTAGATGAAAAACATAGGGGAGAGGTGAAAACTCATCTACAAGACCCTCATAGCGATTAGGAGCAAGGTCAAAAACTCAGAAAATGCAAGTCAACAAGTGTCGCAACAATTGTCAAAAAGTGTCACAAATGGGGAGAGAGGGAAATCGACAAGGAAGAAACAACACAAGACAAGAAGGAGGACACGTCATCAAGAGGCTCACTACTTAAAGGATATTATTTCATGCTTACATGTACGTGACAAGGATTTGAATCATCATAGGGGTCCTCGTAGAGGTTGTGCATGATTTTTGTGCTTACATTGCCGACCTATTTGCATTTTGAATCTATGATATACTGAATGACTGAATTTACATTTCTATTCCATAATTGAGTTGCTTCAGTTGTATTTACTCTTGCTGCACACGATCTGGACTGTTCACTCTGTGGACCCTCCTAACTATGACTTCACCACATTGATTTGTAAGCCCTTATACATCTCAAACCCCAAACCTTTGCTACACCAACTCTAGAAATGAATCACCCTAATAATAGATCTTAATTATAGTATACATATTAATTTTAATTATAATGGAAAGGCTTTAGATATACCAGTGATTCTTCTAAGTAAGGTCATGGAATTACTTAAAGGCATGCAATAACAAGTTTTAGAAAACTTGGGTAGGATTGTACTAAACTTGAATGATCTTGGTGTGACCATTGTTTCCTTTATTAACTGTATTAGAGTTGGGATTAAGAAGGTGCCCCTAGGATAATGAGGCTCTTAAACACAATACAAGATAAAAAAAGATAACTTCACAACCCTAGCAAGACTAGCATAGTGAATGGAATTTCCCCTAATTGACCTATGCAAAGTAATCTATAGAGGATTTGGAATACCACTTATAAACTTCCTACCTTCTTCTAGACATTCTTCTCAACCACCAATACCTACCTATATCAATAGCAATTTTACAGTCATTCACAACAAAAAGTGGTTAATATTTGTCCTATTTTTATTGATCAAAATTAACCTTTAACAGTTGAAGTGGATGATATTTAAGAATAACCTACCTATTATCTCTTTTAATAGAAGGGACAATCTATTATCACATACAAAAGACAATATATAAAAACTTATTGCATGGTTCCTTGATCAATCAACCTGTGATTATTTGATGTTCTTTTATCATATAACCCTAAAGCTTATTTCAAAACAACGAATTCTTCTCAAATAATGAAAACTACCTTAGGTAAAGAACATTTCCTCTAACCCGCAGAACAAGTAGAAATCACATTTAGAGCTGACAGGTTCACGTTCAGCGGAAGATACCTAGACAACAAATAAGAAATTTGTAAGACGAACGGATTTCTGACATCAGATGAAAGGCTTTTTAATCCACGGGTAATCTTATTAGCTTTATCCTCTGACGTGCTGTTCCATGATTACTCTGTCCATGGTGTACAGATTCTTTGTAAGCCTCCAATCCAGATTTTTTTTTAAAACTTCCAATCTTCGGCAGCGGCTATCTAGCTCCGTATTTGCACGGTTACATTTTCTCTTTCCATTCAATGGGTATTCATTAATTTTAATTTGCTATTATTTCATTTTTCTAACAGATATTAACACATTTGATGTTTGAAGTCTTCTCTACCAAACAAATATTTAAGTAATTAGCAAAGCAACTTATGGATTAAAATAAAGCATGTAATTTTTTATTTTTTTAGTCATTTTTTAGATTTTGTTTTATATATTAAGTTTTGTTTTGATTTGTTTTGTTTTTTTATTAGTACCTGCTTTTGGCATATTATTGCAATGAGTTTTTTAATCTAAAGATTAATTAGCCCATAGTTCTATATGTGGGACATTTTTGTCCCAGAAAATTGTCTCACACGGGAAAGTTGTCAGCCTCTGGTCTGGAAATTGTCTCATGCCAGCAAGGAAATTCTAAACTTGTCGCTTGTTGCAAAAAATCATGTTAGAAGCAGTCTCATGTCGTTTAAATGTCTTAATTATAAGTAGTTTCAAGTAGTATCATCACTAAATCTTTTGATCACAAAATACATTACCTTTGGACATCTATAGTTGATTACATGTGAAAGGCATATATGTCTATTTGGTGTTTTTATTGCTCAAAATGTCTTTTGCGTTTGGTACTATGCATTCCTTTTCTGTTTAATCAATATTTGTTAGCTTATAAGATGGGTTTTATTTGTTGATATGAATAAATATATATTTATAAATATAAAATAATATATAATCTATTATCAATATGAATATTATAAAATGTATTTTATATTTATTAATAATGTATTTTATATTTATTAATAATGTATTTTATATTTATGAATATTAATAATATATTTGAACTAAATAGTTTGAATATATTTATAAATAGTATTTTATAATATATAAATTACATTTATAAATATTAAATAATATATAATATATTATCATTATTTATATTAATAATATATTTGATCTAAATAGTTTGAATATATTTATAAATGGTATTTTATAATCTATAAATTATATTTATAAATATAAAATAATATATAATCTATTATCAATATGTATGGGCTTATATTTAATAATATATTTTTGATAAAGTAAATATGCAATTTTTAAATTTAAAAAAATAATTATGAATATTAATAATATTTTTGAACTAAATAGTTTGAATATATTTATAAATAGTATTTTATAATATATAAATTACATTTATAAATATTAGATAATATATAATATATTATCATTATGTATATTAATAATATATGTGATCTAAATAGTTTGAATATATTTATAAATGGTATTTTATAATATATAAATTACATTTATAAATATAAAATAATATATAATCTATTATCAATATAATGGCATGCCTTGCTAGTCATAGTTAAAACTAAGCCACTTTTAGGAGACTCAACAAAGAAATATGCAAGAGAATGATAGGAATTGCAAAGTATTTTCTACAACAAACCCATACAAAGAGAATGACAAGAGGGAAGAGAAATTTCTTGCACACAAAATCACAGTCTGTTACTATCTTGTTTTTATATTAAAACTTGTTCATTACATGCAAACATCGGCCTCAACATAGTTGGCCTTCAAACTGCTGAGAACAAATTACTTCTTAGATAACTCTAATCTCCCTCCTTCTATCTCCCTATAGTCCCATCGACCTCTATTTTCTACATTTTTATTCAAACTTTTTATGCTCGGCTGGGGGGTCGATTCCTGCGATCTAGAAACTTCTTTTTGTAACTATCACTTAGGCTTGAAATGATTCTTTTCTTCCTTTGAAATGCACTTGTTCTATGGAAACCGTTGCATGCATGTAAATATTATGTGCTGACACACTCTATCTGTCATTAAATCGCCAGGCAGAGACTCTACAAATTCCCCAAGAACGGATTGCAGAAATTATATATTCCTTTGAAGGTTACAAACTTGATTGTAGCTATTCATTCCTTGTGACCATTCAACTTCCTCTAACTATCAGTGAAATCATCGATTAGCAAGAACAAGGATGACAGAGTTAAATTTCTTTGCCAAATGGTTCCTGGCACTCGAGTGACAGGAAGTTCATAAGATGCAAAGCGATAGGAGCTATAGAACAAAACTTGATACCCAATCTAACGACAAGAACACTTCATTGGTTATGAGCTTGCATACAGATAGGATTTAAGAGAAAAAGACAAAAGGTAAAAGACACCTAACAAAATGAACCAAAAAAAAAAAACTAAAAGGAAGAAACCTAAAACTAGAGGCCAAGATGCCCCTGCATCAAATTCCCTAGGTGGGAAAAATCATGAGCTCCTGCTCATGAGTTCTACTACTGAATGACCCCTCTTGATTGTCTCATCCTCAGTGAGCCATGAAGCATCTTCAACTAGATGATTGTTCCATTTGACGAGATACTTGAAGTACTCATGCTTCTAGGTCTTCTTCAACAATTGTTTATCCAGAATGCATTCAATCTCTTGTGGAGTAGTGACTATCCTAGATTGTTCTCCATGTATTGAATCAACTACTTCAGCTCCATCTGCCTCTTTACCCCCCTTGAATGGATATAAATCTGCTACATTAAAAATGGGAGATATATTCAACTCTATAGGCAGTGATATCTCATATGAATTGGTAGAAAAATTCCTAAGGATTTGGCACAAACCAATCTTCTTCATTTGAAGTTTGTTATAAGTTCCTGTAGGAAATCTCTCCTTTCGAAGATGTGCTAATACAAGGTCTCCAACCTGAAACTACAACTCTCTTTTCTTCTGATCAACATGCTTTTTATACTGCAGATTGTTGTCCTCAATGTTATGCTTCACCTTCTCCTGAATGTCATGAATGACTTGAGAAAATTCTTCCCCATCTGCATTCCTCTTCTCCATTCCAGCAAGATCACGAAGTTCAAATATACCTCTTGGTGCATACCATACACCACATAGAAATGACTTAAACCTGTGCTCTTGTTTGGGGAATCATTATATGCAAATTTAGCTTGTGCTAACATGAGATGCCAACTTCTTGGTGAACTACTAACAAGACATCTTAACAAATTTCCAAAGCTTCTATTAACAACTTCGGTCTATCCATCCATTTGTGTATGATAAGTAGAGATAAAATTCAGATTTGTGCCTAATTTCCTCCATAGAGTCCTCCAAAAATGACCCACAAACTTAGTATCCCTATCAAAAATTATATTTCTCGGTATACTATGTAGCCTTACTACTTCTTTAAAGAACAAATTTGCAACATTAGTGGCATCAGTAGTCTTCTTACATGGCATAAAATGCACCATTTTTGAAAATCAATCTACCACAACAAAGATTGAATCATTACCTCTTTGTGTATGAGGCAAACCCAAAACAAAATCCATACTCACTAAATCCCAAGGTCTGGTTGGAACTGGTAATGGCTGATAAATCCCAGCATTTTGACTTCTTCCCTTAGCATGTTAACAAATTTTGCACCTTTCCACATATCTTTTCACATCTGCATTCATCTTTGGCCAATAATAATGAGTTCTTAGCTGTAGAAAAGTTTTATCCTGTCCAAAGTGACCAGCAAGACTACCACTATGTTTTTCCTTCAACAAATTATCTCTCATGGATCCTCTAGGAATACATAACTTATTTTCCTTAAACAAAAAACCTTCTTGAATCATGTAATCAGTCCATGGCTCCCTATTTCTACCAATAGGATCATTGCAAGCTGCAAATGCTTCTCCAAAATCTACATCCTCTGCATACAACTTTTTCAAACTTTCAAACCCCACACTGTTAGTTTGTATTTCACTCAACAATAAACTCTTTCTACTTAAAGCATCAACAACTTTATTCATTTGACCAATCTTATGCTTCAAAAGAAAATTAAAACTCTGAATATACTCAACCCATTTAGCATGCCTTTGATCCAATTTGTGTTGGTTGTTAATAAACTGCAAAGTATGGTTATCCATATACACAATGAACTCTTTGGGAAAAAGATAATGTCTCCATTTCTTGAGGGACTGAACCAAAGCATAAAACTCCAAATCATAAGAAGAATACTTTCTTTTTTATTCATTTAATTTCTCACTAAAATATGCAACTAGTTTTCCTTCTTGACCTAAGACTGCCCCAATAGCCAAACACTAGCATCACACAACTTGAAACACTTTATCAAAATCAGGTAAAGCAATTATGGGCTATTCACTCACCTTCTTCTTGAGAAATCTAAAATTTTCTTCAGCCTCCTTGGTCCACACAAATGGTCTTTTATTCCCCTTAATAGTCTCCAAAATAGGTGCTACAACATGACTGAAATTTCTTATAAACTTTCTATTAAAACTAGAAGACCATGAAAACTCCTTACCTCCATAATACTTCTTGGTGATGGCCAATCAAGTATGGCCTGAACCTTCTCCTTATCTATTTTCAGCCCTTCTTTTGACACCATGAATCCCAAGTAAACCAACTCAGTCTGCATAAACACACACTTCTTCAAATTAATCTGCAACTTTTCTTCATGTAGCCTCTTCATAACTTGTCTCAAATGCTCTATATGCTCTTCCTTGGACTTGCTAAAAACCAAAATGTCATCCAAATATACAATCACAAATTTACCAATAAATGGTTTCAAAACCTCATTCATTAATGGCATAAATGTACCAGGAGCATTAGACAACCCAAAAGGCATAACCAGCCATTCATACAACCCATCACTAGCCTTAAAGGCTATTTTCCATTCATCCCTGAGTCTAATTCTTATTTGATGATAGCCACTTTTCAAATCTATCTTAGAAAAATACATAGAACCACTCAAACAATCCATTAAATCTTCAATTCTAGGTATGGGAAACCTATATCTTATTGTGATTTTATTAATTGCCCTCAAATCAATACACATGTGCCATTCCCCTCCCTTCTTTGGAACCAACACCGTACGAACAACACAAGGGCTTAGGCTTTCTCTTGTCAATCCCTTCTTCAAAAGATCCTCCACTTGCTTCCTTATCTCCTCATTTTCCAAGGTGTTAACTTATATGCAGCCTTATTTGGAAGGCTAGCACCCAGAATCAAATCCATGTGATGACTAATGCTTCTAATAGGAGGCAATTCATTAGGCAAATCATTTGAAACAATGCCCATAATCTCATTCAAAATATCTTGTATTTCAATAGGCAAATCCTCCAACTTTGTAGAAGTCATTACACATCTAGGTTTAGGAACCAAAGCATAACCAATTTCTTCATTTTTCAAATCACTCAAGAACTCTTTACCACTTACCAACATTACCTTACTACTGTTGTTGCTTTTGTCCTCTTCTTTCTCCTTTATTGGCAACAAGGTATGCTTCTCTCCATCCTTCTCAATGGTATAAGTATTCTCCTTTCCATCATACACCGATTTCCTGTCAAATTGCCATGGCACACATCCATAGGCATTATATCATATAAAACACAATCCTTATAACTACCAATCTGAAAATCAACATAGGCCTTCTCACTAACCAATATTCGATGGCCTTTTTGTAACCAAGTCACTTTATATGGAGTAGGTTCTTTAATCCTTTTGAGATTCAACTTTTCTACCATCTCAGTTGCAACAATATTATTAGTGCTTCCACTATGTATAATCAGTTTACAACATTTACCTTGTGACTTACACTTGTTTTTGAACAATGCTCTCCTTTGAACTGGCTCTTGACTCTCCTTTTATGGATTCAACAACACCCTCTTGAGCATTAAAAACTCTCTCAATTTTACTTCATCCTTGTGATGCACTGGAGATCTCACACTCTCTTGATCAACATGAACAACTTGATTGCTTCTCTCAAATTTTGAATGTCCTCCTTCAGATGATTCAGAGCATTCCCAACTCTTATGTCCATATTGATTGCACTTGAAACATTTTCTAGCAAATCCTCTTCCTCTACCTTGTGAACCACCTCTTCCATAAGATCTTCCTCCTCTATTTTGATAACCACATCTATCATTGTGGGTTGTCCCACTGGAACTTCCACCCTCTTCACCTTGATGGTGTTGTTGTCCCCTACTTGTTTGTTATCCCCTTCCTCTAAAACATCTTCATCTCTTCTTCTCTTGTTGACTTTGCTTCCTTTGCATCTTCTCTTCTACCTTTAAGGCAAGTTACTAAGCCTCTTCCAAGCTCCTTGGGGATAAAAGACTCATTTCATCTTGGAAATTGTACTTGAGACCATTCACATATCGGGCTATCTTCTTCACATCTTCTTCAGCATGCCCAGATCTGATGATAAATTTGTAAAATGTCTCAGTGTAATCTTTCACAAACATATCCTTTTTCTTCAAATTTTGCAATCTCTTGAAGAGATTAGCTTGGTAATCACTTGGAAAAAATTTAGCCTTCAACTTGGCCACCATTCGATCCCAGGAGTTAATCTTCTCCTTATTTCTTCTTCTCCACTCATCTTGGACAAAGTCCCACCACATGGCAGCATGGCCCTTCAATCTAGTGCATGAAAACTTCACTCTTTTCTCCTCTGCTACACCCTCATATTCAAAATATTTATCTAGGTCATTGATCTAATTGATCAAATCTTCACCATTAAGGCTTCTAGCATATGTTGACACCTCTATCTTGGGTTTGGAACCCAAACTTATGACTGACTTCAACAGTCTTTCCCTAAATTCTTCTTCTTGATCTACTTGTCCTGCCTCATTCTCTTCTATTTGTTGTTCTTCCTCTTTGTCACTTATGTCTTCAACATTAGGATTTCCTCTCCTCTGCTCTCTCTAGGGCTTTCATCCTTGCAACTAAATTCTACAACAACTCAGGGTCACCTTGGTCTCTTCTTCCATGACCTTGGCCTCCTCCTCTGCCCATTCTTCTTGGAGGCATCTTGACCCTTTACCAATGCCCAGTATCACTCAGGCTCTGATACCAATCTGATGGCATGCCTTGCTAGTCATAGTTAAAACTAAACCACTTTTAGGAGACTCAACAAAGAAATATGCAGAGAGAATGACAGGAATTGCAAAGTATTTTCTACAACAAACCCATATAAAGAGAATGACAAGAGGGAAGAGAAATTTCTTGCACACAAAATCACAGTCTATTACTATCTTGTTTTTATATTAAAACTTGTTCATTACATGCAAACATCGGCCTCAACATAGTCAGCCTTCAAATTGCCGAGAACAAATTACTTCCTAGGTAACTCTAATCTCCCTCCTTCTGTCTTCCTATAGTCCCGTCAACCTCTATTTTCTGCAATTTTATTTGAAAATTTTATGCTCGCCTGGGGGGTCGATTCTTGCGATCCAGGAACTTCTTTCTATAATGGTTGCTCAATCTTGAAATGATTCTTTTCTTCCTTTGAACTTCCCTTGTTCTATGGAAACCATCGCATGCATGTAAAGATTCTTTGCTGCCACACTCCATCTGCCATTAAATTGCTAGGCAGAGACTCTACAAATTCCCCAAGAATGGATTGTAGAAATTATAGATTCCTTTGAAGGTTATAAACTTGACTGCATCCATTCATTCATTGTGACCATTCAATTTCCTCTAACTATCAGTGAAACATCGATTAGCAAGAACAAGGATGACAGAGTTAAATTTCTTTGCCAAATGATTCCTAGCGCTTGGGCAACAGGAAGTTCATAAGATGCAGAGCAACAGGAGTTGTAGAACAAAACTTGATACCCAATCTAGTGACAAAAACACTTAATCGGTTATGAGCTTGCATATAGATAGGATTTAAGAGAAAAAGACAAAAGGCAAAAGACACCTAACAAAACAAACCAAAAAAATAAGAATAGCTAAAAAGAAGAAAGCTAAAACTAGAGGGCAAGATGCCCCTGCATCACAATCTATATCGGCTTATATTTAATAATATATTTTTGATTTAAAGTATATTTTTGATAAAGTAAATATGCAATTTTTAAATTAAAAAAATAATAAAATCAATTAAAAAAATTTATTGGCATTCCTATTTATTTAAAATTTATACTCTTCACATTATTTAAAATATACACTAATAAACTTTGTACAAATAATAGTATAATTCTATTCAATTCCTAAGTACTTAGAAAAGTTGGTGTTGGATTAATAATATTAATATACATAATACATTAATGCTATAATTTATTAAAATATATTATATTGACAATAATATCAATATATAATATTATTATTATAATTTATATAATATATTAATATATATAATAATATAATATAATGCATCACTAGGCCCCATTCGCTATTATACTAAATACATCAATCAACATTGAAAAATAAAAATGTGATACCTCACATTAGATTTATAATTAAATTACTATTATATTGCATAATAAATAGTTTTAATTCTTTCTTTTATTTTAATTGTTTTATATAAATTATTTTATATTAAATTCTAAAATAATATTATTTTTTCCAAACCCAATTTTAATATTATATTTTACTTAAAAATTAAACACCAATACATATACAACACGTTAGATTTATAATTAAATTACTACTATATTGCATAATAAATAGTTTTAATTCTCTATTTTATTTTAATTGTTTTATATAAATTATTTTATATTAAATTCTAAAATAATATTATTTTTTCCAAACCCAAATTTAATATTATATTTTACTTAAAAATTAAACATCAATAAATATACAAAATATTATAATAAATATATATTAATGTCAATTTTTTTCATTTGAATTATTTTATTTGAATTCTTTATTCTTTATTTATAAGAATTTAACCAAAATGACTTCTAATTTAATTATTTTATTTTAATTCTTTATTTTTTATTTATAAGAATTTAACTAAATATGACACCTAATTTAAATATAAAAAGAAAACTTATTTATTAAAAAACCATGAGAGGAAATTATTTTATTGAACCTAAAAATATATCCAAACTATCATCAAAACCCAACTATACAATAACAACCATTTCAACTATAGAACAACCACTATTTGTTATTGATTGGTGTATATGTTTATACAAATATCATGTCAAAGATATATGTGTATATAAGCTATAATGTATATGTTTAGACACATATATGTATGCAAATTTATGAAGGTATACTTCTACAAAAAATTATCATTGATATAGGGGTTTATTTTCTCTTTTAAATATAAAAATGTCTACCCTCTAAAAATAATCAAATTGGGAAAAAAACATCATTTTTAAAAAATGTACTTATAATATCTCAGTTTTAATAATTTCTATTTTATTTATGTTAAGTTTATTTTTATAAAAAAAACAATGAGTCGCCTTGGCCCCCTAGATTCTCTCGACATCATAGTTTAAGTAGAGAAATCCAATGCCACAAATTGGTCTTTAATAGAACATCTTATAATATATGCTTCAATAAATATTTTTGAGCTCTTGTTTCAAGCTTGCCTTGCAAGTATGAAGGTATATTGTACCCTCATAGTTTTTTATTTATTTCCTATCATCAAGGGGATAGGTTTTGTTGCAAGTATGGGCCTAACTAGTGTTGTCATTGATGTCAAAATACTTTTGTTAAATTGATGTCAAGGTTTGGATGAGTTATGTGCTGAGGATATTGAGAAAATTAGTCCTATCAGAGAAGTTCAATGAAGACAGTGAAGCTCTATGAAGTAAAGATCTTTGATAAATGAAGATCAGAGAATGCGCATTAAAGGGTTTGTAGATATGTGTCTAAAGATAATCTAGTCAAGATTTGAGAGGTCCGCATGAAAACATGAAGGAGTTATGGCCACAAGAGTAAAACCGGTTCTGGCAATTGTTCAGAGGTGATAGAGTGACAAATAGGTCCGGTGAGATCCAGAAATACAATATCATGTTCTGTGGATCTAGTGGCATGTTTGGGAAAATAATGTGAATTGTCAACTCAATTGGTTCATGGTTTGGAGGTCCACAAGCAATCCTTCTAATGTGACAGAGATGGGCAACTATGTTCTTGAGGTTCCAGATGAAGATGTGAATGATTACAATAGGCAGAAGTGGTGCAGATGTTCTTGGTGATTCAAGCAAGCTTGTGGGGGTCTCTAGATTGTGTCCAGTTTGTGTTGGCAGTCTACATTGAAGATAGAGCTCGTAATTGAAGATTTACCTTCCAGTGATGGTGTTCTTCCTAGTCTTGGCCAACCGGATGTTTTACACATGTTGTGGATGATCTTGAAGATGTTTTACGAAGCCTGGCATGTTCCTTAAAGAAGATTGAAGTCCCAACTATGTGTAGCTAATAGTGTAGTAATGTGCATGAAGTTTTTGTAATAAGTCAAGTTGTATTTGCTCTGTAATAAAATAAGTGTATGTTGTGCCAACTTTGATGATCATTCCAAAGTTGATGTCATGTATAAATAAGAGTTGCAAAGTCATTCAATTGTATTCGTGTGGTCATGATGAGAAGGTGGTAGTGTAGAGGAGTGAAAAGCAGAGTAGAGGTATTGAGCCTAAATGGAACTGACTCAAGCATAGTGAAGATGCTAATCTCTAATTCAAGTATGTGACATTCATATTCTTCTAGAGACAGTGTTTCTCCTGTAGGTAGTGGGCCTCTTGTGAGTAGTGTGCTTGGGCAGTGAGCCCTAATTGGCAAGTGCCATTTTATTCTTCTTATTCTTTTAACAGAGAATACAATCTTGGGTTAGTCACCCCATGGCTTTTCCCTTAACCAGGTTTTCCACGTTAAAATCTTGGTGTCTTATGTGTTGAATTTGTTTCTACTATTGAATTATTACATTATGCTTCCATGATTGAATCTATCATATGCTGTTGAAATACAAGAAGGTTTTAAAGTGAATAAGGAATAGGGTTTTGTAACAACTGATTCACCCCCCCTCAGTTGTTTGTCCTAAATCCAACAAGTTCTTGGTAGGTAATGATATATATCAAATCACAAAGGGATATGTTGTTAGCTTGACATGCATCATTTTGGGGCAAGAACATTATTTCTTTTTGTTTTCCCCATTCATTTTCACCTTTACGTTTTCTTTAATTATTTTACTTTTTTTTTGTATTGGTTGTGTTTTAGGATATAACTAAGCTAGGATGTATTGCACACATTCATATTGAGGAAGCCTTGATAAATTTTTTAAATATAAATGTTATTTTGATTATGTTTAAATTTATTGACTTGGTTAAGTTTACTATATAAAATAATTTATTAAATGGAAAGCTATTGGAAGTGTGTAATTTATTTTAGTTGTATAGTCAATCAAAATGTTCTAATTTTTTTGTTTTAGAGTTTTTAAATTTTATTTTCCTTAGATTTTAAAATACAAACTCAAACACCTACTTTGCTTTCAAATTATGTGGAGAATACATTCTCAGCTGTCGCTGCTTTCCTTTTGTACTTGCACTTTTTTTTTCTTAAGCTTACTCATTATTTTTTATTAAATAAGTGGCAAAACAAGGGTGCCAAACCCTATTACAAAACCAAGCCCAGGGGGTAGGAAAATAAAGCACAAATAGTACTCAGACAACACAGAAAAAAGACCAACAGTACAGGCACATCAACCTTATTGTAAAACAAAAACCAACCAAAGGATCTACACAATAGATCCCAAGCTAACAAGCTTGACTCCTCAAACCTGAGGATGCAAAGATGCAACAGATTTGGGGAGTCCTTTCTTTTTTCTCTGGACTACTATCCAAGAGGCTTCCAAGTCCAAATCCTCTGAATGGGGTGAGAGAGGAACCTCACCTGATGCCTCAACCAAAGAGGTAACAACAGCACCCCCAGCCGCAGACAACACACCAACAACAACAACAACCCTGCCACAGATGACACACCAACAACAAATGACACACTAATAGTAACAACAACCCCAGCCAAGGGTGGTACATCAATAGCAGAAGAAGTTAAACCAACAAGAGCAACAAATGAACCCTGTAAAAATAGCTCCTAGGTAGGAAGAGAGAGATGAGAATTAATCTCAGGCTAGGGAACCACAACGGATGGAGAGGAAGGAAGTGACTCCATAGGAGGAACAATGAAGTTTGAGGGTTGAACATCACACCACCACAAAGCCACCCAATGACTTTTCTTAGATTTAACACACTGCTCAGCCAAGTGACCAATGCCAAAGTAGTGCTGACAATGAAAAGGAATACCCTCGTAGTCCAAAACCTAACTCCACTGATGATCAACAACATTGAATATAATATCTGTAGGTAATGCCTTATTCAAATCTAGATCCACAAGAATCTGAGCATAAGTCATATGTGTAAACTGTAGGTAATATGATCAATCATAATAAATCACCCAAGAGAGTTTCCAATCGTAGAAAAGTAAGAGTCTTGCCAAAACTGGAGAGGGAGGTTGGGGAGCCTGACCCAAGTGGGTGAAAAATTCAAATATTCAGTCACTGGATTAAAAAGAGGAACCAGGACAAATCAACAAGGGATGTTGGCCCCAAAACCAAATAAAACCCTCAAACATAGCATCCCTATCCACAATATCATCAAAAGCAATCATTAAAAAAACCCTAGCACAAGGGTAAATTTTGATTGTACCATTAGTAATTGGTCCCCACATATCAAAGATCCAAGAATTTAGGTCATGGAGGCATGGCCAAAAATGACTGAATCTATAGATCAAAGTGTGGGAGGAGTAAAAATTCTCATTCTTCAAAACCTGAGCCCCAGAAGAAATAATAAGCAGAGCAGCACAAGGCAAGGGTGACCTCTGACGCTTCCCTTGAACAATAGCTAACACAGAGGGCTTACCCCCCTTCGTTGAATCCAAACCCCCTATTGACGTACCGGCCACAAAAACCTCATTAGCAATCATGGACGGCGCACCAACAGTGGACAACACACCAATAGATGGTGCCCCAACAACAACAGAAGAACCCAGCAACCTCCTAATGACAGATGGTGCACTAATGGCCTCAGTCAAGGACATCACACAGACCTCTGCAACATGCAATGACCCAGTAGCAAACAAACCCCCCTGACACTTTCCTTGAATAGTAGCTAAGAAATAGGGCTTACCCCCTTCGTTGAATCCAAACCCACTACTAATGAACCAGCCACCAAAACCTCATCAACAACATGGACAATGCACGAACAGTGGACGACACACCCATAGACGGTGCACCAATAGCAATAGAAGAACCCAACAACCTCCTAGTGACAGACAATGCATCAACATCCTCATCACAGACAGCACACAGATCTCTACAACATGAAGCGACCTAGCAACAAATGAACCCTACAAACTCAACTCATGAGTGAGAAGAGGAGTAGGAGAGGCCATTTCAAAAAGAAATTTTGCTTAAAAATTTACCATGATGTTTGAATCTGGGTTGTTAGCTCTACAGGCCGAAGCCCCACTATTTCACAATAAAGTCTTTCCTCTTGGAGGGTAAGCAACCTCAATTTTTGACACAGTAGAGGGCAACCCTATGGGGTTTGAACCTTGGTTGTTGGCACTATAGGTAAGAAGCCCCACCATTTCACCAAAGGGTCATCACTTTCTTACTCATTGTTAAACTGGTCTCTTCAAAGTTGAATTAGCTCTATAGTATTAAGTCTCCAAATATTTCGTTGACAAAAAAACTCTATTAGAAGTGTATAATTTATTTCAGTTGTGTATAATTGGAAGTGTACTAAATGGAAAGCTATTGGAAGTGTATATTTTATTTCAGTTTTGTAGTCAATCAAAATGTTCTATTTTTTTTGTTTTAGAGTTTTTTAAATTTTATTTTTCTTATATTTTAAACTACAAACTCAAACCCCTACTTTACTTACAAATAATACAGAGAATACTTGATTATCGGTTCAAGTGAATATTATTTTCACATATGAACACACTTTCTATATAAGACATTCTTTTTTTATTGACTATAAAGGCATAGTTTTCTTATTATTTTATTTTTTTCTTAAGCTTTCTCACTGTTAAATTAAAGTTTCATGAATGTTTGCCACTCTTTGACAAATATGGGGCTAAGAATCTACTCCAAGACATGAATCTAAAGGAATCATACAAATGCCCTCCTCTTAAAGTTATAGGTACAAAAGAATAATAGTAACAAATAATTAAATAAAAAAATGCATAAATACTAATAAACCATAATGAAAAACAACAATTATGTTAAAATTTGGTTAATTTCTGACGTAATTGATACTGCTAATATTTAGTATTTATAACTTAAATATATTTATTTTATATATAATATATAGTCTCTAATATAATTGTATTTATTCTTGTATAGTATATTTTTGAGTGATTGTGTTGTCGATCCGTCTCTTATTTATTATTATTTATGCAATTACAATTGCTTGGCTTAAGATGAGCTCTAGGAGATTGTATTCGCTATAGCATTTAGTATTGTAAGATGGTCAATATGTAATGTTAGCAGTTAAGCATTGTGTTTCTTTACTGATATAGTCTGCATACTTTATCACACCACCATGGAGAACTCACTACAACTTCAAATGGATTTTATTGCATTAAAAAAATGAAAATATCTCTACCTTATGCAATCATCTGCAACATCATACTAATGTTTTATCCTTCAATACACGTGCATTTGATACTAACCTAAATACTATAATACAAGAGAAGGCTTATGTTAGTGATATGAAAACCCAAATTCTATAAACCTTGTATTACTCATATTCATACAAGGAACATTTACTGTAAATAGTATATATTTTAAATGTAAATTAAAAATGATTCTTATACATTACAAAAAACAAAACATCATTGTCATTGTCTCATATTACAATATAAGTTTGAAATTTTATTTCTATATTTCATTCCAATTTAATTCTTCCATTACTAATAGCCTATAGCAAATTGGTTGCGTGAAAACTATACAAATGCTAGTCTATCTATATCTAGTATTATTTTTCATGTTGAACAAATTTTATTTTTTTCTAAATCTATATGAGAAATTTTTTTAAAAATTTGGAAAATCATTTATTTGTGTTGTGATTGGCATAGAAGCCCAAATACTATTTTGAGTAATAGAAATAAAATCAAGGGAAAAAATACGATGGAAGTAGCTGGCAATACATTAAGTGATTAAATTTTGGTTGGAAATTTGGTTATTAAACAAATATTTTTTTAATGTTAAACAAATAATATTTTTTTCTTTATGCAAATATTATAATGAAAATATAATATTTATATTAATATACTATGTGATATTTATATTAATATAATATGTGATTATTTTATTTTGATTCATATATATATATATGATATTTTGAATGTATATTAAATTATTAATTATATAAATTAGTAGAATTGTCATTATAATATATTTATGTTATATTATAGTAAAATGAAATATTAATTATATATATTTGTGTATAAATATTAAACAACCTTATGAAAATTATTTAATTTTTATTCATTATCTATATATATTTTAATAATAAAATTTATATTAAATTGTTGATTATACAATGTATAAATATTAACTATCCTTATCAAAATTATTTAATTTTTATTCATTATCTATATATATTTTAATAATAAAAATTTATATTAAATTATTGATTATACAAATTTATAAGATATTTATTTATGTTTCATTTTATTAATAAAATATTTGGAGTGGTAAAGAAAATGAGATCTATAAATTAATATTGTTATATTTGATTAAATTGTTGAATATAGAAATTTATAATGTATTTGCATTTATATTTAAAGTATTGTTATATTTGTAATTGTGAACTCAAAAATAAAAGTTGAAAGAAAACAATCCAATCCAATTATAAACTTAAAAATAATAAAAAATGTACTAGTAATCTAAATTCAATTTTTATTTTTAAGTTCACAATTTAGATTGTTATATCTGAAAGAAAACAATCCAATCTAATAAAAATAATTTGTATTTTTATTTTTAATCCACAGGTAATCTTAGAGGACATGCCCTTCCATGATTACTCTGTCTATACTGTATAGATTCTTTGTAAGCCTCCAATCCGTATAGAGCTTTTGTGATTGACAGGGTTGTTGTTTATCCATGGGTCCCATAAGTTTGTTTGGCCTGGTGGAGGTTATTAAAAATCTTCATTCATTCATTCGATCCTCAGTCCACAGGAAAACCGTTTCGTTATCGTCCTTGCTTGACAGCGCTTCCCATTAGGTTTCTTTCAACTTGTATCATCTTTCTACTGGAATTAATCTGCAATGCACGAATAAGGCTGCAAGAATCTGAGAATTTGACGATTCTCTCCTTGTCACATGTGTGATTCTGAATCTGGAAGAGCTTTGTTGCGTCCTCTTCTGAAGCACAACAGCAATAATATAGTGCGGCTTCATTTATGAGTATGGATTCGAGCATACAAGTGGAAGGGCCGATAATTGTAGGAGGAGGTCCTTCGGGGCTGGCCATGGCAGCCTGCCTAAGGGAAAAAGGGGTTCCTTGCATTATATTGGAGAAAGGTGATTGCATAGCTTCTCTTTGGCAGCATAGAACATACGATTGTCTCAAGTTTCACTTGCCCAAGCGCTTCTGCGAGCTTCCTTACTTTCCCTTTCCCAGGGACTTCCCCACCTATCCTACCAAGTATCAATTCATTCGCTACCTCGAATCTTATGCACAACATTTTAGGTTTAACCTACGCTTCAACGAGTGCGTGGAGTCGGCGGCTTATGATAAGAGCTGCGGAATGTGGAGGGTGCGCACGGTGAATTGTGGTGGGGAAGAGAGGAGATATATTTGCAGGTGGGTGATTGTAGCCACTGGAGAAAACGCGGAGCCTTGCGTTCCGGATATCAAAGGAATGGAGATGTTCAAGGGGCCGATCATTCATGCCAGCACGTACAAGAACGGTGCTGCTTTTCAAGGACAGAATGTGTTGGTGGTCGGCTGTGGAAACTCTGGCATGGAAGTCAGCCTGGATCTTGCCAATCACAACGCTAATCCATCCATGGTGGTCCGCAGCTCTGTAAGTTTAAGCTATCTATTGTCTTATAAGGGAACAATAAAACTGATTGTCATATTTATCAGAATAAACCAAGCCATCAATGTGTATAGTTGTTGCTAGTTTCGATGATATTTAAGTAGAGTGGTTCCTAATGATCCCAACAAAAAGGTCATGGATAACCAAGATAGTAATATGAAAGTGTGCAAAGGTAAATCTTTTGTATTTTATTTATTTATATTCTTCTATAGTCTAAAAACCTCTGTAAATCATGGGTTTTCTTGCACTATTTCGCCTAGGTTATTCTTAAACATCATCTAGTTCAACAGTCAAAGGTCAATTTCACCAATAAAAATAGCACAAATATTTACCACATTTTGATATAGACGAGGTTAAATTTGCTATTGATTGTTTGGCCATTGAACCAGATGATGTTTAAGTAGAGTGTTTCTGATATCAATCCTACTGACAATCAAAAGGTTACAATGAGTCAAAGATCATGCTAAGGTTGTAATGAGCCAAAATCATGCAAGTTCTTCATCGAATGGTTGCATTGAGTCAAGATCATGCAAGTTCTTCTCTTCATCAAATGGTTGCATAGAGTCAAGACACATGCAAGTTCTTCTCTTCATCAAATGGTTGCATTGAGTCAAGACACATGCAAGGACACATGCAAGTTCTTCTCAAGATCATGCAAGTTCTTCTCTTCATCAAATGGTTCAATTGAGTCAAGAGACATGCAAGGACACATGCAAGTTCTTCTCATCAAATGGTTGCATTGAGTCAAGACACATGCAAGGACACATGCAAGTTCTTCTCTTCATCAAATGGTTGCATTGAGTCAAGACACATGCAAGGACACATGCAAGTTCTTCTCATGATTTACAACTCATTCGATGTTCGATCTAGGTAATTTATGCTAGGAAATAAGGGAAGAGAGAAGGTAAATGCTCAAGCTTACCTCTTTTTATACATGATTTAGTGAATAATATAACACCTCGTGTAAATAGCCAACACATTGTCATGCCAGCTATTTAAAAAGATTTGACCCCCTAACCTATTAGTTTTAACAGAGACGATTTCACCGACTACTCTATTTATGCACATACATATGTAACCAACTTCTAGTCAATGTTGTTTCAACTATAGTTGATTTTAGAACTCATTAATTGGATAAGGTTTACCATTATATAAATAGCTTAAGGTGAACGTCATAAATGAATTTTGGAGGAACAAAATTCTTCTCTAAATTTCATTAATCCTAATCTTGTTGTTCTTAAGGATCCCTCGGAAATTATTCTTACTTTAATCTAAGATTTATATAGATCATCCTATCAAATTCATGTGAGGTTATTCAATGGGGGACAATGTTCTAGGATCTTGGATCAACCTCCTCATGTGAAATCTAAACACAAGTCTAATGAGAATCCTTAATTTCTCCTTCGCTTGTAATGGATTGTTTCTTATCCTGCTTATGGTCTCTTTGAATGTTGTAATAATGGCATGCTTGGCTTTTTTTAATAAAATTTTCTTAATTTTATCAAAAAAGCCTGAGCTAATTGATAAAAATATTGAGCTCCTTACAAAAAATTCAATACTTAGCTTCTAGAAGTCAAATAGTGGAAGACCAAGAGCCCCCACTTAGAATTTCACCTAAGATCTCACTTTAGGGATTTCAACATGGATCTCCATAATGAGAACCCTAAAAGAATTAATGATCAATGGGCATGAATGAAAGAGTTTGTTGCCTCTGATCATCCTTGCAGGTTGTTTGTAATCTAGTGTAGGTATTATAGGTGGTCTCTAATTATAGAGGAAGAGGAAGAAGTTCTTTTGACCTTAAAAGTATCCTTGATGTAGATATTAACATCTTGGAAATTATGAGTATGAATGTAAGAAGAAGAAATTTGACTTAAATAAGTTGAGGGCCAACTATAGTAAGGATTCTTTTGAACAGACAAAACACTCCACATTTTGTACATGTAACATGGAAAAAAGACATCATAAAGATGTGTTGCTTCTATATAGAGGCTAGTCAAATCCCTTAGGGATTCACCTCTAAAGCAATAAGTTATCGCATCCATGCATGTTGGGGTTTTTTTAAATAGCCAAATTGTGACCCAATATATTGCTTTAGTATTAGGTGGAAAGAGGATAATTTAATTAATGTGATACAAGTAGGTATTTGGAACTGAGAAGCGTGCAAAGAAGGGGGTGGGGTGTTTATAAGTGGCATTCCAAATCCTCTTCAAATCACTTTGCACATGTCAATGAGGCAAAGTTCCATTCACTATGTTGGTCTTGCCAAGGTCACGAAGCTATTTAAGTTTTCTACACCAAACAATCTTATAATGTGTCGGAGTCTTATAATCCCAGGACCACCTACTTAATCCTAACTTTAATGTATTTAAAGAGGAAACAATGGTCACACTAAGGTCATATTGTAAGTTTAATACAATCCTATCCATGTTTTCTATTTCTAGTTATTGGATACCTTTTAGTAATTTCATGACTCTAGGTTTTCCCACAATAAAGTGTCCCACTTGTGGGATGAAGTAAAAATATGAGTTTTAGAAAGCAAAATTTGTAGAAAAACCTTCAAATGAAGGTCCTTCATTGGAAGGTAAAATGCATGCCATGTGTAAAAAGGCTTCAAATAAAAGGGGGCCTTCGAATAAGCTAGTAAGCGAATTCGTACTTGCCAATTCCCAATAATTATTGGGGTAAAAAAAACCCTGCTAAAGACAGGTAAGGTTGCCCATTATTAAAAACCAAAATTTAAACTAAAACATAAAACAACTCTAAGGCTATATAGTGTACAAGTTTTCCATTTGGAGTTTTTGAGGATTTTGCATAGTACAAAAGGCACAAAAATGTAAAAAGAATAAAGGAAATGGGCAAAGAAACACCAAGTAGATTTAACATAGGAGATCAAACCAAAATTGCCTAGATACAAATGTGAAGGATAAAGGAGAAAGAAATGAATATGTAAAATTAAATAGTAAACAAAGTTTAATTTCACATTCACCGTAAAATGTGAAGGAAGATTTAACTAATTGCATCCGTGCAAAACTATTGGAAAAGGATAAAGAAATGATTTTAGACTGAACTTAAAAACAATAAACAATTGACAAACAATAGATGAAGCACAAAGTCTCAAAAGTTTTCTTCTTATTTCTTCAAAAAATTTTAAATACAAAGTATCATTTTTCCTTTATGTGTAGTGGTGTGAAGAGGCAAAAGGTCCCCTTTATAGTTTCTTTCCTATGTAGTGGTGTGGAAAGGCAAAATGTCCCCTTTATAGTTTCTTGGATTTAAAATAAATAGGTGAAAGTTGTTCACTTTCCCATATAACCATTTTCACCTCCTTCTTAATACTCTAAGAAATATTAAATAAAATTACATAGCTCCAAAATGAGTAATACATTATATAGCTCATTAAAATAAGTACGTTACAAACTTTAATAAAGCTAACTGGCGACAACGCTGAGCCTCGCGTTCCCGATATCAAAGGAATGGAGATATTCAAGGGGCCAATCATTCATGCCAACACGTACAAGAACGGTGCTGCTTTTCAAGGACAGAATGTGTTGGTGTTCTGCTGTGGAAACTTTGGCATGGAAGTCAGCCTGGATCTTGCCAATCACAACGCTAATCCATCCATGGTGGTCCGCAGATCTGTAAGTTTAAACTCTCTATTGTCTTATAAGTGAACAATAAAACGGATTATCATATTTATCAGAATAAACGAAGCGATTCATATTTATAGTTGTTCCTACTTGGGATGATATTTAAGTAGAGTGGTTCTTAGTGATCCCAATATAAAGGTCATGGATAATCGAAACAGTAATATGAAAGTGTGTAAAGATAAATTTTTTGTATTTTATGTATTTATTTTCTTCTATAGTCTAAAAACCTCATGCGAATCATGGGTTTTCACGCACTATTTCCGGGTGACAATCAAAGAGTTGCAATGAGTCAAAAATCTCATGCAAATCATGGGTTTTCCTACACTATTTCCAGTATCAATCCGAGTGACAATCAAAGGGTTGCAATGAGTTAAAAACCTCATGAGAATCATTTATTTATTTATTTATTTTCTTCTATAGTCTAAAAATCTCATGCAAATCATGGGTTTTCTCACACTATTTCTAGTATCAATCTAGGGGGAAGTCATTATTTTTCTACAGTCCATAATGTTGGAATTGCATGCTTTTGGATTTAACTGTGTAAGATATTATTTCCTCAATGTTTCGGATCACACTCAGTGTTCTCTTCTCTTGCTCTCTATCTCTTGATGATGGTTCACTAAGTGTGATCCAAAACATTGAGGAAATAATATCTTACACAATGTTTTGGATCACACTCAGTGTTCTCTTCTCTTGCTCTCTATCTCTTGATGATGGTTCACTAAGTGTGATCCAAAACATTGAGGAAATAATATCTTACACAGTTAGATCCAGAAGCATGCAATTCCATCAATCCAGGGGACAATCAAAGGGTTACAATGAGTCAAGATCATGTTAGTCCTTCTCATGATTTACAACTCATTCAATGTTCAATCTAGGTAATTGTAATGCTAGGAAATAAGGGAAGAGAGAAGGTAAATGCTCAAGCTTACCTCTTCTATATATGATTTAGTGGATAATATAATACCTCATGTAAACAACTGACACATTGTCATGCCAGCTATTTAAAAATATTCGACCCTATGACCTGTTTGTTTTGACGAGAATGACTTCATCGACTACTCTATTTATGCACATACATAAGTAACCAACTTTTGGTCGATATTGTTTCAACTATAGTCTATTTTAGAACTCACCAACTAGATAAGGTTTACCATAATATAAATAGCTTAAGGTGAACATCATAAATGAATTTTAGAGGAGCAAAATTCTTCTCTAAATTCCATTAATGCTAATCTTGGTGTTCTTAAGGATCCAAGGGACCTTATTCTTACTTTAATCTAAGATTTATGTAGATTATCCTATCAAATTTATGTGAGGCTATTCCATGGGAGACAATGTTTTAGGCTATTGGATCAACCTCGTCATGCAAAATCTAATCACAAGTCTAATGAGAATCCTTAAAATCTCCTTGGCTTATAATGGATTGTTTCTTATCTTGCTTCTAGTCTCTTTGAATCTTGCAATAATTGCATGCTTGGCTTTTTTTAATTAAAGTTTCTTAATTTTATGAAAAAAGGTTGAGCTAATTGACAAAAATATTGAGCTCCTTATGAACAATACAATACTTATATTTTAGAAGTCATATAATAGAAGACCAAGAGTCCCCACTTAGAATTTCACCTAAGATCTCACTTTAGGGATTTCAACATTGATCTCCATAATGAGAACCCTAAAAGAATTAATGATCAATAGGCATGAATGGAAGAGTTCATTGTCTTTGATCATCCTTGTAGGTTGTTTGTAATCTAGTTCAGGTATTATAGGTGGTCTCTAATTACAGAGGAAGGGGAAGAAGTTCTTTGGACCATAAAAGTATCCAATGTAGATGTTGACAACATCTTGGGCATTATGAGTATGAGTGAAAGAAGAAGAAATCTAAAGAAATCTGACCTAAATAAGTCAAGGGCCAACTATACTAAGGATTCTTTTAAATAGACAAAACACTCCACATTCTTTACATGTAACATAGAAAAAGAACATCATAAAGACGTGTTGAACATTTCTAGATAGAGGCTACTCAAACCCCTAAGGAATTCACCTCTAAAGCATTAATTTATCACACCCATGTATGTTGGGGTTTTTTAAATAACCAAACTATAATCTAATATATTTCTTTAGTATTAGGAGGAAAGGGGATAATTTAATTAATGTGATACAAGTAGGTATTTGGGGTTGGGAAGCATGTAGAGAAGGGGATGGGATGTTTATAAGTGGCATTCCAAATCCTCTACAAATCACTTTGCACATGTCAATTAGGGAAAATTCCATTCATTATGTTGGTCTTGCCAAGGTCATGAAGTTGTCTTTTTCTACACTAGATAGTCTTCTATTGTGTTAGAGTCTCATAATCCTTGGGGAACCTACTTAATCCCAACTTTAATGTATTTAGAGAAGAGAAAATATTGGCACTAAGGTCATGCAGGTTTAGTACAATCCTATCCAAGTTTTCTAAAACTAGCCATTGGACAACTTTTAGTAATTCCATGACTTTGGGTGATCCCATAATAAAGTGTCCCACTTGTGGGATAAAGCACAAAAATGAGTTTTAGAAGGAAAAATTTGATGATCACCTTCAAATGAAGGTCCTTAATTGGAAGATAAAATGCATGCCATGTGTAAATAGGCTTCAAATGAAAGGGGATCTTTGAATATGTTGGTAAGTGAATTGATACTTGCCAATTCCAAACAATTATTGGGGTAAAACCCTCTCCTGAAGATGGGTGAGGTAGCCCATTATTAAAAACCAAAATTCAAACCAAAAACTAAAACAACTCTAAGGCTATATACTATACAAGTTTTCCATTTGGGGTTTTTGAGGATTTTAAATACTTTTTACCTAAAAGTACAAAAGGCACAAAAATAGAAAAATAATAAAGGAAGCAATAAAAGAAACCCCAAGTAGATTTAACATAGGATATCAAACCAAGATTTCCTAGATACAAATGAGAAAGACAAAGGAGAAAGAAATGAGTATGTAAAATTAAATAGTAAACAAAGTTTACTTTCACATACAACATAAAAATGTTAAAGAAAATTTAACTAATTGCGTCCATGCAAAAATATTGGGAAAGGATATAGAAATGATTTTAAATTGAACTTAAGAGAAATAAGAAATTGACAAAGACTAGATGAGGCACAAAGTCTAGCCAATTTTCTTCTTATTTCTTCAAAACAATCTAAACACAAAGTCTCATTTTCCCTTTCCTATGTAGTGGTGTGAAGAGGAAAAAGGTCCCCTCTATAATGTCTTGGATTTACAATAAATAGGTGAAAGTTGTTCACTTTCCCATATAGCCATTTTCACCTCCTTCTTGAGACTTTACAAAATATAAATAAAATTACAAAGCTCTAAAATGAGCATACATTATATAGCTCATTAAAATAAGTACAATTGATACAAACTTTAATAAGGCTAACCTTATACTAAAATATTAAATCTTCATTTGAATTTGATGAGCATGTGGTTGTTGCAACATTTTGTCAAACAATTAGCCTTTTCTAGTTATAGGTAAACACTTTTGAGGTATTTTGTTAAATAGTTCACATGTCTTCTTAGTTTTTTAAATTTTACACACATATTTGAAGGATCATTTTGTCCAATAGTTCATGTGTAACCACCAAATATTTACTAGGATAGTCATCATATCATGAGCATTCCTCTATTTTTCTTTTGTTCTACATTACCATCACCTTGCTTGTAAAATTGAACCATATGAATGTTAATGCTTATGTAAACAACATCCTTATCATACAAGAGATTATTAAGATCTGACATTAGTACATAAAATATTTTCCATTTCTCATATCTAGTCCTTTTTACCTAGCAACTTTTTTCTCTTCCTTAATGTCATGTAATACAAGTTTACTATATAGGAAACTCCTTATTGCCCTAACAATGAAGATAACCTCTCCCACTTTGAATTGGGTTTGTAAGTTTGATTTATCTCCCACAAGCAAAGCATACATCTTGTTATTGACCTCAATCCAGTTGCATCTAGGAGCCTTTTTGACCCCTCTCATCTTTCATAATGTTTGGAATACCCTTTCAATGCCATCCCATCTACTAGCTCTAGCATATATGTTTGACAATAGCACATAAGGGTTAGCATCTTAAGTATCTAACACAAAAAAGGTGCTCCGCAACATGTTCACTGAACTATACATTGTTATAAATTCTACAAGCACTAAGCAAGGATGCTCATATTGTAGAATTATGTGTTACTGGCATTTTATTGATAAGCATTTGCACTTGATATTAATGTCCAACATGAGCTAGAAGGTCAACTAGGCAGCCATAGTAATTAGAGTTGCATGTGATTTGATAATTTTTAATCATGGAATTTAAGTACTACCACCCGTCATCAACTAGACCTAGCTCTAAGAGTTCCAATATTGACACATGTTGATAGGACACTAACCAATGCCTTTGAATCTGGATCCACTCCTACCAATTTTATTTCTTAAAAAGATTGATTGCTTCTTCAATTGTCCATTATGTATGTAACCTACAATCATTATATTTGATGAGACCACACCCTCATGATGTATTCTATCAAATAAAGCACATGCCTTCTCTACATATTCACATTTCACATACAAGTCAATGATGACATTGCCTACAAAAATATAAGACAGGTATAGACACGCCTAATTATTTTTCCATGAATCTCCATACCCTATTTTAGAGCTTCCAACCTAGCCTATGCCGGTAGAACAATGGAAAGAGTAAATTCATTGGCCAGAATACCTATCCTTTTCATTTCATTGAACAAAACTAAGGCATGCTCAAAGAGATAATTCCTAGCGTACCCTTCAATCATAATACTCTATGAAGCAGCACTTCATTCAGGCATCTCTTGAAAGAGAGTTGCAGCCTAGTCATACTTGTCCATTTAGTGCATAACCACAACATCTCTTTGAGGCATTTTGTCAAACACGTTGCATGCCTTATCTATGCATCTACATTCTGCAACTACAACATCAAATCTAAATCTACTCTTCGATTACATTTTGATGGATGTGCATATCCTGTTCCAAAGCACCCACTCTAGTGCAGGCATAGGAGGATTGCTGGCAAAGGACATTTATAAGTTGGATTGACATGTCAAAAGATTCGTAAAACCTTTTCAATAAATTCATATCCTTCACATGTCTGCAATCATGGCTTCCATGAGATGTCATTTCTTTGAGTGTTCTGCCAGATGATTCACATGCCTGTCAACGTTTCCACCTTTCACATACATTTCTTCCAACGCATTTCTAAATACAACATTACGTAAAAATCTTCATTACGTTCCAAAGCGCCATTAACATAGGTAGGAAGGATGGTGGCTAAGGCGTGGCTGAAAAGTTTATAAAGCTCTTCCTACAAATTCATTTTGTTCATATCCTGCAATCATGGTGTCCAAAACGTTTGCAATAGACCATGGCACTTATAAAACAGTTCACACACCTCTTTATACTTCAACGTCCTGCATGCACGTCCACCATGCTGCTTTAATAGATTTCTACTTTGCAGAGTTAGGGAAAGTAGAAACATGGAGTCACTTCGCAAAAGTGTGCACATATTCTTTCCTATCTTACTGAAGGGTGATCTATTTAAATATCATTCACTTCAATGATCAAATAGTCAATAGCAATTTTACATCTCATTTACAATAAAAAGTGGCCAATATTTGTCCTATTTTTATTGGCCAAAATTGACCTTTGGCTGTTGAAATGGATGATATTTAAGAATAGCCATGGGCGATTGTGTTTTGCTTTCACACCTCCACCACTTTAAATATAATTCTTAATTTTTAGCCTATCTTTCTCCTTAGTATATAAATAAGTGGGAACTGGGAGTCTAAAATCAATTTCCACACTTCCACCTTTAAAATGAAGTTCTAACTTTTGCCAATTTTTAGGACTTTGGGAGGCATAATCATGTTTGCAATTTGTAACTATGCATTACAAGTCTTCCCTTATGTTTTTGTCTTCAATCTATAAACATTATAGAATCTTAGGGGCTAAACTGTCTTTGTGTTGTAATTTTGTCGAATGACTCCCACATAAAAATAAGTCATTTAAGCTGTTTTTTTAAGTTTGTAGGATGGTGGGAATCTCATGTAGCTTGCAATTTTTTTTGCATGTAAAATTTGCAAATTAAATCTGCAACTCCCAACTTGGTTCATTAAATAGACAAATTTAAACTCATGAACATACCTTATACCTTTGAATTATGTCAATGACTTCGCCTAAAATCTTTTAAACAACACTACCAAGGTAAATTAATATTACACTTGTGGATCTCACAAACGAACAATTCAGCTGATCATACATTTAAAATTTTGCTAAATTTAATAAAGTTGCACTTGGAAATTGACTCATGGTCATGTGTAACTGTAAATTGTGAATTGTAACTTTGCAAATTATGAAATTGCAAGTTGCATTAAACTTTTATGACTCCACATGTTTATTAACTAATGTAGCTTCATTTATTTATTATTTGACTTTAAATCAATGGGAATAAGTGAAAATACCATTATGAACCCATCTTAGAGATTTCTAGGGAGAACATGCACTATGCAAGAACTTGCAGCCATGTGTTGAAACTTTAAATAACTATAAATTCACATGTGTGAATCAATTGTAATTGTATTTAGAATTAAGATTATCCTAAAACCAACACATCCAAACCTCAAAAGATCCACTTTAAGGTTTGTTGTCAAGATTTCCAAGCCATCTTGTGACTTCATGAAACTACAAACTCTGAAAGATCTAAAAGTGTCTAAATGTAACCCCAAGACTATGTACCTATCAAACTGCATGAGAATCCTTTGTGTTTCTAGCACTGAGGTTTGATAAAAAAATTTATGACCTTCACACAAATTACCAAGATGATTGAGATTGGTGACTCAATTTAGATAATCTTGCAACACTTTTATGTGATTGAACTTGACTCTGGGTCACTTGCAACTATTACAAACAATTGATGTTTTTTTAAAAAAATTTATGGAGATCATCCACAACATCATTTTTGGTACCCAATATAGGAGCATGAGCCTTAGGCTAAACCTCTTCAGCTGAGAGCCAAGGACTGGGGGATATCCATTCCACCAAATTATTTGCTTGGGACACGATCTTGGCCTCATCCCTTATGGTGTTGGGGACCTTGCACTTAGCAAGACTTGATCCCTGGGGAGCTCATTTAGAACCTTTTAGCTTCACTAGCAGACCAAGGACCCTTTGACACAATTGATGATTTTTGGCTTGATAGGTAATTTGACACTTCAAAATGATTGAGAACATTCACAACCAAGACTTATTGATGTAGACATTAATTTTTTTGACTTGATCAAGACAAGACAACAAAGAACTCTCACATACGACTTAAAATACTAACACAAATTTTGACAAAATGACTCAATGACACATGTCAATTTAGAGAATGCAAAAAGTCTAAATTTGTTAATGTTTAAAATGAAGATAATAAAATGAAGGTTCTTTCTCCATTTTTAAATTTTGTGCATTCAAAGGTCTTTATGCTACCTTCCTCATTTTGCTCACCTAGTTTTTAGAAGAATTTTTATTTCAAAGAAAGGGTTGAACTATCAAATAGAGTCACAATGGCATGAGATTTTGCAAGATTGTAGCCTTCATAGTAAGATTTCTAAAAGGTATAATTTGTAATATATTTTCTTTAATCATTTTATTTATTTTTATTTTCTATTGAGCATTGGTTTTTTAACCAAACATAAAGGTCTCTATTCAATGCATGTGAATTTTTTAAAATATTCTTAAAAAAATGTGTACACTTCGTATCAATGTCCTTGTTTGAGCAAAAAAAAAAACCTAGATATTAACAAAAAAGTGTTATGGAATAACATCACTCTAAATTATAATTAATTTGAATTAAGAAATTAATAATAAATAAAATATGCAAAAAAAATAATTAAAAAATGCACACACTAGATATCAGTGTTAATAATCTATGTCTAAGAAATTGTGAATTTATCCTATTTCTAAAAAAGTTGTTGTGGAATAATATCACTCATTAAAAATACTATAAAGTATAAAAAATAAATTATTAAGAATATTTTTAAAATGGGAGAAGATTATTTTAAGTTTTTGAATATATATATATTCAAAATCTACACATGAAATCTCAAAAATTACTAATTCACATCATCTTCAAATTCTCAACGCTTTGCTTGCTATAAATGATAAAAAGTAAAAATTTAGTTAAAAGTGCTTATTTCAATGTCCCACTTAGGCCAAAAAGTCAAATACACTATTGTGGGATCACCCCCTACCTAGAAGAATCACTAGGTATCTCTAAAACCCTCATTATAATTTATATTAATATGTATAGTATAATTAGAATATATTATTAAGGGGATTTATTGTTAGAGGTGGTGTGGCAAGAGTTTGGAGGTTGAGATGTATAAGTGTTTTCTAATCAAATCTTTATACAAGATGACATATTTGCCATAGCTCATCTAGGTTTTCTATGTCAAGGTTTTAGTGTATGGGACGACAGTCAAAACTAGTTTTGATTTAGATGTAGGTCTAGGTAGTGCCCTTGGTTGATAGAGTAGAAACAATAAGGAGATATATAAATGTAAACAAAAAATAGGTACATAGCATACCTAGTGAAAATAAGGAGTATTTTAATTATACTTGTGTATATAGAGGGGGTATCGAAAACATAAATTTGAGGGGTAGATATGAAGTTAAAAGTGTTTATTAGTACCCTATAAATGCATGTTCTATGGCATTGGTTTATTAAGTGATTCATTAAAGCTCAAACCATATGATAGATGATACTAATCTTCTTGTCAAGTTAAATGAATCTATGAATCTATGAGAAGCAATGAAAAATGTGGTGATGATTAATAAGTTGATGTGATGGGCAAATGCACCATTATGAAAAGACAAGGAAGGAGAAACTACATATACTCATGATACAATGCATGTGCTAAAATTACAAGATAACTTTTGAGTGTTGAACAACTCATATAAAAAATTATAAAGTTGTGTTTGAAGATAGTTGGTACAAAATATTTGATATAGTAGATAATTGTCATCTTGTAGCAAAGGCTTTGAGCAATGACAAGGAATAAATTATTCCTTTGACTTTATTTCCTAGTAAAGTGCATGCCCTCAAAGCAACCACAAATGATTCATGGTTATGACACAAATTCTTGGGCATCTAATATTTCAAACATTAAAGGTGCTTCATAAGAAGCAAATAGTGAAAGGAGTTCTAGTAATATAGGTAAGAGAAGAAGTGTGTTCGAGGTGTATACTTGGCAACTAGAAATGATATAGTTTTCTAGTGAACAAATCATTAAGGAAAAAATCTTCTTTAATTTGTGCATGCCAAAATTTATGGAGATATGTAGGAGCAATCCTTGAGTAAGAGTTTTTAATTTTTTACTAATGATTTATCTCACCACACTTGGATCTATTTTCTTAAGAAAAAATTAAAAACCTTTCTAGGTAATGGTTGAAAATTAAAACAATTACTTTCTTAAAGTGCTCAAAACTGCTAGAGGGGGAGAATTCACTTCAAGAAACTTTGATTTTTATAGTGATCATGGCATCAAGAGATAGTTTATTCCTACCTAAACCCCTAGAAAAAAGGTGTGGTGGAAAAAAATAACCATACCATTATGGAAATGACATGAAGCATGTTAAAGGAAAAAGACCTTCCCAATAATCAATGGGTGGAAGTAGTGATGATGACAATATACATCGTGAATTATAATCCCACTAAATTAGTGAAGAACATCATTCCAAAGGAAGCTTGGAATGGCCATAAGCTTTTTGTTTTTGAGTTTTTAGCTATCTAGCATATGAAAATATATTCTAGATTAGAAGTGGAATACATTGGATGAAAAATCTCAACTTTGTAGTTTTTTAGTGATATTCTTGTTGGAGCAGCCAAGATCTAAATGTAAAATCTAATAACTTCCACAAATGAATATATACAACTACAAGCCAAAATACTATCATAAAAAGTGAATAATATCTTACATGAAAACCCCTATTTATATAGACTAGGGTGAGATGAGAAGATAGTTGAGGAATGTAACCACCTTACATGTGCATAAGACAAGTGTACCTGATGTGTCATGTGCACATGAGATAGGTGTCTCTAAAGCTATGTAAATTTGTCACATCTTTATGAGGTGAGACAAAAAAGAAAGTTCCTACTTAACAAGTGTGAATAAGACTCTCCTATATAGGCTAAAAGATAACTAGTTGTATAATGTCCTTATTTACACTAACACCATGTTAAATATAACATAGGGAGAATATCTAACAATAAAGATGGGTCATGTCTATGAGGCCATGTTAGGTACCCATGTACAAACATTTTCTCACAAATAGAGTAAAGGAGGAAACCCAATAGGAAATAAAACTTCTCTCTAAAAGAGAAAAGATACATGAAAAATGTATAAGAGAAGAAGAAAGAAGGACTTAACATGACTCCTCAAGGACTACTTCTAGCACAAAATTACAATAAATGTTCCTCCCATAGGAGAGAAAAAGAGAGAAGGTCTAGGCTACCCACCCTGCTCCAAAGGTGAGAAGGACACCATGCAATGGAATGCTGCCTCCCAAAACTAACATGAAAAGAGAAACCATTCCACCTCCCCTTAGATTGACTCATGTAGTGTTGGTAGATGCTCAACACTAGATGCTAATGATGATTCAGATTGTTGAACAACTTTCTCTCCTTGGGAAGAAATAAAACTACATATGTGTGCAATATATCTTCCCATTTTGAATAGGAATATGTAGGAAGAAGAATGAATGGCTTTGAATTTGGTACATGATCCGAAGATGATAATGAAGCCCTAAAAGATGTCTTCAAACATGCTACTTAAAGGTTTCCAATTCACTATCAAATAGTGATGAAAGAAGAGGAGGATGAAGAATAATCATATCTAAAGAATATGATGGTCATGCAACTTCATCAAAGATATCATCAAATAGAAGATAAATATCCTCAATCGTGTCTTCCAAATTGGGTCAAAGTTCAAAGTGATATCACACTTTAGGACAACTTATCAATATAAATGAATTTAAGTATTTATAACTAAAAGTCAATTTTAGTGAAACATATGTTCTCGCTGGATTCACTCTAGATAAATTAGATTTGGGCCAAAAAATTTCTAACTAGAAGTGTCCACTAAATACATATGTAGCATCACTTTGGGTCTAATTTATCCAAAAAATGAGATTATCTTAAAAACCTGATGTTCTAATAACTCCTATTCATGTAAATATTTTTTTAAAAAAATCTTAAATACCCTTTTGTAGATCTACAAGTGTAGATCAAGTAAAACTATTATTTTTAATATTTAAATTAGTGTTTATATTTTCTTTTTTATTTTTACTAAAAGTAGGTCATCATCACCAAAATATAATGTTGATTGTCCTCTTAAAAAAAACACTAAACATTATTTAAAAAATAGGATGTACTAGAGGAGAGATTCCATGTTAAGATGATATATATTTTTTTCCTATTTTAGATAAATTTCGTTAGGGCAAAAGTTGGCATCCCATTGAAATAGTTATCTTTTCAGTACACACAACTTCCATGATTTATTTTATGAAATGTATTTATAAAAATAGAGAAAAAATTTATCCATGTACTAAAGTTTTAGGTTATAAATACCCTAAAAAAATTGAAGGAAAAAAAAAGAAATTTACTACATAAAGAGAAACATCCCACTTAACCCTATTTTTTAGTGCATTTTATTAGCAACTAAATTATAGTGTCAATTTTACAAAAAAGTACATTTAAATATTTTTTAATCTTTTTTAAAAAATACAACCATAAAATACATAAAAAAATCTACATTTTGTTAGTTTACATCATTTCAAAATTTAAAACATATCTATCACTTTGTAGTGATTCAAGTGAAAAAGTTTGATCAATGTTGGCTATTAACTTTATAAAAGTGTGGCATGGCTTTAAACGTTTACCTAATTAGAAATGTGGGACTCTATAAACAAGGATGATATGTCTAGTAGAAATGTGTCCCAATGAGGTGGATCTAGAAAAATGATATCAATATCCTACTACAAAGAATCACTGGAAGCCATAGATGGATCAACACTAGATTCAGATGTAGCAATAGGTGATGATGGGAGAGATGATATCAGAATGCAAGTCATCAAAAGACATTGCTCATCCCAAATTGTGTTGTTGTCTCACAAGGTGTTTGAGGAAGACCATATGATGATTCTGTAGGTGTTGGATTAAAATGATCAAGTTGATGAAGGGGGTATATCACAAAACACACAACAACAAAAATTGAACACATAAAATAGAATGATCTTTTATTGATATGGGAAAAAAATTTACATTACAAAAGCTCAAATACAATCAGAGGATGAATCCTCTACAGGTTGCATCACATTACAGAGCTTCCTATCTCAAGACTTTGGAATCTTCAACCTTCTATAACCCCAAATCAGCTAGGGTTTCTATTTTCTCGCCTTTTCTTGACTCTACACTTTCCCCCTTATATCTACTACTACCCAGGGTTCTCAAAAATAGTCATAAATAGCCCTTTTTGGTAGCCTCTAGCTAAATTTTGAAATTTCCAACTCCCTCCAAAAGTAGGTCAACTTTCGGAAAGCATAACTTTTGATCCGGGTGTCCAATTGACGAGCCGTTTTAAGCACCGGAAAGATCACAAAGTGAACTATCAAACCAGAAATCCATAAATAGATTTTTGTCAACTTTTTAGGATGTTATGGGATGTTTTAGTGCCTCATATCTAGTTTCAAAAATTTTCAGGGGTTTTTTGGAAAATGAAAACTTTAATAACTTTCATCTCACAAATGATCTTTGCCTAATTCCTTCACCAAAGGTCTTATATTTCATTTATGAAGCTTCCTATAAATTTTTTCTTTAATCCATGCCCAAATGCAAACTTTCCAGAAATGGCAGTTAAACTTTCCAAAATTAACAGTTGCTATTTTTAACAGTTTGGAAAAACTAAAAGTCCTACATCATTATTCAAGTGATTATGGAACCAAAAATACTAATTATAGAAATAAATGAAAACAAATTCAATTATTTTGAATGAACATCTTTTGGGCGATACAAGATTGCCCTTACACCATTGGATGTTCCTACATCAGACACCCAGAGTAATTTTAGAAGTGACCCTATCACGTCTCAGGTGTTTGTTTGAGGAAAACCCAAACGGTCAACCTCTTCCTTAGAAAACCAAGAAGAATATTCATCAAACCTTCCTTTCCATTTCACCAGATATTCTTCATATTGCCTGTTCTGAGTACTTCTTCCCACATGGCTATCCAAGAGCTCTTCTATCTCCTCTGTTGAAGTAGACACCAGAATACTCCACTGTCCTTCTATTGGTCCATCCTTTGTGCCACCTTCATGGTATTCTGTTAAATCAACAATGTTGAACACATGTGAAATGTTGATCCCGCTCGACACCTCTACCTCATATATGTGTTTCCTGAATCATGCTTCTTCAGGATTCTGCATGGTCCAAATTTCCTCATTTGCAGCTTATTATATGTTCCAATTGGTAACTTTTCTTTTCTCAAGTGAACCATGACTTCATCTCCTACCTGAAACTCCTTATATCTCCTCTTCTGATCTGCCTTAGCCTTGTAATGAATATTCATCTTATTAATGTGCTTCCTCATCTCTTCATGCAAATTCTTTAGGTGTTCTGCAAAGTCTTCGGCTTCAGCACTTTTCTTTTCTCCCTTGTCCAGCTCCCTTAACTCTGAAGCATTTCTTAGACTATTCCCATATATAATCTAGAATGGTGATTTACCTGTGCTCCTATTGACAAAATTGTTGTAAGAAAATTTTGCCTAAGGTAGAATCAAATCCCATCCCTTGGGCTTATCTCCTACTAAGCATCGTAGCAAGTTATCCAAACTCCTATTCACCACTTTCGTCTATCCATCAGTCTATGGATGGTGTGCAGAACTGAACTTCAAATATGTCCTCAACTTCTTCCATAATTTCCGCCAGAAATAACCAACAAACTTGGTATCTCAATCTAAAACTATGCTCCTAGGTAGACCATGTAGTCTTACCACCTCCCTGAAAAATAACTCTACAATATGAACAACATCATTAGTCTTCTTGCAAGGAATAAAATGTGTCATCTTTGAGAATCTGTCCACCACCACAAAAATGGGATCATGTTCTCTCTGTGTCCTTGGTAAACGAAGAATAAAAACCATACTAATATCATCCCATGGCTTCTCCAGTATAGGTAATGGCTAATATAGCCCTATATTATGACGTGTTCCTTTTTCCATCTAACATGCTCTATAACTTTGCACAAATTTCCTCACATCTTGTTGTAGTTGTGGTCCATAATAATTCTCATCAACAATAGCAATGGTCTTGTCTCAACCAAAGTGTCCATCTAATCCCCCACTATGATTCTCCTTAATCAAGTTCTCTCTCATGGAACTCCTTGAAATGCACAATTGACTTCCTCTAAACAACATGCCATCTTGGATTATGAAATCCAACCACTTTGTCCTGTCCAAAGTAATAGGTTCCAAACAAGCTTTCCAAGCCTCCGCAAAATCTGGATCTTCTGGATAAAAACTTTTGAACTCATCAAACCCAACAACCTCTATCTTCATTTTTGTCAACAAATTTCGCATTCTTCTCAAGCCATCTGCAACTTTGTTTCACTTCCCACTCCTGTGCTTCAAAACAAAAGTATAACTCTGCAAAAACTCAACCCATTTTAAGTGCCTCTAATTTAACTTTCCTTGACTATTAAGATGCTGCAAAGCTTGATGATCATTATATAAAACAAACTCTTTTGGAAACAAATAATGTCTCCATTTCTTCAAAGCTTGAACTATTGCATAAAACTCTTGATCATAAACAAAATACTTTTTCTTGGCATCATTAAGCTTCTCACTAAAATAGGCAATGGGCTTACCTTCTTGACTCGAAATAGCTCCTATAGCACTACCACTAGCATCACAATCTAGCTGAAATACCTTATTGAAAACTAGAAGTGCCAAAATAGGTTGCTCTGTGGCTTTCTGCTTCAATGTATCAAAACTCTTGTTTGCCCCTGTAGTCCATTTAAACTATTTTCTATCCCCTCTCATTGTCTGAGTTAGGGGTGCACAAATGCTACTAAAATTCCTAATAAACTTTCTGTTAAAACTTTTCAAACCATGAAAAGATCATACCTCTGTAGTACTCCTTGGTGTAGGTCATTCAATGATAGCCCTCACCTTCTCTGGGTCCATCTTAAGACCTTCCTCTAAGACAACAAATCCCAACTATACCAACTCCTTTGTAAAACTACATTTCTTCAGATTAATCAACTTCTCCTCCCTCAGCTTCTCTAGAACTCTTCTAATATGCATTAGGTGCTCATCCCAACTCTTACTAAAAATCAAAATGTCATCTAAATAAACAATAACAAAACTACCCAAAAATTCTTTCAATACCTCGTTCATAAGCTGTATGAATGTGCTCAGTGCATTGGTTAGCCCAAATGGCATGACTAACCACTCATACAAACCTTCCTTTATCTTAAAGGCTATCTTCTATTCATCTCCTTCTCTAATGTAGATCTGGTGATACCCACACTTTAGGTCAATCTTCATGAAGTAATTGGCTCCACTGAAACAATTCATTATGTCATCCATTCTTGGCAATGGAAAATTGTACTTGATTGTGATCTTATTGATGGCTCAGGACTCTATACACATTCTCCACTATCCATCTTTCTTTACTGCTAGTACTATAGGCACCACACATGGACTTAGGCTCTCCCTTATCAGTCCCTTCCTCAACAACTTCTGAACTTGTCTGTTCAGCTCTTCATTTTTTGCAGGGCTCATTCTGTGGGCTGCCTTATTCGGTAAACTGGCTCCTAGTATCAAATCTATTTGATGACTTATCTTCCTCACTGGTGGTAAACCTTCTGGTACATTATCAGAGACAACATCCCGAAATTCTTCCAACAAATCTAAGACTTCTACTGGTACATCTTAACATTTCTCTTAACTAATCTTAGGTATTAATGCAAAGCAATGACGCTCAAGCTTCATACCCTCGAAAAATTTCCTACCATCTACAAAATAGATTTTGGCAGTACTACATACCTTTTCTTCCACCTCCTTCAAGGGATTCAACTTATGATGAAATCCATCATTTGTTAGGGAATATGTGTTTGCATGGCCATCATGAACAGCACATCTATCATACTACCACAGCCTCCCCAATAGCATATGACATGCATCCATTGGTATGATATCACACAGAACCTCATCATGGTAGTCCCCAATCTCGAACTTCACTAAACACTGCTCATTGACCAAAGCTCTATGGTCCTTCTACAACCATGCAATCTGATATGGATGTGGATACTTTCTTCTTATCAACTTCAACTTGTCAACCATCTCCTCTAAAACAAGATTCTCAATGCTTCCACTATCAATAATAATATCACAACACTTACCTTCACATTTGCACCTTGTCCAAAATAAACTCTTCCTTTATTTGGGTTCTTTCTCCTCATTCAATAAAGTTCTTCTGACAACTAGGGTTTCCCTCCTTTCAGTATCTTCAAAAATCTTAGAGTGTGCATCTTTATCTACATGTACAACTTGTGCATTACCTTCAGGTCTTCTATTCATCCTTCCTTGATGTTGTGGACACTCGTATGCTTGAAGCCCTTCTTCTACACATTGGAAACATGTTCCCCTAAAACCTCCTCTTCCAATTCCTTGCCCAAGTCTACCTCTTCCTCTTCCTCTTTGTTCACCATTATTCTGGTCACGAGGGCAGTAGGTATTATCTCCTCTCTGATTTCGACTGGTGCCAGCTTCTTCACTTTTCTTTGGATCTTCATTTTGGCCTCCATAGGGTCTTCCACCAGTCCTTCCACCTTGACCTCTTCCCCTTTTCTTACTATCAAATCTTTTATTTAGCTTCTCTTCCACCTTCAGGGAAAACTGGTACACATCTTCTATGGTGGTCATTTTGACCAACCTCAGCTCCTCTTGAATACTTGGCCTCAACCTATTGATATAATAGGCTACCTTCTCCTTGTTGGCCTCTACATGGCCTGTCCTAATAGCAATCTTATAAAACTCTTCTGTATACTCCTTAACAGACTTGTTACCTTGCTTTAGTCCTTGTAGCTTCTTCAACAACTCCATCTCATAGTCCACAAGAATGAAATATTTCTTCAATTTCTCCACCATCCGATCCCATTTGGTGATCTTTTCTTTTCCTCTCCTATTCCTCTCTAACTGGACCTCCTTCCACCAAATACTGGCATGGCCCTTCAACTTTGTTTTTGCAAACTTGACTTGATCTCGGTCCTCCACATATTCATACTTGAAATACTCCTCCATGTCATTGATCCAATCAATAAGCTGTTTTGGATTCAAATCTCTAGAATATGTAGAAACTTCAATCTTGGGCCTCTTTCCAATCTTAGAAATGGCCCTCAACAACCTAACTTCTGCAAGATCTCCTACAACTTATTGTTCTTCCTTAGATAGCTCTTCTTTAGCTTCATTTTTTCTTTCTTCTCTTGTTCTCAGCTCAAACCCTCTTCACAACTCCTCTTGCAATGCATCAATTTGCCTTTGTAGGGCTCTAAAACCCTCTTATGTCAAAGCATTCCTCCCAATATGATTTCTTCATGGAGGCATCTTGTTCTCTGTAGCAAACCCACAACCTCAGGTGCTAGTGCAAACTACCTCACGGTCAGCGATCTATCTACACACTCAGGAACCCTTGCTCTAATACCACTTGATGAAGGGGTAAATCACAAAACACACAACAACAAAAATTGCACACAAAAAATAGAATGATCTTTTATTGATATGGGAAAATCATTTACATTACAGAAGCTCAAATACAATCAGAGGATGAATCCTCTACAGGTTGCATCACATTACAACTTCCTATCTCAAGACTCTAGAATCTTCTACCTTCTGTAACCCCAAATCAGCTAGGGTTTCTATTTTCCTACCTTTTCTTGACTCTACACTTTCCCCCTTATCTCTACTACTGCCCAAGGTTCCCAAAAATAGTCATAAATATCCATTTTTGGTGGCCTCCAGCTATATCTCAAAATTCACAACTCCCTCCAAAAGTAGGTCAACTTCTGGGAAGCATAACTTTTGATCCGAGTGTCCAATTGATGAACAGTTTTAAATGCCAGAAAGCTCACAAAGTGAACTATCACACTATAAATCTATAAACAGATTTCTATCGAATTTTTGGGATGTTATGGGATGTTTTAGTGCCTCACATCTGGTTTCAGAAATTTTCAGGCTTTTTTCAGAAAATGAAAACTTTAATAACTTTCAACTCAAAAAATTATCTCTGCCTAATTCCTTCACCAAAGGTCTTATATTTCATTTACGAAGGTTCCTATAAATTTTTGCTTCAATCCATGCCCAAATGCAAACTTTCTAGAAATGGCAGTTAAACTTTCCAAAAATAGTAGTTTACTATTTTTAGTAGTTTGGAAAAACTAAAAGGCCTACATCATTATTCAAGTGATTATGGAACATAAATACTAATTATGGAAATAAATGAAAACAAATTCAATTATTTTTAATGAACATGTTTTGGGTGATGCAAGAATGCCCTTACACCACTGGATGCTCCTACATCACAAGTAAAGAAATGCTACTATTTAGAATAAGTTGCTTCATTTCATCAATTTGTCTTTGAATACAATCATCTTCAGTATGTCTTTGATGTCCACAATAACCACATTGTATCTTCTATTTATTAGGATGATTATGAAGAATACTCAAAGGGAAAGGATTTAGTGTGGGAGACATGATCTCAAAACCAACAAATAGAAACACTAGATTACACCCCTTAATTAATTAATAAATCCCCAATAAATTTGTAGTGATGTGGCACTTTATATGTAGTGCATGTACAATTACCACTAGGTGGATTTGATGTCATATGTTTACAAAATCTTAAAATATAGGTATATGTTGGAAGTACAATTTTGAAACATTGTCAAGAAAAACCAACAACACCACTATGAAAAGTTTGAAAATTAGGCACTTTAAAAAATAGGACCCAAAAAGGAATCCATATGTGCCTCAACAAGCCCTTGGAAGTTTCAAAAATAGCAACTACATAGGTTACCCTTGAGAATCTATGATTTTAAACAATTTGTAGACCATATTTACAAATTGATCACACCATGACATAGAGCACAAAAAGTTACCCTAAATAAAAATAATGCTTTGAAAAATGATTTTTTTACAGCTAAGAATGAAACTCTTGAAGTTGAACCAAAATTACAAATTGGCCAATGGTGAGGGATCAAGAAATTTGGGGGAAAAGGACGACATCAACATGATGTCAGTAATAGAATATTTTCAAAATATGTTAGCAGTGAGGTGGTAGTTAGCATAAAATGCTATAATTATAGCAAATGTAACATAAGATGGTAAAGGCTACAAAAGGTTAGCAGTTAACATAAATTGATGTTAACATAAACAAGTAACAAAAAATGCTAGTTTGAGATCCTAGTAGTTAGGAGGAAACTACAACCAGGTGAGAAGAATTTGATTGTGATTGTAATAGTGACCATGGCAATTTTGAAGACTGGGCAATAGAAGATGTGAAGTTGTGTTGGGAAAATTAGTGGTGATTTGGAGAAAATGATGATTGAATCTTGGGTGTTGGTGACCATAAGGTTTTGATAGTGTCATTGACTAGTTGAAACTCGACTGTAGTTTGATTAGTTGAAGTTCTAGGAATGGAGATGTCTCTTGTTGATGGTTGAAGGGGTTTGAAGCAATGACTAAACTAGATCAAACAATATCCAAAGCAATGTTTAATAGTTACAAGAATTAATTACAAAAAAATATCCATGTGACTGCTGTGAGGGTAGGAAAATGATGTTGCCAACACAACCTCAAGATCCCAGAAAAATGACCATGATCTTGACCAAAAAATTGAACTTGCAACCTTTACGAAAACTCTAGGTGACCTCTCCCAAGCACCACCTCCAAAGTGGGTGAATCATAGGAGAAAAAAGATTGATCCAAATGAATAATCACACCCAAATGATGAAACCCTTAATGCCAAATAATCTTGAAATTGCTAATTGATTTGATAATTTTTTCTTAGTTTTACAAAAAAAATTCCTTTCATGCCAATTTTTTTGTGTGTAGATACATTATTATGTATAGGGCTATACAATCATATAGTATAAGGACATAGGGGGCCAAATCATTTTTGCAAAAAATGTTTGTGTCAAAAATTGATGAAATGATAGGCAATCTTAGCTATCTCGAGCCTTTTGGACTCAATGAAAATGTCTATTTGGCTCCACAAGGCACATTTGATATGGATTAGTGTAGGATTCAATAAAAAATGGGAAGGGATCATCTGTAATTTGTGGATCTAATACCACTTTGGAGCAATCAAGATCTGAATGTAAAATCCAATAACTTCCACAAAAGAATATGTGCAACTACATGCCAAAATAATATAGTAAAAATTGAATAATACATCACATGAAAACCCTTGTTTATATAGACTAGGTTAAGATGAGAAGATGGCTAAGGAGTCTAATCACCTTGCATGTGCATAGGACAAGTGTACTTGATGTATCATGTGCACATGAGATATGTGTCTCTAAAGGTATGCGCATTTGTCACATCCTTATGTTGTGAGAGAAAAAAGAAAAAAGTCCCTAAGTGTGGACTTAACAAGTGTGAATAGGGCTCTTCTAGACAGGCTAAAAGCTAACTAGTTGTATATTGCCCTTATTTACACTAACAATTCTAGTGGAACTAATAGTTATAGATTTTATAATATTGTAACAATGAAATAGATTATGTTAGGATATGTTTTTCAATAAAGGGGAAGTGTGGCAATGGCAAGATGCACAATAAAGAACATTAGTAATTGTGAAAATAGAAGATGGTGGTGTTCCTCCTCTTCCCATAAGCTCTATGGTAAGATTGGCCTTTTGTGGAAACTCAAGTTCATGTCTTCCAAGATCAAGTTTTCCCAACAACCCAAATTTTAGCGATAGTTCAATTTATTCTTTATAAAACTTGTGCTTCACCAATTCTAAGTGCAAGTTCAACATCAAGTCCAAATTCTCTCAAAAAGGTAAGAATCTAGAGTGAAATTTATCAAAGGAGTACTAATATGAACTGGGTTGTTAATTTTGCTTCACTTACTCAAACCCAAGTTGAACCAACTATATTTAAATAAGTAACAAAAGAGAAAGTATGGATTGGTGTTATGAATGAAGAGATGGAAGAAATTTATAAAAATAATACATGGGAACTAGTGTAGCTTCCAAAATATGAATAGACAATTGATGTCAAATGGATCTATAAAGTAAAATATCATGTTGATGCTTCTATGAAATAGCACAAGACTTGTTGTCAAGGGGTTTCCACAAACACCTAGAGTAGATTATTTTGAAACCTTCACTCTAGTTGCAATACTTGACACCATCAATTATGTGTTTACAATTACTATATAATACAAGCACGAATAGTATGTTGGATGTGAAATTAACATTCCTCAATGACTATAGTAGATAAGTAAGTCTATGTGGAACTACCAATTGACTATGAAACTCAAGGTAAAGAATAATTGTTGAAGAAATCCCTAAATGGGTTGAAGCAAGATGCTCATGCTTGGTATGCGAGGATTGACAATTATTTCTTGAAGAGGGTTTCAATAGAAGCAATTTAGATCCAGCTTTGTAAGTAAAACATGTTGGTAATGGAATTCTTATTATTGGCCTTTACATTGATGATCTTATTTATATAGGTAAACATTAAAATTCTAATGGAGGATTTTTAGGAAAAAATGACATAAGGATTTGAAATGTTTTTGATATTATAAGGTGGAAAACTAGGGGCCAATCCCTTACAAAACATAACCCAAAAAGGGCAAAAAAGGCTAAAAAAACAAAATGAGCCAAAAACACCACTAACAGCCTACATACAGCCAAAATACAATAAAAAGATACTAACAGCAAAAAGATAGCGAACAGAAAGAATAGAAAAACTAGGAAGGGATGCCCTCCTCTCCCTTAGAAAGAAACTCTAGCATTTTGTCAAATTCTTTAACCTTGTCATTATCAACACCATGAATAAGAACTTCATGTTCCCTTAGCAAGGAGAGATTGGCCATAGCAGTCCTACATAACATGCTAGTAATAAAATTACCAAGAGACAAGACTCTTTTTTCTAGGAACTCCACCTACTCCTTCAGCTAAGGCAAATCATCAGCACCATTTAATTCCTCAATATTGTCTTCCTCCCTACCATCTTGAACATTATTACCTTCCTCTTGAAATAGATCAAGATCAACATAAACAACAAAGGGAATAGAGTGGGCATCCTTCCTAGTGTTATCAGCAGTATCACTCACCTCCACCTGAGTGGAAATATCACCCACATCCACACAGTCCCCAGTGGGGATAGAATTATGGACCCCAATAATATCTTCCGTATCAAAGGTTTCCACAAGAATGTCCTACCCATCAATTTCTTCTTCACCACCGGAATCTTCAATAGCAATCTTCTAAACATCACCGGATTCTTTAGGATCTTCCTCCTCATGGGTAGAGGTTTTAGAATTGCTTTCAGAATAGTCAATAAGCTTCAACTTAGGAGCCCATTTGCCAGCAATACGACCAGACCACCTAACAACAACAAATTTACCTTCCAGTTTAACTTCTTTGAAATTTCGTGAGGATCCCTCCCTACCCTAATTGTGCTCACTCTGGGTCCTAGAAACCCCAAAATCTTCTTTCAAAAGGTTAGACTCTATGTCAACATTTGACAGACATCTCTGAGATTTTAATTTGCATCTGGAGGGAGGGTTTTGAACATTTTTGGTAAAAGACTTAGAAGTCCCAAAATAAGGATCACCTTTAGGAAGCCATTTAGGAGTAGCAAGACCGGTTTTCACTGAGCCAGTAGGGGTATCCTAACCAGACGGATGAAGAGAAGAAGGAGGAGATAGAGCTAAATGAAACTGGTAAAGTCTGTGAATGAGCCCTTGATGTAAGGGAATAGGCTTCTCACCAGGATTCTTCAGCAAAGTCTTCTTAACATGTTGAATAGAGTGCTCAAGAGAAGAAAGCAAATAAAAAGGAAAACTAATAGTGGCATTCCTTCTAAAATGATTCAACAATGGGAGATGATAGTTTTAAAACCTAGTAAAAGGACCCTCAAGCGTGAAATACTTCATCACCATATAGCACATGTCAGCCCACGATTCAGGAAGATGGGCTCTCTCAAAACCACCCTAGTAAGGCACCAGCTCCTCACCTTCACCAAGAAACAGTTTCTGATTCTGAGTATCCAAAAGTTCCCTAGACTTTTTGTGTATCTTTGTACCTTTTGAAGAAAGACCCATAGCCATAGCAATTTTATTCTCTGAAACCACAAAACTGACATTCCCAATTTGCACCTTGCGATTATCCCATGACTGAGAAAATTGAATAGATAGGTTTTCATCCTATCCATTCAAACATTCAAGGAATGGAGTGACTCCTCCTTATTTACAGTAATGCCAGACCAAGGCATTCTCTTTGAATTCTCTACAGTTATTAGGTTCAGTTCTAATCCTGTCACCACCCATGATGAAAAATTAGTGAAATTGAATGAGCTTGGAGAAGGGATAGGCAGAGTTATTATCCAGAAAACTTCTATCAATGCTGTGGGAAAATTGAGACTTTGATCACAGTACAATGAGTATGAAAGGCAAAGAGGACATGATCAGAATTAGGGCTATCATTATGACAATAACTTGAGGTCCTTACATAATCTTTCCTTCTTAATCAGCTATGCTTCACACACATACAAAGCTGTCCAATCTCATTCTCATCATTTATAAAGTGTCTAATCAACATGCCCTGAATTAAAGAACTTGCCACGTAGATAAGCCAAGTGAAATGATGAGTAATCATCATATAGTAACTTGATCTTTTTTAATGATATCCCTAATCTGTTGTAGGATATTATGGAGTTGACGCTAGCGACGCCAAGTTTGAAATTGTTGACCAAAATTTGCCAAGCTGTCAGCAACAATATTGCCCTCTTTATAAATATGAGAGACGGAAATGACAGGAATAGCTTGTGAAAGAGTTTGAATATCAAACACTATATCCTTAAGTTGCCAACCACACTTTGAGGCTTTAGACACAGCCTCAATAATAATTTTGGAATCACCCTGAACATGAAGTTTGCAGATACCAAGTGATAAGCCAAATTGAGACCCCATAAAAGAGTAGAGGCTTCAGTAATGTTATTAGTCTAGTTACCAACTCCTCCAGCATAAGCAGCAATTAGAGCTCCTCTGTCATTCTTTATAATTCCTCCACCACTAGCCTTTCCATTTGACTTACCAGCTCCATCAAAATTTAATTTGAACCAACTTGGGTTAGGGGGAGTCCAAATAGTGTTTAATCTTTTAATGTGTTTAGAATCATCAAAAGCTAGAATTTGATTCATAATCCCCTAGTTGGAAGCCACAAGGGCTTCGTGTTGAGTAAGAGGTTTGTCAGCAATTTTGATGTTGGAATTAGAAACATTCTCTAGGAGAGCTTTAGAAAAAGAATAGAAAACCTGTGAAGAATTTTGAGCAGTTTCTCTAAAAATTATATTATTTCTTTCTTTCCAAAGGAACCAAGCAGCAAAAGGAAGATCTTGAGTCCATAATTCAACAAGCTAAGGATGGGATAAAGGAGGGATCCAATTAAGAATTAGATCTTTTATTTCCTTATTGCAGACCCATTATAAACCAAAATTCAAAAAGACTTTACTCCATAGCTCAATTACAAATTCACAATGTAATAGAAGATGAGAGATAGATTCTTCTTCTTTCAAGCACATAACACATCTATTAACCAGTGGCATACCCCTTCATTGAAGATTGTCCTATGTCAAAATCTTATTATGAACAACAGTCCACCAAAAAAAGTTTACCTTAGGAAGGAGTTTACAATTCCAGACCTTCCTCCAAATATCATCTTTAAATTCCTCCTCAATCAGCAGATGGTAAGCAGATTTGACTAAAAAAAACCCTTTTTTGTCAGTAGACCAAAAAAGTTGATCATTTCTAGAGAAAAGAGGAATCCTGATATTAAGAAGAATTTGTTGTATTTTATTAGCCCTATGAAGGAGATTCAGATTATTGGTACAACATTCCAGCAAATTTTTTGAACTTTTAATCCCTTGATCTTCATGAATATAATGACTGACTTTGTTGCCAAAAAATTGTTTGGCAAGAACACTAATAACTTCATTGCACATATGTTTAGAAAGAGGACCATCATCTAACCAAAGATCTTCCCAAAAATTTATAAGAGATCCATCACCAAGTTTCCATTTGATACCCTTGTTGATAAGACTTCTAGATTTAATAATTTTATTCCAAATAATAGATCCTTGAGGAAGGCCCTCCTGAATAAGGAAAGAATATATGTCAATGTCCCTTAAATATTTAGCCTTTATAATAATAAGACCCTAGTCGGTATCCCTATTTAAGAAGTTTCAAATAATCTTAGATAGCATAGCCTTATTCATATTTCAAATGGTTCTAATGTTAAGCCCACCATGAGACTTAGGAAGGCAAACTTTATCCCATTTGACCAAAGAAATTATCTTTTTTTCTTCAATATCAATCCACAAGAAAGTTCTCTGAATTTGCTCCAGTTTATCAGCCAAATATTTGGGTATTTTAAATAAGGATAAAAAGTAGGTAGGTATACCCTAAAGAGAAGCCCTCAGAAGCTGTAATTTTCCCACACTACTTAAAAGTTTTCCTTTCCATCCCAACAATTTTTTTTGAGTTCTTTCAAGAATATTATGCCAAAAACCTAGAGAAACTTCCTTAGTAGTCAAAGGGAGACCAAGATAGACTGAAGGAAGGTTAGCAGCCGCACAACCAAGGATATTGATAATTTTTCTTTGGAGATCCCCTGGGGTATTGAAAAAGAACACATTACTTTTTTGAAAATTAATATGCTGACCAGAAGCCATAGCATAATCATTTAGTAAAGATTTCCATATTGAGGCTTCTAAAATAGAGGAGATGCCAAAAAGAATGGTATCATCAACAAACTGCTAAATAGGCATAGGAGACAGAGAAGAGGTAGGTTTAATCACAGTTAAATCTTTAGAGTTAATCTTGTTGTAAATAGATTTACCAAGAGCTTTAGCTATCATAATAAAAAGATAGGGGGACAAAGGATCTCCTTGTCTTATTCCCCTAGAAGGAGAAAAGAAACCCCTTGGAACTCCATTAACAAGGACTGAGTATTTAGCAGTAGTAACAACTTCCTTAATGAGAAGAGAAACCTTATCATTGAACCCAAGCTTCTGAATGATTTTAAATAAAAATTGCCATGACACCCTATCATAAGCTTTAGAGATATCGAGTTTGAAAACCATACCTAGGATACGACTCTTATCCATTAAGTGAATAGTTTCATGAGTAGTAATCATAGCATCTAAGATCCATCTCCCTAGAACAAAACCCTTTTGTGAGGGAGATATAATTTTATCAAGAAGAGTTTGGATTCTAACCACCAGAAGCTTGGTACAAATTTTGTAAATGGTATTGCAAAGGCTAATAGGCCTAAAGTCAGCCAACATCTCCAAGTTGGGCTTCTTAGGAACAAGGGCAATAAACATATTATTGAGTTGTTTCAAAAGTTTACCAGTTCTGAAAAAATATTTGACAGTAGTAGTGAGATCATATCCTATAATGTCCCAAAATTCTTGGAAGAAAATGGGGGGAAAACCATCCAGCCCTAGAGCTTTGAAAGGGACCATAGAAAATACCACTGTATGAACCTCTTCCTTAGAAATAGGATTTAAAATATTAGCATTATCTTCCTCAGAAATTAGAGAAGGGATATTGTTCAGAAGCTGATTCACAACCTGTGAGTTATTAGCACTTGATCCCTATTTAGACAGCAAATTATGAAAGAAGCTGACAGTATGATCTCCAATCTCCTCATCATCAGTAATCATACTACCATCCTCCAATCTTATTCTAGAAATAGAGTTAGATTTTCTATGTTTTAAAGTAGAAACATGAAAGAAAGCAGTATTACGGTCACCTTCTTTAAGCCATTGAACTCTAGATTTTTGCTTCCAGAATAGCTCTTCTCTATTCATTAAATTATTCCAATCTCTAACTAAGTCTTTTTCTAATTGGAAAGAAACATCAGAAGTATCTTCTTAGGCAATATTATATTGGATATCTGCCAGCTTATTTGATAAAATCTTTTTCTGATAAAAAATGTTTCCAAAGCTATTTTTGTTCCAACCATAAACTTCTCTCTTGACATACATCAACTTTTTAAAAAGTCTAAACATAGGAGTGTCCACAACCTGAAGTTGCCACCATCTAGAAAGAAGATTCCTAAAATCATGATGTTTAATCCACATAGCCTCAAATCTAAAAGGAAAAGGACCTCTTCTCTTTTGATTAGCCCATTCCAGAATGAGAGGATTGTGATTAGAAATAGTCCTAGGCAGAGCAACCAATTTAAGAGAGGCAATGTTTAGCCAATTATTGGAAATAAGAAATATGTCAAGCTTCACTTGAATCATTTGGTCCCCTTTCCTCCTATTTGTCTAAGTGAAATTTTGGTTCATCAAATCAATATCAATAAGCCTAAAAGTATTATCAAATCAGCAAAGTCCAACAGACTATCAGAGTAGTCCAAAATTCCCCTAGTCTTTTTAGAGGGACAAAGAAGGGTATTAAAATCACCCGCCAGCATCCAATATGAATTAGGATAAGAAGAGAGTTGATTAGCCAAATCCTCCCAAAGATTTTTCCTTAAGACCCTAGTGTTAGGGGCATAAACATTAACCAGACTCCATCTAAAGGAAGGCAAAGAGAATTCAATCGCCAAGAAATTTCTATTGAAGAAAGAAATTTTACCATGAAATCTTGAAGCATTCCACATAATCACAATTCCCCCAGAGGCACCAATAGTAGGGCTTATGCAGAAGGAAGCATTAGGCCAAATCCTATCAGCAATCAGTTTGAAACCTTCTTCAGACATTTTAACTTCCTGAAGTAAAAGGATATCCACTTTGTGATCAAAAATATAGTTTTTGACCTCAGACTGTTTTGAGGGGTTATTGAGTCCCCTCATATTCCATGAAAAAATTTTCATTTAAATAACTTTCTGGAGTGATTTTCCAGTGTCTTCTACTTTCCACTGGTAATCTCCCTAGCTACTTCTCTTTGTCTAGTTTCTCTCAATGAAGGTCTACCCTTCAAAGTATCAAAACCAACATCAGCAGTCTTTTTTGGTTTGCAACTCTTTTTCTTTTGAGATGTCCACTCTTCATGGTCACTCAATGAAGTAGTAGCTATGTCTAGAGAAGCTATAGATTGATTAGAATGCTTCTTTGGAGAAGGAGGAAATAGCCCTCCTTTGAGAAAACCCAAAGTGAGTTTCCCTAGAGAAGGGTGAATTTTTTTGGGGCTAAATATTGTATAGACACAAAGTTTATCTCATCATCCTGAGTCTCCACCACTTTGTCAAATCCCATCTGGGTCTCCTTAGTTTTGACAAATCCCATCTATGACTCTATCTCTTTCTCAAATCTCATCTGGGTTTCCTTAACTTTGTCATCTCCTATTTGGGTTTCCTCAAATCTGTCAAAACCCAACTGGGTCTCCTCAACTCTGTCATATCCCATTTGGGTCCCCTCAACTCTATCATATTCCAACTAGGTCTTCTCTACTTGATCAAGTTCCATCTAAGCCTTCTCAACTCCATCAAAACCCATTTGGGTCTCCTTAACTTTATCAGTTTCAATCTGGGGCTTTTCAAGGTTACCAACCTCTAACAGAATATTCTTAACTCGATTCAAAGTCTCACCTTCTTCTAGGGTTGGTTGTGGAACATCTTGAGATTGAATGTTCTGATCCTTCTCCTGATCAGTATTAAGAGCAAGATCTTCTTTTGAGTTCTTAGCATTAACCAAGGTCGCCTCCTTATTCTTAACAACAATTTCCTTATTATTTTCCTTAGCTTTCTTGAACTTACAATGCGAGATGAGATGCCCCTTTCTCTTACAATTCTGAAAGTAAGTTGTGGAATTATCATATGAAATGGGCTATCTCCAAATGCCAAATTTTGAGCTAATGTCAATGAACATAAGCAGAGTCTTATTGATTTCCACATTAACACAGAATCTTGCATAAACAAAGCAAGATTTGGCATGTGTGGAGTTATCAAGGGTAACAAAATTACCAAAGATATTAGCAATAGAGCTAAAAATAGATTCATCCTAGTATTCTAAGGGGAAGCTAGGCAGACGTACCCAAACCGGGGCAATTTTCTTGAGATCTGTACTAGGGTCAAACCTTGGTTTCCAACATCCCAAAGAAAGTGAATGTGTACCATAAATCCATGGTCCTCTAGATAGGCTAGCCAACATGTCTTCTTTGCTGGTAAAGTGAAAAAGGAATAGCCCTCGTGTCATACCCATGATAGTCACACTACCTTTAACATGCCAATGATTGGAGACCCATTTGTGAACCATCTCAATGTTGGGATAGAGAGAGAAAAACTTGCCAACTAGGGCAAGATCCATAGAAGTGACAATTATATCCACCAGATTGTCAGGAACCACAAGGGAAGACCCTTCAACCGTCTCTTTATGCTAAAAAACCAATGTCTATCCATTCTTAGGAGATTCCACCTGTCTCGTCAGAACTATTTTCTAGTTTGCAGGCCTGGCAGTGTCTGTAACAAGTAGGGGATTAGAGGTACTACCACCTGTAGTACCCTCCATCCCTAAGCAGCACACAGAAAGCAGAAAAGCAAAACCCTAAAAAAACCAAAAAAACCCTAACAAAGCACCTCTACATATTTGCAGAGTGTTGTTTTCCTTTAGTATTGTTATATTTGATTAAGGATTTGAAATGTTATTGATCTAGGGTATATGCATTATTTTCTTGGTATGAAAGTACAACAATAATTATAATGAAGGCATGCATGATAATTGGTCTAAAATTTACCAAAGAAGATGCAATTTCTAAGGTGGATTCTACTCTATGCAGAAGTTTGGTTGGAAGCCTAATGTACCTCACTACAACTATGCTAGATATTATGTATGTAGTGATTCTAATCTCTTTATTTTTGTAGGATCTACATTTATCCCATTGATGTAGTACAAATAGAATATTAATGTGAGTGGTATCCCAAACTTTGGTATAAATTATTCTTCCACTGAAAAATTTGAAATAATAGGACACATAGGCTATAATTGGATTAGCTTAATAGATGATTAAAAATCACACCTAGTTATGTTTTTTGACTTTAACTATGGATCTCTCATCAACAAAAGCTAAATACATGGCTACCACAACAAGTTATAAATCCATATGGCTTATAAAGATCTTATAAGATCTATAATTGTCATAAGAGCATCCAACTAGTATTTATTGTGACAACAACATCATTGAAATGAAAAAGAATTCCATGTTTCATGCTAAAACGAAATATATATAGATTTGACATCACTTTATCAAAGATTTGGATCAAGATGGGCATGTAGAATTGTAATTTTATCCTATGTTTGAGCAAATTACTAATATCTTAACCAAAACTCTTCCAAAAGAAAATTTTGTAAATCTAAGAAACTTAAGGGAGAGAATTAATAATTAATAATTAATTATCATAAATGGAAGAATTGTCTATCTCTAATCATATTGTTTGTAATCCAAGTAAATCTTAGTTGTTTGTGTTTAAAATATATTAGTTAGTTTTTTGTTTAGTATTTGTTTCCTTAATACATGTAGGTAGAGAAAGTACATAGTCAAAAAGACATGTTTCTTTATACATTGCAACTTTCATGAGAGATAGTAAGAAAGACATGCAAAGGAGCCATAAATGCTAGAGAATCTTTTCAAAAGAAGACAAATACTATATATATTTTATCTAAGTCAATAAAATATGTGTGTCATTTATTTTTCTACAACTATTCAATTCTTTCATTTTTTCCTTAGTATTGTGTAAGTGTCAATAATATCTATTTTATTTCTTTCATACCCAATGCTTTATAGAAGTAAATTTTAAAAAAATAGACAATTGACTATAAATAGCTATTAATATATTTTTGAAGGTGCATGTTCTACCGAGAGATATGTTTGGTGTATCCACATTTGGAATAGCTATATGGTTAATGAAGTGGCTTCCTATATGGCTAGTAGATTGGTTGCTTTTGTGCTTTTCATGGGTGGTTTTTGGTAGCATAGACAAGTATGGGATCAAGAGGCCTTTGATGGGCCCATTACAGCTAAAAAATACAATAGGGAGAACTCCTGTGTTGGATGTGGGGTCCATAGCCAAAATCAAGAAGGGAGATATCAAGGTATATGAAATTTGTGCTATCAAAAAATCCTATTTTAATGAAAATTGATATACTTTCCTTATCCCTAATCAATTGTTTAGTAGGACAGGTTGTACCTGCATTAGATTGTCTCACTTGCAATGGGGCCAAATTTGTGAATGGCCAAGAGATGGACTTCAATTCTGTGATTTTGGCAACGGGGTACAAAAGCAATGTGTCATCATGGATAAAGGTAGTTGCTATCAATTCATTAACTCATTCACCTTGCACTATTAACTTAATGGTATTCATCTTGTATTCTAGGATGCCAAATTCTTCTTAAAAGATGGCATACCAAATGGATGGAAAGGAGCAAAGGGGATCTATGCAGTTGGCTTCACAAGGAAAGGGTTGTTGGGTGTGTCCATGGATGCCATGCACATTTCTCAAGACATTGGAATGTTATGGGAAAATATCACCAAGAAGATTGCTTTCAATACAAGGGATGATTTTAGCTTAGCTCTAGTAGATGAATTGGCTTATGAGTGACTTGTCATTGAAGTTTAGTTTTTCTAAATTTGGACCTCGTTTATCTTCCTCCAAACACTCTCCTCTTAAAAATAAGTTTAGTTACTAACTCTCTTAAATTGTGTTCATTTTTATTGGCATTTTGAAATCACATTAGCTAGTCTTTAAAAGTTTTATATGTTTTATTGAACTAATTTTTTTTATGTCTATTAGATATAAATCAATTTCCTAGAGTAAAGAGTGAAGTGCATATATGTAATGTAATAGATGATGAGGTGATCCAATGTATAATGTCCCCATCTCACATGGCAATCTAATGCACATGTGGATAATTTGATGGGACACAAATCTATCAATATCTTTTCTAATCTAGTAAATGGAGTACATTCCATTTATGGAGGATGATGTGGATAATCTAACACACTCTTAGACTTTTGAGGTTGGGACACTAGAAAAGTTACCATTTAAACTTGAGAGTCAAGTGTTGACATCTAGCATTTTCCATCACACCTTCTTAAGAAGTTATTTATCTTCATTAGAACCATACCATCTAGAGTGGAAAAATTAGTGATCTATGATAGAAAAGGAGAATCATTATTAGTACCTACTAGGGTACTATTGTGTTCAATATCATTCAATTTTTAATTGCTTTTACAAAAGAAATCAATTAAAATTTCTTTTTAAAATTGACTTCAAATATTTGTAATTTCTAATGTACAAACAAATTTTAATTGGCTACAACATTTCACTTCTTATTTTAATTATTAGTAGTGTTGATAAAAAATTTAAGATTCCCAACAATAGTTAGGTAAAGTTACTGAACCACTTTACCTCTCCTAAAAAGCGTTAACTCTTTGACTAAATTGAACTACTCCAAGATCTATGTTACTAGGTCATAACAATGCAAGATGACTTAGTGGTCTATGTAGTTGTCCCCTTTTAACTCAGCGTTTGGTGAGATTTTAGTTGTGCATCCCATGAACTTTTAGTCACAATGGTTATCAATTTAGAAATGGGAATCTAATTCATCCATAAACAAGTTTACCATATTAAAACCTCAGATCTCCAAAATTCAAACTTTTAAACCCTAAGTCTAAAAAAGTGGATTTTTTATTTATTATTTCTTTATTTACTAGGTGTGTTGAATTCAACACTAAATTTGAGTGCTCAACATAGTGCTAATATTTATTTTTGGATTTTGTACTAATTAAAGAAAGAGAAAAATAGTTAGGTTTAGTGAAAATAAAATAAATGAATATATTTTACAACACCACCAATTTATCAATTCATTGAGATGAAAGAAGAAATAAATAAACCAACTTTGCCTAATTAGTATTACACACAATCCTAAACACAAAGTAGTGCAATCATGTAAGGATGTCCTTGAATATAAAAATAAAACATATAAATTGTATTACAAATGCAAATTTCACACACCACCTCCTATCATCAAGCTGTTACAAGAAATTTGTCATCCAACATGCCCTGGATTCCATCCTTCTCATTGAATTTTTAAATTAGGGCATTACAACATAACTTGGTTAAGAAAACTTAGTAGTAGGAAGCTAGACAAAGATAGAATAGAAATAGCTAATTTGAATATAATCACAAGTTCCCTACATTGGGTTACACTAATACCCCAATTTCACTTCTTATTTTAGTTATCAGTAGATTTATATATATTTTACATATTAATAATTTTATTGTTAGGTTACATGTTATTTTATTCTAATCACTTGATCAAAAACTTATACATATTTCTTGTTTATTAAACAACATGATTTTCATTTAGTAATCAATTGTTTGAGTTTTTGATATATTTGGGTGGACTTTTTTTTAATTTTTTGCAGTTGATAATAACAAAATATTGATGATGCTTACACGAAAAGAGTGCCAAAACATATTATTCATAGTTTGTTTCTTCCAAATGTCTCACAACACTTGTTTGTCACTTCTATCAAAATCCTCTTTTTATTAGCTTTCTCCATTTACATATACTATAAAAGAAATTAGTTTCGTCTATAAAATAAGTAAGCTTCATCTGTCCATCAGTTGCTCAGTTTCCTCTATAAACACATAAGATTTATTTGTCCATTGGTTCTTCTCTTACAAAAGGGTCAATCAAAATTCTTTCCTATTTAAACTCATTATATTAATTTATGGAAAACAACTTTCATTTTTGAATCATTCAAATGGTTGTCCTTATATTATAATTTTAAGAGTGAAATTTGCTAGCAATTGAGTGTGCATAAAATTTGTTTTTATCCCAAGATTATTTCTATTAAGAGTTGATGTAATTGTGTCTATCAATATATAACATCAAAAAGCTAAAAGAAAATGCAAATTCTTATTCCCTTCATTTGGATGGGTGGAGTTTTTTAACATATTTTTACATTTGTTGCACATATAAAATAACTATTGAGGATGATAGAGAAAAAATAACATTGATTTACATTGGAGGAAAAAATACATATAAGAAATCCAACTAATAAATTAACAAAAGTTTCTTCTACATTATATTATTAGATTCTCCAAAACCATCCTTCATACCCAAATCAAAATAACTTTGGTACTCTTCTTAGTTCCAAATATCCTCAAAAATGTCCTAGACTCTTTAGAATTATAAGATCCATCCAAGACCTAAATTTGATAACAAATGTTTTCTTCCACACAAACACACATGTTTTTATTTTATGTACAAACATTTCACCAAAACCCTATATCCAATGCCCACCAAAATATTAGAATTTCCCATACCTATATACCTATTTCGTAACATGGCTTCTTTAAATTATAAAAAAAGTAAGAAATTGATAAATGACATTTAATTAACCAAGTTCAGTTAGACATAGCGCTTGTTTCATTGGAATGGATTGACTCTCACTTCTACAATTTAACGGCTCTCACTAGGCTTGGTTCAAACCACTTTCTGATTGTTCTCTCTGCTGACAAAAAAGGTAAGAGAAAGCGATTCCCCTTCATATTTGAGAAGATGTGGTTGCATTATCTAGAGTTGAAAGAGAAAATTAGAAGTTGGTGGGATATTCAGGTTGAGGGATCAGCGATGTACAAATTGGTTAAGAAATTACAGAATGTCAAGAGTAATGTGCAAAAATGGAACAAATCTTCCTTCGGTCAAATATTTAAGGAGAAAGAGAAGGTGAAAGGAGAGATGGATAAACTTCAAACTAAAATACAAAATGATGGTATGAATGCTAAAACTAGAGAGGCTAAGATTGACCTCCTCAACTCTCTCCATAAGATTGTTTCCAGAGAGGAAGATTTCTGGAAACAAAGATCTAGTGCTCTATGGCTAAAAAGTGGAGATCGTAATACCAAATTTTTCCACTTAACGACTATGAAGAATAGATTTGCTAATAGGATCAAAAGTATATCTAAGAAGGACAGTATCTTAATGAAGGAAGCTAAGGTATTCTTCTCCTCTCTTATCAATACTGAAGGTCCCTTGGATCAAGATATGGAAGCTTATATGCTGCAAGTTATTCCCAATGTCTTGGAAGATGTAGACAACAAGATGATGACCAAAGTCCCATTGGAGGATGAACTTAAAAGAGCTATCTGTTGATAACTGAGAGGGGGGGTGAATCAGTTATCTTAATTATTTCAACTTTCAGATCTTCCTTAACAATTAATGTAGCATCAAATTACATTTGCAAACATAACCATGAAATAGAAATAACATCAAAACACATGACACAATGATTTTGATGTGGAAAACCCTGTTAAGGGAAAAACCATGGGGTGACTAACCCATGATTGTATTCTCTGTTAGAAGAATAAGATGATACAAAATGGCACTTGCCAATTAGGGCTCACTGCTCGAGCACACTACTCACAAGAGGCTCACTGCCTACAAGAGACTCACTGTCAACAAGAAAAGAAGGTAACAAAATACTTGAAATGATGAGAAGCATCCACACATGCTAAAGTTTAGTTCTGGTTAAGCCCAATATACTGATCTACTGCACTTCATTCTTACTCTCCTTAGGTGCGGATGTCCTGTTATAATCCAGACTTGTCTTACTACCTTCACACTACTCTTCTACTTTTCTTTGCACAACACCACACACAACACTCCACTTCACATCTAAATCCATCTAGTATATATATCCGTACAAGTGATTTCAACACCTTTCTAGTCAGCATCCGGAATAGTCAATATTTTCCCAAACTTTGATCTGTCGGTTGAATCCTTGCTTACCAAGTGATGTGTATCAAGGAGATGCTTATAGAAGTCATCAATAATGTTGGCCAATCATGAATGATACCTTAGGAAGCTTGATCACCATCAATATCTCATCCGAATTTAGGTCTGATGCTCTGCCGGTCAGTTCTTCCTCTGTCTACTATGCCAATTAGGAACCCAATACTCATGTGCTCATATCTCTTCACTCTTCTATCACCGAAGGCTAAATCCTTGGAATCTATCAGTCAAGGTACTCCTCTTAACTTTCCCAAATCTGCACTTTACTGAGATACTTCCTCTGAGAGATCCGGACCTAACTGTCAGACCTTGCTTCCTGCTCTGTTCTTGCTTACCAAACCACAACACTTCTTCAATCTAACTTCTGGTAAAGACACACCATATCCTACGAATGTGTGGGATGGACTTTGTTGCCATCAATGACAACACTAATGAAGCCACATAGTGTCTCTCACCAACAATCTCCCCCTTTGGCATTGATGGCAACACTTAGTGAAAAATGACTAAGTGTCACACTGTACTCCCCCTTGACTGATGCTCTATTCATATGTACATTTTCTGGAGCTCCCCCTTAGCTGGATTCCCAATTTTTCACTGATCCTCACTCCCGGTGGGTCCGTACACCAAAATTTGCAAAATTCAATCTATACTTAATCACATAAGTATATTATCCGGTTATACTTTAAATATACTTTAGTATATCTGCAAAACTATTCTTTAATTGTACAAGTTCTATTGCCCAACTCAGCTTCATCTTGTCCAAAATTGAGATGTGACCACTCAACAGGAATGCAAAAGCTTCTGCCTTCTTCAGATATGTCAGATCATTGGTCCGGGCTGTGGCCTGTGCATCAGTTAGGGCCTCATGCATGGCCTCTAACTTAGGGATAATGATGCCTCTAAGTTTAGTCAACATGTTTATTCTATTTTTCTTCTCCTTCTCAAGTGTCTTTATTTCATTTATGACTGCAATAGTCTGACACTCTTGATTTACTATGGAGGAGGATAGAGGATCAAAACTTTGAGATAAACTTAACAGTTTATCCTCTTGCTCTTTTACATTCTTCTCAATGTCCTTGGTCACTTTAGGCCAGGATAAACAAAATTTGTAAATATCTCTACCCTCTTTGAGAGCATTTTCTAAGCTCTTTATCCCAATATCCATAACTCTCCTATCATTTGAAATTAGACCCTATATTTCAGAGAATCTCTTATCTAAAAATTCTTTCCGGACTTTCTCTTCTACTGCTTTCTCTAAAGAGTCAAAATGTGTATTAACATAATTTACAAGAGACTTTAGATTACTAGATGTGGAGACCAAAAGATCCTTTTGGAAGGATGGCATGATCTCTCCAATACACCAGATGTAGTTTCTAAGAGCTCACAGTCTTCCATGTGAGACTTCAGTAGTTTTTCTTTTGCCTTTGCTTGAGTGAAGGATGTTAGTTTCATGGTTTGAACAGGAGAGAGGGAGTCAAAATTGAATGGTCCTTAAAGAGGTTCCGGTTCATCAAATTCCATCATCTCTTTGGTTAAGAAATCCTTGACTGCTTCTACTGTGTCTCTTGCCGGTGACAGGGTTTTCTCCCCTTCTGCAGCCTTAGCACTATCATCTAAGGCTTTCTCTATTTGACCTTTCTCCTTTTCTTGTACTTCTTCTCCTTGACTGGTTTTCTCCTTTATTTGTTCTTCTCCTTTAGATCCAGAGTTTACAGGAGAAACCAGAGGAAAGATGTTTGCTTGTTTAGGTACTTCCTCTTCTAAAGCAGAGGAATCTAAGTCCTTACCTTTTTCTTCACCTGTCTCCTTTACCTCTTCTGCTATAGTCTCAGTAGATTCTTCTTTGTTATCCATTCCCGAGGGATCATCACCTAAATCGTCTATAACAGGAATGTTGAATCTTTTATAGGCATTTTAGAGGATTTCTTTTGTTTCTTTTGCCACTTTATCAGTTTCTCCAAGCATGAGCTGATTCATTCTAGCCTTACTTCAAAACTCATCCTTGCAGTCTTTGAAGATCATATCCATTTGTTTTGAAGTAATTGAAGGATAGAGTTGAATAGCTATCTTTTCTTTGATCTCTAAGTCCTTAGCCTTGGCATTTTCTTTTCTCATTTCAAGTTCCTTCTCTAAACTTTTAGGAATTAGAGAAATTATTTCAATAAATGCTTTATTGTATATGTTCAGGTACTTAACTGTGGCTTCCTCCAAGACCTTTCTATCTGCATCATTATATGCATCATAGAATTCTGTTATTGGTTGTAGATTCCCATCCACAGTAACTGCTTTAACTACATCATCTAAGGATAGAGTGGGCCTTTCAACAAACTCTTATGCCTCTGCCTCCTTGTCTTCACCAGATACTTTCTTCTTCTTCATCATCTTCTTGATCTCTTCATTAGATTCTGCCTCTTCTTCATCCTGCTGACTAATATAGGACCTTGTTGCCTTTGTCTTTGTTCTCTTTTCTCCTTTACCAGATGATTTTGCTTTTGGTTTTGATGCTTTTGAGCTCTTAGTGGATGCAGAGCTCTTAGAGGATCTGGTCCGAGAGGGGACTTCAACCGAAGCATTTTCTTTTTTTGCCTCTTCCTTTTCTTTTTCTGCCCTTTCCATCTTTTCTCTATTTGCATCAAGTGCGTCTTTTGAGATGCCATACCTTTTGGCAACATTCTCTACTTTTTTTCTTACTTTTCTCTTCATCTCTAGTTGTCTGAGTTCCACATGAATCTTTACACTCAATTCTTCAAAGGTTCCAAACCTTTCTGCCTTAGGATCCTTTGGCTAACTTAGCATGTGCTGAACATGTAGCTCTACAATTTTCTCATCCACTTCATACCCCATTGGCATGATCCATACTATTCTTGGTTCTACTGCCTCCATCAGACATTGATCAGTGTCTACCATAAAGCACACTGTATCCTTCTATTTTTCAACTAGGGATTGGGGAATTCTTTCTCTAGCCTGCATCATGCCTTGGAAGTTTTTGAAGTAACCCCATAGTGCTATGTTTTGTGCCTTGGTATCACCAAGCCCATGCACGTAATCTCAAATTTGAATTACAATAGGTCTGTCATTCTGCCATACCCAACCACTAGATCCAGGCAACTCATTCATAAAGTAGAAGAATAGACACAGTATCACTCCACCATACTTGAAGGAGTTCTTCTTGTCCTTCTTGATCTTTTGTAGGTTTTCCATCAGTTGGCTCAGAAGGAGTTCACAAAAGTCATAATCTACATTCTTTCTCAACATTTCATAGGTAGTGTAGATTGCTATTCTGGATATAGAGTTTTCTCTGCTGGAGTGATATATCTTGTAGCCAATAATCATGGAGGCAAACTTGATGTCCAGATCTGTGATATCCTCAACTGTCATTGCTCTTTTATCAAATTTAGATCTGGTAGCCTCACTCACAGTTTGGTTTTTGATTGATTTTAGAGTAGGTATCCCACCGGATGAGTGCAATCGAGTTATTTCCCTAATTGCTTCCTTGGTTATCTTGAATGGCCTTGTTAACCACATAAAGTTGTCATGCATTCTGCTCAAAACATACCGGACCTAATCATCTTCAGCAAAACAGGGGAAATGAATGCACTATTCAAAATGTTTATCCCGGATGGCCTTATACTGAGCTTTTAGTTCAAGTGATTCATCTATTAGTTCCTTGTGGTAGATATCCATCATCTTGGATTCACCAAATTCTTCAATGTTTGTGTGAATGTAAACCCTAACATCTTCTACATGTAGAATTCCATGTGGAATGCTAGACAATGCACCTAGGGGATCAACTTCTAGGGATTTATAGGGATGTTTTCTAAATTTAGGGCATGGCCTATTAGTGATCTTCACCACATTTGGTGTAGCCATATTCAAAAGATTGATAGAGAGATATTCAATAACAGAAAATACCTTTCATGCTTCTAGGGTTCGCTGAATGAGCCGAATTAATTTGCCAGATGAATCGACTTCAACGGTTGATCTTTGAGAAATTTGAAACAATTTGTTGCAAAGCTCCTTTTCTTCTCTTCTTGAATGCAAATGTGCAAATGATGAATGAATGAACCCTTTTATTTCTGAGAAAGCCCTAATTTCATACTATAATAAATGCGCAACTTAAGTCATTCCGGTTGCCTTGTTCTTCTTATTCTGAGACAGATCTTTTCTGGATCACTGAGATACACTTAGAGTTATTCTTGGTGAATAGTGATAATCTATCTTCCTCTCCCTAATCATTTGATCTATCCACAGATCAAGATTCCACAATTTTTGAATCAAGCTAGATCTAACTGTGAGAACCTTGTCTTTACCAGATGACTGTTAAACTGGATCAATCCTGGCAGATTAAACTCTTCAAATCTTCTTGCAGATCTTTCATATCTTTACCAAACCTACTTTAGATGTTTCTCTAAGAACCCTTTAATCCGCAACTTCCCATGTGCCAATTGCAGACACCAATTGACTGGCTGGGGGAATTGGTTTTTCTTAGTCACTCCCCCTAAGCCAGAGCTCATCTATTTAGTTTCCAGAAGGATTATCAGCACCAGATTCTGGTGCAGATCCATCCCCAACATTCTCTGTACTTCTCTTCACCCAAATCTTATTCATCTCCCTTTGAGTTTCATCCGTGTTTACTTTTCCTTTTCCTTTGTCTTGGTTATGATTATGGTATTCCGGACCCCTTTTGCCTTGATTCTTACTTCTACAGAAATTGGCAATATGACTGAATCTATTACAATTGTAGCAAACAACATTTCTTTGCATATTTGACTGATATGCTCTTGATCTACACTGATTAGCCATATGTCCCATTCTATTGCATGCAAAGCATCTACCATTGTATGAATTGTTTATTTGCATGTTTCTACATTCATGGGATTTGTGACCATACCTTTTGCAATTGAAGCACTGTCCAGAGAAGGATGTATTAGTCTGATTCATTCTTCTTCTACACTGATTTGCTTTATGACCAAAGTTATTGTAGTTGTGGAAGTATCCATTGAAAGATGGATATCTTTGAGCATTTGGTTGCCTTACCGAAGGTCTTCTAGGCCTGTTTCTTGGATTTTCTAATCTAGAGTTCTTCTGACCAGATCCAGAGCTTTCACCCTTTTCATACCCCAAGCCTTGTTTGTCATCTACCCTCTTTTGGCTTGCAAGAAGAACTTCAAGTTGAGCAGAGCTTATCTTGAATTTCTCTTTATATTCATTTGTTGTTTGAAGATCCCTTTTGAGAGTGTCAATCTAATTCTCAAGTTGTTCTTCATTTTCTTTAGCTTCTTCAAGATTAGATTCTAGATGCCTGATTATTCTGTCCATATTGTGGCAATCTTTTGACTTCTCCTTGAGAGATTGTCTTAGATTATCTTCAATTTTTCTTTTCTCTTCAATTTCTTGGGTGAATTTCATAACCCCTGATTCCATTTCATGTCTTACATAATGAACCCTTAATGCTCAGTGTCAACCTATTTTCTACAGGTTTAGGGCTTCAACGAAGAACCAATGCTGTTACCCAAGATTTTGACTCCCAGGTTAGCATTTCTAGAAGTCACTCGGCAGGTGTCCGTGGTCGATAATGAGTATGGCACCAAGAGGAAGAAGAAGAAAATGTATGATATTCCCTGGGTCAGAAAGAATATGGCCCTAGAGGTTAGGGACGCAGAACACCTGTTGCTGAGGAAGCTTGCTGTATTGGGATTCCTTCTCATTGAAGACAAATGGAGATATGACCCAAGCAGTTTCATAGCCTCTTGGGTTAGAAGCAACAAAGTTGGGGCTAAAATTGCTCATGAGGGTCGTCCTTTTTGGGAAGATAGGAGAAACCCTAAGGAAGATGCTCCTGACCTATATGTAGAGCTGACAGATTTGCCTTTTGAGGGGCCCAGGCCATGGGAGACATTTTATGTTAAAGAAAAAGCTTTTGACCCTAAGATCAGAATGGGCACTCGATTGAAGAAAGCTTTGTTGAAAGATAGGGAATGGAAACCAGACAAAATAGAGGCATATTGGAAGTACAGGCAAGAAATTTTTGAGTTGACTCACTCTTTTGGCAAGGTTGACATAGATAAAAAATGGGAGTCTATCTGGGATGAGTGGCATCCCTCTCTAGTTTCTAGCCCTGATACAAGCAGAATCCACAAGAAGGGTGAGGAGTCTGAAGAGGAGGCTGAGTCAACTCATGTAGTGCAAGCTACAGGACAAGCCTCATCAACAGCCCCTATATCTCCCTGGCCCCAATCTCTTAGTACTCTAGAGAAGCAAAAGGGTGTCATGTCATCACCACCTATAGGGACTCCATCAATTTTAGCTATTGGAGCTTCTACTTTTGTATCATTACCAACATCAGTAGTGGTAAATGTTGTAGAGAAGGGAACAAAGGAAACAGAAGAAAGGCCAAGGAAGCATAGAAAGATAAACTTGCAGCCAGACTCAGATGAAGAGGCAGAGCCCTCACAATAGCAACCACCAGTCACATCTGCTGCTCCTCAGGTAACTGTTTCTTCTCCTTTTTCTTCTCAGTCTCTTTCTTCTACTATAGGAGTGGCAATCCCAATTGGCCCAATATCAGTATCCCCTTCCACCTCTACTATGCCAATATCTACACCTACCCCACCTATTAATCCTCTGCCCATGTCATCACAGGCCACCTCATTACCCTCCTTTTCTCCTTCAGTTCCTAAAAGAGTCCCTCCTCAAATTTCTCCTAGCCAACATTTGGCTATTCCCTATGGCTTACCACAAGGACATCCTTTTGTTGGTGGTTATATTGCCTCTCCCCCTACCTTCCAAGCTCAAGTTGATATAGCTAAGAAAGCCAGGGAAGCCTAGATGGACAAGAAAAGAAAGAAAGAAAATAAAAGTTTGGCTGTGCCACACATGAGGTCACTCTTTGACCCAATTCAATAGTAGCTGACTGTGACACATTTGTCACCAAATGTGGTCAAGCCAAATGAGCAGATGCAGCCACAGGATTTCACAATGAGTGCAGTAGCCATGGACATGTCACTTTTCAGACCACAAGACAGGGTCGAGATGCTCAATGAAACTACTTCTGCTGTAGCAAATGATTATTTGAAAGTGTCAAAGAAGCTGCAGAAGGTAGAAGCTGATCTGGCTCAAGAGAAGGTAAATTGTAGCAACCTTGCTATAGAACTGAAATCTAAAAATGATGAAATAGAGAGTCTCAATAAACAGTTGCAAGATACTATTTCTTGTTAGATTCATCAGGTAACTCAGGCCCAAAATGCTTCTCTAAAGGTGGAGCTGGCACAGGAGAAAGTTGCAGTAACTGTCCTAAGACAAGAAAAAGCCATATTAGAAAAAAGGTATCAAGAAAAGATGCAACAAGCTACACAGTTTCAGCAAAAGTTGTTGAATGAGCAAAACACTGCTGCTGCAATACAGGCCCAACTCCAAGCTGAGCAACAAATGACAAAACAGTTGACACTTGAGTTGGCTAATAGGCCTAAGAATGCTGGAGTTTTAAACCTAGTTAAGGAGCTATATGTGTTAGTGTGGAAAAGAATCTCTGAAGAGATTATCCAGCTCAGACCCTCTTTAACTTTCCTATTAAATGCACAGCAGTTGTGTGAAAAAGTTGAGACTTCAGTTCAAGCCACTTTGTCCATTGTCTCTTTGAGAGTTTCTAATTCTTGCCTATTGCTCAAGAAACTATATGATACAAGTGATGAAACACTGTCAGCAATGGGGATCAATGATAGAATGATTGCTACAAAAAGAGTGAATGAAGTTCTCAGTTGCAATTCAGCTACTACAAGCTGTCAGGAGCTCCTACATGTTGTCAAGGAAGGAGTCAAAGACATGAAGAGACATATAGAAGATCTGGTGCAACTGGGTCTTCCTTCCCCTTTCCCTAACAATAATACTGTATTAATGATTGATGAGATAAAGACTCTATTGTTGGTCAAGCAAAATGACCAATCAATTTTTCAAGGTTTAACCGATTCTTCATTAGTGCAAGAAGCGGAAGCCGTATTAATCCCAATGGCCCAACTTGAGTTTCAACTAAAGGCCGCAGTTCAAATTTTGCAAAAGTTTTCACACAGAGACATTATTAACCTTGATTTTGCTTTCCAAGATCTGTAGAATAAGTAGGGACTTTCTTACTTTGAATGGTCTGTTTATCAGATAGCTTTGCAGAATCTGTGACTCTACAGTTGTTTTTTTTAATACGCATTCTTTTGCCACATTTTTTTTTGGTCCTTTTTGAGTAGGCTCAAAAGTCCTCAAGGTCGCCAAGAACTGTAGAGTAAAATACTCTACATTTTGTTTTGTTACAGTGCATCAGTTTTGTCTCTACAAGTGTTTCCTATGAAAGTTCTAAGTAGCCATGGGTGTTTTCCAGCACCGCAAGGGTTTCATTTTTGCTTAAGTCTCAGAGTAGCATGAAACTCAACAAGTGTCAAGCCTCCGTTTAAGCCGCATTTTGTTTCTATGTTGTAACTTCAACGCGAAGGATGCCACGTGTCATCAGCTGAGACACAGTTTAAAAGTTTCTATAAGTATGCGGATGAAGCCATGTGTCTTTACATTGTGCACGAAAAGTGCCAAGTGGCAGTTTCCATTAGGAGACACTTTAAGAGTTTTAGTGAGAGCGGAATGCACCATGTGTCCTTTTGTGGTATCCGTGGAGCATGACAGGTGTCAGTTTCCACAGGTTTTCCTGTTTGCTTTCAATGTTAAGTGAAGGATGGAGGTGGGCCCAATATAGAATATTCAAACAAGCGGAAGGAGCCATGTGTCGCTATCCGCATGAAGTTTCAAAAGGTTTTCAAATGTTTCTAAGTGCCTGCAGAAAGAGCCAAGTGTCATCATCCGCATGAGTCCCAAAAGTTTCTTATGGAGAATCAAGTAACGTGGATACCGCCAAGTGTCATCATCCACATGAGTTTCAGAAGAGTTCTAATGTTTCAAGAGAAATGCGGAAGGTGCCACATACCAGTTTGTTGGGAACGTGGAAGGCACCACCTGTCTTTGTTCTTCTTTTCAAAGCTACCGAACGGTAAGTGTTGTGGGTCCCATTTTTTATGGGTAATAAAGTTGTAGTTGCTGCGGATCTTTCCAGTTGTCACAGACAAAGCTCTCTTGAATATGAAGACACAGTAAAATATCAAGGTCACGGATGATGACACGTATCAATTTCTAAATGAGGCGGAAGCTGCCATGTGTCAGTTTCCTGTTTCTCTCGAGGAATGAAAGGGTTTCAAGTGATCTATGCGGATGCCGCCATCTGTTGTGGGTTTTCAAGTTTCAAATAAGCGGAAGCTGCCAAGTGTATCTACCTAATTCAAGGAGGAGCGCTACATATATTTTGTTTCAGCCAATGGGCTTGCACTAGAGGTAACCGTCTCAAATCTGAAAGATATGTGTCAGACACTTCCAGTTATCTCCAGTTCGGTTAGGCCATTGGGATCTGGTTGTTACAAACATTCTTGGAATGATTCTATGCTATAAATATGTAACATTGGTAATTGTCAAAAAAGGGGATAGATAGACAATTTTTGTCTTGAGATAATTTCTATCAGAGATTCAAGAGAGTTTGAGACTTTTTGCTGTGACCAGTAATATCATTTTGCCTTTAGTTTTTTATTCTTGATTCAGAAAGTAAATGTAACTGTGCATGTATCTGTGCCTCTTATATTGCTGGGAAATTAATGAGAAAGACAGAGTTCTGTGCCTCGGTTGATATTTTCTGTGTCATTGTAGATTGTCTGTTTGTGAGCCTTTGATTTTATTCATTATATCTGTTTATGTTAATCATGCAACATTTGCTCTTTAACGTAACTAAATCTTAAGGGTAACTTCACTATGCTTAAGTTGAGAGAGATACTCATTATTCAGGCGCATCGCCTTAGATAGATTTGTTTTATTGTATCTATAATCCTATAAAATTTCTATCCTTTTCTCAAAACTCATTTAGAATAAAGAAGAGCCAGCTTCTTTAAAATCTGGAGGTTGTTTTAGGTAAGTAAGTCCCACATTCCTGAAACTTCCCATGTTGGTGTTGGAACCTGCGTAATTTTACACATCAACAATAGCTTCTTGCATAACTTGTTCTTCTCATTCAGATCATCATTAGTGTTATTGGCTTCACTTTGAATTGCTAATTGTTGAAGTAGTTCCTTTCTCTTTTTCATAGAGATACTCAGTTTCTCTTTTAGTTCATTAATGAAATCATCAGCTTGTCTGAGTCTTTCTTTTAGGTCATGGACTTTAGAATGAGACTGCTCAAGATCATCTAAGGCAGACTGAAGCTATTCCCTCATACCATACATATCCATTGAGATTCCCAGATCTTCCTCAAGTTGTTAGGCTCTATTTGGAGGAACTTGGCTCTGATACCAATTGTTGATAACTAAGAGAGGGGGGTGAATCAATTATCTTAATTATTTCAACTTTCAAATCTTCCTTAACAATTAATTAGCATCAAATTACATTTGCAAACATAAACATGAAATAGAAATAACATCAAAATAGATGACACAATGATTTTGATGTGGAAAACCCTGTTAAGGGAAAAACCACAGGGTGATTAACCCACGATTGTATTCTCTGTTAGAAGAATAAGATGATACAAAATGGCACTTGCCAATTAGGGCTCACTGCCTGAGCACACTGCTCACAAGAGGCTCACTGCATACAAGAGACTCACTGTCTACAAGAAAAGAAGGTAACAAAATACTTGAACTGATGAGAAGCATCCACACATGCTGAAGTTCAGTTCTGGTTAAGCCCAATATACTGACATGTTGCACTTCATTCTTACTCTCCTTAGGTGCTGATGTCCTGTTACATTCTGGACCTATCTTACTGCCTTCACACTCTCTTCTACTTTTCTTCACACAACACCACACACAACACTCCACTTCACATCTAAATCCATCTGGTATATATATCTGCACAAGTGATTTCAACACCTTTCTAGTCGGCATCCGGAATAGTCAATATTTTCCCAAACTTTGATCTGTCGGCTGAATCCTTGCTTACCAAGTGATGTGTACCAAGGAGATTCTTATAGAAGTCATCAATAATGTCAGCCAATCATGAATGATACCATGGGAAGCTTGATCACCATCAATATCTCATCTGGATTTAGGTCTGATGCTCTGTCTGTCAGTTCTTCCTCTGTCTACTCTGCCAATCAGGAACCTAATACTCAAGTGCTCATATCTCTTCACTCTTCTACCATTGGAGGCTAAATCCTTGGAATCTATCAGTCAAGGTACTCCTCTTGACTTTCCCAAATTTGCACTTTACTGAGATACTTCCTCTAAGAGATCTGGACCTAATTATCAGACCTTGCTGCCTACTTTGTTCTTGCTTACCAGACCACAATACTTCTTCAATCTGACTTCCGGTAAAGACACACCATATCCTGTGGGTGTGTGGGATGGACTTTGTTGCCATCAATGACAACACTAATGAAGCTACACAATGTCTCTTGCCAACACTGTCTTCTCCTCTGAAGGTAACAAGGCCCTTGGACCTGATGGGTTCCCTCATTTCTTCTTCCAAACTTTTTGGGATATTGTAGCTAAAGATACTTGTGATGCCACTAAAGAATTTTTTGGCAGCAAGAGGTTGCTGAAAGAACTTAATTCCACATTCTTTATGCTCATTCTGAAGAAGAATAGAGCTAACACCTTTGCTGATTTTCATCCCATTAGTCTGTGTAATTCCTTTTTCAAGATTATCTCTAAAGTTGTTGCTTGCAGAATCCAACTCCTTCTCCTGTGTCTCATTTTGGTGCAACAAAGTGGGTTTGTTCTAGGTAGAAAAATCCTTGACTCTATCATCACAATTCAGAAAAACATACACTTTCTAGGGGTGAACAAGAAGGAGGGCTACTTGCTTAAACTTGATCTCATGAAAGCTTATGACAGAGTGGATTGGAACTTTCTTTCCAATGTTCTTTGCAAGTTTTGTTTTAATAAGAAATCCATTCAGCTTATCCAGCAACTTTTCCAGACTCTAAAATTCTCTATCCTAGTTGATGGAACTCTGACTAGTTTTTTTTATTAACTTGAGAGGACTGAGACAAGGCAACCCTATCTCGCCTTTCTTGTTTGTCATCATGGTGGAAGTCCTGGGAAAAAACATTCAAAAGGGGGTACTTCAAGGAAGTTTCAAAGGTCTTCATCTGTCCTCACTAGGACCTTCTTGTTCTCATCAATAGTTCATTGATGATACTATTATAATGGGAAATGCTACTGTCAAGGAAGCTCAAACTATGAGAAGCATTTTGCTTAATTATGAAAAAGATTCAGGTCAAAAAATTAGTTTGCCCAAAAGTTTGATTTTTTTCTTTAATACTCTGGAACCCAGACAAAAAAAGATATCCTAAATATTGCAATACAAAGTGGAATCCTTTCCTTCCATTTATTTGGGGTTACCTCTCTATGAGAAGTGTGTCCCTGATTCTTTTTGGCAGAGTATGGTTGATAAGTTTCTCTTAAAGTTGGCGGGGTGGAAGGGTGCTACCTTGAGCTAGGCCGGTAATTCTGTTGATTAAAGCCTCTCTCCAAAATCTCCCTATTTATTCCATGTCTCTATTCAAAATGCCTACCAAAATTAGAGAAAGGATTGAGCAAATCTAGAAAAGGTTTCTATGGTCTGGTACTGAGGAGAAAAAATGTATCCATTTAGTGGTGTGGGAGTTGGTTTGCAGACATAAAAGCTCAGGTGATTTAGGCCTAAGAAAACTAAAGGAATTTAACTCAACCCTCCTTGCTGCCAATGCTTGGCACCTTATGATGAAGAAGAAAGAATGGACAGAAATTGTAAATAACAAATAACTGAGAGGGCTCAATAATTTTAGTGAATTGTTGGAATGTTTAACTCTGCCTGAAGGATCTAAAATATGAAAAAATATGTCCTAGTTGTTATCACCTAAATACACACCCTAAATAATTTGCATAAATTAGTCTATTTGATGAATCATGGGAGGTCCTCTAAAGTCGTGGGTTACTCTATGAGCAGAGGTCAACCTCTGGAGAAGGCCGGCTTCCTAACTTTGTATCCCCTAAAACTTTACTATTCTATGACTATGAAAAGGAAAAGGGTAAGAAAGATCTGTTCTACAATTGAAATTTAACTCTAATGGTGATGCTCCTATCTTAAATGAGGAACATGAAAAGAACATCCCAAACACTTGTTAAAATGATTGAAATAACCCTTGTACAACTTATCAATTATACCACTGCATAAATGTTTCACAAACAGGTCTATAGTTGCAGAATTCTTAAGAGAAAAAGTAATTTCCCATTTAAAATTATTGCATATCCAGACACAACTTGTAACCTGCATAAGTACCTTTTGCAAAAAGGCTCTTTTCCAAGACAAAATTAAGAGGAAATACACTTACTTCATAGATAACTCCATCAAATCAAATAATAAGTACAGAAATGCATAAGATAAATAGGCACAATTTCCAATCAATGATCTCCAAGGTTCTCACTATATATCATATCAGGTAAACTAGTAACATGAGTTACAAATCTTTCCAAAATCTAGAGCAAGGATCACAAAATCACAAGTCTCTGCAAGTAGCACAATTAGAACTAATTACATTAAGTCATAAAAAGTCCCTATAACCATCCAAGTGATTCCATAAAAGAAGGAAAACCCGACTGATTTGGGTCAGATGTCCAGAAAAAACCTAAAATCTAACCACTAGATCTCATCCAAAAGAGTCCAAAATGCAAGTGAAAGTCCATCAGGACTTAGTCAAACATGAAGGGTCATGAAAATAAGTCCAAAAAGGACTCCAAGGGAAACAAAACTACTAGATACCCTCCAACACATTCAACTCAGTCACCAACTGTATCCAAGAATTAATCAATCTCATCCCTCAAGGTAACAAACAAATAGCTATAACCATGGCATGTGCTTGACGCATCTCCACAATTCCAACTATATCTTCTCAAAGACAATAAAAACTCTCAACACACTCCCTTACCCTCTCTCTTGTAATAAAAGATAATAATAACCTTCAATAGATTTATAAGGTCATCACTTTGAGGCTATTGTTTTACATTGTATAGTATATGCAAGGAAAATAAATGTGAAGCAAGAACACACCGAAGTGGAAAAGAAAACAAAAGACTTAATTAAGTCTTAAAACTGATGGCCACCTCGTGGCATATCTCCTAGGCCTCACATTTCAATGTTTTAGACCACGGCTTTATTAACAGATATGCACAATGAAAAACAAAATGCGAAAAAGCAAAAAGGAAAAAGGCCCATTGGGCACTTAGGGATATGAAACCCTAAAGACAAAAGGCAACTTTTGCCTCATTTGCAACCTACATCTTTTGCAATCTTGTTATGAATTTCTTACCACCAACAAGGGTTTGATGGCTGGAGCTCCTGCAATTGACTTCGAGGCATTTTCTGCCCTTTTGCTGAAGGTAAGTCTGATGAAGTCTCCTTTCTGAGATAATACTACAAAAACTCATGATTTCTTGTGGTTTCTTGTAGCTTCCATCCACTATACATGCTATAGATTTTCATTTTTGTAATGGTTGTCTCCTTCTGAGATATGATGCTACAGAAAAATGACAAAATATATCATTTCTGTCAAGGTTTTTTATTTTTCTGTATCTGTTGTTATTCTTTTCTATCCCTTCTCTTAGGGTTTCAGGGAAATAATAAACCCTTACCCTTAAACTTCACAGCCATGGTCAGAACTACTCATTTTAGTTTCTTCCTGCAATGATAAGGCATTTTTGAAAAAGAAAATACAAGGGTTTCCTGTCTGAGGTCTTCTATAGAGAGTTTCTGTCCATTTTTTGCAATCATGCTAAAAGTAAGCATAGTGAATCATGAGTTTTTGCATAACAAAACTGAAACTTATGGTTCTTCTGAAGCTTCTTTGTTGGATACCGCTGTATTTTGTAACTTAGAGTTTCAAAACCCTAGTTGTGTTCTTGAAAGGCCATGACACAAATAAGTTTCACTGTGGTTTTCTCTATAAAAATAAGGCATTTATCTCTCCGGTATGAGTTTTTTTTTTTCTAACTGTTGTATCTGAAAAAGGCAAAGCTATAGGAAATGATGAAAATTTGTATTTCTCTGAGTCATTTCTTTATATTGTGAAAGTGACATCTTCAAAAACTAAAAAATATGTTTTGGCCTCATTAGGGTTTCTTGTAGCTTTGAAGCGACAGTGGCCTGTGTGAATACTGTATATTGTGTCTTCAGTTCTGGCCATGAAGAAATGCAAGATTTGTTGATGTTTTTCTTTGGAAAAGTAATAGCATTTTATTTTCCTTTGTAGATTTATCATTTTTCAAGCAGCTACTTTATGTATGTTTCTGCCTTACATTGTTGTGAACTAGATTTCAAAAGTATAAACTATAGGTCTTCTGGCCCCTTTTCAACTGAAACCCTATGGATTTTTGAGACTATACCTACATGAATGCCTCTTCATCTTGTAATATGACTGATGTATCTTGAAAATTTCCATTTCTACTTGATGGTTTCTAATAGTCATTGGATGGAAATTCTTAAAATAATTGCTCTATCATTGCTATAGCCATTTCATAACTGTTAGTACTCATCCCATTACTTGTTGTTGAAAGATTCCATTGTTTTCTTCACTTAATCTATGGTGGCTATCAATAACACAACTAGGGTTTTTGGAAATAGTCCTTGTGGCTATCTTCTTCATATATCACTGAGCACTCTTATGTTTCCTAGATCTTTTTTAATGCTTCATAGTCTTGAAAATTTAGTTAGCAGACATGTAGACTATCAGACATACCTCCTTCATTGACTGTTCAAACTTGGAAGTGACTGTGTTTGCCATTATGAGTTTATTTATAGCATTCTATTTTCTTATGACTGCTCTGTCTATAGGCCAATACTCTCAACTCTGACTGTACCTCTTATGACTGTACCTTGTTGAGCTCCTTCTTCACTATTTAGGACAATCATTCACCTTTATGACTGTGATAGTTTTGAATGTTACTCTTTAGGACTATTTACTCAGTCGTTGTTAGGACTGTGCTATTGCTATCTCACTACTTTCTCAAGCCTCTGTCCATATGTCCTTCAATGTTGAAGATGCTTGTAGGTATTTTGAAATGTTCAAAAATGCGATCAACTTCTTAGAAGGCTCCATCATACTTTTGGACAGCCAAACAAGTTCGTCCACCCTTCCTAATCTCAAAGGTTGAGCTAAATAGTTTCACTACTTCAAATTTGTGCAACCTCCTTTAGATGGTTCTACAAATCTTCATGGCATTCTCCTTTAGCTTGTTTTCATGGTGATCACAGAGCCTTGACAAGTTTGTTTGATCCTTGACAACAATTTGTGCAAACTTCCTTCATAGGAAAACAAGACTTTATAAGGTGTTCAACATAGTCAAAAGGCCTTAAAATAGTGGACATGCCTATAAGGACTTGATAACCTATATAGGACTGTATGAAACCTTTTCTAGAATGACAAATGAAACTTCAAGATTCTAGGAAAACCTATTTGACTTATTATGAACTATCCCATTGGTATTTAGAAGATGGGAAACACTTTGAATGTTTGATGTAGCACTGAAATCACCTTGATAAATAGATTAACTTAGTTTTTCTAATGACTGTATTTACTAATGGTTCCTCTTAAAATTGCTTGTTTTATCATTCAACTTTGACTTTTCTAACTATCATTTGTGACATTCATGATAGTATGGACTATCCCCATAGTTAGTATAACTACTTATCTTCATTGTTCTGCACCCTAGAAATTTTGGTTGTTCCTTCATGACTTCTCAGAAAGACTCAAAAGCATTCATGCATTTGTTGATCCACCTCTGTGACTGTCTCCATTACTATAGCTATCTTGGAAAATTCAAGATATTCCATTTGTCTTATATCATGAAAACTCACTTGTTTATCATATAGCCTATCTGCTCCTTATAAAAATATATGAATAGATCAAGTTGTACAAATTGATTCTTATTTCTATTGAACATACATGAGATTTTCTTTAAAGTTTATGAGCTGGTCTCTGAAGAGAACTTGTGTCTCAAATTACTGCTTGAACCTCTTCGTTGAACCTATTCTTTGAACCTCTTCATTGAACCTATTCTTTAAACCTCTTCGTTGAACCTCTCTGGAGTTCATTTGGTAGGTTCAACGAATTTAGTTCAACGGTTCCTTGGTTCATTGGTTCGAGGATATGCAAAGTTGGCATCGCTGTGACAAAGTGATATCGGCAGGACCTTGATGAAGACCACCATTGTCTTATTAGGTAGTGACCATCAGTGAGACGAAGACCATCGGCGAAGCGTTATATCTTTGGGCCGATGGACAGTAGTCACTCCGACAAAGGTTTTGGTTTGGCTTTGGTAAGACAAATGTGTCGGAGTAAGCATCGAAGGTTTGTCCGATGCCGAGTATCACCCCGATGGAAGCATTCAATGGATCGTCGACGAGACAAGGCCTTTCGGCCGAACTATGTGGAGTTACTCCGATAGGAGTAGTCACTCCGATGACTTATGCCTATCGGCGGGAGTCTGGGGTTCGGTGTGACCTTTGAGACCTTGTCCGATATGAGTTATCATACTGATGGTGCTTTAGGACATCGGCGAGAGGATATCTGTTGGCATAACCTAAAGGTTTTGAGCTGATGTACTGCGGTCAACCCGATGGAGGTTTTGTTGGTATCGGTGAGACGAAGCACTGTCGGAGCGAGAGCTGAATCTTTTGCCGATGGTGAAAGTCATTCCGATGGTAACCTTGGTGATCGGGGAGATTATGCTTATCAGTGGAAGGTGAAGTCTGATGGCCGATGGGGGTTGTTATGCCGATGGACTTGAAGGCTTGGTATTGTCGGCAACAAAATTGCCGACAATACTCTTTGGTTCATTGATGGTTTTAAACTAGAATAGCGTTTGCAACCCGATGCATGTGGGATTATTGATCCTATGGGAATATGAACGGTTATGACTGTTACACATGCCACGATGCTGGAAGAAGCCGATACGTTCAGTTAGGGCGACAGTTGGGTAACCGATGCTCTTGCAGACTGAAGTTAAAAAACTAATCTTTTGGCGTTAGTGAGGATGTGATGATAAAATTCTTTTGTACAGTTTATTTCTTGCAGAATGTGTAGATGAAATAAACGAGCTAGTACATAGGAACAGAAGAACAGTTGAGCAGATTTCTTTATTTGTAATTTTTGTTTACTGAAATAAAGAGGGTTATTCTATGGTGGTGGGTTTTTTACCCGTAAGGGTTTTCCCACGTAATACTGTGTCTGTGTTCTAAATATTGTCTATTTTTGGTTTCTCTCATGTACTTATCTAAGTTATTTATTTTTGAAAAGTGACTGGTCTACACTGTCCCCTGGGAATTAACATTAGGGAAGCTGTTTTCTGCACCTGTGCTTTCCTTACAAGTGGTATCAGAGCCTGGCCCGTTGTGTTATCCTTGTCGGGAGTTTGGGTTTTTTGTGTTAATTATGGTGTGTGGGAGTTCTATAGAGTGTTATTTTTTAAATTAAATAAAGATGGCTAGTACATCAGACAAAATAGACATTGAGAAATTCAATGGCACAAACTTTGAGTTGTGGAAACTTAAAGTTGAAGACATGTTAGTCTATAGAGATCTTTAGGTTGCTGTGTCTGGAGTTCAACCTATAGGCATGAAGCAAGAAGATTGGGAACTGATATGTAGAAAAGCCAAAGGACTGATAAGATTGAGTTTATCTGACTCTGTTCTATTAAACATCCATGAGGAGAAGTCTGCAAGTGATTTGTGGAAGAAGTTGAATAATATTTATCAGGGCAAGTCCTTGGTGAATAAACTTTTCCTCAGAAAGAAATTGTATTCTCTGAAGATGGATGAAGGTGCATCTGTAGCAGAACATCTGAGTGCATTCAATACGATTGTTACTCAGTTGACTTCTATAGGTGTAAAAATAGAAGAGGAGGATTGCTGTATGCTTCTGTTATGTTCCTTATCTGACTCGTGGGACCATCTGGTGATGGCTATTGGAAGTACAACAACTACGTTCTCACAGGAAACTATTGTTGCCTCTTTGTTGTCTGAAGAGATGCGGAGGAAGTCTTCTGGAATGGCCAAAGAGGCTCTGTCAATTCGTGGTAGATCAAAGGAAAGAGGCAAGAAGAAGGACAAGAAGTCTAAGTCCAAATCAAAGGGGAAATCAAAATTTCCTGGCAAGAAGTCCAAGGTGAAGTGCTGGAATTGTGGCAGAAAGGTCACGTCAAGAAAGACTGCAAAGAGGAGAAAAAGAAGAAGAACTTCTCTGACTCTGAGTCTTCACACAGTGATGCTGATGCTTTCATTGCTACTCTGGCAACACCTGCTTCTGAAGATGTTTGGCTGATTGATTCAGGAGCATCTTTTCATATGACATCTCATAGAGAGTGGTTCACTAAGTATGAACCGTATGCTGGTGGCAAGGTGTTCCTGGCTAGTGATTCAATGTTGGAAATTGTTGGCCGAGGTCGAGTCAGAATCCAGTTCCTAGATGGCAGAATAAAGGGAATGAATGGAGTTCTTCATATACCAGGTCTGGCTCAAAATTTACTTTCTGTTAGTAAGCTTAATGATGTTGGAGTGCAAGTTACTTTTGTGGATGGTGGCTGTAAGATGACTAGAGGTTCTATTGTTCTGGCAAAAGGTGAACGCATTGGAACTCTGTATAGGTTAGATGCTAAACCAGTGTGCTGTAATAATGTCTCTGCAAAATCTAGAAAAGCTACTATTGTAACACATGATGTAAATTCTATGGAAGTTAAACTTCCTGTAGAGAAAATAATGCTCTGGCATCATAGACTTGGTCACATAGGTGAAAAAGGATTAAAAACCTTGAAAAACAAAAACCTGATAGATGGGCTGATTGATTGTACTCTGGAGTTTGATTTTTGCGAACATTGTATATATGGAAAGCAAAACCATGTTTCGTTTTACTCTAGTTCTCATAAATCTTCTAGTGTTCTGGACTATGTGCATTCTGATGTTTTTGGTCCAGTTGATGTTCCTTCTTTATCTAAGTCAAGATACTACATATCATTTATTGATGATTATTCGAGAAGGGTATTTGTATATTTTTTAAAAAATAAATCAGAAGTGTTCAGTCGTTTTAAAGAATTTAAAACTCTTGTGGAAAATCAGACTGGTAGAAAACTAAAATGTTTGAGAACAGATAACAGTGGTGAATATTGCAATGCAGATTTTGATAAGTATTGTGTAGACCATGGAATTAAAAGACATAAAACTACACCTTATACTCCACAGCAAAATGGAGTTGCTGAAAGGTTAAATCGATCGTTGATGGAGAAAGCAAGAAGTATGTTGAGTTATGCTGGTCTTGAACAGAAGTTCTGGGCTGAGGCAGTTACTATAGCTTGTTACTTGCTGAATCATTCTCCTACATCAGCATTGGTTGATAAGACACCTATGGAAGCATGGTCTGGTAAGAAGCCCTCTCTAAGACATATTCGAGTCTTTGGCTGTGAGGCATATGCTCATATTCCTGAAGTTAAAAGATCTAAGTTGGATAACAAGGCAGTTAAATGTATCTTTGTTGGCTATGGAGTTGGTATTAAAGGGTACAAGCTTTGGAATCCTGAAACTAAAAAGGTAATCTACAACAGGAATGTAATTTTTAGAGAGCTGAAACCTGTGGTTAGTATTTCTCAGCCGGAAAAGATAGAAGAGAAGAAAGAAAAGAGTGTTGTGAATATTCCTCTGACCCCTATAAAAGAGGAACAACAACAAACACCAAGTGTAGATAGTTCAGATGTGAGTTCGAGTAGCTCCGAAGATTCAGATCCAGAGCAAGAACCTGAACCTGCACCTCAACCTTTGAGGAGATCTACATGTGAAAGAAGACAACCAGATAGGTATGGATTTTTAGTACTTGATTCAACTTGTGCCTATGCTTTACTTACTGATACTGATGAACCTAGGACTGTGAAAGAAGCTATTAGTGTACCTGATTCAGATTCTTGGTTAGAAGCCATGCATAGTGAAATGACATCATTGGAGAAGAATGGAACCTGGGATCTAGTGCCCTTGCCTGAAGGAAGAAAACCTGTAGGCTGTAAGTGGGTATTTAAGAAGAAATATGGTCCAAATGGTAGTATTGAGAAGTACAAGGCAAGACTGGTTGCTAAGAGCTATTCCCAAAAGGAAGGTATTGATTATGGAGAAATCTTTTCTCCTGTAGCTAAGCTGACATACATTAGATTTCTGTTGTCACTTGCAGCAGCATATGATTTTGAAATTGAGCAGATGGATGTGACAACAGCGTTTCTTCATGGAGACCTTGAAGAAGAAATTTATATGTCCCAGCCAGAGCATTTTGTGGAAAAAGGTAAAGAACATCTGGTATGTAAACTTAAAAAGTCTCTTTATGGTTTGAAACAGTCTCCCAGAATGTGGTATCAAAAGTTTGATACGTATGTTTTATCCTTGGGGTATGTGAGATCTAAATCTGATCATTGTGTTTATTATAAAACTGAAGGTGATTGGATTCTTATAATTGCATTATATGTGGATGATATGTTGTTCATTGGCAATGGTAAGGGGATGATCTCAGAATTAAAATCTCAGTTGTCCTTGAAATTTGAAATGAAAAATCTGGGGGCAGCAAAGTACATTCTGGGAATGGAGATCAAAAGGAATAGATCTAAGAGAAAAATTTGGCTCAGTCAGAGGAAGTATATTACCAATGTTCTTGATAAGTTTCATATGTCTGATTCTAAACAGTTACTTGTTCCAGTTTTGCAGGGAACGAAACTATCTGTTGAAGATTGTCCAGAATCTTCAAATGACATTGATGACATGAAGAGAGTACCTTATGCAAGTGCTATTGACAGTTTAATGTATGCAATGGTCTGTACCAGACCAGACATTGCCCAAGCAGTGGGATTTTTGAGCCGGTTTATGGTGAATCCAAGCAGATCACATTGGGATGCTGTGAAAAGAGTTATGAGGTATCTGAAGGGAACTTCTGACTATGCTATTTGCTATCATGGAAACTCAGAAGGGTCTAAGAGATTTGTCAGCATTCAAGGATATGTTGATTCTGATTGGGCAAGGGACATTGACAGTAGGAGATCCACCAGTGGATACGTGTTCACGTTATATGGTGGTGCTATCAGTTGGATGAGCAAGCGACAGGCTGTAGTCGCTTTGTCCACAACAGAGGTAGAGTACATGGCAGCTACTCGTGCATGCCAAGAAGCCATTTGGTTGAAGAGGTTGTGTTCTAATGTTGGTTTTAATGCAGGGCAAATACAAATTCACTGTGACAGTCAAAGTGCCATATGTTTGGCAAAGAATCCTACTTTTCATGCTAGGACAAAACATATTGATGTCCAATATCACTTTGTTCGTGATATGGTGGAAGACAGGAAGGTGAAGCTGGAAAAGGTTGACACTTTGGAAAATGTCACTGATGCCTTAACTAAACCAGTGAGCACGGCCAAGTTCAAATGGTGTTTAGATGAAATGGGTCTTCAGGCCCATAGTTCTCAATAATCGAATGAGGACTAAGAGGTAGCAGTAATCTCTTCGACAAGTGGGAGATTGAAGAGAACTTGTGTCTCAAATTACTGCTTGAACCTCTTCGTTGAACCTATTCTTTGAACCTCTTTGTTGAACTTATTCTTTGAACCTCTTCATTGAACCTTTCTGGAGTTCATTTGGTAGGTTCAACGAATTTAGTTCAACGGTTCCTTAGTTCATTGGTTCGAGGACATGCGAAGTTGGCATCGCTGTGACAAAGTGATATCGGCAGGACCTTGATGAAGACCACCGTTGTCTTATTACGTAGTGACCATCGGTGAGACGAAGACCATCGGTGAAGCGTTATATCTTTGGGCCGATGGACACTAGTCACTCCGACGAAGGTTTTGGTTTGGCTTCGGTAAGACAAATGTGTCAGAGTAAGCATCGAAGGTTTGTCCGATGTTGAGTATCACCCCGATGGAAGCATTCAATGGATCATCGGCGAGACAAGGCCTTTCAGCCAAACTATGTGGAGTTACTCTGACAGGAGTAGTCACTCCGATGACTTATGCCTATTGGCAGGAGTCTGGGGTTCGGTGTGACCTTTGAGACCTTGTCTGATATGAGTTATCATACTGATGGTGCTTTAGGACATCGGCGAGAGGATACCTGTCAGCATAACCTAAAGGTTTTGAGCCGATGTACTGCGGTCAGCCCGATGGAGGTTTTGTTGGTATTGGTGAGACGAAGCACTGTTGGAGCGAGAGCTGAATCTTTTGCCGATGGTGAAAGTCATTCTGATGGTAACCTTGGTGATCGGGGAGACTATGCTTACCAGTGGAAGGTGAAGTCTGATGGCCAATGGGGGTTGTTATGCCGATGGACTTGAAGGCTTGGTATTGTCGGCAACAAAATTGCCGACAATACTCTTTGGTTCATTGATGGTTTTAAACCGGAATAGCGTTTGCAACCCGATGCATGTGGGATTATTGATCCTATGGGAATATGAATGGTTAAGACTGTTACACATGCCACGATGCTGGAAGAAGCTGATACGTTTAGTTAGGGCGACAGTTGGGTAACCAATGCTCTTGCATACTGAAGTTAAAAAACTAATCTTTTGGCATTAGTGAGGATGTGATGATAAAATTCTTTTGTACAGTTATTTCTTGCAGAATGTGTAGATGAAATAAACGAGCTAGTACATAGGAACAGAAGAACAGTTGAGCAGATTTCTTTATTTGTAATTTTTGTTTACTGAAATAAAGACGATTATTCTGTGGTGGTGGGTTTTTTACCCGTAAGGGTTTTCCCACGTAATACTGTGTGTCTGTGTTCTGAATATTGTCTATTTTTGGTTTCTCTCATATACTTATCTGAGTTATTTATTTTTGAAAAGTGACTGGTCTACATTGTCCCCTAGGAATTAACATTAGGGAAGTTATTTTCCGCACCTGTGCTTTCCTTACAGTCTCAACCCTTGTGGTAGCCACATTTTCTCCACTCATAATGTAACCTGATGAATCAAATAGAAGTATAATTACACCTGTATCTACACATGAAGAAAAGTTGTTAATAAAAACAAATGCATACCCTGGATGCATTAGATAACTTTAGTAGTTTTCTAGTACATTTAAGGTATGCATGACTAATTTTTTGCATCTTGTTGAATAGCCTATACATGCATAATGAATGCATATATAATGAATGTAATCAGTCATTTCTTAGAGCAACATTGCTCTAACACCTTAGCTCATCTTTTGTAGGGAACCAAGATAATGGACCAAGGAAGCTCAAGTCAATAGCACAACTGACTAGACAGACCAGTCATTCAGGCAATGATTGGTTACCCTCATTCTACACCCATTTATTTACTTTCATTACTTATTCATGTATATTATTTTTCTCAATTTGTATTGAATAAGTGAAAGTTAATCTCACAACTTGTGTGAGACAATGGATATTTTTTCATTCAATAAAGATTACTTTTCTCTGTTATATGCACTTGTGTCAATGCAATAATCCATTACAACTTTTGTAATCCTTTTTTTGATTTTGCTTATACAATTGAATGTAACATTGGAAAGTATAAAAAATGAATCTCACTTCCCTATTTAAAACAATGGGCCCTACCTGATTGAGCTGTAGTGAAAATTTGGGTAACGTTTCTGGCGACATCTACTATATGTTTGCCTACTAAACATCAGACCAGCTGCCTAGACCTTATCCATTGGGCACAGGGTCACTCAGAGACTTAAAAACACTTTTGACAAACAAGTTAGTTTTTTTTTTGTTTGTTTTTTACTTCTGTAACTTGGCATGTCAGCTATGAAGAACACTTGGAAACCCAAAACAAAAACAAAATTTCTAAAAGAAACTCACCTAACTATGCTAGATAGTACTTAAGGAAAACAAAAAGGCATCTAGTATAGCAGCACTTATTGAAAGAAAGAAACCTGATCTACTGTTTACAAGGCAACTCATACCTCAAAACACCTCTTCAGGTGTATCCCATTGACTGAGATAGGCAAATTTTCTCCACCCATGTTCAATAACTAAAATGTATTATGTTATTTGCATTCAGTAATGATAAATGAGCCACTCCACATGTTGTCAAACTTGGAGTGTTTCCCCAGCCTGCTTTTCAACTCATCCCATTTGAGCACCATATCACCCTCCCTAAAATTTTTGGAAGTGGCTTTCTTATCAAAAACTCTTTTTGTCTGAAGTTGATGATACTCCATAGCTTTCATAACTTTATCTCTGATCTCTTCAAGCTTCATAAGTTGAGCATATCTAACAGCCATAGGATCTTCTTCCTCAAACATCTCCAGCTGATTCATGATATCAAGAGCTGGCAACTCAATAGACAAAGGTAGTCTTGCCTCTTTTCCATAAACTAACATATATGGGGAGTTTCCAATAGACCTCTTGGGAGTTATTCTATCTGCCCATAAGGCAGATTTCAGATTGGTGTGCCAGGTCCTCTGGTTATCCTCCATTGATCTTTTGATAATCCTTATGAGATTCTTATTTGTGGATTCAGCCAAGCCATTAACCTGTGGGTAATAATTTGATGAAGTGTTTAAATAAATTCCATTCTTCACAACCCAATCAATTACCCTTAATCCAACGAAAGTTAAAGCATTGTTTGAAATGATTGACTCGGGTACTCCAAATCTAGATACCAAATCATAATAAAAGTTCAAAACAACATTCTCATTGGCTTCTTTTAAAGCCACTACTTCAGTCCACCTTGTGAAATAGTCTATTGATGTAAGTACCCACCTGTGACCTAAACTTGATGGTGGGTTATGGGACCTATAAAATCAATGCCCCATCTCATGAAGGGCTATTCTACTTGAGTTGGCTGCAGAGGTAAAGCTGGCAAACTTTATTTTCCTGCAAAAATGGCACATTTTACACATTTTCTAGCCCATGCATGGGCATCCTTGAATAAGTTGGGCCAATAATAGCTAGCTCGCATTATCTTCTAGGTAGTAGTCCTTGGGGAAAAATTGATGATAACTAAGAGGGGGGTGAATCAGTTATCCTAATATTTCAACTTTTTGAACTTTCTTAACAGTTAATGCAACATCAAATCAAATAAGCAAGCATAATCCTGAAATGGAAATAACACCAATACACATGACATAATGATTTTGACATGGAAACCCTGTTAAGGGAAAAAACCATGGGGTGATTAACCCAAGATATTATTCTTTGTTAGAAGAATAGATAGAACAAAATGGCACTTGCCAATTAGGGCTCACTGCCTAAGCACACTGCTCACAAGAGGCTCACTACCTACAAGAGACTCACTGTTTGAACTAATGAGAAGCATCTACTCATGCTGAGGTTTAGTTCTGGTTGAGCTCAATAAACTGATCTACTGCACTTCATTCTTACTCTCTTTTGATGTTGTTGTACTGTCACATTCTGAACCTATCTTACTATTTTCACTCTACTTTTCTACTTTTCTTCACACCACACAATACACACACACACACCTTCACATCTAAATCCATCTTGTATATATATCTGCACAAGTGATTTCAACACTTTTCTAGTCAGCATCCGGAATAGTCAATATTATCCCAAACTATGGTCTGTCAGTTGAATCCTTGCATACCAAGTAATGTGGATCAAGGATATGCTTGTAGAAGTCTTCAATCATGTCGGCCAGTCATGAATGATACCTCAAGAAACTTAATCACCATCAATATCTCATCTGGATTTAGGTCTGATGCTCTGCCGGTCAGTTCTTCCTCTGTCTACTCTGTCAAATAGGAACCCAACACTCAAGTGCTCATATCATTTCACTCTTCTATCACTGGAGGCTAAATCCTTGGAATCTATTAGTCAAGGTACTCCTCTTGACTTCCCCAAATCTGCACTTTACTGAGATACCTCCTCTGAGAGATCCAGACCTAACTGTCTGACCTTGCTGCCTGCTCTGTTCTTGCTTACTGGACCACAACATCTCTTCAATCTGACCTCCAATAAAGACACACCATGTCCTGCGGATGTGTGGAATGATCTTTGTTGCCATTAATGACAACACCAATGAAGCCACACAGTGTCTCTTGCCAACAAAAATGACCCCCTATTGTTCCATCATGAAACTCATGCAACACCTTGTCAGTCTGATCATTATCAATGCATCTTAACAACACACCATTAAAATCTTTTTTGAAAAGGATATTATTGACTGAAAGATAAAGAATAGACTATAGTATAAAGTATCTCCTTTTAGTTCTGTCTAAACCTATTGGACACTTGCCAGTTTGTAGAAAATGAGCCATGTCACTAACCCAACCTGTTCCAACTGCTATTGTATCATTCTGATGCTCATCTTCAATGATTAGAAGCACTTCTTCTTCCTTCTCTGTTTCATTTTCAGACCTAGTAGCAAGCTGTTCACTGAGTCCTCTACCTCTGATGAGCTTGGTTATTCTGATATCTACGTCATATTCCATGACTTTGGTAATCCAACTAGCCCTTTTCTCATTAACATTCTTACCTAACAGAAACTCTTTCACACTAAGGTGAGCAACCATCAAAAGTACCTTGTTAGAAATAAGATGCCTAAACTTCTTTAGACTCTTAACCACTGCAAGGACATGTTTTTCAATGAAACTATACCTTTGTTCATACTCCTCCAGTCCTTGACTAAAGAAAGCAATTGGCTACTCAAAGCCTTCACTTTGCTGTTATACCAGAATTGCAAAGATTGTATCTATAGTACCATAAGCATACAAAATAAAATCTTTTGAGAAATTGGGATTTACTAAAGTTGGTGCAGCTGATAATGCTTCTTTTATGGACTCAAAAATGAGTTTGCCCTCTTTTGACTAGCTGAAAATTGCATTTTTCTTCAACATAGAGGTCAACAACTTCAATAAATTTGTAATGTCAGGTATAAATCTTCACAAAAAATTAATTCTGCCAATAAAACTTTGTAGCCCTTTCTTGTGGCTGGGTAAAGCTAGCTCTAAAATAGCTCTTACTATTTCTGTATCAATGGTAACTCCCTATTTTGACACAATGTGTCCTAAAAGCTTGCCCTCATGCACAGAAAAAATGCATTTCTTAGGATTGAGAGATATCCCAAACTCTCTACATCTCTCAAATACTTATTTTAGGTGGGATAAATGTTTAGCTGCATCCCTAGAGAAAAATGTGATGTCATCAAGGTACACAAGTACCAATTTATAAAGTAAACCTTTAAAAGCCATATCCATAGCTCTTTGAAAAGTAGAGCCAGCATTTGACAAACCAAAAGGCATCCTTTTGTAGGCCATGGTGTCCCATTTTGTGGTAAAAGTAGTTTTAAACTAATCTTCCTCCTTGACTAAGACTTGATTATAACCTGAATATCCATCAAGTAAGGAGAATCTTTTTAAACCAGCCACTACTTATAGAATTTGGTCCATTGAGGGTAGTAGGTAGTGGTCCTTCAGGGAAGCTCTATTAAGGTCTCTAAAGTCAATGCAGAGCCTAATCTCTCCATTCTTCTTCCTCACAGGAACAAGATTAGAGACCCAAGACATATGCTTGATCAAAAAAATGATATTTCCCTTGATCAGCTTGGTTAATTCCTTAATCATCAGAGGCTCAAGTTTTGGATTTAAAGGTCTTTGTTTCTACCTTACAAGTTTTACACTTGGCTCTAACTTTATAGTATGCTAGGCAATTTGAGGATCAAATCCCTTTAAGTCTGAGTATTCCCAATCAAACACAGCCTCAAATTCTTGACAAAGAGCAATAAAAGCTTTCCTATCCTTAGGTGAACAGATTTTACCAATTTTGAGAAGCTTACCTTTGAAAATTTCTAGCTCCTCATAATGTTCTTCTTTAACCTACATGTTGGTTTTGCTCTTTTTCAGTTGATCATCAGTACCAAAAATGGATTCCAAGGTTACCAATCCTCTGGGTAGCTTATTAGTCCTTAACTGAACAACTTGATGATTACCATATTGTTGTTTGAGTTTGTTTTGATTCATCACAGAAAACTCATCCTCTTCTAACAGGAAATGCAAAACTTGCTCATCACTCTCAAACACCTGCCAATGAATGTTATTGTTAGGAATAGAGGGTCTATCAACAATCTTCACATGAGGCTGTACCTTTTCTCTTTGAATATCACTCGGGATATCAAACTAAGCCCCAATTGTAGCTAACCTATCTGCATGATTATTCTGATTTCATGGAATAGATATTAGATTGAAAGCATCAAACTCCTCAATCATATCCCATACCCTATGTTTATAGCATTTCAAAACATCATTTTTCGTAATGTGCAGTCCCCTCACCTGATTCACAATTAGTTCATTGTCCCCATACACCTGCAAACAACCAATTTTCCTTTTCCTTGCCCACTGTAAACCTTGAATTAACCCTTCATACTCAGCAGTGTTATTTGTACATGAGAAAGCAAAACAGAAAGCAAACTAATATCTATCACCTTGTGGAGACACAATCATTGCAACCCCACTAGATCCATTCCTATTCCTAGAGCTATCAAAGTACATTTTCCATACCTCATCTTGTTGTCCTATCTATTGTTCTGCACTTTTTACAAGGTTTGGAATTGTTGTTTCAGGTTCGTCCAACATATAAACCCCCATACCAGTTTCTTGAATGTGTCTCTCAAAATCATCTACAATATTTTCTACTACCCACTCCTTTAACAACACTTCTGGTATACTTTCAGCTTGCAATTCTTGAGTAGCAACAAGCCCACTATCATCAGAAATAATGCAATTTGCATTAATAGCACTTGGCACATAAGCCTCTATGTGATCCTTGGAAAGAAATTCAGATTTTATGGTCACTTCTGTACCATATCAGGTCCTAAAAAACATGTGGGACTAATCTAAGGATAAATATCCTCCTATCTTGGCTGTGAACTCTCTTGATAAACACATAGCAAAATAAGGAGATAAATCTATGATGAACACCTCTTAGGAAATGGAAACATTTGGACATGTATGCAATGTGGGACCTAGATCTTTTATAACACCTATAGTGTTAACAGATGTACCATCTAGCTGGAGCACACCCTTCTCAAGGGGCTGGTATTTCAATCCTAATTGGTCTGCAGTCTATTTTAGCATTACAAAACTACTTGCACCACTATCCACCATGCAGTTATGTACTAACTTATCTCCTATTATTAATGACACATAAAATGGAAGTGGTTTAGCACTCTTATTTAGATGTTTACTACTGTTATGGGATGAATTTGTAAGGACGGCCCTAGCTAGGTCAATAGTTGCATCATTCGACACTTTTAAATCAGACAAGGCAGATTGTAACATGTCCTTTTGACTTGGGATGGCTAAGGAATCCCACATAGATATTGTCACATTCATTTTCTTCATATTTTCAATGATATTAAAAGGTGAAGTGATGTTTACCTTTTGATGTGACTTTGCAACAGCAATATTAGCCTAAAAATGAGGTTGTTCCTTGGCAGTAATTTGAGTGTTCCTTTGCAAAATATGGGGAATCTGGGATGTAGAAGGATTAGCAGGTCATTTTCCTTTGTTTGTTGCTTGCTCTATCTCATAACCCTTCTTTTTAGCTCTTGTATTTGCTGCAACTGAAGTATCATCTCTGTTCACACCACAAAACTCATCTCCCTGCCAGTTTAGGAAAGCAGTATCATTTTGAGGTTGTTCTTGCTACTATACAGCCCCATCACTAGGTGTGTTTGACTGTGAAACTACAACATTTTGTACCATTAGGGCCTAATTTATCACTCCATTTGAATAGGTTGCCTGACTATGTGGCTGATTGTAGGAAAAACACCATTCATACTCACCTGCAAGGTTGTTCTGAATAGGGATAAGGTCTCTAACTACATTAATGGGTGCAGGATTGTAAGGCTAGAAAGGCCTCTGGTTCACATTCTACCTAGCACCCTAGTAATTGCTTTGATATGGTGGCCTATTAGTTTGGTATGGCTGGTCTTGCCCTTGATAAGACTGATTTTGCCCTTGGCTATGTGGCTGATAAGGCTGTCTATTCTGGGATTGTTTCTTTTTGATATTCACCAGCTCATTCCCAAAAGTTTGTAGAATGTTCTCTATTGTTGGCTATTTTTAATCTCTCTTAACTCGTGTGATGAGCTAGAAACAACAGTCTCAGGATTGGCAGTAGTTGGCAATGCTGCTACAGTAGGTAAAGGGGCAAAAGATGGAATTGGTAAAGGCATTGAAGCTTGAATCTCAGGAAAAATGGGCATTGGTGGTCTAGGTGCTATTTTCCTAGCTTGAATCAAGTTGTTTTCTGCTCTAATAGCTATTCCATATGCATCAGGTAAACTTGTACCTCCCATTGATTGTATCATTACTGAAATATCACTATTAAGAGCTTTCAAAAAATACAAAAATGCATATTCTGATGAAGGCCTTACTATGGCAGGAATTCTATTCCATGTCTTCTGAAACTAGAAATTGAAATCCATCATTTGCTCCTGGGGAGCTCTCTTTATTGTCATCAACTATTCAACCAGTGATAAGTTATTAGATTTATCTTGAAATTGCTTGTTCAGGTTATCACCCAAATCATCCCAAGTTCCAATGGTTTGCACTGGTAAACTCCTGAACCACTGTAATGCTTTTCCTTTAAATGAGGCAGCCAACAACCTAATGGCTAGATTTTCCTGAGTTACATTATGAACACCACACAGAGAAGCTACGTCTCTAATGTGTTTGATTGGGGTAGTTTGATCCTCCCTGGTGAAATAAGGTAGGCTTTTCAAAGTTGCCATGGGTATATTATCATGCTATGTCAAGTTCAATGGGCTACCCCCATCAAATGCTACAAACGGCTGATTCCTTGCCATTAGAATAGCTATAGGTGGGTTTGCTTAAATCGGCACAGGAATTGCAAGTACTACTAGTCTAAAACTTGGTGGGGTTGATTGAATTCTTTTTGAAAATGGAGTCCTTACCATAGTTCTACTCTATCTTTTAGGCAGAGATAGCTGTAAATAATCAAAGGAACTCAAACTCTAAGTTTGTATTTTTCTCATAAAAATGTAACAGCACTAATCTACTTTTCTTTCTTCAGTATGAGTCACCAAATATACAGAAAACTACCTCTTAAATGTCTGATAATGCTAGTAGTATATCAAAACCAGCAATATGATTGAAACGTAAGTACTATTCAGACTTGATAGGTCCCACTGAGCGTGCCAAAAATTGTTATCACCTAAATATGCACCCTAACTAATTTGCAGAAATTAGTCAATTTGATGAAACATGGGAGGACCTCTAAAGTCGTGGGTTACTCTATGAGCAGAGGTCAACCTCTGAAGAAGGTTAGATTCCTAACTTTGTAGCCCCTAAAACTTTACTATTCTATGACTATGACAAGGAAAAGGGTAAGAAATATCTGTTCTATAACTGAAATTTAATTCTAAGGGTGATGCACCTATCTTAAATGAGGAACATGAAAACAACAACCCAAACACTTGTTAAAATGATTGAAATAACCCTTGCACAACTTATTAGTTATACCTCTGCATAAATGTTTCACAAATAGGTCTATAGTTGCAGAATTCTTAAGAGGAAAAGTAATTTCACATTTAAAATTACTACGTATCTAGACACAACTTGTAACCTGCATAAGTAATTTATGCAAAAAGTCTCTTTTCCAAGACAAAATTAAGAGGAAATACACTTACTTCATAGATAACTCCATCAAATCAGATAATGAGCACATAAATGCATAAGATAAATAGGCACAATTTCCAATCAATGATCTCCAAGGTTCTCATTGTATATCATATCAGGTAAACTAGTAACATGAGTTACAAATCTTGCCAAAATCTAGAGCAAGGATCACAAAATCACAAGTCTCTACAAGTAGCATAATCAGAACTGATTACAATAAGTCACAAAAAGTCCCTATAACCATCCAAGTAATTCCACAAAAGAAGGAAAACCCAACTGATTTGGGTCAAATGTCCAGAAAAAACCTAAAATCTAACCACTAGATCTTATCCAAAAGAGTCCAAAATGCAAGGGAAAGTCCATCAAGACTTAGTCAAACATGAAGGGTCATGAAAATAAGTCCAAAAAGGACTCTAAGGGCAACAAAACTCCTAGATACCCTCCAACACATTCAACTCAGTCACCAACTGTCTCCAAGAATTAGTCAATCTCATCCCTCAAGGTAACAAACAAATTGCTAAAACCATCGCATGTGCTTGCCACATCTCCACAATTCCAACTATATCTTCTCAAAGACAATAAAAACTCTCAACACACTCCCTTACCCTCTCTCTTGTGATAAAAGATAACAATAACCTTCAAGAGATTTATAAGGTCATCACTTTGAGGCTATTGTTTTACATTGTATAGTATATGCAAGGAAAATAAATGTGAAGCAAGAACACACTAAAGTGGAAAAGAAAACAAAATACTTAATTAAGTCTTAACACTAGTAGCCACCTCGTGGCATATCTCCTAGGCCTCACATTTCAATGTTTTAGACCATGGCTTTATTAACAGATATGCACAATGAAAAACAAAATGTGAAAAAGCAAAAAGGAAAAAGGCCCATTGGGCACTTAGGGCTATGAAACCCTAAAGACAAAAGGCAACTTTTACCTCATTTGCAACATACATCTTTTGCAATCTTGTTATGCATTTCTTACCACCGACAAGGGTTTGATGGTTGGAGCTCCTGCAGTTGACTTTGAGGCATTTTCTATGACCCTTTTTCATTTTTCTACACTTTTGCTGAAGGTAAGTCTGATGAAGTCTCCTTTCTGAGATAATACTACAAAAAGTCATGATTACCTGTGGTTTCTTGTAGCTTCCATCCACTATACATGCTATAGATTTTCTTTTTTGAAATGGTTGTTTCCTTCTGAGATATGATGCTATGGAAAAATGAGAAAATATATCATTTCTGTCAGGGTTTATTATTTTTCTGTATCTTCTATTATTCTTTTTTGTCCCTTCTCTTAGGGTTTTAGGAAAATAATAAACTCTTACCCTTAAACTTCATAACCATGGTTAGAACTACTCATTCTAGTTTCTTCCTACAATGATAAGGCATTTCTAAAAAATGAGATACAGGGGTTTCCTATATGAGGTCTTCATAGGGTTTCTGGCCATTTCTTGCAGTCATGTTGAAGGTAAGCATAGTGAATCATGAGTTTTTGCAGAACAAAACTGAAACTTATGATTCTTCTGAAGCGTCTTTGTTGGATACCTCTGTATTTTGTAACTTAGAGTTTCAAAACCCTAGTTGCATTCTTGAAAGGCCATGACATAGATAAGTTTCACTATGGTTTTCTCTCTAAAAATAAGGCATTTATCTCTCCTGTATGAGTTTTTCTTTCTGACTATTGTATCTGAAAAAGGAAAAGCTACAGGAAATGATGAAAATTTGTATTTCTCTAAGTCATTTCTTTATATTGTGAAAGTGACATCTTCAAAAACTAAAAAATATGTTTTGGCCTCATCAAGGTTTCTTGTAGCTTTGAAGCGATAGTGGCTTGTGTGAATACTTTATATTGTGTCTTCAGTTCTAGCCATGAAGAAATGCAAACTTTGTTGATTTTTTTCTTTGGAAAAGTAACAGCATTTTATTTTCCTTTGTAGATTTATCATTTTTCAAGCAGCTACTTCATGTATGTTTCTGCCCTACATTGTTGTGAACTGGATTTCAAAAGTATAAACTACAGGTCTTTTGGCCCCTTTTCAATTGAAACCCTATAGATTTTTGAGACTATAACTGCATGAATGCCTCTTCATCTTGTAATATGACTGATGTATATTACATTTTTCCATTTCTACTTGATGGTTTCTGACAGTCATTGGATGGAAATTCTTAAAATAATTGCTCTATCACTGCTATAGCCATTTCATAACTGTTAGTACTCATCCCATTACTTGTTGATGAAAGATTCCATTATTTTCTTCACTTAATATATGGTGGCTGTCAATAACACAACTAGCATTTTTGGAAACAATCCTTGTGACTGTCTTCTTCATATATCACTGAGCAATCTTATGTTTCCTAGATCTTTTTTAATGTTTGATAGTCTTGAAAATTTAGTTAGCAGACAAGTAGACTATTAGACATACCTCCTTCATTGACTGTTCAAAATTGGAAGCGACTGTGTTTGCCATTGTGAGGTGGTTTATAGCATTCTATTTTCTTATGGCTGCTATGTCTATAGGTCAATACTCTCAGCTCTAACTATACCTTGTTGAGCTGCTCCTTCACTATTTAGGACAATCATTCACCTTTATGACTGTGATAGTTTTGAATGTTACTCTTTAGGACTATCTACTCATTCGTTGTTAGGACTGTGCTATTGCTATTTCACTGCTTTCTCAAGCCTCTGTCCATATGTCCTTCAATGTTGAAGATGCCTATAGGTATTTTGAAATGTTCAAAAATGCGATCAGCTTCTTAGAAGGGTCCATCATACTTTTGGATAGCCAAACAAGTTCCTCCACCCTTCCTGATCTCAAAGGTTGATCTAAATAGTTTCATTGCTTCAAATTTGTGCAACCTCCTTCAGATGGTTCTACAAATTTTCATGGCCTTCTCCTTTAGCTTGTTTTCATGGTGATCACAGAGCCTTGACAAGTTTGTTTGATCCTTGACAACAATTTATGCAAACTTCCTTCATACAAAAACAAGACTTTATAAGGTGTTCAACATAGTCAAAAGGCCTTAAAATGGTGGACATGCCTATAAGGACTTGACAGCCTATATAGGACTGTATGAAACCTCTTCTAGAATGACAAATGAAACTTCAAGATTCTAGGAAAACCTATTTGACTTATTATGAACTATCCCACTGGCCTTTAGAAGATGGGAAACACTTTGAATGTTTGATGTAGCACTGAAATTACGTTGATAAATAGGTTAATTTGGTTTTTTCTAATGACTGTCTTTACTAATGGTTCCTCTTAAAATTGATTGTTTTATCATTCAACTTTGACTTTTCTAACTATCATTTGTGATAGTCATGATAGTATGGACTATCCCCATAGTTAGTATAACTGCTTATCTTCATTGTTCTAGATCCTAGAAATTTTGGTTGTTCCTTCATGACTGCTCAGAAAGACTCAAAAACATTCATGCATTTATTGATTCACCTCTGTGACTATCTCCATGACTATAGCTATCTTGGAAAATTCAAGATATTTCATTTGTCTTATATCATGAAAACTCACTTGTTTATCATATAGCCTATCTGCTCCTTATAAAAATATATGAATAGATCAAGTTGTACAAATTGATCCTTGTTTCTGTTGAACATACATGAGATTTTCTGCAAAGTTTATGAGCTAGGCTCAACCCTTGTGGGAGCCACATTTTCTCCACTCATGATGTAACCTGATGAATCAAATAGAAGTATAATTACACCTGTATCTACACATGAAGCAAACTTTCTTAATAAAAACAAATGCATACCCTGGATGCATTAGATAACTTTAGTAGTTTTCTAGTACATATAAGGTATGCATGACTGATTTTTTGCATCTTGTTGAAAAGCCTATACATGCATAATGAATGCGTATATAATGAATGTAATCAATCATTTCTTAGAGCAACATTGCTCTAACATCATATCTCATCTTTTGCAGGGAACCAGGACAACGGACCAAGGAAGCTCATGTCAATAGCACAACCGACCAGACAGACCAGTCATTCAGGCAATGACTGGTTACCCTCATTCTATACCCATTTATTTACTTTTATTACTTATTCATGTATATGCTTTTTCTCAATTTTTATTTAATAAGCGAATGTTAATCTCACGGATTGTGTGAGAGTGGATATTTTTCCATTCAATAAAGATTACTTTTCTCTATTATATGCACTTGTGTCAATACAATAATCCATTACAACTTTTGTAATCCTTTTTTTTTATTTTACTTATACAATTGAATGTAACATTGGAAAGTTTAAAAATGAATCCCACTTCCCTATTTAAAATAATGGGCTCTACCTAATTGAGCTATAGTGAAAATCTGGGTAACACCAATCTAAGGAAATCATCAGAATGGGCTCTTTGTGGAAGATTGGTGACGGTAGCAAAGTGGAATTTTGGAATGATAGGTGGTTTTGGAATATCCCTCTGATCAAACTAGCTTGGCCAAGCCCCTTTAAAGAGATTTTATCCTCTAGTGGGTTGAAGGTGAGAGATTTTATTTTAGAATGCAAATGGAAGAACTACTCAACGAAGAGCTGCCTGATAGACTTCCAGAATAGGCTTAATGTGTTTCATATTCCCCAGGGAAGGAGTGAAGACTGTTTGATTTGGCAGGCCACCTCATTGGGAAATTATTCAGTGGCTTCAAGGTTCAGACAACTTTTTCCTAAGGTGGAGGATCCCCCCTTTTGGGCTAGCTTATGGAACGATAAACTTATCCCTAAAATCAATATTTTCTTCTAGTTTCTTTCTCAAGATAGAGTGCTAATGTTCGACAACCTGTGCAAAAGAGGCTTCAAGATCGTCAATAGATGCCTTTTATGTATGTCTAATGCTAAAGATTCTTTCCATTTGGTCCTCTCTTGTCCCTATTCCTTGGAATTGTGGAACAAGATTCTTTCCCTTTGGAATCTTAGTTGGATCTTCCCCAAATCTACTATGGCCCTGGTCTATCAATAGATTTGTCTAGTTTCTAATCCCTCTCTCATATTCCTTCGATCCTTGTCTACTCCTCACATAGCCTAGATCCTATGGAAGGAGAGGAACAATCGTATCTTCAAAGACACTTGTTTATCTTCTGACAACCTATTTTTCAAAGTGATCAGAAACATTAAGGAGAATTTCTCTACTAGGCTTCAAGAAATGCTCTCCCATGACAAAAGAGTTGAGGTTACCCCTTTGGAGAGTAGTATATCTAACAACTAGAATATCAGAGATGACATATCTTTTTCCTTCAAAAGAATGAAGCATTTAAGAGGGGAAGTGAAGTGGATGTTACCTCCTGAAGGATGGACTAAAATCAATTTTGATGGGGCAACTAAAGGTAATCCCAGAGCTGCAGGTAGTGGGGGGTGATTAGAGATAATCATGGTAGGTTTATATCGGCAGTGGCACTCCCTCTAGGTGTACAGACAAACCACTATGCTAAAGCTACAACTGCCTATCATTCTATTACTCTAGCTCAGGCTATGGGTCATAGAAAAGTCTAGATTGAAGGTGATTCTATGAATATCATTAATTGTCTCAAGGGAAGCACTAAACCAAGCTGGTCCATGGAGACTTTGATATTTGATACTATTAAGTTATTAAATACCTTTGAGGCTTTTTTTATTTCTCACATTTTTCATGAGGGGAACAAGGTAGCAAATGTATTTGCCAACCTAGGGGTTTTAAGTGAAGCTAAGTTTATATGGGATGAATTGAATTCGATCCCTACTAATGCTAAGAACCTGATTTATAATGGTACGACTACCCAGAAGATCTAAGGAGATCATCATGATCTCGAGTGGATTGTAGAACCCTCCCATCCAGACTATTCTACCCACATAGATTATGGGTGCTAATATAATAAAAGTTGCTCTGCTTGTGTATTTCATTGCCTTCAGTATTGTTTGCAGAGAGGATACTTGCAGAGTGTGTAGCATTGTAGGTATGGGGGGTGACAGAAATAGGGTTGAACCTTCATCCTGTGAAGGTTTTAGGCAGAATCACAAGGTTTGGAATATCCTTGAGGGTGGAGGGTTAACGCCTTACATGGAAAAGCTTCACGGTACAGATTCCAGTGTCATGACCATGTTTGTGAAGGGGTATAAGAATAGGAAAGTGATGTATTATGGCTAGGAGATGGCTATCACTAAGGATTTAATTGCCACGGTGTTAGGGGTCGCTACCAATGGCAATAAATTCGTAACAAAAAGAAAGCAGAGCAAGGAAGCTCTCAATTGCTTCTTTAAAGGGAGTGAAAGGGAGAAGTTGGTAAAATTCTACATGGGAGGTTACAATCACCTTTCCATTAAACCTATATGGGTGGAGGTTGTCAAAGCAATCATGCATTATGTAACACTTGATGGAAGGTATGTTTCTATCTATTCCTACCACTTCAATTTACTAAATCATTTTAGGCATGGATTAGCAGTGTCCTTTCCTTTCTACTTGTTTTCTTCATTGGAGTTTAGTTTGAAAGAGCACAATAGAAACCCTAGCCTCCCTATTCTTTATGAGAGTCTCAATTTTTTAATTTTAAAACATATGAAAATAAACACCCCTAAGAAATCTCTTAAGCATAAACCCACTTCCAAGAAGAAGGGTAAGGTGGTCTCTAGTGAGGAGGATTCTGATTCCGAGGATGAGGACTGGCAAATGGAGGAAGAGGATGAGGAAGCTAAGGAGGAAACCTCAAAAAAGAAGAAAAAAACTTAGAAGAGGGAGGTTTCTATTTCCTGGTCAGAAGGGTTTGAAACTGGTAATGATACTGACACCTCTGTTAAAGAAATTTCTAGAAAAATTTTGAATTCTCAAAAAAGGAAAAGCCCTGCCTCTAAGAAGAGAGACAAAAAAACCTATGGAACAAGAGGAGGGATGTGAACAAATTGTTCATGGCTCTTCTCAAAAAGTGGGGCCTAAACAAGGTAAAAAACCTAAGATTGTTGAGAAAAACTAGGAGGAAGTGAGGAAAATTGCTAGTAGTGTGGTAAAAAAATAGGGAAACAAGCTGGTGTAGGGGATTAATATTATGCAGACTGAGAAGGACAATGTCAGGGTGGACTCTTCTTCCAAACCTTTCTCAGAGCCTACTATGGGTGGCAAGTTTCCTAAGATTAATGACCCCTCCATTGACCTTCCTAAAGACTTTGAGAATTTGCTTGCCCAGGCAAAGAATAGAGATCAAGTTGAGGAAACTTGTGAGCTGGTGAAGAATGCGGTCAATTCTAAGCATAGAATGACCAAATGGTTCTTTTTGGAGATTAGCAAAATTAATATTAAATTTCAGGTGCTTCAAGAAACTTTGGGTTTTGGCATCCACTCTACTACTGAACAAGATAAGATGATTTTCAAAAACTAGGATGCTATCCCAAAAATGGAGGATATGGACAGGGAAATTAACAAGTTGAGGGAAGAATTCAATACAAGGCTACAATATCTTGACGAAAAAATCATTGAGGTGAACAATAACTTGGAAAATCTTTGCAATATCAGCAAGCTCACTATTGAGAACAGCCTGAATGGGATGCAAGTGTTGACAAAGAAACTGAAAGAGCTCAGAAAGGACCAGTTTAAAGACTTCAATGCTAAGGATATTATGACAGCTGTGGATCAGGATAAAAGTATCATAGGTAGATAGGTGGTTGATGATGATACAGGTGGGCCTTCAACTCGCACCAAAGGCAGGAACAAGAAACATTTTGAAGCTGAGAAGAAAGAGCTTCTAGATTTCGCAAAGATGCATGAAGCTTTCTACCAATAAGAAATAGAAGTTGTTGAAACTCTTAAAAAGATGAACTAAAATCTTATTTTAGTTTTATGAACTCTTGTAGCTACTTTATTATGCTTTTGTTTTAGTTGTATCTTCCGATTAGCTGATGGTTGGCTTTCATCTTTTTGTTAGCTTCTTTTTGTGAAGGGTTTCGGGGCCCCCTTTTAAAACCTTTTTGACCTTTAATCAAAAATATATGGCTTGAAAAGTAGTCATTTAATGCATCCAATTCAACAATTTTCATCGCACTTGTTCAAATACTTGGAGAAAATCATTTAATGTTACTGACAAGAAAAATAATTCAACATTAAAAAGAGACCAAAAAATCAAATAATGCAAGGTTTTATGCCAAAAAAATGTTCTCAAAATCTTTCAACCAAGAGATGAGTGTAGGGAGCCAAAAATTTGGTTTTAGTGTATTCTACAAATTATAAGCATTTGTTTAGATGCCACCATAGATAATAAAGCACAAACATTAAAAAACTTCAAGTTAGATACTAAGAATAAAGTGTGTGTGTATACTCTTTTTCCTAGCAGTGGCTATCCAACATACTAGATGAATTCATGGTATTGATATCCATAGATGTGTACATATATGCTTGTTAGATAGATAAACGTAAAATTTTAATCAGAAGACAATCCAATATGTTTAAGAATTTACATTAAAATCACATAGATACCTTATAGCCCAAAACTTATGGAAAGATTTTTCTACATATGAATGAAATAATATACAACTATTATAAAGATTGTGCCACTCTATAACACTATTCAAAAGATTGGAAAATTGTTATTTAGTATAATTAATAACATCAGATAATAATTAATAATTAATGTTAAATAATTATATTTTTAAATAGTATATTTTATTAAATATTATTTTTATTTTATTTATTTTTTAAAATATTCTAATACATATAAATTAATTTATTATTTAAATTAAAATATTTAATTTAATATTATGGATGATGAACAAATGCAATTAAATGCTTTTAAATGTACAAATATAATAATAAATTATTCAAATATGTGTTAGTTGGTTTATAATGATTAGTAAAAAGGATTGACCCATGATAATGGTGTTGCATAAGTGTTGTCATTGATGTCAACAGTGGTATGGAGTGTTGATCAATGATGATCGGTAATGTCAATAGAGATGCTAAAGGATAGAGATACCTAAGGGAGAAAGCAAGGTGATGTGCAAAGGAGCAGACATAGGAGTGTTGATTAGAAGAGTTGTGAAGTGAAGGAGATGGATCAGTATCATCTGTACATAGTCATACCATATCTTCTAAAGTTCATGTGTAAGTTCATGCTTTTAATATCTTTGGTATGTTATGTTGGTAATGAATGTCATGGATGCTATGTTGGGTGAATTATGTTGTATTTGGATGATATGAAGACATGTGACTTGGCACTAGATAAATAATGTTGCAAAAAGTTTGAAGAAATTTGGTTAAGTATAGTACAAGTTAGGAAAGATGTCACAGGTGCAAGAAAGTGTACCACATTCTACTGCTAATGTAGATATGGGCATGTTAATTGAAAGGAACTCATACAATGCTCTTAGATATCTATGATCCAAATTTGAGCTCACAAAGTCTACCACAAAGTGTTTTAGAGTCAGAAGAGTGAAGGCAGTAGTGAAACGTGGTAAGTACAATCACAAAGAGATAGGAGAATGCTCTGCACTTCTCTAGAGATGAAGATATGATTGTTGGAATTGGAGGACATGTAGATATGAATCAAAAGTATGGGTGTTTCAAGTTTTAAGTATTAATGTATACCGCAGATGCTTCTCTGGAGTTAGATATATGAAGACATGCCTTGGTATTGATTAGTGTTAGTAGAAGGAGATAATTAATGTTACATCAGTTCACTGCACATTTATATTTGGCTATGTTATTGAAAAGACAAGCACACTGGATCAGTTGGATTGCTCTATTTAAGTTTCAAATGGTTATGTTTACCACAGGTATGATTTTCACTGTTTTACTTCAAGACTATGTAGCAAAGTTTGTTAAGGACATCGTCATCAGAGTTCAACTGTTTGTGCCAGCATGAAATATCCTGAAATGATAAAAGAAGTGTATAGGAATGTTTTGCAAGACATGTATAAAGTTCATTGTGTGGTTCGCATGATGTAATTTCATCTCCTCTGGTACCGCTTTAGGTCTGGAGCCAAACGCAAGGAAGGATAAGTGTGTGTGGAGTTGACTTAGTGTATGATGAGGTTTATTCCATGTGTTTGAAGTGTGAGCCATCTTGGAAGAGTGTAATAAGGTAAAATAGGACCTGATTATATCTTTCTTTTGAACTGGATTGGATTTCCACATACTGCATATGTTTGGGAGCCAATTGTTGGGGCCATTGCATGTTTCATGTTACAGGTTTCATCTTGACTGACCAAGGACAAATATTTTGAAGCTTGTGGAGGATATAAATGTAAGATCAAATTTGTTGAGTGAAGTATGATTTATGTATTATGTGATATCTATTGTCATATTTTGCCCAAACCCAAAATATCCCAAAAATCCCTCCTCCCATCAAAGAAATATGATATGAGAAAGCCTAAATGGAAGGATGTTCCCCTTATAAAATCCTAGAGAAATCCCAAAAAATTATAAGTTTTTTGCTCTTTCTTTTTCCTTAGCAAAATTTTAGTGTTTGTAGGTTCGTCGATTTGCCAACTAAGGAGCAAGCAGGCAGGAAAATGGCTAAGGTAAAAGGAAAGAAAAGAAAGGGAGTGCTTTGTCAGAAAATCTTAAGGTTTGTGAACCTCTTGGTTCCCTGATCCACAAGTTCATTGATAAGTGAATTCACTGACTAAGCTAGACAATGGCCAATGGGATGCCTTCAAAGAAGGGGCAAAGCGGCTAAGGGAGAGAAATGAAAAAGAAAAGTGTTTTCCTTTGTTGGCAAACTTAAGGTTCAATGAACCTTAAGTTCACCAATCGGTAACTTCATCGACATAGGAAAAGAAGAAAGACAAAGGAGGCTAAGTGGTTCACAAAATGGAGACTTTGCTGATAAGGTAAAATAAAAGGCCAGAAAAGTGAAAATGAATATAATATTAAAGCATGTAATATAATGTAGTTCTTTAAAATATTTTAAAGTAAGTTTAAAATATTTTAAAGTGTTGTAAAGGATTTTAAAAGGTACGACCTTTCTGAGTGCCCCAAAAACGTGCTTCTAGGTGATGCCATTGTTGTAGGCCAGAGTCATCCAGGTAGCTGAAATAGTGGAGAGCTTCAATGCAAAAGGACTAGAAATGAATGAGGAGGATGAGGTGTCCCTGCAACCCAAGCTTCTATAGGTCCTTCCAAGGACAAATCAGTGCTAGGGCATGGGCATTCCTCAAATTCTGCAGGTCTTCTGACAAGGCCATGGGCAAAAATTGAATGCAACATGGGTGCACAAATCAAATTAATTGACTAGAATTCAGCACCTGTAGCTGCACAGTGATTTGTAAAAGCTATATATGCATATGTAAAAGATGTATTTTTTTTGGTTGGCCGCTGGGTTGTTATTCAAACTAAAGTGCTTGATGCTTGATCTTGACCTCATGATGTTTCCCAGGAACCAAATGAATTTGATTGATTGTGTCCTCTTCTAGGCCTCTCTATCTTCATTTCTAATTGAACAATGAGGGGAAAATTATCATTCTGTGTCTTCTTGATTTGTATTTAGCTTTTCTATATTTGTAATGGCTATTTAGCCTCTATGATTAATACAAGCAATTGATTCTACCTCTCTCATTTTCTTTTACACTATGTCTATTTGAATACTACTCATTTATTCTATGGATAAAAAAGTCCCTCTATAAGTTTCAACATTCTATTTTGGCCTTTGTTAAAGATTAGATGAGTCTGTGTTAGTTTATTCATCCTTTGAAATTACTACTGTAGTATGTCAGTTCCAGCCAAATATCCTAAATCTAGTGCATCACCATTTTCCTTTCTGTATTTCTTTTATCCCTTTTCCCCTAGTAGTGTAGCATTAGATTTAGTTTAAATCTTTGAGCCTTAGACTCAAAAAGAGGAACCAACCTTCTCTGGAGCTTTGGTCTCAACTACAAGGTCTCACACCTTGAGACCAATCCCTTGTTACTCTAAAATTGTTGAGACTGTCAAAGCTTCAACAAAATGGTGCAATTTCAGGTGATAACAATTTATGGCATGCCTGGTGGGACTCTCTTCTCTAAGTAAGAGCTGATCTAAGAAGATTTGGTGTTATTATTAGTTCACATGTAGTTGCAAAATCATTCAACAAGCACCATGGTGACTCTGCTGAACAAATCTACTAGTGAAAGCATCCCAAGTGCTTAAAGATTCATCAAGGATCAAGGTTTCAATGGTAGTCCTAGTGTAACTTACTTTTAGAAGCATCCAAAATCACCTAGCGACTCTCTTCTAGTATGTTTCCAGTCTCCAAAAGCTGACCTATTACCCTTGTTTTCAAAGAATATTTTGATACATCTCAGCTTTTCAATGCTCTAGTATGTCAAGCTATTATGGAAGTCATTGCATTTTCCCTCCATCAAGAATAAGATTTCATATACCCATCATAACTTTCACACCACTGTCATGGCCCTACCAAGAAACAGACCCTTTGCAACCTTCAATGGTCGAAGCCCTCTCGATCTTGCACAATATGATGACATCCTAGTTCTAGCTCTTAGGGCTATTCCCTTTTTCACTGGTGAAAATTCCACTATCCCTGCCAAGCACATCTAGGACATTACCAATGTATGCTTCGTTCACAATATAACCCAAAACAATGTCACAGTAAGGCTCCTTGCTTCTTCCTTGAAAGGAAAAGCTCTCCAATGGTACAACTGGTTACCTACAAATTCAATTCATGAATGGGATTATTTGGGAACAAGGCTCTGTCAGCATTTTGAAGATAACGATGATCATTTGTCCCTAATAGAGCAACTGGCCACTATTAAAAGGGCTCCTTATGAATTCATGGTGGATTTTAATTTTAGTTTTCAAAAGACTTGGTACAGAATCCCACCATTGGTGATGCATTCCCCTAATGTTGTCTTCTTGTATTATTTGAAATCCCTAAGTAGTGATATCATTGTCATGATTTAGCCTCTAGGAGGGGATGTGTTACCTGATGCCTATGAGGTAGCTATTAGGGCATAAAATTGTTTGATTTTGGCTAGAAAGATTGATCCCAGGCCTCCAATGCCATTATTTCTAGAAGGCCCAGTCTTTCAACCAATTACAATGCCAATTCATACAACTAATGTTCCATACCAAGCTCCCAATCCATCCTATCGACTAAGTGAGCAACCTTGTTAGGGGAACAATGAAGCACAAAATCAACCGAGCCATGTTATGTCCTTGAACTCCATAAACTTAGCTACTACAAGTACATCAAATGTGATTGTTCCAATTCAGAACAACCCAACTCAAGGTTATGAGTGGCACCATCCATGCAACTAGTTCCATGTCTAAAGCATAGGATGAAATGAAGAATTTAACCAAGTTTCAATGGTCTAGAATTCATCAGCAATTCTAAGGCAACAAATTAGATCTAGTCAATAGGCTATGGTGGGACAAAGGCAAGTGTAGGATAAATGTGTGTTTTTGAATTGGCAAAAGGATGAGGACATTATAGAGGAGGCTGCTACAGAGTTTGTTCCAAAAGTGGATGATGCTACCCTGTTTCATGAATTGCCCAATCACATTGAAAATGAAGACAAGCATATCACAATGGATTTGCAATAGCATAAGGACATTGAAAATGATGGCAAGTTGTTGGCACATGAGGCCAAGTGTGATAGTGAATTTCTAGCTCATGAAGACGAGCATATGAGCAGCCCCATACTAAAGAGTGTAGAGGACTTGGAGGAGGCTCATTTCTAGGATGAGCTTGATGTTTTTTGCTCAAATCTAAATAATAAATTAGTGCCTCTAGATGAGGCAAATCTTGAGCAGTTTGACCAAGTTGAGGAAGTAGTCATTCCTCCATTTGATATGCAGGAACCAGAGCATTCAAATCAATAGGAGAAGACAAAAATAAAGCAAGGGCATGAGATCAACTATGTTGATTCCCATGTCATCTCAAAGGGATTGCCTATAAGGTATTTGTCCCAGTTGGAATCATATGGGAAAGAGTCACCACCTATCATGCTTACTTCAAAGCATGAGGTTGAGCATCAAGAAGGGCTAGATTGCTCCATTTATCCACTTCTAGGCAACTATATTCTCAATCGGTGCAGGTGGATAGGTGAGTTTTTCTTGGTCCTTGGGGAAGCATTACACCATTTTGTTGTATGCCTACCCCTCCCCCACTTCTTGTTAACTGCCCACAAGCATTAGAAGCATTGTAAATTATTGAGAAAGGGTAGTTATTTTGGAAAACTAGTTAATGGCTTTGTTTAAGGTCATTTCTAGTTGGTTAGTTTAGGTTTAGAATAGGTTTGTTTTGTGCAGTTTCCCTTCAGTAAGTGCTCTTGTGCAGGCAGCATTCTCATTAGGAGATTGTTGTCCTATTTTGTTTTTTTTTATTTTCTGGAGGCAGTGTTTAATTTTGAGTTGGTTTGGCCCATTTTGGTCATGTTGTTGCAGTTTCTTCTAACTCTATGCCTAATGGGTAGTATAAGACAACTGGATCTCTGTGTTTAGCAAGAAAACACCCTTGCATAGTCACCAAAATGTTGTCATATTTTGCCCAAACCCAAAATATGCCAAAAACCCCTCCTTCCATCAAATAAATCCAATCTGAGAAATCCTAATTGGAAGGATGTTACCCTTAGAAAATCCTAGAAAAATCTCAAAAAATTCTAAGTTTTTTGCCCTTTCTTTTGCCTTGGTAAAATTTTAGTTTGGCAAACCTTTGGTTCGTCGATTCACAGGTTCGTCAGTTCATTAATTCACCAGTTTGCTGACTAAGGAGAGAGCAGGTAGGAAAATGGCTAAGGCAAAAGGAAAGAAAAGTGAGGGAGTGTTTTGTCAGCAAATCTTAAGGTTTGTGAACCTCTTGGTTCACCAATCAACAAGTTTTCCAATTAGTGAATTTGCCAACTAAGAAGGGACAAAGTGGCTAAGGTAGAGAAATGAAAAAGCAAAGTGTTTTCCTTTCTTGTCAAACTTAAGGTTTGGTGAACCCTAAGTTATTTGATTAGCAACTTCACCAACAAAGGAAAAGAAGAAAGACAAGGGAAGGTAAGTGGTTTGTAAAATGGAGATTTTGCCGATAAGGAAAAATAAAAGGCCAGAAAAGTGAAAATTAATATAATATTAAAGCATGTAATATAATGTAGTGCTTTAAAATATTTTAAAGTAAGTTTAAAATATTTTGAAGTGTTGTAAAGGCTTTTAAAACACAAATTTTCTAAGTTCCCCAAAAACATGATTCTAGGTGATGCCATTGTTGCAAGATAGGGTCATCTACGTAGCTGAAATAGTGGAGAGCTTCAATGTAAAAGGACTAGAAATGAATGAGGATGAGGTGCCCCTACAACCCATGCTTCTATAGGTCCTTCCAAGGACAAATCAGCAACAGGACATGGATGTTCCTCAAATTTTGTGGGCCTTTTGATAGGGCCATGGGCCAAAATTGAATGTAGCATGGGTGCACAAATCAAATTGATTGACTAGAATTTAGCACCTATAGTTGTACAGTGATTTGTAAAATCTATATATGCATATGTAAAAGATGTATTTGTTGTTGGTTGGCCACTGGGTTGTTATTCAGACTAAAGTACTTGATGCTTGATCTTGACCTCATGATGTTTCACAAAACCAAATGAATATGATTGACTATGTCCTCTTATGGGCCTCTTTGTCTTCATTTCTAGTTCAACAATGAGGGGAAAAGTATCATTCTATGTATTCCCAATCTGTATTTATATTTTCTATCTTTGTAATGGCTATTTAGCCTCTATGATTATTACAAGAAATTGATTCTATCTCTCTCATTTTCTTTTACGATGTGTCTATTTGAATACTGCTCATTTATTCTATCGATAAAATAGTCCTTGTATAAGTCTTAGTGTTTTGTTTTGACCTCTGTTAAAAATTGGATGAGTCTGTGTTAGTTTATTCAGCCTTTGAAATCACTATTGTGTTATGTTAGTTCTGTCCAAACATCCTAAATATGGTGCATCACTATTTTCCTTTCTACATTCCTTCTATCCCTTTTCCCCTGGTAGTGTAGCATTCGATTTTGTTTAATTCTCTGAGCTTTAGACTCAGAAAGAGGAACCAACCTTCTCTAGAGGTTTGGTCTCAACTGCAAGGTCCCATACCTTGAGACCAATCCCATGTTACTCTTAAATTATTGAGACTGTCAAAGCTTCAACAAAATGGTGCAATTTCAAGTGATAACAATACCATTGATAATGTGTGAATAAACTTATTATAGAAGTAGATATAATGATGAAATGTGGAAAGAATCAATTTATGTGAAGTGATACAGTTGTGGAGATAATTGTAGGAATTGTGATGACTAAAAAGAGTTTCTGAAGATGTTTTGATATTGTGGAGGTTGGTATTGTCGTTGTACAGAGGTGAGATAGTTGTACAGAGGTTGGTGAGGTCTGTAGAGGGTTGAAGTAGTCAGATTTGTGAAAGAAGGATCTGAATCAGATAAGTATTTTATTGTTGAGGTTGAAGGCTCTTTGTGTAAAGATTGTAAATGTTGTACCAGTTCAGGGAGTTGCAGCTTCCTTTGGGTTGTATCCCATAAATGATAATGTAATCTTGTTTTTTTTTGTGAGGCTAGATTTGGACAGTAGATCTAAGTAGCTTGCTCACCATGATTTTTCTCTTCTAGGGTTTTCCACATAAATCTAGTGTTATGGTTGTGTGCTTTTGTGTTCTTGTGTCTCTCATGCTTTAAATGATTTCATTTGATGTAATTGGAAGAAAATAATTTTATCAAGTACTTATCATGCCCACATTCCCCATGCAGTCACGACACGCAACACATGTGTCATGTCCACATTTTCCATGTGGTCTTGACATGAAATACCAAAAAATGTTTCCACATATCCCTAGAAACCCCCTCGCACACGTCTGTGTGCTCAGTGACAATACACATAAGGCGTAAACATGTCAATCAAACCTTAGGGTAGTGTGATTACATATGCAATCCCCTGCTTGATGATAGTTGACTAGGGGGTTATGCGACATGATGAGTGTCGCCACTAGGGTTAGGATCAATCTAACCTGAGCCCTAAGTTTCCTAAATGAGTGGCATGATTTGGAAAAGTGTCGAAATCAAAACCCTAATGCTAGAACATAAGAGATTAAATAATAGCTCATTAACACATAACTATTTTGTGAAAAATATTAAAGTATTAAAAAAGTAAAGATTAAACCATATAAATAATTAATCCCTGATTCCTAGAAAAATTTGGTAGCATAAATCCTCTTGGGTGTACGTGGAAAAAAAATTCTTAAAAAAATTTAAATAATTTCCTCCTTCAACACTACCAAAAATTAATAAAATCGATGCTTAAATAAATTCACCCACTTACTCCTTTCCCAAACATTAGATTAAATTAATTAAATCGATCATACTAATTAAATATTGCATTATTAAATTAAAAGTTACAATACCAAAATTAATCCCCGAATAACATTATTAAAGTTCACTATAGTTCCCTATAATTTTTAAAAGAATTCTCTACATCCACAATTAAATGATTTTTATTTCCCCATATTCAATTAAATTAAAAAAACCCATTCCAACCCCTAAATAAATAAAATTACAAAACTATCCACTATCTCACATAATTAAAATCTAATAAACCTAGAGTATGAATTACCCATTCACCAAAAGACCAAAGGCATAAATAATCATTTAACAATTTCTAAGTCAAAAAGGGAGAGGGAAAATAAATCCCACCTTCACATGGGAAAAGCAAGTTAAATTCCAATTTTAAAATCCCCCCTACAAGCCCTAAAAGCTCTCACAAATAAAATACTAATTTTCTTAAGGGAAAACCTTAACCTTCCCTTATCTTCTTCTATTTCTCATCTTACCCTAATTTCTTTTCTTTCTCTCCTCTTCCTACATTTTCTTCTCACATTTTGCTTGCAGGTTCCTCATGTGGACAGACATGGCCACCATTAAAATGAAGGTATATTCAATATATATATACCATCCTATGTTTTTTCCCCTTTTTTTTGAGAAATGTATATATATATATATATATATATATATATATATATATATATATATATATATATATAATGCTGCAAGGTAAAAGAATGAAAAATTGGGCACAAGAGACTCGACGACCAAGGGCCGAAGGATTTAAGGAGCGACAGATTGTCATAGCGACGCCACAAGGGTATGAGGATAAGGGTTTTGGTGGGGGGCGGACCTCCCACCCACCACCCATTCACTTATAATATAGACCACGGGGGGGAAGGGTCAGGGGCAGGCAATCCGTCCCCCCCTCCATAGTTTCTTCTTTTGTTTATACATAGAAACATTCAACAAAAAAAATAGTAGCTATAAAAAAATGCTAGGGTTTTGTCGATACATACAATTTAGAATTTTCTTTCTGTATAAACTTTGATTTATTTATTTGTGTTTTAATATATATATAGTCAATAGATATATATATTTTCTTCTGTATATTTCTTTATATATATATATATATATATATATATATAATCCTCTCAGCATAAATTGAATAATCACATTTCATATATTGGTAGGAATAGAATATATATATATATATATATATATATATATATATTATTCTCTAAGTTATTTTGTATATCCTCCTTTAAAAAGAAAAATGTAAAACACTTGCAATAAAGAACATTTATGGCAGAACTTAACTTATTTTGCATTTAGCTAAATATTGCACCCAATAAATTTTCTAAGTTACAACGATGAGTTATTTTCCAACAACAACTAAAGTAACCAACAATTTTACACAGCAACACTTTCTCCTACTTAATAAACATATAGCTTTAAACAACAACATAATGTCTCTTCTATTTTAATTAATATTTATTTTAGCATGATACAGAAATCATTAATACAACAACATGGATATTTTTATTTTTATTTTTGCAAACTTTCACACAACAAATCAAAACCAGCAACCTATTGCATTTTTGCAACCACAACAAGATGGAATATAACATTAAAATCATTTAAACAAATACATATTTAAGAGATCATTTTTCTCTCTTTTCTTTTGTCCAACTACAAATAGGTCATTCTTTGGCCATGGCTCTTAAGTAGCCAAAATAACAATTACAACTCCAAAAAAAATGACTTCACCTAAGCTCCAAGGTCACCAACAACCTGCAAGAAACTAAAACAATGGAGGAACACCCAAGCCACTAAAAATTCTCTCCTCCCTACCATAGACCTACAAGTGGGTCACCCCTGAGCTTGGATATCGATCTTCACACGGGTCTCAAACCACAACACAACAATAAGTAAGCCACACAAATGAAGAAGAACACCCATAACGTTTACACAATACAAAATCTATAAGAATGGATTTGAGGGGGTAGGAGAGTGGACTCTCTCTACTCAAGAGGTCACTCCTACATCCAAATTGCATGATACCAAAACAAGGCCTCAAGCCTAAAAATACCTCCATAAAAATTATATTGCTCCAAGCAAGTCCTCAAGCCTAAAATACTCAACGATAATAATAATACACCAAGGCACTCATGCCAAAAATATGATCACCAAAAATCTCTTCCCAAATGTCCTCAAGGCCACAAATATACCAATGAAAAGAGGGTGACCTCGAGGAGGTTCACTCCTCTCCCACCCCTCACATGAATGGACACACTAAGAATGGTAGTCTCATTCAATACAGCCATAAAACCCAACACAACAATAATGTAAAATACACAAAACCATTCACACAAGAAATTGAAAATACATGAGGAAGGCTCAATGCCTTGAGGATTACCATAAAAAAGCCAAATAATGGAAGAGGGTTGTAGAAGAGCTATCCACCTTCTCCTTCAAGCCACCTCCCAAGAACTCCAACTCTCTCACCCAAAAATCCTTCAAAGATAGCCCAAAAAAAGAAAAAGAAAGAAAGAAAGAACCCCTTTCCTCTCACAATGAGGAAATAATATAGGCTTCATTCAAAAGCCTTCAGGAATGAGAAGGTGATACATGTCACCTTCTCCTTCCTCTTCCCAAGCCACTTGCAACGAATATGGAATGTGGGGGTGACATGTGTCACCCTCCCATCCATTCAAACCTCACCCTCTCCACATGTACTCTCACACGTGTGAGAGCAAAGGTGGAGAGGTGGCATCTCTCCAAATGGGCTCCAAGAGGATAAAGGATGACACATGTCATCACCTTATTCTATAAAGGGAGCCCCTTCACTCCAAGATGCTCTCACACATGTGTGACAACATTGGAGGAAGGTTCCACAAACTTGGGGTCTTGAAGACTCCCCAAGTCTTCAAGGTGATGACAATCCATGCCTTGGAAAGGGAGATGGGTCTTGTTTCAAGGCATGACTCATCTCCTACTCCATTTCAAATTTTAATTTTCGTCACTTTACTTTAAGTCAAAGTTAAGGTGACTAGATAGAGGCAACCCTATGGTTTGGCATGCTCAAATGGGCCCTAGACCCTAGGGGTATCACCTAGGATTAATTTTAGCCCATAATAAACACTTTAGGAGGTAGAAAATCACATAAAATGGCCAGTAAAAATAAAGACACCAAGTGGTGTAAATTTAATCACATAATTTCACAACACATCAATATATAAAAGGGTGAAATCTAAGCCAAATAATAAAATGCAGACATTTACAAAAGCATCATACAATTTCACACATGATCTTGGTCCCCCTAGGACTAGATCGATCTAACATGAGAAACACATTAGGTGTGAGATCGATCTCTGATTTTTTGTGGCCTGGAAAATCACCTACACACTTGAACAAACAGATTAATCCAACATATATATATATCATAGCCGAAGCAAGGAAATGCATACACTCATGCCATTGCATAATCATTTAAAACATTATAAAAATCACATCATAATTGCATTTCTATATATTATCTCAAGATCAAAATCACATAGTAAATCCATATAATGATCTCACAACTATTATCTCTAATAGTACCAAAATGCATATCACAAGTCTAATCATCATTAGTGAAACAAAATTAGGATATAGTCACATCACAACATACTAAGCATAGCTAACCAAAATAAAGGAATATAGTCTAGAGAATCTGCATATCGGGATCAACAATCGTCAAATGTCTAAATGTCATCAACTATAAATATTAAATGAGCAAAATAAGGGAGTGAAATAAATAGGTCTCACATCCTCCCTCCTAAAACTAAACTTCCTCCTAGAAGTCATCAAAGAGGTGAGGATAACGTGTCCTCAATCGAGCTGCATCCTCTGATGTCACCGTGACCTCATCATATCTGTCTCACTAAACCCTAACCTAGTCTAGCTCTCAACCTCAAAGGCCAAGCATTCAACAAGCCAATATGCGAATTAGCTCCAAAGCCAACTACCCATCTAGTTCTACCTATAGAGCACTCCAGTCCAATACATGAGATAAATTAGATATATATAGCTACAAAATAGATACATGAAACACATCGTGGATGCATGACAAGCTAGGTGGCAAGGCTAAACGGTAGTCTACAGGTCCTATCCACTCCAAGATCTCAAAAGGCCAAAGGAACCATGGTGCGAGCTTAGAGCCCTTTCCATAATGGATTAGACCCTTATGCGGCCACACTCTCAAGAAAACTCTGTCACCAACTGAGAAGCTCTGATCTAGTCTTTAGCATCAATATACTTCTTATGTCAATCTTGTGCCTCCCGAAGTCTCTGTCTAATCAAGGTCACCTGCTGCTCAATATCCTTCAGGCTCTGGCCCAATGGCAACCCTGTCCTCTATACAGTTCCAACTCAATGGTGTCCTGCAAGGTCTATTGTACAAGGCCTGATAAGGAGGCATATCCAATGAGTTTTGATACCCATTATTGTATGCAAACTCAACTAGATACAGATAGTCATCCTATCTAGACTGGTGGTCCATAACATACATGTAGAGCATATCCTCTAACACTTGATTCACCCTCTCCATCTGACCATCTGTCTCAGGGTGATAAGTGGAACTAAAGTTGAGTTGTGTGCCCAACACCTACTGTAATGCCCTCCAAAAAGTTGATGTAAATAGTAAGTCCCTGTCAGAAATAATGTGGTGAGGTACCCCATGTAATCTCACAATGTCATCTAAGAATACTCTTGCCATTGCCAATGCATTGTACGTCGTGCGTACAGATGAGATATGCGCCACCTTGGTCAACTTGTCAACCATCACCATGATGGCATCATGGCAATGAGATGACATAGGAAGACCAACTATAAAATCCATGGAAATGGTGTTCCATTTCCACTTAGGTATCTTGTGAGGGTATAAAGACCTGCTATGCTGATGCTCAGCCTTGACCCTCGGGCACTCAAGGCATCGAGCAACAAACTCTACAATATCCTGTCTCATACCCACCCAATGGTATAGTTGTTGCAAGTCAGCATGCATCTTCTTCAGCCCCAGGTGTGCTGCATAAGGTGCTCTATGAGCCTTTAATAGAACTACTACACGTAGATCGCCTACACAGGGTACATAGATGTACTGTCGATGTCTAAGGAGCCCATCTGCCCCTAAAGAATAACATGCAAACTTGTCCACAAGGGCCCTCTATGACTGGATCTCCTATTACACCTTAAGAAACCACTCATCCTCTAGTAGATGTTGTAAAATGCATCCTCTCAAGTCTACACTTAGTGTCAAGGTCAGGATCTCATGGCACCTTTGACTCAATGCGTCGGTAACCACATTCTCGTCCCCTTTGATGTAGTGGACATCAAAGTCGTACTTGCAAAGGAACTCCATCCAATGTCATTGGTAAGTGTTTAGATTCGGCTACATGAATATTACTGTAGACTGTGATGATTTGAATGTAGCTTGAAATGATGACCCAATAGAAAGTGCCTCCAATGAACAAGAGCATGAACCACCGTTGTGAGCTCTAAGTCATGTGTGGGGTAGTTTAGCTCATGGCTCTTGAGCTTTTGTGACTCATACACGATTGTTCAACCCCCCTGCATAAGTACAACCCCTAATACCTCCAATGAAGCATCCATGCAAACCATGAAATCAATTGCTAGATCATTAACTGCTAAGATAGGAGAACTAGTGAGATGCTCCTTGAGGACCCCAAATTCCCTCTCGCACTACTTAGTCCATGTGAAACTCTTCTCTTTCTACTGAAGGGAAGTGATGGGGTGTGCTATCCTGGAGAAGCCCTCAATGAATCTATGGTAATACCTAACTAACCCCATGAAACTCCTAACCTTTGTCTCACTGGTGGGTACTAGCCAATCCCTGATAGCCCTAATCTTCAATGGATCTATAGAGATACCATCGCCAGATAGGATGTGTCCCAAATACTACACCTCTTATATGAAAAAGGCACACTTTGCCAAGTTTCCATATAGATGCTGCTCTCTCAAGCACTGCAAAACCTAACGTAAGTGCTCCTCATGCTCCTCCTCAGTTCGTGAGTAGATCAAAATATCATCTAGGAAAATAATCACAAACCAATCCATGTAAGTACAAAACACCCCGTTCATGAGACTCATGAACACTGTAGGGGCATTCGTCAAGCCGAAGGGTACCACGGTGAAATCATAGTGGCTGTATCAAGTCTAGAAGGCGGTCTTATGGATATCTACCTCTGTGATGCACAACTAGTGATAACTAGACTTCAGTTATATCTTAGAGAACACCCTAGCTCCCTATATCTGATAGAAAAGATCATCAATCCTAGGCAGAGAATAATGGTTCCTCACCGTCACCTTATTAAGTTGCCTATAGTCCATGCATAGATAGAGAGACCCATCCTTCTTCTTCATGAAGATGACTGGTGTGCCCCAAGGTGAAATGCTAGGTTGGATGTGCCCCTTCTTGAGCAACTCCTCTAACTATAACTTGAGCTCTATGAGCTCATGGGTAGTCATCCTGTTGGGTGCACGAGACACTGGCTTGACACCTGACACAAGGTCAATGTGAAAGTCTACCTCTCTATGAGGTGGTATCCATGGTAACTCTGGTGGAAAAACATCGGCAAACTCTCTCAAAATGGGATGATCATCTAATGAAGCCTCTGGCTCATCCTCTGACTTGTCACTAACAGTAATGGCAAACATATGACATCACTTCTGCATGCAGTGCTTAAGCTACTAAGTGGATATCATGTAAACTATTGTGGGCTTCTGAATGCCCACTATCTTGACTACCATGCCATGGTCATCTAAGCAACTAACCGCCTTTCGACAACAATCTAGCTTGGCTCTATGAGCCGCAAGCCAATCCATGCCTAACACCACACCATAAGATCCTAAGGGCATAACCCTAAGGTCTACTAATGTAGTGAAGGCTCCCAAAGATATCTCATAATCTTGAACCAAAGCATCCACTGCCATCTTGGCACCTGTGGCCAACTCAACCTCCCACCTATCACCCTGCCTAGAGGCCACCAGCCTGCAATGCTACACTAACGATGGAGATATAAAGGAATCAATAGTGCTAGAATCAAATAAAATAGCAATGGGGACATCCCCAATCATACTTGTGGTCTCGATCATGGAGGCCTGGAAGTCAGCCTGACAGTTATGAACCACTACAAACATGCGGTGGAACCTACCCACATGCCCAACTATCTGCTCGAATCCACCTACACGAGGCTGTCCCACTGCCGTATAGCCCTATGGGCACTCTCTGCTAAATGATCTACTCCACCACAAATATAACATGGTCCTTGAGCCTGCACCTGTACTAACTATGTCCTACTCGACTGCTGCTACTCAGGTTGACTTGTGGAACCCTGAGAATCTCTAAATGTCTACGGTGATCTAGTGGGCCCTGCAGATGGTCCCCATTGTCGTTGATCCCTACATGGGCCTTGCTGCTGCCAACCACAATTATGACCCCCATGTGCCCTCTGTTGTGGCCTGGACCTCTACTGATGCTATTGCTATTGCTGCTATGGAGATCTAGGAGGTAACGGTGCAGAACTAAATCCTCCCCTCTGAGGTGGTGGGGGTGGTCAGTGGAAGCCGTAATGTTGTTGTTGGATATGGGCTTGATATTGAGGACGTGAACTCTGAGCCCGCCCCTGTATCTCCTCTATGATGTATGCCTTCTCGGAAACCTCACTCATGGTCTGGGGGTTTACCATGCACACTGGTCTTGAGATCCCATGATTCAAACCCCTGATAAATTTGTGAATCAGAAGTTTCTCATCATGGAGGTACTCTGCATACTATGACAGCTCAATGAATCTACTCTCATACTATGCTACAATGGAACCTCACTGCTGCAAGTCATGGAACTCATCAATTCGATGTTTCCTGTAGTGATCTGAAAGATAACGCATGTTAAAACACTCGGTGAAGGTGTCCCATGTAAGAGTATCTAATGATAGGTGATGCTTGGACTCCTTAGTGCACCACCATGTTGCTATTGTCTCTCAAAAGGTGAACTTCCACACATGCCTTTGTGTTTCTCCCATAAGGACGCAACATAAAGCACCTATCTAAACTGATGAGCCAAGCCTCAACCTCGGCTCCCTCTATGGTCCCCACAAAGGTGGGTGGATTCAGCCTAATTAAATCCCTAATAGGATCCCCATGGTCTTTGTGTCCTCTGAAAGGCTCATCCACCTCCTCATGTCATCCATAATCTAAGATCCATGGTAGATCTGCTCTATTCTCATAGCTTCCTCTCACCTCGCATGACGTGAAGGGCTCCTAATATAAGCTCTATATGCTAAACCAACCTCCTCTATTGTGGTGTCAGGTACCTTTACATGCGGCTCTATACGTGGCTCCATGAGCGGCTCAACATGTGGCTCCACTCATGGCTCTACACGGGGCTCGACACATGGCTCTACATGTGACTCAGCACACGGCGCATCATGTGGCTCCTCACACAGCACAACACGGGGCTCGACATGCGGCTCTACACGTAGGTTGACACATGGCTCTGCTACAACTATTAGTAATCTCTCTAGGATTACCTATAATGCCTAAAGAATCTGTGGCCCTAAATCAGGTGCTAGTGGTGCCTGTGGCACCTACAGTCCCTGTGGTGCTGGTGGTCCCTAACCCTCAGCTGATGACTCTCTACGTATCTCCACAGACACAGTGGCATGTGAGCGCACTCACCTCACTCTAGGAGGCATCCGACAAGAACAAGCTATTTATGATTTAATCAAAAGTGTAGAATATATAATTTGCATAAATAAGCCCAGTGTTTAAACTTGTGCTCTGATACCAAATGTCATGCCCACATTCCCCATGTGGTCACGGCACACAACACACATGTCATGTCCACATTTGTCAAGTGGTCATGACATGAAATGCCAAAAAACTTTTCCACATATCCCTAGAAACCGCCTCACATGCATCAGCATGCTCAGTGGCAATACGCATAAGGCATAAACATGTCAATTAAACCTCAGGGTAGTGCGATTACATACACAATCCCCTGTGTGATGATAGCTAACTAGGGGGTTATGTGACATGATGAGTGTCGCCACTAGGGTTAGGATTGATCTGACCTAAACCCTAAGTTTCCTAAATGAGTGGAGTGATTTTGACAAGTGTCGAAATCAAAACCGTAATGCTAGAGCATAAAAGATTAAATAATAGCTCATCAACACATAACTATTTTGTGAAAAACATTAAAGTATTAACAAAGTAAAGATTAAACCATATAAATAATTAATCCCTAATTCCTAGAAAAATCTGGCAGCATAACACCTCTTGGGTGTACATGGAAAAAAAATTCTTAAAATAATTTAAATAATTTCCTCCTTCAACACTACCAATAATTAATAAAATCGACACTTAAATAAATTCATCCACTTACTCATTTCCCAAACATTAGATTAAATTAATTAAATTGATCATAGTAATTAAATATTGCATTATTAAATTAAAAGTTACAATACCAAAATTAATCCCCTAATAACATTATTAAAGTTCACTATAGTTCCCTATAAATTTTAAAAGAATTCTCTACATCCACAATTAAATGATTTCTATTTCCCCATAGTCAATTAAATTAAAAAAACCCATTCTAACCCCTAAATAAATAAAATTACAAAACTATCCACTATCTCATATAATTAAAATCTAATAAACCTAGAGTATGAATTACCCACTCACCAAAAGACCAAAGGCATAAATAATCATTTAACAATTTCTAAGTCAAAAAGGGAGAGGGAAAATAAATCCCATGTTCACATGGGAAAGGCAAGTGAAATTCCAATTTTAAAATTCCCCCTACAAGCCCTAAAAGCTCTTACAAATAAAATACTAATTTTCTTAAGGGAAAACCCTAACCTTCCCTTATCTTCTTCTATTTCTCATCTTACCCTAATTTTTTTTCTCTCTCATCTTCCTACATTTTCTTCACATTTTGCTTGCAGGTTCCTCATGTGGACAGCCATGGCCACTATTAAAATGGAGGTATATTCATTATATATACACCATCCTATGTTTTTTTCTCCTTTTTTTGAGATATATATATGTGTGTGTACATCCCTACATTTATATATATAATGAGTATGCAAAACACAAAAACAAGTGTATTATGTTGCAGTCTAGAGACATATATATATATATTAATATTAATAATGTTGTAGGTTAAAAGAATGAAAAAATGGGCACAAAAAACTCAATGGCCAAGGGCCGAAGGATTTAAGGAGCGGCAGACTGTCACAGTGGCACTGCGAGGGTATGAGGATAAGCGTTTTGGTGGGGGGGCGGACCTCTCACCCACCCATTCACTTATAATACAGATCACCGCGGGTGGGCAGCCAGTCCATCCCCCCCCCCCCCCCCCCTCTCCATAGCTTCTTCTTTTGTTTATACACAAAAATGTTTGACAAAAAAAATAGTGGCTATAAAAAAAAATGCTAGGTTTCGTCGATGCATACAATTTAGAATTTTCTTTCTGTATAAACTTTGATTTATTTATTTATGTTTTAATATATATATATATATATATATATATATATATATATATATATATATATATATATATATAGAGTCAATAGATATATATATATATATATATATTTGCTTCTATATATTTGTTTTAAAACATTCTATCCGGTTATATTTTTAATGGGTATATATATATTATCCTCTTAGCATAAATTGAATAAGCACATTTCATATATTGGTAGGAATATCTTGTATATCCTCCTTTAAAAAGAAAAAAAATGTAAAACACTTGCAATAAAGAACATTTATGTCATAACTTAACTTATTTTGCATTTAGCTAAATATTGCACCCAATAAAATTTCTAAGTTACAACAATGAGTTATTTTCCAACAGCAACTAAAGTAACCAACAATTTTACACAACAACACTTTCTCCTACTTAATAAACATATAGCTTTAAATAGCAACATAATGTCTCTTCTATTTTAATTAATATTTCTTTTAGCATGATACATAAATCATTCTTTCATAGCAACTACATAACCCTTTTTCTTTTGAAATAAAAACTACAAAAATCATTAATATAGCAACATGGATATTTTCTCTTTTTTTTTTGGCACACTTTCACACAACAACAAATGAAAACCAACAACCTATTGTATTTTTGTAACCACAACAAGATGGAATATAACATTAAAATCATTTAAACAAATACATATTTAAGAGAGCATTTTTCTCTCTTTTCGTTTGTCCAACTACAAATAGGTCATTCTTTGGCCATGGCTCTCAAGTAGCCAAAATAACAATTACAACTCCAAAAAAAATGACTTCACCTAAGCTCCAAGCTCACCAACAAGCTGCAAGAAACTAAAACAATAGAGGAACACCCAAGCCACTAAAAATTCTCTCCTCCCTACCATAGACCCATAAGTGGGTCACCCCTGAGCTTGGAGATTGATTTTCATATAGGTCTCAAACCACAACACAACAATAAGTAAGCCACACAAATGAAGAAGAACACCCATAACATTTACACAATACAAAATCTATAAGAATGGATTTGAGGGGGTAGGAGAGTGGACTCTCTCTACTCAAGAGGTCACTCCTACATCCAAATCTCATGATACTAAAACAAGGCCTCAAGCCTAAAAATACCTCAATAAAAATTATATTGCTCCAAGCAAGGCCTCAAGCCTAAAATACTCAATGATAATAATAATACACCAAGGCACTCATGCCAAAAATATGATCACCAAAAATCTCTTCCCAAATGCCTTTAAGGCCACAAATATACCAATGTAAAGAGGGTGACCTCGAGGAGGTTCACTCCTCTCCCACCCCTCACATGAATGGACACACTAAGAATGGTAGTCTCATTCAATACACCCATAAAACCCAACATAACAATAATGCAAAACACACAAAACCATTCACACAAGAAATTGAAAATACATGAGGAAGGCTCAATGCCTTGAGGCTTACCTAAAAAGCCCAATAATGGAAGATGGTTGTAGAAGAGCTATCTAACTTCTCCTTCAAGCCACCTCCCAAGAACTCCAACTCTCTCACCCAAAAGTCCTCCAAAGATAACCCAAAAATAAGAAAAAGATAGAAAGAAAGAACCTCTTTCCTCTCGCAATGAGGAAATAATATAAGCTTCATTCCAAAGCCTTGAAGAATGAGAAGGTGACACATGTGGGGGTGACATGTGTCACCCTCCCATCCATTCAAACCTCACCCTCTCCACGTGCTCTCACACATGTGTGAGAGCAAAGGTGGAGAGGTGGCAACTCCCCAAATGGGCTCCAAGAGGATAAGGGATGACATGTCATCACCTTATTCTCTAAAGGGAGCCCCTTCACTCCAAGATGCTCTCACACATGTGTGAGAGCATTGGAGGAAGGTTCCACACACTTGGGGTCTTGAAGACTCCCCAAGTCTTCAAGGTGATGGGAATCCATGCCTTGGAAAGGGAGATGGGTCATGTTTCCAGGCATGACTCATCTCCCACTCCAATTTAAATTTGAATTTTCGTCACTTTACTTTAAGTTAAACTTAAGGTGACTAGATAGAGGTAACCCTAGGGTTTGGCATGCTTAAATGGGCCCTAGACCCTAGGGGTACCACCTAGAATTAATTTTAGCCCATAATAAATACTTTAGGAGGTAGAAAATCACATAAAATGGCCACTAAAAATAAAAGACACCAAGTGGTGTAAATTTAAACACATAAATTCACAACACTTCAATAAAATAATATAAAAGGGTGAAATGTAAGCCAAATAATAAAATGTAGACATTTACAAAAGTATCACACAATTTCACACATGATCTTGGTCCCTGTGGGACTAGATTGGTCTAACACAGGAATCACATTAGGTGTGAGATCGATCTTCAATTTTTCATGGCCTGGAAAATCACCTACGCACTTGAACAAACAGATTAATCCAACATATATATATATATGATATTCGAAGCAAGGAAATACATACACTCATGCCATCACATAATCATTTAAAACATTATAAAAATCACATCATAATTAAGATTCATAATTGCATTTCTATATACTATCTTGAGATCAAAATCGCATAATAAATCCATATAATGATCTCACAACTAGTATCTCTAATAATAAAAAAAATGCATATCACAAGTCTAATCATCATCAATGAATCAAAATCAGGATATAGTCACATCACAACATACTAAGCATAGCTAACCAAAGTAAAGGAATATAGTCTAGAGAATCTGCATATCAGGATCAACAGTCCCCAAATGTCTAAATGTCATCAACTGTAAATTTGAAATGAGCAAAATAAGGGAGTGAAATAAATAGGTCTCAGTACTAATTCATCCCCCTCTCAGTACTTCTATGTGTTCAACAATTGGTATCAGAGCTAAGTTCCTTGAATGCAATCTAACAACTAAGGTAGATCTTGGAGTGGAACACATGGGAACTGAAGTACTGCTTAATTGTAAGAATCCTTTGGAAGATGATAAAGACATGTCATATTTTAATCTAGAAGATTGTGAGGTTGATTTTGAAGGAGAACTCATTTTTTCCCTAGAAGATCTGGATGCTACAAGGAAAGAAAACGAAGAGTATAAGGTCAAGCTTAAAGAATCAAAAGAAGCAATTGTTAAAATGAAATCTTAGCTCAATACCAAGTCAGTTGAAAAAATTGTTACTCTGAGGAAAGAACTAGAAAAAGCAAAAGATTAGATAGACAAGGGTCTAAAACTTCAGAAAAGCACCAACATCCTTGATGAGATAATTAGTAGTTGAAGGCCACTTAAGAACAAGAGTGGCATTAGATTTGAGAAAGGTCAGAGTTCAAAAATAGATATACTTGAAGGTATATTTGAAATGAAAAAGGAAGAGACCTACACTGAAGAGGTTATGTTTGAAAAGGGAGAGCCCTACATTGAAGAGACTGAAGATGAGGAACAGGAAATGAATGATGACTTCATAAGTGTCAGTAATCAGAAGAAAGATTTTAGGAGATCTCCTCCTAGACAGGATGCTAATCCCAAGTTATCTCAATCCTTTTATGGTTACTATTATTCTTGCAATTAATTTGGTCACAAGGCTATTGATTCTAGAACTAAGGCTAGAAAAAATGATTACATGAGAAAGAATTCATTTGTACCTACAAGACATGATGTTGTGATCTCTCATTCCTTCTATGGCTATTGTTGTACATGCAATAAGTGTTGAACACACTAGTATACTAAGAGGGGAAGGTGAATCAGTATCTAAACAAACTTCAAATCCTCCAGAGTAGATTAAAACTTAAGCATTACAACATCAACATAAACATGAAAGATCAACACAATGCACATCAACACATAACACCAGATATATGTGGAAAAACCATTAACTCACAATAAATGAAGCTCAAAATTACAACTTTGTTTTAGGGCTACAACCCAATGAATTTGCTACTCCCTGCTTACTTTGTTTTAGGGCTACAACTCAAGGAAGCTACTACTCCCTGAAGACTTGGTTTTATAGTCACTCCAAAGGAAGCTACAACTCCCTATTGACTTTGTTTTAGGGATACAACACAAGGAAGAAACTACTCCCTGAACTAAGAGTGAACTTAGTAAAGATTACAACATGACAATCCTACTGTCTAAAACTGACAATGAAGCTCACACATTTAATGATTGCAATTCTACCTCTTCATATTTCTTTTGATGATTGGATCAGTTAAGCACACTCTTCACTTCACTCCTGTCTCAACAATATCTTCAAGATGAATCAGGACAGCCCTTGTTATTTTTTCTCTTTCTCATTTAGTCACACATCATAATGCATGTAATATTCATATTCTGCTCTTCACATTCTCACATTTGCAATAATAACTCACCTAGATCAACTAGGTTTACAATATATACATGACATTACATTGATTACATTACAATTCAGCCAATACAACAAGAATATTACAATTTACAAGTTGGCCAGAGATCACACTACATGAAACATGCATAGGGCAAGCCCCAAATGAGATACATGCTACTCCAAGAAATGAAACATGCCTTGTAGATCTCAACACATGCTTAGTCTAGTCCTAAACACCCTACATAGCAACATCTTTCAAGGAATAACATCTACATGCTTCACAAATTTGAATTAGGTCACCCTTAAGCAAGAACACCTAAAGCTTGTAGCACAACAGTCATCACACTCTTGGTGATACTCATGAATGTTTAATCATTGCTTGTTCTTCTTCCAAATGAGTCAAAAGGACCTATACACCATCTCTAAAAGCTTCTTGAACTCCACACAACAAGAACATTGTGGCGCACACCTTCAACCTTCTTCAGTTAGCCAGGTAGAGGCATAGCCTGGCAATATCATCATTCTAGACTTCAGCCAGTTATGGAGAGAGTAATAAAACACCTTATGGAGAAACTAGAGACAACACAAGATCATCAGGACCATCTTCCATCAGTCAATGTACCATTTCAGGTCACAACAAGTTGGCACACATCATCAGCATATGTTCTAAGAACAACTAGGCATCTAGAACTATCTGTATCACAACTGTTAATTGAAAACTAAACTTGCAGATATCCAACCAATTGAAACACATATGGATACACTAATACACATCTTTGAACATATCCTCAAAACTACATGAGAAAATCTTCATTTGTGGGGGAATGCAAAGTATTTCATTTAGCCTTCATCAACGCTTTAGCCTGCCAGAGCACATACTGGAACTCAATTACTTGTAACTTTCACTGTGGAGGATGAAATGATTTGAAACTTTGGATTTAGCACCTTTACAACATACTAAAATTAAATTCTAAACTGCATGACCATATCTTCAAGTACAGTGGAATAAGGAGCATTTTACCATATAGCCTTCTAGGAAGCTTCTTGCAACAATAGCCTTCACCAACTTATGGAGGCCAAAACTTTCTTATAGCAAATCATACTCTCTTAGGATCATCACAAAGGATCATATAACATAATTTAGGTCATCAGAATCATCTTCTCATCCTCAGCATAGCTTCTAATTCCCATCTTAATATATCATCATTCATTTTAATCCTTCTAATTTCCATCTTAATATTTTATCATGAAATCATCTCTGCGGACCAAAAACATGTTCAATACACCTTGTCTAAACATTAATCAGGGCATGACATCCAACCATGAACATAAACAACCCTCTATAATCATTAGGAACATTACTAAATATTAGCAACCCTGAACATCAGCATCATCATTGTATTTCTCTGCATCTCTGTATATCATTCACATCAACAACATCAAAAAACCATAATGAGAGTGTAGACATTAATTAGAGTGTTGACATCAATGACAACACATATTGCTAACAATAAGTTTGGTCATAGGGTTGTTGAGTGTAGAACTAGAGTAAGAAGAAATGGTATGACTTTAGAATATGTTTGTTTGCTACAAATGCGACAACTTTGGGTATAAGTCAAGATTCTACAAGAGTGGTTTTTGAGAAATGACCTACTCAGCACAAGAAGATAGATGAAACCATGACTCAGCAAAAGAAATAAATGACAAAGATATGGAGAAAGAAGACAAAACAATATAATGAGAAGAAGGAAGAATTGGTGTTTCTTCCCGGTGGAGAAGACTTCATTGTTGATTGAGAAAAGGCATGGGATTAGGGGGAGCTAACCAGTTCATATCTATACTTGCCCCCTAAATGTTTGTAGCTTATACAATGGAAGCTAGGCCTATAGATGAGTTGCCATGAAATTGATAGAGGAGCTGGTTGGCAAGGCAAGATAGTCTCTTTCCCCCAAATTTCTACAACAAAAACATAAGATGTAAAGGATTGAGGAGTGGTTCTGAGTCTATATGGATTTATAGAGTAATTCGACAGCTATTCACCTAACCTTATAAAGGTGCATTAATTATGGAAAGTTAGGGCACATTATAGGGTACTTATGCTTCATTAGCATGATCAAATCTCATTCATGATCAAGCATTTGCATCTGGAGCTGAGAAGAGAAGAAATCTTTCAAAGTACTTAGCGATTTTGAGAAGAATTAAGATGGAGGTGAAACCCTAGTGAGAGAACATAAAGGTATATTGTAGTTCATCATTATTTCTTTGAACCCTAGTTTCTAAATTTGAATAAATTTGAAATGGCTACTCCTCAATTGGTGGATGTTTATGAGAAACCAAGACCAAAGTATAAGAAATATCCTTATAAGGTAATGGAGGTCAATACGGAAGGGGCATTTTCAAACATTCCTGCGTATGTGGTATACACAAAAGATGTTGGGTTTTACATTCACTCAAAGCTGGATGAAATTAACCATGTAAAATTTGAGGAGCTCAGAGATCAACTTTTGGACAATGACGTTACCTATAAACTAATATGCAAATGTGGGGGCCAAGCAATTGGATATGTGGAAGGATTACCCTAAATTTTGCAATTAGCTTGAATGGGTAAGATACATTTTGAGTAGGATTAATGAGGAATTTATGTATCTAGATAATCTAGACAAAATTACTAAGGATGCAATCAGGGTAGTTACTAGGTTGAGTGCCACTGGACATATATCAGTAATGAAATCCATTAAAAATGAGGTCATTGAATTGACTAGTGCTAAATTTGACAAGAGGACTCTGATAGTAAATGACATAATTGACCCAAGTGCCTGGTACTACCATGGGTATAGATTACAAGGTGTATTACACAAATAGAGAGGGATCCACCACTAGTATAGTAACTCACACTTCTTACCAGATGGTTAAGGAAGGCAAATACTTTGACCTCTATGATCTCATGAGAGAATAACTCTTGGAGAATGTAAGAAGGACAAAGGAAACTGGTTACATTTCTAGGTATGGTACCTTGATCATCTACCTTGCTTTTTAATTTTTGAATGAAACACCTAGTTTTAGAGGAAAGGTCTAGAAACAACATATTCCTATTTCCACTCAAATTAAGAGTCATATAAGAGGCTTCAATGATCCAAATCACTACAGTACAATGTACTAGGGTTTCTTCAAAAACTTGCAAACCAACATGCGAGCCAAGGATAGAGTCCCTTTCAATTCTATACAATAATATAAGGAGTAAATCACATTTTAGTTGACAAGGATTATACCTACATTGAGGTAACTAAGACTAGAACTGCATGGATTCCAAAATTGCCATATGAAGTCTCAACAGAAGAAATAAAGACCTATGCTGATATTTTGCTCAACAAACCTAAAGACACAACTGCTGAGATATTTGGTACCTATGATGAAATAATGGATAAGAAGATTAAAAGAAGTGTAGAGGAGCATTTTGAGAAACACAAAGAAGAATTTCATAAAAATATAGTTATCTCACTAAAATCCACATCAAAAGCGCCTACAAGGGAAACACAACATGCTCGTGCTATTCCACTAGTTGCACAATGGTTAACAAAGACTAGCAAATCCACATCTACTACTGTAAATGCTCCATAGCCCTCCAGATCAACACAAATAGTATCCATAGGAGGAAGAGTTTCTTCTGAAACATTGGCACAAATGAAGACTGCTGAGAAGAAGCATGTCAGATGAAAGCAATCTACCAAAAGAAAGAAGGTCAAGATTGAGGAGGTTGAAGAGGAAGAAGAAGAAGGAGAGGAAGGCACCTCTCAACCAAAGAAGAAAGAGAAGAAGTCTAAGAAAACTCTTTGGTAATGCCTAAACATCAACCTTTACAATTATGGTCAAGTCATGATAGGAGGGTTCACAGAATGAACTGTCTGGACCGTGCAACAAGAGTAAACACAATGGAAATGACTCAAAGAAATCAAGAAAATACAGATTTAATCATTCAGTATATCATAGAATTCAAATACAGATTGGTTGGCAACATGCAGGCTTACAATTGGGCTCATAGGCTTGATTATAGAATTTGCACAAGATATAGCTTTGAAGCTCCTTTGCACAAAATCTAAACTATGAACTTATGCGGATGATCACCACTTGATAACTTATTTCCTAAGGATCTATTACATCAATATATATCATCTCTGGAACAATAGATTCCTCTACATCGGCCAAGGAATGTCAAAAACTCCAATGAAGAGTTGTAACATGTGTACATGGGTAGGTCAGGCCTAATTGCATAGAACTCCTTCAGAAAATGAATGGAATGATGTGCGGATCTTCAAGGAAGGTCAGCCACAAACCAAATATCATTGAATGATGTTTCGTTAGGCTTCACAGATTGGGAAATGCTTCCATAGGTCTCTCCTTCAGTTGGTTGTTTGAGATTATCAGGATGCTCTATTCTAAAAAATAATTGATCTTCAGATAGCGATATCTTTCCGATAATGATGTGTGGATCTCTGAATTCTGGATATGATGTAAATGAATGATTGTAGATGCTAATTCCATCTCCATAAGGTCTGAAATGCAACTGGACCAAAATACAGAAACTGCTTCTGACTAAACTGCCTGAACTGAACTGGAAAATGAAAAGAAACAAACTGAAATGCAAACAAACTAAAATGCAAATATTTTTGGTTGATGCAAGATTTCTCTTGGACTAGGGATGCTCCTGCATTAGACATCTAGGGTTTGAAAAAAGTGAGTCCCTTACTTTGCTGGGGCTAGGGGAGAACCAAGATGGTCCACCTCAGCCTAAGAAATCCATGATGAATCATCTTCTGGTCTGCCTTTCCACTTCACAAGATATTATTTGTGTTGTCTTCCTCTAGTGCTGTGTCCAACTCTACTATCCAAAATGTCTTCAATTTGCTCTGGTGCTTGTTGTGGTAATTGCTTCTTCAAGTCTTCTTCGATGCTGTCACTAAACTCTGCTTCACGATACTGATATAAGTCTTCAATGTTGAGAATAGGTGATAAACCCAAGGTCTCTAGTAACTCTACTTCATATGCATTTCTTGAATCAAATTTTTTGAGTATCTTTCAAGGTTCAAACTTCTTCATCTTCAACTTGTTATATGTCCCAACTAGAAATCTTTCTTTTCTTAAGTACACCATCACTTTATCTCCCACTTCAAATTCCTTATGTCCTCTCTTCTCATCTGCCTTTTCCTTATACTTAATGTTCATATCCTCCAAATGCTTCTTCACTTGATTATGCACTGTCTTCATATGATCTGTAAATTCTTCTACTTCTGCACTCCTCTTTTCTTCCATGCTGATATCTCTTAATTCTACTACTCCTCTAGGGTTCACTCCGGTCACAATCTCAAAAGGTGTTCTTTTGGTACTCCTATTTACTAAATTATTGTATGCAAACTCTACTTGTGAAAGAATCAAATCCCAACTTCCTGTCTTCTCTCCAACCAAACATCTCAACAAGTTTCCCAAACTCCTATTCACTACCTCTGTCTATCCATTGGTCTATGGATGAAAAGTTAAATTGAACTTCAAATCTGTCTTCATCTTCTTCCAAAGTGTCTTCCAAAAGTATCCAACAAACTTTGCATCTCTGTCTAAAACTATACTCTTAGGTAATCCATGCAATCTCATAGTCTCCTTGAAAAATAGGTCAGCTACATGCACTACATCAGTTGTCTTCTTACAAGGTATGAAATGAGCCATTTTTGAAAATCTATCAACCACTACAAATATTGAATCATGTCTTCTCTATGTCTTAGGCAATCCCATTACAAAATCCATGCTTATGTCTTCCCAAGGTCTCTCTAGTATTGTCAAAGGTTTATACAATCTAGTATTCTGACCACTCCATTTTACAACTTGATAAACTCTACAACTCTGCACAAATCTTAGAACATCCTTATGTATCTGAGACCAAAAGTAGTTTTCACTCACCAAAGCCACTACCTTATCAATGCCAAAATGTCCTACCAATCCACTACTATGCTTCTTCTTGATCAAATTATCTCTCATTGAACTTCTAGGTATGCACAACTGATTTCCTTTGAACAACATATCTTCTTGAATGAAATAGTCCAACCACTTACTCCTATCTATCACAAAAGGTTCCTTACATGCTTTCCAAGGTTCTACAAAATCAGTGTCTCCCTGATACATGTTCTTCAATTCATCAAAACCCAACACTTCAACTCTCATCTCTATCAACAAGTTTCTTCTTCTACTCAATGCATCAGCAACTTTATTTGATTTTCCACTCCTATGTTTTAGCACAAATGTATAACTCTGTATGAACTCTACCCATCTCATATATCTCTAATTCAACTTACCTTGACTATTCAAATATTACAAAGCTTGATGATCTGTATACAACACAAACTCCTTAGGCAACAAGTAATGTCTCCACTTCTTCAAGGCTTGAATTATGACATAAAACTCTTGATCATAAACTAAATATATCCTCCTTGCATCATTAAACTTCTCACTGAAATATGCTATTGGTCTATCTTCTTGACTTAACACTACTCCAATTGCATTTCCACTTACATCACAATCAACTTGAAATACCTTATTGAAATCTGGCAATGCCAAAATAGGTTGCTCTTTCACTTTCTACTTCAACAACTCAAAACTTTTATCTGCTCTTGATGTCCACTTAAAATCTTTTTTATCACCTCTCATTGTCTTTGTCATAGGATTACAAACTAAACTAAAATTTCTGATGAACTTTTGGTAGAAACTAGCCAATCCATGAAATGATATAACCTCTCCAATGCTCTCCACTGTAGGCCATTCAACAATTGCTTTCACTTTCTCAAGGTCCATCTTCAATCCTTCCATAGAAATCACAAATCCCAAATATACCAACTCTTCCTTCATGAAACTACACTTTTTGATGTTTATCAACAATTTCTCTTCTCTTAGTCTTTGTAAAACTTGTCTAATATGCCACAAATGTTCCTCCTTTGTTTTACTAAAAATCAGAATATCATCCAAGTATACAATCACAAACTTACCCAAGAATTTCTTCAAGACTTCATTCATCAATCTCATGAAAGTACTTGGTGCATTTGTCAATCTAAAGGGCATCACTAACCACTCATATAGTCCTTCATTTGTCTTAAAAGAAATCTTCCATTCATCACCTTCTCTGATTCTGATCTGATGGTATCCACTCTTCAAGTCTATCTTTGTGAAATATCTTGCTCCACTCAAATAATCCATGATATCATCCATCCTAGGTATAGGAAATCTATACTTAACTGTGATCTTATTTATTGCTCTAGAGTTAGTACACATTCTCCATTCTCCATCCTTCTTTAGTGCTAACACTGCGGGTACTGCAAAAGGACTCAAACTCTCTCAGATCAAACCTTTTCTCAACAATTCTTGTATCTATCTATTTAGTACTTCATTCTCTGCCAGTGTCATTCTATGTGCTTCTTTCTTAGGAAAACTTGCTCCTAGTATAAGATCCATGTGATGACTAATACTCCTTATAGGTGGCAATCCTTCAGGTACATTATCTGATATGATGTCTTCATAATCTATCAAGAATTCTCTTATCTCCTCCAATTGTGATTCTTCAATCTCTTTCTTCAATGTTTCAGCCTTCTTAGGAATCAAGGCATAACACATATTCTCATGTTTCAAACCATCTAGAAATTTTCTTCGATCTACCAAACAAATTCTAGCATTTCCACATACTTCACTCTTAGGATCATCCTCCAAAGGAATCAAAGTAATTCTCTTTCCATTCAATGTTATAGTATAAGTATTCTTTCTCCCATCATGTATAGCTTTTCTATCATACTGCCAAGGTCTACCCAACAAGATATGACAAACATCCATAGGCATAATATCACACAAGACTTCATGATGATAAGATCTAATATGAGATTTCACCAAACAGTGTTCACTCACCAGTACCTTATGATCATCCTGAATCCATGCTATCTGATAGGGCTTAGGATGTTTCAATCTTTCCAACTTCATCTTAGTCACCATCTCCTCTGAAACTAGGTTATTTGAACTACCACTATCAATTACAACTTTACAACATTTACCTCCTAATTTGTATCTAGTTCTGAACAGACTCTTTTTCTACGGTGGTTCCTTATTTATTTCAACTTGAAATAGTGCTCTCCTCATCACAAGAGATTCTCCTTTCTCATGTTTACCAATTGAACTGGGTGATGTAATAGGTTCTTCTTCCACATAGGCTTCTCTTCCATTGTTCTCTATTTTCTTGCTTGTACTACCTTGATTGCATTCAAATGCTTTATGTCCTTCACCTCCACACTTGAAACAAGTGCCTCTAAATGTTCTCTTATCAAATCCTCTTCCTTCTCTTCTATATCCTTCATTCTGTTATGCACTAGGGTTTCCTCTTTGGTAAAATTTTTTGTCATCTCTCTGATAAGCATCATTATCTTTGTCCTCCTTCCTGAATGTGCTGTCAAACTTGTGCTCTGGATATGATCTATCTCCTTTGGAAAATGTTCTACCTCTCTAAATTTTACCTCCTCTAACTCTCTATCTCTAATCAAGTCTTTTATTCATCTTCTCTTCAACTTTCAGGTCAAACTAATATGCTTCTTCCAAAGATGTCATCATTACCAAGCTTAGTTCCTCTTCAATGTTCAATCTTAGTCCATTGATATATCTAGCCATTTTCTCCTTGTTTTCTTCACTATGTCCTATCCTTATGATCATTTTATGGAATTCTTTAGTGTACTCCTTCACGGATTTCTCTTTTTGTCTTAGGTTTTACAATCTTTTCAACAGTTCCAACTCATAGTCAGTAGGTATAAACTGATTCTTCAATTTTGTCACTATCCTATCCCATTTTGTAATCTTTTCTTTTCCTCTTCTATTTCTTTCCAACTAAACTTCTTTCTACCATATAGCAGCATGTCCTTTCAACTTTGTCTTTGTAAAATTTCACCTTCTCTAGATCTTCAATTTCCTCATATTCAAAGTATTCTTCCATGTCATTTATCCAGTCAATCAATTCTTCAGGGTTCAAATTGTTGGAAACAATGCAGATAACTAAGAGGGGGGTGAATCAGTTATCTTATAACTTTTCTATTTTCTTTCTTTTTCTTAACTTATCATTTAATGTTATGCCAAAACAAGACAATCATAAGAGATGAAAAAGAAATTAACACATGACACAAGGATTTTTACGTGGAAACCTTGTTTAGGGAAAAAAACCACAGGGTGACTAACCCAAGATTGTATTCTCTGTTAAAAGAATAAAGAGTACAAATTTGGCACTTGCCAATTAGGGCTCACTACCTAAGCACACTGCTCACAAGAGGCCCACTACCTATAGGAGACTTATAGTCTACAAATGTTTATAGATGATTCCAAGGTGTCTAACCTAATGAACAACATCTATGCATGCAATATTTTAGTTCCAATTAGGTATAGTATACTGATCTGGCACATTTCATTCTTCCTCTACTCAATATAACTTTTCTATCACATTTCGAGCTTGAATTACTGCCTTCGCACTTGTCTCTACTTTTCTTCATACTTAACCATACATATCATCACTCTCACACCCTTGCAGGCTTGAATCCATCGGGTATATATTTGCATCAACGATTTCTAACAACTTCTTAGTCAGCAACAAGAAAACCTAAGATATTTGCAAGTTATTAATCTGTCAGCTGAATTCATGCTTGATTAGTGATGCACATCAAAAACATAGGCATAGAAGTCATAAATCATGTCGGCTAACAATGGATAATATCATAGATTGCTTGATCAGGACCTTTTACACATCTGGATTGAAGTCTGATACTCTGCTGGTCAGTTCTTCCTCTGTCTGCTCTGCCTAATTGGAACCCAACACTCAGATGCTCATATCTTTTTCTTGCTTTATCACTGGAGGCTAAATCTTTGGAATATAGTAGTTGTGATACCCCTCTTGACTTGTCCAAGTCCGCAACTTACCGAGTTACACCATCTGAGAGATTCGGACCTGATTGTCAGACCTTGTTACATACTCTATTCTTGTTCACCAGACCAAAATAATCTTCAATCTAACTTTTGGTATAGGCATACTATGTACTACAAATGTGTGGGATAGACTTTATTGCCATCAATGACAACACTTATGAAGCCACACAGTGTCTCTTTCCAATAATCTCCCCCTTTGGCATTGATGGCAACACTTAGTGAAAAATGGCTAAGTGTTGTAGTAACTCCCCCTTGGCTGATGCTCTATCTTTTGCACTATTTTACTGGAGCTCCCCCTTCACTGGACTCCACATTTTTCACTACTCTTCACTCCCCCTTTGACATCAATGGCAAAGGGTGGAATCCGCATACCAAAATTTTGCAAAAAATATTCTTTACATGGCCGCATAAGTATATATAAATCATATGTTATACTTACATATACTTAAGTATATTTGCAAAGGTTGTCTTCAACTAGATGATTTCTATGGCCCAACTCCTCTTCATTCTATTCAAAATGGAGATGTGTCCACTTAACAAAAATACATATGCTTTTGCCCTCTTTAAGTCTATTGGATCACTGGTCTAGATTGTATTTTGTGCCTTTGTCAAGGCATCATGCATTGTCTCTAACTTAGGGATGATTATCCCTCTAAGCTCACCCATTCTATCCATTATGTTCTTTTTCTCCTTAACCAATTCTTTAATTTCATTTATTATAGCAATAGGTTGGCATTCATGATTCACCAGAGAGGTAGTAAGGGGATCAAAATTCTGAGATAAACTTGACAGTTTTCTTTCTTGTTCTTTCATTTTCTTCTCAATGTCCTCTGTCACTTTGGGCCAAGATAAATAGAATTTGTATATGTCCCCACCATCTTTAAGAGAATTTTCAAGGCTTGTTATGCCAATGCCTAAGGTTCTTCTATCATTAGTAATTAGCTCTTGTACTTCACTAAACCTTTTTCCCAAGAACTCTTTCCGGACCTTAGTTTCCGTCAATTTCTCTAAAGATTCAAAATGAGTGTTAACAGAATTGACTAAGTTTTTCAGATTACTAGATGGAGTGGCAGAAGGATCCTTTTGATAGGTTGGCATAATCTTCTCCAGCATCCCAGATGCAATCTCCAACAACTCACAATCCTCCATATGAGATTTTAGAAGTTTCTCTTTTGCTTTGGCCTGAGCAAAAGATGCTACCTTCATTAGCTGGATGGGAGATAGAGAGTCAAAGTTTAGTGGACCTTGAATTAGCTCAGGTTCATCTAGCTCCATTATTTCTTTGTCCAGGAAATTTTGTACTGTCTCTGCAGTGTCTCTTGTAGACTCTACGTCCTTCCTTTTGGGGACATCCAGACTGACTTGCTTATTGATCTTTGTTTCTTCCTATCCTTCCTTTTCCAAAGCAGAGGAGTCTAGTATCTCAGATGGCTCTTCATTATTTTTCTTTAATCCTTTGACATCCTTGTTAGAAAATGTTTCTTCTTTATGTCCTTCCTCTTCTAGAATAGAGGAATCTAATGCCTAAGATGACTCTTCATCATTTTTCTTTAATCCTTCAATATCCATGTTAGAGGGCTCTTCATTTGTTTTATCTATAATAAGAAGATTGAATCTCTTCAAGGCATTCTAGAGGATTTCTTTTGTTTCATTGGCTATTTGTTTAGTCTCATCGAGCATGAGTTTGTTCATTCTAGATTTGCTCTGGAAATCATCTTTACACTCCTTGAAAATCATGTCCATTTGTTTTGGAGTGATGGAAGGATAAAGTTGAATTGCTATTTGCTCCCAAATCTCTAAGTCTTTTTCCATTGCATTCTCTTTTCTCAGCTCAAGTACCTTTTCTAGGCTCTTAGGAATCAATGATATAATTTCAATGAAATCTTTATTGTAAATGTTCAAGTACTTGTTAGTAGCCTCTTCCAAAATTCTCTTGTCAACATCACTATATGCATCATAGAACTCAGTCACTAGCTGTAGGTTCCCATCCACACAAACTACCTTGATGATGTTATCAATGGAAAGAGTGGGCTTTTCAACAAATTTCTTTGCCTTCTCTTCCTCATTTATGCTAGCAAAGAACTTCTCGGATGTTTTCTTCTTCTTCATTTTCTTGATTTCCTCATCAGATTATGTTTCTTCATCATCTTTATGGCTTATATATGTCCTTGTGGCTTTGATCTTCATCCTCTTTTCTCCTTTTCTAGATGTCTTGACTTCCGTTTTGGTAGACTTCGAGCTTTTGGAAGTGATAGGAGTAGAGATTTTGGAGGATCTAGTCCGAGAGGAGGTTTGTACAGGAGCACTTTCTTTCTTTTCTTCTTGTCTTTCTTTCTCTGCCTCTCTATTTTCTCTCTGTTAGCATCTACAACCTCCTTTGATATGCCAAATCTTTTGGCAATTTCTTCAACTTTCTTTCTTACTTTCCTCTTCATCGCCAACTGTCTTAACATGTATCTTTATACTTAGCTCTTCAAAGGTGCCAAACCTTACTACTTCAGTGTCCTTAGGCTGGCTCAGAAGGTGTTGAATATGTAGCTCCAAGATTTTTTCATTGACTTCATATCCCATAGGCATTATCCATATAGCTCTTGGCTAAACTGCCTCCATTAGGCATTGATCAGTGTCAACCATGAAGCAGACTATATCTTTGTATTTGTCAACTATTGTTTGTGGTATTCATTATTTGGCTTGCATTATGCTTTAGAAATTTTTAAAGTAACCCCAGAGGGCTATGTTTTGGGCTTGAGCATCACCAAATCCATACATGTAAACTCTAATTTGAATTGCAATGGGTTTATCATTTTGCCAGACCCAACCATTTGATCCAGGTAGCTCATTCATATAATAGAAGAACAGACACAGTATTAGACTACCATATTTAAAGGAATTTTTCTTATCCTTTTTGATCTTCTGCAGGTTCTCCAATAGTTGATTTAGAAGAAGCTCACACAGATCATAATCTACATCTTACCTCAACATCTGATATGTAGCATAGATTATTGTACCAGACACAAAATTCTCCCTGCTTGAATGGTAGATTTTGTAACCGATTATCATTGAAGCAAACTTGACATCCATATCTATGATGTCATCTATAGTCATTACCCTTTTATCAAATTTTGATCCAGTGGCTTCAGTTACCATTTGGTTCTTTACAGATTTGAGTGCAAGTAACCCACCTGATGAATGTAGTTCGATCACTACCCTGATGGCATCTTTAGTTATCTTAAATGGCCTCATTAGCCACATAAAATTATCATCTATCCTACTTAGAACATATCAGACCTAATAATCTTCTGCAAAACATGGAAAATGTATGCAATGCCCAAAGTGTTTGTCCCAAAGGGCCTTGAATTCAAGGTTGAGTTCAAAATTCTCATCTATTAGCTATTTGTGATAAATATCCATCAATTTTGAGTCTCTAAATTCTTCAATGTTTACATGGATATAAACCCTAACATCTTCTACATGCAAGACTCTATGCAGAATACTAGAAAACGTACCCAAGGGATCAGCTTCTAGAGATTTGTAAGGGTGTTTCTTGAATTTAGGTCTTGGCCTATCAAAAATATTGACAACCATTGGAGTAGCCATTTTGCAAGAGATCCAGAGAGATTTTTCAAAAGGGAAATACCTTTTCACGCTTTAGGGTTTGAAGTAGAAACTAGAACGATTCTCTAGTTGAATTTGATCTTTAGTTGAACTTCTTCGCAGAGCTCTTCTCTTCTTCTTTGTGAGTGCAAGTGTGTAAATAATAAGTGAAAGAACCCTTTTATCCTTGTGTAAACCCTAATTTCCTTTTGTAATAAATGCACAAGTTTTTAAGTCATCCAGTTACCTTGCTTCTCAAATGAGGTTTTCTTGAATTGTCTTGCAGATCTTCAAATCATTTGTTTATGAGGATTGATAACATATTTTCACCTTTTTCAAACATGCCATGAGTCTACTGATCAAAATATTTCAATTTTGGATCATACCAAATTTATCTGTGAAATTCTGCTTTACCGAATAGCTGCCGATATAGGATCTCCTCATAACTAGCTCAAATCTATATGCAGATTTGTCAAATTTAGACTAGATGATCTTCAAGTGAGTCTCCTCAAACCTTTTAAACCGCAACCTCTTATTTTGGCTCAAAGTGCTAAATTCAGGCACTCACTAATTAGCTGGGGGGAAGGGATCTTCTCTATAGGTCCCCCTAAACTAGAGCTAGTCTTTTAGTTTCTAGAAGGAATATCAGCACTAGATTCCAGTGCGGATCCATCCCTAATATTCATTGTACTCCTTTTTACCCAAATCCTACTCATTTATTTTTGAACTCCATCCACATTTACTTTACCTTTGCCTTTATCTTGTTTCTGATCATGTTCCACTGGACCTTTTCTATCCTGATTTCTGCTTCTGCAGAATTTGGCACTATGACCGGATCTATTGCAATTGTAACACACAACATTTATTTGCTTGTTTGAATGATATCCTCTTGATCTACACTCATTAGCCATATGTCCAATTCTATTGCATACAAAGCATTTACCATTGAAAGAATTGTTCATTTGCATATTTCTGCATTCACGAGATTTGTGACCATACCTTTTGCAACTAACATTGATTGGAGAAGGATGGATTGAATTGATTCATTGTATTTCTGCACTGGATTGCTTTATGACCGAACTTGTTACAATTCAAGTAGTATCCATTGAAGGATGGATATCTTTGAGCATTTGGTTTCCTTACCAAAGGTCTTCTAGGCCCATTTCTTTGATTTCTTGATCCAAAGTTCTTCTAACCGGATCGAGAGCTTTCACCTTTCTCATATCCCAAGCCATGCTTATCATCTACCCTCTTTTGGCTTTCAAAAAGAAATTCAAGTTGGGCTAAGCTTATCTTGAATTTTTCTTTGTATTCATTTGCAGTTTGAAGATCTTGTTTAAGAGTGTCTATCTGATTCTCAAGTTATTCTTCATTGTCTCTAGCTTTTTTAAGATCAGATTCAAGATGCCTGATTATTCTATCCATTTTGTGGTAGTCCTCTATTTTCTCCTTGAGCGATTGTTTTAGATTATCTTGAATCTTTCTTTTTTCTTCAATTTCTTGGGTGAATCTCATAACCCCTAATTCCATTTCATGCCTTACCATAATGACTTCTTTTGATAGCTTCTCATATAGCTTCTTTTTCTCATTTAGATCTTCATTAGTATCATTGAATTCACTCTGATTGGATAATTTTTAAAGTAGTTCCTTTCTCTTTTTCATAGACATACTAAGTTTTTCTTTTAGCTCATTTATGAAATCATCAACTTATTTGAGTCTTTCTCTAAAATTATTGACTTCAGAGTGGGATTGTTCAAGATCATCTAGGGTAGATTGAAGTTGTTCCTTCATAACATATGCATCCATTGAGATTCCTAGATCTTCCTCAAGATGTTAGGCTTTGTTTAGAGGAACCTTGCTCTGATACCAATTGTTGGAAACAATGCAAATAACTAAGAGGGGGGGTGAATCAGTTATCTTATAACTTTTCTATTTTATTTCTTTTTCTTAACTTATCATTTAATGTTATGCCAAAATAAGACAATCATAAGAACTGAAAAAGAAATTAACACATGACACAAGGATTTTTATGTGGAAACCCTGTTAAGGGAAAAGAACCACGAGGTGACTAACCCAAGATTGTATTCTCTATTAAAAAAATAAAGAGTACAATTTTGGCACTTGCCAATTGGGGCTCACTACCTGAGCACACTGCTCACAAGAGGCCCATTGCTTATAGGAGACTTATGTCTACAAATGTTTATAGATGATACCAAGGTGTCTAAACTGATGAACAACATCTATGCATGCAAGATTTCAGTTTCGGTTAGGTACAATATACTGATCTGGCACATTTCATTCTTCCTCTACTCAATATAACTTTTCTGTCACATTTTGGGCTTGAATTACTGCCTTCGCACTTGTCTCTACTTTTCTTCATACTTAACCATACATATCATCACTCTCACACCCTTATAGGCTTGAATCCATTGCGTATATATATCTACATCAATGATTTCCAACAACTTCTTAGTCGGTAACAAGAACACCTAAGATATTTGCAAGTTATTCATTTATCAGCTGAATCCATGCTTGAGTAGTGATGCACATCAAAAACATAGGCATAGAAGTCATAAATCATGTCAGCTAACAATGTATAATATCACAGATTGCTTGATCAGGACATTTACACATCCAGATTGAAGTATTATACTCTACCGGTCAGTTCTTCCTCTATATGCTCTGCCTGATTGGAACCCAACACTCAGATGCTCATATCTCTTTTACTTTATCATCGGAGGCTAAATCTTTGGAATACAATAGTCATGATACTCCTCTTGACTTTTCCAAGTCCATAACTTACTGAGTTACACCATCTGAGAGATCCAGACTTGATTATCATACCTTGTTACATACTCTATTCTTATTCACCAGACCAAAATAATCTTCAATCTGACTTCCGGTATAGGCATACTATGTACTACAGATGTGTGGGATAGACTTTGTTGCCATCAATGATAACACTTATGAAGCCACACAGTGTCTCTTGCCAACACAAATTACCAGTATAGTTTGGCACGTCAACTCTAGGGCTCTTTCCAATCTTTGAAATAGCTCACAACATCTTTACTTGATCCAATTCTTCTTCTTCATCACCTCCAAGGGTTTCTCTAGTTTGTTCAATAGATTGAAATTCATCTTCCTCATCACTTTCAACATTAGGTCTTGGTTTCAATCTTCTTCACCTATCTTCTTCAACAACATCCAAATGAATTCACATTGTTTTCATCGTTTCCATCATCTCATGAATTCTACCAACCATTGTTCCAACAGCAACAACTCTCCTTAGTGGTATTCTTCCTAGGATCAAGTGCAAATTGCCTCAAGTTTAGTAATCGAGCTACAAGGTGATAACTACCTCTCAATTAGTAATCGGTTGCAACACAAGTAACCTGCCTCAATTCGGTGATCTCTCCATAGCAAGATCTAATGGAATTCCCTCACCAACTTCACTCAATTCACCCCCCAAAGATTCAAACTTTCACTCTGATACCACTTGGTGCAGTCACAGTAGGAGGGTTCACAGAATGAACTATCTAGACCATGCAGCAAGAGTAAACACAACAGAAATGACTCAAAGAAAAGAAGAAAATGTAGATTCAATCATGCAGTATATCATAGAATTCAAATACAGATTAGCCGGCAACATGCGGGCTTACAATTGGGCTCATAGGACTAATTATAGAATTCACACAAGATATAGCTTTGAAGCTCTTTCGCACAAAATCTAAAATATGAACTTATGTAGATGATCACCACTTGATAACTACTTTCCTAAGGATCTATTACATCAATATATATCATCTCCAGAACAATAGATTCCTCCGCATCAGCTAAGGAAGGTCACAAACTCTAATGAAGAGCTGTAACATGTGTACACAGGTAGGTCAGGCCTAATTGCAGAGAAATCCTCCAAAAAATGAATGGAATGATGTGAGGATCTTTGGGGAAGGTCAGCCACAAACCAAAGATCATTGAATGATGTGTAATTAGGCTTCACAGATCAGGAAATGCTTCCACAGGTCTCTCCTTCAGCTAGTTGTCTGAGATTATCAGGATGCTCTGTTCTAAAAAATAGTCAATCTTCTGATAGTGATATCTTTCTGGTAATGATGTGTGGATCTATGAATTCTAGATATGATGTAGGTGAATGAATGTAAATGCTAAGCCTAGCTCTACAAGGTCTAAAATGCAACTGGACCAAAATATAGAAACTGCTTCTGACTGAACTACCTAAATTGAATTAGAAAATGAAAAGAAACAAACTGAAATGCAAATGTCTTTGGTTGATGCAAGATTGCTCTTGAACCAAGGATGCTCCTGCATCAAATTAGATGCAATTTTCAATGCAATTATGCACTATGGCATTCTAAAGGATACACCAGAGTTATATCCAGATGTACCACCTAAAGACCAAAGCACCATAGAAAAAGCTATAGTATTGTATATACCCATATTTAATGTGCCCTTGAATGACATTATTGAGAAAGTTCCAAATAACCTAGTTGATGCTCTAAGGAAGAGAAGAGAAAAAACATTTAAAATGGATGATGAGCTGAGGAAACAAGCTCTTGATAAGGTTGGGTCTTCTATGTCACAAGAAGAAAAAGATAAAATAGCTCAAATGCAAGCTCAGGAGTTGAGAACAAAGCAAAGGGTGGACACCCTTATAAGCATGGAGAAAGGAGATAGAGACAAAATTCTAAAGGAGACCAAAGAAGTGATGAACAAAATACTTGAAGGTGTAAAAGATGCTGAGAATGTGGAGTAGCCACATGTGTCTCCATCACATGACACTACTTATCCACTTCACATTGTAATATCTCCTTCACACAACACTAAACATTAATTTCATCAAGAGGAGAAAGAAGAGAAATCAACACAAGATGAAGAAGAAGTTGCACATGGTGAGGAAAATGCTTCACCTAATCATAATGTTGTGTATGATAAATCTCCTTTGGAGGATATATAGCATCAAGATATCCCTGACCAACAAGAGGAGTAGGCAAATGTTGATACAAGAGAGAGCACAAGAAAAAAACAAGACACATCTTCTTCCTCTCCGGTTGAGTCAATCAAGGAGTTCTTAGCCCAACAGATGCAATTCCAACTAGTAGTGACTCTGCAAATCTTATAGCTACCTATGCTAGATGGAGAAGTAAACTTGTCCAGCATATCTCCCTCTAAAAGCTACAACTAGGAGATATTCTCCAATCCATCACAAGACAAGAAATTCTAAAGAAATAAGTAGGATTTGAAGTATTAGAAGAGGCAATTAAGATAATTCAAGAAGAATTGCTTGAGACAAAGAGAGATCCAACCTTGCCTCATACTCAACAGATGAAACTTATGTTGGAGTCTTTCAAGGCCCATTCAGCTTATCTTGAGAAGTAAGCTGAGCATAAGATAACATAGCAGGTGAATGCTAAAAGATTGGCAGATGCTTTTGAGAGATGTGCTAAGGAACATAATAGTTTGCAAGAAAATGTGAAAAATATTAAAAAATATAAAAGAGGATGCCAAATTTTTGTATCAATTTTGTTTGAATTGGCTAGTAACTACGAAAAGCATAAAGGATCAAGTTGACTCTATTGAGTCATAATTAACTCAAGTGGCCAAAGTATATGATCCTTTGAAGGATAAATATGGAGCTATTAGAGTCCAAATTGAAAATCTCCATACTTAGTTGAAGCAGCTCTTAGACCAAAGAGAGCAAATCAAAGGAGAAACATGTTAGCTAAGGGAAGTAGTGAGTCTAAGGTTAGAAGTCTTGACTGGTATCCTGAATGAAGCAAAGAATGTGGCTCAGGAAGTAAAAGTGCCAGCCACTTTGGAAGAAGCAAAAGAATTGTACATTAGTTTGAAAGCCAATCACACATTTTGTCTTCTACAAAGAAGAACTGGGATACAACTCTTGCCCAATTAAAGGAAATTTACGAGAATGTTCTACCTTCTAAGTAAATTGAAGATATGTTGAAGGTAAAACAATTTTTGATGATTGAATAGATATGTGGAGAATAAGATAAGAATAGTCAGTGCTATTTTGATATGAACGAGGCACTCTGTATATGTTATCCATGAATATCATAAGGAAAATGAAGATCTAGATTTTGCTACATCAGTTTTGAAGAGGCAAAGGCTACTTCTCAGGGGGAGAAGATTGATAGAGGATGATAAGGATTGTTTAGATAGAGGGAGTCTATATTTTTTGTAGGAATAGAGGAAGACCACTATCCCTTTTCCATTGATGTCATAGGAGGAGAAATGTGTGCATAATAGGTCAGTGTGTTTCCATCAATGACAAAGGGGGAGATTGTTGCATAAGTGTTGTAACTGATGTCAATAGTTGTATGGAGTGCTAATCAATGATGATCAGTAATGTCAACAGAGATGCCAAAGGATAGAGATACCTATGGGAGAAAGCAAGGTGATGTGCAAAGGAGTAGACATAGGAGTGTTGATCAGAAGAGTTGTGAAGTGAAGGAGATGGATCAATATCATCTATGCACAGTCATACCTTATCTTTTGAAGTTCACGTGTAAGTTCATGCTTTCAATATCTTTGGTATATTATGTTGGTAATGAATGTCATGGATTCTATTTTTGGTGAATTACATTGTATTTGGATGATATGAAGACATGTGACCTAGCACTAGATAAAGAATGTTGCAAAAAGTTTGAAGAAATTTGGTTGTATAGTACAAGTTAGGAAAGGTGTCACAGGTGTAGGAAAGTGTACCACATTCTACTACTGATGCAAATATGGGCATGTGGATTGAAAGGAAGCCAGACAATGCTTTCAGGTATCTATGATTCAAATTTGAGCTCACAAAGTATACCACAAAGTGTTTTAGAGTTAGAAGAGTGAAGGCAGTAGTGAACAAGGGTAAGTACAATCATAGAGAGATAGGAAAATGCTCCACACTTCTCCACAAATGAAGATATGACATTGTAGATTGGAGGATAGGTAGATACAAGTAAATGGTATGGGTGTTTAAAGTTTCAATTAATAATGTGTACCACAGATGCTTCTCCAAAGTTAGATCTATGAAGACGTGCCTTGGTACTAATTAGTGTGAATAGAAGGAGATAGTTAATGTAACCGCAGTTCACTACACATTGATATTTGGCTATGCTAATGAAAAGACAAGCACACTAAATTAGTTTGATTTCTCTATTCAAGTTTCAAATGGTTATATTTACCGCAAGTATGATTTTCATTGTTTACTTCAAGATTGTGTACTAAAGTTTGTTAAGGAAATTGACATTAGAGTTCAAGTGTTTGTGCTAACATGAAATATATTGAAATGATAAAAGAAGTGTACAAGAATTTTTTGCAAGTATGGTATGGGTGTTTCAAGTTTCAAGTAATAATGTGTACTACAAATGCTTCTTTAGAGTTAGATCTATGAAGACATGCCTTGGTACTAATTAGTGTGAGTAGAAGGAGATAGTTAATGTTACTGTAGTTCACCGCACATTGATATTTAGCTATACTAATGAAAAGGCAAGCACACTAGATCAGTTGGATTGCTTTGTTTAAGTTTCAAATGGTTATGTTTATTGCAAGTATGATTATCATTGTTTACTTCAAGACTATGTACTAAAGTTTGTTAAGGAAATTGGCATCAGAGTTCAAGTGTTTGTGCCAACATGAAATATCCTAAAATGATAAAAGAAGTATACAAGAATGTTTTGCAAGACATGTATAATGTCCATTGTTTGGTCTACATGATGTAATTTCATCTCCTCTGATGCCTCTATAACATCAAAAAATGTACCCTTGGAGGTTTTTCCCTCTTTAGGTTTAGTCCTCGGGTCTTTTGTGTGCATTTAGGACATTTTACATCATATTTCAACATCCTGATGAGAAAACCCCTAAGTGTCTTGACAAATAGGACCTAGGGGGACTACTTGAGATAACCCCTGCTCTAAATAGGGGGGAGAGGACTTAGGCACCCACGCCCTAGTCCTGCCCTATTTTGGGGCAGTCCCAATTTTTGGGTGTTGGTTTGTGACTGTTATTTGGGTCCTATGCCGACACGGTAAATTTGAATTATGAAAATCTTAGTGAGAGTGTTTGTAGTTGCATATAAAAGCATGTTTAGGCATTCATTTGTAAACTAGATTTGAATTAGAGGGCAATTGTGATGTTTATGCATTCTTAAGGTGATCCAAGGCTTTCATTGTGTTGCAAGAGCAGATTTGTATGGTCTATGTGTTTGTGTTTGCAGATTTGAGCATCTATTTCCACATGGAATGAAGAGCATCTTCCTCCCATGAGATCTTCACTATTAGGTGACATTATATTATGTTTATGATCATTATTCATTTGATTTTTACCTTTACCTCCCTAGGCATGCACTCTCTATCTGACAAAGGTGTTTGGAAGACTTAAGTGTCCTTCCAAGGCTTGATTGAGGCAAGCTCCTAAACACCACAAACCCCTCCCAAAGTTTTATGATTATAGGTTACAGATTAATGATGTAGATAAAGTGAAGTTGTAGGAGGGCATGTTGGAGTGTCGAAATTGTAGATCAGTAAAAGATACAACTAACTGGACTTGGGTGCCCACTCATTAGTCCTCAAAGTTTCATGACGAAAAAACTTTCAGTGCAACAGGAACAGGTTACAGATCTTGTCTGTAGATCTTGACAAAAAGTAGGGCATTGGACTTGGGCACCCGCTATTTTGTCCCTGACTTTTCCACCTCAAAACCCCAAAAATAGTTGCACAATCATTTGTAATTTTACAGCTTTTTGTAGAGGCATTTCCCATTATTCATTTGTTTATTTTCGTATTTTCATAAATAGGGTTTTGATGGATAATTGAGCATAAGAGTGTTGCAAATATGTGCCTAAATAGTGTTGTCATTGATGCCAACATATTCTTGTTGTCATTGGTGTCAATTGTGCCTTATTTTGTTTCCTATTCAGGAGACTGAATGTTGAGGATATTGAGAAAATTAATGATGATTCATTGTTCATAGACCACATGGAAGTGTAGAGGATTATTAGTGGTTGCTCCAGTTAAGAATTGAGAAGTTTGCATAAAGATTTGAAGAAGTTATGGCCATCTGAGTAAAACTAGATTTTGCAGTATTCAGAAAAGATAGAGTGACAGTAAGTTGGTCCGGATTGCTCCAAAGTGAAATATTATGGTATGCAAATCTAAAGGCATGTTTAGGAAGTCAGTGTGTATCTTCAACTCCTGTGGTTCATGGTTTAGAGCTCCGCAAGCTATCTTTCTAGTTTAATAGTCATGGCAGACAGCGTTCTTGAGGTTCCAGAGGAAAATACAAATGATTCTGGTAATTTGGTTTAGAGAGGATGTTAGTGGTGAATCCAATGTGCTTGTGGAGGTCTCTGGATCATTTGGCTACTGTGTTGGAGGTCCGCATTGAAGTTTGAGCTTATTGTTGGAGATTTCTACTTTAAGGTTTATGTTCTTCCCAGTCTTGGCTGACTGGATGTTCCTAGCGTGTTGTGGATGATCTAAAAAGCATTTTATGAAGCATGGCATGTCAACAAAGGAAGATTCAAGTCTCAGCTATGTTTGACTGACAGTGTAAAGATCCACGTTAATTTTAGCTAACCTTGTTGATCATTCCAAGGTTGATGGAGTGTATAAATACTCGTTGAAGAGTTGTTGAAAATCATCCTTGTATAAAATGAATTAATTCAAAGAAAGGATCTAAGGAAAAGTAGAGAAGAAGAAGAGGAAAAGGAGTATAGAGTGAAGAGTCAACGAAGAAGAACTTGAAGATAGAAGCAGAAGTTTTTGAGCCTTCAAAGGGACTGAATCAGGCATGAATGTAGATGCTATTTCATAGTTCATTATCTCTATGTAAATCAAAATTTCTTATAGGTAGTGAGCCTCCTTTGAGTAGTGAGCTCTAGGTAGTGCGCCTGAAGGCATGTGCCTTCTATTTTCTTAAGTAATTTTAACAAGGTATGCATTTTTTTGGTTTAACCCCCACCGTGGTTTTTTCCCTTAACTAGGTTTTCCACGTCAAAAATTCTAGTGTTGTGTGATCATGTTGTTTCTGCTCATGTGTTGATTTATGCTTAAATGTTTACATCATTAATCTAGTTGTAAATTAAGAAAGAAGATTAAAAGTTTAGAAAAGGTTAAAGTTTTAGGGACAACTAATTCGTCCCCCCTCTCAGCTCTTCAGACTAATTCCAACAATTGGTATCAAAGCAAGGTTCCTCTAGAAGAAGCTTAACCGCTCAAGGATATCCAGGATGTCGACTTACAAGAAGGATAGTCCAAGATTCGATGGAACAAATTACTCTATTTGGAAGAGTCACATGGAATGCCATTTACAATGCATGGGTGATAATTATTGGTTAATAACCAAAGATAAGTATGAACCTCCAGAGAAAGGTCCTTCAACTCTAGATCAAGTCAAAGATGTAGAAAATAACCTTCGAGCTAAAGAAGCCTTGTTGAGTGCCCTGACTAATTTAGAAATGACAAATGTTTTTGGACTAAAAACTACTTATGAAATCTGGAAGAAGTTGGAGAATCTATATGAAGGGGATGAATATGTCAAATGTGCCAAACTACAAAGTCTGAGAGGAAAATTTGAAAATCTGAGGATGAGTGAAGATGAAAACATCACAATCTACATGCAAAAGATAAACGAACTTGTGTGTGGGATCAGGTATGCTGGTAAAACTTTGGAAGAATCAGATATTGTGGCAAAAGTGCTCAGATCTTTGCCTAATTCATACAAACATAAGGTTGCTTCTATAGAGGAGATTAGGACTATCTCAGATGTTACAAGAGATCACCTGGTTGGCAAAATTTTAGCTTTTGAATTGAGTGAATTTGGTGACTCTCTTCCTAAGTCTAAATCTGCATTCAAAGCCAGTATATATGGAAAAAAAGATATGATCTTAGTGAAAGCTCTTCTACAAGATCAAATAGATTTGTGAAGACAAGGAAGGATCTTGAAGATGTTGAAATAAAAACTGTAGATCTTGAAGCTCTTATTGCTAAAAGAATGCCAAGAGGATCTGATAAGTATGAAGGAAAATTACCACTCAAATGTTTTGCTTGTAATAAGATTGGTCATTTTACCTCAAGATGTCCAGAGAGGTTTTCAAAACCAAACCCTAACAAATACAAGGTTCAAAAGAAATGTTACTATGTCCAAGAAGCTGGAGAAGAAGGGGTCACAGATGATGAATCTAGTCATGGAGGTTCCTCTAAAAATGATTGGGTGTTCATTGCTATCAAAGAAGAAGATCTAGTTTCTACTGAATCTGCTAGCTGTGCAAATGTGGAATCTACCTTGGTTGCTCAAGTTATTGAAAAGGATGAATGGGTGATTGATAGTGGATGTTCTCATCATATGACTAGTGACAAGAGTAAGTTTGTGAGTTTTGAAAATTATGGAGGGCTTGTGAAATTTGGAGACAACTCAACTAGTAGAATCCATGGCAGAGGAACCACCTCTTTTGATGGTAAGAACAACACCAATGATGTTTTGTATGTGGAAGGACTAAAACATAATCTTCTCAATGTTGGATAGCTGGTTGACAAGGGTTATGATCTTCGATTCAAGGATGGAAAATGTAGAATCTTGGAAAGCTCTGAAACTAAAATTGCATCTGGTACTCAAACTAGAGGTAACATCTTTCACTTAAGTAGTTCTAGCAAAAGTTGTTTGATTGCTTAGATAGATCAAAGTTGGTTATGGTATAGGAGGATGTGTCATGTGAACTTTGATAACATTGTCAAAATAAGTTCCACTCAAGTTGTAAGAGATCTTCTAAGACTTGTGAAACTTGATAGCATATGTAGAGAATGTCAATTGGGTAAATAGAACAAAATTTCATTCAAAAGTAAGGAACAAAGTTCAAGTGGGAGATTGGAACTGGTACATACTGATCTTTGTGGTCCTGCTAGAATTAGGAGTGTGCAAGGAGACAGATATTTCATGTTGTTGATTGATGATTACTCCCAGATGATGTGGGTAACTTTCCTGAAAGAAAAATTAGAAGCTCTTGATAAGTTTAAGGTGTTCAAGATGATGGTTGAAAATGAGATTGGTGGGAAATTGAAGTGTCTAAGATCTGACAAATGTGGAGAATTTACTTCTAGTGAGTTTGATGCTTTCTATGAAAAACATGGAATAAAAAGACAGTTATCTGCTCCTAGGACTCCTCAACAAAATGGAGTTGTGGAAAGGAAAAACTGGACAATTCAAGAAGCTACCAAGACCATGATGATGGAAACAAATGTTCCTCAAGTTTATTGGAGAGAAGCTATGAGTACTGCTATGTACACTCTTAACTAGGTGCAGATCAAAGGAAATTCAAGTAAGACTCCTTATGAACTATGGTTTGGTCATCCTCCTAATGTGAGATATTTCAGAGTTTTTGGTAGTAAATGCTATATCAAAAGAGATGAGGATTTAGACAATTTTGATGCAAGAAGTGATGAATGAATATTTTTGGGATACTCTACTCAAAGTAAGGCTTACCAGTGCTTCAACAAGAGGTTAAAAAAGATTGTTGAAAGTGCTAATGTTAAAGTTGATGAAAGCAAAGAAGGACATTCTAGGTAATGCGGATATGATTCAGATGATCAAGATGAAAATCAACTCAAGGAAGGCAAGTTCAAGTTTAGACTCAGATTCAAATTGATCTGGTAACTCCAGTAACTCAAGAGGTTAGTGCAGATGATGAGGAACAAGTTCAAGAAATAGAAGTTCAAACAATTTCCAAAACTCCCAGGTATGTAAGGTTGAATCATCTTGAAGATCAGATCATAGGAGATAAGAGTAAAGGTATTCAAACTAGGAGAAAATTTTCTAAAGATTAAGAGGAGATTTGTTTGATTTCAAAGATTAAACCTAAATCAGTAAGTGAAGCCTACAATAATGAAAACTGGGTTAAAGCAATGGAAGAAGAATTGATGCAAATTGAAAAGAATCACACTTGGGATCTTGTTCGTAGACCTGAGGACAAAAATGTGTTTGGAACCAAATGGGTCTTCTGGAATAAACTAAATGAAGATGGTGAGGTTGTAAGGAATAAGAGAAGGTTGGTAATTAAAGGCTATTCTTAAGTGGAAGGAATTGATTTTGAAGAAACTTTTGCCCCAGTGGCAAGGATAGAGGCAGTTAGATTATTTCTTTCTTTTTCTACTTTCAGAGATTTTAAAGTATATCAGATGGATGTCAAATCAACACTCCTGAATGGAGATTTGGAGGAAGAAGTATACATTGAATAACCTAAAGGATTTCAGTTGTCTGATCAAGGAGATATGGTTTGTAGATTGAGAAAATCCTTGTATGGACTCAAAAAAACTCCAAGAGCCTGGTATGCCAAACTGGATAAGCATTTGCTTAAACTAGGATTCAGCAAAGGTACTACTGATAGTAATTTGTACTTCAAGATTAATCATTAGGACATTCTAATTGTTGAGGTCTTTGTTGATGGTATAATTTTTGGCGGAAATGAATGTATGTGCAAAGCATTTGCTGATTAGATGAAAAGTGAGTTTGAGATGTCAATGTTTGGTGAGATGAATTTCTTCCTAGGTCTACAAATTGTTCAGTCAGATAAAGGTATCTTCATATCTCAATCCAAATATGTGAAAGAACTATTGAAGAAGTTTGGAATGGAAGATTCAAAGGTAGTAGGTACACCTATGGTAATTGGATGCAAGATAAGCAAAGATGATAACTCTCCCAAGGCAAATCAGAAAAGGTATAGATCAATGATTGGAGGATTGCTTTATCTAACTCAAACTAGACTTGACATTATGAATGTCATTGGACTTTTTGCCAAATTTCAAGCTAATCCAAAAGAATCCCATGTTGAGGCAATTAAAAGAATATTCAGATATCTCAAGGGGACAATTGACTATGGACCGTGGTATCCAAAGAATGATAACTTCACTCTTCATGCATATACAGATGTTGATTGGGCAAGAGATGTGGATGATAGGAAAAGTACTAGTGGTGGTACATTCTTCTTGGGAAAAAGATTAGTATCTTGGATAAGCAAAAAGCAAGAGGAAATATCTCTGTCTATTGCAGAGGTAGAGTATATAGCAGTAGCAAATAATTGTACTCAGGTTATGTGGATGAAGCAAATGTTGAAGGACATCAAAATTGTGTTTGAGGAGCCTGTCACTATTTTCTATGATAATTCTAGTGCAATAAGCATCTCAAAGAATCTGGTATTTCACTCAAAGACAAAGCATATATCTATCAAGTTTCATTTCTTGAGAGAGAAGGTAAATGAGAATGAAGTCAAGTTGAAGTTTATGCCTTCAAAAGATTAGATCGCATATATCTTCACTAAGCCTCTTCTGAAACACTTTTAAGTATCTTAGAGAGAAGTTAGAGGTTATTACCCCTCCTAATCAGAACTAAGATGCACTTATGTCCATCAGTCCAGTGGAATTCTCAGACATATCTTGAGATCTAGATTAATGTTGAGAAGTTACTACTCTAAGGAGTAGTCAGTATGCAAATGTTGGAGATCGGTTTGAAATAAAAAGGGGGAGTAAAGATTGCAAATATGTGCCCTTTTCCATTGATGTCAAAGGGGGAGAGAAGACATGTGAAAAACTAATTACTAACGACAAGAGGAGCAATGAAGAAAGTGGTTGCAGAAGTCAGGGGAGAAGTTCTTGTCATGATGGTTGAATCAATTTTTCACATCACATGTTGCCATCAATGACAAAGGGGGAGATAGTTGCAAATATGTGCCTAAGCGGTGTTGTCATTGATGCTAACATATTCTTGTTGTCATTGGTGTCAATTGTGCCTTATTTTGTTGCATGTTCAAGAGGAAGAATGTTGCAGATGTTAAGAAAATTAATGACGATTCATTGTTCGCAGACCATATGGAAGTGTAGAGAATTGTCAGTGGTTGCTCCAGATAAGAATTGAGAAGTTTGCATAAAGATTTGAAGAAGTTATGGCCATCTAAGTAGAAATGGATTTTGCAGTATTCAGAAAAGACAGAGTGATAGTAAGTTCATCTGGATTGCTCCGCAGTGAAATATTATGGTCTGCAGATCTCAAGGAATGTTTGGGAATTCAGTGTGTATCATCAACTCCTATGGTTCATGGTTTAGAGGTCTGCAAGCTATCTTTCTAGTTTAACAGTGATGGCAGATAGTGTTCTTGAGTTTTCAGAGGAAAATACAAATGATTCTAGTAATTTGGTTTAGAGTGGATGTTATTGGTGAATCCAATGTGCTTATGGAGGTCTCTGGATCATTTGGCTACTGTGTTGGAGGTCCACATTGAAGTTTGAGCTTATTGTTGAAGATTTCTTCTTTAAGGTTGATGTTCTTCCCATTCTTGGCTGACTGGATGTTCCTAGTGTATTGCAGATGATCTAAAGAGCATTTTATGAAGAGTGGCATGTCAACAAAGGAATATTCAAGTCTCAGCTATGTTTGACCGACAATGTAAAGATATACATTAAGTTTACCTAACCTTGTTGATCATTCCAAGGTTTATGGAGTGTATAAATTCTTATTGAAGAGGTCTTGAAAATCATCCTTGTATAAAATGAATTAATTCGAAGAAAGGATCTAAGGCAGAGTAGAGAAGAAGAAGAGGAAAAGGAGTATAGAGTGAAGAGTCAGCGAAGAAGAACTTAAAGATAGAAGTAGAAGTCTTTGAGCCTTCAAAGGGACTAAATTAGGCATGAATGTAGATGCTATTTCACAGTTCATTATCTTTGTATAAATCAAAATTTCTTATAGGCAGTGAGCCTCCTTTGAGTAGTGAGCTCTAGACAGTGCGCCCGAAGGCATGTGCCTTCTATTTTCTTAAGTACTTTTAACAGGGTATGCATTTTTGTGGATTAACCCCCATCGTGGTCTTTTCCCTTAACCAGGTTTTCCATGTCAAAAATTCTAGTTTTGTGTGATCATGTTATTTCATCTCATGTGTTGATTTATGCTTAAATGTTTACATCATTAATTTGGTTGTAAATTAAGAAAGAAGATTAAAAGTTTAGAAAAGGTTAAAGTTTTAGGGACAAATGATTCACTCCCCCTCTTAGTTATCTAAACTAAGTCCAACAAAGAGAAGGAAAATTGATAATCAAATACCCTAATCTAAGTTTCCCTACATTTGTAAGTGACCAAGGACCTGATAGTGCTCTACCACTTGATCCTAAGGTCCTTGAATGTAACGGGTGAAAGAAGGATTTAAACACTAAACTAAACAAATCTAATTTTCACCTAAACATTTTGGTGAACCCATGTTTTTGGACTTAATTACAACTTTCTAAGTGTTTTTCTTCAGAGTTGGGTTGATTTCATTCATTCATATAGTCATTCATCCTATTGCATTGAGAAAAATTCAAAAAAAATTGAAAAAAATTGCATTCTAGGGTTACTAATTTGCATCAATTCATTCTAAGTTTTCCTAATTCATGATTTTTGCATCAAATATCATATAAAATACATAAAATTACAAAAATACAATAATTTGCATGGCATTTTCATCATATAATTGCTAGGTTTTTGTAGAAATTTTGACAATTTTCATATAACCTAGTAATTCCAAAATCTAGGGTTAGTAGGCAAAATCTTCTTTCAGATTTTTCTACTAATTTTAGAGACTCATTCAAACTTGCATTTGGCTGCAGTCTTGCATTTTAGTTTAAATTTGCATTTAGATTTCAAATATTTGCATTTTTGCATAGAAAATTTTAACAAAAACCTAGCAATTTTCATGCATTTTCATTAGATTTGCACTTGCATTTTGTATCTTAGAGTTTGGAATTCATTTTCAGATCTGAGTACACTTCATTTTAATCATAAATCAGACTTCAAAGAATTCATATAGTATTTTGTGTCCAGATCTCAAACCCAGGGCTTGAAAAACATAGATTTCACTAGATTTAGTCTTATCAACTCTCTAAATTTGCACCATAAGCGTCTTGTGAAGAATATTTTTGCATTAATTTGCTTTTATCAAGGTAATTATTTTTTGTCCCTTCTAAAAATCTTCACAACACTATTTTATCGGGCTCTTGTATTGAAAATTTGGTAAAAAATTGCCTATTTTTGGCTATTTTTGCCCTAGGGTTTGGCCTAGTTTGCACTGCAAGTGGGTTGTGACAAATTTTATGGATTGAAGTGACTGATATCCTTGCTTTTATTTTCTACACCTCCTAAAATTCATTACAAGACCCCTTTTTCTAGGTCTTGGAGTTGAAAAACCATGAAAAATAGCCTATTTTTGCTATATTTTCACTAGGGTTTGACCTTAAGTTGCACTAAAAGCATGTTGTGACAGATATTTTGACATTAAGTGTCTTTTATAACTAATATATTTTTCTTTCCATCATCAGTTTCCTCATAACACCCTTTGTCATGCTCCTTTGTATCGAGATTTGGTGAAAAAATGCATGTTTTGACATATTTTCACTATATTTTGACTTATTGTCATCTTAGATTTGCATAAAGAGTGTGTTGTGAAGGATACTATTGATGTTTTGGACTGATATCAGACATATAATTTTCTTCCCTTGATTAAAAACCTTACAACACCCTTTGTTTCATTCATTTGCATTGAAAAAGTACAAAAAACCAAGCATTTTAGGTCATTTTTGCATATAGTTTTGCACTTGTCTTTGGAATACTTTGGAAAACTTTTAAAATATGATATTGCATTGATTTAAAACATATATTATGGATACTTCTTTTGAAGAGTTGTTTGCATACATCGTAGACATTGATCATTTCTCTAAATTCACTGATAAACATTCTCAAGTTTTGGAACAAATAACACACATTCATGATGTTAATCTCTCTATGTGCTCTACATATGAAATCCTTTGTTATATATCAAATTTTGATAGCTTCACAAACTTCATGGGAATATACCCTTGGATATTGGATGATCTCACTAAATTCATCATCAATAATATATATACTAGTGATGACTTCAAGATGTTAGATGAAGCCTTAGATGACTTTATGGAACATTCCACTATGACACCTATTGCTAAAACATGTGATGATAACTTTGGTTTACCTTATGATCCCTCTTCCAAAGTTGTTCCTCCTCATGAGGACACTTTGATGCAAGAGGATGATTTCATTGACACATCTCTTAACATCATACCACCAAATCTTCATTCTAATGCTCACTCTGGCCAAGATGAAGCATTAGCAAATAAAGAGCCATCACCACTTTGCCATTCCAATGCTCTCCCTAGCCAAGAGGAAGCATTAGTGAATAAAAAACTCCCTTCAACAAAGAAAATTCCATGGGTAGACAATGAGATTTCAACTAACAACAATAAAAACTCTATTACAATGCATGAAACCTCTGTGGATCGTCCTAGTAGCCTTGTTCCTTTAGTTGATTGTTCACACACCTTAGATTTCACTAAGGAAGAGAAGACCTTTAACATCCCTCCTTTGTTTGAATATTCAAGTCATTCAGACATCACTAAGGATGTAGCACTAGTGGATGAGGAGACCTGTCTCTCACATAAAATCCTTGAAGGATGGATGTTGAGATCACTCAAAATAATTTGCTTCTCCCACCACCTAAGAGGATAGCGAACTTCAACAAGAAAATATTCCAACTAACATTGAGTCAAACCAAGAAGCATTTAAGAATGAGCAAAAGAATAATGACAAAGACTTGGCAATGGTACCCTATGCTTGTAATTGGAAAGAGAATGATTTGATTGTTGATGGCTTCTAGCATGAACCTCTCCACAGGTAAGTATCTCTAACTCTTTATTTCTCTTGTGATGTACTTCCCCTGTGATGTGTTATGTGTTGTTTAGGCCTCTTGGGATGACCCCTAATTCTCTTGTAAGGTCTGGGACACTAGGAGACCACCTCTGTTGTGACCTTCTTCTATTTGTATCATCATTCTTCTATTTTGCTTCTCTCTCTGATTTCATTGTTGCATGTTGTGTCTTATGAACATAGCATTGCATTTGGTGACTTGGGGGCACCCTCCTATGTGATTGTCCCTAAGACACTTGTTTCTCCTCTTTAATTTATTGTTTCCCTTTGTCTAGTGTTTCTATCTAGTGGGCGGATGACAAAAACATTTATACTGATGCATACCTAGTGTCCCTTTCGAGAGCAATAAAAAAAGGACTTAGTTCCTAATATGATGATGGGGTTATATATTTTATCTGACGCTTGGCTAGTGGAAGCACTCATGCTTTCCATGTAGTGAATTTGATGATGCTTTTATCTCATTTACAAACCTTAACAATATTGTTGCTCTGTGCACCTTTTTTTGTCTTTAAATCTAGCCTTGGTGGTACTTGATTCAGAGAGCTTCATGATATAGCCCCATGATTATCCTCAAGCACCAAATTCATTGTATAACCTTGGCTATTTGTGTGGTTAATCATATGCATTGATGTTGTTGTAGACACTAACATGTTTCTTACAGACATGTGTTTGTGGGAACATTTGGTGATCGTGAAGTACATGTCACCTTCGGGGGGCATTGGCTTTGTGAGAGTCTGTGTTCCCTTGTGTTTTTTCTTCCTACCTTAACATGCTTGATATCAATACCTGATATCAACCACCTTAAGGTGGGGGCATATATAAGGTAAGTTGTTTGTTGTAGATGTTAGCAATGTGTTTGTTCTTAGGTGCAATTTAAAGACTAGCTCGATGAGTGCTTCTTGCATCCTGAGTTTGTTTGCAATCAGTAAATCAATCATTTAAGCCCTCTGTGGAGGCAGGATATCAAGCATATCATTTTTCTTAAGCCCTCTATGGAGGTGGGGATGGTGTATTTCTCAGAGTAGATTACATCATCCTATCATTTTCAAAAGTCCTCTATGGAGGTGGGGAGCAGTTTTGTGACTAACTCAATTCTTAAGTATGTCTTTGGCAATTGTTGTGGCGAAGCGCAATCATTAGTGTGTGCCTGTAATGTGCCTGAGATGGTGTTGAGCCTAGAAATAGGAACACCCCATCGCTTGTCTACCATGTTTTCTCTGTGTCTTCAAGTGTGTGTGTTTGGTGTACTTGCTTTGTTTGGCATCTTTGTTGCCCCATATGTAGTCTAAAGACTATATCGATGAGTGCTTCCTGCATTTTGGGAGGTTTTGCATGTCTTGTGTGTGTGTTGTCCCATATATGCAATTTAAAGACCAGCGCGATGAGTGCTTCCTGCATTATGGGAGGTTTGTTTACTTTCCAGTACTTGTATCTACATTTCATGATAAAAAGAAGAGAAAATAAATCATGCCTATCTTCCATGCATAAATATGTCTTCTATGCATTTGTTGTCTTCTCCATGTTCTGTGTGACTGCAACTATCTTCTCTGTGTTTTGCGTGCCTGTCACTATCTTCTGTGTCTAGCGTGTCTTCTTCATGCTTATGACCATAGTGTAATGCATGTATTGGCCTTGTGTTTATACATACATTAAAGTAGGGGCTAAATGTAACGTCAGAAAATGTCCCCTTGGGGGCTTTTCCCTCTTTAGGTTTAGCTCCTGGGTCTTTTGTGTGCATTTAGGACATTTTACATCATATTTCAACATCCCAATGAGAAAACCCCTAAGTGTCTTGAAAAATAAGACCTAGGTGGACTACTTGAGATAATCCCTACCCTAAATAGGGGGGAGGACTTGGGCACATGCACCCTAGTCCTACCCTATTTTGGGGCAGTCCCAATTTTTGGGTGTCGGCTTGTGACCATTATTTGGGTCCTATGCCGACACGGTAAGTTTGAATTACGAAATTCTTAGTAGGTATGTTTGTAGTTGCATATAAAAGCATGTTTAGGCATTCATTTGTAAATTAGACTTGAATTAGAGGGCAATTGTGATGTTTATGCATTCTCAAGGTGATTCAAGGCTTTCATTGTGTTGCAAGAGCAAATTTGTGTGGTCTATGTGTTTGTGTTTGCAAATTTGAGCATCCATTTCCTCATGGAATGAAGAGCATCTTCCTCCCATGAGATCTTCACTACAAGGTGACATTATATTGTGTTTGTGATCATTATTCATTTGGTTTTTACCTCTGCCTCCCTAGGCATGCACTCTCTATCTGACAAAGGTGTTTGGAAGACTTAAGTGTCCTTCTAGGGCTTGACTGAGGCAAACTTCTAAACACCACAACCCCCTCCCAAAGTTATATGATTGCAGGTTATAGGTTGATGATGTAGGCAAAGTGAAGTTGTAGGAGGGTATGTTAGAGTGTCAAAATTGTAGATTAGTGAAAGAAATAGCTACCTAGACTTGGGCGCCCAATCATTAGTCCTCGAAGTTTTGTGATGGAAAAGACTTTAGTGCAATAGGAACAAGTTGCAGCTCTTGTCCACATATCCTGACAACAAGCAGGGCACTGGACTTGGGCATCTGCTCTTTTCTCCCCAACTATTCTGCCTTGAAACCCCAAAAATAGGTGTACAATCATTTGTAATTTTACAGCTTTCTATAAAGGCATTTCCTGTTATTCATTTGTTTATTGTTGTATTTGCATAATTAGGGTTTCGATGGATAATTGAGCATAAGAGAAGGAAAATTGATAATCAAATACCCTAATCCAATTTTCCCTACATTTTTAAGTGACCAAGGACTAGATAGTGCTCTGTCACTCAATCCTAAAGTCCTTGAATGTAACGTGTGAAAGGAGGATTTAAACACTAAACTAAACAAATCCAATTTTCACCTAAACCTCTTTAGGTCTGGAGTGAAATACAAGGAAGAATAAGTGTGTGCAAAGACGACTTCATGTATGATGAAGTTTTTACCATGTGTTTGAAGTGTGTGCTAGCTTGGAAGAGTGTACTAAAGTAAAATAGGACCTGATTATATCTTTCTTTTGAACCGCATTAGATTTCTACTTACTGCATATGTTTGGGAGCTGATTATTGTGGCCATTGCATGTTTCATGTTACATGTTTCATCTTGGTCGATAAAGGAGAAATATTTTGAAGCTTGTGGAGGATATAATTGTAAGATCAAAGTTGTTGAGTGAAGCATGAGTTATGTATTGTGTGATACCATTGATAATGTGCGAATAAACTTATTGCAGAAGTAGATATAATGATAAATGGGATAGGATCTGTTTATGTGAAGTGATATTGTTATGGAGGTAATTGTAGGAATTGTGATGACTAAGAAGAGTTTTTGAAGATGTTTTGATATTGCAAAGGTTGGTATTGTAGTTGTACAAAGGTGAGATAGTTGTGCAAAGGTTGGTGCGACATGACAATTCTTATTACCCCAAATTAACCAACTTAATTACCATTAAGTACAAGGTCATGAGTAACATAATCATAGTTAAGCAAAGAAACAATTAATTTCATAATCAAAATCAATATGCATGTATTTTCTAGAAATTTTAAACTAAAATTTATAACAATTCCAAAGATAACATACTAGTGAATTCCTTTCACTATACTTTTACAATGTTTTTATCATATAATCAATGATAAGTTTACACATAATATTTGACTATCAAGTCATATAAAAGAATGTACTGTATTTGAAAATTTGACATCTATCTACATATGTAACAGCTTGTCTTCTACTTGGGAAGGAGAGAATCACCTGAGTGCTTTTCCTCCAACCATAGACTGGCGGTCCCTCGCACAACTTCCTTCTTGGAAGCCGATATAAGGAACCAATTAATTTTCCATCTGAGTATTTGGTGTTGTGTCCATAATACTTCATGGTCGTACAACTATAGATCCACTCTAACTATGTATCTGAGTATCTGGTGTTGTGTCCATAATACTTCATGGTCATACAACTATAGATCCACTCTAACTACTAGAAGAATTATGCCATCTGGATTATAGTGAACCGACTAATGCATGTAGAGACGGATGCATTACTTTAGCCAAAGATTATATACATATATGCTTCACAATGAATGTAGTTGAAATGTTCAAACACATCAACTCCACTTAGAAGTTGTCTCATCCTCTAATGTTCATAATTGGACCTCTTTAGGTCATAGAAAAGATGGGTTCAACTCACCCTTAGTCCATCTCACTTGGACTTTTGACTCCGATTCTAGGAGTGTATTCATTACTTGTCTTATTGTCTATGCAATAGAGAATCTGTGACTCCATGTCACTCTATTCCTATACTTTCTTTTCATAAGTTTGCATGTTCCTGGTTTCAATTTTTAAGACCATCCCTGGTCTAAGTTTTTATGGGTACCTTCTTCAAGGTTTTCATCAAATTCACATCGACTATAACACATACCATTATAGTCTAATAAGTTGACAATATTAAATAGACCTTTAGTCAAAAGAATTTGAAAGGGTTCTTGATACCCTATACTTCATCCATGAAGCAATGCCATTCAATAAGGAAATATATCCATAATATGTTTTTAACAAATGGGTTATCATACTCATTTTCATATTCTTTCCTACATGGAAATAAAATAATAGTCGAGGGTTTACTCGACATGCAAGATTTGTCATGCACTTAAATGTAGCCTATAAAATGTTATCAATAACAAATTGGTTTTTCTCCATGGATACTAAGAGTCATGTTACTCTTTCATACATAAGGATTACACCTAAAGGTATGATATTATCTTTCAAGAATAATCAAGTATTTCACTTCCCATTTTATGTGCCTCAAAAGCCTCAATGGCATGGGAACTACCAATAGCATTAGTTTTTGTGAAAGACTCTTCATTCTATTATGCATGGCCATCAACCTTTTCTATTATCTTATCTTTCTATAATGCATTAGCTTTTGTCTACTCAAATGGCTTATCATTATATAATATGCATGGCTCTTGGCCTGCTCAAGTGACTTATCAATATCTTTATCAATGATTATAAAAGATGTTTGTTATCCTCATCCTTATCATCTTCAAGGGCAATGAGTCTACTACAACAACACTCATAACCATTCATCCTCATGGCCTCAATAGTAATATCAAACATGCAATTGTTATCAAATAAGATAAACACAGTATCTTTAATCATTTGGCCATGTAGGCTGTAACAAAGTTAATATACTAACACTATCATATGGGGTATGCACAACACTTTTCATTCATTCAACCTTGAAGGCATTAAAAAAATTATCAAACATAATAATGCTTTCATAAAGGATAACACAGTCTACGACTAACCACTATGTGGCTATCAACAATAGTATTATGTATACATCTACCTACAAAAAGATCACATGACTGTAACATATAGTCATACTTGCGGTGATTGGCATGTTGCCAAGTTGTGGCCTGTTGAGAATAAATCTATTAATGATACTATTATCTCCATCTTGTGAGCTCCCAAACTTGTAACTCACTACTCCTGTAGCCTCCTCTTCTCACTCCCTAAAAAATAATAATAAAAAATCATAACAACAAAGACTATCATTGATTCCTTTGCATGCATTTTCCAGCACTAAACACATAACCGCCACCTTTTTTTAGAATAATAGTGGTTAAAAATAGTTGACATAACCCATACCACCTCATAGGTATATAGACTCCATTAACTTCATATATCTCCCATTCAAGAGAAACCTGCATTGTTTAAGCTTATTATAAGCTCCACCACAACTTCCACTCACTCCACTCTTCGTGGATAGTGGTACGGTTGGCGACAAGAAACATATAAGTTTACTATATGAAAGTGCTCAACCACTACAAGTGGGTAATAGTTATATCTCACATAATATCATTTACATCTAAATGATACTATAGGATTATTAAAATAACCTAGGGTATCACCAAAATATATTACCATTGTTAGGGTGGTAACATTAATATGCAAATATGGGGATGAGTCTCACTCCCCCTCTTTGCTATATTAGACTTGTAATTAAAAATAATTAAATGATATTCACAAAATCTAATATAGAAATAGATCAGTAACCAAAGGAAAACTCCAACACCCAACCAAGATTACTATAGACTATACGAATGTTTTGAGAATATTATTTAGTTGAATTGATGTAGATGACGTCGAGAGATCTTAAATTGACTTGCTGATAATAGTTGTATTGAAATTGACTTAACAAGGGAAATGACTTATACTCACCCTATCTTGCATGGGTTCACAAAAGGTCAACTTCGATACTCAGATGGCAATCTAGCTTTTACCAACATCTATTTCCTTCTCCTAGGTGATACTCTCCTTCCATCTTTAGAGGAAGATTCTTTTTCTATTTACACTCACAACAATATAACCATGATCAGTGTATCATCATTTAAGTCATAAAACATTATGATAAAATAATCTTATCAACATGTAATCTCATGTCTAATCTAAACATCAATCAATATCCATATAATCAATGATTCTACTTGATATTTTCTACAAACATCAAATCATTAATCCAAGATTAATTATCCTATTTACCACATAAAAGTAAGATTAACCTTAATCAAAAGTTGGGGATGTAACATATTTCCCCCCATAAGAATCATCGTCCTTAGTGACTTAATGTTTCCAAAGATCAAACCAACATAAAGAAAAAGTGTTTACTCATCATAGTGAAATTTTTTAAAAGAGATGGGGAAATCTTTGATAATTATCCTCATAATTCTCCTAGGTGGCATTCTCTTATGTATACTGGTCCCACTGGACCTTGCATAGAGTTATCTCTTTATTAAGTAAGTGTAGCTTATGTTTTTTGAGCACCTTGGTGGGCTTGATCACTACCTCCTATGGGTCCTTCACCTGTATGGCATTCCAATCAAGAATATGAATATGATTATCTCTTGAAATAAACTTTTTCAAGTAGGAAACATGGAAATCATTATGCATCATGGAAAGAGCTGGCGGTAGAGCAATCCTATATGCAACTGGGTTGACCTCTTCAAGAACTTTGAAGGGACCCACATATCTAGGAGCAAATTTAGACGTCTTTCCAAACTTAATGGAGCTCTTTTGGGGTTTGACCCTAAGAAGGACTTTTTCTCCCATTGAGAAATGCCTTGTGATATTTTTAGCATCTGCATAACTTTTTTGCCTATCATTGGCTTCCACTAGCCTATTCTTAATCAGATGGACTAGCTCTTCCATTTTTGACAGTATTTCTAGACCAAGGCAAATACTATCTTCTAGCTTATCCCAACTTATAGGAGTTCAGTAGGTTTTTCCATATAATGCTTCAAATGGAGCCATCTTAATTGCAGAATGATAGGAATTATTATAGGAAAATTCCACAAGAGGAAGATAATCTTCCCATTTATATTGCTGATCCATGCAATACATTCTCAATAGATCTTCCAACACTTGATTTACCCTTTCAGTTTGGCCATCTATCTCAAGATGATAAGTAGAGCTTATATTCAACTGAGTTCTAAGTGAGGAAAATAAGGTTTGCCAAAACCTTGATGTCATATGGGCATCTAGGCTATCTGAGATAATCTTCTTAGGAATACCATGAAATCTAGAAATTTCTTGCACAAATTTGTGGGCTATGATGGGTACCCCATCTATCAAATTCTCAGGTATAAAATGTGCCACCTTGGTGAGTAAATGATGTAGAGGCACTAGGATAGATAGAGGTTTTCACAAATAGACTAGGTTTTCTTCACTCTTGAACCCAAATTCAAGGATCAACTTGTAAAAGTGTGCAATAGTTAACATATTTGAAACCATCATGAAAAGGTTGGTTTGACATGCCATGGGACCCATCTAGACCATTAGTAAAGGCTAAACAAACTTGGCTTTAGGACTTCCTTCTTTAACCCACTAAACTCCTTGTAGCCCTTGAAACATGAATAGTCAACAATAACTTTCAACACAAGCATGCAAACTTAGATATGAGACAATCTAGAGATACCCTTTTGGACTCTCAACAACATATTCCAAAATGGGTGTGGGTTGTTTTGGACAGTATGGTCCAACCTATAACCCCTCGGCCTAGAGCCCCAATTAGGCCAAATTTACAAAGAGACCCCTATAAATTTCATGCATAGAACCCAATAAATGATTAGAACACTTAGAACTCATTCCAAAACCAAGGATTTTGTGGGTTTTGAGTCTCCAAAATGGACTGCAACTGATTGGCCTTTTGTTGTTCCCTTTCTATGCTTCTATGCAACACCTAACACATGAATATGTTAGGTTTATTCAACAAAGCCTCCTTCTTCTCAGATCCCTTGCCCAAATCTTATCATAACATATTCAAAAAAACAACAAGTCCATTCCACTAATCAAGAGTTAGTCAAATTAGTGGAATGGAGAGCAATATCATATTTTCTGTCAGAAACCCTAAGTTAGGTTTTGGCAACCAGATTTTAGAAAGGTGCAGAGAATTCAAACACAAATAAGTTTCAAGACTTCTAACCACTTGTAATGAAGACTTAACTCATACCTATAGCATTTCACAAACTCTTTCCTTATGACACCTCCGTATAGGAATAGGGTACGGCCTGTAGCAGCGAATTACATAGAAATGGGTAGAAAACTGTGGTTTTATTGTTAATTCCTTCACTAAATGACTTCTCCTCTCACAATGATAATGGGCAGGGCTTTAAGAAGCCTACCATAACACCTTGGGATAGTTAGAGGGTAGTTTGGGTCAATGGGAAGGTGTGACAACCATCAAACTACACTGCTTTGTTTAGAAACTGCAACTGCCCTATTTTAGAACTGTAACTAATTACAAGGTTTGTCATAATTGCATCGATTGTTTTTAGACTTGACAACACCCTCACAATGTAATTAAACCTTTGAAAAGGTCTAACACCCCTTGATACCTTCCAAAAGGCTTACATTGAATGATAATGTATGACTTCCCCTATTACAATATATGACTCTATGACTACCTCTTGTAATCATGGCATAGTCCTTATTACAAACATGGGAAAATGGTCTTCAAGACCTTATTGAGTCAACAAGAAAAAATAAACAACATGAAGACAAGACATAATCTTTATGGTCTCCTTTGTGCTCCTGCACCAGTCAATCCACCACAACCAGAATAGAATTATGCCTATTCCTTGATATAGGAAGTCCTTGCACAAAATCCATGCTAATGATTTTCCATTTCCATTCCAAAATTTCATGAGGGTATAAAAGTCCTACCAATTGATGGTGTTCCACCTTCACCCTCTCACATTCTAGACATCCAACCATAAACCTTGTAGCATCCCTCTTCATTCCCTTCTAGAAATATAAGGGCTTCACATTAGCTAGTAACTTTGTTACTCCAGGATGTCTTAAATAAGCTGCAAAATGAACCTCTTTCCACACAATAATCCTTAATTCCTTAGAGTTCAGAACATACTTCCTTTCTTTGTACCCCAATAATCCATCTGGTTCAAGATAAAATCCATCATATTTCAAATCCTGGGGGTTCTCCAAAAGAGCGTGTTTTACTTTCTCATAATACTCATCTCCTTTAATAGACATTTGTAATACCTAATTCTTAAAATCAAAATGTATGGAGATCATTAAGGAGATATGCCTTCTCCTACTTAAGGCATCCACCACTTAGTTTTCCTTGCCTTGAATATATTTAATCTCAAAATCATAATCTGAGATTAACTCTAGCCACTATCTTTAGCAAGCATTTAGGTGTGGTTGAGTGAATAGATATTTGAGTGCTTGGTGGTTTGTTTTTAGTTCAAAGTGTTTCCCAAGCAAGTAGTGTCTCCACATTTGCAATGTATGAATTACTGCTGCCAATTCCAAATTATGAGGGGCATAGTTTTGTTCATAAGTTTTTAGTATCCTAGATTCATATGCAATAACTTGTCTGTCTTGGACAAGTACACCACCTAAGCCTTCCCCTAAGGTATCGATAATGACTACAAAATGACCTTCTAGGTTAGGTACCTTTAAGATAGGTGTTGTAGTCAACCTTTCCTTCAGTTGGTCAAATGCCTCCTGGCACTTGTCTAACCAATCAAATCTTTTACCTTTCCTTTGCAAAGAAGTAATAGGCTAAGAAATTTTTGAAAAGTTTTCTACAATTTTTTTGTAATAACTTGTTAGGCCCATGAAACTTTAGACCTCATTCACATTTCTTGGTGCTGACCATTCCATTATGGCTTTAATCTTGGTTGGGTCCATAGCTATTCCCTTAGTTGAGATTATATGACCCAAATACTGCACTTCCTTTTGAAAGAAAGGAAACTTAGAGAGCTTGCCATACATTTTATGTTCCCTTAGCCTCTGGAGAACAATCCTTAAATGTTGAAGGTGTTCTTCCTCACTCTTCGAGTAGGTTAGGATAGCATCAAGAAAAACAAGGAGAAACTTATCCAAGAAGTTTTTGAACACACTGTTCATTAAATTCATAAATGTTGTAGGTGTGTTTGTTAGACCAAAAGGTAGGACAATAAACTCACAATGTCCATACCTTGTCCTAAAAGTTGTTTTGTAAATATCATCATCTTTTAACTACAATTGATGGTACCCTAATTGAAGATCTATCTTAGAAAACATAGTAGCTCCTCTCATTTGATCAAAGAGATCATCAATGTGGGACAATGGGTACTTGTTCTTTATTGTTGCTTTATTTAGCATGCGGTAATCTATACATAACCACAATGTACCATCTTTCTTTTTCATAAAAATTACTAGTTCTCCCCAAGGTGATACAATAGGTCTTATCAATCCTTTTTCAAGAAATTCTTACAATTGAGCCTTTAGCTCCATTAACTTAGTTGTGGTCATTTTGTATGGAGCTTTATATATAGGTTTTGAACTTAGAATTATATCTATAGAGAAATCAAAATCTCTTTTAGAAGGCAATCTTGGTAGCTCATCCAGAAACACATCCTCAAAATCTCTAAGGGAACCTATCCATATTTGATCTTTCCTAGTCTATGGACTCCCTCTTCTCAACTCCTTAGGGTTTTTGAGATTCATAAAATATCAAATCATCATGGAAATTAGTTTCCTTAATGCCATTTATTTCTTCAATTTTAAAAGCAAAGATTTGACATTCTTTTCTCTGAGCTCTTTTCATTTGTAGGGAAGAGATTTGTCTTAGTTTAACCTCTCTTGGGTTACCTTGCAGAAAAAATTTATTCCCAAGGTTGTCTAGACATTCTATTGTTTTGGCATAACAATCCACCTTAGCTCGATGTCTCCATAACTAGTTAATCCCAAGGATAACATCATATGAGCCTAATGGGGCTATGTAAAGGTCCACTTTAGTAAAAAAACTTGGAAGTTCAACCTTAGCCTCAAACAAGCATTGCTCTACCTGAGGTTTGGTCTGATTTGCATATTTAACTGACCATGTATTTGCCACGTATCCATCTTTTCTAGAAAATTTACTTAAAAATTTAGGGGAAATAAAACATTCCGTTGCACCAATATCAATCAAAAATAAAATTGGAAAACTAGATAAAATACATGTATTTTCAATAGGAGTGATTTGATATTCAGCTTGCCTATTATCCAGGGCTACAGGTATGCATTGCTAAAAAGTTGCCTGCTTAGGGGGTAAAGGATTTCCTTGTGGCTGAGTTCCCTACATCTTATTAGGACACTAGTTGGCATAATGATCACCACCACATGTATAACACCCTCCCACATGTCCTCATCTTTCATGAGGCTTCCCAAAATTATCTCCATTTTTCTTGGAGTTATTATTGCCTTTCTTTTCCTCCTTGGAATCATTTTGTTTTTTCTTGGACCCTTTATCACTCTTCTCAGAAAAGTCCTACTTTTTGCCCTTTTTCTTAAAAGATTGGGAGGATTGGGACCAATTATACCTTTTTTGATTCTTTTCCCTATAAGCAGACATAGATCTCAATTTTTGTTCTTATTTGATAGCTTTCTCATAAACCTGGTCCATTGAAGTGGGACCATGCACATCAACTTCACCCCTAATCTGGGTATTCAAACTGATAATAAACTTTTGTATGCAAAACCTCTCATCATACTAATATTGTGGAACATATCTGAGAAGGCAAGTGAACTTTTCCTAGTACTCATTCACAGTCAAATCACCCTATCTCAGATTTTGGAAATCTAAAAGATTTTGGTCATATTAGAGCTGAGGCAACCACCTTTACCTAAAGAGTTCTGTTGGTCATGATGTTCGTCATAAACAAGCATAGAATAAAAGTACACATTAACATTTATTCATCTTGAAAGATACTATGAATTCAAGGAATTCAGGATCCCAAGTCTCCAGTGATTAGGTCTTAATCGTCTGACGTTGCTCAAAGGTTAATGTGTGTTGTTGTTTCCATTTTGGGGCCTTATGTGAAATTGTACCATCATCATGACATTCCTGCAGAAATTCTTTATATAGAAGTCATATTATGCAGTTATTAGATGAAAAGATGTAGAAATACCTCAATCTTTGCATGATATTGTTCGATTGTGCATGCTTTGCATTCAAATATGCTAAATATTTGCGATTACCTATGAGATGTCTGCATATTTGTGTTATTTACATAAGATTATCAATTATTCGTCCTTGTGATAATGAAATGTTCTGAAATTGAAAGAAAGTAAAGGAATACTACAATTTAAAGTTGAATCTTCAGCTATTGATCCACATACATACTCGATACTGTCATGACGAGAAGAAATCAAACCATATGTTCACCAGGATATTCCACAGCTAGATATAGTTGATGCAAACTTCAGAGGATGATGAATGAAAACAATACATGCAACATGATGAGCACTCCAAGGGACGCAGCAAATCAAAGCCATATCCAGAATTCAGACACAGATTACTCAAGATTTATGAAGATTTGTAATTGAAATACTCTTCTCTTTCATTAAGTATGCAAAAGACATGTACATATGCAATAACTTTGAAATAAGCCCTGAATACTTCAGCAAACAGATTTCAATTAAGTTTCGAATGTTTCAACAAGGCATTCCACCACCTTTTATAGAATAAGGTGAGGAATCCGTTACAAAAGATCTACGATCTAGATTTATCAATACAAATCTACGGTCCTGATTCACCTGATTTTGTCAATCTTTACAAAATGGCACAAGTTGCCAGCTGGCAACTATCTATACTACTTATGCTATTATCCCCTTCATGATGTATCTTCATCATGCTCCTCAGCTGATTCATGTGGGTCATCATCATGTGCATCACTTTCTGAACTTTCACTATCCTGATGATGACGCGGCTGCATATGTGGCTGCATACTACTACGGACCTGCTCGTATGAACGCACAACCTGATCTATCCCTCCGCCATCTTGAGTCTTTGCTTTGACAATGGCGTGCTTATGTGCTTCATATTTGTCTCTGCTGTTGTCAAGCTTATTTTTCCTGTCCTGCAGTGTTTCTTTGTATTTCTCCATCTGGACCTTAATCCTCATTATTTTATCTATCAATTCCTTTGTCAAAGGGACAGGTGGACCATCTGTCTCTACTTGGAAGTTGTTGTGTACAGCTTTAATGGCGGACTCTTCATCTTGATTCTCTATTTTTCCTTCCACCTTGCCTTCCAAAGCCTCCAGTATCACCGCCTCCTCAGCCATTAAATCTCGCAGCCTCATGCTGATATCCCTCAGCTTATTATTACACCTTTTGAGGACTACGCACTCAAACTGAGTGTCTTTATTCCAAATATCAATCAATAATGCAGTATTATTATTCAGCACCTGCTTACTGATAAGCAGTTGTGGATTTATATTTCTTATTTCCCCTAACAGGGTCAGGATTCTCTCCAGCTTGTAAGACCTCTTCCCGGTCTGCATCTATAATTTATCCACTTTGGCCTTGGAGTCACTTAGGGTGCTCCACCTCTTCAAAGAGGCCTTCATTATTTCTACAGCATCATCCAATGTGGATGACATCCATCTCCTTATTACGGATGCCTCATGCTTCATGAGGTCCAATTTATTTACCTCCTCCTGAGAAATGGCAGTCAATGGGACTGCATGTTCAGTTGTGGTATCATCAGGATTGGTCAGCCCTTTGATATAGGCATGCAACTGAGCAATGTGCTCTTTATGTTGCTTATTTTTCTCCTTCTCTCTTTTCACTTTCTGAATTAGAGAGTCAATGATATCTTTGCCCTCCTGACCTTCTTGGTCCTCATTGGCAAAGCCCAAATCTACTGTACTGATTTGAAATTCATCGACAGTGATTTTACCTTTTTCCTTCTCCACCACAGGTATGGCAATTTGCGCGGTCCTTCTCCCTATTGTCGGATCTCTCTTGATGGCCGAAGTCATTCTGGCCTTCCTCTTTGGCTTCATTATATCCGTAGAGAACAGGGTGGAGACGTCGAATTCCTGAATTTCAAGCTCCTCCTTAGCACTTACCTCTTTTGCCAACCACGGAGGCACCTAATCATGTTTTTCAACATCATCCTGATGTTCACCTATATCTCCCGTTTCTGTCAACAAGTGTTGCGGAGATGGTGACTTTCTCATTTCTTCTTCTTGACGTTCCCTTTGTTGTTGATCTTGCGGCACCTCCTCCTGTTGAGGGATTTCCTTCTCTGGAGGAGCATCTTCATGCTATGGGGACCTTTGAGGGGCATCTAAAAGCTGATCATGATGATCATGACCCTCCTCTGCCATTATTTCATCTGTTCCCACTTCTTCTTCTTCTTGTGGTTTATCCACTGGACTAGATATTGGGGACTCTGCCTGATGTGCTGGCGATTGCTCTGCAGCTACTATTTCTTCTAAGCCTACACCATCCACTTCTTGTACTTTGGTAGCTAGGTCCTCTAGTGTTTCTTTCTCATCAGCCTTCGCTTCCTGAACCTCTACTATAGCAGGTTCTTCTGTTGTATCCTGTGGACTTTGTTGGCCGGTTTCAAGAGCATGGCCTTCTGACTCCGCCATCTCTATCTCTTCTGTTAGTTGGCCTTTATTAGGTGATCTTGCTGGCTGTTCAGGACTTGCATCTTGTTTCTCTGTCAGATCCACCACTACAGGACTGGTCACCTCTGTGATCAATGTATCTAGCCCTATTTCCTGAGCTACTTGCTCTGGGCTCTTTTCTTGCTCTTCTTCTGCTTGTTTCATCTCCTCAAGCACAGTTTGAACCGGTGGAGGCTTGTGAGGAGTCATACTTACATTAGCAGCAAGTGTTTCCATCTCCTGTGCAGCCACATCCTGCACCACCTCATCATCAGACAAGTTTATTGTCTCGTCGAGTGAGACATGCCCTTCCGCTTGTGTCTGGGAGGTTTCTTTCAGCTCCTCCTCAGCAAGTTCAGTTTTGAACTTGACAATGGTAGGAAGTGGAACATTATGTTGAAGTTCCTTGTGCACTTCACTATCTTCCCCTTGTAATGAAGTAGGGGGTTGGCTTATTCCACCTCTCATGGAGGTTCTTTGTTTCTTAGGTGGGGTGGTCACCAACACCTGTGGAGCTCTCCTCTTCCTTTTTATTATCAATGGAGCCTCCTCCTCCTCAGGCTCTTCTTCTATGAGGGTACCCTCTCCTCTTGGTTGTTTAGAAGATTGACCCACTTCTTGGGTCTCCCTGATTCCAGCCTCTGCTGTCTTACTTTTCTTGGGCCTTTCTATATCTGGAGGGGATGTTGATTCTGATCCTGATCCTGACCCTATCGCCTGCTTAGCTGCAAACACTGCCCTTTCAATTAAAATCTCCTTTGGTCCCTGTTCCACCTTCTTGCCCCTTGGGGGTCTTTTGCTCTGCTGTTGTGGTGGAGTGACCCTATCTCCCTTGGTCTTCCTCTTCTCTAACAGGAAGTCATCATATTCATCTGCGGGAATATCCTGCCCTTTCTTCTTGTTGTCCACCCTAATGGCAACACCCTTCTTCTTCAATGCCTCTATCTGTGCATCAACCTAAGCTTGGGTTAGGCGTAGGGTCCTAGTAATGAATGGGTCCAAGGATATGTCCTCCTGCATAGTGAGGTCAGGTGCAGAGATGGTGTCATTATATATCTTTTTCTATTCGTACTCGTCTGCCATTGTCCTGCCATCATCCTTCTTTAATTGTTGAGGAAGGGAGATGCAATCAAAAGTTCTGACTTGGTTCAAAGTTAACCTCTGATACCTCCTTCTCCTGGCTTCTGCCTCATCCTCACAGTCAGCCCAAAAATCCTCTAGGTGCCTTTGGTGAACAGGCTTTCCTAGTACCTTCTGTATCCTGCCATAAGGATCATATGGTCTTGTTATTGGAAACGGTTGCAGATTCATCTTATTCAGGGTGACCATCACCTTCTTGATATTATCAGAGTCAGGGCACATGTAATTGCCAATGCTGACTGGGAACAAAATTGGTGGCAGCTTCTTGGCATCCTTGTACATTTGTATCATGGTGGAGCCCTGCCTGATAAATTCCATTAGTACTATGGCGTCGGTAGGATACCTTGGCAGCATCAGGGGATGTCCCTCGAAACCTTCAACCCTTATATAAGAAAAGGTTGCAAACTGTATGTACCAGGCCCCATGCCTGTAGACTGCCTCTTGAGCCTCCATGCTCAATCTCTTTGTTCTGTCTTCTTCCATGGTCCTTACTAGATGCATAGAGAATGCATCATTGACCAATTTGTAATCTTTTAGGTAGTTGGTTCTTTGCAGCTGGGGATGATGATCCCAGATATATGCCACATTTGTGCCTGTGAGCTTCCCATCTGTAACCAAGGCATCAAAAGTGCCTCTATAGTCACAAGAATAAACAATATATGATGACATGAAAAACGCACAATTTGCACCTCCCAGGTTCATCAGTTGCTCATGCAGAGCATCACTTATAATTTGGCCCCACAGTGGCTTGGTGTCTGAATATAGACACATCATTATTATCCCATACATCCAGTCCCTGAAATTGCCAGTATCAGGTTGGCCAGTTACTCTATTCAGGAGTGCAATCATGTACTGATACTCCTCACTGAAATCATACTTGAACAGGTGCACAGGAACCTTGGCGGCTGCATTATATGTGCTGTTCTCAGCCCGCCGCAGATACATGTTCTTTCTGGCTGATTTCTTATTAGCCTCATACTCCCTTTCAGACTTCTTCAAGTCTACACTTTTGACCTTACTGCCCAGTGGCAATCCAAATGTCTGGGAGAGACCTTTGATGGAAAGGTCTGCATATACCCTCCCATGCTTCACTACTTGCCTTGTTTGAGGGTTATAATTCCGGGCACACTCAATGACGAGCTCCGGAGATTCCATAGATTATGGAAAACCAGCGGCATTCCATAATCCCGATACGAACACTGCGTCCAGCACAGGACTCTTGTCATGTCCATTGTTTAGCTTGGCTGACCAGGCCTCCAAATTAGTGCTTCCCTGATGGGTGTCTGTGATTGCTCCATATTTAAACAGGACCCCCCTCTGAGCAGAGAACATGGGCTTGCTGAATTCTTCCTGACACTTGACCAATCGCTTCTCAGCCATGAGTGCCTGCAATTAACGACAATCCTATCTCATAACAGGTACATATATGCATGCATACTGCAGTTGACTTTATAAATCATTATATGTACTGTATCAATTCCAACACTACTTAATCACACGGGTGCATAAACCAGAACTTACATCATCGTACCAGAACGGAAACAATATGATGAGGGTTTTATTCACTTACCTGATTATGCAGATTTCTTTTTATACCAGTAGATTGCTGAGACATTCTTAACTTAGCTGATGATCACCCCTTTCCTTCTGCTCGTGAGCTCAAATCGCGCAACGGTAGCTGGTATGCAGATATGGAAGCTGGTGCTCTGTAAAACAAGTTTATCACAAGGTAAATGTGAAAATGGTGGTTGAATTACCTTTTAACCTCGCATTTAGGGTGCATTTAGGGCAACTTTGACAGATTAGATCATGTTCCTTGCTTATTCGTGTGAAAAATGCAGGATCTCGCCAGGTGTTTCATTGGGTTCCGGGGTCGGCAGGAACTACCTACCATGTCTACGCGCATTAAATGATAATGGCGGCAATGGGAGTGAGGAATATCCATATGATAGGATATGATGAGGGCAGGATGATATTCGCAAATATCGGGTTGAGTTTCAATATCATCCTCCCTCGTATTGACATTGTTATCGCGACAAGATTCGGGTGACAAAAGTACTTTTATTTCTGCGTAGTACATCAGGAGGATATTTCAGTGTATCGGGTGATGTTTCAAAATATGATGATGATGAGACAAACTTACATGTCCCTCTTTTGGAATATCGGGATGACGTCATCCTGATATTCGCTCTCCGTATCGGAAGTGCATCATGACGTCATCATCATATTAGGCTAACATGATCATGTTTTAGAGAATATCCTATGGCAATGTAAATGTGATGATGATGTCATCAGGATGTTTTTTCCTCTTTTTATCGTATTCGGATGATGTCATCAGGATATTTGCTAAGGGTGATATTTGCGTCAGGAGGATATAAGGACACATCGGGTTATATGCGAAGTATGACGCTCGCGATAGATAATACTGTTTGACGGGAAGATTTTGCTACTATTTAAAGTTGACGTCCGGATATTTGAACCTCATGACATATCGGAGGGAATGTTTCAAATATGATGATGAACTTCAGCAATATGACCTTCCTCTTTCGAATATCAGGTTTGACCAAAACTTTGACTGTTCATAACTTTTATATCCTGATGAATATCAAGGTGATGTAAAAGGCAAACCTGCATGAATTTCAATGCTCTTTCAAAATATGAGGTCACAGAGATGAAATACAAAATTTGACAAACTAAAATCATGGTGACTTATCTCATCATGGTTTTGCATGATGATGCACTCGACTTACTTTTACCAAACCGCCTAGAAGTAGACGCACAAGCCAAACCAAAAATTGGGTCCCTGTTTTGCCAAGTCAAAATGAGGCGTGTTGTGTAACCACACAACAACTTGCCACCAAAGAAAATAAACAAATTCCAATGATTCAAGTGATGTGATCACATTCATCTATAGTATTCTAATTCCATCTAAGCATAAGTATCATGATCCTATGAATGATAAAATTTCGTCACGACAACAATGCTAACAAAGGATTAGGTGTGTGCATATGATTAATTATCCTCATCTTGAAAGCAAGTTGAAAACATAAGTAACTGGTGTTAAACTACATAGTTGGGGATCATCCCTCATAGCTGACCTGGATAGAGCCTTGCTGCCAACGGGCGTCTATAGTCCCGGCAAGGTTATCTATACAATCTCCCCAAGTAGAGCCCCACTGCCAGCAGGTGTCTATAGCCCCGGTAGAGTTACTTGGATGGCCTAATTTTATTTCTATTCTAATTTTCTCTTTAAAATTTGTATTTGATGTCATCATGTTAGCTTATTTGTACTAGGTACAGTCACTTGCAGTTTTAGGTTGGAGATTGTATTGGTAGCAAAGGAGTCCCTTTAGATTTTTCACTTAACACCTATACTTGTGTGTTCAACAAACCCAAGGCTATTAGGTGATTCATTGTGATTGATTCACTTTGATCAAGAAAAGGCATCCTGATGAAAAGATATCAGAAACCTGATCATGAACACTTCTTTCAATGAATCATAACCTATGTCTAAATGTGATCTCATTACTTGAACCTTAACAATTTAGTTATTTTCTGGGGTGATGAAGTGCACAATCCTGACTTACCAGAACAAGGTCCCAACCAACACAACGAAACAAACAGAACAGACACACTGTACAAACAACTATACAAATATACAATATGATACACATGACTGTTATGAAGTCATTCAGGCCTGGAAATAATGTTTGAGGAATTGTCCATTGACTGGCAATGGGACGTCCTCACCTGTCAGGTTTTTAAGCCTATAAGTACTGTCTCCTAGTATCTCAAAAATTTGAAAGGGACCTATCCATAATCTATCAAACTTACCATGGTCACCTTTATTTTCATGGGCCTTATCCCACATCAGGACCAAATCGGATATCCTGAAAGCTTTAATTCTAGCTCTCTTGTCAAACCAGCGTTTGACAACAGCCTGTGTTTTGCAAATTGATCGATTGCTTGACTCCTTTTTTCTTCCAGGTGCATCAACTGAAGCAACCTGACTTCTTGTTTATTGTCTATGCCTAGGTATTCTTGGGCAAACTGTAGGGTAGGAATTTTTAAGTTTACAGGGAGGATTGGATCCACTCCATATACTAGTTGGAAAGATGAGTTTCCTAATGTAGTTTTTATTCTAGTTCTGTCCACCCATAAGGCATACTTTAGAAATGAGTTCCATTCCCTAGGGTTCTTCTCTATCAGTTTTCTTATGATACTCAGTAAATTCTTGTTGGTGGATTCTACTAAACCATTCCCTTGAGGATAATAGTTAGATGAAAACTTAAGTATAATCCCATGGTCAAAAGCCCAACTGGATAACTTGGTGGAAATGAAGGCGGACCCATTATCACTTACCAATGCATAAGGAGTTCCATACCTGGTGACAATGTTGCTCTCCAGAAATTTAATGACATCATCTGCAGTGCAAGTTTTGCTGCTAATAGCCTCAGTCCATCTAGTACAATAACTAGTAATTGTTAAAACATACCTATGCCCTGAGGAGGATGGAGGATTGATTGGTCCTATGAAGTCCATGCCCCACTGTGCAAATGGGCGCTCTTCCATTACTGGCTGCAATGGTTGTGCAACATATTTCTCTCTGTTGGCAGCAACCTGGCAAACATGACAACATTTAACATGATCAACTGTGTCTTTAAAAATTGTAGGCCAGTAATATCCTGCTCGGAGGATTGCATGTGTTGTGGCCAATGCTGATCCATGTGTTGTTCCAAACTTATCATGTAATTCTGTCAGGACTCTACTTGCTTCTGGCTTCTCTAAGCATCTAAGGTATATTCCTTCGTAATTCTTCTTGAACAAGGTTCCTCCCTTCATCATATACTTTTGGGATCTTATCTTTAAGGCTCTTCTCTGTGAAGCCTGCATCCTTGATGGACATCTTCCAGTAATCAGGATGTGCCTGATATCTGAATACCACTCTTTATTATCTTTCTCATTGATCACATATTGCTGACTAGTGATGTTTGGATCAATCTCAGATATCATCTGGCTCAGAGCTTGTCCTCTTACCAGCTTCATTGGTGTAATTTCCATATCATACTCTTGTAATACAGTAATCCATTTAGCTCTTTTCTCACCAGGCTCACTTTGCATCAGCAGCATCTTCACTGCTGCATCAGGCACCACAGCAATCACTTTGCTTCTAAGTATGTAATGTCTGAATTTCTTTACTGCCCTGACTAATGCAAGTGCCTACCTCTCAACATCTACATACCTCAACTCAGCATCCCTGAAAGGACAGCTCATGAAAGCAATTGGTTTCTCTTCTTTCTCTTCATTTCTTTGAGTTAACACTGTTGCAGAGGTATGTTCTGAAGCAAATGAATAGATGTAGAAATCTTTGGTGTAGTCTGGACTAATGAAGACAGGAGCATCTGAAATGGCCCTTTTTATATCTTCAAATGCAGTCCTAGCTTCCAGTGTCCACTCAATTTGTGCATCTTTTTTCAACATAGCATTTAAAGGTCTGACAATCTCAGCAAAGCCGGTGATGAACTTCCTCACAAAGTTTATCTTACCAAAGTAGGACTTGAGTTCCTTTTTGCTTCCTGGAAGTTGTAACTTCATAATAGATTCCACCCTGTCAGGATCAATGATAATTCCATCCTCTGTGATCAGGTGGCCTAGTAATTTTCCTGTTGTGACCCCAAATATGCACTTCTTGGGATTTAAAGATATTCCATATTCTTCACATTTCTTCAGTACACTTCTGAGATCAGCAACATGATTCCTCCTTTCCTTGGAGAATACCATCAAGTCATCCATGTAGATGACTATACACTGGTGCAAGAGCACCTACCTGACAGCTGGCCTCCATGAGGCAGTTAGTTTGTTTTGAGTCTTGTTAATGTTTCCAAGAAGGTCGTATAAGACCAATGCATGTAATAAGGTCATGTTGACCATACTTTACTATTTTTAGGTAGTTTGTTATGACAGCTGTTATGCTGTATGTTCGGTTGGATCCTCCCAGCCGCTTGGAAGCTCCCAGCCGCTGGGAATCGAGTGGTAGTACTCGCAAGCAGATCCTATTTATGCATTAGGATCGGTTGGTTTTAGATATAGTATAGTATTGCATTGAGCAGAGGAGTTAGATTGCAGAGAGAGACTGAATATTGTATTTGCATCTTTTATCAATAAAGAGATCCTGTTTTTGTCAATTCTTTGTTTTGAATTCCATCGTGTAATCGATTTCCTATTTTGGTGGTTTCATGGATTCGCTGATCCATTCCACCGGTTGATTCGTCGAATCGGTGGAATGGCCCTGTATAATAGCTTAGGGTTTAGTTTGTATTTGTTGTTTGTTCATGTGCATGTTTGCAGGATCGCAGTCGAGAGGTGTTGAGAACCCTAGCATGGGTATGTGCTAGGTCGTGCTGGTAGTTTGAGTCTGGAAGATTGCCCTGAAAGCAGATCAGGTCACCCCAGGAGGTTCGGCGGATCGAAATTCGCTAAGGTTAGAAATTCGTTACAACGGCATCATTAGGATATTTCTGTGGATATCCTGCAGTTACTTCGGGCATCATCCGAGTAAGTGGAGATGAACATGATGCAGTCGATTGCATAAAGTGAATGTGCGTCGGGGTGATCATCATCAGGTGTTGCCGAGGAGGAGCGTATCGGCATAAGGTAGAAGATCGGGTTGATAAAACCATCGCGGGCCGATAATGTTAAGTTTGGCCGACAGTAGGATATTGAAGGAGCTGCATGTGACGTCATCGTCATCAGGATAATCGTCATCAGGATATCGGGGTGACGTAAGCATCGAAGGAAGGGTGCATGAGGTTGTCGTCATCAAGATATATGGAGGGAACAGGATATTTTATATCCTGCTGATGAACATGATGTTGAACATCATGATGTTGAAGATAGAGGTTGGCGGTAAGGTGAACAGTGAACATCAAGAGGATGTTTGCGCTTGCCGAATGTGATGATGCTGCCGATAGCCGAATATGATGATGCTGCTGACATGCGAAAGGGCGAAGGCTTGTCTGCAGGAGGATATCAGTCGGCAAGAGAAAATATGATGATGCTGACAATGTTAACAGAAAATATGATGATGATGAAGGGTTGCGGACATACATGCTGTATGTCAAGGTTTTAGTGTGGATGCCTCTGCATCATAGTGGTATCAGAGCTCAGCAAAAGGTCTGGGTTGTTGTGTGTTGATTCTGTCACCGAAAGGGCAGAGGTAGAGTTGATTCTGTCACTGAAAAGACAGAGGTAGAAGAGTGAGAGGTTGACAAAATGCCTCCGAAAGGTAGTAGTACTGCAAGGGAATTGCAAGAGATGAAAGAAAAACATGCCAGAGAGATGAGGAAGATGAAGGAGCTTGCTGAAGCACTTCAAGCCAGGCTTGTAGCCCTGGAAAAGAACAAAAAGAGGGAAGTGGAAGACAGTGAATCAGAAGAAGATGAAGATGCTGTTGAAGAGTATGAAGAGGTAGCTGAAGATCTGGATGCTGAAGACCAGAAATTTGCAAAACTGTTAAAGGCAGTGCAGAGTGATAAACCTAAGGTAAAGGTTGATGTTTCCAAGTATAATGGAAGTTTGAATGAAGATGAGTTACTGGATTCGATTGCTGCACTTGATAATCACTTTGAATGTGAAGATGTTGCTGAGGATCAGAAGGTAAAGATTGCAAAGACCAAGTTAGGAGGTCATGCTTTAGTATGGTGGGATTATGTACAATCTGAGAGAAGGAAACAAGGGAAGTCAAAGATCACTTCATGGGATAAAATGGTAGCAAGGATCAAAGGTAAATTCTTGCCTAAGGATTATGAAATTCAGATGTTTAAGAAGCTGCAATTTTTAAGGCAGAAGGAAATGGATGTGAAGGCATATACTGAGGAGTTTTATAAGTTGAGTATGAGATCTGGTCATCATGAGAATGAGGTAGAAAAGGTGGCTAGGTACTTGGCTGGTTTGAGATTGAACATACAGGATGAGTTAGTTTTAGCTCACCCTAAGAATGTGGAGGATTGTTACCAAATGGCAATCAAGATTGAAGAAAAGATGAATAGGAGACAAGATAAGTCCATGAGAGGAAGAGGCAGCAATATGAGGGGAAGAGGATTAGCCCCTACAACAAGGCAAACCAATGAGGGTCAAGAAGACACTGGTGAAGGACAGGGACAGTCTGATTTCAGAGGTGGATGGAAAGGTAATAGAGGCAGATTTGGAAGTGGTAGAGGTTCTACTACATTTTGAGGAAAGTGTTACACCTGTGGTGAGTTTGGTCATCCATTTTTCAAATGTCCAGAAAGCAAAGGTTCATCATCCAGAAATGATAGAACGAATGACAAGAAAGTACAACTTGTGCAAGAAGAGAAAGTAGAGGAATGTGTAAACACTTATGAAGATAGAGTTCCTGAAAGTTATGGATATCCTGAGGAGGGAGAAGCATTGATGCTTAGGAGAATTAGTTTACAGGTATCAAAGGATATGATGCAAAGAAGAGCTCTTTTCAAGACCACATGCAAGAGCAAAGGTAAAGTATGTAAGGTTGTCATTGATACTGGTTCAACAGATAACATGGTATCTCAGGAAATGGTGGATAAACTACATTTGGAAAGGATTCCACACCAACACCCTTACAAGGCATCTTGGGTGAGTGATAGTCAATCACTTTTTGTCTATGAACAGGCATATGTTGATTTTCAGATTGGAGCATATCATGATAGAGTTTTGTGTGACATTTTGCCCATGGAATGTTGTCACCTACTGTTGGGTAGACCATGGCAATTTGATAGGAGGGTACTGTATGATGGGTATGCTAATACCTACACCATCAAGAAAGATGGGAAGACTATTATGTTGATGCCATTGCAGGAAGCAGCTGCAGTACAGAAGGCAGCCAAAATCATTTTAGTGGGAAAGAAGGAATTTGTGCAGATGCCTATAGGAGCAGGCATAAAGGCAGTTGAGGACACTACAGGGAAAGAAGTTGTTAAGGACAACAGGTTGAAGAAAGTTTCAGTTTTGACTGACAGAGGTCAGCAGCAGGTTCAGAAACAGGTTTGCAAACAGCAACCAGTTGAGAGTAATGACAAGGATGTTGTCATAGTTGGGACTATTGTTTGTCCTATAAAGGTTGAAAGGAAGACAGAGTTGAACATTGCAGAAGTTCAAGAGGCAGTTCAGACAGAGGTTCTGGTCAGACAACCTGACAAACACAAGGTATGTGAGAGAAGGGCCTACATTGACAGGCATGAGGATTTACTTGCAAGAAAGCAAGTTACAGTTCAGAAGTCTTGGAGCAGCCAAGAGACAGCAGAGGACAAAGCTGGAACAGGTCAAGACACTGCAAAGGCAAAGTGTAAAGGTGGAGGACTTCCACAACCAAACTCATGGGACATGAGTTCTTTTCTGTTGGGGAGTATGGTGCAGGAGCACCTACCTGATAGCTGGCCTCCATGAGGCAGTTAGTTTGTTTTGAGTCTTGTTAATGTTTCCAAGAAGGTCGTATAAGACCAATGCATGTAATAAGGTCATGTTGACCATACTTTACTATTTTTAGGTAGTTTGTTATGACAGCTGTTATGCTGTATGTTCAGTTGGATCCTCCCAGCCGCTTGGAAGCTCCCAGCCGCTGGGAATCGAGTGGTAGTACTCACAAGCAGATCCTATTTATGCATTAGGATCGGTTGGTTTTAGATATAGTATAGTATTGCATTGAGCAGAGGAGTTAGATTGCAGAGAGAGACTGAATATTGTATTTGCATCTTTTATCAATAAAGAGATCCTGTTTTTGTCAATTCTCTATTTTGAATTCCATCGTGTAATCGATTTCCTGTTTTGGTGGTTTCATGGATTCGCTGATCCATTCCACCGGTTGATTCGTCGAATCGGTGGAATGGCCCTGTATAATAGCTTAGGGTTTAGTTTGTATTTGCTGTTTGTTCATGTGCATGTTTGCAGGATCGCAGTCGAGAGGGGTTGAGAACCCTAGCATGGGTATGTGCTAGGTCGTGCTGGTAGTTTGAGTCTAGAAGATCGCCCTGAAAGCAGATCGGGTCACCCCAGGAGGTTCGGCGGATCGAAATTCGCTAAGGTTAGAAATTTGTTACAACGGCATCATCAGGATATTCTGTGGATATCCTGCAGTTACTTCGGGCGTCATCCGAGTAAGTGGAGATGAGCATGATGCAGTCGATTGCATAAAGTGAATGTGCATCGGGGTGATCATCATCAGGTGTTGCCGAGGAGGAGCGTATCGGCATAAGGTAGAAGATCAGGTTGATAAAACCATCGCGGGCCGATAATGTTAAGTTTGGCGGACAGCAGGATATTGAAGGAGCTGCATGTGACGTCATCGTCATCAGGATAATCGTCATCAGGATATCGGGGTGACGTAAGCATCGAAGGAAGGGTGCATGAGGTTGTCGTCATCAGGATATATGGAGGGAATAGGATATTTTATATCCTACTGATGAACATGATGTTGAACATCATGATGCTGAAGATAGAGGTTGGCGGTAAGGTGAACAGTGAACATCAAGAGGATGTTTGCGCTTGCCGAATGTGATGATGCTGCCGATAGCCGAATATGATGATGCTGCTGACATGCGAAAGGGCGAAGGCTTGTCTGCAGGAGGATATCGATCGGCAAGAGAAAATATGATGATGCTGACAATGTTAACAGAAAATATGATGATGATGAAGGGTTGCGGACATACATGCTGTATGTCAAGGTTTTAGTGTGGATGCCTCTGCATCATACACTTTCCTATTAAACCTCTAAAAGCTATGTCCATTGCTCGATGGAATGTAGCTCCAGCATTTATGAGTCCAAAGGGCATACGTCTATATGCAAATATCCCCCACTTTGTGGTGAAGGCAGTTTTCAATCTGTCAATTTTGTCAACCATTACTTGGTTGTATCCTAAAAAGCCGTCCAAGAAGGACATCATTTTAGCTCCATTTACAATCTGCAGAACTTCATCTAATGAGGGTAAAGGATAGTTATCCTTTTCCGATGCTCTATTCAGGTTCCTGAAATCTACACATAACCTGATGTCTCCATTCTTCTTCCTGACTGGCACAAGATTAGCCACCCAAGTGGAGTGCCTGACAGGAAATATTATCCTGGCATTTAACAATTTCTTGACTTCTTCAAGAATTATTGGTTCGAGCAAGGCATTGACTGGTCTCTGCTTTTGTCTGAAAGGTTTTGCATCCGGCTTGAGAGGTATAGTATGAGTTATGACAGAGGTGTCATATGTCTTCAGCTCATCATAAGTCCATGCGATTACATGTATGTAATCCTTGAGGGCCTGAGTTATTCCTTCTAACTCTTCTGGTGTGCAAACCTTACCCAGTAAGATGTTTTTCTTGTCATCAGCTTGTCCAATATTCACTTGTGAATATTGACCTCCATCTGCCTTAGGTAGATCTTTATGTTTAAGCATATTATCCAAATCAAAGGCTCTTTCCAACTCAATCATACCTTTGGGGATTCTGTTGCTAGGCAACTCTAATATCTCATCTTCTTCCCAGACATGATCCTCCATACCATTCTCATCTATAATCTGAGCCTCAAATATGTCTCTATTTGAAATGAAGTTTAGAATGTGCTGATCATCATCAAACACCTGGAGATTAGTCACATTGTCAGGTATTGATGGTACTGACACTAGTTCTACTAAAAATCTCTTTAGACCAAATATAGACAGTGGCTCCAATGTACTGGCAGCTTGAGCTAGCGCATCTGCCCTATGATTTTGTTCTCTTGGTAAATGAGTGATATTAAAGGCGTCAAAGTCTTCCATCAGGTCCCACACACGATGTCTGTAATTTGATAGTTTTCTGTAGTTACAGGAGTAAATTCCTCTTACTTGCTTCACAACTAGTTCTAAATCTCCAAAGACATGCAGAATCTTTACTTTCCTCTTATGAGAAAACAGCATTCCATGAATCAAAGCCTCATATTCTGCTACATTGTTAGTACAGGGGAACTGTAATCTGTAGGCTGCCAGATAGGATTTCCCAGTTGAATCAATCAGGTCGATTCCTACTCCAGCACCTTGTTTAGATTTGGACCCATCAAACCTCAGGATCCAAGGTTTATCTTCAACAGGACATTTAGCTAAACTTTCTTTTCCTTTTGCATCTCTAGCTGCTGCTCCGCCTGATATCCATTTTAACTTAGGGACATCATCATCCTTAAGTTTCTTCTTTTCCTTTTCTTGTGAGCCTGATGGCTTTTCTATTCCCTCTTTCGTTTCAGCAGGAGGATGATCTTCTAAATCTACAGCTGCATGCTTTTTCAAGATGTGTAAACATAGTGAGCAAGTTGTTTCTGAGTGAGGTGCCTCATGCAGCCTACACCAATTTTTAATTAAGACCTCCCAAGGAGGTTTATGCTGCCGTATCACCTTCTCTATTTCCTTTTCCAAAAATTCTTCAAACTTCGTCAGGTCACTACCTTTGTCCTCATCAGACAATTCATAATCTGGTTCCATAAAGCAATCACTCCCTGGGGTGATCTTTTCTTTCATTTCATTATTTACTTGGAGAGAGACTAAAATTTCCTTTGTTTCCAGGATAGGATGCTCATCATGATCTATCAGTTCTTCAGTTCCTACAAAAGACAAATTAGAATTATTATCGTCATCATCATCAAATGTAACATTTACCTCGGAATATGATGATGATGCCTCGCTGTATGTTTGTTCTAGCATCATCATCTCTAAGCATGTTTCACATGTCTTCTCTGAGTGTGCTTCGTCGTGTAACCTGCACCATCCATCAATCAAAATATCATTAGCTGGTATATTTAGCAATTGACAATGTTTTACCTGTCTAGACAGATGTATCTCAAAATATTTGAAGCGATCTATTTCATTCTCATTATCAGGATAATTATCAGTTTCTATGACTGGCATGTCCTCCTGATTATCATCATGATGATGATGATGTAGCTTAAGCATCAGGATCTCTTCTATTTTGACAGTCTGCGGCCTGATGCAATAAACTCCAGGTTCTATGTTTATGTACATGATCTCATTTGTTCTGTTGTACTTAGTTATCATATGTTTCATTCTAGGTTCAGCGTCAATCCTGATCTGATTAGGTATACCCTTCCATGGTAGCCACATGTGACTGAAATCTGTAGACATATATCCGTTAAGCATTTTAGACCAATCGCGGCTGAGCAACATCCCATACGTATCAGGTATGTCAACTACTTGAATATCAATGTAATACTCGATCCTAGGATCAGATGCTAGCTGCATGTGGATATGAGTTAATTCTCCTACTACACTTACTTCCGTTTTGTCCAACTGTGTGACTTTCTTTAAGGATTTAGCAGGATGCAGTCCTAAGGCATTGCATATTGATAAGGGCATAACATTCTTTGAGGCTCCCGAATCTACCAGACAGTTGTGCAGGTTCTTGCTGAACATTCTTATGGTAAGGAGGAACGGAGGTGATTCAGTTTTATCCCTATACAAGGTCATGTGGGAGGTTTCTATAGCTTGGACTGTAGCTGACACTTTAGGCTTGATAATATTATCCCTAGCAGCATGATCCTTGCCACTGGATTGACTCAAAAAATGGCTATCCTCTTTAGGGGCAGGATCATCTAAGGACTTCATGAATGCCCTTTTGATGGCAGGGGTTTTCAGTAACTCAGACAGGGACAGGCTGATCTTAATTTTCTTCATTTCATTAGCGAGATAGCTGACCAACTTGTTGGATTCATGAGGTGTATTCACAATCTTTGATACTGTGTTTTGAGGTGACAAGTACTAAGCATTCACCTTAGGGAACCCTGGGTTATTGCTAGCCTTAGGATCAGGAGGTGTATTGAAGTTGTTTGGAGGTAGGGATGATGTCAGTGGACCAGTAGGTCTGTTGGCATTGCTCCTCAAGTTATAATTGTGCTTACCAGGATATTGCTGCTGATATGCATGTACTTCTTCACGTTCCCTTGCAGGCTCATTTTCATCTTCAAAGGGGAAAACATAGTTTGTTTCAAAAGCTAAGGCCGATTCTTCATATGCATGGTTATAATTCTGATGAGGTTCATTTGTGTAGGCTTCTAGCACAAAAGCTGAGTCGTATCCACAATGAACAATCTCATTTCCTTCTGCATGAGGTGGATTTCCAGAAGTGTTAGGCACTTCAGTCTGAAAGATGTTAGCAGCAATTCTAAATTGCGGACAGTCTAATTCTGCATGTGCATTAGTATTGTGGATCCTACACCAATTAGTAAGAGCTGCCTCAGCAAGATTGACTCTAGTAGTCTGTTAGGCTTCACCAGGAGGCTGATTGTCTAGGGGTGATGGCAATGAACCATTATTTGGCCTAGAATTCCATACTTTGGGCTGTCTAGGTGGATTATTGTTATTTCCACCATTATTGTTGAAATTATTGTTGTTATATCCTCTGTCAGGATAATTTGGTCTGTCATTGGAATAATTTCTGTTCTGACTTGACTGGGAATAAAAACCCTGATTTCTCAAGTGTGTCACATCTGTGGTGAGTTTTCTTAATTGAGCAGAAATTTCTTTGATTTCCTCCTTTTCTTCTTGAGCTTTGGCCACTACATTTTCAGTCTGAGGCTTGAAGAAAGAGGATCCATGGTTATTATTGGATAGATCAGCACCCTGAGGTATCTGGGCTTGTGCAGGGTATTGTAGCACTTGGCTATTTCCATTAGGAGGGGGCATGATGCTCAGTGGAGGTATTTGCAAACGAGCAGGCATGACTGCTGGAGGTATCACTGTTCCATTAGGATACTGTGCAGGATACTGCGGAGAATATGTTGCAGGATATGATGTGGGATATTGTGAATGCATGCCAGGCAAGGTAGGAAATACTATATTTAGAGTAGGAGCAGGTATCAACTGCTGATTCACTTTGATAGCTTCTTGAAAAGCTCCTGTCAATGTAGTGATCTCAGGATGTGTTCTCCTGATGAACATGGAAGTTAATGGATCCAGAGCTGAATAGTAAATACTCCGGGCAGAGGCATTAGATACTACATATGGGGCAACTAACTTGGACAACATTTTCTGAAACCTAGCATTGAAATTGGTGATAAGTTCATGCTCAAATCTTTTGATCGTAGCAAACATATGGTAATTCATAGATGAATCAATAGGGACCTTGAACCTGTCAAGAAAGGCTTTCTCTAAGACAGCCCATGAACCAACAGAGGCTTGGAAAAGACTAATGAACTAATTATAAGCATCTTCCCCTAAGAAAAAAGGAAATAACCTGCACACCACATCTTGATGTTCTATTCTGGCTCTGCAGCAAGCTTCCTTAAATGTCCTGATATGATCATCAGCATCTTGATAAGGATGATATTTTGGACAAAGTTTGTCCGGATTCTTTGGTAGCTCATGATATGCATTAAAGGTCAAAGGTGACTCCGCTGCAAAGAAAGACATTGCAACCAGAGGAGGTTGAGCTGGTGTTGCAGCTGGCTGGGGTTGAACTAAAGGTACACCCTGAGGCTGAACATGAGGTGTCACAGATATCCCGGAAGGTATTTGTAAACCAACGGGAGTTATAGGAGGAGGTTCTGGTGAAGCTCCTGACGCACTAGACCCTGGAGTATGATGAATGTCTACGATTCTAGGTCTAAAACCTCTAACAGGTAGTTCCTCAAAGATTCCACTAGATCTAGACCTGGTATGTATCCTGTGAGCCAGGATTTCTCAATTTTGAGGCAAATTAGATGAAACTTTGCAAATATTGGCTGGATTTCACCGGATGAGATGATATTTACAGTCAGATAGCTAATCAAACTGGATATTTATGAAATATTTGTGAAGATACTGCAAGTATGACAGGATATTTAGGGTATAATGACCCCTAGCACGAGATCTCAAGTATCTACAGTTTAAACTCTTCAAAGTTCGAACAGATTTACGGATCTTTGGCCAATATTAGTGAGTTCAGAATGATCTACTATAAAGCTTGCAATATTTATGTAAGATCTGGAAATCTTTACACGAAATGAGCATATATGAGCTTCTTACAGTAAATATTTACGTAATATTTGAAATTCACAAATGATCTGAGATTACCTTACTCTCTGCACCATAGAACCTGAAAATAATGATGATGCACGCGGTCTTCTGGACTGCCCTCCTTCTAGCGCCAATTTATGTTGGTCATGATGTTCATCATAAACAAGCATAGAATAAAAGTACACATTAACCTTTATTCATCTTGAAAGATACTGTGAATTCAAGAAATTCGGGATCCCAAGTCTCCAGTGATTAGGTCTTAATCGTCTGACGTTGCTTAGAGGTTAATGTGTGTTGCTGTTTCCATTTTGGGGCCTTACATGAAATTGTGCCATCATCATGACATTCCTGCAGAAATTCTTTACAGAGAAGTCATATTATGCAGTTATTAGATGAAAAGATGTAGAAATACCTCAATCTTTACATGATATTTTTCGATTGTGCATGCTTTGCATTCAAATATGCTAAATATTTGCGATTACCTATGAGATGTCTGCATATTTGCATTATTTACTTAAGATTATCAATTATTCATCCTTGTGATAATGAAATGTTATGAAATTGAAAGAAAGTAAAGGAATACTACAATTTAAAGTTGAATCTTCAGCTATTGATCCACATACATACTCGATAATGTCATGACGAGAAGAAATCAAACCATATGTTCACCAGGATATTCCACAGCTAGATATAGTTGATGCAAACTTCAGAGGATGATGAATGAAAACAATACATGCAACATGATGAGCACTCCAAGGGACGCAGCAAATCAAAGCACATATCCAGAATTCAGACACAAATTACTCAAGATTTACGAAGATTTGTAATCGAAATACTCTTCTCTTTCATTAAGTATGCAAAAGACATGTACATATGCAATAACTTTGAAATAAGCCCTGAATACTTCAGCAAACAGATTTCAATTAAGTTTCAAATGTTTCAACAAGGCATTCCACCACCTTTTATAGAATAAGGTGAGGAATCCGTTACAAAAGATCTATGATCTAGATTTATCAATACAAATCTACGGTCCTAATTCACCTGATTTTGTCAATCTTTACAAAATGGCACAAGTTGCCAGCTGGCAACTATCTATACTACTTATGCTATTATCCCCTTCATGATGTATCTTCATCATGCTTCTCAGCTGATTCATGTGGGTCATCATCATGTGCATCACTTTCCAAACTTTCACTATCCTGATGATGACGCGGCTGCATATGTGGCTGCATACTACTGCGGACCTGCTCGTATGAATGCACAACCTGATCTATCCCTCTACCATCTTGAGTCTTTGCTTTGACAATGGCGTGCTTATGTGCTTCATATTTGTCTCTACTGTTGTCAAGCTTATTTTTCCTGTCCTGCAGTGTTTCTTTGTATTTCTCCATCTGGACCTTAATCCTCATTATTTTATCTATCAATTCCTCTGTCAAAGGGACAGGTGGACCATCTGTCTCTACTTGGAAGTTGCTGTGTACAGCTTTAATGGTAGACTCTTCATCTTGATTCTCTATTTTTCCTTCCACCTTGCCTTCCAAAGCCTCCAGTATCACCGCCTCCTCAGCCATTAAATCTCGCAGCCTCATGCTGATATCCCTCAGCTTATTATTACACCTTTTGAGGACTGCGCACTCAAACTGAGTGTCTTTATACCAAATATCAATCAATAATGTGGTATTATTATTCAGCACCTGCTTACTGATAAGCAGTTGTGGATTTATATTTCTTATTTCCCCTAACAGGGTCAGGATTCTCTCCAGCTTGTAAGACCTCTTCCCGGTCTGCATCTGTAATTTATCCACTTTGGCCTTGGAGTCACTTAGGGTGCTCCACCTCTTCAAAGAGGCCTTCATTATTTCTACAGCATCATCCAATGTGGATGACATCCATCTCCTTATTACGGATGCCTCATGCTTCATGAGGTCCAATTTATTTACCTCCTCTGAGAAATAGCAGTCAATGGGACTGCATGTTCAGTTGTGGTATCATCAGGATTGGTCAGCCCTTTGATATAGGCATGCAACTGAGCAATGTGCTCTTTATGTTGCTTATTTTTCTCCTTCTCTCTTTTCACTTTCTGAATTAGAGAGTCAATGATATCTTTGCCCTCCTGACCTTCTTGGTCCTCATTGGCAAAGCCCAAATCTACTGTACTGATTTGAAATTATATGTTGCCGGATCTCTCTTGATGGCTGAAGTCATTCTAGCCTTCCTCTTTGGCTTCATTATATCCGTAGAGAACAGGGTGGAGACGTCGAATTCCTGAATTTCAAGCTCCTCCTCAGCACTTACCTCTTTTGCCAACCACGGAGGCACCTGATCATGTTTTTCAACATCATCCTGATGTTCACCTATATCTCCCGTTTCTGTCAACAAGTGTTGTGGAGATGGTGACTTTCTCATTTCTTCTTCTTGATGTTCCCTTTGTTGTTGATCTTGCGGCACCTCCTCCTATTGAGGGATTTCCTTCTTCGGAGGAGCATCTTCATGCTGTGGGGACCTTTGAGGGGCATCTATATGCTGATCATGATGATCATGACCCTCCTCTGCCATTATTTCATCTGTTCCCACTACTCCTTCTTCTTGTGGTTTATCCACTGCACCAGACATTGGGGACTCTGCCTAATGTGCTGGCGATTGCTTTGCAGCTACTATTTTTTCCGAGCCTACACCATCCACTTCTTGTACTTTGGCAGCTGGGTCCTCTAGTGTTTCTTTCTCATCAACCTTCGCTTCCTGAACCACTACTATAGCAAGTTCTTCTGTTGTATCCTGTGGACTTTGTTGGCCGGTTTCAAGAGCATGGCCTTTTGACTACGCCATCTCTATCTCTTCTGTTAGTTGGCCTTTATCAGGTGATCCTGCTGGCTGTTCAGGACTTGCATCTTGTTTCTCTGTCAGATCCACCACTACAAGACTGGTCACCTCTTTGATCAATGTATCTAGCCCTATTTCCTGAACTACTTGCTCTGGGCTCTTTTCTTTCTCTTCTTCTGCTTGTTTCATCTCCTCAAGCACAGTTTGAACCAGTGGAGGCTTTTGAGGAGTCATACTTACATCAGCAGCAAGTGTTTCCATCTCCTGTGCAGCCACATCCTGCACCACCTCATCATCAGACAAGTTTATTGTCTCGTCGAGCGAGACATGCCCTTCCGCTTGTGTCTGGGAGGTTTCTTTCAGCTGCTCCTCAGCAAGTTCGGTTTTGAACTTGACAATGGTAGGAAGTGGAACATTATGTTGAAGTTCCTTGTGCACTTCACTACCTTCCCCTTATAATGAAGTAGGGGGTTGGCTTATTCCACCTCTCATGGAGGTTCTTTGTTTCTTAGGTGGGGTGGTCACCAGCACTTGTGGAGCTCTCCTCTTCCTTTTTATTATCAATGGAGCCTCCTCCTCCTCAGGCTCTTCTTCTATGAGGGTACCCTCTCCCCCTGGTTGTTTAGAAGATTGACCCACTTCTTGAGTCTCCCTGATTCCAGCCTTCATTGTCTTACTTTTCTTGGGCCTTTCTATATCTAGAGGGGATGCTGATTCTGATCCTGATCCTGACCCTGTCGCCTGCTCAGCTGCAAACACTGCCCTTTCAATTAAAATCCCCTTTGGTCCCTGTTCCACCTTCTTGCCCCTTAGGGGTCTTTTGCTCTGCTGTTGTGGTGGAGTGACCCTATCTCCCTTGGTCTTCCTCTTCTCTAACAGGAAGTCATCATATTCATCCGCGGGAATATCCTGCCCTTTCTTCTTGTTGTCCACCCTAATGGCAACACCCTTCTTCTTCAATGCCTCTATCTGTGCATCAACCCAAGCTTGGGTTAGGCGTAGGGTCCTGGCAATGAATGGGTCCATGGATATGTCCTCCTGCATAGTGAGGTCAGGTGCAGAGATGGTGTCATTATATATCTTTTTCTATTCGTACTCGTCTGCCATTGTCCTGCCATCATCCTTCTTTAATTGTTGAGGAAGGGAGATGCAATCAAAAGTTCTGACTTGGTTCAGAGTTAACCTCTGACACCTCCTTCTCCTTGCTTCTGCCTCATCCTCATAGTCAGCCCAAAAATCCTCTAGGTGCCTTTGGTGAACAGGCTTTCCTAGTACCTTCTGTATCCTGCCATAAGGATCATATGGTCTTGTTATTGGAAACGGCTGCAGATTCATCTTATTTAGGGTGACCATCACCTTCTTGATATTATCAGAGTCAGGGCACATGTAATTGCCAATGCTGACTGGGAACAAAATTGGTGGTAGCTTCTTGGCATCCTTGTACATTTGTATCATGGTGGAGCCCTACCTGATAAATTCCATTAGTATTATGGTGTCGATAGGATACCTTGGCAGCATCAGGGGATGTCCCTCGAAACCTTCAACCCTTATATAAGAAAAGGTTGCAAACTATATGTACCAGGCCCCATGCCTGTAGACTACCTCTTGAGCCTCCATGCTCAATCTCTTTGTTCTGTCTTCTTCCATGGTCCTTACTAGATGCATAGAGAATGCATCATTGACCAATTTGTAATCTTTTAGCTAGTTGGTTCTTTGCAGCTGGGGATGATGATCCCAGATATATGCCGCATTTGTGCCTGTGAGCTTCCCATCTATAACCAAGGCATCAAAAGTGCCTCTATAGGCACAAGAATAAACAATATATGATGACATGAAAAACGCACAATTTGAACCTCCCAGGTTCATCAGTTGCTCATGCAGAGCATCACTTATAATTTGGCCCCACAGTCACTTGGTTTCTGAATATAGACACATCATTATTATCTCATACATCCAGTCCCTGAAACTGCCAGTATCAGGTTGGCCAGTTACTCTATTCAGGAGTGCAATCATGTACTAATACTCCTCACTGAAATCATACTTGAACAGGTGCACAGGAAGCTTGGCGGCTGCATTATATGTGCTGTTCTCAGCCCGCCACGGATACATGTTCTTCTTTCCTGATTTCTTATTAGCCTCATACTCCCTTTCAGACTTGTTCAAGTCTACACTTTTGACCTTACTGCCCAGTGGCAATCCAAATGTCTAGGAGAGACCTTTGATGGAAAGGTCTGCATATACCCTCCCATGCTTCACTACTTGCCCTGTTTGAGGGTTATAATTCTGGGCACACTCAATGACGAGCTCCAGAGATTCCATAGAGTATGGAAAACTAGCGGCATTCCATAATCCCGATACGAACACTGCGTCCAACACAGGACTCTTGTCATGGCCATTGTTTAGCTTGGCTGACCAGGCCTCCAAATTAGTGCTTCCCTGATGGGTGTCTGTGATTGCTCCATATTTAAACAGGACCCCCCTCTGAGCAGAGAACATGGGCTTGCTGAATTCTTCTTGACACTTGACCAATCGCTTCTCAGCCATGAGTGCCTGCAATTAACGACAATCCTATCTCATAACAGGTACATATATGCATGCATACTGCAGTTGACTTTATAAATCATTATATGTACTGTATCAATTCCAACACTACTTAATCACACGGGTGCATAAACCAGAACTTACATCATCGTACCAGAACGGAAACAATATGATGAGGGTTTTATTCACTTACCTGATTATGCAGATTTCTTTTTATACCAATAGATTGCTGAGATGTTCTTAATTTAGCTGATGATCACCCCTTTCCTTCTGCTCATGAGCTCAAATCGCGCAACGGTAGCTGGTATGCAGATATGGAAGCTGGTGCTCTGTAAAACAAGTTTATCACAAGGTTAATGTGAAAATGGTAGTTGAATTACCTTTTAACCTCACATTTAGGGTGCATTTAGGGCAACTCTGACAGATTAGATCATGTTCCTTGCTTATTCGTGCGAAAAATGCAGGATCTCGCCAGGTGTTTCATTGGGTTCCGGGGTCGGCGGGAACTACCTACCATGTCTGTGCGCATTAAATGATAATGGTGGCAACGAGAGCGGGGAATATCCATATGACAAGATATGATGAGGGCAGGATGATATTCGCAAATATCGGGTTGAGTTTCAATATCATCCTCCCTTGTATTGACATTGTTATCGCGACAAGATTCGGGTGACAAAAGCACTTTTATTTCTACGTAGTACATCAGGAGGATATTTCGGTGTATCGGGTGATGTTTCAAAATATGATGATGACGAGACAAACTTACATGTCCCTCTTTTGGAATATCGGGATGATGTCATCCTGATATTCGCTCTCCGTATCGGAAGTGCATCATGACGTCATCATCATATTACGCTAACATGATCATGTTTTAGAGAATATCCTGTGGCAATGTAAATGTGATGATGATGTCATCAGGATGTATGTTCCTCTTTTTATCATATTCAGATGATGTCATCAGGATATTTGCTAAGGGTGATATTTGCGTCAGGAGGATATAAGGACACATCGGGTTATATGCAAAGTATGATGCTCGCGATAGATAAAACTGTTTGACGGGAAGATTTTGCTACTATTTAAAGTTGACGTCCGGATATTTGAACCTCATGACATATTGGAGGGAATGTTTCAAATATGATGATGAACTTCAACAATATGACCTTCCTCTTTCAAATATCAGGTTTGACCGAAACTTTGACTATTCATAACTTTTATATCCTGATGAATATCAAGGTGATGTAAAAGGTAAACCTGCATGAATTTCAATGCTCTTTCAAAATATGAGGTCACAGAGATGAAATATGAAATTTGACAAACTAACCTCATGGTGACTTACCTCATCATGGTTTTGCATGATGATGCACTCGACTTACTTTTACCAAACCGCCCAGAAGCAGACGCACAAGCCAAACCAAAAATTGGGTCCCTGTTTTGCCAAGTCAAAACGGGGCGTGTTGTGTAACCACACAACAAGTTCCACAAACCTTTCCCAAGTTAGACTTGTGGATCTCAAGTTTAACTCCATTTTCTTATTCATCCACCAAGTGGATGGTTCACCTACTAATTGGTATGCTCCCCATACCACTTTGGTGATTTCAAAATAATTTCTTATTTCAAAGTATTTCTCCATTTCTATAAGCCATCCTCCACAACATCTTCTCTTACAGTCCCATCAAACTTGGGAGGTGTAATTTTTTTCATGTCTCTAGATATTCCAAATCCAAATGGCTTCTTCTATCTTGTTCATGTCTTGCTTCAAAGTTATTCTCTCCACGTTTAATTTGGGTGGTGTCCTCATGACATGCCTCGTCATCACCCCTATGATAGGTTTCCCACCTAGGTCCATACTAATCCTTGACCTCTTGCTCAAGAGTTTCAATTCTCACTCTTGTCTCATGGAGCATAGCAAGGATCTGGTCAAGTTTAGAATTGGAGTGGCCTAAAGGTTGCTGTTCTTCCTAGCTATCTCCCATATTGGTTCTTGTCTAAACCATGCTACAATCTACTTCTCCTAAAGTTTGCAAATTAATCATTCAATTAGTCTTTCATACTATTGAATCCATTCATAAATGTAAATTCATTCTCATTCATGCAATCTTAACAAGAAAGGAAAGATTTGACAAAATTTCAAAATGCGTTATAGTTTCCATGGATTACATATAATCCATCCATAGTTAAAAAAAATTCTTTACATCTTTCTACTCAAGTCATTTTTTAGACTAGGATACCTTCCCAAGCTTATCCTCATCTTTGAGGTTTATTAAATCAGATTTAGGAGGTAGAGATACTTGCAGGTACTCATCCCCAACCTCCTGAGTAACATTAGGATCCTTAAGATCACTTTCAAAATTTGGTTCCTTAGGTGTAGAGGGTTTCACTAATTCATTTTCAGATATAGGAGCAGTAGCCCTAACCACTTTCTCCTTCTCCTACTTGATGCATTTAATAGCATTAGCAAAAGTTTCATAATCAGCCAACCATGCACCTATCAACCAACCAATTTGGTTAAGGATTTGCATTCTTGAGCTCACTCCCTCATAGCTTTAAGGTAACATCCATTTCCTATTACCTTCTTCCTAGGTGTCATTCTTATTCTTACCATTATGGAATAAGAACATCCAATCATTAGCAACTATTAATGTCAAAGAAAGAATTTATGTAGTGAGCTTATAGGTCCATGTATTGAACCTGGTAGATCTGATACCATATGTAACATGACAATTCTCATTACCCTAAATTAACCAACTTAAGTACCATTAAGTACAAGGTCATGATTAACAAAATCATAGTTAAGCAAATAAATAATCAATTTCATAATCAAAATCAATATGCATATCTTTTCTGGATACTTGAAACTGAAATTTATAACAATTACAAAGATAACATCCTAGTGAATTCCTTTCACTATACATTTACAATGCTTTTCTCATAGCATCAATGATAAGTTTACACATAATATTTGACTATCAAGTCATATAAAAGAATGTACTATATTTAGAACTTTGACATCTATCTTCATAAGTCTTGACTTATCTTCTACTTGGGAAGGACAACATCACCCGAGTTCTTTTCCTCCAACCACAGACCGACAATCCCCACACAACTTCCTTCCTGGAAGCTGCCCTACCCTTCACAAAAGGAATAGATACAAGGAACCAAGTGGTTTTCCATCTGAGTATCTAGTGTTTTGTCCTTCATAATACTTCACGATCATTCAACTATAGATCCACTCTAACTATGTATGACACTACTGGAAGCATTATGCCATCTGAAGCACAATGAATAGACTAATGCATGCAGAGATGGACACATTACTTTGGCCAAATATTTATATACTTATACATTTAAAAATGAATGTAGTCGAAATGTTCACACACTTTGACTCAACTTAGAATTTGTCTCATCCTAGATAGTGTTCATAATTGGACCTCTCTAGGTCATAGAAAAGATGGGTTCAATTCACCCTTAGTCCATCTAACTTGGACTTTTGACTCTGATTCTAATAGTGCATTCATTATTTGTCTTTTTGTCTATGCAATAGGGAATCTGTGACTCCACATCACTCTATTCTTGTACTTTCTTTTCGTAAGTTTGCATGTTCATGGTTTCATTTTTTAAGACCATCCCTAGTCTACGTTTCTATGGCTACCTTGCTTCAAGGTTTTCATCAAATTCACATTGACTATAACACATACCATTATAGTCTAATAATTTGACAATATTAAATAGACCTTAGTCAAAAGAATTTGAAAGGGTTCTTGATACCCTATACTTCATCCACGAAGCATTGCCATTCAATAAGGAAATATATCCATAATATGTTTTTAACAAATGAGTTATCATACTCATTTTCATATTCTTTCCGACATGGAAATAAAATAATAGTCAAGGGTTTACTCCCTTGACATGCAATGTTTGTCATGCAATTAAATAGTGCTTATACAATGTTATCAATAACAAACTGGTTTTTCTCCATGGATACTAAGAGTCATGGTACTATTTCATACATAAAGATTACACCCAAAGGTATGATATTATCATTCAAGAATAATCAAGTATTTCACTTCTTATTTTTTGTGCCTCAAAAGCCTCAATGGCATGGGCATTGTTGATAGATTTGGTTTTTGTGAAAGACTCTTCATTCTATTATGCATGGCCATCAACCTTTTCTATTATCTTATCTTTCCATAATGCATTGGCTTTTGCCTGCTCAAATGACTTATCATTATATAATATACATGGTTCTCAGCCTGCTCAAGTGACTTATCAATATCTTTATCAATAATTATAAAAGATATTTGTTATCCTTAGCCTTATCAACTTCGAGGGGCACAAGTCTGCTACAACAACACTCAACCATTCAGTCTCGTGGCCTCAATAGTAATATCAAACATGTAATTGTTATCAAATAAGATAAACATAATATCTTTAATCATTCAGCCATGAAGGCCGTAACAGAGTTATCAATATACCAATGCTATCATATGGGGTATGCACAACATTCTTCATGCATTTGGCCTTGAAGGCCTTAACAAAGTTATCAAACGTAATAATGCTTTCATAAAGGATAACATAGTCTACAACTAACCATTGTTTGGCTATCAGTAGTAGTATTACATATACATCTACCTATAACAAGATCACATGACTATAACATATGGTCATACCTATGGTGATTGGTACGTTGCTAAATTGCGGCCTATTGAGAGTAAGTCTATCGATGCTACTATCAATTCCTTCTTGCAAGCTCTCAAACCTGTAACTCACTACTAATGTAGCCTCCTCTTCTCCCCCCTAAACAATAATAATAAAAAATCATAACAACAAAGACTATCAGTGATTTCTTTGCATGCATGTTCCAGCACTAAACACATAACCACCACCTTTTTTTGGAATGATAGTGGTTAAAAACAATTGACATAACCTGTACCACCTCATGGGTATATAGACTCCATTAACTTCATATATCTCCCATCTGAAAGAAACTTGCATTATTTAAGCTTATGATAAGCTCCACCATGACTTCCACTCACTCCACTCTTCGTGGATAGTGGTACAGTTGGCAACAAGAAACATATAAATTTACTATATGAAAGTGCTCAACCACTACAAGTGGATAATAGTTATATCTCACATAATATCATTTACATCTAAATGATACTATAGGATTATTATAATAATCTAGGGTATCACCAAAATATATTACCATCATTAGGGTGGTAACATTAATATTCAAATATGGGATCGAGTCTCACTCCCCCTCTTCGCTATATTAGACTTATAGTTAAAAATAATTAAATGGTATTCACAAAATCTAATATAGAAATAGATCAGTAACCAAAGGAAAACTCTGACGTCTAACCAAGATTACTATCAACTATATGAATGTTCTGAGAACATTATTTAGTTGAATCATTGTAGATGATGTCAAGAGATCTTAAATTGACTTACCGATAATAGTTGAATTGAAATCCACTTAACAAGGGAAATGGCTTATACTCACCTATCTTGCATGGGTTCATGAAAGATCAACTTCGATACTCAGATGGAAATCTAACTTTTCCCAACATCTATTTCCTTCTCCTAGGTGATACTCTTCTTCCATATTTGGAGGAAGATTCTTTTCTTGTTTACACTCACAACCATATAACCATGATCAATGTATCATCATTTAAGTCATAAGAAATTATGGTAAAAGAATCTTATCAACTTGTAATCTCATGTCTAATCTAAACATCAATCAATATCCATATAATCAATTATTCTACTTGATATTTTCCACAAACTTCAAATCATTAATCTAAGATTAATTATCCTGTTTACCACATAAAAGTAAGATTAAGATTAATCAGAAGTTGGGGATGTAATAGTAGGTGAGGTCTGTAGAGAGTTGAAGCAATCAGATTTGTGAAACAAGGATCTAAATCAAATAAGTATTTTATTGCTGAGGTTGAAGCCTCTTTGTGTAAAGATTGTAAATGTTGTACCAAATTAGGGAGTTGCAGCTTCCTTTGGGTTGTATCCCATAAATGATAATGTAATCTTGTTTTTATTTATGAGTCTAGATTTGGATAGTAGATCACCATGCGCTTTCCCTTCTAGGGTTTTCTATGTAAATCTAGTGTTATGGTTGTGTGCTTCTATGTTCTCATGTCTCTCATTCTTTAAATGATTTCATTTGGTGCAATTGGAAGAAAAGAATTTCATTAAGTATTGATTCACCCCCTTCTCACTACTTTTGTGTGTTCAACAAAAGGAGTGTTGATATTAATATGGGAGTGGAATGTATGGAAATAGGTGTAAGGGTAAGCATAAACAATAATGTCTATTCAACATACATTGTGTGCCCCATAGTGTATTGTGAATGCAATATATGTGATTACAGTTCATTAGTTTTTTTTTATACCAACTAAAAGAATTCCCATCCACTAATAACTAATTAACCAAATGGATCTTTCTATATACTCACTAGCCTAATTTACTTTGGACTCTCACATTTAATAGTTTTAGACTTTCAAGTCCATACCATCTTGTTGACTTGAAATCATTTAATACTAATTTAGTTGATTCAATGTTTTACACCCATCACTTAAGTTTAAAGTTTGGTTTAATGAAATTTTCATGTCCTCTAGTTTTAAATGAGTCATGTGTCTAGACTCAAGGTTGTTTCAAATATAATTTTGTTAGGGTTCTTGTGTTTGCTAAAGAAAATCATGTCATCAACCTTCTAGTTTTAATAATGGCCACAACAAGATCAACCTTAGGGTATATTTTAAGAATTGGCCCCAAAAACTTCTATATAATTCTTAACAAATCCCTTGTGTAGAGACATAATCCTCCTAGCAATTTTTTCTTGAAACTTAACTGAAGAAATAAAGTTAGTGGCTATTTTACGTTAAAATATAATTTTAAAAATAAATTGTGGGTGATTGGGAAACCAAAAGTCAATCTCGTTTTTAATCAATTTGGGGAATGAGGACCTAAAATTTTCCATAAGATATTGAGGTGGTGCAATAAGGATAAATTTCTAATAAATTTTTAATTGAGGTGGTGAATTAAGGCTAATTTTTTTATTTTTTTAAATTGAGGTGGTTAATTAAGCTTAAATTTTATTTGATTTTAATTGAGGTGGAAAATCAAGCTTAAATTTTCTATAAATTTTTAATTGAGGTGGGAATTAAGGCTAAAGTGCCCATAATTTTTAATTGAGGTGAAAAATTAAGCCTAAATTTTAATAAATTTATAATTGAGGGGGTGGATTAAAACCTAAAGTCATAAATTTATAATTGTGGTGGAAAATTAAAACTTAAGTTATTATGAATTTGTAAGTTAAGTGGCAAATTATTAAAAATAAGGGTATGTGCACAAAGATGGGGGGCCAAAAAGAGGCCAAAAAATATTTTAAAGAAAAATATGAAATAATGTGAGTGTGTTACAACACACTTGTGTTATAACATGATAGAATTATGGCTTGGGATGGCTTAAAAAGATTGATCCATAATGCAAATGCATTATAATGTGCTCGCATTATATTTTCCTAAAAACACACAAAGCGCTCTCTTTTTTGAATTTATAATGCATACACATTATAATGCACACATTATACCACATACACACACACATTTCATTTGAAGTTTCTTTGGAATACCAACCTTAGGCTTGCATTTTGCTTACATATCTAAGCCAAAGGGTTGGGCCTACATGTATGGTGCCTAAAGACATGTTTTGTATAAAATATGAAAAAAACAAGTAATTGTCAAGTGTTCTCTCCATCAAGTTTACACATTTTAATAAATTATTCTAAAGAGATGCCACAATAACATCAAATTCTCTCTTACCTTTCTAATCATGTAAATTTTTCTACATTTCATATACATTAAGGTTTTGATCTTTAATTTATTTTGTTAGTTTCTTCATTTTCTTCAAAAACCTATGTATAAATTTTTGGTGTCATTTTTATTCACTCATCTAAATTTGAATAAAATTAATTTTGTACATTCTAGACTCTATTCTATATACATAAAAAAAATTGATTAGTTTTCTCATAATTAAGGGGAAAACATGTTCAATTTGTGTTTTTAGGATGTGACCATTTGAAAATTATTAGACACACAAGAATACTGAGAGGGGGGTGAATCAGTATTTAAACAATTTTTAATTTCAACAAAATCAACTTATCCGAAGCAGATTAAACCTTAAGCATCATAATATCAACATGAAAGAGTAACACAATGCACATCAACACATAACACCAGATATACATGGAAAACTCTAGAAGGGAAAAACCACGGTGAGGATTAACTCACAATATATGAAGCTCAACTAATAACTTTGTTTTAGGGGTTCAAACTCAAGGAAGCTGCTACTCCCTAAGTAAATTTGTTTTAGGGTCACTCCCAAGGAAGCTACTACTCACTAAAATGAGAACACACTTACAAAAGATTACAGTATGACAGTCTTTCTACTATCTGAAAACTAACATTGAAACTCACACCTTTGATGATTGCACTTCTACCTCTTCACACTTTCTTCTAATGATTTGATCAGTTAGGCACACTCTATACTTGATCACTGTTACAAATATGTCTTCAAAATGAATCAGGACAGCATCAACACCTTCTTCTCTTTCTCCTTCAGTCACTCATCAACAATGTATTCATTCTGCCTTTTATCTGCTTGTGATCTTTTCAATTAAATGGAAATCACAATTTCTACACTCAATTTGATTCACTATTTATACATGATATTACATTGATTACATAACTTGTCAGCTAGATACAACATGAAGAATACATTTACAAGTCGGCCAAACAATACACAACATGAAACATGTAGAAGATAGGTCCTAAGTAAAACCACACATTACACCAGTAGAAGATTCAAGCCTTGCAAACTCCAACACTTTCTTAACTAGGTCCAAAACATCCTTCACAGCTTCAAACATCAAGAAATTATATCCACACACTCTGCTCATATGGAAATAGGATAGCTTTAAGGAAAACACATGAAGACTTGAAGTATAATGGCCACATCAACTTGAAATCCTTGTGCAGAACTAGAAACAAGAAAGATCTTCATGAAACTTTTCCAAATGAGTCCACATGACTCCATTAAAAGGCACAAGACAACTGAGAGGGGGAGTGAATTAGTTGTATTAAAAACTTTAACTTCTTTAAAGAAAAATCACTTTCACATTCACTTAATCAAACTCCTTATTATGTTATGAACATTAAACATGAATAGTAGAATTAAAACATGAACACATCAACACCATGCACACAAGAACACTAGATTTTTTATGTGGAAAACCCTAAATAGAGAAAACCATGATGAGTGTTATCTCATAATATAATGTAGTAACAATACCAAATATCAAAGGTGGCTCACTGCCAAAGGGCTCATTACCTAAGGCTCACTACCCAAAAGAATGGCTCACTTCCAAAGGGTGGCTCACTACCAAGGGTTGGCTCACTACCAAGGTTGTCTCACTACTAGGGTTGAATTGATATATTAGTATCTACACCATGCCTAAGTTCAGTTCCATTGAAGTGCAATACAACTCTACTTTGCTCTTCTCTTACACCTCACACTTTATCTTTTCATCTTTGCAACTTAGCCCCTCAATCACAAATTCATTACATACATTTATACCTATCATCAACCTTGGAATGTACATCAAGGTCGGCATTACATTCTACAACCATTGGAACTATCTCCAAGGTTGGCATACATACATAAATCAAATTAGGACTAGACCTAAATAAACTTGCAGAGTAAATGAATGAAGGATGAACACATAATGGCTTATCTCATACCCATATACATCTTCACACACTTGGACATGCTTCTACAATCCACGATTCATTTCCACAACAAGTGTGACGAACCAGGTTGGCCAGAACTTGTGCACATATCAAGAACACTTAAAAACATGCTTGCAAGATCTTCATTGTAGCTTGCAGATCAATCACATGCCTTCAAAACATTTTGGAGTCATCCATGAACAACATAGAGTCACTTGGGAGCCATTAAATCCAAACACAATAGATGTCACTTGAAGACAATAAATATCACTTGAAGATACATCTCAAACTACTTCTCAATAGACATTGTCAAACTCTGCTAATCACTAACTTGCCTTCCAGAGCACCAAATAACAAATCCTTTGGAATGAAGATAATTAAGGACCTTATAATCTTAAATCCAGGACCGTAAAGCCAAAATCTAATTTGTGAAAAAATGCGGAGCAAAACACTTTCTCTCTATCACTCTACAAACCTTACCATGCACAATCTTCAAACTGGTGAATAGAACTTTTTCTGTAATGTAATCCAAACCACCAAAATTTGGATTTAGCATGTTCAAACACTTCTTTAGATCATATCCAAAGCTCATACTCTGGTCTTCAATATAGAGAAAATGCAGACCAAAATACTCAGATAGTGTTCTTCAATCAAGCAATATTAGAAGATATAGTTGACACAAATGACAACACAAACATCTTGACGTCAATGACAACACTAGTTAGCACATACTTTCAATAGACTCATAAAACATCCCCAAACACTCCTTTTCCACCACACATCAAAGAATTTAGCCACATAGCTTCAATCAATAACTCTGAGAACACTCTGTCATCCTGAACATACTGGAACATGCTATCATTTAAAAAATTGAGCTGTGGACCACCGAAAACCTTGAAACTGCAAGGAAGCATGTAATACATATCTAGAAACATATCCTCAAAACCATAATGGTAACCATTCATTTTTGGAGGAATACAAATCATTCCAATGGGCCTTCAACACTACCTCACTCTACTAGGACATGTTGTGTGGTTACACAACATGCCCCATTTTGCCTTAGCAAAATAGGGACCCAACATTTTTTTGCTTCTACTTGTTTTTGCTTTCTTGCTTTGGGTATTTTGGCAGAAGTCAGTTAAGTATATCACCCTTACACATGCATGTGACTCAGAAGAGAAATTCAATGGTCAAAGTTAGAAGTTGCCTTCATAAACCTCATAATCTTGAAGAGTGCAAAATTCTAAGCAAGTCTGCCTTTTGGATCACCCTGATATTCCTTAAGGGTAAAAAGTTATGCTAAGTCAAAGTTCAATCAAACCTGATATTCCCATAGGGTCATATTTGTTAATATCAGTCACATTCATTAGATGACTCTGACATATGAAGATCACCCGATATCCACATATTCTTCAATATGCAAATGTCAAAGTTAAGTGTGAAAGAATATCTAACCGTCAAATCCACATGCATATTTCTAGAGGGTCATATTTCAGAATATCCATCATGTTACATAATATCACCCTTCGCAAATATGACCATGATGTCATCTTGTTCTGATTTATAAAATAACCCAATATGACAATGACATCATCAGTGTGCTCGACACCTATAGGGTCATATTTCCAAATATCTGTCATATTTCTCAATATGACAATGATGTCATCCTAACCCGATACAAAGTGAACATGATCTAATGATGATGTCATCATGATCCAGACTTAAGAAGGTCATATTTTGAAACATCCCTGATCTTAACTAATATGACAATGATGTCATTCACTTGAACAATTTGAAAGCCTTATAAAATGCTAACATCATCCTCACCTTCTCAAGCAGGGTGATATTTCGTGGTCTTGAACATCTGGATATTTCCTTATATCCCTCATATCAATCTTAGATGACCCTAGATGCAAAGAATTCCAGTGACCAATTAAATGATGCCACATGGCATATCCACCTGATCACATTGATGTAATGAGTTATCATGATTGTTAATGAAGGTATAGTGACCCGACCTTGGTCATTGGTCACCGGTTAACCATCCTCATGATGACGTCACCCTCATGAACCAGATATCAGTCATGTTACTAGAGATCACTGATCTCCATGAAGATTACCCTTCACATTAAATGCAATTCCAATGGTAGTTGGAGCCTTCAAAGTTTCAAATACACACCCACCACTTGTCAAATATCCACAAACATTATGTGTCGATCAATGGACTTGAACAAAAGGACACTAAACGCACCCTAATCCACCATGTTAATTGGTTAAAAGTAAATTTTGGGGTTCATTTTAAATTTACCATATGTTTAAACAAAAATTACAGAGCTCCAAGAGATCAAAGCATCACTATAACTTGCAAATGGAACGGGACCCGCATTCAAATGGAATAAATATGGTAATTGCAATGCAATCGCACTCATACAGATATCACCTATATAGTAAAAGGAAAGTGATTATCAGGTATGCAACTATGAAACCCTCCTTTTGTCATTTGTGGTAAATCATGAGGTAAAAACGTATTTTTTTACAGATTTGATTAACATGATGATGCATAGGACAAACTAGAATGATAGGATTATCACCATGAAATGCACATGATTATTAAATCACTACTGCACATGACATGTTAGGGTAGGATATGCATGTTTATATTGCAGGATCTAATGGCAATCAGAAAGAACATATCAGACACCAAGTTTTTGAAGCCCATGTTGGTGCAGCTAGAGGGAACAATATTGAGATATGGATAAATCAATGATACACATCAGAGTACTAATCTTGATGCATAGATGGTGAGACTAGAGAAAGGAAGTGGAAACCCTCTGCTCATAAGCATATATAGTTCAGGGATGTAGAATGTTGGTGGATTTCCGTATGCAATGGAAGCCACTGAGCTAGTGGTAGAATGTGCCCGAAACTACAATACAGAGACCAAAAAGGTAGAAAAGCACAGGAGAGTTTATGCAAATTTCTCAGTTGTAGGATTCACCTTAGCCTTCAATCTGCCTAAGGGACCCAATGTGGTTTGATTAAACCTAGGTAGATTGGAAAAGGAATATCGTAGAAACCAGAAAGAAGCTAGAAGGATCATGTATCAATGGAGATCCAAGAGTAACAAATATAAGGCCTCGACCAAATTTCCTGTGTATCTCTTTAAGTTGGATTTTTCTCCCGAATATCAATACATGATGACAATGCTTAGCCAGATGATAGGAAGAGCAAATGCTAGAGACTTTGAGAATTAGATGTATGGTATCATCTAAATAGTGGAATGTACAGATGACAAAACCCTATGGGCCAAAATCATAAGTGATAGCCTAGATGAGGGAATGAGGAGGCTAGGAGGAAAGGTGAACATGTTCCATATGACCTCTTATGTAGTATATGCGTATGCTTTTAGAGGCACATTCAATGGATTGCAAACGGTAGGCAGGGTTGGAGATAACCCCAAGGATGTGAACATTGGGAGCATTACCCATAGTTGAAAAGAAGAAAATCTCTCCAAAACTATAGGATAGTGAATGACTCCTTCTCCATGCATCTTGTCAGGACCATGGAAGAAGACAGAACAAAAAGATTAAGTGTAGAAGCACAAGCTATTATATACAAGCATGGGGCTTGGTTTATCCAATTCCCTACATTTTCATATATGAGAATAGAAGGCTTTACTTGGCAACCTCTTATGCTACCTAGATATCCAAATGACCAAGTCATTCTGATGGAATTTACTAGACAAATATTGCCTTTAGTGGAGGCTCATATTGGAAAGGGAAAGATTCTGCATGTTTTATTTCCAGTCTACATTGGCTGGTATATGTGTCTAGATAGAGAGAGTGTTAAGGATGTAATTGGAGGATTGAACTTGATGCACTTGTAGCCTTTTTCACTAGGTAGGCCCTATGACCCATATGACAAGATGCATGCATTACTTGGGAAGCCTATACATTAGAAGCACCTTGAAGATTATCGGGATGATTGCGATGATGCAACAAAAGTAAGAAGAAGGAATTATCAGAGGCTCACTCTATACACACCTTTGACTGCATATCAGTTCATTCTCAACTACATAAAGATGATGGTAAGATCATGTCTCAGGAATATGAGGACAAGAAGGTATACAATGAAACAATATCAGCTCCTGACTTGAGTCAACTAGAGGTGATTTCACTAGACCAAATAATGCTAAAGGTCATTTAGTTGACCCAAGGCTGGGTGGATGCTGAAGTCAACAAACTAAAAAAGAAAGGTGTAGCCCTTACTGTAGACAATAAAAGAAAGAGACATGAATTATCTGAGGAGGAACATAATAATTTCCTCGAAGAGAAGAAGCAGTCAAATGGAGAAAGACAACCAATTGAAGAAAAGAAGTAGGGTAAAAATAAGAAAGAGACCCCTACAGCTGGAGTAGTGATCATTAGGTGACCCCAACCAAAGGGGGATGTAGTGTCCACCTCAACTATAGCATCACCTCATACACCTGCTAAACAAAAGAAAGCTATTGTTAATCCTACCCCTATTATTATAGAAGAGGAGGAAGAACCCTCAGATGATGACCTCTTGATTAAGAAGGAAAAAAAGAAGGTCCAAACCCTACCTCAAAAGAAAAAAAAGACTGCAATGAGAGGAACTGTGGGTATAAGTCCCATCCTATTGAGGGGAGCAGTAGGTGAGGGTATTTTGAAGAATTTGCAACATGAAGTTCCCATCCCTGACATTCTACAATTCAAGACTAAGAAGGTAGAGGAACAAAGAGAAGAGATGTAGAGTACAAGGAAGGAGCCATCTTTTCCACTAGATGATACAGTGGATTTATCTAATGATGATGTAGTTAATGATGTTTCTACTCAAAAGATGGAGACTTTGGTGGCAAACACAAAGATGACCCCTCATGGTACCCCAGTAGTTCAAAAGGGAGCCCATTAGGAGGTTGAAATGGAAGAAATAGAAAAAGAAATCCCTAAGCTGGTATCACAGCAAATTGGATTAACAAATTTGGTTGATCAAGTTACCAGCCCTACTGCAATAGACCTAGCTTACCAGGATGATGAGGGTCAAGGAAAATGGTGTAGTCACGGTAGGAGGGTTCATAGAATGAACTGTCCAGACCATGCAACAAGAGTCAACACAATGGAAATAACTCAAATAAATGGAACAAATGTAGATTCAAGCATTTAGTATATAGTAGAATTCAAATATAGATTGGCTGGCAACCTGCGGGCTTACAATTGGGCTCACAGGCTAGATTATAGAATTTGCATAAGATATAGCTTTGAAGCTCCTTCACACAAAAATCTAAACTATGAACTTATTTGGATGATAATAATTTGATAACTACTTTCCTAAGGATCTATTACATCAATATATATCATCTCCAGACCACAAGATTCCTCTGTGTTGGCCAAGGAAGATCACAAACTCCCATGAAGAGCTATAACGTGTGTACACAGATAGGTTGGACCTAAATGGATAGAACACTTCCTCAAATGAGTAGAATAACATGTGGATCTTCATGGAAGGTTGGCCACAAACCAAAGATCATTGAATGATGTGTCATTAAGCTCCGCAAGTCAAGGAATGCTTCACAAATTTTCAACTTTAGCTGATTATCAGGGACTATCAAGATGCTCTATTCTAAGAAAACAATCGATCTTCTGATAGTGATATCTTTCCAGTAATGATGTGCAGATCTATGAATTTTGGATATGAGGTAGATGAATGAATATAGATGCTAAGTCTTGCTTTGCAAGGTCTAAGATGCAACTAGACTAAAATATAGAAACTACTTCCGACTGAACTACCTGAACTAAAAAATGAAAAGAAACAAACTAAACTATAAACAAACTGAAATGCAAATGTTTTTTTGGGTGATGCAAGATTGCCCTTGAACTAGGATGCTCCTGCATCACACATCCAGGGTTATTGAAAAAGTGAGTCCCTCACTTTGCTAAGGCTAGGGGAGAACCAAGATGGTCCACCTCATCCTGAGAAATCCATGATGAATCTTCTTTTGGTTTGCCTTTCCACTTCACAAAATATTATTTTTATTGTCTTCCTCTAGTGCTGCGTCCAACTCCATTGTCCAAAATGTCTTCAATCTGCCCCGATGCTAGTTGTGGTGACTGCTTCTTCAAGTCTTCTTCCATGTTGTTAGTGAACTTTGTTTCATGATACTAATATAAGTCTGCAATGTTGAAAATAGGTGATATACCCAAGGTCTTCAGTAACTCCACTTCATATGCATTTCCTGAATCAAATTTTTTGAGTATATTACAAGGTCCAAACTTCTTCATCTTAAACTTGTTATATGTCCCAACTAGAAATCTTTCTTTTCTCAAGTACACCATCACTTCCTCTCCAACTTTAAATTCCTTATGTCTTCTCTTCTCATCTACCTTTACCTTATACTTACTATTCATGTCCTCCAAATGCTTCTTCACCTAAATATGCACTATCTTCATGTGATCTACAAATTCTTCTACTTCTACACTGCTCTTTTCTTCCATGCTGATATCTCTTAATTCTACTACTCCTCTAGGATTCACTCTGGTCACAATCTCAAAAGGTGTTCTTCTGGTACTCCTATTTACTGAATTATTGTATGCAAACTCTGCTTGAGAAAAAGTCAAATCCCAACTTCTAGATTTCTCTCTAATCAAACATCTCAACAACTTTTCCAAACTCCTATTCACTACCTCTATTTGTCCATCAGTTTGTGGATGAAAAGTTGAATTGAATTTCAAATTTGTCTTCATCTTCTTCCAAAGTGTCTTCCAAAATTATCCAACAAACTGTGTATCTCTATCTGAAACTATACTCTTAGGTAATCCATGCAATCTCACAATCTCCTTGAAAAATAAGTCAGCTACATGTACTGCATCGATTGTCTTCTTACAAGGTATGAAATGAGCCATCTTTGAAAATCTATCAACCACTATGAATATTAAATCATGTCATCACTATGTCTTAGGCAATCCCATTACAAAATCCATCCTTATGTCTTCCCAAGGTCTCTCTGGTACTGTCAAAGGTTTATACAATCTAGTATTCTGACTACTCCCTTTTGCAACTTGACAAACTCTATGACTCCGCACAAATCTCTGAACATCCTTATGTATTTGAGGCCAAAAGTACTTTTCACTCACAAAAGCCACCGTCTTATCAATGCCAAAATGTCCTGCCAATCCACCACTATGCTTCTTCTTGATCAAATTATCTCTCATTGAACTTCTAGGTATGCACAACTGATTTCCTTTGAACAACATATCTTCTTGAATGAAATAGTCCAACCACTTACTCCTATCTATCACAATAGGTTCCTTACATGCTTTCCAAGGTTCTACAAAATCATTGCCTCACTTATACATGTTCTTTATCTCATCAAAACCCAAAACTTCAACTCTCATCTCTGTCAACAAGTTTCTTCTTCTACTCAATGCATCAACAACTTTGTTTGATTTTCCACTCCTATGCTTCAACACAAAAGTGTAACTCTGCATGAACTCTACCCATCTCATATGTCTCTAATTCAACTTAATTTGACTATTCAAATATTGCAAAGCTTGATGATCTGTATACAACACAAACTCCTTAGGAAACAAGTAATGTCTCCACTTCTTCAAAGCTTGAATTATGGCATAGAACTCTTGATCATAAACTAAATATCTCCTCCTTGCATCATTCAACTTCTCATTGAAATATGCTACCGGTCTACCTTCTTGACTTAACACTACTACAATTGCACTTCCACTTGCATCACAATCAACTTGAAATACCTTATTGAAATCTAGTAATGCCAAAATAGGTTGCTCTGTCACTTTTTTCTTCAACAACTCAAAACTTTTATCTGTTCTAGATGTCCACTTGAAATCTTTTCTGTCACCTCTCATTGTCTTTGTCATAGGGTTAAAAATTGAACTAAAATTTCTGATGAACTTCCAGTAGAAACTATCCAATCCATGAAATGATCTAACCTCTCCAATGCTCTTTGTTGTATGCCATTCAACAATTGGTTTCACTTTCTTAGGTTCCATCTTCAATCCTTCTGCAGAAATAACAAATCCCAAATATACCAACTCTTCTATCATGAAACTACACTTCTTGATTTTTATCAGCAATTTCTCTTCTCTCAATCTCTACAAAACTTTTCTAATATGCCACAAATGTTCCTCTTTTATCTTACTGAAAATTAGAATATCATCCAAGTATACAATCACAAACTTACCCAAGAATTTCTTTAGATCTTCGTTCATCAATCTCATGAAAGTACTTGGTGCATTTTTCAATCCAAAGGGCATCACTAACCACTCATACAATCCTTCATTTGTCTTAAAAATAGTCTTCCACTCATCACCTTCTCTGATTCTGATATGATGGTATCGACTCTTCAACTCTATCTTTGTGAAATATCTTGCTCCACTCAAACAATCCATGATATCATCCATCCTAGGTAAAGTAAATCTATACTTAACTATGATCTTGTTTATTGCTCTAGATTCAGTACACGTTCTCCATTCACCATCCTTCTTCGATGCTAACATTGTAGGTACTACACAAGGACTCAAACTCTCTCTAATCAAACCTTTCCTCAACAACTCTTGTATTTGTCTATTTAGTTCTTCATTCTCTGTCGGTGTTATTCTATGTGTTTCTTTGTTAGGCAAACTTCCTCTCAGTATAAGATCCATGTGATGACGGATACTCCTTATGGGTGGCAATCCTTCAGGTATAGTATCTAATATGATTTCTTCATACTCTATCAACAATTCTCTTATCTCCTCTGGTTGTGATTCTTCAGTCTCCTTCAAAGTTTCAGGCTTCTTAGGAATCAAGACATAACACATATTCTCATGTCTCAAACCATCTAGAAATTTTCTTCCACCTACCAAACAGATTCTAGCATTCCCACATACTTTACTCTTAGGATCATCCTCCAACAGAATCAAAGTTATTGTCTTTCCATTTTCTATTATAGTATAAGTATTCTTTCTCCCATCATGTATAGCTTTTCTATCATACTGCTAAGGTCTAAACAACAAGATATGACAAACATCCATAAGCATAATATCACACAAGACTTCATCATGATAAGATCCAATATGACATTTCACCAAACATTTCTCACTCATCAGTACCTTATGATCATCCTGAATCCATGCTATCTGATAGGGCTTAAGGTGTTTCAATATTTTTAACTTTAGCTTAGTCACCATCTCCTCTAAAACTAAGTCATCTGAACTACCACTATCAATTACAACTTTACAACACTTACCTCCTGATTTACATCTTGTCCTAAACAAACTTTTCCTCTATGGTGGTTCCTCATTTGTCTCTACTTGAAATAGTGCTCTCCTCATCACATGTGATTCTCCTTTCTCAGGTTTGCCAATTGAACTAGGTGATCCAACAGGTTCTTCTTCAACATAGGTTGCTCTTCCACTATTTTTTGTCCTCTTACTTGTACTACCCTGATTATACTCAAATGCTCTATGCCCTTCACCTCCATAATTGAAACAAGTACCTCTGAATGTTCTCTTATCAAATCCTCTTCCTTCTCTTCTATATCCTTCATTTTGGTATGCACCAAGGTTTCCTTTCTGGTAAAAATTTTTGTCATTTGTCCGGTAAGCATTGTTGTCTCTGTCATCCTTCTTAGATGGGCTGTCAAACTTGTTCTACTCTGGATATTATCTATCTCCTCCAAAAAATCTTCTACTTCTCTAAAATTTACCTCATGTACCTCTATGTCTCTAATCATGCCTCTTATTTAGCTTCTCTTTAGCCTTCAGGGAAAACTGATATGCTTCTTTCAAAGATGTCATCCTTACCAAACTTAGTTCCTCTTGAATGTTCAATCTTAGTCCATTAATATATCTAGCCACTTTCTCCTTGCTTGCTTCACTATGTCCTATCCTTATGATCATTTTATGTAATTCTTCAGTGTACTCCTTCACAGATTTCTCCTTTTGACTTAGATTCTGTAATCTCTTCAATAGTTCCAACTCATAGTCAGCAGGTATAAATTGATTCTTCAAGTTTTTCACCATCGTATCCCATTTTGTAATCTTTTCTTTTCCTCTTCTACTTCTTTCCAACTAAACTTCTTTCCACCATATAGGAGAATGTCCTTTCAACTTTGTCTTTGCAAATTTCACCTTCTCTAGGTCTTCAATTTCCTCATATTCAAAGTATTCTTCCATGTCATTTATCAAGTCAATTAATTCTTTAGGGTTTAAATTACTAGTATAGCTCGACACATCAACTCTAGGTCTCTTTGCAATCTTTGAAATAGCTTGCAACATCTTTACTTGATCCGATTCTTCTTCTTCATCACCTCCTAGGGTTTCACCAATTTGTTCAACAGATTGAAATTCTTCTTCATCATTGCTTTCAACATTAGGTCTTGGTGTCAATTCTCTTCGACTATCTTCTTTAACAGCATCCAAATAACTTCACATTGTTTTCATCATTTCCATCATCTCATCCATTCTACTAGCCATTGTTCTAACAACATCAACTCTCCTCGGAGGCATTCTTCCTAGGATCATGTGCAAACTGTCTCAAGTTCGGCGATCGAGCTACAAGGTGACAACTGCCTCTCAATTGGCAATCGGTTGTGACACAAGTAACCTGCATCAATTTGGCGTTATGTCCACAATAAGATCTTATAGAATTCCCTCACCAATTTCTCTCAATTCACTCAATTTACTCCCAAGGATTTGAACTTTCACTTTGCTACCACTTGGTGCAGTCACGACAAGAGGGTTCACAGAATGAATTGTCTAGACCATGCAACAAGAGTAAACACAATGGAAACAACTCAAATAAATGGAACAAATGTAGATTCAATCATTTAGTATATAGTAGTATTCAAGTACAAAATGGTCGACAACCTGTAGGTTTACACTTGGGCTCACAGGCCAGAATATAGAATTCGCACAAGATATAGGTTTGAAGCTCCTTTGCACAAAGATTTAAACTATGAACTTATGCAGATGATAATAACTTGGTAACTACTTTCCTAAGGATCTATTACATCAATATATATCATCTCTGGACCACAAGATTCCTCTACGTCGTCCAAGGAAGGTCACAAACTCCCATGAAGAGATGTAATGTGTGTACACAGATAGGTCAGAACTAAATGGATAGAACACTTCCTCAAATGAGTAGAATAATGTGTGGATCTTCGAGGAAGGTTGGCCACAAATCAATGATCATTAAATGATGTCATTAAGCTCTGCAAGTCTTCTCCTTTAGTTGATTATTAGGGACTGTCAGGATGCTCTATTATGAGAAAACAATCAATCTTTTGATAGCGATATCTGTGTATGAGGAAATTTTGATTATAATAAATGATAAAATCAAGACAAATCAAAAACCCATAACATAAAGAGAACTAATCTAAGAAAAGCCATTATCAATAAATTCAATGAAATAAGAAAGCTTTTACCCAGATTGTTTTGTTCTCTTTGTTTGAAGTGTGGATTGCTCAATAGTGCTGCGAAACCATGTTTGCAACAAGCAAGTAAAGTGTTCAAAGTGCTCAAAGATCAATGTCAAAAGATCATAAAGGTGCTCAATCGATGCAATGTATGCTCAAAGCATTGTAAAGGATGCCTGAGAATAAGTGATCAAAGAGGATTTGTGAAGAAGATGAGGGGGGTTTATATAGGTTTCAACAAAGATCGATCAATGGTCCAGAAAATTTAGAAGAATCAACGAAGGAGATAAATCAAATAACTATGATGAATGTGCACATGACATGTGTCAATCCATAAGGATATTTTTATTAAGATATGATGAAAACAAGATTGATTGAAAAAATAACTCAACTTGTAATTTTGCCCTTTTTAGAGTTCTAAACATAAGACTAATTGTGCACATGAGTTAACAAGATATTTTAAGAGGAATTGGAAGATAACTGAAATTAAATAAATAAATTTATTTAATTATTTGTGCATGATCGAGGAATAGATAAGATTATAAATAAAATACTTGATTTTATTTATTTTTAGAGGATTGAGATAATTTAAATAAATTTGCATGATTTATTTAAATTTAGAAGAATAATTAATTTAATTAAATAATGTAAATTATTTGATTGTAGATAAGAGATGATTTGTGATGAATTAATTAAATAACTGGGTTTATTTAATTAATGGAGACTTGAAATTTGAAAGAGGATAATGATTTAATTAAATAATGATTATTATTTAATTATGGAAGAAAATAAAGGAATTTAATGAAATTAATTAAATAAATACAATTTATTCAATTAATGTTGAAAGTATGTGATTTAGAAGAATTTAATGAAATTAATTAAATAATTAGATTATTTAATTAACGTTGAATTCATGTGATTAGACAAATTACATGAAATGCAAGTGATGTGATGACTTGGTCATTTTTGGGTGTCTACATTTTTCCCCTCTTTGATGCAATACAATTTACAACGTTGCGTCAAAGAAAATGATTGTTGAAGACATGATACAATTTTGATGCCCCAGTCTAGCTAGTTGCCCCAGTGTAGCTGGCATAGGATGCCCCCTCAAGAGGAAAGACAGGGAAACGGCAAAAGGACTGGGTTGACACTTGACTAGAAGATTGTGTTGGAGATAGGTGAGGTTGGATAGATGATAGATAGAAGAAAGGAGATAGGAGAGAACATGAGAGAAAGACTGTTGATCAATCATTTCTTTGAAAATGATATAAGGCCGTGGGTAAATGGATGGGTCAATGATGAGCTTGTTGCATTAGTTTCACAATTGTTTATAAAGAGCAATCCTTATTTTTGATATATCACGTGGATAGTTTGGCACCAAGGTATAAAAGACCAAGTTGTTGTAATATCTGAGTGAGTGGACATTGACTCTGTAAGCAAGCAGTTTGAACTTAGATCCCTTAGACATAATATAACCTTGTTGTACATGTGAATGAGCCATAGTCTTGAACATAAAATAAACTTCAATACATGTAAATGAAAGAAGAATATTATTATGTAAGATGCTAGGTCGTAACACACACAAGATAAATATGATGTTAAGAAAGATGCCAAAGATCATTCCTCAAACACGGCACACAAAAGCAATGACTCTGCCCCCAATCCATACTACATCGTAACATACCAAGATTATAGATAAATCAAGGTAGCCTTGAATAGGTAATGGACAAAAGAAAAAAAGATAAACCAAAAAGAAAATTGACTGAATTACAAAGTAAACATATAGCCAACATATTCTCTTGCCAAAGAGGTTGCTCAAGATAGACTGGATAGGAAAGATAACAGCCTTATCGTAGGAGCAATGTGTCTATTAAAGGGTGCTATCTACCTAAAAAGATAATGTCTTGCTGCAGGAAATGCCACATGTCGTATGAGATGTGTGTTTTGGTCTCGACAATGGAACACTCGGCAGAAGACAAGCTTTGTGATCTAGTGCTTTGGTTAAGCTAGATTTAGCTGATGTTGGCAATTGGTACACAGGACAATAGATGACTCTGGAAGTAAGCTTCTTTGCTTCAGGTTTGTTAAGGACTTTTGCTTTGAAAGGATGCATTTGCTTGTTGTTTGGCTGCTTGAGTTAATCAAGTCGAGGTGAATGGACTTTGATAAATGGAAGACTAGAAAGATGACATGTCAATGGGTTGGAATGGGTGAAGAATGATGAATCATATGTGCCTGAGTACTGGATACTTCCTTTGTATTCCAAACTGCCTACATACCCTGTATCCACGGGATCAAGGCACATTACGAGGAAAGATGAAAGATGATAATATGTAGTTCTGGATAGAGTGATGAATGGATCAAGGTGTTTGAGCTTGGGTAGAGGAAATGATGAGATCTTATGTACCTAAGTACTGGATACTTTCTTCGTATTCCAAACTACCTACATACCCATATCCATGGGATCAAGGTACCTTAAGATTGAAATGAGATAATATGTAGTTCTGGTTGGTGTGATGATGTAGAAAAAGTGTTGGGAAGATAACAGCCTTATTGTAGGAGCGATGTGTCTGTTAAAGGGTGCTATCTATAGAAAGGAGAAAATATTGAAGAGAATGCGAACCACGAACAAGGACCCACTCCTAGACCTAGGTTAAGGAAAGAGTTGCCCCCATTCCAGTAGAGGAATTTGCATAGATGACTGATGAAGAAGATAGAGAAAGCTTGACCTAGGACAAGATAGTGTTTAACTATAGATACAGATCAAGATGTGGGATGACGATGATGGACATTGACAAATTTCCAAGCTATACTAGATAGGGAGATGGAAATGCAAACAAGGTCAATGGTTTTATTATGTATGGATGGATATAATGTGTTGTGAAATGGACATGGAATGAACAAGACTTGATAGATGATGGATGATGACTCTACACATAGCGCCTGTTTGCTAGGTTTTCACTATGGTACATTATCCAAGGCTCCTATTTTGCTAGGTTTTCACCATAGGATGGGTTATTTTTTTTGGAATATTCTGAGGATCAGGCATAGAACTTCTTGAGATGAACACTGTTAAGTGGCTCATCTAGAGGAATTTTGTCAGGTGTAGCTAAAGTATAAGCTCTTGATCCATATGTTGTTGTCACAATAAAGGGACCTAACTAGTTAGGCTCAAACTTGCCCTTCTTTTCTCGGTCTGCTTGATTTCTCTGATTCTCTTTGAGTACAAGATCACCAACCTGAAACTATTTTTCTTTGATCTTTTTGTTGTAATTATGCCAAAGGTGGTTTTGATAGACATGGAGATGATTAAGCGCGGCAAGGCATCTTTCATCTAGTAGTTCTAGCTCAGCTAATCTGGAAGTGCGATATTCTTCTCCCCCAATTAGGTTCTGCATGGAAACTCTGAGGGATGGGATCTCAACCTCTATAGGTAGGATGGCTTCAGAGACATAGACCAAGGCATATGGTGTGGCACTAGTTGGTGTTCTGATACTAGTGTGGTAGGCCCATAGGGCGGGATTGAGTTGCAGGTGCCAATCACGACCAACTTCATTGACTATTTTCTTGAGGATTTTGAGAATGGTTTTTTTGGAAGCCTCAGCTTGGTTATTACTCTGCGGATAATAGGGAGTTGAAAAATAATGTTGGATATTATATTGTGTGCACAAGGCATGAACATCTTGGTTCTTGAATGGTCTCCCATTATCAATGACAATGGCTTGGGGAATACCATACCGACAAATGAGGTAGTTTAGGATAAACTTGGCTATTTTCTTACCAGTGATATAGGTCATGGGAATGGCTTCAACCCACTTCGTGAAATACTCGGTGGTGGTAATGATGAACTTATGGCCATTGGATGAGGATGGGTGGATTTGTCCTACGAGGCCAAGACCCCATTGAGAAAAAGGCCATGGAGTTGTCACAAGTTGTAGTTCATGAGCTAGTGCGTGAATTAAATCTCCATGCTACTGGCATTGTAGACACTTCTTAGCAAACTGTGTAGCATCTTGTACTATTGTAGGCTAGTAATACCTTGTTCTAAGTATCTTCTTAGCAAGATTCAGACCAGTAGAATGTGTGCCACAGACACCTTCGTGTATATCTCATAAGGTAGCTTCGGCTTCTTCTACGTTAAGACATCGTAAGAGGATATCATCGAGACTCCAGCGATATAGTGTATCACCCAGAATGGTGTAACGGGAGGATCAATGGATAAAAGTTTTGTGTTGGGTGGATGATAGTTTAGAGGGGAAGGTACTCTTTTTAAGGTATTCATAGCTATCATCGTACCATGGGGAATTGGGACCAAAAAATTTGCAGATGATTTCAGTAACTAGAACATCGACGGCTGGTATCAACAACTGTTTGATCAAGAATTCACATTTCTGTGTGTTTGCTGGCATGTCGATAAGTGACCCTACAGAAGCCATAGAATCTGTAGCCTTGTTATGATCTCTTAGAATTTTCTCAAATGTGATGCTAGAGAAGTGTGGTTTGTAGGCATCCACTAGTTGCTTGTAGGGGATCAACTTTTCATCTTTTGTTTAGTACTCATCTGTGACTTGTCGAATGACTAGTTGTGAGTCTCCATATACCTATAATTCTATGATGTCCCATTGAACTGTTGTATTGAGACCTATGAGGAGTGCTTCATACTCAGCAATGTTGTTGGTGCAAGGGAATGCAAGACGATATGATTTTGGAATATAGTCATTCTGAGGTGTGACAAATAGGATGTTGGCCCTTGATCCATGTTGTGTGTAGGAACCTTCAAAGTACAAATTCCACATTATTGAGTTGGTAAAAGTGAAGAGATTCTCATCTGGAAAGTCTGCTACCATAGGGTGTGTATGTGTCATGGGTGCTTCTACTAGTTGATCCACTAGGGCTTGTCCCTTGATTGCTTTATGATCTATGTACTCAATGTCAAATTCACTAAGTATCATGATCCATTTAGCTAGTCTACCTGTGAGAGCTACTTTTGCTAGTAGATACTTTAATAGATCAATTTTGGCTACAAGATTTGTGTGTTGGTTGAGCATGTAATGCCGCAACTTTTGGGAAGTGAACACTACAACTAAACAACCTCTTTCCATAGGTGAATAATTGAGTTCATATCCCACCAAGGTTCGACTGATATAATAGATTGCATGTTCTTTTCCTATTTCATCATGTTGTGCTAGTAAGGCCCTGAGGGCCGAAGTGGTAATGGAGATGTATAATATCAAAGGTTTATCAGCAACTGGTGGAACCAATACAGGAGGTGTAGCTAGATACTCTTTGAGCTGATCAAATGCAACTTGACACTTATCGTCCCATCAAAATGAGACATCCTTTTAGAGAAAGTGTTGAAATAGTTGACATTTATCTGCTAACTATGAGATGAAATGCCTAATGGATTGCAACCTTCCCTGAAGGCTCCTTAATGCTTTGAGGTTCTTTGGTGGAGGCATCTCCACTATAGCCTTGACTTTTGTGAGGTCTACTTCGATACCTCTACGAGATACAATGTATCCCAATAGTTTTCCTGATGTTACACGAAAGACACACTTCTTTGGATTGAGGTGCACTTGGTATTTCTCAAGCCTGTCAAAGATCTATCCTAGAATTTGTATGTGATCTACCCTAGAACATTTAGCTAGTATATCATCCACATAGTCCTCCATGATATGATGAAAGAGATCGTGGAATATCACTATAATTGCTCTTTGATAAGTTGCCACTGCATTCTTTAGACCAAATGACATGACACACCAACAATAATTACCCCATGAACAAGTAAAAGTTATTTTATGTTGATCTTCCTCTACTATCCTTATCTGATTGTAACCAAAGAATCCATCCATGAGAGAAAGCATTTCATGACCTGTAGTCAAGTCTACTATGAGGTCAATGTTCTGTAATGGAAAGTCATATTTGGGACATGCTTTTTTAAGATCTCTAAAATCATTACACATGCAGATGTGCCCATTCAGTTTAGACATAGGTACAATGTTTGATACCCAGTCTAAATAGTCAATAGGTCGGAGAACTTTGCATCTAACAACTTTTGTATTTCCCATTTTACCAAGAGAGCTATTTGTGGGTGCATCTTCCTTAGCTTTTGCTTGACTGGTTTAACTATTGGATCCACTGTGAGATAGTGAACTACTAGCTTGGGATCTAACCCTGGCATATCAACATAGGTCCATGCAAAGTTAATGGTTCTCTGTAAGAAGAATTTGTTAAGATTATTGTGCTTTGTTTCTAATAATGATGTTGCAAGGAATGTGGTCTTTGGATTTTGCTCTGTGCCAAGGTTTATTTCGGTAGAATCTTCCACTAGGAGAGCTAACTTCTCTTGATACTTAGATGGTAGGGGAAGGTTAAATCCTCCATCCTCAAGTGCCATAGTTGGGTTTTCACCTTTGGATACATCCTTTCTTTTTACTATTTTGTGATCGGGAGGTGCCATAGTGTGGTTTTCACCTAGAGATCTTTCTTTATTTTTACTTTTGCGACTAGAGGATTTGGCATTCCCACCAAAATAAGTTGTTGGTTCTAGTTCCATTAAAAAACTTGCTTTATGATCACCAAGAGGGATACCATCCCAGAGTCCCATGAACTCAACTAAAGCTTTGTCATTCTGAAATACATCTATCATGGGGGACCCTTGTTCGTCCCAATCAATAAGTTCAGGGTAGACAAGTGTTACTTTCTGGGTGTTCATGGTGGATGTTAAGGATACATATGATAGCATGAAAATGGAGGATTCAGTGAATAGGTTAGTCATATGGAGGGAAGAGTCATTGATGGCATCCTCTTTAGATGTGGAATCAGTGGGAAAAGTTTTAGCCACCTTGTCGAGGATACCCTCGATGTCCAAGGCATGCGGTACCTTTCTACCAAATCCTAACCCCTTCTTATCTAGTTTCTTTGTCACAATAATGGGTTCCATTGTTCTTTGATTCTATTTTCCAAGGCCACCTTTTCCTTTATAGCCCATGTTTTTGACTATCCTTAAGCCATTGCCATATTGCTTGACTGGTATTGTGACTGGTTCTTTCTCCTTATAGAGCTAAGAAGAGATCTCCTCAATAGTTTCCTCTTCCAATAATTTTCCCTGTTGGAATTAGATTAAAGATGTTGGGGGAGGAATAGCTACTTTTTTAGTTGCTTTGGCAATGGATGGTTGGCTGTAAGATTTAGGGGATAAAGGCATCCGCCTTACACAACAAGATTTTGAGATATCATAGGTTCCAAAGCTTATATCACATATGTGAGCTTTGATTTCAGGAAGAGGATTAGGTTCACTTGTAGAGGCTTGTGTCAGATTCTCAGGGTCAACATATAGTGGGGATTCAAGGGCTTTGTCATTTTGAGGAACTTGGTTGCAATTCTTATAACTGCCTTGCAAGACATGACAAAATTCAAAAGGATTAGGGTCGCCTAGGATAGTGATCTTCGTACCATTGTATGGGAATTTGAGAGACTGATGGTATGTTGAGGGGATAGCTTTCATTGCATGGACCCATGGACGGCCTAGTATACTATTATAAGGTAGGTCAATGTCAAGGACTTGGCACTGAGTTTCAAGCATAACAGGGCCCAGTTGTATAGGCAAGTGGATAACACTTTCTAAGCGGCGTTCAACATCATCATATCCCTTGATTGTAATACTTTGATCAATGTTGACATGATCATTAGAGTATCACAATTGCTTAAGTAACTTTAGACAATAGATGTTGAGACCAACACCACCATCTATGAGTATGCATTTGATTTTGCATTTATGGATGAGAACCTCAATATGAAGGGCATCATTGTGACACGAATCATGGGATGGGAGGTCTCTTTCAGAGAAGACCACATTGTATGGTGAAGTAATGTTACCTACTATAGCTTAGAAATCTACGACCGCTATGTTGTTAGGAACCAAAGACTCTTGGAGGGCTTTTTCTAGCACCATTTTATGTGCAAGTGACAACCGTAGAAGGTCCAAGATAGAGATTTGTGCTGGCATTTTCCCTAGATGTTCAACAAGATTATAATCAGAATTAGCTGGGAGACTGGTTGTAGGACCACGAATGGTGACACAACCGTGATGAGTTGTAATAGCCTAATCCATAGATTTACCTTTGATTGTGAGGGTAGACACTCGACTCTCTTCAAAACAACCCATAATGGAGTCAAAGGACGTAGAAGCATTATTGACACCTTTACCTTTATCCTAAGGAGGAGGCAGACCATGGTGAGGGAATGGTTCCTTGTACATGTTGAGGTCTTTGTTCATGTGTTTAGCTGGTGGCTCATCTTCAAAAGAGATTTGGTTTCCCTCGATGAGATTTTGGATTAGGTGCTTGAGTTACATGCATGATGCAGTTTTGTGTCCCTTACTCCTATGGAATTCACAATATTCATTATCTTTGTACCGTGTAGTTTTGTAAATAGGTTCTCCATATGGGGGAGCATCTGGTAAGGTTATGAGGCCTTTGTGTAAGAGCTTCTGTAAGACAGACTCTATGGGCTCTCCCAAGGGAGTGAATTGACGCCACAGAGGGTAGTCTTGTTGAGGCTGCTCCTGTTGTCATTGTTGTTGCTTTTGATATGGTTGCCTTTATTGTTGCTGTTGTTGAGGTGGAGCTTCACTTGATTTGGAAAGCTGCAGCAGTGTTTGCAATGTTTGGACATGTTTAGAATCGACCACCCCATCGTTGACCACATTTTTATTTTTGTTCCAAAACTTTAGTTTATCGTTTGTTTGTTGTTGAGGAGCGTTGTCTTTAGTTTCCTTAAAGATCTTGACCACACCCTTAGTAATGAGGGCCTTTTCAATGTTTATTCCCTTGTATGTTATTTCGTTGAAGGTTGTAGCACTAAGAATTTGTAAATGAAAACCCAACTCCTGGTTGAGGTTCTACACAAATATGCTAACAAGTTGCTTTTCGAGTATCTTGAATGGGAATTTGCTAGCCATTTGTCTCCATCATTGAAGGAAAGAAATGAAGGTTTCTCCATTTTTCTGTTTATTGTATCATAGATCAGTCATGGAGATTTCATGCTCTGCGTTGTAGGAGAAATGAGTAGAAAATTTCTCTGCAAGTTCATTAAAAGACTTGATACCCGTGGGTAGGTGCGAGAACCATTCTATAGCTTGACCTCCCAGACTGTGAGGAAAGAGATGCATAAGATACGTGTCGTTATGTAAGACCTCAAAGCAAGAAAGATAGAATTCCCTAATATGGTCTTTTGGGTCCCCTTTTCCTTTGTATTTATCAAATTTGGGAATAGTGAAATTTTGAGGAAAAGGGATCATGGGTAATGACCGATCGAAAGGATAAGGACACACTTCTTCTAAAGAGAAGGTCTTCTTGGTGTGGCCAAATGTAAGATCTGATAGTTGTTGAACCTCCATGAGTTTTAGCTCCATAGCTGTGGGAGGGATTAGAAACATCTCCTATTGTCCTAGAAGTGGTTGTTGATACCCATACGGAAGATTGTAATGTAAGCTGTGGGCATTGGTGTTATAAGGGTCATATGATTGGTTGGGGTCATATGCATTGTACGTTGGATTGAGATTGGGTTGGAATTGAATGTTTTAATTTGGAGGTGGGGGTGGCGTTAGGTAAGAATGTAGGCTTTGTGATGGTTGAAGAAATGAGTTAGGTGGCAGAAAGCTAAAGTTTATTGGGTTAGGTTGCGATTGCAGAACATAGCTATGGGAAGTTTGATTTTGGGAATGTTGAGGGTGGATAGGCAATGTGTTGAAAAAGTTTAGCACTAATGATCGTTGCAGTGGGGGGACATAGGCAGAAGTGTTTTGCGATGGTTGAGGTTGATTGAGGATGAGCATAGAAGAATGTTGTGGTTGGGATTGCATGACCTTGGTTGGTTGAGAGATACGAAGATTTGATGGTGTTGCATGGCTACAAAAGTGTTTCCCAGATTGTAATTTGGTGGGAAACCTTCTTGTGATGGGGTAGCCAAGTTTCCACTTATGATTGGTGTGGACATTTTAGGAGTTTGTTGTATATTTGATCGAGCTATGCTGGTCTCCTTAGCTAGCTCTACTTGATGTTGGAGAATCTTCTATTGGTTTTTGTAGATCTCCATAGGAGTTAGAAGTAGTGATATGGGTCTCTTTCTTGTTGGATTTTGATAAAGGGGGTTCTCATATTGTGCAATCGATCTCCCTTATGTGTTTTGTTAGTGTAAGGGCATGGTTACTGTTGACATGCTTTGGACCGCAGGTATGATGTCTTTGTTAGGTTTGCTAAGTTTTGATAGATCGAAACCTTCAGGTAATTTGGCTCCTTGCTCTGCTAGCAAGTGAAAGAAATGATCTTGGTTCTCGCTAAGGATTTTGTCAAAGGTGGCTATGGCTCTAGGATCTTGTATGAATTCATCAAGATCTTGTCCATCTTCTTGAGAGGATTGACCTATTTCAAAGTGTCGCTCTTCTTGAGATGGGACTTGATCTATGGTATAATCAACAAGATCCTGAGGCAAGTTGGTAGTATAGTGAGTTGTGCTTACCAGAGGGGCCCTACCTTCTTGAGACGGGGCTAGGTCGACAATATAACCCTGTGGAACAAAATCCAGAGCCATACCGGTGGTATAGTGAGGTGTACTTACCAAAGGGGCCCTACCTTATTGAGGATTGTTTGGTTGGTCAAGTTGCAGCATGTTCAGAGAATTGGTTGACCTTTTCGCTAGTGTTCTAGGAGTAACCTTGGGAGTAACGTTGGATTGGCCTGATTGCGGAGTGTGAGGAGGTGATTTGTACTTCCTAGGGACAACTTGCTTGGACTTCATAGTTTGCTAGAGCCTAGTGGTTACCATGGAATACACTAGAACAAAAAATGCTAGGATTTCTGCTTGTGTTTTGAAAAAAGACAACTCTGATGCATAATTTACTGGACCAAAGGCACTATACTATTTGACCAGAGGTGTAGGATTGTGCAACCAAAAGTGTGCTAATGTAATACCAAAGGTGATAGACTAAGCTACCAAAGGTGAGGTACTACTATACCAAAGGTGAGCTACTGTGACCAAAAGTGAGCTACTATTATACCAAGGGCGCTGAAGTAGGGTTGCCAAAGGTGAGGTACTGTTATACCAAAGGCAAGCTACTGTACTACCAAAGGCAAGCTGATGTAATACCAGAGGTGCTAAAGTAGTGTCTAATGCTTTAAAAAGGCAAATTTTGATAGATTTAGTTTTGTTTCTAGTTGGATTTGCTTTGGCAAGAGAAAACATAGCAAACAAAGTTGGAAAAAAAGGACTAACACAACAGATAGTGTATGTTCGAGGCTGACAAAAAAGCCCAATATTTCCACAGGTATAAGACAATTGCAATCAATATCAAGCACTTTTTATCCTTAGAGACAAGGTTTCATTGTAGTAGATCAACTCATAGCTTAATACTCCGTCAATAAAAGTGTCATTCCATAAAGGTGTCAGACATTTTGTATCTTTGTGAGAGATGATAGGTAGGGATATCTCACCCTCCCCTTGGAAAGCTCAAGTAGGTCACAAGAGCTTTATGGACAAGGGAATACTATCTCTTCTCAAGGGAGCCAATGGTGAGTATCTTAAGGGCTTAAATTGATTCCCCTTGCACTGATGATTACTGCAATGTTTGGAGGTAGATCAGGTAGTCACTATCTAGAATGGTTCTTATTAACTTTGAGGGACCAATGCCTTACGATCAATGTGACAAGCTACTAAAAACTTTAACCAATCCTACTAAGAGTATCAAACACTTCATTCAATGTGAAAATTGTTTCCACAAAGAGCTAGTACACCTCTTTTCAGTTTGGCACCACAAGGTAAGGCTGACGTCGGTTAGGACTTGGCTTTCACCTTATCCCTCTTATATAGCAGTTCAAAGGAAAACTCCACTTAGGGTCATCCCTTTTAGATGAAACGCAATCCAAAAGCAAACCCTTCTAAAGGAATAACTAAAATGCAAGAGCAAGCACGTCAAACAAAGGTTCAATTGTACCGTTATAAGAAAAATAAGGTGCAACTAAATTAGGCACACACACATTTGTAGTTGTCAATTGTCCCTTATGAAATTGAAGTGTTTGGCATTCGTATCCATTGTCCCTTAGAAAATTGAGGTGTTTTTATATACATGTCCATTGTCCTTTAAGAAAGAAAAAAATGTTCCTAAGACTTAGATTGCCAAAGTGATTTGTTCAATTGTCCCTTAAGAACGCAATATGTTTCTAAGACTTAGTGCAATAGATCAAGATTTCTTCAATGCTCGTCCTGCATGAACATGTTAGAAAAAACCTATTTGCTCTGTGTGAGTGATAAGAAGCCACAACAGGTTAATTAGTTCCACAAAAACTCACAAGTTAGCAAAAATAAATCAAATTGACCAAGAGCAAGTTACTGTCTTACCGAAAGCGACCTACTGTGATACCAATAGCACTATACTATGTTACTGAAAGCATGGTGTTCCAGTCTAGGGGCGATGTACTGTATTACTAGAAGTGTTGCTATTGATCTAGAAGCGATACACTGTGTTTCCAGAAGTGTTGTACTATGATACCAAAAGCACTTTTACTATCTCAAACCCAAAAAAAGTTGTATTTTGTCAAAAAAGTTAAGTTAAAAGGTAATTTCACATTTGCTTTATAGATCTGGGATGCAATAACTGATAGATCTATAACCTGGGATCAATAACAATTTAAATAATGCCGCTAATAGATAGGTTAACTCAAAAATTGCAAATACTCCTAAATATGTTAGCTTAGGATGTATAACACAAAATTGAATGACAAAAAAATCAGCTTGTCAATCAAATCAATGACCATTATGAGAGTTAAAATCTGGCAACAGACAAACAAGATCTGAAAAACCCTACTATGCCAGAAGCACTTTACTACACTATCAATAGCGCTAAACTGTGTTACCAATAGCATGCTATTGTGCTACCAAAGGCACCACAGTATCACCCGGGGGCACTATACTATGCCTCCAAAAGCACTTTACTATACTGTCGAAAGCATTGTTCTGTACTGTACTTCAAAAAAATCAATTTATCAAAGAACTAGAGGGATTAGTGGGTCCCACCGGGCATGCCAGAATGTGTATGAGGAAATTTTGATTATAATAAATGATAAAATTAAGACAAATCAAAAACCCATAACATAAAGAGAACTAATCTAAATAAAAGTCATTATCAATAAATTCAATGAAATAAGAAAGCTTTTACCCAGATTGTTTTGTTCTCTTTGTTTGAACTGTGGATTGCTCAATAGTGCTACAAAACCATGTTTGCAACAAGCAAGTAAAGTGCTCAAAAATCAATGTCAAAAGATCGAAAAGGTGCTCAATCAATGCGATGTATGCTCAAAGCGCTATAAAGGATGCCTGAGAATAAGTGATCAAAGAGGATTTGTGAAGGAGATGAGGGGGTTTATATAGGTTTCAACAGAGATCGATCAACGGTCCAAAAAATTTAGAAGAATCAATGGAGGAGATAAATCAAATAACCATGATGAATGTGCACATGACATTTGTCAATCCATAAGATAACTGAAATTAAATAAATAAATTTATTTAATTGTTTGTGCATGATAGAGGAATAGATAAGATTATAAATAAAATACTTGATTTTATTTATTTTTAGAGGATTGAGATAATTTAAATAAATTTGCATGATTTATTTAAATTTAGAAGAATAATTGATTTAATTAAATAATGTAAATTATTTGATTGTAGATAAGAGAGGATTTGTGATGAATTAATTAAATAACTAGGTTTATTTAATTGTGGAAGAAAATAGAGGAATTTAATGAAATTAATTAAATAAATACAATTTATTCAATTAATGTTGAATTTTGAGATTTTGAAAGAATTAAATGAAATTAATTAAATAATTAGATTATTTAATTAACGTTAAATGCAAGTGATTAGACAGATTAGACAAAATGTAAGTGATGTGATGACTTGGTCATTTTTGGGTGTCTATAATATCTTTCTAGTAATGATGTGCAGATCTTTGAATTCTGGATATGAGGTAGATGAATGAATGTAGATGCTATGTCTAGCTCCATAAGGTCTAAGATGCAACTAGACCAAAATACAGAAACTACTTTTGACTGAACTACCTAAACTAAAAAATGAAAAGAAACAAACTGAACTGCAAACAAACTGAAATGCAAATATTTTTTTGGGTGATGCAAGATTGCTCTTGAACTAGGGATGCTCCTACATCAAAAAAGATAAGGATCTACCTCTGGAATAAGAGAAAGTGGAAGTTAATGTGCATACAAAGAGTGATAAGGAGATGCCTGATAAGGATAAAGATCAGGATAATGCACCAGCACCAGAAGATAGAATAAATGAAAAGGAAGTGGATAAAACCCAGGACCTTGGAGAGGGAGATATATCAAAAGATGAAGAATGGAGTCTTCAACAAGGCAGTGATCAGAAAAAGGAAATAGATAATGTGACCAAGGATGATTAGGGTGATCACCCGAATAAAATAGATCAAAATGTCTAAAGTCCTCATGAGGATCAAGTGCAACAGAATATGTAGCACCAGAATGTAAATGTATCACAATAGGCTCCAACACCATAGGAGATCCCTCATGAGAAAATCTAGGAGGATGAGTCGAGGAAAGAAACTTCTCCACCAAGGGTAGAACAAAATGTACAGTCTCATGATGCTCATATTGAGTAGACTGATAAACAAGGACCCCCTACCGGTGGCATACCATATTGGTTATAGAAGGAAATAGTTCCACCACAAGTCACTGATGTCCCTGAGTTTGATGTTTCTACTTTGTTTTTAGATGATATGATTAAACCCAAAAGAAAGGAAAGACCTACATTTGCCATCAAGAGAGATCCTACCACAAGAAGGAGGACAACTCAGGTAGCTATGCCAATAGCAGATAAGGCAAAAGGAGAAATAAGTATTGATGAATTTTAGATAGCTAATGTTGACCTAGGATTTTCTACTAAGGAGCAGGAAGGCCAAGAGGCCAAAGACATAATTGATTCTTTGATGAAAAGTGTAAAGAGGGAGAAGGACAAAAATAAGATGCACAAGGAGCACATTGCCCAATTGCATACATTCATAAGAGGGCTAATTGGCCCTAATCACATGTCAACTGACACAACCACTCCTTTGACCATTATATCTCAGGAGGAGGTCACAGGCCTAGACATCATGAAGCATAAGGCTCATGTGGTTGACAATTGGTTTATTCTTTTCATGACTGAAGCAGAAAAAGTGATAAAGACCTCCCTGTCTAACTGGACCTTGCTCAACACATTGAGGAGCAAGGTGGATAAGTTTTAAAAGAAGGTTGGAAGGAGATCCATCCAAGTAGATAAACATTTGGATGCCCTGATTGAGATGAGGCACATAGACATGTAGGTGCTCATTATAATAAAGTACTGGATAACACTATAGCACAATTGTTTGGCACATAGTATGAAGATACTAGGTTTGAGAGTGATATCTTGAAAAGATGTAATGCCAAGCTCAGGGATATTAGTGTTAAATTGCATCATCTTATGGCCGATGATGCAAATACCTTGGAAGCTTTAGAAGGTAGTGTAGAAGGAAAGATAGAAAACTAGGATGCTGATGTTGCAATTCAAGCCTTGCAAAATAATTTCAAATAGGCAATAGATGACCCTCTCCATCATATGATGGAGGATGTAGTCAACAAGGTTATGAGGATGAAGGCCAAGGTAAAGGCATATAGTGAGACCTTAAATAGCAGAAAGAGTAAATGGTCTACACTGCAAACACAATTCCATTCCCAAGAGCATGCTATAGTCAAAGCTAGAATCCAAGATGGGGGAGAGATTCAAAGAATAATGTAGGCATATGAACCTATCAGGGAGAGTATCATCATACATGTAGGAGATGACCCTCATACAGACGATGAAGATGAAGAAGATGATGAAGATGAAGAAGATGTTGAAGATGATGAAGAAGAAGAAGAGTGAGTAAGGATGCATGATGATAGAGTCACATGCATAGTAAGACAAAGAGTGATCGACTCCCATCTGATGGTTGCTAGCTGGCTACCTTTGCCATGTTGACATATGTTGACTAAGTCAAAGAAGATATGAACCATTGATTTAGATAAACAAATCTTGATCATTGGATTAATTGTAACCGCCTCCTCTCTTTATCCTATAAAAGGAGATGGAGTGCACATTGTATCATTATTAGAGACTTAATTGAGATAGGATTGTTGAATGTCATGATACTTTCTCAAGACAGATTGTAAATGTGCATGCTTTTGAATACTAATGAAATAGAGATCATATTACATATAGTCATAAATTATGAGTAATCCTGTGAATGTCATCTGGATATTTCACTGTGATGTCTGTGTCCTAGGAGTGCATGTCAATTTGTGAATATTATTGTCATTCTTTACTCTAGAAGATTAGCATCAACTATGTGAAGTTGTGGAATGGCCTGGCAACACATGGTTTGATTTCATCTCTATTTTTGTGAAATATTAAATGCTACATATGGATCGACTGTCAAAGACTCATTTAATTTCGATAGATTTAGAATGTTTGAATTCATTTTCTTAAATTTCATTACAATCATTTCCATAATTACAAATATACAGACAATCTCAAGAAAAAATACATAAATATGCTAACATTCTGAAGGAAACTGAACATCAATAGCATATTTGAACTAATCTGCATGCATAATTGAAAATATCATGCAATTGCATATAAATGACAATAGTAATCATGCAAATATCAACTTATAGGCACATTATTTGAACAAATTCATAGTGTAGAAGTGAAAATAATTAGTTACGGTTGATGATCAGAAGAGTTGATCAAACTTATCAAAGATCATCATCATCTGTAGAATATAGTAGAATTAACCTTGTTTGTGAAGAGATGTACAAGAAGCGGGTGTAGAATCAAATGTGCAGACATCAGTTCATGGTAGCAAAACAAGGTAAGGCCCCTTGAATGGATAACAACATATGACATCAACCTCTGTTTAATGTCAGACGATCATGACCTAATCAATGGAGACTTGGAGTCATCAATTCATTTCAAATTGATCATACATTTCAAGATAGATAAGGTTTGTTGTGTAAACTTTTATGCATGTTGTAATGACTAACAATCATCATCAACATAAATTGGTGCTAGAAGGAAGGCCTTTTTCTCTTCTCTGATAAGTGAATTGGTCGTATACACATAATTCCCGCATCTACACAAGGTAATCTTCTCAAAGCTCACCAGAATTGCTCATGCTTTGAATATTTGTGCAAAGATTTACTTATTTTTTGTTGTTTCAAGTCTTTTTATCATAAGTATCTTAGAATTGAGCATAAATACTTTAGGCTTTGTAGTCAAATATTTGAAATCTTTGAAGGTTGAGTCATTATTCAAGTTGCCCTACGAATTTTTTGTAGTGACTTGCTTGTATAACTAGATATCATGATATATGTGCTCAGAGATTCAATCTTTGCTCATATTTGCATGTTTGATGCAAATATTACATAAATATCCAGTCATTACTGAGTCCTGACCATAAATATCATCTTTGGAGGGTTGTTTCTTTTGATCTTTGTAAAGATTTAGTCAAATGTCCATATCTTGTCATAAGTTGTTAGAATCCTGGCTCATAGGCCTAATACTAGGTCTAGATCCATTGGACTCTTGGAAGAATTGCCTATTTGTGGACTTAGACCTCATAGCATAGATATTCATCATACTCTTGATTTAGGTACATCAGCATCTTCATCGAGATATGTTGTAACACCTCCAGTATCTCCAAGTGTACTTCAAACAACTCCAGGATCACCTATTACACCTCAAGTTCATCAAGCACCAATCACAATGTCATTCTTTGCTGCTGAGTCACCCTTGAATTTCATTGCATATCATCCTTTACCTAAGATTCTTGATAATATTTGCCCTAAATATCATAGATATCAGGATGCGGATGATCATATCTGGACATTTAAGGAAGCTTGCTTTAGAGAAAGGATTGAACATTAGGACATGGTATGCAGATTATTTCCATACTCCTTGGGAGAGGAAGCATACAATTGGTATATTAACCTTGCTCAAGCCTCGATTGGTTCATGGCATGCCTTGGAGAAAGCCTTTAAGGATAGGTTCAAAGTACCTATAAATCCTTCAATGACTTATCATCTCTTTGCCACAATTAAAAGATTTGAAGGAGAACCTATTTCAAACATCAACACTAGATTCCAGAAAATGTATTCTAAGCTGGTAGCTCCATATAATATAGTGGATGAGGTAGCTAGATATATATACTACTCAGCCTTGGACCCCTGACCTCTATGTCCATAAGGAAAACACATCCTGGTGTCACAACTCTGACACAATCTTTTGAAGAAGCAATAAAAGTTAATCAACAACTGATTCTTGTTACAACACCTAACATAGCATATCCTACATACCCTACATATCCTGCATATCCTACTCAACAAAAGACCAATGGAGTCATGATGCCTCCTGTTACAATGCTCGGTCCATTATAGATACCTCCCCTTAGTATCATGCCCCCTCCAAATGGAAATGGTCAAATAGTACAATATCCAGGGCATGCTCAAACATCTCAAGATGTAGGACAAAACAACAACAATGGTTCTTCTTTCTTTAAACCTCAATTAGAAAATGTAGTAGCCAAAGTTCAAGAAGAGAAAGAAGACATCAAAGAGATATCTGCACAATTGAGGAAATTGACAACAGAGATTACACACCTGAGAGGTCAAAACTTTTATTCTTAGTCAAACCAAAACAGAGGATATAATAATGAAAGATAAGGATATCCTGATAGATGATACAATAATGATAGGAACTATAATAGTAACAATGGAAGTAATAGTAATGCACCTAGGCCTCCTAGAGTATGGAATACTAGGCCAAATAATGGATCCTTGCCATCACCCTTGGATAATCAGCCTCCTAATGAACCAAAATAGACTACTAGGGTTAATTTTGGCAGAAGCAACTCTTACAAATTGGTGTAGAATACACAACACCATTGCAAATGCTGAGATGGATTGTCCTTAGTTTAAAATAGCAGCTACTATCTTTCAGGATGAAGTGTCCAACACCACAGGAAATCCTCCTTTCATTGAAGGAAATGAGATTGTCCCTTGTGGATATGACTCTGCCCTTGTATTAGAAAGTTTTGTAAATCAGCCTCATCACCAAACAATCTCAACTCATGAGAACTACACATTAGCATGTGAGGAGTCCACCTTGGCATTTGAAACAAATTATGTGTTTCCTTTTAAAGATGAAAATGAACCAGCAGTGGAACATGAGGAAATCCATGCTTATTAGCAACAATACTAGGGTAGACACAATTTTAACCTCAAGAGCAATCCTAATAGACCTTTTGGTCCCTTGACCACATCCTTGCCTCCTAATAACTTCAATACTCCTGATCCGAAAGCTAGTAATAATCCTGGTCTTCCCAAGGTTAATGTCCAATATTTTGCACCTTAAAATATGGTGCTAAAAGCTAGTAATCAATCTCCTGAGTATAAAAAATTAGTCACATATTTAGAAGAGGAGATGAAAAGAGTTAAAATTAGCCTGTCATTGTTAGAACTACTTAAAACCCCAACCATCAAGAAGGCTTTCATGAGGTCTTTAGATGAACCTATACTAAAAGAAGATAGTCATGCTCATAATCCAAGTCAAGTCTCAAACAAAGATCATGTAGCTAAAGAAAGCAATGTCAAACATAAGCTCCCAGTTACTATTCAAGCTGCTGAAACTTCATATATGACACTTTATAAGGATAAAACTGAGTCACCTCTATTCCTAGTTACCTTAAGGATTTTTAGTAAGAACCTACACAATTGCCTAGTGGATTTAGGTGCATCTACAAATGTGATGCCACTATCTATCTACAATGCCTTAGGGTTACATCCATCCAAATCACTCAAGAAGGTGACACAACTAGATACAACTAAAGTAAGTGTAGTGGGAGAGTTAATACATATCCACATGTAGTTAGCATCAGATCCAAGGATTCAATATTACATTGACATTCAAGTGGTGGATATCCCTGACACTTACAGAATGTTGCTTAGTAGGGATTGGTCAAAAATATTTAATGCCTACATGTCTACAGATTTCAGCCACATGTGGCTACCTTGGAAGGGGATTCCTAATCAAATCAAGATAGAAATTGAACCCTGAATGAAACACATGATCACTAAATATAATAACACAAATGAGGTATTGTATGTAGATGTTGAACCAAGGATACCATCAGGCCCTAAACAGTTAGGATAGAAGAAATTCTCATGTATAATACACATATCCATGAAGATGTTCATCAAGATAACAGAGTGATCATAGAATCTTATTATAGTTCAGATGGTGATGATGAAGTGGATCATTTCAAGGATTTTGAATTGTACTTATCTAGAGAAATGCAATGTTGCCAAATATTGAACATATCCAATGAGGACATTTTGATTGAAGGTTGGTGTAGGTTGCATGATGAAGCACATTCAGAGAGAACTTGTGATGCTTGCCTGGATATGATAGAGCTAGAATGAGCATGTAACGAGAAGGGATTGTTCTCAATTGAGGTAAACAATATAGATAGTTATAATGATGCTTATTCTTGCTTGTCATCTATAGGTATAGAAGAAGATACACATTAGGATGAAAGCCACACTCACAATTCAAAGGAGATCCTGATGTATGTTGAGAATACTTCTAATGATGAAAATAACATTACCCCAGGAATTGACTATCTGATTGAGTCAGATTATGAAGTATTTGATGAAGATAAAGGGAGTCATTTAACAAAGTTTGAAGAATTTTTATCAAAATAGATTTAGAGGCTTATGTTGCAGGAGATTCCTCCACATCATACTTTAATTGATGGTTGGTGCAGATTGCATGAGGCACCCCATTCAGAGACCACATGCTCATTATGTTTACATATGTTGAATAATCAAGAGGTACTTTATTCAAAGAATCAACTATCTGACAGTAGAGACACCCTTAAATATAAAAGGAAAGAGATTAAAGTGCAATTAGATACCGATAGTGATGATACCACAGATGTTAAAAGGGGAAGGGTATCAAATTCAAATCACCCACCAAAAATGATAAGGAATGAATCACGAAAGTTAAAATGGATATCAGGTGGTGCAACTACCAAAGCTAAAAAGAAAAGGGAAGGTCCAAGCCTTTGATAGAAGATAACCATGGATCCTTAGGTTTGATGGATCAAAATCAAAACAAGGAGCTGGGATAGACATAGATCTTATTGACCCAACAGGAAAGTCCTACCTAGTAGCATATAGGCTACAATTCCCATGCACCAACAATGTGACAGAATATGAAGCTTTAATTCATGGGTTATTATTTTCTCTCAAGAAAAGAGTGAGGATTCTGCATGTCTATGGAGACTCAGAGTAGTGGTAAGACAAGTGAGAAGTATATATTCTTGTAATTATAAGAAATTGTCCAACTACAGACATAGGGTGTGGGATTTAATAGAAAAATTTTATGCATTCAACATCACCCATGTGCCTAGAGAATAGAACCACAAAGCAAATGCCTTAGCACATGTTGCTAGCACATTGGAGCCATTGTCCATTTCTAGCCTAAAGAGATTCTCTGTTGAATTGGTATCAGTGGCTTCAATACCAGATAATGTCACCAATCTCCAAGTATTTCATGATGATTAACACATTTTGGATTTCATATCAAATAGAGATATATTTGATGCTCAGATCATAGATGAAAGGAATGTAGAAGATCATACATGGGAAGAAGAAGAGATCATGGAATTACCAAGCAATAGGATTCCCAAAGGTATGATAGAGTTAGAAAAGGCCTTTGATCTGCACAATATGATGAAACAAAAGGATCTCCCAAAGACTAATGGAGGAGAATACTCCCCAATCAATATAGAACATAAGGAAGATGTAAGAAATGTCTTGATTGGTAAAGTTTGCACTAAAGAAGAAAAGGTAGGGATAACTCAAGCACTGAAGGATTACATACATGTTATCTCCTAGACATATGATGAGCTGAAGGCTTATGATACCTCAATCATCACTCACACAATACCCTTGAAACCATATGTCAAGCCTTTTAGACAAAAGAAAAGGCCTATTAATGCTTTGTTAGAGCCCATCATCTTTGAGGAAGTTAAGAAGTTGCTCAATGCTAGAATCATATTTCCTATGAGGCATTCAACCTAGGTAGCCAATTTTGTCCCTGTAAGAAAGAAGAATGGGGATATATGCTTATGTGTGGACTTCAAAAATCTAAATAGAGCTTCTAAAAAGAATAACTATCCTTTACCTTCACTGGATGAGGTCTTACAATTAGTAAATGGAGCCCAAATGATGTCATTCTTGGATGGTTTCTCAAGGTATAACTAGGTGATGGTAGACAAAATTGATAGATTGAAGACTGCATTCACCACCAAGTGGGGAATATTTGCTTATAGGCGCATGCCATTTGGCTTGATAAATGTTGGAGCCACCTTTTAGTGTGCAATGGATATAGACTTTAGAGGCTTAATTGGTAAATGCATAGTCATTTATATGGATGACTTGACCATCTTTTCAAAGAAGAGGGATGATCACATAGAAGACCTCAAGAAGGTGCTCAAGAAGTGTGAGAAATATGGTATCTCCTTTAATCCAAAAAAATGCACCTTTGGAGTGACCACAGGTAAATTACTAGGTCATTTGATAATAGAAAATGGGATCACCATTGACCCTACTAGGGTAGAATCTATCATGAAGCTACAACTTCCTGGAAGTAAGAAAGAACTTAAATTATACTTTGGAAAGATCAATTTTTTTAAGGAATTTCATCACTAAGTTTGTAGAGATTGTCAGGCCACTTAATGCAATGCTTAAAAAGGATGCCAAGATCAAATGGACACCTGAAGCCAAGGCTTCCTTTGAAGACATTAATAAAGCCATTTCAGATGCACCTATCTTGATCAACCCTGATTACACAAGAGAATTTTACATCTACTCATTTTCTTCAGAACACACATGTGCAGCTATACTAACATAGAGGAATGAAGCCAAAGAAGAAAAACCTATAGCTTTTATGAGCTACCCATTCAAGAATGCAGTGCTTAGATACATGGATGTTGAGAGAAAAGCCCTTGCTTTAGTCAAATCTGACAAGAAATTTAGACATTACATCTTGAGAAGCAAGATAATTGTTGTAGTACCAGATGCAGCTGTAAAAATGCTCTTGATGCAGAGTAATCTTGGTGAAAAAAGAGCTAAATGGATAATGGTGCTCTAAGAATATAACACCCATGAAGCTGGTAAGAGGACAAGCCTTAAGCCAGATGATTTTTGAGACTGACCCTAACATGATGAGTCATCAATATGTGGTGGATACTAAAGAGAATAGAGAATGGTATTCAGATATCAGGCATATCCTGATTATTGGGAGATGCCCATCAAAGATGCAAGCTTCATAGAGGAGAGATTTAAAGATAAGATCACAAAAGTACATGATCAAAGGAGGAGTCATTTTTAGGAGAAATTATGAAGGGATATATCTTAGATGTTTGGATAGACAAGAAGCTAACAAAGTTTTGGCGAAGTTACATGATAAGTTTGGAATTGCACATGGATCTCACTTAGCTACTACACATGCTATCCTAAGAGCAAGATATTATTGGCCTACTATTTTTAAAGATACTATAAAACACATTAAATTTTGCCATACTTGTTAGGTTGCTACTAACCGAGAAAGATATGCTGCCCAACCCTTGCAGCCAGTGATGGAGATGTGCCCATTTGCTCAATGGGGTATGGATTTCATAGGGCCTATTAATCCTCCATCATCTACAGGTCATAGGTATGTCTTAACAATCACTGATTATTGCACCAGATGGACTAAAGCAGTCAGCAATAAAACATGCAATGCAGAAGATGTGATCAAGTTCTTGGAGAACAACATAGTGACCAGGTATGGAGTTCCATATGCTTTGGTATGTGATAATGGACCTGCTTTTGCATCACTAAAGTTATCTAGTTGGGCTTTTGATCATGGAATTATTTTGAAATTTTCTTCAAATTATTATCCCCAAGGAAATGGCTTAGCAGAGTCAACAATAAAAACTTACTGAGTATCATAAAGAAACTGATAGAGAAGAATCCTAGGGAATGGAATACCCTATTGAAGTATGCCTTAAGGGTAGACAGAACCAAGATGAAGTTTGTGTTAGGGAACTCTCCCTACCAATTAGTATATGGGGTGGATCATATCCTCCATGTTAACTTAAAGATCCCTACTTTGCAATTTGCACAAGAGCATCTAGGTATAGATAACAAACAAGAAGTTAGACTACTTTAGCTCATGCACCTAGAGGAAAAGAGAGATAAATCAATTGATCAATTCACTAAACATTAGGCTACTGTCAAACATTGGTTTGATAAAAGAGATAGAATAAAATCTTTTAGGATATCAAATTTAGTCCTAACATGGAACAAAGCACATGAAAAGAAAGGTGATCATGGAATATTTGACAAACTTTGGATAGGCCCTTTTCAAATTTTAGAAATCCTAGGAGATAGCACCTACAGACTTAAGACTCTAACTGGTGAGGATGTTCCATTACTAGTCAATGGACAATTCTTCAAACATTATTTTCAATCTTAAACAGGGTCATGTAAGAGATATTGTAGCATAGTGTACATATTGTATAGTTGTCTGTATATTTTTTCTTTGTGTGTTTGTTTGCTTGCTTGTTGATGTTGAGTTTTTGGTTTGATTAGTCAAGATGATACACCTTATCACCCTAGGAAACCAACGAAACTGTTAAGATTCAAGTGATGAGAACAAATTTTTATATATGTTGTGACTCACCCTAGGAAGTATCCCTGATTAGGTCTATAATGTCATTTTTCATTAGTGATGCCATTTCTTGATTAAGGAGATTTTCACAATGAATCACTTAATAGCCTTGGGTTTGTTGAACACATTAGTATAGGTGTTAAGTGAAAAATCCAAAGGGTCACCCTTGCTACCATTACAATTCCCAACCTAAAACAACAAGTGATCACACCTTGCATATTGAGCTTACATGATGATATCTTATGAACCTACATATCATAAATTTTGAGTAATCTTGTGAATGTCATCTGGATATTTCACTATGATGTGTTGCATCCCTTGGAGTGCATGTCAATTTGTGGATATTATTGTCATTCTTTACCCTAGAAGATTAGCATCAGCTGTGTGAAGTTATAGAATGGCCTGACAACACATGGTTTGATTTCATCTCTGTTTTGTAAAATATTAAATGCTACATATGGATCGACTATCAAAGACTCATTTAATTTTGGCAGATTTAGAATGTTTGAACTCGTTTTCTTAAATTTCATTACAATCATTTCCATAATTGCAAATATACAGACAATCTTAAGCAAAAATACATAAATATGCTGACATTCTGAAGGAAACTAAACATTAATAGCATATTTGAACTAATCTGCATGCATAATTGAAAATATCATGTAAATATCAGCTTATAGGCACATTATTTGAACAAATTCATAGTGCAAAAGTGAAAATAACCAATTATAGTTGATGATTAGAAGAATTGATCAAACTTATCAAAGATCATCATCATCTATAGAATATAGTAGAATTAACCTTGTTTGTGAAGAGATTTATAGGAAGTAGGTGTAGAATCAAATGTATAGACATCAATTCATGGTAGAAAAACAAGGTGAGGCCCCTTGAATGGAAAACAAAATATCACATCAACCTCTAAGTAACATCAGACGATCATGACCTGATCAACAGAGACTTGGAGTTATTAATTCATTACAAATTGATTGTGCTTTTCAAGATAATAAAGGTTTGTTATGTAAACTTTTATGCATGTTGTTATGACTAACAATCATCATCAATAGGACACATGCTGGTACTCTATCATGCATAAATTTCACAATAGGAGGACAAATGATCTAAGTCTTTGGAATTATCATCTTCACTGGAATCTTAACATACCTTCAGAACCACATAGCCAAATCTAAAAATGCAGAGGAATGCGAAGAATTCCATTCAATCTTCATCATCACATCATACTGTCAGATCATGGACCAAAACTCAGTCACTTATATCTTTCACATCGGAGGAGCAGGTGATCTAAAACATTGGATTTAGTACTTTTACATCATACTAGACTTAACTCTTGAACTACAAGATCATATCTTCAAAACTAAAGGAATGCAGAGTATTCCATTACCATACTAGAAACATCTTCACAGAACCAACCTTATCTTGAAACTTGTCAATGGAAAAACATAGATCTGATAATCAAAACATCATGAAACTTGGAATATATAAGATTTGGCATTGTAGGAAGCTATGTTCTAATCTGTAGAAGCATAATATCAATATAATGAGAATGTGGAGTAACATCCCAGATAGTCTTCAAAGAGCAGTCATACTGAAACATAAACTATCACCAACTACTGGAGGCCAAATCTTCTTTGTACCAACACATACAACTAAGGAACATTATGATGGAACAATCAACATGATTCAAACCACTAGCAATATTGGTGTAGTCACGGTAGGAGGGTTCACAAAATGAATTGTCCAGACCGTGCAACAAGAGTAAACACAATGGAAATAACTCAAAGGTATGAAACAAATGTAGATCCAGTCATTTAGTATATCATAGGATTCAAATACGAAGTAGCCGGCAACATGCAGGCTTATAATTAGGGATCAAAGGCCTAACTATAGAATATCAAAATTTACACAAGATATAGCTTTGAAGCTCCTTCGCAAAGAATCCAAATCTAAGACTTATGAATCAATTGTTAACTTCCTAACTGCTTTCCTAGAGATCTAATACATCAATATATATCATCTTAGGATCACAAGATTCCTCCGCGTCGACCAAGGAAGATCATAAACTCTGATGAAGAGTTGTAACATGTGTACATGGATAGGTCAGACCTAATCATGTAAAACTCCTCCACAAATGCATGGAATGATGTGCAGATCTCAAGGAAGGTCGGCCACGAACTAAGGATCAATTAATGATGTGTCTTTAGGCTCCACAGATTGGGAAATGCTTGACAAGTCTTCTCCTTTACCTAATTGTTTGAGACTCTCAGGATGCTCTGTTCTAAGAAAACAATCAATCTTCTGATAGTGATATCTTTCTAGTACCTTAACCAAATGCTCTACAAGTTGGATATGATGTAGATGAATGAATCTAGATGTTAAGTCTAGCTCTGCAAGATCTTAAATGCAACTACAGTAGAATGTAGACCAAAATACAAAAACTACTACTAACTGAACTGCTTGAACTAGACTGGAAAATGGAAAGAAACAAACTGAAATGCAAATGTTTTGGTTGATGCAGGATTTCTCTTGAACCAGGGATGCTTTTGCATCAGACACCTAGGGTTATTGAAAAAGTGAGTCCCTCACTTTTCTAGGGCTAGAGGAAAACCAAGACCATCTACCTTAGCCTGAGAAATCTATGATGAATCTTCTTTCGGTATACCTTTCTACTTCACAAGGTATTCTTTGTATTATCTTCCTTTGGTGTTGTGTCCAACTCTATTATCCAAAATGTCTTCAATCTACTCTAGTGATTGTTGTGGTAACAACTTCTTCAAGTCTTCTACCATGTTGTCAATGAACTCTGCTTCATGATACTGATATAGGTCTGCAACATTGAAAATAGTTGAAATACCCAATGTCTCTGGTAATTCCACTTCATATACATTACCTGAATCAAATTTTCTGAGTATCCTACAAGGTCCAAACTTCATCTTCAACTTGTTATATATCCCAACTGGAAATCTTTCTTTCCTCAAGTATACCATCACTTCATCTCCAATTGCATTCTTTGTGTCTTCTCTTCTCATCTGCTTGTTCTTTATATTTGTTGTTCATATCTTCCAAATACTTCTTCACTTGATTATGCACTGTCTCCATGTGTCTTGCAAATTCTTCTGCTTCTACACTCCTCTTTTTTGTCATATCCATGTCTCTCAGATCTGTAACTCCTCTAGGGTTTATTCTAGTAACAATCTCAAAAGGTGTTCTTCCGGTACTCCTATTTACTAAATTATTGTATGCAAACTCTGCTTGTGAAAGAATCAAGTCCCAACTTCCTGCTTTCTCTCCAACCAAACATCTCAATAAGTTTCCCAAACTCCTATTTACTACCTCTATCTGTCCATCAGTTTGTGGATGAAATGTTGAACTGAACTTCAAATTTGTCTTCATCTTCTTCCAAAGTGTCTTCCAAAAATATCCAACAAACTTTGTGTCTCTATCTGAAAATATGCTCTTAGGTAATTCATGCAATCTCACAATCTCCTTGAAAAATAGGTCAACTACATGCACTGCATCAGTTGTCTTTTTACAAGGTATGAAATGTGCCATCTTTGAAAATATGTCCACCACTACAAATATTGAATCATGTCCCCTCTGTGTCTTAGACAACCCCATTAAAAAATCCATGCTTATGTCTTCCCAAGGTCTCTCTGGTATTGTCAAAGGTTTTTACAATCTAGTATTCTAACTACTCCCTTTTGCAACTTGACAAACTCTACAACTATGCACAAATTTCCTAACATACTTATGTATCTAAGGTGAAAACTAATTTTTACTCACCAAAGCTACTATTTTATCAATGCCATAATGTCCTACCAATCCACCACTATGTTTCTCCTTGATCAAATTATCTCTCATTGAACTTCTAGGTATGCACAACCAATTTCCTTTGAACAACATATCTTCTTGAATGAAATAGTCCAACCACTTACTCCTATCTACCAAAATAGGTTCCTTACATGGTTTCCAAGGTTCTACAAAATCAATGTCTCCCTCATACAAATGCTTCAACTCATCAAAACCTAACACTTCAACTCTCATTTCTGTCAACACGTTTCTCCTCCTACTCAATGCATCAATAACTTTGTTTGATTTACCACTCCTAGGATTCAACATAAAGGTATAACTCTGCATGAACTCTACCCACCTCATATTTCTCTAATTCAACTTTTCTTGACTATTCAAATATTGAAAACCTTGATGATTTTTATACAACACAAATTCCTTAGGCAATAAATAATGTCTCCACTTCTTCAAGGATTGAATTATGGCATAGAACTCTTGGTCATAAAATGAATATCTTCTCCTTGCATCATTCAACTTCTCACTTAAATATGCTACATCTCTAGCTTCTTGACTTAACACCACTCTAGTTGTATTTCCACTTGCATCACAATCTACTTGAAATACCTTATTGAAATCCAATAATGCCAAAATAGGTTTCTCTATTACCTTTTGCTTCAACAATTCAAAACTTTTATCTACTCCTAATGTCCAATTAAAGTCTTCCATGTTACCTCTCATTGTCTTTATCATAGGGATACAAACTGAACTAAAATTTCTAATGAACTTCTGGTAGAAACTAGCCAATCCATGAAATGATCTTACCTCTCCCATGCTCTCTAGTGTAGGCCATTCAACAATTGCTCTTACTTTCTCAGGGTCCATCTTCAATCCTTCCACAGAAATTACAAATCTCAAATACACTAGTTCTTCCTTCATGAAACTATACTTCTTGATGTTTATCAACAATTTCTCCTCTCTTAGTCTCTGCAAAACTTGTCTAATATGCCACAAATGTTCCCCTTTTGTCTTACTCAAAATTAGAATATCATCTAAATATACAATCACAAACCTACCCAATAATTTCTTCACAACTTCATTCATCAACCTCATGAAAGTACTAGGTGCATTTGTCAATTCAAAAGGGATCACTAACCACTCATACAATCCTTCACTTGTCTTAAAAGAAGTCTTCCATTTATCTCCTCCTCTGATTCTGATATGATGGTATCCACTCTTCAAATCTATCTTTGTGAAATATTTTGCTCCACTCAAACAATCCATGATATCATCCATCCTAGGTAAAGGAGACCTATACTTAACTGTGATCTTGTTGATTCCTCTAGAGTACACATTTTCCATTCTCCATCCTTCTTTGGTGCTAACACTGTAGGTACTACACAAGGACTCAAACTTTCTTTGATCAAACCTTTCCTCAACAACTCTTGTATCTACCTATTCAATTCTTCATTCTCTACTAGTATCATTCTATGTGTTGCTTTGTTAGGCAAACTAGCTCCCGGTATAAGATCCATGTGATGACTATGTTGGCAAGAGACATTGCTAGGCATGATAAGTATTGTCATTGATGGAAACTAAGTCTCTACTACACATATGCATTGCATATTTTGCCCATACCAGAAATCACATTGAAGATTAGTTTAAGTCTGGGGAGTCAAGAATAGAGTGTGTGACAGGGCCCGGTATCTTGGTCTAGATCTCTCTGATGGTAGATCATAGTTTGGTACAAATCTAAGGGAGTCATAAGCATTGTTAGGATAATCTAAATCTAGAGTTTTGGCCTCTGGTGATGAAGGATTCACTAGTTATTAGCATCTAAGTATTAGATTAATAGTTTGACAGGGAAGACAGAATAGGTTGACCTTGAAATTGATCTTGGTTCTGGATGTATGGAAGTTGTTGGTTGGACATGTTGTGATGATCTGTGATAGTAGCCAACTTGATTAATGATTTGAGAGTGCAAGTTTTGGTCCGCACTACAAGTGTACATGAATTTAGCTGACAGAGCAGAATTTTCAATAAAGTTCTAAGTGTTCTTGAAGCTGACTGAAAAGTGGTTGAAGATTAGGATGTAGATATATATAGCTGATGGATTTGAATGAAATTGGGTTGTGTGTGTTGCAAATATGGAGTAAATGTGAAAGGAGTAGAGATCTAAGATTCAAATGAAGGTAGAGTAGTAAATAGGGTAGAGTGAAGATGAAATGTGTAAGATCAGTGTTTTATGCTTAACTAGAACTGAATTCATACATTAGTAGATGCTTCTCATCAGTTCAAAATCTCTTTATTTTTTTGTAATCATTTGTAGGTAGTGAGTCTCTATTTGAGTAGTGAGCTCTAGGCAGTGAGCTCGAATGCATGTGCATTCTCATTTGTAAAAATACTTTTAACAGGGTATTATTTTTTTGTGGGTTAACCCCCACTGTATTTTTTCCCTTAATCAGGTTTCCACATTAAAAATCTTGGTGTCATGTGTATTATTGTGCTCCTGCTCTTACACTTATGATTGTTGTTTTCATGGTTAAGTTATTGATTTTTTGTTAAGTGGTAAAAGAAAAAATTAACTGTAGAAAGTATTAAAGTTTTGGGACAACTGATTCACCCCCTCATCTCATTTGTCTATCCTATTTCCAACAATTGGTATCAAAGCAAGGTTCCTTTGAGAAGCCTAACAGCTTAAGGAAAGATCTTGGAAGGAGTTTTAATGGGTTCACTCAAAGATCAACTTCAGTTGGCCCTAAAAGATCTTGTTCAGTCTAAAGTAGAAATTAGTAATTTGAGAAGTGAACTTAAAGATGTTGATTATACAATTGAAATGTTAAAAGATAAATTAAAGAAATCTATGGAAAGGAAAAAGGAGCTACTTCTACAGTTATCCAGTTTAACTAAAGAAAATGGCATGAATGAAGCTTTGGAAGAAAAGATAAGGCAATGTGAGAAGATGTCAAAAGAAGTTGATGTTATGAAAATTGAGATGGAATCTAGGGTAATGAGGCTAACCAAAGAAATTGAGCAAAGGAAGAAGATTGAAGAAGACTTGAATCAAACTCTAAAAGAAAGAACTGATGAATGCTATAGATTAGATAGTATAGCTGGCCATCTAAATTCTGATCTACAAGAGAGCAAAGACAATGAAAGAGATCTTGAAAGACAAATTGTCATTCTCAGACATGACCTAGAAGTTGCAAATGAATACAAAGAGAAGTTCAAGATAAGTTTAGCTAAACTTGAAGCAATACTTGAGGGTCAAAAAAAGGCTGATGACAAGCATGGTCTTGGATATGAGAAAGGTGAAAGCTCTAGATCTAGACAAAGAAACTCTCAACCAAGGAATGAGAGAAACAAGCCTAGAAGACCTCCGATAAGACAACCTAATGTTCAAAGGTATCCATCTTTCAATGGAAATTGTTTCAAGTGCAATAAATTTGGTCATAAAGCCACTCAATGTAGATGTAGAGTAAATCAAAATAATCCATCCTTCTCTGGATAGTGCTTCAATTGCAAGAGGTATGGTCATAAATCCAATGAATGCAGAAGTATGATAATGAATAACTCATCAAATAGAGGAAATAAGAATTCTTTCAATGGAAAATGCTTTGCATGCAATAGTTTTGGACATATGGCCATTTAGTGCAAATCAAGAGGAAATCAATCAAATGGGCAAAGAAATGTTGTGTGCTTCAATTGTAACCGATCCAGTCATTTTACAAGATTATGCAGAAGTATGATTAATGAAAGAAGGGGTCTAGTAAACAAAAAATTGGATGAGTAGAAACAGGACAAAGACAAAAGAAAAATTGATGAGAATGAGATCTAGAATGAAATGAGCAAGACATGGTTCAAGAAAACAATTGTGAACCATAGTAATGGGTTCGCACTGGAATCTGGTGCTGATAATTCCTCCAGTAATTAAATCAGGAGCTCTAGCTTAGGGGGAGCTACATTGAACATGAAATTCCCCCAGTTAGTAAGTGGGTGCCTAGATATGGCATAATGAGTGAAGATATTTTGAATTGTTTCAGATCTTTTGGAAGGATTTCTAGAAGAAAAGATGTTAATATGAAAACTTGTGGAGTAATTCATGAAGAATAGTTCAAGAAATAGAGTAACTAGATGAAGTTAGGGCACCGCATTTATTACAATGCAAAATTAGTTTTTGCAGAGGATAAAAGGTCACTTGGTCATGCATTTGAATCACTTTTCATTCGAAGGAAACAATAAGAAGTGCATATGAGCTACAAATCTAGAAACTAAAGCATGAAGAGCGAATTCAATCGGTAATTGATCAACTCTAACCCCACAAAAGAAAAAGGTACTTCTCTATAAAATGTTGAATCTAAAATTTGTTGAGATGGCTACACCTCTAGTTGTTAATGTAACTGAAAGGCCCTGACCAATATTTAAGAAGCATCCATACAAATCAGTTGAAGTTGAACCATTAAGTACATTTTCTAGAGTTCCATATGGCATACTACATGTTGAGGATATTAGGGCATACATCCACTATAACAAGGATGAATTTGGAAACCTAAAACTCTTGGATTTGTTTAACAACTACTTAAGGGATGATAGCCATAAATTGAAACTAGAATACAAAGCCCTAGAAAGTAAACATTTTTTGCAAGTCATTAGGTTTCTAATATTTGATGAGAATGAATGGGTTCGATACATCTTGAGATGAATACATGATGAGTTCATATGGCTCTTGAAACCATTTAAGATTACAAAGGATGTTATCAAGATTATAACTGGGTTAAATTCATCTGGTGGATTACCCATGCTGAAAGTCATGAAAAACCAAACAGTGACTGATGCTACCAGTGCCAAGTTTGACAGAAGGGTAATGACCATCAATGATATCATAGAGCCAGATGTTAAATTTGCCTCCATGGTGATTGGGTACAAGATTTACTACTCCAACAGGGAAAATTTTGTCTTCAGAACTGCAATATATGTAGCCTATCAAATGTTAAAGGAGAATGTTGATTATGATCTTTGTGAACTACTACAAAATCAGTTGATTGAGAATCTAAAAAAAATAAAGAAAGATAAGAAAAATTCCTTCAAGTATGGTTCCTTGATTATATGTTTGTTCTTTTATTTTATGAATGAAATTCCTAGAGTTCAAGGTGTGCACTGGACAAATGACAGACCAGATGCATGGCAAATAAGGGATCATCTACTCAGCCTTGGTGATTCCCATGTTGATAACTGAGAGAGGGGGGTGAATCAGTTATCTTAAATATTTGACTTCCAGACCTTCTTTTTAATTAGTGCAGAATCAGATCATACAAGCATACATAATAATGAAAGTAGAAATAACTTCAGTACACATGACACAATGATTTTTACATGGAAAACCTAGTTAAGAGAAAAACCACGGGGTGATTAACCCAAGATTTTATTCTCTATTAAAAGAATAGGATAGTTCAAAATGGCACTTGCCAATTAGGGCTCACTGCCCAAGCACACTGCTCACAAGAGGCTCACTGCCTACAAGAGACTCACTATCTACAAGATACAAGAAGGTAACACTTTACTTGAACTGATGAGAAGCATCTATACATGTAGAGGTTCAGTTCTGGTTAAGCTCAATATACTGATCTACTACACTTCATTCTTACTCTCCTTAGGTGTTGTTGTCCTATTACATTTTGGACCTGTCTTACTGCCTTCACACTGCACTTCTTCTTTTCTTCACACACTACCACACACAACACACACCTTCATATCCAAATCCATCTGGTATATATATCTACACAAGTAATTTCAATAGTTTTCTAGTCAGCATCCAGAATATTCAATATTATCCCAAACTTTGGTCTGTTGGCTGAATCCTTGCATACCAAGTAATGCGGATCAAGGATATACTTGTAGAAGTCACTAATCATGTCGGACAATCATGAATGATACCTCAAGAAACTTAATCACCAACAAAATCTCATCTGGATTTAGGTCTGATGCTCTGTCGGTCAATTCTTCCTCTGTCTACTCTGCCAAACAGGAACCCAACAGTTAAGTGCTCATATCTTTTCACTCTTCTATTACCAAAGGCTAAATACTTGGAATCTATCAGTCAAAGTACTCCTCTTTTCTTCCCCAAGTTTGCACTTCACTGAGATACTTCCTCTGAGAGATCCAGACCTGACTGTCGGACCTTGCTGACTGCTCTGTTCTTGCTTACCAGACCACAACACTTCTTCAATCTGACTTTCGGTAAAGACACATCATATCCTGTGGATGTGTGGGATTAACTTTGTTGCCATCAATGACAACATTCATGAATCCATATAGTGTCTCTTGCCAACAATCTCCCCCTTTGGCATTGATGGCAACACTTAGTGAAAAATGACTAAGTGTCACACTATACTCCCCCTTGGCTGATGCTCTATTTTTATATACATTTTCTAGAGATCCCCCTTAGCTGGATTCCTCATTTTTCACTACTTCTCACTCCCCCTTTAACATCAATGGCAAAGGGTGGGGTCCACACACCAAAATTTTCAAAACTCAATCTATACTTAGTCGCATAAGTATATCATCCGGTTGTACTCTACAGATACTTTAGTATATCTGCAAAAGTATTTTTCAATTGTATGACTTCGGTTGCCCAACTCAGCTTCATCCTATCCAAAATTTATATGTGACCACTCAACAGGAATGCAAAAGCTTCTACCCTGTTTAGATCTGTCAGATCATTGGTCTTGGCTGTGGTTTGAGCATCACTTAGGGCCTCATGCATGGCCTCCAACTTAGGGATAATTATTCTTCTAAGTTCATTCAACCTACTGATTCTATTTTTCTTTTCTTTCTCAAGATTCTTAATTTCATTCAAGACTGCAATAGTCTGACCTTCTTGATTTACTATGATGAGGTAAGTGGATCAAAATTTTGAGAAATTTTTGTTAGTTTGTTCTCCTGTTCTTTCATTTTCTTCTCAATCTACATTGTTGCTTTGGACCATAATAGACAAAATTTATACATTTCCCCACCATCTTTAAGAGCATTTTCTAAGCTCTTTATCCCTATATCCATATTTCTTCTATCATTGGATATTAGACTTTGTACTTTAGAGAATCTCTTTTCTAAAAATTCTTTCCAGACCTTTTCCTTAGTTGATTTCTCTAAAGACTCAAAATGAGTGCTGACATAATTAACAAGAGACTTGAGATTACCGGATGAGGAAGCTGTGGAATCCTTCTGAAAGGATAGCATGATCTTTTCAAGTACACCGGATGCAGCTTCTATAAGTTCACAGTCTTCCATGTGAGACTTCAAAAGTTTTTCTTTTGCCTTTGCTTGAGTGAAGGATGCTAGCTTCATGGTTTGAACCGGGGAGAGGGAATCAAAATTGAATGGACCTTGAAGAAGTTCTGGTTCATCAAATTCCATCATTTCTTTAGTTAAGAATTCCTTGACAGTTTCTGCAGTTTCTCTTTCTAGAGACAGAGTTTTCTTTTTTTCTGCACTGTCACTTGTGTCTTTCTCAGCTTGACCTTCTTCTCTTCCCTTCACTTTTTCTTTTTCTTCTATTCTTTCTTCTCCTTTGGATCCGGAGATTATAGGGGAAACTGGAGGGGTGATGTTTGTTTGTTCATGGGCCTCCTCTTCCGGAGCAAAGGATTCTAAGTCCTTATCTTTTTCTTCACCAGTGTCCTTTACCTCTTTTGCTACTATCTCAGTAGATTCTTCTTCAACATTTGTAGCTGAGGGATCAACTCCCAAGTCCTCTATAATAGGAATGTTGAATCTTTTGTATGCATTCTGAAGGATCTCTTCTATCTCTTTTGCTACTTTGTCAGTTTCTCCAAGCATAAGCTGATTAATTCTAGCTTTGCTCCAGAACTCATCCTTACAATCTTTGAAGATCATATTCTTTTGCTATGGAGTGATGGAGGGATAGAGCTGAATGGCTATCTATTCCCGGATCTCAAGATCTTTTGCCATAGAATTATTCTTTCTTATTTCTAACTCTTTCTCTAGGCTTTTGGGAATAAGAGATATAATTTCAATAAAAGCCTTATTGTAGATATTCAAATACCTGACTGCAGCTTCTTGCAAGATCTTTTGGTCAGCTTCATTATAATCATCATAGAATTCAGCCATTGGTTGAAGGTTTCCATCCACAGTAACTGATTTGACGACATCATCTAAGGACAGAGTGGGTTTTTCAACAAACTCTTCTACCTCTACCTCCTTATCTTTACCAAATACTTTCTTCTTCTTCATCATCTTCTTCATCTTTCTGGCTTGTATAAGATCTTGTTGCCTTTTTCTTTGTTCTCTTTTCTCCTTTACCGGATGATTTTGCTTCCAATTTTGATGCTTTTGAGCTCTTAGGTGTAGAGCTCTTAGAGGATCTGGTCTGGGAGGGGGCTTCTACCAGAGCACTTTCTTTTTCTGCCTCTTTCCTCTCTTTTTCTTCCCTTTCCATCTTTTCTCTGTTAGCATCAAGCACCTCTTTTGAGATGCCATAACTTTTGGCAACATTCTCTACTTCTTTTCTCACTTTTCTCTTCATCTCTGGTTGCCTTAGTTCCACATGAATCTTCACACTTAATTCCTCAAAGGTTCCAAACCTTTCTACCTTGGGATCCTTTGGCTGACTTAGCATGTGCTGAACATGCAGTTCAACAATTTTCTCATCCACTTCATACCCCATTGGCATGATCCAAACTGTCCTTGGCTCCACTGCCTCCATTAGGCATTGATCAGTCTCTACCATAAAGCATACTGTGTCTTTATACTTTTCAACTAGAGATTGGGGAATTCTCTCTCTAGCTTGCATCATGTTTTGGAAGTTCTTGAAGAAACCCCAGAGAGCTTTGTTTTGTGCTTTGTCATCACCAAGTCCATGCAAATAGTCCCTGATTTGTATGGCAACCAGTCTATCATTTTGCCACATCCAGCCACTGGCTCCGGGAAGCTCATTCATGAAGTAAAAGAAAAAACACAATATTAACCCACCATACTTAAATGAATTCTTTTTATCATTCTTTATTCTCTACAGATTCTCTAATAATTGATTCAAGAGAAGCTCACAAAGGTCATAGCCTATATTGTTTCTTAGCATTTCATAGGCAATGTAAATTGCAGTTCCAGGTACTAAATTTTCCCTGCTGGAATGATATATCTTGTAACCAACTATCATGGAGGCAAACTTGATATCCGGATCAGTGATGTCTTCTATTATCATTGCTCTTTTGTCAAACCTTGATCCGATTGCTTCACTCACTACCTGATTCTTGATTGACTTGAGAGCAGGTATCCTGCCAGATGAGTGTAATCCGGTAACTACCATATGGCATCTTTTGTGATCTTGAATGGTCCATTCAACCACATGAAGTTGTCATGTATTCTGCTCAAGACATACCAGACCATTCTTCCTCAGCAAAACAAGGGAAATGTATACACTGTGCAAAGTGCTTGTCCCGGAGGGCCTTGTATTGGGGTTTGAGCTCAAATGATTCATCTATTAGTTGTTTGTGGTAGATCCCTCAATTTGAATTCACCGAATTCTTCAATGTTTGCATGAATATATGCCCTAACATCTTCAACATGCAAAACTCCATGCGGAATGCTAGAAAATGCACCTAAAGGATCCACTTCTAAGGATTTGTAAGGATGTCTTTTAAATTTAGGTCGCGGCTTATCAGAAATCCTTACAACATTTGGTGTGGCCATCTTGCAAAGGATTCAGAAATGGATTTCAAGAGCGGAAAATACCTCTTATGCCTTTAGGGTTCATTGAATGAGCTGAAAAGATCACCAATTGACTTGAATTCTACGATTGATCCTTGAGAGAGATGAAGCAAACTTGTTTGTAGAGCTCTTTTCCTCTTCTTCTCGAGTGTAAATGTGTAAATGACAAGCGAATGAACCCTTATATTTCTGTGCAAACCTTAATTCTTCATTGTAATAAATGCGCAACTCAGGTTATTCCAGATACCTTGTTTTCCTTGTTCAGAGAGGGAGAAACTTATCCGGATCATTGTGAAGCACTTAGGATTGATGTTAGAGATGAATCATAATGACTACCTTTTCCTCAGATCATCCCATTGATCTGCAGATCAAGATGTTCTAATTTAGAATCATACCGAACTGAACTGTGAAAAACCTAGTTTTACCAGAAGACTGTTAAACTGGATAAATATGAAGGGATTAGACTCTTTAAATCTTCTTGCGGATCTTCCAAATCTTTACCATGGATTATTTAGGTGTTTCTCTAAAAACCCTTTGATCCACAACCTTTCATGTGCCAATTTCAGACACCAATTGACTGGCTGGGGGAATTGGTTTTTCTTTTGTTACTCCCCCTGAGACAGAGCCCATCTACTCAATTTCTGAAAGGAGTATCAGCACCAGATTTTGGTGCGGATCCATTCCCAACATTATCTACACTTTTCTTCACCCAAATCTTGTTCATCTCACTTTGAACTTCATCCGCATTCACTTTTCTTTTTCCTTTGTCTTGATTCTAATTATGATGCACCGGACCCCTTTTGTCCTGATTCTTGCTTCTACAAAATTTGGCAATATGACCGGATCTATTGCAATTGTAGAAAACAACATTTCTTTGCATATTTGATTGATATTCTCTTGATCCACATTGATTAGCCATATGTCCCATTCTATTGCATGCAAAGCATCTACCATTGAATGAATTGCTCATTTGCAAACATCTACACTCATGGGATTTGTGACCATACCTTTTGCAATTGAAACACTATCTAGAGAAGGATGTAATAGTCTGATTCATTCTTCTTCTACACTGATTTGCTTTATGACCAAAGTTATTATAGTTTTGGCAGTATCCATTGAAAGATGGATATCTTTGAGCATTTGGTTGCCTTACCAGAGGTCTTCTAGGCCTGTTTCTTGGATTTTCTGATCTGGAGTTCTTCTGACCGGATCCAGAGCTTTCACCTTTTTCATACCCCAAGCCACGCTTGTCATCTACCCCCTTTTGGTTTTCAAGAAGAACTTCAAGTTGAGCAGAGCTTATCTTGAATTTCTCTTTATATTCATTTGTTGTTTGAAGATCCCTTTTGAGAGTGTCAATTTGATTCTCAAGTTGTTCTTCTTTTTCTTTAGCTTCTTCAAGATCAGATTCTAGATGCCTGATTATTCTATCCATATTGTGGCAGTCTTTAGATTTTTCCTTAATAGATTATCTTAGGTTATCCTCAATTTTTCTTTTCTCTTCAATTTCTTGGGTGAATTTCATAACTCCTGATTCTATTTCATGTCTTCCATAATGATCTATTTTGATAACTTTTCACATAGCTTGGTTTTCTCCTTCAAATCTTCATTTGTATCATTGGCTTCACCTTGTCCTGCCAATTGCTGAAGTAGATCCTTTCTCTTTTTCATAGAGAGACTCAGTTTCCCTCTTAGTTAACTTATGAAATCATCAGCCTATTTGAGTCTTTCCTTCAATTCATTGACTTCAAAATTAGATTGCTTAAGATCATCTAGGGCAGATTGAATTTGTTGCCTCATACCATACACATCCATTTGAATTCCTAGATCTTCCTCAAGATGTTAGGCTCTGTTTGGAGGAACTTGACTCTGATACCAATTATTGATAACTGAGAGGGGGGGTGAATTAGTTATCTTAAATATTTGACTTCCAGACCTTCTTTTTAATTAGTGCAGAATCAGATCATACAAGCATACATAATAATGAAAGTAGAAATAACTTCAGTACACATGACACAATGATTTTAATGTGGAAAACCTGGTTAAGGGAAAAACCATAGGTTGATTAACCCAAGATTTTATTCTCTGTTAAAAGAATAGGATAGTTCAAAATGGCACTTGCCAATTAGGGCTCACTACTTGAGCACACTGCTCATAAGAGGCTCATTGCCTACAAGAGACTCACTGTCTACAAGATACAAGAAGGTAACACTTTACTTGAACTAATGAGAAGCATCTATACATGCAGAGGTTCAGTTCTGATTAAGCTCAATATACTAATCTGCTACACTTCATTCTTACTCTCCTTAGGTGTTGCTGTCCTATTACATTCTGGACCTATCTTACTACCTTCACATTGCACTTCTACTGTTCTTCGCACACTACCACACACAACACACACCTTCAGATCTAAATCCATTTGGTATATATATCCACACAAGTGATTTCAACACTTTTCTAGTCAGCATTCGGAATAGTCAATATTATCCCAAACTCTGGTCTGTCAGCTGAATCCTTGCATACCAAGTAATGCGGATCAAGGATATGCTTGTAGAAGTCATTAATCATGTCGGTCAATCATGAATGATACCTCAAGAAACTTAATCACCAACAATATCTCATCTGGATTTAGGTCTGATGCTCTGCCAGTCAATTCTTCCTCTGTCTACTCTGCCAAACAGGAACCCAACAGTCAAGTGCTCATATCTTTTCACTCTTCTATTACCGGAGGCTAAATACTTGGAATCTATCAGTCAAAGTATTCCTCTTTTCTTCCCCAAATATGCACTTCACTGAGACACTTCCTCTGAGAGATCCGGACCTAACTGTCAGACCTTTCTAACTACTTTGTTCTTGCTTACCGGACCACAACACTTCTTCAATCTGACTTCTGGTAAAGACACATCATGTCCTACAGATGTGTGGGATTAACTTTGTTGCCATCAATGACAACATTCATGAATCCATATAGTGTCTCTTGCCAACATCCCAAAATCAGAAGACAATCATTTGGGGTTACTCCAAAAACTTTCAAAGTATGATGCATGCAAGAGAAAGAATCCCTAAGTTAGTTGTGGAGAAATATGAGAATGAAATATGCTTTATGGTTGACACTGATTAGTGCTTGATGGAGGCTATGGATCCCAGAACCATATGGATTATGCTAATGGGATATGAGGTTGATGAGAAAGTTTTGAAAATGTATGCTCAACATTTCCTGAGCAAATCAAAAGACACATCTGTGGAAAGGTTTGGAACATACAAGGAGCTAAGTCTAAAGTTACATGTGGAGCTTAGACAACCAGAGACCAAAAGGAAAGTGCAGAGGCAAGTTGAAAGGTATGCTAAGAGCATTGGCCTAACAAAGGAGGTAGTGAAGCAAAATAGAGAAAGAACTGAAAAGGCTGAAAGAGAAAAATAGGACAAGAAACAAGAAGATGCTCCAGTGGAATCATCCTCCACTTCAAGGAAAACAAGAAGCTCTATAACTATCTTAGAACAATCCAAGTCTATTCCCATTAAGACACCGGAAGCCACACCATCTAGTGAAGGAGGAAAGAGGAAGAAAATCAAGGCCACAAGAGCCTACAAGAGCACAAAAGGTGATGAGGAAACAGAAACAGATGAAGAATTTAAAGAGATAAGATTAAAGAAAGGCAATACTTCAAAGGCCTTTGAGAACCAACTCTCTAGAAGCAAAAAGTCAAGTAAAAGGCAAGAGACTAGTAAGGTTGCTATGACTGTTGATCAAATTGTAAAATCAATTACTATTCATAGGAGTCTAAAGCCTATCAAAATATATTATGATAGTTTTGATGAATCAAATAAGAAATTCTTAGAGGATGCCACCATCCTATACTTGATAAACTCAATAGAGCTCTATTGGAAATTTTGCAAGAAATTCCCAAAAGTTTAAGGAAAATACTAGAAACGAGGAAGGAGGCTGCGAAGGACAAAGACATAGAACTCAAAGAATATGTTCTTTCCACCTTGTGTCAATTAATGACCATAAGAGAAGATGATAAAATCCTCAACGAAGTTAAGGAGAAATTCAAAAGCAAGATCTAGATGAACAAGTTAATGCTTGGTGTAACTGAGGAAAGTGTAAAGGAAACAAAAGAAATTTTGAGAAAAGCCCTTGACAAAGATAAATACTATATTGTTCTAGAGGAACAAGAAGCTCGAGAAGAAGAGACTAAAAAAGGAAATGATGACCAAGGTAATACTCTAGATCTTCCAGAGAAAACCTATGAGGAGACAGATGATGGAATTGATTCATCAATTCCAGTTGTTGAAGAAGTGAACATCAATGAGCAACAAACAAAGATTGATGACTCCTCTATTTCAGGAGAGGAGAAAATAAACAAAGTAGATACAAAGATTTTGGACCAAATTAATGATGCAGGTGATACTCTAACTTCTCCTGACCAATTAGAAAAGGAAGATAATGTTGAGAATACTGCTACCACACTAGATCCTCCAAAATAGATTTTAGATGGTTAGAACAGAGGAGAGAATCCCACTATAGATGATACAGAAAAAGGTGAAGTAGAGAAAGAGAAAGAAGAGAGTAAGGATGAGAAAATAGAAGAAGATGGTGCAAATGTTGAAGTACCCAAACAAGATAGTCTAGAGAAAACCCAAGAAGAGGAAAGTGTTCCAAAAATTGTCGCAAGACACTACAGATGTAGTGAAAAGTCTTCTAGATAAAGAGATGCTTGAGTTTGATGAACCTAAATTACTTCAAGGACCAATTAATCTAGATAAAATCCTCAAGGAAGTTAAGGAGAAATTCAAAAGCAAGATCTAGATGAACAAGTTAATGCTTGGTGAAACTGAGGAAAGTGTAAAGGAAACAAAAGAAATTTTGAGAAAAGCCCTTGACAAAGATAAATACTATATTGTTCTAGAGGAACAAGAAGCTCGAGAAGAAGAGACTGAAAAAGGAAATGATGACCAAGGTAATACTCTAGATCTTCCAGAGAAAACCTATGAGGAGACAGATGATGGAATTGATTCATCAATTCCAGTTGTTGAAGAAGTGAACATCAATGAGAAACAAACAAAGATTGATGACTCCTCTATTTCAGGAGAGGAGAAAATAAACAAAGTAGATACAAAGATTTTGGACCAAATTGATGATGCAGGTGATACTCTAACTCCTCCTGACCAATTAGAAAAGGAAGATAATGTTGAGAATACTGCTACCACACTAGATCCTCCAAAATAGATTTTAGATGGTTAGAACAGAGGAGAGAATCCCACTATAGATGATACAGAAAAAGGTGAAGTAGAGAAAGAGAAAGAAGAGAGTAAGGATGAGAAAATAGAAGAAGATGGTGCAAATGTTGAAGTACCCAAACAAGATAGTCTAGAGAAAACCCAAGAAGAGGAAAGTGTTCCAAAAATTGTCGCAAGACACTACAGATGTAGTGAAAAGTCTTCTAGATAAAGAGATGCTTGAGTTTGATGAACCTAAATTACTTCAAGGACCAATTAATCTAGATAAAATCCTCAAGGAAGTTAAGGAGAAATTCAAAAGCAAGATCTAAATGAACAAGTTAATGCTTGGTGAAACTGAGGAAAGTGTAAAGGAAACAAAAGAAATTTTGAGAAAAGCCCTTGACAAAGATAAATACTATATTGTTCTAGAGGAACAAGAAGCTCGAGAAGAAGAGACTGAAAAAGGAAATGATGACCAAGGTAATACTCTAGATCTTCCAGAGCAAACCTATGAGGAGACAGATGATGGAATTGATTCATCAATTCCAGTTGTTGAAGAAGTGAACATCAATGAGCAACAAACAAAGATTGATGACTCCTCTATTTCAGGAGAGGAGAAAATAAACAAAGTAGATACAAAGATTTTGGACCAAATTGATGATGCAGGTGATACTCTAACTCCTCCTGACCAATTAGAAAAGGAAGATAATGTTGAGAATACTGCTACCACACTAGATCCTCCAAAATAGATTTTAGATGGTTAGAACAGAGGAGAGAATCCCACTATAGATGATACAGAAAAAGGTGAAGTAGAGAAAGAGAAAGAAGAGACTAAGGATGAGAAAATAGAAGAAGATGGTGCAAATGTTGAAGTACCCAAACAAGATAGTCTAGAGAAAACCCAAGAAGAGGAAAGTGTTCCAAAAATTGTCGCAAGACACTACAGATGTAGTGAAAAGTCTTCTAGATAAAGAGATGCTTGAGTTTGATGAACCTAAATTACTTCAAGGACCAATTAATCTAGATAAAATCCTCAAGGAATTTAAGGAGAAATTCAAAAGCAAGATCTAAATGAACAAGTTAATGCTTGGTGAAACTGAGGAAAGTGTAAAGGAAACAAAAGAAATTTTGAGAAAAGCCCTTGACAAAGATAAATACTATATTGTTCTAGAGGAACAAGAAGCTCGAGAAGAAGAGACTGAAAAAGGAAATGATGACCAAGGTAATACTCTAGATCTTCCAGAGCAAACCTATGAGGAGACAGATGATGGAATTGATTCATCAATTCCAGTTGTTGAAGAAGTGAACATCAATGAGCAACAAACAAAGATTGATGACTCCTCTATTTCAAGAGAGGAGAAAATAAACAAAGTAGATACAAAGATTTTGGACCAAATTGATGATGCAGGTGATACTCTAACTCCTCCTAACCAATTAGAAAAGGAAGATAATGTTGAGAATACTGCTACCACACTAGATCCTCCAAAATAGATTTTAGATCGTTAGAACAGAGGAGAGAATCCCACTATAGATGATACAGAAAAAGGTGAAGTAGAGAAAGAGAAAGAAGAGAGTAAGGATGAGAAAATAGAAGAAGATGGTGCAAATGTTGAAGTACCCAAACAAGATAGTGTTGGATCTAGGGCTTACAACTGAGAGGGGGGGTGAATCAGTTGTATAAAACTTCTTGTTCTTTCAAACACTTGATTCTTGGTTGTTAGTTAACAGCATATCAATTAATCTTCCATGAAAGCATTATACATAAACACAAGAGCAGATAAACATCAACACATTGAACACCAAGATTTTGACATGGAAAACCCGGTTAAGGGAAAAACCACGGGGTGATTAACCCAAGAATTATTCTCTGTTAGGAGAATAAGAAAAAGAATGGCACTTGCCAATTAGGGCTCACTGCCCGAGCACACTGCTCACAAAGAGGCCCACTGCCTACAAGGAGACACACTGTCTACAAAGTGATAAGAATCACAGTCTTGAACTGAAGAATGACATCTCTACCATGTCCGGATCAGTTCCATTTAAGCCCAAAAACTTCTGTTCTGCCTTTCGCACTTCTCTTCACTATGCCACACTCATCCACACAATCCACACTTTGAAATGAACTCACAAACCGTTATTTATACAAGACATCGACTTAGGAACAAACATCTAAGTCAGCAAACAACCATAAGAGTATCCGCAAGATGAATAACACATCCGGTCGGCCACCACAAGAACATTCGCAGGATGAACAACTCATCCGGTCGGCTAAACAGAGCAAGAACTTCATCCGGAAGAATAACTTCAATTCCGGGCTCTACTATCAATGCGGATCAACAACATAACCTCAACACGATCCAGAAAACTTCACAAGCCTGCCTGAATGACCGGATACATCCGCACGTCCTTTGCTTGCTGGAATCTCTTGTCTTCCTCATCCGGAACTTCAAGAACACAGTCTGTCGCCATTGTAGAAGGTACTTCCGGACCTTCAAATCATACATTATCAATGCGGACCAACAACACAACCTCAACATGATCCAAGAACCTTCACAAGCCTGCCTGAATGACCAGGTACGTCCGCATTTCCTTTACTTACTGAAATCTCTTATCCTCCTTATCCGGAGCTTCAAGAACACAGTCTGTCGCCACTGTCATAATGCAAGAGGTACTTCCGGACCTCCAAATCATACACAGCTCGAGATGGCACATCACAAGGACATCCCAAACACTCTTTCCAATCCGCAGAGTAGGATTGTACAATTCCGGACCTCACCGGACCTTTCTGTGATCCTCTGTCACCTCTAAGCACTTGCCGGAACCGGTTCCACACAGACAGCCATAACTTCTTCAGGTCTTCATGCGGACCTCTGAAAAATTGACTGAAGCATCTCAAGACTCATATCTACAAACCCTTTAATCTGCATCCTCCGGTTCTCAACCTATCCAATATATTTGCCTTCTTCTCATCACTGTTCTTCACTGTTCCTGACTGAGGCTAATTTTCTCAATATCCTCAACACACAGCTCATCCAATCCTTCTTGTCAATGTAATATGAGTATGTTGACATCAATGACAACACTGGTTCACCTCATACTTGCAACAATCTCCCCCTTTGTCATTGATGGCAACATATGATGTGAAAAACCATCAAGACAAGAACTTCTCCTTTCTGTCACAGCTCCCCCTATCAACAACAACTTTTCACATGTCTTCTCTTCCTTTACTGCTCCCCCTTTGATCATTAACCACTTGTTTTTCACATGTCTTCTCTCCCCCTTTGACATCAATGGCAAAGGGCTCATACTTGCAATTCTAATACATCAGAATCATACCAGCTGCTCCCCCTTAGTAGCAGCTCCCCATCATCAATCCGGATCACAAGATATGACTGTGATATCCACCGGACTGATGCACATCAGTGCATCCTAGTTCATCACCGGAGGGGCCATGACCCCTAACTTCTCCCGGAGATATTCAAAAGAGTCCTTGGGAAGAGGTTTTGTAAAGATATCTGCAATCTGATCCTTGGAGGGAACATACTCCAATCTGACTTCTTCCTTGTTTACTTGTTCTCTCAAAAAGTGAAACTTGATAGATATGTGCTTAGTCTTAGAATGCAATACCGGATTCTTAGAAATATTAATTGCACTTGAATTATCACAGAAAATTGTGATAAGCTCCTCATATTCAACTTTAATGTCTCTTAGCATCTGCTTCATCCATAAAATTTGAGTGCAACTACCTGCTGCTGCAATGTATTCTGCTTCAGTTGTAGATAGAGATATTGCATCTTGTTTCTTGCTTAACCAAGAAACCAATCTCTTCCCCAAAAAGAATGCTCCACCACTAGTGCTCTTCCGGTCATCCACATCTCCTGCCCAATCTACATCTGTGTAAGCATGAAGAGAGAAATCTGGATCTCTAGGGTACCATAGACCATACTCAACTGTTCCTTTCAAGTACCTAAAAATTCTTTTGATTGCCATGACATGAGATTCTCTAGGATCAGCGTGGAATCTTGCCACAAGACCAACAGCCTGCATTATATCTGGTCTAGTTTGAGTGAGATACAACAATCCACCAATCATTGATCTATACTTTGTCTGATCTGCCTTTGGAGAATCATCATCTTTGCTTAACTTACATCCGGTTGCCATAGGAGTGTTCATAGGCTTTGAGTCTTCCATACCAAATTTCCTTAACAATTCTTTCACATATTTGGTCTGAGAAATGAAGATCCCTTCTTTTGTTTGAGTAATTTGCAGACCCAAGAAGAAATTCATTTCACCAAGCATAGACATTTCAAACTCACTTTTCATCTGATTTGCAAAAGTTTTGCACATACTATCTCTTCCTCCAAAAATGATATCATCCACAAACACTTCAACAATCAAAATGTTTTCATGATCAATTTTGAAATATAAGTTACTGTCAGCAGTACCTTTGTTGAATCCAATCTGCACAAGATGCTTATCCAACCTTTCATACCAAGCTCTTGGGGCTTGCTTCAATCCATACAAAGCTTTCTTCAACTTGCAGACCATATCATCATTATCAGACAATTGAAATCCATCCAGTTGTTCAATGTAGACTTCTTCTTCCAGATCACCATTTAGGAAGGCAGACTTGACATCCATCTGATATACCTTGAAGTCTTTGAAGGCAGCAAATGCAAGAAGTAATCTGACTGCTTCAATTCTTGCCACCGGAGCAAAAGTCTCTTCAAAGTCAATTCCTTCTATTTGAGAGTACCCTTTGCAGACCAATCTAGCTTTGTTTCTGATTACTTCACCAGCTTCATTTAGTTTGTTCCGAAAGACCCACTTAGTTCCAATTACATTCCTGTCTCTAGGTCTGGGAACAAGATCCCAAGTATGATTTTTCTCAATTTGCATCAATTCATCTTCCATTGCTTTGGTCCAGTTTTCATCATTGCAGTCTTCATTTATTGTTTTAGGTTCAATCTTTGAAATCAAACAACATTCATCCTGATTTTGAGTAACATTCCTTCTAGTTTGTACACCTTTGCTTCTGTCACCTATGATCTGATCTTCAGAGTGGTTCAGTCTTACATACCTTGGAATTTTGGGAGTATCCTGCACTGCTGCTTCTTGATCAGGCTCATTCAAACCTATCTCTTCTTCCTGATTTACCGGATCAGGCTGACTCTGTCTCACCAGAGAGGATTGAGTTCCTTGAACACTGTCTTGGTCATCTTCATCAAACTCATAAAATCTTGAAGGCTTCTCAATTCCTTCATCAACTTTTACATTGGTGCTTTCTATCATCTTCCTCAATCTCTTATTGTAACACCGGTATGCTTTGCTTTGAGTGGAGTAACCCAAGAAAATTCCTTCATCACTTCTAGCATCAAACTTTCCTAGATCTTCATCTCTTTTAATATAACACTTGCTACCAAATACTCTGAAATATTTCACAGTAGGAGTGATGCCAAACCAGAGTTCATAGGGGGTCTTACCGGTGTTGTTTCTGATTTGAACTCGATTGAGAGTGTAGACTGCAGTGCTGATAGCTTCTTTCCAAAACATTTGAGGAACATTTGCTTCCAACATCATTGTCCTGGCAGCTTCCTGGATGGTCCGGTTCTTTCTCTCAACTACTCCATTCTGCTGTGGAGTCTTAGGAGTAGACAACTGTCTCCTTATACCCTGTTTCTCACAAAAGTCAATGAACTCACCAGATGTAAATTCACCACCTCTATCAGACCTTAGACACTTTAGTTTCAATCCGGTTTGATTCTCTACCATAGCTTTGAAGATTTTGAACTTCTCAAATGCTTCTGATTTTTCTTTTAGAAAGGTAACCCACATCATCCGGGAATGATCATCAATTAACAACATGAAATATCTATCACCTTGCAGACTCTTGATTCTTGTCAGACCACAGAGATCAGTATGTACTAATTCCAACAATCCGGTAGAAGACTGATCTTTGCTTTTGAAAGAGACTCTGCTTTGTTTACCTAACTGACATTCTTTGCACACACTATTTGTAGGTTTCATCAATTTTGGAAGATCTCTTACAGCCTGAGTATTGCTTATCTTGATGATGTTATCAAAATTTACATGACACATTCTTCTATGCCATAACCAACTCTGATCAATTTGAACAAACAAACAACTTTTATTTGAACCAACCAGATGAAAGATATTACCTTTTGTCTGAGTACCGGATGCAATTTCAGTTCCAGAGCTTGTAAAGATTCTGCATTTTCCATTCTTGAACCGGAGATCATAGCCTTTGTCCACTAACTGACCAACACTGAGAAGATTGTGCTTCAATCCTTCAACATATAGTACATTACCTGTTTTGCTCTTTCCATCAAGGAAATAGTTCCCCTACCTCTGATTCTGCCAGCAGAATTATCACCAAACTTTACCATTCCTCCTTCATATCTTTCCAAATCTAAGAACTTATTCTTGTCACCAGCCATATGGTGAGAACATCCACTGTCAATAACCCAATCATCCTTTTCTTCCACTTGAGCAGCCAAAGCTTTTTCAACAACTTTGTGATTGACAGATTCAGAGAGTATTGAATCTTCTTCCTTGATGGCAATAAACACCCACTCATTTCCGGATTTGCTTCCTAGTTCTGATTCATCATCTGTTACTCCTTCATTGTCATCTTCTTCATGAACATAATAGCAATTCTTTTGAAACCTTTGTCTGTTGGTATTAGACCTTGCAGATCTTTCCGGACATCTTGAAGCAAAATGACCAATCTTATTGCAGTTGAAACACTTAAAGGGTAGTTTTCCTTCATACTTACCGGATCCTCTTGGCAGTCTCTTTGCAATGAGGGCTTCAAGTTGAGCTGTTTCTGCTTCTTCTTCTTCCATGTCTCTTCTTGCTTGATCATACCATGACATCTTCCTTGATGAGTTTTCTCCCGGATCAAATCTCTGTTTGCCTTTCACATAGGTACTGGCTTTGAAAGCAGATTCAGTCTTGGGAGGATCATCTCCAAACTCAGTCATTTCAAATGCAGCTAGTTTGCCAGCCAGTTGTTCTCTTGTGACAGTTGTGTGGGCTCTGAATTCATCAATGGCAGCAACCTTGATTTTGTAGGCAGCAGGAAGGGATCTTAGGATTTTGCAGACAATCTCATTTTCATCTAGAGTTCCACCAGCATTTCTAATTCCACATACCAGCTCATTCACTCTTGGCATAAAGGTAGTGATGTTTTCATCATCTCTCATCTTCAATCTTTCAAATTTCCCTTTCAGACTTTGCAACCTTACACTTTGACAAACTCATCTCCTTCATACAGAAGTTCCAGTTTAGTCAGGATCTCATATGCAGTTGGTAGGTCAATAACATTTGAGAGATCTGAGTCATTTAATGCGCTTAGAAGAGCTTCCTTGGTCTGCAGATTGTTTTCTGCTTCTGTGATTTCATTCAGAGTTGTCGGGCCACCTTGTGGAGGTACATATGGTTTTGAGACCATAGCCAAGTATGCTTTTCCCATACATTCCAAGTGACACTTCATGCGACCTTTCCAGAGAGTGAAGTTGGTTCCATCGAACTTCGGACTATCCTTCTTGTATGACGACATCCTGGATCTCCTCAAGCGGTTAAGCTCCTTTCAGAGGAACTTGGCTCTGATACCAATTGTTGGATCTAGGGCTTACAACTGAGAGGGGGGGTGAATCAGTTGTATAAAACTTCTTGTTCTTTCAAACACTTGATTCTTGGTTGTTAGTTAACAGCATATCAATTAATCTTCCATGAAAGCATTATACATAAACACAAGAGCAGATAAACATCAACACATTGAACACCAAGATTTTGACGTGGAAAACCCGGTTAAGGGAAAAACCACGGGGTGATTAACCCAAGAATTATTCTCTGTTAGAAGAATAAGAAAAAGAATGGCACTTGCCAATTAGGGCTCACTGCCCGAGCACACTGCTCACAAAGAGGCCCACTGCCTACAAGGAGACACACTGTCTACAAAGTGATAAGAATCACAGTCTTGAACTGAAGAATGACATCTCTACCATGTCCGGATCAGTTCCATTTAAGCCCAAAAACTTCTGTTCTGCCTTTCGCACTTCTCTTCACTATGCCACACTCATCCACACAATCCACACTTTGAAATGAACTCACAAACCATTATTTATACAAGACATCGACTTAGGAACAAACATCTAAGTCGGCAAACAACCATAAGAGTATCCGCAAGATGAATAACACATCCGGTCGGCCACCACAAGAACATTCGCAAGATGAACAACTCATCCGGTCGGCTAAACAGAGCAAGAACTTCATCCGGAAGAATAACTTCAATTCCGGGCTCTACTATCAATGCGGATCAAAAACACAACCTCAACACGATCCAAAAAACTTCACAAGCCTGCCTGAATGACCGGATACATCCGCACGTCCTTTGCTTGCTGGAATCTCTTGTCTTCCTCATCCGGAACTTCAAGAACACAGTCTGTCGCCATTGTAGAAGGTACTTCCGGACCTTCAAATGATACATTATCAATGCGGACCAACAACACAACCTCAACATGATCCAAGAACCTTCACAAGCCTGCCTGAATGACCAGGTACGTCCGCATTTCCTTTACTTACTGAAATCTCTTATCCTCCTTATCCGGAGCTTCAAGAACACAGTCTGTCGCCACTGTCATAATGCAAGAGGTACTTCCGGACCTCCAAATCATACACAGCTTGAGATGGCACATCACAAGGACATCCCAAACACTCTTTCCAATCCGCAGAGTAGGATTGTACAATTCCGGACCTCACCGGACCTTTCTGTGATCTTCTGTCACCTCTAAGCACTTGCCGGAACCGGTTCCACACAGACAGCCATAACTTCTTCAGGTCTTCATGCGGACCTCTGAAAACTTGACTGAAGCATCTCAAGACTCATATCTGCAAACCCTTTAATCCGCATCCTCCGGTTCTCAACCTATCCAATATATTTGCCTTCTTCTCATCACTGTTCTTCATTGTTCCTGACTGAGGCTAATTTTCTCAATATCCTCAACACACAGCTCATCCAATCCTTCTTGTCAATGTAATATGAGTATGTTGACATCAATGACAACACTGGTTCACCTCATACTTGCAACAGATAGTCTAGAGAAAACCCAAGAAGAGGAAAGTGTTCCAAAAATTGTTGCAAGACACTACAAATGTAGTGAAAAGTCTTCTAGATAAAGAGATGCTTGAGTTTGATGAACCTAAATTACTTCAAGGACCAATTAATCTAGATGCTCTCTCTCAGGTACAAGTGATGAAGATTGCATCCGTCACTCAAGCCAAGGCTAGAGAGAAGTTGTTAAAATCTCACATGGAGGACAATGAACTATTAGGGCTTGCAACCGGAGTCCTAGAAGAGTTAGTGCCAACCTTCCAAAAGAGTCCATCAGATTCCCCCTCTAGTCACCTAAAGAATCTTGTAAATGTTGTAAGTACACATTTTGAATCTTTTGAAAAATATGTGGAAGCGAAAGTTTAGAAGGAATTTTTGGATAAGAAATTTAGTGAAGTAAAGAATCTAATAGGAAATGATAGAATGATACTCAGCATTAGCATAAGAAGTATTCAAAATGCTCTAAATGATGGAAGTGATATGTACAAGTTCTGTCTATCATGGCCTAAAGTTAGTGAGGATATTGAGAAGAAGATAAAGGAGCAAGAACAAAAATTGTCAAATCTTTCTCAAATTTTTGATCCTCTAACAGTTTTGCCTATAAGTTAGGAATGTCAAGTAATTAGCTTGACATATGAGATAAAGAGGCTTGTTAAAGAAAAAGGTAACATTATGAAGAGAATGTGTGAGATCTGGGAATTGATTGCCCCCAAGTTAGAAACCATGTTTAATGACTTATCAGAAGCTCAGACTGCACTTCAGACAAGTAATCCTCCATATCTGACAAAGGCAGAAGCATATGCATTTTTTCTGAGTGGACACATCTCAATTTTGGATTAAATGAAGGGAACATGGGCCTCTGAACTTGTGCAATTGAAAAATAGTTTTGTAGACATTCTCAAGTTCGTGTGAATAGAACTTAATGATTAGCTGTACATATACGACACTATACATAGAATTTTTGGAGAATTTTGGCTTGCGAACCCCACCCTTTGCCATTGATGTCAAAGGGGGAGTGAAGATTAGTGAAAAATGAGGAATCCAAAAAAAGGAGAGCACCAGAAATTAGTGTGAACAATAGTATGGGGAGTTATTCTGACACTTAGTCATTTTTTCACTAAGTGTTGCCATCAATGCCAAAGGGGGGAGATTGTTGGCAAGAGACACTACTAGGCATGATAAGTATTGTCATTGATGGTAACTAAGTCTCTACTACACATCTGCATTGCATATTTTTTCCATACCAAAAATTAGATTGAAGATTTGTCCAAGTCCAGGGAGTCAAGAATAGAGTGTGACAGGGTCCGGTATCTTGGTCCAGATCTCTCCGATGGTAGATCATAGTTTTTCACGGATCTGAGGGAGTCATAAGAATTGTTAGGATAATCTAAGTCTAGATTTTTGGCCTCTGGTGATGAAGGATTCACTAGTTATTAGCATCTGACTATTGGGTTAATAGTTTGACAGAGCAGACAGAAAAAGAATAGGTTGACCTTGAAATTGATCTTGGTTTCGAATGTATGGAAGTTGTTGGTTGGACAAGTTGTGATGATCCATGATAGTAGCTAACCTGATTAATGATATGAGAGTGCAAGTTTTGGTTCATGCTACAAGTGTACATGAATTAGCCGATAGGGAAGAATTTTCAATAAAGTTCTAAGTGTTCTTCAAGCTGATTGAAAAGTGGTTGAAGATCAGGATGCAGATATATATAGCTGATGGATTTGAATGAATTTGGGGTGTGTGTGTGTGTCGTGAATATGGAGTAAATGCAAAAGGAGCATAGATCTAAGATTCAGATGAAGGCAAAGCAGTAAACAGGGTAGAGTGAAGATGAAATGTGTAAGATCGGTGTTTTATGCTTAACCAGAACTGAATTCATGCATTAGTGGATGCTTCTCATCAGTTAAAAATATTTGTATTCTTTTGTGATCATTTGTAGGCAGTGAGCCTCTATTTGAGAAGTGAGCCTAAATGCATGTGCATTCTCATTTGTAAAAATACTTTTAACAGGGTTTTAATTTTTTGTGGGTTAACCCCCACCATGGTTTTTCCCTTAACTGGGTTTCCACATTAAAAATCTTGGTGTCATGTGTATTATTGTTCTACTGCTCTTACACTTATGATTGTTATTTTCATGGTTAAGTTATTGATTTGTTGTTAAGTGGTGAAAGAAAGAATTAACTACAGAAAGTATTAAAGTTTTGGGACAACTGATTCACCCCCCCTCTCAGTTGTCTATCATATTTCCAACAGACTAATACTCCTGATTGGTGGAAATCCTTCAGGTACATTGTCTAATATGATGTCTTCATACTCTATTAGCAATTCAGTTATCTCCTCCGGTTGTGATTCTTTAGTCTCCTCTTCAATGTTTCAGGTTTCTTAGGAATCAAAGCATAACACATATTCTCATCTCTCAAATCATTGAGAAATTTTCTTCTATCTACCAAACAAATTCTAGCATTCCCACATACTTCACTCTTAGGATCATCTTCCAAAGGAATCAAGGTAATTCTCTTCCCATTTGATCTTGTAGTGTATGTATTCTTTCTCCCATCATGTATAGCTTTTTTGTCATACTGCCAAGGTCTACCCAACAAGATATGACATACATCCATAGGCATAATATCACACAAGACTTCATCATGATAAGATCCAATATGAAATTTCACCAAACATTGTTCACTCACAAGTGCCTTATGATCATTGTGAATCCATGCTATCTAATAGGGCTTAAGGTGTTTCAGTATTTCCAACTTCAACTTAGTCACCATCTCCTCTGAAACTAGGTTATATAAACTACCACTATCAATTACAACTTTACAACATTTACCTCCTAATTTGCATCTTATTTTGAATAAACTTTTCCTCTGCGGTAGTTCCTCATTTGTCTCTATTTGAAATAGTGCTCTCCTCATCACAAGTGATTCTCCTTTCTCTAGTTTACCAATTGAACTAGGTGATCCAATAGGTTCTTCTTCAACATAGGTTGCTCTTCCACTATTCTCTATCCTCTTTCTTGTACTCCCTTGATTACATTCAAAAGCTCTATGTCCTTCACTTCCACACTTGAAACAAGTTCCTCTAAATGTTCTCTTATCAAATCCTCTTCCCTCTCTTCTATATCCTTCATTTCGTTATGCACTAGGGTTTCCTCTACAGTAAAAGTTTTGTCATCTCTCTTGTAAGCATTATTATCTCTGTCATCCTTCTTAAATGTGTTCTCTTGTTTGTTCTATTCTGCAAATGATCTATCTCCTCCGAAAAATGTCCTGCCTCTCTAAAATTTACCTCCTCTGCCTCTTTGCCTCTAATCATGCCTCTTATTCAACTTTTCTTCAACTTTCAGGGTAAAGTGGTATGCTTCTTTTAGTGTTGTCATCCTCACCATACTCAGTTCCTCTTGAATGTTCAATCTCAGTCCATTGATGTATCTGTTTAGGGGAAAATTGGGTAGTTTGTTTAAGCTAGGTCAAATACCACAATTTCCCTACTAAGCATTAGGAAGACAAGGATTGAGCTTATGAACAACCTTCTAATCACTTTTTCTATCCCTTACACTCAGGTGGTTATGAAACCTAAGATCCTAACTAAGGTTTTATCAAGTGTTTTCCTATCAACCAAGTAAAACCTTAATTATGCCTTAAATTAGAAATATTCAGAAACTAATGAAACAACTGGTAAAACTGATCATAGAAGTGTAGATAGAAGGTTTCAGAGATAGTGCACCTAGATTTTAAGGACCACTTGGACTAGGGCACCCACTCTTATGTCCTGAAAGTTTTCGAGCTAGAAAATCTTCTACATAGGATGTTTGAGACTGTTAAATGGCTTCCAGATCCTAGAAATAACCCCTGGTTGGACTAGGGCACCTACACTTTTGTCCCGCAAGTGTCAGAATCCAAAAATCTGAAAGGCTATCGTGACTATATTCACAATATCTTCCTTCTTGTAGCTTCTTTCCACCGGAACCTGCCAAACACAATCTGTACCTACAAAAGAAGGAAAATGTTGTGGCTATATAGGAGTCTACCTCAGTCAAGCCTCATCTTTGGTATTTCTACCTCAACAATAGCCAAAGAAAAAGATTTACATAAGTGTGTGCAAACCTAACAATGTGTATGCAAAAATATCAACCCCTAGATGTCTCAATCAAGGGAAGATCACTAACTTGCTTTGCATCAATAAACACATACAACTTCACCTCAAGGAGATGAAACAAATGAAGACTTGCATGAACAATAAGGCGAATCACCAATGTCCATGTAGGATCTCCAAGCTTTCTATTAGAGGCTTCAACCCTTCTCCTGATCATGCAAAAGGGTGTACAAACCCTAGGAAGATCAAGATAGACTCAAGATCTTGATTCCTAATCTCCATCCATTGTCTCCATGATAGAAAATACAAAATACTTCCAAGAGCTTCAACAAGTCACTAATCTTCAATAGAAATTGTAGCAGAATTTTGGCATCAAACTTGCATAAGAATTGTGTGTGTTAAAATGATTTGCAAAAGTCTTTTTATATCTAGCTTTAGGGAATTTAAATTTTAAAATAACGTCTCGATATCGTGTGAAGACCAAGAATTTGAAAATGAAATCCCAAGGCACTCAGCAAGAGCCAACACCCTGCCAAAATTCAAAATCATAGGAAACATGGGAGGACTAGGGCACGGGTGCCTAAGTCTAAGCCCCTAGTTTATGCTCAGATCTACATTTTTGGAGGTCCTAGGGACCTAAATCTCAAATCCCCTTTCTAGGTTCTATCAACAAGTTACCTCAAAAAGTGAATAATTTGCTTCTAGACTTAGTCAATCAAGGTTTCGGGAAGGCCAGAAAAGAAAAGGTTGAGAGGTCACCAAAAGTGAGGAGCTAAACTGAGGGAAATTGTACCATTCCATACAGGAGGATAATTTCTAATGTTACATTTAGCCCCCACTTTAGTGGCCATATGACACTATGTGCATATGCAACTAAAGGAAAGTAAATACATCAATCATGAAAAATGATACCCAAAAGGACACTGTAGAGGAAGCTGAAGTGTTGTCGCCAAGAAGGAAGGAGCCTCCAAGTCTACAATCTTGCAAGACCACAAAGTTAGGAACCACAACCTACAAAGGAACACTTGTCAGAGAAATCAAAACCAAATCGACCTGCAACACCACCAATGAGTTAGTACAAAAGTGCTAAGGGGGTTGAGTGATGAGACATGATGAGGGAGGAAATTGAGGGAGATATATGCCCCCCTTGTTTTTGCTTGCTTAGTCTGAGAGTAGAAACAAGGAGATATCCACGTACATCAATTTCAGGGAAACTTGATGAGAAATGTGTTATGAGGGTCATTTGAAGAAACAATGCTCAAACATAAAACATTAGGAAAGGAAGACAGTGGAACCAAGATTACAACACAACCAACGACACTGAAATTGGGGTTCAACAACTCAAGAAAAGGGTTCAAGAGTAAAAGAGCATACTTTTGCACCTAACTAGGGATAGGAATTCTCACTCACTTACTTTATGTAAAAGGGAGTTGTCACTTATCACTAACTTAGTCTAATTTCTTATCATTGTAGAGAGAAAGAAGGAGAATAGGAGAACGACCATGCCGAGCTGACATCCATATCATCCACCACGATTGGATATGCTATGAGCCCGGGTAGTGGAGAGACGTTTCAAGGCCGAGGTAGGGTCCTGATCCAAATCTTCTGTCATCTTTCATTGTAGTTTTTCTTTTACATTTACTGATGTCTATGCCAAGAGGGGAAGGTGGATAGGGGTCCCAGATAGGGGCACCCAAGTCCACCTAGGGTACCAGAGTCCCTCTAGGGTGCCCTAGTCCCACAGGGGCACCAGTGTCCCTCTGGGGTGCCCTAGTCTTCTTGGGGTGCCTTGGTCCACAGAGGACACAAGCTCTAGGCACAAGCATTTTGTTTAGTTTTTGATAGCTTACTTTGGTTTCTAGAGGGGATTTTGATACTCTTCCTTTCTTTCTAGTCTGTACGATGTCCCTGAGATGCGTGAGCACATGGGCGATTATCTAATGGCACTTCTATGAGAGCGTGATAGCACCTTAACTGTCACAGAGAGAGCATTTATAAACGGTGGGCCCATGGTAGGTGTTTGATATGCCCATAATCAAATTCCACTATGCTATGCTCATGGCACTAATGGAGAGGTGGGATGCAAATATATCCATACTCCTCTTATCGACATGGGAGATTACCATCACATTAGAGGATGTATTTAGGATCCTTCGACTACCGATATGAGGAGAGACAGTGAGGGTTGTTGGACATTACTCAGTGGAGTATACTCGTGAGATTCAACTATACTTCATGGGTCGCACTATTTCACAAGTAGAGCAAGGATGTATTCAGCTCTATTTGCTAGAGTAGGGATGCAGAGACATTCCCTTACTACAAAGGATCATGATTGTAACAGTCGCACTAGCCGTTGCACTAGATGGACGAGGCACTCACCTTTGCGGGGGTCTCATTCACACCATTAGAGTGATGGAGGAGCATCAAACTTTCTATGCATGGGGGCGTAGTAGGCTTGTCCACCTTTATTGTGACTTAGGGCAATATAGCCATTATGAGATGCATAGTCTGATGGTCTACACATTACTATAGGTTTGGGCCTTTGAGCACATTAGGTGCACATGACTGGTGGGTTATCCCATAGAGGCAGCATTCACCCATCTATGTGTCTATGCCTATCCACTGGTCAGGTGTTGGAGGCACAGTAATTTGCTATACTAGAGAGTAGTATTTGACAAATTATAGCCTGATGACATCATTTGGAGACCATATCATGGCTACATCAGATGGCTTGGCTAGTAGAGGTAGTTAGCGAGGATGTAGAGGGATCAACTAATGGCCAGTCACCTCAATCATATCATATCTTGGTTTTACTTTGATAGGGTCGCACTGTAGTTCAAATAGATACAGGATGTTCCTGTGGTTCGTCTGAGCTATGCACGGGCTGCTCGCAGTGCAGTTAGGGCAAATACCATCCGACGACTGACAGTAGAAAATGTACCACTTAGTGATGATGAGGGTCTTGAGGATGCAGAGGTAGTGTTAGACATAGATGATGTTAGGTGTACCTGAGCATATCAGACCTGGTGGCACACAGTGCGGCCTACACCTATCTTTCCACTCAGGTACCTTATAGGGGATGCCCGACCTTGGGCCAGTCACGCTAGTGACACAGAGGTGGAGGATGATGTCAGTGATTTTGTGGGATACTACAATCTCAAGGAGGATGAGGAGGAGGACAAGGATGAGTCAAAGGAGGTCCCATCATAGCATGTCTTTAGAGCAAGATTGTAACAGAGCCAGCAGGAGGCAGACACTGATGAGGAGACCGAGTTGAGACTACGGTCAAAGTCTCGTGGTCCTACTCCTATAGATGACGCAAGGCCTAGTCAGAGAGAGTGGGGAGAGTAGTAGGTCTATGCCCCCAGCTACAGATCAAACAATAGAGCTCATCACACCATCAGTAATCTGAGATCCATCCTAGTGAGATGGAGATCTCGGTTAGGTTTGATTTATTATTTGATGTTTTTTATTATTTGTGATATTTATATGGGAGTCTAACATCTATCTCATTCTCTATTTTACAATTGGGACTGATGCATGGTGAGACTTTGTGAGTCACATCATAGGAGACATAGTACCGACAGATGCCTTAGAGCAGTGAGTGCAAGCAGGTTATTCACCATGGTCATCCGCTTGGTGGTATGCTGAGATATTTATGCCAATAGTCAGATACAAGACTGCTACAGAGGCCATGATAGAGAAGTCTACATGAGAGAGAGATGAGTTTCGATAGAGAGCTAAGTGAGTCGAGGCTGAGCTTAGGGCACAGCGAGAGTAGATGGTAGCAGTTCCTACATCAGAGGGAGAGCTAGTTGTTAGTGAGTTCTTACTGTGGGAGGCCCAGTAGGCTAGAGATGATAGAGACAGGGTTCAGGCTGAGAGAGACCAGTACCAGAGGAACATGCCTAGATGATAGAGATGAGAGGCAAGATCAGGGGGTTACAATCGCAAAGTGTCTCTATGAGTCATTCACGTTCTGTAACCACACATGGTCAGGCTTCTACCACTCGTACACCACGAGGGCCTGAGGGTACTAGCGATTGAGGCTCAACTATTTGATGTATAGATTTTAGGCACTACGACATCCCATTTTATTTTGAGGGATATTCAACTCGGATGTATACATGAAATTGATATAAATATATATATGTGTGTGTGTGTGTGTGTGTGTGTGTGTGTGTGTAATGGCTTTTGATCTATCACATGTGATTTTTATAAATATGCAACTAGTGATGATGTCTAAATGCTATAATTAATGCTATTATGATATAGTAACAAACACAATGATTAATTATTTTACACATAACTTTAGTTTCCATGCTACATTCAGTTAATACAAAAGTGATCTAAGCAATTACTACTTAAACACAATACAACAATGATCAACTGAACAAAGATGTAATGCCAAATGAATTAAGACAAAATAGTGATATCTTGTCAAAATTGAAGCTAATCTATGTGTTAAATTAGCTTAGGAACATTTAACATTAGATCTCTAAGCATAAAATCTTTTGAAGTGCGCTGCACTAATAGGTTCTTTAAGCGGTGTACCTTGCTCATCAGCTAATTTATATGCTCTAAATCTAAAGGTTTCAATGATTATATATGGTCCAAGCCAATTGGGGCTGAACTTACCTTTTTCATTAGGTGGTGCATTTATGTTGCGTTGATTTTCATAAAGAACCAAGTCAACTTAAGTGAACATTGTATGACTTGTGCATTATAGGCTCGTTGTACACCTTTTTGATAGCCCTTGAAATGTTCAAGAGAGTTAATACGTCTTTCATCAAGCATCTCAAGTTCCTGTAATCTTTTCCCTCATTCTATGTCATCATCCATGATATCTTTTAGAGAAATTTGCAAGGAAGGAATTTCTAACTCCAAGGGTATTATCGCATCTATACCATAGATGAGATTATACAGTGTGTTACCAGTAGCCGTTTGAATACTTGTTCTGTAAGCCCATAATGCATAGGATAATTGTGTATGCCAATCTTTTTGATGTTTATTAATAGTTTTCCATAGAATCTATCCAATAACCTTGTTTGAAGCTTCTCCTTGGCCATTCGATTGAGGGTAATAAAGCATAGAGAAGCGATGTTGTATATGATATTTTTCAAGGAAAATTTTCACATCCTTGTTCTTAAATGGTGTACCATTGTCTGAAACCAAGGAGGAAGGTATTCCAAATCAAGAAATTATATTATCTTGTATGAATCAATAGATTACATCAGCAGTCGTGGATTGCAAAGGGACCACTTTGACCCATTTTGTAAAATAATTAGTAGCAGTAATGATAAACGTATGTCCTTGAGAGGATGGTGGAGAAATTTTACCAATTAGATCCTAGTCCCAAATAGAGAATGGCCATGGTGACACATGGGCATGAAGCTCTTGAGCGGGAGCATGGATTAGGTGTTTATGTTGTTAACATTACAGACATCTCTTGACGTAAGCAAAGCATTCTTGTTCCATATGCTGCCAATAGTATCCCATATGTAACAATTTTTGCAAAAATGATTTTCCACCAAAATGCCCTCCATAGGCACCAGAGTGAACTTCTTCTAAAGCTATCAGAATCTCTAAATTACTTTAACATCAGAGTAAGACACCATTATAACTTCATCGATGCAAGACATTCGATAACATAATGTCCCGCGTTGCTACTTTGCATAAACGAAGTCATGCATTCTTAGATGTCAAATCAGGAATGGTTCCATTGCGTAGATAGTTGAATATGTAGGAGAACCATTCATCCATGTATGTATTACCACAGAGTTTTGAATTCACAACTATAGGGTCATTGATTATCAGTGTCTTAAGATTATGAACAACAAAAGTAAATTCCTCAAGAGAACCATTAGGGGATATAAGGGAAGCTGTGCTTTCCCTTGCATCCGCATGTTAGTTAGCTTTCCTGGGAATGGTGTTGATTGAATATTATGTGAATTGTTTTAAGAGAGATAATGCCAACTCACGGTACTGAGATAGCTTATCATGCTTAGTTTGATACGATCCCTTTATTTGTCTAACAATTAACTGAGAATCACCGTATATTGTAATGTTTTTGATATTAAAAGCCAAGGCTGCATGAAGTCCCATGATAAGAGATTCGTATTCAGCTATATTGTTTGTGCATAAGAAATCTAAGCGGTAGGATAAGGGAATCAGCTTACCAACGGGAGGTATTAATATGACACCAGCCCCGAAGCCAGTTTGACATTTTGATTTGTCAAAGTATAATTCCCATTTTTCATCTGTAGAGATTGTTAAAATCTATTTGTCAGGAAATACATTGACGTTTTGTATAGAAAAGGGCGAGGGAGCATCAGCTAATTGATCAGCTATCACTTGCCTTTTAATCAATTTTTTGTGAGATAAGTTTGAGATTGAATTTTGTTAACAACATAACCCATTTAGCAAGATGACCTGATAAATTTGTTCTTGCAAAGAGATGTTTCAAAGGGTTGAATTTTACCATTACATGCACTTCAGCATTTAAGAGATAACGTCTAAGCTTTTGAGTGGAAAACACTAAAAATTAGCAATGCTTCTCTATAACTATGTATTGCACTTCATAATCGAGTAAAGTACAACTGATGTAATAGACAACACATTATTTGGCTTCATCATTATGTTGCGCTAACAAAGTTGCTAGGGCATTGTTAGATGCTAAGATGTACAACAGAAATGGTTTATCAGAGATAGTGGGTTGCAAAATAGGTAGATTAGCTAAGTAATCCTTTAAGTCATTGAAAGCTTTTTGACATTTAGAATTCCATTGAACGTGAGAATCTTTCTTCAGTAGTTGCGTAAAGGGGTGAGTCCTATCTGCGAGTTGTGAAACAAATTGGTGAATGGCCTATATCTTTCCCTACAAACTAAGAAGTTGATATATGTTTTTAGGTATTGGCATATTAACAATTGCATCTATCTTTTTCGTATCAACTTCTATACCTCGATTTGAAATAATAAACCCAAGTAACTTTCCACTGTCCACACCAAAAACACACTTACAAGGATTCAATCGCATATTTTAGTTTCGTGTGCACTCAAATATTTGTTGAAGATTTGTAACATGATCCTTATGATAGATAGACTTCGCTAGGATGTCATCAACATAATCTTCTAAAATATTGTGCATATAATCATGAAATATAAGAGTCATTGCATGCTGGTAAGTAGCTCCTGCATTCTTAAGTCCAAACGACATGACTACCCAACAAAATGTACCCCAAGGAGTTATAAAGGTTGTTTTATAGTGATCAAGAGGATTTATAAGGATTTGATTATATCCTAAAAATCCATCCATGAAAGATAGCAACTCTTATCTAGCTATGAAATCAACAATCATATCGATATTAGGGAGCAGAAAATCATCTTTCAAAGATGCCAAGTTTAATTCTTGGAAATCTGTGCACATTCTTATACGACCATCAAGTTTAGCGATGGAGACAATATTCAAGATCCACGGAGAGTAATCAATAGGTTGGATAAAACCAACTTGTAGAAGTTTTTCTATTTCAGTTTTAACAAGCAAAGCAATCTTAGGATTCATCTTACAAATCTTTTGTTTGAATGGCTTAACATCTGGTTTTAACACAGTATTATGCGTTACAATCTGAGGATCTATACTAGGCATGTCTGACTAATTCCAAGCAAATAATTCTGAGAACTCATTTAACAGTTTAGTCATTTATTCTTTTTCTTCTATATTTAAACAATCACCAATAGGGATAACTTTTTCAGGGTTATCCTTATCCATAATGACATCAACAGTCTTACCGTTAAGGAGAGCACTGTGGTCTAGGGTATTGTAGGATTTTAATTGTTCTTCAAGTTCTTCATTATGCTCTACTATAGCAGTTATTGTGCTAGTAGTCTTTCCAAAATATGCATCATTGTTTAAACAATAAGGTAGGCCATGTTTATGGTGATAATGAGGAATACCATCATAAGCACCTAAGAATTCCATTATCACTTCATCCACCATAAACATATCCAATGGAAGTGATCTTGGAGGATAATTAATGTCAATCATCTCAAGAAATATCAAACTAAGTGTTGATATTGTGTTCACATTTAGAGTAGGGCGTTTGTGGGCTTTAGACTCCCTAAAATGATTATATCCAATTCAATTTGAACAATGTCTGTAGACACCCTAAAATGACTGTGTCATCATGCTACTTGCATTTCGTTATCTGTCTCATCACCTGCATTCCAATGTTAATTAAATAATCTAATTATTTAATTAATTTTCATCAAATTCTTCTAAATCTCCAAAATTGCGACATTAATTAAATAAATCCTCTTTATTTAATTAATTAAATTAAATTCCTCTGTTATTCTTTTATTATTAAATAATTTTAATTATTTAATTAAATCATTATTCTCTTTCCAAAAATCATATCCACATTAATTAAATAAATCCCATTATTTAATTAATTCAACAAATTCCCTCTTATCTAAAATTAAATAATTCTTAAATTATTTAATTAAATCAAAAATCATTCTTCCAAAATCATGCACAACAATTAAATAAATTTATTTATTTAATTTGCTTTTAAATCTTCTAAATTAAATAATTCCAATTGTTTAATTGTTTCTTCCAAAATATCTTCTCTAAATTTAAATAAATCAATTATTTATTTAAATTGCTTTTTCTTCTAATTTAAGTTATCTCTAAAATAACTCAAGCCTTTTTGCTCATCAATTAAATATTTCTATATTTAATAAAGCAAAATATCTTCTTTTCTCATGCAAATCCCTTCTTCTTGTTTTAAATCACTTAACTGATTGCTTTATTCTTTTAATTGATTTATCTCTTCAGTTAACTCATTCTTCTATTCTTGATAACTCCTCTCATGCAAAAGAAAGCAAGACACGTGTCTTCTCCTCATTCGTTGCACGTTCCTCAACTCATCTCCTCCGTTGATTCTTCTGAATTATCTGGACCGTTGATTGATCTTCCTTGAAACCTATATAAACCCCCCTCATCTCCTTCATTATCTCTCTCTTCGATTGTATTTTCAGGCACACTTAACAGAGCTTCGAGCATACACAACGCGTCGATTGAGCACTCTTACGATCTTTTGACATTGATCTTCTTGAGCCACTTTACGATCTTTTGACATAGATCTTCTTGAGCCACTTTACGATCTCTTAACATTGATCTTGGCACAACTTCACGATCTTTTGACATAGATCTTCTTGAGCCACTTTACGATCTCTTAACATTGATCTTGGCACAACTTCACGATCTTTTGACATTGATCTCTTGAGCACACTACTTGCTTGTTGCAGCTAGGGCTTCGCAATTACATTGAGCAATCCACATATCTCCAAAAGGGAACAATACAGATTTTGGTAAGAGCTTTCATTTGTCTTTGATTTGTGATTTATGGCTTTTACTTAGATTCGTTTCCTTTATGTTATTGGGTTCTTTGGTTTTATTTAGTTTAGAATAGATCGATTTTCCATATACACATTCTGGCACGCCCGGTGGGACCCATTGGTCCTGATTTAATATCAAATTTGTGGAATTTTTAGTTTGATTTCATAGGTTTTTTAACTCTTTTTTTTGGAGAGATTCGAAAAAAAAATTTAAAGGAAGCTTGCTGGGCAAAAACGGAGGTCACGGTTGCGTTCGGAAGGGTCGAGGGACGAAGAAAAATATAAAATTTGGCCTATTTCGGTGAAGGTAAAATTTTTTCACTTCTGGCACGCAACCCGAGGCCATACAATCACTGTGAGGTACGGTAAAAAAAAAAAATCAAAATAAATCAAAAAAATCAAAAATTCAAAAAAAACAAAAAAAAAATCCATCCTCTGGTGAAAACCTGGCAAACAGGCGCCTTGGATAAGTACCATAGTGAAAACCTGGCAAACAGGCGCTATGCGTAGAGTCAGCATCCATCGTCTATCGAGTCCTGTCCACTCCTTGTCCAGTTCGCAACACACTTCATCCATCTACCCATCCATTTTTCCATATACACATTCTGGCACGCCCGGTGGGACCCATTGGTCCTGATTTAATATCAAATTTGTGGAATTTTTAGTTTGATTTCACAGGTTTTTTAACTCTTTTTTTTGGAGAGATTCGAAAAAAAAAAATTTAAAGGAAGCTTGCTAGGCAAAAACGGAGGTCACGGTTGCGTTCGGAAGGGCCGAGGGACGAAGAAAAATATAAAATTTGACCTATTTCGGTGAAGGTAAAATTTTTTCACCTCTGGCACGCAACCCGAGGCCATACAATCACTGGGACCCAACATCAGCTAAGTACCGCTTAACCAAGCCCTAGATCAACAAGCTTGTCTTCTACGAAGTGTTCCATCGTCGAGACCAACGCACGCGTCTCCTGCAACATGTGGCATTTCCTGCAAGTGAGACATTGTCTTTTTAGGTAGATAGCCCCCTTTAACGGACACAGAGTTCCTACGATAAGGCTGTTATCTTTCCTATCCAATCTATCCTGAGCAACCTCTTTGGCAAGAGAATATGTTGGCTGTATGTTTACTTTGTAAGTCAGTCAATTTGTGCTATGGTTTATCTTTTGTTCCTTTATCCATTACCTATTCAAGACTACCTTGATTCATCTATAATCTTGGTATGTTGCGATGTAGTGTGGATTAGGGGGCATAGTCAATGCTTTCTGTGTGCCGTGTTTGAGGAATGATCTTTAGTATCTTTCTTAGCATTCTATTTATCTTCTGTGTGTTACGACCTAGCATCTTACATATTTAATACTCTTCTTGCATTTACATGTATTGAAGTTTATTTTATGTTCAAGACTATGGCTCATTCACATGTTCCAATAAGGTTATATTATGTCTAAGGGGATCTAAGTTCAAACCGCTTGCTTGCAGAGTCAACATCCACGCACTCAGATATTACAGCACCTTGGTCTTTTATACCTTGGTGGCAAACTATCCACGTGCTATATCAAAAATAAGGATTGCTCTTTATAAACAAATGTGAAACCATTGCAACAAGCTCATCCATCTACCCATCCATTCATCCATGGCCTTATATAGTTTTCCAACAAAGATCAATCAACAGTCTTTCTCTTATGTTCTCTCCTATCTCCTTTCTTCTATCTATCATCAACCCAACCTCGCCTATCTCCAACAAATCTTCTAGTCGAGCGTCAACATAGTTCTTCTGTCGCCTCCCTGTCTTCCCGCTCGAGGGGGCATACACTGGGGCAACTCGATACACTGGGGCATCAAAAATTGTATTACATCTTCAACAATCATTTTCTTTGACGCAACGCTACACGCTGCATTGCATCAAAGAGGGGCAAAATGTAGACACCCTAAAATGACCGTGTCGTCAAATCACTGACATTCCATTATCTTCCTAATCACCTACATTTCAACATTAATTAAATAATCTAATTATTTAATTAATTTCATCAAATTCTTCTAAATCTCCTAAATTCAACATTAATTAAATAAATCCCCGTTATTTAATTAATTAAATCAAATTCCTCTATATTCTTCCACAATTAAATAATTTTTAATTATTTAATTAGATCATTATCCTCTTTCCAAAAATCAATTCCACATTAATTAAATATATCAAATTATTTAATTAATTCATCACAAACTCCCTCTTATCTAAAATTAAATAATTCTTAAATTATTTAATTAAATCAAAATCATTCTTCCAAAATCATGCACAACAATTAAATAAATTTATTTATTTAATTTGCTTTCAAATCTTCTAAATTAAATAATTCCAATTATTTAATTATTTCTTCCAAAATATCTTCTCTAAATTTAAATAAATCAATTATTTATTTAAATTGCTTTTTCTTCTAATTTGAGTTATCTCTAAAATAACTCAAGCTTTCTTGCTCATCAATTAAATATTTCTATATTTAATAAAGCAAAATATCTTCTTTTCTCATGCAAATCCCTTCTTCTTGTTTTAAATCACTTAACTGATTGCTTTATTCATTTAATTGATTTATCTCTTTAGTTAACTCATTCTTCTATTCTTGATAACTCCTCTCATGCAAAAGAAAGCAAGACACATGTCTTCTTCTCATTCGTTGCACATTCCTCAACTTATCTCCTCCGTTGATTCTTCTGAATTATCTGGACCGTTGATCGATTTTCCTTAAAATCTATATAAACCCCCCTCATCTCCTTCATTAGCTCTCTCTCTTCGATTGTATTTTCAGGCATACTTGACAGCGCTTTGAGCATACAACGATTCGATTGAGCACCTTTACGATCTTCTTGAGCCACTTTACGATCTTTTGACATAGATCTTCTTGAGCCACTTTACGATCTCTTAACATTGATCTTGGCACAACTTCACGATCTTTTGACATTGATCTCTTGAGCACACTACTTGCTTGTTGCAGCTATGGTTTCGCAACTTCATTGAGCAATCCACATTCAATCCAAAGGAAACAACACAAATTTCGGTAAAAGTCTTTATTGCATTGATTATTTGTCATGGCTTTTATTTAAATTCGTTTTCTTTATGTTATTGGATTTTTGGTTTTTATTAGTTTAGATTTAATCCATTTTTCCATATACACATTCTGGCACGCTCGGTGGGAGCCAGTCACAGGGGGCTAAGACAGACCCCTCTTCAATGAGCTTTTTAAATGAATAGGCGATTTTCAAACCTCATTATCTTGGTCATACGAACACGTATTTCAGTGCTTTTTTTTTTTAAATAGGCTAGAATTTCGTGATCTACATCGTGGTGAAATTGGTTTTTTCTCAAGATTCTCTGATTTTTTAGAAAATTGATTTTCTCACTGCTGTCTTTGTCTCGTCACAGTTTTTTGACTTTTCAAGCTTCATAACTTTCACAAACGGACTCGGATTCAGGTGATGTTTTTTTTGAAAGTTGATATTTTTCTGTCCTCTACACAGTGGTAATATTGTTTCAAGGATTTTCTGAGATTTATTTTTTAAGACCACTCATTGGCCTATTCTCAATCTCTGACTTCAAGCACTTGCTAACTTTTGAGTTTGTGTGGACCTAATATCACTTGTTGCAGCTTCTTATTACTCATACAGAGCAAATAGGTGTTTTTAACATGTTCATGCAGGACGAGCATTGAAGACCTCTTGGTCTATCTCACTAAGTCTTAGAAACACATTGCATGCTTAAAAGGGATAATTGAACAAATCTTTTTTTTGCAATCTAAGTCTTAGGAACATACTGCTTTTCTTAAGGGACAATGGACATGTATGAACAAACCCCTCAATTTTCTAAAGGACAATGGACATGAATGCCAAACACTTCATTTCATAAGGGACAATTTACAACTACAATCGTGTGTGTGCATAGCTTAGTTGCACCTTATTTTTCTTATAACGGGACAATTGAACCTTTGTGTGACGTGCTTGGTTTTACATTTTTTGTACTTCCTTTAGAAGGGCCTGCTTTTGGATTGCGTTTCATCCAAAAGGGACGACCCTAAGCGGAGTTTTCCTTTGAACCGCTATATAAAAGGGATAAGGCGAAAGCCAAGTCCTAACCGACGTCAGCCTTACCTTGTGATGCCAAACTGAAAAGAGGTGTACTAGCCCTTTGTGGAAACGATTTTCACATTGAGCGAAGTGTTTGAAACTCTTAGTAGGATTGGTTAAAGCTTTTAGTAGCTTGTCGCATTGCTCGTAAGGCGTTGGTCCCTCAAAGTCACTAAGAACCAATTTTAGATAGAGACTACCCGACCTACCTCCGAACATTGCGGTAATCATCAGTGCAAGGGAAATCGATTTAAACCCTTAAGATACTCACCATTGGCTCCCTTGAGAAGAGATAGTATTCCCTTGGACATAAAGCTCTTGTGACCTACTTGAGCTTTCCAAGGGGAGGGTGAGATATCCCTACCTATCGTCTCTCGCAAAGATACTAAATATCTGACACCTTTATGGAATGATATTTTTATCGACGGAGTATTAAGCTGTCAGCTGATCTACTGCAATGAAACCTTGTCTCTAGGGATAAAAAGTGCTTGTTATTTATTGCAACTGTATTAGACCTGTGGAAACATTGGGCTTGTTTGGAGCCTTGAACATACACTATCTGTTGTGTCAGTCCTTGTGCCTTTTTTGACCACTTATTTGCTGTGTTTTCTCTTGCCAAACCAATCCAATCAGAAACAAAAACATCTTTGCCTTTGAAAAACATCAGTCACTACTTCAGCGCCCCTGGTACTACAGCAGCTCGCCTTTGGTAATACAGTAGATCGCCTTTGGTTAGCAGTAACCCGCCTCTGGCAAAACTCTACTTCAGCGCCCTTGGTATAACAGTAGCTCGCTTTTGGTCACTGTAGCTCGCCTTTGACATAGCAGTAACTCGCTATTGGTAGCTCAGTCCGTCACCTCTGGCCCATAGTAGCACGCTTTTGGTAGCACAGTCCTGCGCCTCTGGTCAAACAGTATAGCGCCTTTGGTCCAGTACTTTGTGCATCAGAGTTTGTCCGTTTCTTCAAAGCATCTCACAGATTCCCAGCATTACATTGTGTCCAGGCATATCCCATGGTCACCACCAGGCTACAGCAAACCATGAAGTCTAAGCAAGTTGTCCCTAAGAAGCACAAGTCACCCCCTCGCACACCACAATCAGGTCGTCTCAACGTTACTCCCAAAGTGACTCCTAATACACCCGCGGCAAAACCAATCAGCTCTCCAAACATGCCGCACATAGAGGAACCAAGCAATCCTCATGAGGATAGAACCCCTTTGCTAAATGCACCGCAGTATACCACAGGCTTGCCTCCGGATTTTGTCCCACAAGGTTATATCGTAGATCAAACCCCATCTCAAGAAGAGCGACACTTTGAAATAGGTCAATCCTCTCAAGAAGATGGGCAAGATCTTGATGAATTTATACAAGATCCTAGAGCTATAGCTGCCTTTGATAAAATCCTTAGTGAGAACCAGGATCATTTCTTTCGCTTGCTTGCAAAGCAAGGTGCCAAGTTACCTCCAGATTTTGATGTGTCCACTCTCAAGGAGAGCACCAAGACCCAAGAAACCATACAAGCAGTGCAAACCATGTCCACGGCAACTACGCCCTTACCTACTCAAGGTTCGCAGTATAGGAATCCCCTTTTTCAAAATCCAACAGGGGAGAGGCCCATATCACCACTTTTGACTCCTATGGAGATCTATCAAAACCAACAAGAAACTCTCCAACGGCAAGCAGAGTTAGCTAGGCAAGCCACCTTAGCTCGATCCAATGTGCAACCACCTCCTAAGGTGTCCATCCCAAGCGCAAGTGGAATCTTGGTTACCCCATCACGCGTAGGTTTCCCACCTAATTACAATCTGGGGAACACGTATGTAGCCATGCAACAAGGGTCTCCACATATGCCACCTCCTATATCATCACACCTGCATGTCTCTCAACCAATTGGAGTCACGTAGCCCCAACCACAACATTCTTCTACTCTCATCCTCAAGCAACCCCAACCGTCGCAACTCACTTCTCCCTATGTTCCTCCACCACAACATTCTTCTACTCTCATCTTCAATCAAACCCCACCGTCGCAGATCACTTCTACCTATGTTCCTCCTCCACAACATTCATCCACGCTCAACTTCTTTCATACATTGCCTAGCCACTCGCAACATTCCCAACATCAGGTCGCCCAAAGCTATGTGCCACCATCACAACCTAATCAAACGCACTTTAGCTTTCCTCCCCCCAATACGTTTCTTCAACCATCGCAGAGCCAACATTCTTACCTAGCGCCACCTCCACCTCTGCCTAATCAAAACCCCCAATTCCAACCCAATCTGAACCAATCATACAATCCATACAATCCCAATCAATCTTACGACCCTTACAATACGACTGCGCATGGCTCACATTATAATCTTCCATATGGGCAACACCAACCACTTTTTGGACAACAGGAGATGTTACCAACCCCTCCCACGACTATGGAACTAAAGATTGCGAAGGTGCAACAACAGCTATCTGATCTTACGTTTGGCCACACCAAAAAGACCTTCTCTTTGGAGGAAGTGTGCCCTTATCCTTTTGATCGGTCATTACCAATGATCCCTTTTCCTCAAAATTTCACTATTCCAAAGTTCGATAAGTACAAAGGAAAAGGTGACCCAAAAGACCATCTTAGGGAATTCTATCTTGCTTGCTTCGAGGTTTCTCACAACGACACATATCTTATGCGTCTTTTTCCTCGCAGTCTTGGAGGACAAGCAATAGAATGGTTCTCACACTTACCTACGGGTATCAAGTCTTTCAACGAGCTAGCAGAGAAGTTTGCCACCCATTTCTCTTACAACGCAGAGCATGAGATTTCCATGACGGATCTATGCAACAATAAACAGAAAAATGGCGAGACTTTCATTTCTTTCCTTCAGCGATGGAGACAAATGGCTAGTAAATTCCCTTTCAAGATTCTGGAGAAACAGCTTGTTAGCATATTTGTACAGAACCTCAACCAAGAGTTAGGTTTCCATTTGCAAATTCTTAGTGCTACAACCTTCGATGAAATCACATACAAGGGTATCAACATTGAGAAGGCCCTCATCGCTAAGGGTGTGGTCAAAATCTTTAAGGAGACGAAAGATAGCAATTTGCATCAACAGTCGAATGATAAACCCAAATATTGGAACAAAAACAAAAACATGATGGAGTGGTCGATACTAAGCAGGTCCAAACGTTGCAAACACCGCTGCAACTCTCCAAACCAAGTCAAGCTCCACCTCAACAATAGCAGCAACAAAGGCAGCCTTATCCCAACCAACAGCAACGACAACAAGAGCGGCCTCAACAAGATTACCCTCCGCGACGTCAATTTACTCCTTTGGGAGTGCCCATCGAATCGGTCTTACAGCAAGCTTTGCAGAAAGGGCTCATAACCTTACCTGATGCTCCCCCATATGGAGAACCTGTCTACAAAACTACACGTTACAGAGACAATGAGTATTGTGAGTTCCATAGGAGCAAAGGTCATCGAACTGCATCTTGCATGAAGCTTAAGCACCTCATCCAAAACCTTATCGACGATAATCAAATCACCTTTGAGAATGAATCACCAGCGCAACACACGAACAAGGATCTCGATATGTACAAGGAACCATTCCCTCATCATGGTCCACCTCCTCCTCAGGATAGAGGTAAAGGTATCAATCACGCTTCCACGTCCTTCGATTCCATTGTAGGTCGTTTTGAAGAGAGTCGAGTGTCTACCCTCACCATCAAAGGCAAATCTACGGATTATGCTGTTACTACCCGTCGAGGTCATGTCACCATTCGTACACCTACACCTAGACTTCCGGTTCAGTCTGATTATAATCTTGTCGAACATCTAGGGAAAACACCAGCACAGATCTCTATTTTGGACCTTCTACGGTCATCACCTGCACATAGAGTGGTGTTAGAAAAAACCCTCCAAGAGTCGTCCGTTCCTAACAACATAGCAGTCGCAGATTTCCAAGCTATAGTGGGTAATATTGCTTCGCCTTACAATGTGGTCTTCTCTGAGAAAGACCTTCCCTCCCATGATCCCTGTCACAACGATGCCCTGCATATTGAGGTTCTCATCCATAAGCAGTTATTGGAAGAGGAAACTATTGAGGACATCTCTTCTTGGCTCTACAAGGAGAAAGAACCAGCCACGATACCAGTCAAGCAGTATGGCAATGGCTTAAGGATAGTGAAAAACATGGGCTATAAAGGCAAAGGTGGCCTTGGAAAATAGAATCAAGGCACTATGGAGCCCATTGTGGTAACAAAGAAGCTAGACAAGAAAGGATTAGGATTTGGTAAGAAGGTACCACGCGCCTCGGACATCGAGTATATCCTCGACGAGGTAGCTGACAATTTTCCTGCCGATTTGACATCTACAGAGGATATCATCGATGACTCTTCCCTCCACATAACCAATCTATTCGCAGAATCCTCCATTTTTACACTATCCTCCGTATCCTTAACTTCCACCACCAGCACCCAGAATGTCACGCTTGTCTACCCTGAACTTATCGATTGGGACCAACAAGGGGCCCCCGTTATAGATGTCTTTCAGAATGACGAAGCTTTAGCTGAATTCATGGGACTTCGAGAAGGTATCCCTCTTGGCGATCACAAGGCAGGTTTTGTAATGGAACTTGAGCCCATGGCTTATTTTGGTGAGAATGCCAAATCCTCCAGTCGCAAAAGTGCAAATAAAGAAAGATCTCTAGGTGAAAACCACACTGTGGCACCTCCTGATCATAAAATAGTAAAAATAAAGGACATATCCAAAGGTGAAAACCCAACTGTGGCACCTGAGGATGGAGGATTTGACCTTCCTTTACCATCTAAGTACCAAGAGAAATCAGCTCTACTAGTGGAAGATTCTACAGAGATCAACCTAGGTACAGAACAGAATCCAAAGACAACATTTCTAGCAGCATCATTATCTGACACAGAGCACAGAAATCTTAACAGCTTCTTCTTACAACGAACCATCAACTTTGCATGGACCTATGCAGATATGCCAGGGCTAGACCCTAAGCTGGTAGTTCATTATCTCACAGTTGATCCCAAGGTGAAACCAGTCAAGCAGAAATTGAGAAAAATGCACCCACAGATAGCTCTCTTAGTGAAGGTGGAGGTACAAAAGCTATTAGACGCAAAGTTCATACGACCTATCGACTATTCAGATTGGGTCTCAAACATTGTACCTGTGTCTAAACCTAATGGGCGCATCCGCATGTGTAATGATTTCAGAGATCTCAATAAGGCATGTCCCAAAGATGATTTTCCACTACCAAACATTGACATTATAGTGGACTTGACAACAGGTCACGAGATGCTTTCTCTTATGGATGGATTCTTAGGCTACAACCAGATTAGAATAGCTGAGGAGGATCAACACAAAACAACCTTTACTTGTCCTTGGGGCAATTATTGTTGGTGTGTCATGCCGTTTGGTCTAAAGAATGCAGGAGCAACCTATCAAAGAGCAATGACAGTGATCTTCCATGATCTATTTCATCACATCATGGAAGACTATGTGGATGATATATTGGCTAAATCTTCTAGAGCAGAACATATACAGGTCCTAGGACAGATCTTCGACAGGCTTGAAAAATACCAAGTAAGACTTAATCCTAAGAAGTGTGTCTTCGGTGTCACATCAGGGAAGCTGTTGGGATACATAGTATCTCGTAGGGGCATCGAAGTAGATCCAACAAAAGTAAAGGCTATAGTGGAGATGCCTCCACCAAAGAACCTTAAAGCATTAAGGAGCCTCCAAGGAAGGTTGCAGTCCATCAGGCATTTTATATCACAACTAGCAGATAAATGTCAACCCTTTCAACACTTGCTCCGAAAGGATGTCTCGTTTCGATGGGACAACAAGTGTCAGGCAGCGTTTGATCAACTTAAGGAATATCTAGCTACACCTCCTGTATTGGTCCCACCAGTTGCAGACAAACCCTTGATATTGTACATCTCCACTACAAATTCGGCCCTAGGGGCCCTGCTAGCACAAAATGATGACTCAGGCAGAGAGCCCGCAATTTACTATATCAGTAGAACCTTGGTGGGAAATGAGCTCAATTATTCACCAATGGAAAGGGCTTGTTTAGCAGTAGTGTTCGCCTCCCAAAAGTTGCGACATTACATGCTGAACCAACACACAAATTTGATAGCCAAGATTGATCCCCTAAAGTATCCATTAGCAAAAGCAGCTCTCACAGGCAGACTAGCTAAGTGGGTCATGATCCTTAGCGAGTTCGACATTGAGTACACAGACCGTAAAGCAATCAAAGGACAAGCCCTCGCGGATCAACTAGCAGAAGCACCTATGAAAGATACACATCCTATGGTAGCAGACTTTCCTGATGAGAATCTATTCACTCTTGCTAACTCCATAATGTGGAAGTTGTACTTTGACGGTTCTTACACACAGCATGGCTCAGGAGCTGGCATCTTATTTGTTACACCTCAGAATGACTACATTCCAAAGTCATATCGGCTTGCATTCCCTTGCACCAACAACATAGCCGAGTATGAAGCACTCCTCATAGGTCTCAACACAGCAGTTCAATGGGATATCACAGAATTACAAGTATATGGAGACTCACAGCTAGTCATTCGCCAAGTCACAGATGAATACCAAACAAAGGATGAAAAGTTGGTCCCCTACAAACAACTAGTGGATGCCTACAAACCACATTTTTCTAGCATCACATTTGAGCAAATTCCAAGAGAACATAATAAAGCTGCGGATTCTATGGCTTCTGTAGGGTCACTAATTGATATGCCTGCAAATACACAGAAATGTGAATTCTTGATTGAGCAATTGTTGATACCAGCCGTCGATGTTCCTGTTACTGAAATCATCTGCGAACTTGTTGGTCCCAATTCCCCATGGTACGAAGATATCTATGAATACCTCAAGAACAATACCTTTCCCCCTGACCTATCATCCACCCAACGCAAAACCTTTATCCGTCGATCCTCTCGTTACATCATTCTGGGTGATACACTATATCGCCAGAGTCTCGATGGTATCCTCTTACGATGTCTTAACGTGGAAGAAGCCGAAGCTACCTTACGAGACATACACGAAGGTGTCTATGGTGCACATTCTACCGGTCCTAATCTTGCTAGGAAGATACTCAGAACAGGTTATTACTGGCCTACAATAGAGCAAGATGCTGCACAATTTGCTAAGAAGTGTCTACAATGTCAGCAACATGGAGATTTGATTCACGCACCCGCTCATGAGTTATAACCTGTGACAACTCCATGGCCTTTTTCTCAATGGGGTCTCGACCTCGTAGGACAAATCCACCCTTCCTCCTCCAATGGCCACAAGTTTATCATTACCGCTACTGAGTATTTCACGAAGTGGGTGGAAGCCATTCCTATGACCTATATCACTGGTAAACAAATAGCCAAGTTTATCCTAAACTACCTCATATGCCGGTATGGTATTCCCCAAGCCATTGTCACTGATAATGGGAGACCATTCAAGAACCAAGATGTTCGTGCCTTATGCATACAATACAATATCCAACATCGCTTTTCAACTCCCTACTATCCGCAGAGTAACGGCCAAGCTGAGGCTTCCAATAAAACCATTCTCAAAATCCTCAAGAAAACAGTCAATGAAGCTGGTCGTGATTGGCACTTGCAACTCAATCCCGCCCTATGGGCCTACCGCACTAGTATCAGAACACCAACTGGTGCCACACCATATGCCTTGGTCTTTGGCTCTGAAGCCATCCTACCTATAGAGGTCGAGATCCCATCCCTCAGAGTATCCATGCAGGACCTGATCGGCAGAGATGAGTATCGCACTTCCAGATTAGCTGAGCTTGAACTACTAGATGAGAGGCGTCTTGCCGCACTTAATCATCTCCATGTCTATCAAAACCGCCTCCGGCGTAATTACAACAAAAAGATCAAAGAAAGACGGTTTCAAGTTGGTGATCTTGTACTTAAGGAGAATCAGAGAAATCAAGCAGATCGAGAGAAGAAGGGCAAGTTTGAGCCTAACTGGTTAGGTCCCTTCATTGTCACAGCAGCATATGGATCGGGAGCTTATACTTTAGCTACACCTGACGGCATTCCTCTAGATGAGCCACTTAACAGTGTCCATCTCAAGAAGTTCTATGCCTGATCCTCAGAGTATTCCCACAAAAAATAAAAAAAAAATCAAAAAAAATCAAAAAAATCAAAAAAATCAAAAAAATCAAAAATACAAAAATACAAAAAAACATCCATCCTCTGGTGAAAACCTGGAAAACAGGCGCCTTGGATAAGTACCATAGTGAAAACCTGGCAAACAGGCGCTATGCGTAGAGTCAGCATCCATCGTCTATCGAGTCCTGTCCACTCCTTGTCCAGTTCGCAACCTGCTTCATCCATTCATCCATAATAAAACCATTGACTTTGTTTGCATTTCCATCTCCCTATCTAGTATAGCTTGGAAATTTGTCAGTGTCCCTCATCGTCATCCCACATCTTGATCTGTGTCTACAGTTAACACTGTCTTGTCCTAGGTCAAGTCTTTTTGTGTCTTCTTCGGCGGTCACACCTACAGTTTCCTCTACCAGAATGGGGGCAACTCTTTCCTTAGCTTTAGTCTAGGATTGGTTCCTTGTTCGTGGTTCGCAGCGCATACTTCAATCTTGTCTCATTTCCACAGGTAACACCCTTTAACGGACACTTCGCTCCTGCGATAAGGCTGTTATCTTCTCAACACTTGTTCTACATCATCACAATAACCAAAACTACATATCATCTCTTCTCAATCTTAAGATACCTTGATCCCATGGATATGGGTATGTAGGCAGTCTGGAATATGAAGCACGTTTCCAGTACTCAGGTACATAAGATTACCTCTTCTCCGCTCTTTTCCCACATCATCACACTAACCAGAACTACATATCATCATTTCAATCTTAAGATACCTTGATCCCATGGATATGGGTATGTAGGCAGTCTGGAATACGAAGGACGTTTCCAGTACTCAGGTACATAAGATCCCCTCCTTTCACCTTGACCCATTCATCACTCTATCTAGAACTACATATTTATCACGTTCATCTTCCATCGTCGTGTGCCTTGATCCCGTGGATACAGGGTATGTAGGCAGTCTGGAATACGAAGGATGTATCTAGTACTCAGGCACACACGATCCACCATTCTCCACCCGTTTCAATCCGTTAGCATTCCATCCTTCTAGTCTTTCGTTTGTCAAAATCCATTCGCCTCGACTTGACTAACTCAAGCAGCAAGCTAGCGCATCCTTTCTAAGCAAAAGTCCTTAACAAACCTGAAGCAAAGCAGCCTACTTCCAGAGTCATCTACTGTTCTGCATACCGATTGCCAACATCAGCTAAGTACTACTTAACCAAGCCCTAGATCCACAAGCTTGTCTTCTGCGAAGTGTTCCATTGTCGAGACCAACACACACGTCTCCTGCGACATGTGGCATTTCCTGTAGTGAGACATTGTCTTTTTAGGTAGATAGCACCCTTTAACGGACACAGAGTTCCTACGATAAGGTTGTTATCTTTCCTATCCAATCTATCCTGAGCAACCTCTTTGGCAAGAGAATATGTTGGCTGTATGTTTACTTTGTAAGTCAGTCAATTTGTGTTATGGTTTATCTTTTGTTCCTTTTCCAATACCTATTCAAGACTACCTTGATTTATCCATAATCTTGGTATGTTGCGATGCAGTACGGATTTGGGGCATAGTCATTGCTTTTCGTGTGCTGTGTTTGAGGAATGATCTTTAGTATCTTTCTTAACATTCTATTTATCTTGTGTGTGTTACGACCTAGCATCTTACATATTAATAATTCTTCTTGCATTCGCATGTATGGAAGTTTATTTTATGTTCAAGACTATGGCTTATTCACATGTTCCAACAAGGTTATATTATGTCTAAGGGGATCTAAGTTCAAACCACTTGCTTGCAGAGTCAACGTACACGCACTCAGATATTACAACACCTTGGTCTTTTATACCTTGGTGGCAAACTATCCACGTGCTATATCAAAAATAATGATTGCTCTTTATAAACAAATGTGAAACCATTGCAACAAGCTCATCCATTTACACCATCCATTTTTCCATGGCCTTATATAGTTTTCCAGCAAAGATCGATCAACAGTCTTTCTCTTATGTTCTCTCCTATCTCCTTTCTTCTATCTATCATCAACCCAACCTCGCCTATCTCCAACAAATCTTCTAGTCGAGTGTCAACACAGTTCTTCTGTCGCTTCCCTGTCTTTCCTCTCGAGGGGGCACCCTACACTAACTATGCTGGGGCAACTACCTACACTGGGGCATCAAAAAATTGTATCACGTCTTTGACAATTAATTTCTTTGACGCAACGCTACAAGCTGCATTGCATCAAAGAGGGGCAAAATGTAGACACCCTAAAATGACCGTGTCGTCAAATCACTGGCATTCCGTTATCTGTCTAATCACCTGCATTTCACACATTAATTAAATAATCTAATTATTTAATTAATTATCATCAAATTCTTCTAAATCTCCTAAATTCAACATTAATTAAATAAATCCTCTTTATTTAATTAATTAAATCAAATTCCTCGATATTCTTCCACAATTAAATAATTTTAATTATTTAATTTGATCATTATCCTCTTTCCAAAAATCACATCTACATTAATTAAATAAATCCAATTATTTAATTAATTCAACAAATTCCCTCTTATCTACAATTAAATAATTCTTAATTATTTAATTAAATCAAAAATCTGTTCTTCCAAAATCATGCACAACAATTAAATAAATTTATTTATTTAATTTGCTTTTAAATCTTCTAAATTAAATAATTCCAATTATTTAATTACTTCTTCAAAAAATATCTTCTCTAAATTTAAATAAATCAATTATTTATTTAAATTGCTTTTTCTTCTAATTTGAGTTATCTCTAAAATAACTCAAGCTTTTTTGCTCATCAATTAAATATTTCTATATTTAATAAAGCAAAATATCTTCTTTTCTCATGCAAATCCCTTCTTCTTGTTTTAAATCACTTAACTAATTGCTTTATTCTTTTAATTGATTTATCTCTTCAGTTAACTCATTCTTCTATTCTTGATAACTCCTCTCATGCAAAAGCAAGCAAGACACATGTCTTCTTCTCATTCGTTGCACATTCCTCAACTTATCTCCTTCGTTGATTCTTCTGAATTATCTAGACCGTTGATCGATCTTCCTTGAAATCTATATAAACCCCCCTCATCTCCTTCATTATCTCTCTCTTCGATTTTATTCTCAGGCATACTTGACAGCGCTTTGAGCATACAACGATTCGATTGAGCACCCTTACGATCTTTTGACATTGATCTTCTTGAGCCACTTTACGATCTTTTAACATTGATCTTGGCACAACCCTTACGATCTTTTGACATTGATCTTCTTGAGCCACTTTACGATCTTTTAACATTGATCTTGGCGCAACCCTTATGATCTTTTGACATTGATCTCTTGAGCACATACTTGCTTGTTGCAGCCATGGCTTTGCAACTACATTGAGCAATCCACATATCTCCAAAAGGGAACAATACAGGTTTTGGTAAGAGCTTTCATTTGTCTTTGATTTGTGATTCATGGCTTTTATTTGCATTTCCATCCGTAATAAAACCATTGACTTTGTTTGCATTTCCATCTCCCTATCTAGTATAGCTTGGAAATTTGTCAATGTCCCTCGTCGTCATCCCATGTCTTGATCTGTGTCTACAGTTAACACTGTCTTGTCCTAGGTCATGTCTTTCGGTGTCTTCTTCGACAGTCACCCCTACAGTTTCCTCTACCAGAATGGGGGCAACTCTTTCCTTAGCTTTAGTTTAGGATTGGTTCCTTGTTCGTGGTTCGCAGCGCATACTTCAATCTTGTCTCATTTCCACAGGTAACACCCTTTAACGGACACTTCGCTCCTACGATAAGGCTGTTATCTTCTCCGCTCTTTTCCCACATCATCACACTAACCAGAACTACATATCATCTTTTCAATCTTAAGGTACCTTGATCCCATGGATATAGGTATGTAGGCTGTCTGGAATACGAAGGACGTTTCCAGTACTCAGGTACATAAGATCACCTCTTCTCCGCTCTTTTCCCACATCATCACACTAACCAGAACTACATATTATCATCTTCTCCGTCTTAAGGTACCTTGATCCCATGGATATGGGTATGTAGGCAGTTTGGAATACGAAGGAAGTATCCAGTACTCAGGTACATAAGATCTCCCCCTTCCATCTTGACCCATTTCATCACTCTATCCAGAACTACATATTTATCGCGTTCACCTTCCATCGTAAGTGTGCCTTGATCCCGTGGATACAGGGTATGTAGGCAATCTGGAATACGAAGGATGTTTCCAGTACTCAGGCACACACGATCCATCATTCTCCACCCATCCCAATCCATTAGCATTCCATCCTTCTAGTCTTCCGTTTTTCAAAATCCATTCGCCTCGACTTGACTAACTCAAGCAGCAAGCTAGCACATCCTTTCAAAGCAAAAGTCCTTAACAAACTTGAAGCAAAGAGGCCTACTGCCAGAGTCATCTACTGTCCTGCATACCGATTGCCAACATCAGCTAAGTACTGCTTAACTAAGCCCTAGATCAACAAGCTTGTCTTCTACGAAGTGTTCCATTGTCGAGACCAACACACGCGTCTCCTGCAACATGTGGCATTTCCTGCAAGTGAGACATTGTCTTTTTAGGTAGATAGCCCCCTTTAACAAACACAGAGTTCCTACGATAAGACTATTATCTTTCCTATCCAATCTATCTTGAGCAAACCTCTTTGGCAAGAGAATATGTTGGCTGTATGTTTACTTTGTAAGTCAGTCAATTTGTGTTATGGTTTATCTTTTGTTCCCTATTCCCATACCTATTCAAGGCTACCTTGATTTATCTATAATCTTGGTATGTTGCGATGCAGTACGGATTGGGGGCATAGTCATTGCTTTTTGTGTGCCGTGTTTGAGGAATGATCTTTAGTATCTTTCTTAGCATTCTATTTATCTTGTGTGTGTTACGCCCTAGCATCTTATATATTAATAATTCTTCTTGCATTTACATGTATGGAAGTTTATTTTATGTTCAAGACTATGGCTTATTCGCATGTTCCAACAAGGTTATATTATGTCTAATGGATCTAATTTCAAACCGCTTGCTTGCAGAGTCAACGTCCACGCACTCGGATATTACAGCACCTTGGTCTTTTATACCTTGGTGGCAAACTATCCACGTGCTATATCAAAAATTAGGATTGCTCTTTATAAACAAATGTGAAACCATTGTAACAAGCTCATCCATCTACACCATCCATTTTTCCATGGCCTTATATAGTTTTCCAGCAAAGATCAATCAACAGTCTTTCTCTTATGTTCTTTTCTATCTCCACTTTCTTCTATTCAACCTCACCTATCTCCAACAAATCTTCTAGTCGAGCATCAACACAGTTCTTCTACCGCTTCCCCATCTTCCCGCTCGAGGGGGCATATGCTGGGGCAACTACCTACACTGGGGCATCAAAAAAATTGTATCACGTCTTCGACAATTAATTTCTTTGACGCAACGCTACAAGCTGCATTGCATCAAAGAGGGGCAAAATGTAGACACCCTAAAATGACTGTGTCATCATGCTACTTGCATTTCGTTATCTGTCTCATCACCTGCATTCCAATGTTAATTAAATAATCTAATTATTTAATTAATTTTCATCAAATTCTTCTAAATCTCCAAAATTGCGACATTAATTAAATAAATCCTCTTTATTTAATTAATTAAATTAAATTCCTCTGTTATTCTTCTATTATTAAATAATTTTAATTATTTAATTAAATCATTATTCTCTTTCCAAAAATCATATCCACATTAATTAAATAAATCCCATTATTTAATTAATTCAACAAATTCCCTCTTATCTAAAATTAAATAATTCTTAAATTATTTAATTAAATCAAAAATCATTCTTCCAAAATCATGCACAACAATTAAATAAATTTATTTATTTAATTTGCTTTTAAATCTTCTAAATTAAATAATTCCAATTGTTTAATTGTTTCTTCCAAAATATCTTCTCTAAATTTAAATAAATCAATTATTTATTTAAATTGCTTTTTCTTCTAATTTAAGTTATCTCTAAAATAACTCAAGCCTTTTTGCTCATCAATTAAATATTTCTATATTTAATAAAGCAAAATATCTTCTTTTCTCATGCAAATCCCTTCTTCTTGTTTTAAATCACTTAACTGATTGCTTTATTCTTTTAATTGATTTATCTCTTCAGTTAACTCATTCTTCTATTCTTGATAACTCCTCTCATGCAAAAGAAAGCAAGACACGTGTCTTCTCCTCATTCGTTGCACATTCCTCAACTCATCTCCTCCGTTGATTCTTCTAAATTATCTGGACCGTTGATTGATCTTCCTTGAAACCTATATAAACCCCCCTCATCTCCTTCATTATCTCTCTCTTCGATTGTATTTTCAGGCACACTTAACAGAGCTTCGAGCATACACAACGCGTCGATTGAGCACTCTTACGATCTTTTGACATTGATCTTCTTGAGCCACTTTACGATCTTTTGACATAGATCTTCTTGAGCCACTTTACGATCTCTTAACATTGATCTTGGCACAACTTCACGATCTTTTGACATAGATCTTCTTGAGCCACTTTACGATCTCTTAACATTGATCTTGGCACAACTTCACGATCTTTTGACATTGATCTCTTGAGCACACTACTTGCTTGTTGCAGCTAGGGCTTCGCAACTACATTGAGCAATCCACATATCTCCAAAAGGGAACAATACAGATTTTGGTAAGAGCTTTCATTTGTCTTTGATTTGTGATTTATGGCTTTTACTTAGATTCGTTTCCTTTATGTTATTGGGTTCTTTGGTTTTATTTAGTTTAGAATAGATCGATTTTCCATATACACAATGTCATGTAGTAGATTCTATAGGGACTTTGATTCCTTCTTGATTTATGCCACAACCATTACCTACATAGTCACAATTTTTGTAAAGGATTTAGAATCTTCTGCCATAGAGAGAGACCATTTCTTTAGAGGAAGGCAGAGCTTCATAAGTTTCATAATCAGTAGTATAACTAAGAGTATTATCCTTATTTGTCATCAAAGAAGTCTTATGTTTATCATTCGAAGCATGTAATGTGATCAATGCAATATTTGATGTTTTGGGGATGGGATTTTTAAGTTTATATTCTCTTGTGGAGGAAGATGCAAAATCTAGTGAACCCCAGTCATCACCAACAAATGCATTTGATTCCTTGGACTCTTGCATAACATTTTTAGAGGCAAGAGGTGCTAATAAATCAGCTTTCAGATTGTTCAAACTCTTAGGACAAATAACATGCTTATGCACTTCCATTTGCAAACAATTATCAGGTTCAAGATCCGAATGGATAGTATGCAATTTACCTTTAAAGATAAACTTAATCAAACGGTGTAAACTAGAAGGAACTGCTCCTAATGCATGTATCCAAGGTCTACCAAGAATCATGTTATAAGATAAAGAACAAGGAATTACATGAATCAAGGTAGACACCATCACAGGTACCACTTGTATAGGTAAAGTTATAGTGCCAACAGATTGTCATCCAACATTATCAAAGCCACGAATACTTAATGATTCTGGTTTGATGGTAGATATATCAATTTTAACCTTATCTAATAAATCAATGCCACAAACATTAAGGGCTGATCCATTATCAATCATAACTCTTTTAACCAATGTTTTGTTTATTGTAATAAAGATAACCAAAGGATCATACTAATTCTGAACCTCAAGATATGGTAATTCATGTTGTTGAAATAGAATATCTATTTTTGTTGCATGCATACAATCTAGTAAAGCGGTAACATCATTTGGTTTAATAGCAGGAGGAAAAATCACCTTTTATAAATCTTCTTGAAGTATTCCATGGTAAGTAGGTGGATTTTGTATAAGTTCCCAAAGAGATATTTTTGCAGGAGTAGCGTGAAGCTGCTCTACAAGATCATAGTCTTTACCACCTTTATATGTTAAACAAGGTGCATGAGGAAGCATAGGTTGAGAAGCTAGTAAAGATATCGGAACACTCATTTGTTGTGTACTTTGTTAGTTTGAGTGTTATATGCATGAGAAACCACATTATGATTGGTTTGTTGTGAGTTTTGATTCACTATTTGTTTTGCATAATCATAAATGTGATCAGGAGATCAAGGAGAAGATGAAAAACCTTTAACAACAAGCACAGGTTTAGAGGATGGTTGAACCACATTTGCACATAGAGTGACCACAATTTTTATTTTTTCAGTCTCTTCCTTAGATTTAGGAATATAAATTGTATTTACAAATCTTTGAAATAATGATAGCTTAAAGGCCATAGTGGAATGCTCAATCAAGATAAAGTCCTCAAATGCTTCATCTAACATATCAAAGTCATCATGACTAAATGGCTCATCATAAGCATGAAAATCTTGCAAAAAATAATGTGATATTTTAACATGCTCTGTTTAAACCAAGATTTAAATGCACAATGATGGCCTTTGCAAATGAAATACAATATCCAACAATAAATGATAATTTCCAACTCTTTTAGTGAAATGATAAAGAATGTAATCCATAATTTAACATATGAAATTTCACTAAAGAGGTTTTTTCAATCCAATTATGCTCTAGAACAACAAATTATTTCAAATCTAAAGTTTAAAAGGATGCAAATTCTTTAAAGCTTGGGTTCACCAAAATGTTTAGGGGAAAATTGGATAGTTTGTTTAAGCTAGGTCAAATACCACAATTTCCCCGCTAAGCATTGGGAGGACAAGGACTGAGTTTATGAACAAGCTTCTAATCACTTTGTCTATCCCTTACGCTCGTGTGGTTAATAAAACCTAATATCCTAACTAAGGTTTTATCATGTGTTTTCCTTTCAACCAAGTAAAACCCTAATTATGCCTTAAATTAGAAATATTCAGAAATTGATGAAACAACTGGCAAAACTAATCACACAATTGTAGAGAGAAGGTTTCAGAGATAGTGCACCCAAATTTTGAGGACCACTTGGAATAGGGCACCCACTCATGTGTCTCAAAAGTTTCCAAACTAGAAAATCTTCTGTACAGGGTCTTTGAGATTGCTAAATTCCTGGAAGTAACCCCCAGTTGGACTAGGGCACCTGCTCCTTAGTCCCACAAGTGTCAGAATCCAAAAATCTGAAAGTCTATCATGACTGTATCTACAATATCTTCCTTCCTGTAGCTTCTTTCCGCTGAAACCTACAAAACACAATCTACACCTACAAAAGAAGGAAAATGTTGTGGCTATATGGGAGCTTGCCTCAATCAAGCCCCATCTTTGGTATTTCTACCTCAACAATAGCCAAAGAAAAAGATTTGCAGAAGTGTGTGCAAACCTAACAATGTGTATGCAAAAATATCAAACCCTAGATGTCTCAATCAAAGGAAGATCACTAACTTGTTTTGCATCAATAAACACATACAACTTCACCTCAAGGAGATGAAACAAATGAAGACTTGCATGAACAAGAAAGCGAATCAGCAATGTCTGCGGAGGATCTCCAAGATTGCTATTGGAGGATTCAACCCTTCTCTCGATCATCAAAAGGGTGTACAAACCCTAGGAAGAGCAAGATAGACTCAAAATCTTGATTCCTAATCTCCATCCATTGTCTCCATGATAGAAAATACAAAATACTTCCAAGAGCTTCAACAAGTCACTAATCTTCAATAGAAATTGTAGTAGAGTTTTGGCATCAAACTTGCATAAGAATTGTGTGTGTTAAAATGATTTGCAAATATCTTTTTATATCTAGCTTTAGGGAATTCAAATTTTGAAATAACGTCTTGATATCACGTGAAAACTAAGAATTTGAAAATGGAATCCCGAGGCACTCAGCAAGAGCCGACACCCCATTAAAATTCAAAATCCTAGGAAAAAGAGGAGGACCAGGGTGTTGGCACCCAAGTCCAAGCCCCCAGTTTCCACTCAGATCTACATTTTTGGGGGTCCTAGGGACCCAAATCTCAAATCCCCTTTCTGGGTTCTATCAACAAGTTACCTCAAAAAGTGAATAATTTGCTTCTAGACTTAGTCAATCAGGGTTTCAGGAAGGCCAAAAAAGAAAAGGTTGAGAGGTCACCAAAAGCGAGGAGCTAAACCAAGGGAAATTGTACCATTCAATATAGGAGGCCACTTTCTCCTTGCTTGCTTCACTATATCCTATCCTTATAATCATCTTATGAAATTCTCTAGTATACTCCTTCTTAGATTTCTCCTTTTGTCTTAGGTTCTGTAATCTTTTCAATAGCTCCAACTCATAGTCAGTAGGCACAAATTGATTCTTCAATTTTGTCACCATCCTATCCCATTTTGTAATATTTTCTTTTCCTCTTCTGTTCCTATCCAACTAAACTTCTTTCCACCATATAGCAACATGTCCTTTCAATTTTGTCTTTACAAATTTCACCTTCTTTGGATCTTCAACCTCTTCATATTCAATGCATATTCCATGTCATTTATCCAATCAATCAACTCTTTGGGGTTCAAATTGCTAGTGTAATTCGATACATCAACTCTAGGTCTCTTCCTAATCTTTGAAATAGCTCGTAACATCTTTACTTGATCTGATTCTTCATCTTCATCTGAAGAGAACTTGTGTCTCAAGGTACTGCTTGGAACTTCATATCTTCGTGTTGTCTGTTTAACTTTCATCAGCAAAGTTTGAACTGTTCATTGGTTTTGAATTGACTCGTTGGGTTCACTGTTTCATTGAACTCTTTCGTTGAACTGCTTCGTTGAACTGTTTTGTTGAACTGTCCGTCAGTTTCAATGGTTCATCAGGTTTGTTGGTTCAATCGCTATTCTTTGATGAAAGTTTGAACTCTTTCGTTGAACTATTTTGTTGAACTATCTGTCAGGTTCAATGGTTCATCAGGTTCGTTGGTTCAATCACTATTCTTTGATGAAAGTTTGAACTCCTTTGTTGAACTCCTTTGTTGAACTGTTTATCGGTTCAATCCACAAGTTCAATGGTTCAACCGATGGTTCGATGGTTCGTTGAACTCCTTTGTTGAACTATTTATCAGTTCAATGGTTCAACTGATGGTTCCACAAGTTCAACCGACGGAGATTGAAGGTTTTGGATATTGGTAAGAAAATTGTCATCGGCGATATTTAGAGATATTTTTCTGACTGCTAAGTGTCTTTCTAATGGTCAGTGAATGGTAAAGTCATTGGTTTTGTCGGCATATGTGCCGACAGTCATTACTCATTTGAACGCATATATATATTACTGCTATACCCGATAGCTAATGCATGTGGGACTAATGTTTCCCACGAATATGTAAACTATCAGACAGCAGTTACGCGACAGTTGGGACAATGGTGTAGAGTAAGTTGAAATGGCAGTTAGGACAGAATAGAAAATGGTTTCCTACTCTTGAAGACTATGGTTTATATATAGTTTTGGTGAGCTCGTCAAGATGAAAGAGATCGATGAAACTATTCTAATTATATAGTTTATTCTGTAGATGTGCAGATGCAATAAACTATTTTTGTATAATTGTTATAGAATTGATACCTGAACAAAAGAGATGGGTATCTTTATTGTAAGCCTTCAGTTTACTGTAATAAAGATAGCTTCTATTGTGGTGGTGGGTTTTTTACCCGAAAGGGTTTTCCCACGTAAAATTGGTGTCTTTGTGTGCTGAATATTGTCTATTTTTGGTTTGTCTCGTGTACTTATCTGAGTTATTTAGTTTGAAAAGTGACCTGTCTACTCTGTCCCCTGGGAATTAACATTAGGGAAGCTATTTTCCGCACCTGTGCTTTCCTTACAAGTGGTATCAGAGCCTAGCCCGTTGTGTTATCCTTGTTGGTAGTTTGGGTTTTTTGTGTTAATTCTGTTGCGTGGGAGTTCTGTAAAGAGTTATTTTTAAATTAAATAAAGATGGCTAGTACATTAGACAAAATAGACATTGAGAAATTCAATGGCACAAACTTTGAGTTGTGGAAACTTAAAGTTGAAGACATGTTAGTCTATAGAGATCTTTGGGTTGCTATGTTTGGAGTTCAACCTACAGGCATGAAGTCAGAAGATTGGGATCTGATATGTAGAAAAGCCAAAGGACTGATAAGATTGAGTTTATCTGACTCTATTCTACTGAACATCCATGAGGAGAAGTCTGCAAGTGATTTGTGGAAGAAGTTGAATAATATTTATCAGGGCAAGTCCTTGGTAAATAAACTTTTCCTCAGAAAGAAATTGTATTCTCTGAAGATGGATGAAGGTGCATCTGTAGCAGAACATCTGAGTGCATTCAATACAATTGTTGCTCAGTTGACATCTATAGGTGTAAAAATAGAAGAGGAGGATCGATGTATGCTTCTATTATGTTCCTTACCTGACTCGTGGGACCATCTGGTGATGGCTATTGGAAGTACAACAACTAAGTTTTCATAGGAAACTGTTGTTGCCTCTTTGTTGTCTGAAGAGATGCGGAGGAAGTCTTCTGGAATGGCCAAAGAGGCTCTGTCAGTTCATGGTAGATCAAAGGAAAGAGGCAAGAAGAAGGACAAGAAGTCTAAGTCCAAATCAGAGGGGAAATCAAAATCCCCTGGCATGAAGTCCAAGGTGAAGTGCTAGAATTGGGGGCAGAAAGGTCATGTCAAGAAAGACTATAAAGAGGAGAAAAAGAAGAAGAAGAACTTCTCTGACTCTGAGTCTTCACACAGTGATGCTGATGCTTTCATTGCTGCTCTGGCAACACCTACTTTTGAAGATGTTTGGCTGATTGATTCAAGAGCATCTTTTCATATGACATCTCATAGAGAGTGGTTCACTAAGTATGAACCCTATGCTGGTGGCAAGGTGTTCTTGGCTAGTGATTCAATGTTGGAAATTGTTGGCCGAGGTCGAGTCAGAATCTAGTTCCCAGATGGCAGAATAAAGGGAATGAATGGAGTTCTTCATATACCAGGTCTGGCTCAAAATTTACTTTCTATTAGTAAGCTTAATGATGTTGGAGTGCAAGTTACTTTTGTGAATGGTGGTTGTAAGATGACTAGAGGTTCTATTGTTCTGGCAAAGGGTGAATGCATTGGAACTCTGTATAGGTTAGATGCTAAACCAGTGTGCTGTAATAGTGACTCAGTAAAATCTGGAAAAGTTACTATTGTAACACATGATGTAAATTCTATGGAAGTTAAACTTCCTGTAGAGAAAACAATGCTCTGGCATCATAGACTTGGTCACATAGGTGAAAAAGGTTTTAAAACCTTGAAAAATAAAAACCTGGTAGATGGGCTGATTGATTGTAATCTAGAGTTCAATTTCTGTGAACATTGTATATATGGAAAGCAAAACCTTGTTTCGTTTTACTCTAGTTCTTATAAATCTTCTGGTGTTCTGGACTATGTGCATTCTGATGTTTTTGGTCCAGTTGATGTTCCTTCTTTATCTAAGTCAAGATACTACGTATCGTTTATTGATGATTATTCAAGAAGGGCATTTGTATATTTTTTGAAAAATAAATCAGAAGTGTTCAGTCAATTTAAAGAATTTAAAACTCTTGTGGAAAATCAGACTGGTAGAAAACTAAAATGCTTGAGAACAGATAACGGTGGTGAATATTGCAATGCAGATTTTGATAAGTATTGTGTAGACCATGGAATTAAAAGGCATAAAACTACACTTTATACTCCACAACAGAATGGAGTTGCTGAAAGGTTAAATCGATCGTTGATGGAGAAAGCAACAAGTATGTTGAGTTATGCTGGTCTTGAATAGAAGTTCTGGGCTGAGGCAGTTGCTATAGCTTGTTACTTGCTGAATCGTTCTCCCACTTCAGCATTGGTTGATAAGACACCTATGGAAGCATGGTCTGGTAAGAAGCCCTCTCTAAGACATATTCAAGTCTTTGGCTGTGAGGCATATGCTCATATTCCTGATGTTAAAAGATCTAAGTTGGATAACAAGGCAGTTAAATGTATCTTTGTTGGCTATGGAGTCGGTATTAAAGGGTACAAGCTTTGGAATCTTGAAACTGAAAAGGTAATCTACAGCAAGAATGTAATTTTCAGAGAGCTGAAACCATTGGTTATTGATCCTCAGCCGGAAAAGACAGAAGAAAAGAAAGAAAAGAGTGTTGTGAATATTCCTCTGACCCTTGTAAAAGAGGAACAACAAGCACCAAGTGTAGATGGTTTAGATGAGAGTTCAAGTAGCTCCGAAGATTCTGATCCAGAGCAAGAACTTGACCCTACACCTCAACCTTTGAGGAGATCTACACGTGAAAGAAGACAACCAGATAGATATGGATTTTCAGTACTTGATTCAACTTGTCCCTATGCTTTACTTACTGATACTGATGAACCTAGGACTGTGAAAGAAGCCATTAGTTTACCTGATTCAGATTCTTGGTTGGAAGCCATGGATAGTGAAATGACATCATTGGAGAAGAATGGAACCTGGGATCTGGTGCCCTTGCCTGAAAGAAGAAAACCTGTAGGCTATAAGTGGGTATTTAAGAAGAAATATGGTCCAGATGGTAGTATTGATAAGTACAAGGCAAGACTGGTTGCTAAGGGGTATTCCCAAAAGGAAGGTATTGATTATGGAGAAATCTTTTCTCCTGTAGCTAAGCTAACATCCATTAGATTTCTGTTGTCACTTGCAGCAGCATATCATTTTGAAATTGAGCAGATGGATGTGACAACAGTGTTTCTTCATGGAGACCTTGAAGAAGAAATTTATATGTCCCAGCCAGAGCATTTTTTGGAAAAAGGTAAAGAACATCTGGTATGTAAACTTAAGAAGTCCCTTTATGGTTTGAAACAGTCTCCCAGAATGTGGTATCAAAAGTTTGATACGTATGTTTTATCCTTGGGGTATGTGAGATCTAAATCTGATCATTGTGTCTATTATAAAACTGAAGGTGGTCAGATTCTTATAATTGCACTATATGTGGATGACATGTTGTTCATTGGCAATGGTAAGGGGATGATCTTAGAATTAAAATCTCAGTTGTCCTTGAAATTTGAAATGAAAAATCTGGGGGCAGCAAAGTACATTCTGGGAATGGAGATCAAAAGGGACAGATCTAAGAGAAAAATTTGGCTCAGCCAGAGGAAATATATTACCAATGTTCTTGATAAGTTTCATATGTTTGATTCTAAACAGTTAGTTGTTCTAGTTTTGCAGGGAATGAAATTATCTGTTGAAGATTGTCCAGAATCTTCAAATGAAATTGATGACATGAAGAGAGTACCTTATGCAAGTGCTGTTGGTAGTTTAATGTATGCAATGGTCTATACCAGACCAGACATTGCCCAAGCAGTGGGAGTTTTGAGCCGGTTTATGGCGAATCCAGGCAGATCACATTGGGATGCTGTGAAAAGAGTTATGAGGTATTTGAAGGGAACTTCTGACTATGCTATTTGCTATCATGGAAACTCAGAAGGGTCTAAGAAATCTATCAGCATTCAGGGATATGTTGATTCTGATTGGGCAGGGAACATTGACAGTAGGAGATCCACCAGTGGATACGTATTCACGTTACATGGTGGTGCTATCGGTTGGATGAGCAAGCGACAGGCTGTAGTCACTTTGTCCACAACAGAGGTAGAGTACATGGCAGCTACTCGTGCATGCCAAGAAGCCGTTTGGTTGAAGAGGTTGTGTTCTGATATTGGTTTTAATGTAGGGCAAATACAAATTCACTGTGACAGTCAAAGTGCCATATGTTTGGCAAAGAATCCTACATTTCATGCTAGGACAAAACATATTGATGTCCAATATCACTTTGTTCGTGATATGGTGGAAGACAGGAAGGTGAAGCTAGAAAAAGTTGACACTTTGGAAAATGTTGCTGATGCCTTAACTAAACTAGTGAGCACGGCCAAGTTCAAATGGTGTTCAGATGAAATGGGTCTTCAAGCCCATAGTTCTCAATAATCAAATGAGGACTAAGAGGTAGCAGTAATCTCTTCGACAAGTGGGAGATTGAAGAGAACTTGTGTCTCAAGGTACTGCTTGGAACTTCATATCTTCGTGCTGTCTGTTTATCTTTCATCAGCAAAGTTTGAACTGTTCATTGGTTTTGAATTGACTCGTTGGGTTCACTATTTCATTGAACTCTTTCGTTGAACTGCTTCATTGAACTATTTTGTTGAACTGTCCGTCAGTTTCAATGGTTCATCGGGTTCATTGGTTCAATCGCTATTCTTTGATGAAAGTTTGAACTCTTTCATTGAACTATTTTGTTGAACTGTCCATTGGGTTCAATGGTTCATCAAGTTCGTTGGTTCAATCGCTATTCTTTGATGAAAGTTTGAACTCCTTTGTTGAAATCCTTCGTTGAACTGTTTATCGGTTCAATCCACAAGTTCAATGGTTCAACTGGTGGTTCGATGGTTCGTTGAACTCCTTCGTTGAACTATTTATCGGTTCAATGGTTCAACTGATGGTTCCACAAGTTCAACCGACGGAGATTGAAGGTTTTGGATATTGGTAAGAAAATTGTCATCGATGATATTTAGAGATATTTTTTCGACTGCTAAGTGTCTTTCTGATGGTTAGTGAATGGTAAAGTCGTTGGTTTTTTCGGCATATGTGCCGACAGTCATTACTCATTTGAACACATATATATATTACTGCTATGCCCGATAGCTGATGCATGTGGGACTAATGTTTCCCACGAATATGTAAACTGTCAGACAGCAGTTACGTGACAGTTGGGACAGCGGTGCAGAGTAAGTTGAAATGGCAGTTAGGGCAGAAGAGAAAATGGTTTCCTACTCTTGAAGACTATGGTTTATATACAGTTTTGGTGAGCTCGTCAAGATGAAAGAGATCGATGAAACTATTCTAATTATATAGTTTATTCTGTAGATGTGCAGATGCAATAAACTATTTTTGTATAATTGTTATAGAATTGATACATGAACAAAAGAGCTGGGTATCTTTATTGTAAGCCTTCAGTTTACTGTAATAAAGATAGCTTCTATTGTGGTGGTGGGTTTTTTACCCGAAAGGGTTTTCCCACGTAAAACTGGTGTCTTTGTGTGCTGAATATTGTCTATTTTTGGTTTGTCTCATGTACTTATCTGAGTTATTTAGTTTGAAAAGTGACCTGTCTACTCTGTCCCCTGGGAATTAACATTAGGGAAGCTATTTTCTACACCTGTGCTTTCCTTACATCATCACCTCTTAGGGTTTTGCCAACTTGTTCAAATGATTGAAATTCTTCTTCATCATCACTTTCAACATTAGGTCTCGGTATCAATCCCCTTTGCCTATCTTCCTTAACAACATCCAAATGAATTCTCATTATTTTCATCATTTCCATCATCTCATCTATTCTACCAGCCATTTTTCCAATAGTAGGGATTCTCCTCGGCAACATTCTTCCTAGGATCAAGTGCAAACTACCTCAAGTTCAGTGATTAGGCTACAAGGTGACAACTACCTCACAATCAACGATCGGTTGTGACACAAGTAACCTGCCTCAATTCAGTGATCTATCCACATCAAGATCTTACATAATTCCTTTGCCAACTTCCCTCAATTTTCTCCCAAAGATTCAAACTTTTGCTCTGATGCCACTTGGTGTAGTCATAGTAGGAGGGTTCACAAAATGAACTGTCCAGACCATGCAGCAAGAGTAAACACAATGGAAACAACTCAAAGGTATGAAACAAATACAGATTCAGTCATTTAGTATATCATAGGATTCAAATACAAATTGGCTGGCAACATGCGGGCTTACAATTAGGGATCAAAGGCTTGATTACAGAATATCAAGATTTACACAAGATATAGCATTGAATCTCCGTAAAGAATCCAAAACTAAGACTTATGAATCAATCGTTAACTTCCTAACTTATTTCCTAGAGATCTAATACATCAATATATATCATCTCCAGATCACAAGATTCCTCCGGGTTGGCCAAGGAAGATCACAAACTCTGATGAAGAGATGTAACATGTGTACATGGATAGGTCAGACCTAATCATGTAGAACTCCTCCGCAAATGCATGGAATGATGTGCAAATCTCAAGGAAGGTCAACCACAAACCAAGGATCAATGAATGATGTGTCTTTAGACTCCATGGATTAGGAAATGCTCTGCAAGTCTTCTCCTTCAGCTGATTGTTTGAGAATGTCAGGATGCTCTATTCTGAGAAAATAGTCCATTTTATGATAGTGATATCTTTCTGGTACATTAACCAAATGCTTTGTAAGTTGGATATGATGCAAATGAATGAATCTAGATGCTAAGTCTAGCTTCGTAAGATCTGAAATGCAACTACGGTAGAATGTGGACCAAAATACAGAAACTGCTACTGATTAAACTGCCTGAACTGAACTAGAAAATGAAAAGAAATAAATTAAACTGCAAACAAACTAAAATGTAAATGTTTTGGTTGATTCAAGATTCCTATTGAACTAGGGATGCTCCTGCATCAAATACATTTGATCCTCTTAGTAATTCGGATTCCCATCTCAATTCTGTACTAATCAAGGCATGACATTCAACCATGAACACCATCACACTTCCATGATAGTGTTGACATCAATGAAAAGCTCTATGAAAACATTAACAATCTCCTCAACCTTGTGATAGTGTTGACACCAATGAAAACAACATTAGGAATCATATGTGTAACAAAAATTAGTAAAAAATTGTATACTCATTAAAGATTAACAAAAACATCTAGCATAAATAATGTGATGTTAGCTAACTTTCCACTAAAGGGATTTGTGAAATTCCTAAAAAAAGACAACATTTTAGGGGGAGCACACTTGATGCTGTGTTATATTTTTCTAACAAAAATAGAACCACATTGTGTGCTCCCCATATTTGACCATCTTAATCACCACCATTTTTAAAAAAAATAGTAGTTTATAAACAAGATTCTAAGAACAACTAATCTTGTTCTTGTCACTTGAAATTTTAAGCATAGGTATCTTGAATTTCTCATCCAAGATTAGTTTTTTTAATTTTAGGAAAATAGTGGCCCCTTTTGACCCTGTTTTGTCCCCTTATTTACATGCACATTCCATAAAAGTATCTATACATAACTTACATAACATTTGTGTCATACTTTGTGTGAAAAGATAGCCTTGGTCATCATTAATATATTTATTTAATTTAGTGATACTTTGATTATGAAAAGATGACCTTCGTCATTAATAACATTTTTATTTAATTTATCTATGCAAGTTTTGGTTTCATTTTTTTGTGATATTACAATGATAGTTCTATCATGGTTATTCAAGGAAATAGAAGGAATTTTTATGTTGGGTGTTTAGGGTAAAATTGTAGATTTGTCTTCATAATATAAAGTGCTACTTTTTCACCATGCTAAACATTGGGAGGACAAGGATTGAGTCTGAGGTCAATCTACAAGTTACTTGTCTATCCCTTATGCTCGCTATGTCTAATTTAAGAGCCTAATTAAGGTTTTATCAAGTGTCTTTATTCATTCATCAAATAAACCCTAATTATGCCTTATAATAGAGATTCCTAAAATCAGATGATGAAATAGGTAAAATAGATCACATAAATGTAGAGAAATAGTTTCAAAGACTGTGCACCCAAAATTTGAGGGCCAACTAGACTAGGGCACCTACTCTTTAGTCCTACAAATTCTTGTCACAGAAAATTCTCTGCATAGACTGACTGACAACTCCAAATGGCTCCCAAATCTAAGAAATATTCCCCAGTTGGACTAGGGCACCCACTCATTAGTCCCACAAGTGTCAAGATCTAGAAATCTAAAAGTCTACGATGACTGTACCCACAATATCCTTCTTTTTGTAGCTTCTTTCCATCGTTACTTGCAAAACACAATCTACACCTACAAAAGAAGGAGGAAGATGTTGCGGCTATATAGGACCTTGCCTTAGTCAAGCCCTATTTTTGGTATTTCTACCTCAACAATAGCTAGAGATAAAGATTTGTAGAAGTGTGTGTAGACCTAACAATGTGTATGTAGAAATATCAAACCCTAGATGTCTCAATCATGGGAAGATCAACAACTTGCTTCTAATCAATAAACACATACAAATTCACCTCAAGGAGATGAAAACAAATGAAGACTTGCATGAACAAGAAGGTGAATCAGCAATGTCCATGGAGGATCTCCAAGCTTGTTGTTGGAGGCTTCAACCCTTCTCCCGATCATGTAAAAGGTGTACAAACCCTAGGAAGAGCAAGATAGACTCAAGGTCTTGATTCCTAATCTCCATCCATCATTTCCATAATAACAAATTCAAATATCTTTCAAGAGCTTCAACAAGTAGCTGATCTTCAATGGCAATTTTGGTAGAGTTTTGGCATCAATCTTGTATAAGAATTGTGTGTGATAAAATGATTTTCAAATGTCTTCTTGTATCTAGACTTAGGGAAATTCAAATTTTGAAATAACGTCTCAACATCGCACAAAAATTGAGAATTTAAAAATGGAATCCTAAGGCATACGGCGGTAGCTGACACCCTGCTGAGATTCAAAATCCCAAAAAATAGGGGAGGACTAGGGTGCAGGTGCCCCAGTCCAAGTCCCCATTTTCTAAGCAAATCTACATCAAGTGGGTCCTAGGGGTCTCTATTTCATATTCTCTTTCTAGATTCTATCAAAAAGTTATCTCAAAAGGTGAACATTTTGCAACTAACCTAGTCAATCAGGGTTTCTGGAAGGTCAGAAAGAAAAAGGTTGAGAGGTCACCAAAGTTGAGAAGCTAAACTAAGGGAAATTGTACCATTCCATATAGGAGGAAAGTTTCTGACATTACATTTACCCCCACTTTAGTGGTCATATGACACTACGTGCATATGCAACTAAATGAAAGTAAATGCATCAATCATGAAAAAGATACCCAAAAGGATATTGTAGAGGAGGTCTAAGTGTTGTCATCAAGAAGGAAGACACTCCTAACTCTACAATCCTACAAGACCACAAAGTTAGGAACCACAACCTACAGAGGAACACTTTGTCAGAAAATCTAAAAATTAAGTCAACCTACAACCACCACCAATGACTTAGTACAAAAACACTAGGGGGGTTGAGTGATGAGACATGATGAGGGAGAAAATCAAGGGAGATATATGCTCCCCTTGTTTCTACTTGCTTAGTCTAAAGAGTAGAAACAAGGAGATACCCATGTGCATCGATTTCAATGGAAACTTGATGAGAAATGTGTGGTGAGGGCCATTTGAAGAAACAATGCTCAAGCACAACACATTGGGTAAGAAAGAGAGTGGACCCATGATTTCAACGCAATAAACAGTATGGAAATCGAACTCTAACATCTCAAGATAAGGGCTCAAGAGTAAAAGGGGTCAATCTTGTACCTAGTTAGGATAGGAATTCCCACTCACTTACTTTATGTAAAGGGGTTTTCACTTATCATTATCTCATTTTTATTTCTTTGTCTTTGTAGAAAAGGTAGAGGAGAGAGAGAAGGAGAAGAAGAGGACAACCATGCTAAGTTGATGCCTGTATCATCCCCCATGACTAGAGATGCTCTGATCCTGAGTGGCAGAGAGGTGCTTCAAGGCTAAGGCAGGGTCCTAATCTTGTGCTTCTGCCATCTTTCAGTTTTTTTTTGTTTACTATATTGTATATTGTGCCAAGAAAAGGGAGAATGGATTGGGGTCCCTGAGAGGGGCACTCGGGTCCACCTAGGGTTCTAGAGTCTCTCTGGGGTGCCCTAGTCCCACAGGGGCACTAGTGTCCTTCTGGGGCACCCTAGTCTTCTTGGGGCACCTGGGTCCATAGAGGACACAGGCCTTATGCATAGGCACTCTTTTCTATTTTTGATAGCTACTTTCAGTTTCACGAGGAGATACTGATATCCTTGTTTACTTCTTGACCTGCAAAACATCCCTGAGACACGAGAGCACACAGGCAATCACCTATTGTTGCTACTACAAGAGTGTGCTAGATCCTTGTCTACTGTAGACAGATAGAACTTGCAGGTAGTGGGCTTATGGTGGGTATTTTATATGCCCACAATCATATTCCATTGTGCTATGTTGATGGCATTGATGGAGAGGTGGAATACAGATACATCCATGTTCCACTTACCTATAGGCGAGATGACCATCACACTAAAGGATGTATACAGGATCTTTCGACTACCTATCTGAGGAGAGATAGTGAGGATAGTGGGACATCGCTCAATGGGGTATACACATGAGAGTTAGTTATACTACTTGGGTCACACTGTTTCTCAAGTAGAGACAGGGCACATTCAGCTCTAACTTTTAGAACAGGGATGCAGTGACATTCCCTTGATACAGAGGATTATGATTCACTATTGCACTAGCCATTGTGCCAGATGCATGAGGCACTCACCTACATGGGGGTCTTGTTCACACCATTAGGGCAATGGAGGAGCATCAGACTATCTATGCATGGGGACATAGTATGCTTGCAAACCTATACCATGACTTGGGATGCTAGGTCCATTATGAGATGCATAGTCTGATGATCTGTACACTGCTACAGGTTTAGGCCTTTGAGCACATTAGGTGCACATTACCGGTGGGTTATCCTATAGAGGTAGCATACACCCATCCAGGTGTTCATGCCTATCCACTGGTCAGGTGTTGGAGACATAGAGATTTGCTATACTAGAGAGTTGTCTTTAATAGATTACAGTCTAACAAAATTACCTGGAGACCATATCGCGGCTACATCCTATGTCCTGGTTAGTAGAGATAGTTAGCGAGGATGCAAAGCGATCAGTTGATGGCTAGTCACCTTAATCATGTCATGGATTGGTTCTATTTTGACAGGGTGGCACAACATTTCTGACAGATACAGGATGTTCCTGCAATGCATCCCATCTATGCGCATACTATGCATAGTGCAGTCAGGGCAAACACCGTCTGATGACCGATAGTAGTAGACATACCACTTAGTGATGATGAGGGTCCTAAGGATGCAGTGCTGGTGTCAGACACAGATGATGTTAGTTGTACCCAAGCATATCAGACCTGGTGGCATACAACACAGCCTACTCCTATCTTTCCTCCTGATCACCCTATAGGCAATGATTGACCTTGGGCTAGGCACGCTAGTGACACAGGGGTAGAGGACAATGTGAGTGATTTTACGAGATACTAAGATCTCAAGGAGGATGTGAAGGGTGATGAGGATGAGTTAGAGGAGGTCCCATCACAGTACCTTTTTAGAGCTAGATCACGACAAGACCAACAGAAGGTAGACACTGATGAGGAGACTAAGTCAAGACTGTGGTCTAGGGCTCGTGGTCCTATTCCTACCAAGGATGCGAGACCTAGTCAGTGAGCAAGGGGGGAGTGTAGTAGAATTGTACCCCTAGATGCACATTAGACTGCAGAGCTCATCACACCTTCAGCGATTTGAGATCCATCCTGGCAAGATGGAGATCTAGGTTGGCTTTTGATTTATTATTTTTAGTGCTTGGTATGTTTATTAGTTGTGATTTATATGAGATTCTAATATCTATCCTATCCTCTATTTTGTAGTTGGGAAAGACACTTGGTGAGACTTTGTGAGTCACATCATAGCAGACATAGTACCTTTAGATGTATCAGAGCAATGGGTGTTGGTAGGATATTCACCATGATCATCCATTGGACAACATGTAGAGATATTTATGCCTTTCATCAGATACCAGATGACTATAGAGGCTATGCTAGAGTAGTTTGCATGAGAGAAAGAGGAGTTTTATTAGAGAGTTGAGTGTGCCAAAGCTGAGCTCAATGCATAGCAAGAGTAGACAGTAGCAGTCCCTTCGTCGAATAGAGATCCAGCTGTTAGTGAGTTCTTACTGCATGAGGTTCATCAAACAAGAGTTGACAGAGGTAGGGTTCAAGCCAAGAGAGACCAGTAATAGAGAATGTACTAGGAGGCACTCGAGAAGATGATAGAGATGAGAGGTGAGATCAGGGGGTTACGATTGCAAAGAGTCTATAGGAGTCATTCGTGATTTGTTGCCACACATGGTCAGGCCTCTGTCACTCACACACCACAAGGGCCTGAGGGTATAGGCGACTAAGGTTTAGTGATGTGATGTATAGATTCTATGTACTATGACATCCCATTTTGTCTTGAGGAATGGTCAACTCAGATGTATATTTAAAACTGAGAATATATATACTTATATATGATGCTTATTTTTCTAGCTCTGTGCAATGATTTTTATTTTTTCACATGTGATTTTTGTAAAAATGCAACTAGTAATGATAGTTGAAGGTTAATATGGAAATGTAATTAATGCTAATGTGATATACTAACAATTCTTAAGAGAACATATAGCAATAAGCACAATGATCAAGAATTTGACACGTAACCCAAATTTTTATGCTATATTCAGATAATACCAAAGTGATCTAAGCAAAGAATACATAAGTAGGATACCACAATGACTAACTAAGCAAAGATGTAATGTTAAATGAATTAAGACAAAACACTAATATCTTGTCAAACTTGAAGCTAATCTATGTAATAAATTTGCTTATGAGCATTTAACATCAAATTGTTAAGCATGAAATCTTTTGAGGTGTGCTACATTAATAGGTTCCTTAAGCAACATACCTTGCTCATCAGCTAGTCTATATGCTCTAGATGCAAAAGTTTTGGCAACTATATATGGTCCAAGCCAATTAGGACTGAACTTACCTTTTTCTCTAGGAGGTGCATTTATGTTGCATTGATTATCATAGAGTACCAAGTCTCCAACGTCAAATGAATGTTGTATGACATGTTCATTGTAAGATCATTGTATACTTTTTTGATAAGCCTTGAGGTGCTCAAGAGAGTTAATTTGTCTTTCATCAAGCATCTCAAGTTCTTGTAATCTTTTATCGTGTTCTATGTTGTCATCTATGATGTCTCTTAGAGAAATTCTTAGTGAGTGAATTTCTAACTCCAAGGGCATTATCACATCTGTACCATAGACAAGATTATATGATGTAATACCAGTAGGCATATGAATGCTTGTTCTATAGGCCCATAACACAGGATAATTGAGTATGCCAATCTTTCTGGTGTTTATTAATAGTCTTTCGTAAAATTTGCCCAATAACTTTGTGTGAAGCTTTTGCTTGGCTATTTGATTGAGGGTAGTAAGGCATAGAGAAGCGATGTTGTATATGATATTTTTTGAGGAATTTTTTCACATCCTTGTTCTTAAATGGTGTACCATTGTTTGAAATGAGGGAGGAAGGTATTCCAAATTGATAAATAATGTTGTCTTTTATAAATTGACAAATTACATCCGCACTCATAGATCACAAGGGGACCGCTTCGACCCACTTTGTGAAGTAATCAGTGGTAGTAATGATGAATGTATGCCCTTCAGAGAAGGGTGGGGAAATTTTACCAATTAGATCCAAGCCCCAAAAAGAGAACAACCATGGTGACACCTAGGCACAAGTTCTTGGGTGAGAGCATGGATTAGGTGTTTGTGTTGTTGACATTGCGGTCATCTCTTGACATAAGCAAAGGAATCTTGATCCATATGCTATCAACAGTAACCCATTCGTAACAATTTTTTGTACTAATGACTTTCCTCCAAAATCCCCTCCACAAGCACCATAGTGAGCTTCTTCTAAAGCTATCAGTATCTTTGAATTACTTAAACATCAAAGTAAAACACCATTGTAACTTCATTTGTATAATACATTCGATAGTATGATGTATCACATTGCTAATTTGCATAAGTGGATTTGGGCATTCTTAGATGTTGAATTAGGAATAGTTCCATCACACAAATAGTTGAATATATGGGAGAACCATTCATCAGTGTATGTATTACCACAAAGTTCTAAATTCACAACTATAGGATCTTCAATTGTTGGTGTTTTGAGATTACAAATAACGAAAGTAAATTCCTCAGGGGAACCATCAGGGGATATAAGGGAAGTTGTGCTTGCCATTGCATCCACATGCCAATTGTCTTTCCTGGGAATATTGTTTATTGAATATGATGTTAATTGTTTTTAGAGAGATAATGCAAACTCATGGTATTGAGAGAGTTTGTCATGCTTAGTTTGATATGATCCAGTTATTTGTTTTACAATTGGCTGAGAATCACCATATATTGTAATGTGTTTGATGTTAAGAGCCAAAGCAGCATGAAGTCCTACAACGAGAGCTTCATATTTAGCTATATTGTTTGTACATGAGAAGTCTAAGAGGTAAGAGAGAGGAATTGGCTTGCCTATAGGAGGTATTAATATAACACCAGCCCCTAAGCTGGTTCAACATCTTGATCTGTCAAAGTATAATTCCCATTTATCATCTTTAGAAATTGTTAAGATTTGTTTGTCAAGAAATACATCTTGATGTTGTATAGCAAAAGGTGAACGAGCTTCAACTAACTGATCAGCCAACACTTGTCCTTTAATTGTTTTTTGAGAGATGAAATTAAGATCAAATTCTTTTAATAACATAACCCATTTAGCTAGGTGACTCGATAAATCTATTTTTGCAAAGAGATGTTTCAGAGGGTCAAATTTTACCATCACATGTATTTCAACATTTAAAAGCTAATGTATAAGCTTTTGAGTTGCAAACACTAAAGCTAAGAAATGCTTCTTGATAATAGTGTATCACACTTCATAATCTAGCAAAGTTTGATTGATATAATAGATAGCACATTCCTTGCCTTCAGCATTATGTTGTACTAACAAAGCTGCTAGGGATTTCCTAGATGTTGAAATGTATAATAGAAATGGTTTATCAGGGACAATGGGTTGTAGAACAAGAGGGTTAGCTAAGTAATTCTTTAAGTCCTTGAAAGATTTTTGACATTTAGAATTCCATTAAAGTTTTGAATCCTTCTTCAATAGTTCTGTAAAAGGGTGAGTCTTATCTGTGAGCTGTGAAACAAATCGATAGATGGCCTATATCTTCCCCTGCAAACTGTGCAGTTGAGATATGTTCTTAGGTGTTGGCATGTTAACAATTGTGTCTATATTTTTGTATCCACTTCAATACCATGATTTGAAACAATAAATCCAAGTAGCTTTCCACTCTCCACACCAAAAACACACTTACGAGGATTTAGTCACATGTTATATTTCCTTATGCACTCAAATATTTGTCAAAGATTTATAGCATGATCTCAATGGTGAATAGACTTTGCCAAGATGTCGTTGACATAATCTTCTAAAATATTGTTCATATAGTCATGAAATATAAGAGTCATTGCACATTGGTAAGTATCTCTGCATTCTTAAGTTTGAATGGCATGACTACCCAGCAAAATGTATCCCAAGGTGTTATAAAAGCTATTTTATACTGGTCTTGAGGATTTATTAGAATTTGATTGTATCCTAATAAACCATCCATGAAAGAGAGTAACTCATGGCTAGATATAGAATCGACAATCATATCAATATTAGGAAGTGAAAAATCATCCTTCAACCATGCCAAATTCAGATCTCAAAAATCTATGCACATTCTTATATGACCATCAGGTTTAGCAATGGTGACAATATTCGAGATCCAAGGTGAATAATCAATAGGGCAGATAAAACCCACTTGTAGAAGCTTTTCTATCTTAGTTTTGACAAGCAGTGCTATTTTAGGATTCATCTTATGAATCTCTTGTTTAAACGGCTTAGCATATAGTTTTAAGACAATATTATGTGTTACAATCTGAGGATCGATACCAGGCATGTCAGAATAGTTCCAAGCATGTAATTCTAAAAATTCATGCAATAACTTAGTCACTTCTTTTTCTTTTGCACTTAAACAATCACCAATAGGGATAACTTTTCATTGTTATCCTTATCCATAAAAACATCAATGGTCTTTCCATTAAGGAGAGTACTATGGTCTAAGGGATTGTATGATTTTGGTTGTTCTTTAAATTCTCCATTGGGCCTTAGAGTGACATTTATTGTGCTAGTAGTTTTTCCAAAATATGCATTGTTGTTTAAATAATAAGGTAGGCCGCGTTTATGATGATAATGAGGAATATGGTCATACACCAAATAATTTTATTATTGCTTCATCTGTTGAGAATACATCCACTAGAAGTGGTCCTAGAGGACAATTAGTGTCAATCATCTCAAGGAATATCAAATTAAGTGTTGATATTGTATACACATTAAGAGTAGGGTGTTTACGGGCTTTGGAGTCCTTCAAAGGATTATACCCAATGCCATTTGAGCAATGTCGTGAAGCAGATTCTATAGGGACTTTGATTCCTTGTTGATTTATACCGTAGCCATTACCTACATAATCACAATCTTTATAAAGGATTCGGAATCCTCGACTATAAACAGAAGCCATTTCCTTAGAAGAAGGTGGGGCTTCATAAGTTTCGTAATCAGTAGTATAAGTAAAGGTATTATCCAAGTTTGTTAACAAGGAAGCCTTATGTTTATCATTCAGAGCATGTAATGTTATTGATGCAATATTTGATGTTTTGGGGATGGGGCTTTTAGGTTTATATTCTCCCATGGAAGAAGTTGTAAAATATAATGAACCCCAATCATCACCAACAAATCCATTTGATTGTTTAGACTCTTGCATAACATTTTCTAAAGCAAGAGGAGTTGACATATCAACTTTCATATTATTTAGAATTTTAGGGCCAACAACATGCTTATGAGCTTCAATTTGCAGATAATTATCAGGTTTAGGATCAACATGGATAGTGTGCAGCTTATCTTGGAATATAAATTTGATTGAATGATGTAAAGTAGAAGGAACCTCCCCTAATGCATGTATCCAAGGTCTACCAAGAATCATGTTGTAAGATAGAGAACAAGGCATAACATGAATCAAGGTTGGCACAATCACGGGTCACATTTGTATAGGTAAAGTTATAGTGCCCACAGATTGTCATCCAACATTGTCAAAACCATGGATACTTAACATTTCCAGTTTGATGGCAGATGTATCAACTTTAATCTTGTGTGATAAGTTAATGCCACAAATATTAAGAGCTGATCCATTATCAATCATAACTCTCTTAACTAATGTTTTGTTTATTGTAATAAAGATAATCAAAGGATTATACTAATTCTGAACTTCAAGAGATGGCAATTCATGTTGTTGAAACAGAATGTTTGTTTTTGTTGCATGCATACAATCTAATAGAGCTGCCACATCATTTGGTTTAATAGTAGGTGGGACAATCACCTTTTGTAAATCTTCTTGAAGAATTCCATGGTAAGTAGGCGAGGTTTGTATAATCTCCTAGAGGGATATGTCATGCCCACATTTTCCATGTGGTCACAACACGCGTCACACATGTCATAGCCACATCTGTCATGTGGTTATGACACGAACTATCAAAAATTTTCTCACACAACCCTAGAAACCCCCTCGCATGCATAAGCATGCTCGGTGGTGAACGCTCAAGGCAAAAATACTACAGTTGTCGGCAGGGTACAAGTACAATTGCGTGCAACCAGACGCAAGCATCCAACAAGGGGGTCTCCTTGTTACAATTAACGTCGCTACAAGGTTTATATTTTCGAGGTCCCTAACCCTATTTCTCGGCAAATTTCGACAGCATAACGCCTTATGACGTAAGTGGGAATTTACTCAACACTATACCACTCACGGGGTTCCCTGATAGATTAACAACTTCCCACGACGCCTTGTTCCTACTAAACTAACTCATGATCTCCCTATGGGGATATTTTTTAGTAAAGCACATTTATCTGCCTTCTTTCTTGTTTCCTGAAATATACTCCTACTTCGAGCTTAGCATTCTCAACAAGACAGTTCGTTTGCCCTCTCTTCCGTTTCTCTGGATCTTAATTTTGATTGTATTTTTATCGCGCTCACCTTAACTATTTCTCTGAAGTTTTCATTTGTTTATATTTCGGTCTCTCTCTTTTGGGTCTCTTCGTTTTCTTTATGTTTATCCTCTCCTTTCTTCATATTCTACTTCAATTAGAGTTATCACTGTATCTATTTAACATTGTTCCTAACTTCCAAATTTTTAGATCACACAGGGTGGTTTACTACTTCATTGGACTCGGTCTCCTATTTTTCTCCGATCTAGGATTCACCGTTATGTTTGTATTAATTAAATTTGTTCCTAAGCAAATTTAGCAGAAAGATCCATCAACTTTAGTTCTCTTATCCCATGAGGGAAATGCCGCGCATTTTCTCTTCTGTATTTTCCAATGTTAGTTTTTCTTCTTCTTACTCTCTTGCAGGCTTTCTTCTCTTGACGTTTACTAACTACAGTTGAGATTAAAATGGCCTCACATGGAATGTCTGTGATGGCTTCTTAAGTTTATTTCCAGTGACCTTTTAAACAAGGTGACGCGTAATTTTCCTCTTCATTTTCCTGGTTATTAAATTTCGTTGATAGTTAAACTTCCGAGAAACTCTTCCCGAAATGTTATAATATATTCCGTTATGCTCCCTTCAAGTTATAATTTTATAGTCTCTGACTATCGTAAAGAGAAAACGGCCCCTCTATTACACTTAAATCAAATTACAATAAATATATGTATCTAAATATATATATATATATAGATATAGATAAATAGATATATAAATTTATCTTATTGTTATTAATAGTAATACGATTCTTTATTATTAATTACTATTGTTAGATTATTTTATTATATATATATATTTATTTACTAATATTACTGTTGTTATTATTATTATAATAGTTATTCTTCTATTGTTATACATTTAAATAGTGCATGCTAACTCATGCCACATAATATACATTTATATAAACATATATATAGACTTGTCTATATATATTTATATATATGATATAATGTTTTTTTTTTTAATACTCAAAGGTAGGGTTTTAACCCTAATTATTTTCTTTGTTTCCTTCTGAATGTGTTTGATTTCGCAGGTATGGGCGGCGGAGGTTTGGACTGGAGTTGCAGAAGGTGGTGGTGGCACAGTGTATGGCGGAGGGTCACGGCAGAGACGGTGGCCGTGGCCGCAAGGGACAGTGGAGACCAAGGTTGGGGCGGCGGAGCAAGGCGCGGCGGGGGTAGCGCTTGCGGCAGAGCTTAGGCTCCGCGGGGGTCTAAAGGGTAGGGGAACGCGGGGTATGCGGGCCGCAAACAGAGCGGCGATGGTTTACCGTGGAGTCCGCGAACTCCACCGCAGCTGTGGTTACATATAGGGGGTGTGGGGAGGGGCAGACTCCCCCTATATGTAACCACAGCTACGGTGGAGTCCGCGGACTCCACGGTAAACCATCGCCGCTCTGTTTGCAGCCCACATACCCCGCGTTCCCCTACCCTTTAGACCCCCGCGGAGCCTAAGCTCTGCCGCAGGCGCTACCCCCGCCGCGCCTTGCTCCGCCGCCCCAACCTTGGTCTCCACTGTCCCTTGCGGCCACGGCCACCGTCTCTGCCGTGACCCTCCGCCATACACTGTGCCACCACCACCTTCTGCAACTCCAGTCCAAACCTCCGCTGCCCATACCTGCGAAATCAAACACATTCAGAAGGAAACAAAGAAAATAATTAGGGTTAAAACCCTACCTTTGAGTATTAAAAAAAAAAACATTATATCATATATATAAATATATATAGACAAGTCTATATATATGTTTATATAAATGTATATTATGTGGCATGAGTTAGCATGCACTATTTAAATGTATAACAATAGAAGAATAACTATTATAATAATAATAACAATAGTAATATTAGTAAATAAATATATATATATATAATAAAATAATCTAACAATAGTAATTAATAATAAAGAATCGTATTACTATTAATAACAATAAGATAAATTTATATATCTATTTATCTATATCTATATATATATATATTTAGATACAATACCCTCCCCACACCCCACGTAGTGGGATGTGGGTGGGGGCTCAGCCCCTCCCCACACCCAATGAGCACCGTCGGGGTGGTGGGAAGGTTCAAACCCTTCCCACCACCACATCACTTTATCTTTATACTGTGCTGTGTAAAACACAGTGACCCGACAGCGTTTCTTTGTAATTTTATTTCTATTTTCTCTTAAGAAATTCCTTTATATTTTTAATTCTTCAAATCACATTTTGATAAATTTCATTTATATGTGTATATATATATATATATATATATGTATTTATTGTTTGATCCCACAACTTTCAGACATAATATATTTTTTAAATTACAGAGAAATCTAAAAGAAAAACAGAGAATTAAATAAGTGAGGCTATTAATATAACCCCTCTTTTTTTTTATAATCGTATTAAGAATTTTCTTTCACAGGTAGCTCTATAATTACAGAGATATGAACACAAAGAAATCTATTTAATCTTACAAACACATTCTCATATGATTAATTAAACATTTCATATGCAGAGGACAACAATAATTCTGTCAAATGCAATTTACAATTACCGTTTCGTTAAGAATAGAAGTTCTTAAATATAGAGATTGAATTATTTTTCTATTTAACAATTTCAGTTCATCTACACATTACAAACATAAATACGGAGGATGAATCCCTTAATCCGCCAATCACAATTTTGTTAAGATATGTTTCAATGCACAAATCAAGAATTAGACTTGATAATCATAATGTAAAAATCAATTTTTTTCTTGCTTTTCTTCTCTTAATATCTAACTTACTAATTTTCAACTTAACGCATATTAGTTTAAACTGAAAAATGGAAAGAATAATTAATAACACATTGGCTCTCAACTGATTCAAATTACCATATCCAAACATTACAAAGTACATAGTTTTACCAAACCACCTCCAAACAATACTATCGTAAAACTTTAAACACCTTTGTCAAGATCAACATACAATTTCACAACTTAACAACAGTTACTTCAAATATACATAACTGTCAAAACTCATAACTAAAAACAACACTGAAGGGTAGAATTTCTCTTTTTCCCCAAACAATAAATTATACAACTCCAGAGGAAGAGAATCCTTCCATAATGAACTAAATAGGATGTACTCAATAACCAAACTCTTCTTATAGCAAGGATGAAGTTCTTTCTCCCTAAATGCAGTGCTCCTCCAATTCCAACCACAAGCTTCAAAAGGAAACCTGCATATCAAAGACAAACAAAGAAGAAAACACCACTCATATAGCTCTCCTCCCTTCCGTAGACCCGCAAGAGGGTCACCCCCGAGCTAGGGAGACCATACTCACACCTGGGTAAACTCAAGCAATCCACTTCACAAGAGGGAACAACAACAAACCCAAAGCACACAAACACCCGTGGATAAATTACACAACACGAAAACTCAACAACAGTGAGCTTTACAAGGGGCAGGAGAGTGGACACACTCGACTCCAGAGTGTTACCCTTATAGATATTATAACCAACACAATTCTCTTGGCCTCAAACCAAATTTGATCACAAAATTTCCCAAGGAATCTGTATTTGACTCTCAAGTCAAAGAACTGGTCACAAATACAAGCCCTCAAGGCTTTCAACATCCCAAAAGAAGAAAACAGGTATGCACCCGAGGAGGATCACTCCTCCCCTACCCCAAACTTGATGAGCATTTCTGCCAAGTGGGAGAAGCTCTGTCAACAACCCGACAACAGATCCCACAGAAACAAATCTAAAACACAAACAAATAAACATCTTTCACACAATTTTATTCATACAACATTCAGATATACGAAAGAAAGGTAACACCAAACCAACCTTACAAAGCCCTTCTAGAATGAAACTATTGTAGAGCTCCACTGAGATCTCTTCCAACCTTAGCCACCAACTCCCTCTTCCTTTTCTCACCTCCAGCTAACTTTCCTATTCTGGCAAATGAAAAATAAAACTCTCCAAAAAAATCAACTAACTGCCTTCCCTTCCAAAAATGGAATTCAAATAACCAAAAACCCTCCAGTTTAGAGGAATGGGGAGGTGACACTTGTCACCTCCTCACCCTTTCCAAAATGGTGCAGGAGCACCTACCTGACAGCTGGCCTTCATGAGGCAGTTAGTAGTTTAGGTCTTGTTTGTGTTTCCAAGAAGGTCTGTTAGACCAAATGCATGTAATAAGGTCATGCTGATCAGGATAAGATCATGCTGACCAGGCTTTTGCTATTTTTAGCTAGTTAGTTATAACAGCTGTCATGATGTATGTTCGGTGGGATCTCCCAGCCGCTTGGAGAGTTCCCAGCCGCTTGGAGTCGGGTCAGTAGTACTCGTAGGCAAATCTTTATAAGCATGAGATCGGTTGATTGGAGATCATCGATCGGCAGTGTAGTGTTGCATCAAGCAGAGGAGTTGAGTGTTCTGTGTGAGGAACATCATATTGTATTGCATCTTTGAGTCAATAAAGATCCTGTTTCGTTTTCTGTTTGATCTCCTTCCTGTAATCGATTGCTGGTTTGAGAGGTTTTCATGGATATACTGATCCATTCCACCGGTTGACTCATCTGATCGGTGGAATGGCAATGTATAGTAGGTTAGTAGGTAGTTTGTTTGTTTGCATGCAGGTGTGCAGGATCGCGGTCAAGAGATGTTGAAGACCCTAGCATCCTCATGTGCTAGGTCAAGTTGAGAAGTTCAAGTTGAGAGAGATCACCCTAAGACTGGATCGGGTCGTCCCTGGAGGATCGGCGAAGTGAGATTTCGCTAAGTGAAGAAGTTCGTGAAGACGGCATCATCAGGATATCTGGGTGAATATCCTGCAGTCGGGTTAGGCATCATCATCCGGATAAGTGAAGATGAACATGATGCAGTTGAGCGCATGAAGTGCGGGTTCGTCGGGGTGATCATCATCTGGAGGAGCCGAGGTGGAGTGCATCGGCATCAGGTAGAAGATCGGTTCATGAAACTGTTGGAGTTTTCATGTTGTGAGTGCATCAGGATGTTCTAAGTCAGACATAGACTAAGTGCATGTATCGGCATCAGGATCATCATATCGGAAGTGCCAAACATCCGCATATCGCGAGTTGATGCGGGAGAGAGTTCGGGTTTTTCGACTAAGTGTTGAAGAGGTCATCAGGATATTTGGTGACGTCATCGTCATCAGGATATGACGTCATCGTCATCAGGATATTGAGATATCCCCCCTATGCGAGTTTATCCTGCCGTCGTTAAGTGCTTGGGTATCGGCGGAAGTCCGTGGCAGGAAGTTGTGTTAACATCGTCATCAGGAGGTTTCGAAGAGAACCGGATAAATTATATCATGATGCTGTTGCTTGTGTCGTCGGGTAGCGGAGCATCGAAGGTAAGATGCTGAAGGTGAACGTCATCAGGATATTTGGGACAACCGGATGTTGAATATCCTGCTGACGAAGGAAGTGTTGCATATGAAGATGACGATGGAGTTCGGAGCCCGATGAACAGTGCAACCGGAGGATGTGTGCGCCCGCTAAACATCATGATGATGATGTTAGAAGGAAAGCGGAGGTGAACAGTAGTCGGCAGGCGGATGTTTGCGATCGTCCGAAATATGATGATGCTGACTGTGTAACGTGAAATATGATGATGCTGTTGGTAGTTCTAGGGAATATGATGATGATGGCGAAGATGATGATGATGAGGTTGGTCTGCAGACATTCATGCTACATGCGAAGGTTATAGTGTGGATGCCTCTGCATCATAGTGGTATCAGAGCTCAGCAAAAGGTCTGGGCTGTTGTGTGTTGATTCAGTCACCGAAAGGGCAGAGGTAGAGGTAGAGTTGATTGTGTTGTGTGTTGTGAGAGGTTGACAAAATGCCTCCTAAAGGTAGTGGTACTGCAAGGGAATTGCAGGAGATGAAGGAGAAACATGCTAGAGAGATGAGGAAGATGAAGGAGCTTGCTGAAGCACTTCAAGCCAGGCTGACAGCCCTGGAAAAGAACAAAAAGAGGGAAGTGGAAGACAGTGAGTCTGAAGAAGATGCAGATACTGTTGAAGAGTATGAAGAGGTAGCTGAAGATCTGGATGCTGAAGACCAGAGATTGGCAAAACTGTTAAAGGCAGTGCAGAGTGAAAAACCTAAGGTAAAGGTTGATGTTACCAAGTATACTGGAAGCTTGAATGAAGATGAGTTGTTAGATTGGATTGCTGCACTGGATAATCACTTTGAATGTGAAGATGTTGCTGAGGATCAGAAGGTAAAGATTGCAAAGACCAAGTTAGGAGGTCATGCTTTGGTATGGTGGGATTATGTACAATCTGAGAGAAGGAAACAAGGGAAGTCTAAGATCACTTCATGGGATAAGATGGTAGCAAGGATCAAAGGGAAATTCTTGCCAAGGGATTATGAAATCCAGATGTTTAAGAAGCTGCAATTTCTAAAGCAGAAAGACAGGGATGTGAAAGCATATACTGAGGAATTTTATCTGTTGAGTATGAGATCTGGTCATCATGAGAATGAGGTAGAAAAGGTGGCTAGGTACTTGGCTGGTTTAAGGTTTAACATACAGGATGAGTTAGTTTTAGCTAACCCTAAGAATGTGGAGGATTGTTATCAAATGGCAATCAGGATTGAAGAAAAGATGAATAGAGGACATGATAAGTCCATGAGAGGAAGAGGAAACAATAGGGGAAGAGGAACAGCCCCTGCACAAAAGCAAATCAATGAGAGTCAAGAAGACACTGGTAAAGGACAAGGACAGTCTGATTTCAGAGGTGGATGGAAAGGCAATAGAGGAAGATTTGGAGGTGGTAGAGGTTCTACTACATTTTCAGGAAAGTGTTACACCTGTGGAGAGTTTGGTCATCCATCTTTCAAATGTCCAGAAAACAAAGGTTCATCATCCAGAAATGATAGAACAAGTGACAAGAGAGTACAATTGGTACAGGAAGAAAAAGGGGAAGAAAGTGCACAGAGTTCAAACAGAGATCCTGATAATGTTGGATATCCAGAGAGTGGAGAATCATTGATGCTAAGGAGAATTAGTTTACAGGCATCAAAGGATCTGATGCAAAGAAAAGCTCTTTTCAAGACCACATGCAAGAGCAAAGGTAAGGTATGTAAGGTTGTCATTGATACTGGTTCAACAGATAACATGGTATCCCAGGAAATGGTGGATAAATTGAAGCTGGAAAGGATTCCACATCCACACCCTTACAAGACATCTTGGGTGAGTGATAGTCAATCACTTTTTGTCTCTGAACAGGCATATGTGGATTTCCAGATTGGGCCATATCATGATAGAATCTTGTGTGATATATTGCCTATGGAATGTTGTCACCTACTGTTGGGTAGACCATGGCAATTTGACAGAAGGGTACTGTATGATGGGTATGCTAATACCTACACCATCCAGAAAGATGGGAAGATCATTAAGTTGATGCCATTGCAGGCAAAAGCTGCAGTACAGAAGGCAGCTCAACTCATTTTAATGGGAAAGAAGGAGTTTGTGCAGATGCCTAGAGGAGCAGGCATGAAGGCAGTTTAGGACACTGCAGAGAAAGGAGTTGTTACAAACAACAAGCTGAAGAAAGTTTCAGTTGTGACTGACAGAGGTCAGCAGCAGGTTCAGAAACAGGGGTGCAACCAACCATCAGTTGAAAGGAATGACAAGGATGTTGTCATAGTTGGGACTATTGCTTGTCCTATGAAGATTGACAGGACGATACAGTTGAACACCACAGAGGCAGTTCAGAAAGAGGTTCTGGTCAGGCAACCTGACAAACACAGGGTATGTGAGAGAAAAGCCTACATCAACAGGCATGAGGATTTACTTGCCAGCAAGCAAGTTACAGTGCAGAAGTCTTGGAGAAGCCAAGAGACAGCAGCAGACAAAGCTGGAGCAGGTCAGCCTATTGACAAGGCAAAGTGTAGAGGTGGAGGACTTCCACATACTAAACTCATGGGACATGAGTTCTTTTCTGTTGGGGAGTATGGTGCAGGAGCACCTACCTGACAGCTGGCCTTCATGAGGCAGTTAGTAGTTTAGGTCTTGTTTGTGTTTCCAAGAAGGTCTGTTAGACCAAATGCATGTAATAAGGTCATGCTGATCAGGATAAGATCATGTTGACCAGGCTTTTGCTATTTTTAGCTAGTTAGTTATAACAGCTGTCATGATGTATGTTCGGTGGGATCTCCCAGCCGCTTGGAGAGTTCCCAGCCGCTTGGAGTCGGGTCAGTAGTACTCGTGGGCAAATCTTTATAAGCATGAGATCGGTTGATTGGAGATCATCGATCGGCAGTGTAGTGTTGCATCAAGCAGAGGAGTTGAGTGTTCTGTGTGAGGAACATCATATTGTATTGCATCTTTGAGTCAATAAAGATCCTGTTTCGTTTTCTGTTTGATCTCCTTCCTGTAATCGATTGCTGGTTTGAGAGGTTTTCATGGATATACTGATCCATTCCACCGGTTGACTCATCTGATCGGTGGAATGGCAATGTACAGTAGGTTAGTAGGTAGTTTGTTTGTTTGCATGCAGGTGTGCAGGATCGCGGTCAAGAGATGTTGAAGACCCTAGCATCCTCATGTGCTAGGTCAAGTTGAGAAGTTCAAGTTGAGAGAGATCACCCTAAGACTGGATCGGGTCGTCCCTGGAGGATCGGCGAAGTGAGATTTCGCTAAGTGAAGAAGTTCGTGAAGACGGCATCATCAGGATATCTGGGTGAATATCCTGCAGTCGGGTTAGGCATCATCATCCGGATAAGTGAAGATGAACATGATGCAGTTGAGCGCATGAAGTGCGGGTTCGTCGGGGTGATCATCATCTGGAGGAGCCGAGGTGGAGTGCATCGGCATCAGGTAGAAGATCGGTTCATGAAACTGTTGGAGTTTTCATGTTGTGAGTGCATCAGGATGTTCTAAGTCAGACATAGACTAAGTGCATGTATCGGCATCAGGATCATCATATCGGAAGTGCCAAACATCCGCATATCGCGAGTTGATGCGGGAGAGAGTTCGGGTTTTTCGACTAAGTGTTGAAGAGGTCATCAGGATATTTGGTGACGTCATCGTCATCAGGATATGACGTCATCGTCATCAGGATATTGAGATATCCCCCCTATGCGAGTTTATCCTGCCGTCGTTAAGTGCTTGGGTATCGGCGAAAGTCCGTGGCAGGAAGTTGTGTTAACATCGTCATCAGGAGGTTTCGAAGAGAACCGGATAAATTATATCATGATGCTGTTGCTTGTGTCGTCGGGTAGCGGAGCATCGAAGGTAAGATGCTGAAGGTGAACGTCATCAGGATATTTGGGACAACCGGATGTTGAATATCCTGCTGACGAAGGAAGTGTTGCATATGAAGATGACGATGGAGTTCGGAGCCCGATGAACAGTGCAACCGGAGGATGTGTGCTCCCGCTGAACATCATGATGATGATGTTAGAAGGAAAGCGGAGGTGAACAGTAGTCGGCAGGCGGATGTTTGCGATCGTCCGAAATATGATGATGCTGACTGTGTAACATGAAATATGATGATGCTGTTGGTAGTTCTAGGGAATATGATGATGATGGCGAAGATGATGATGATGAGGTTGGTCTGCAGACATTCATGCTACATGCGAAGGTTATAGTGTGGATGCCTCTGTATCACAAAACCACTATTATGTCCCAAGGGATGAGTGTTGGCTTATGTCACTCACCCATCCCTAGAGTACTCCTTATCCCTCTCCTCATGTCATTTCTCTTATGCATGGGAGAAATAAAAGGAGTTAAAGGAGGAAAAGACAGGTGTCCCATGCCTCTTCTCCCTTCCTTCAACATGGATGACCCCACAGCACATGGGGAATCTCACTAATGGTGAGGGTGACTTCAAGTCAATCCCTCTATAATGGATGGGTTTGTAGTCATCTCTTACCTTGGGGATTGAAGAGGGATGGGTTGGGTGTTGGTACAACCCATCATGTCCCCCCCATGCCTCCAATTTTCGCCACTTAACTTCAGGGGGTAGTTAAGATGGCTTGATGGAGGTTACCCAAGGGTTACCCATGCCAAATGGGGCCCTGGACCCATGGGGTATAACCCAGGGTCAACTTTAGCCCATTCTAGACAACCATGGTCAAGGTAAAACACAAGAAAAGGCCTCCAAGATTTAAATAGAAGAAAAGAAATTCAAATTCAAACTTTTTACAACACAAATCATAAGTCAGTGTTACAAGAGGGTAGACCAACCCATTCGACCTTATGAAAGACCACATTACGACACCATATCAAACACAGAGTGATCTTGGTTCCTTGTGGAACCAGATCGGCTTAACAGGGAATAACAATAACAAGGTGTGGAATGATCTCCGAAATCTGTGGTTTGATTAGTAAATTCCTGCACACTAAATTGCAAGATTAGTTTCACATATAATCATCATAGCCGAAGCAACTTAAAAAAAACATGCATTATCATGACATAGCTCTAAATAGCATAAATGAAAATCATATTACAATTTTCCATCATCACCTAATTAACTTTTCTGAAATGTAAACTTATCCAAACATCACCCAATTAGTTTTTCTGTAAACAAAATAAAGTTTAATAGTTTGACAAATCCGGGAACTACTATCCCACACATATAAAAAGTATCAATAACAGTAATGTAAATAGTCACAAGAACAGAAGCAAAAAGGTGATCCTCACATCCTCTCCCCCTAAGACTGTACTTTCTCCTGGAAGTCGTCAAAAAGGTGAGGATAAAGGGTCTTCAGTCTCTCTGCATCTTCCCAAGTCGTTGTGACTTCGTCGTATAGGTCCCACTGGACCCTAACCTGGTCCAGCTCTCGACCTTGAAGGGCCAGCGTCTGATGAGCCAATATGTGAATTGGCTCCAGAGCCAGCTGTCCGTCTGCCTCTACCTGAAGAGCACTCCAATCCAACACGTGAGATAAGTTAGAAATATATTGACGTAAAACTGAAGCATGAAATACATCGTGGATACGTGACAGGCTAGGTGGCAAGGCTAGACGATAGGCTACTGGTCCTATCTGCTCCAAGATTTTGAAAGGTCCTACAAATTGAGGTGCGAGCTTAGAGCCCTTCCCGTAACGGATTGGACTCTTGTGCGGTCGCACCCTAAAAAGTACTCTATCACCCACAGAGAAACTGCGGTCTGTCCTCTTAGCATCAGCATACTTCTTCTGCCTGTCCTGTGCTTCCTGAAGTCTCTGTCTAGACTATTTGACCTACTGTTCCATATTCTGAACTATCTCTGGACCTAGGGCCGTTCTGTCCTCTATCTGATCCCAACTCAAAGGTGTTCTGCATGGTCTGCCATATAAAGCCTGGAAAGGAGGCATACCCAACGAGTTGTGATGCCCATTATTGTAGGCAAACTCAACTAGATATAGGTACTCCTCCCATCTAGACTAATGATCCATAACGTACATGCGGAGCATGTCTTCTAACACCTGGTTAACTCTCTCTGTTTGTCCATCGGTCTCCGGATGATAGGCTGAACTGAAGTTGAGCTGTGTGCCCAACGCCTGATGTAAGGCTCTCCAAAACGATGAAGTAAATACAAAGTCTCTGTCGGATATAATGCGGCGAGGTACCCCATGAAGTCTAACAATTTGATCAAGAAACACCTTTGCCACTGATGGTGCATTGTACGTTGTGCAGATTGGTGAAAAATGCGCCACTTTGGTCAGCTTGTCAACTGTCACCATAATAGCATCATGGCGACGTGATGACATAGGTAGACCAACGATGAAATCCATAGAAATGGTGTCCCATTTCCATTCAGGTATTTCGTGAGGGTACAACAGTCCAGCTGGATGCTGATGTTCGGCCTTGATCCTCTGACATTCTAGGCAACGAGCAACATATTCTGCAATGTCACGCCTCATTCCAGCCCAATGATAAAGTTGTCGTAAACCAGCATGCATCTTCTTCACTCCTGGATGTGCTGCGTAGGGTGCTCTATGAGCCTCTGATAGGATTACTGAACGAAGATTACCTGCATTCGGTACATAGATGCGTTGCTGATGTCTAAGCAAGCCATCAGACTCAAGGGTATATCCTGCAAATTTGCCCTCAAGGGCCTTCTGATTTAGTATTGCCTACTGCACCTCAAGAAACCACTCGTCCTCCGGCAGATGCTATAAGATGCGATCTCTCAAGTCCACCCTCAAAGTCAGGGTCAGGATCTCATGGCGTCTTCGACTCAAAGCATCAACGACCACGTTCTCCTTCCCTTTGATGTAGTGGACATCAAAGTCATATTCGCATAGGAATTCCATCCAACGCCATTGGCGAGCGTTCAAGTTTGGCTGTGTAAAGATATACTGCAAGCTATGATGATTCGAATGGAGTTCAAAGCGTCGACCTAAGAGAAAGTGTCTCCAGCGGACTAAAGCATGAATAACTGCTACGAGCTCTAAATCGTGAGTAGGGTAGTTTAACTCATGTGTCTTCAGTTTTCACAATTCGTATGCGATCGCTCTACCACCCTGCATAAGCACGGCTCCCAAACCCTCTAATGATGCATCTGTGCAAACAACAAACTCTTCTGTAGGATCTGGAACCGCTAAGATAGGAGCACTGGTAAGACGCTCCTTGAGGACTCCAAAGGCCTTTTCACACTGTTCGGTCCATATGAAACCCTTCCCCTTTCACTGAAGGGAAGTGATGGGATGTGCTATCCTAGAAAAGCCCTCGACAAACCAACAATAATACCCAGCTAACCCCATAAAGCTCCTGACCTCTATCACATTGGTGGGTGCCGGCCACTCCTGAATTGCTCTGATTTTAGATGGATCTACGGAGATGCCATCACCTGATAAAATGTGTCCCAAATACTGCACCTCTGTCCTGAAGAAAGCACACTTCGCCAAGTTGCCATAAAGTTGATCCTCTTGTAAGCACTGCAAAACTTGATGCAAGTGCTCCATATGCTCTTCCTCGGTCCGCGAATAAATCAAAATGTCATCTAGAAATATGATCACGAACTGATCTAGGTAAGTACGGAACACCCCGTTCATGAGACTCATGAACACTGCAGGAGCGTTCGTCAACCCGAAGGGTACCACTGTGAATTCGTAATGGCCATATCTGGTTCGAAAAGCAGTCTTATGAATATCTACCTCTGTGATGCGCAATTGGTGATACCCAGATTTTAGATCGATTTTCGAGAACACTCTAGCTCCCTGCATCTGATCAAAAAGGTCGTCAATCCTAGGCAAAGGATAACGGTTCTTCACCGTCACCTTGTTCAACTGCCTGTAGTCCATACATAAATGAAGAGACCCATCCTTCTTCTTTACGAAGATAACCGGTGCACCCCATGGTGAAATGCTAGGTCGGTTGTGCCCCTTCTCAAGTAGTTCCTCTAACTGCAGCTTAAGTTCAGTGAGTTCATGTGTAGTCATCCTATAGGGTGCTCGAGATATCGGTTCTGCACCCGGCACTAAGTCGATGTGGAAGTCCACTTCTCTGCATGGTGGCATACCTGGTAATTCCGGTGGAAATACATCGGCAAACTCTCTAAGGACAGGATGATCATCCAAGGTAGCCTCAAGTTCATCCTCTGCTCTATCACTGACCGTAATTGCAAACAACTGGCATCCTTTCCGCATGCAGCGCTTAAGCTGCTGAGCGGATGTCATACGAACATCCGTGGGCTTCTGAATGCCCACTATCTCAACTGGTGAACCATGATCATCTAAACAGCTAATCATCCTCTGACGACAATCTAGCTTGGCTCTATGTGCCGCAAGCCAATCCATACCTAGTACTACACCGTAGGATCCTAAGGGCATAACCCTAAGGTCACATGATGTAGTGAAGGATCCTAATGTGATCTTGCAGTCTTTAACCAAGGTATCTACTGACATCCTGGCCCTTGAGGCCAACTCAACTTCCCACCTAATGTCTTGCCTAGAAGCCACCAGCCTGCAACGCTCCACTAACGATGTAGACAGAAAGGAGTCAGTAGCTCCTGAGTCAAAAAGGATAGAGATGTGGTAGTTTCCAATCATACCTGCTGCCTCGATGACTGAGGCCTGGAAATCGGCCTGGCGGTTATCAACCGCTGCAAACATGTGGTGGGATCTGCCCATGTCACCTACGGTCTGCTCAGATCCTCTTGATCGGGGCTGTCCCCCTGCTGTAAATCCCTGCGGGCACTCTCTAGCCAAATGCCCTGCCCCACCACACACATAACACGGTCCTCTAGCCTGTAACTGCCCTGACTGTGTTCTGCCCAACTATTGTTGCCCAGTCCATCCCGTGGACCCCTATGAGCCTCTGTAAGACTGCTGGGACCTCGTGGGTCCTGCCAATGAACCCTGCTGTCTCTGATCTCTGCGTGAACCCTACTGCTGCCAACCACGGTTCTGTCCTCCCTGACCCCTCTGTTGGAATTTAGATTTTTGTTGATGTTGCTGCTGCTGTGGAGGCCTAGGAGGTAATGATGAAGAGTTATATCCTCCTCTCTGTGTTGTGTTTTGAGGCCTTCAAAAGTTCTGCTGTTGTTGGGGATTACGATCCTGATACTTTGGGCGTGAATTCTGCCCTCATCCCTGAATTTCCTCTGATATAAGGGCTTTTTCAACCGCCTCGCTCATGGTCTGGGGATCTACCATACGAACTGGTCCTGCTATCCCGTGATTCAGCCCTCTGATAAATTTGTGTATTAAGATTTTCTCGTCGTGGAGGTATTCCGCATAACGAGAAAGCTTAATGAATCAGCTCTCATACTGAGTAACAGTGAGTCCCCTCTACTCTAAATCATGGAACTCATCAATCCTACACTGTCTGTAATGTTCTGACAAATATCGCACATTAAAGCGCTCAATAAAGATATCCCAAGTGAGTGTATCCATGGAAAGTCGGTGCTTGCACTCCTCCGTGCACCACCAGGTAGCTGCGGCATCCCTCAGAAGATGGACTGCCACTTGTGCTTTCGTATTGCTTCCATAAGGTCGCAACGCGAAACACCTGTCTAAACTAATCAGCTAAGCCTTGGCCACAGCTCCCTCTGTAGCACCTGCGAAAGTGGGTGGGTTGAGCCTAAGTAGATCTCTGATGGGGTCCCCTCTGTCTCTAAGTCCCACAACTGGCTCTTCCACCCCATCTTCATACAATCCATGATGTACTTGTTCTACCCTCTGGGTCTCATCTCGTCTCAAAGGTCTCGGAGGACTCCTGCTCTGTGCACGGGAGGCTGACCCTACCTTCTCTACTGTTGTGTCAGGGATCTCAACGAAAGGCTCCACACGTGGGACCTCTAGTGGATCAACGCGGGGCTCCTCAAGTGGCTCAATACGTGACTCGGCACGTGGCTCCCTACGTGGCTCCTCTCGCGGATCAACATGAGGCTCGACACGTGGCTCAGGAATCACTGGCAGTAACCTCTCTAACATAGCCTGCAGTGCCTGTAAGATCTGAGGTCCTATATCCAATACTGGTGGTGCCTGTGGTACTAGTGGTGCTTGTGGTACAGGTTGTGCAGGTGGTGGTGCTGTAATAGCGGGTGCCCGTCCCTCAACTGAGGAATCGCTGTGCACCTCGACAGACGCTGTGTGCCGTGATCGTGCTCGTCGAACACGTCGGGGAGGCATCCTACAAAACAAGGTAGAGGCTAATTAATCAAAGTTGTGGAATAATAACGTGCCCAAATATGCCCAGTGTTTAAACCTGGCTCTGATACCAAATGTCATGCCCACATTTTCCATGTGGTCACAACACGCGTCACACGTGTCATAGCCACATCTGTCATGTGGTTATGACACGATCTATCAAAAATTTTCTCACACAACCCTAGAAACCCCCTCGCATGCATAAGCATGCTCGGTGGTGAACGCTCAAGGTGAAAATACTACAGTTGTCGATGAGGTACAAGTACAATTGCGTGCAACCAGATGCAAGCAGTCCAACAAGGGGGTCTCCTTGTTACAATTAACGTCGCTACAAGGTTTATATTTTCGAGGTCCCTAACCCTATTTCTCGGTAGATTTTGATAACATAACGCCTTACGGCGTAAGTGGGAATTTACTCAACACTATACCACTTACGGGGTTCCCTAATAGATTAACAACTTCCCACGATGCCTTGTTCCTACTAAACTAACTCATGATCTCCCTATGGGGATATTTTTTAGCAAAGCACATTTATCTGCCTTCTTTCTCATTTCCTGAAATATACTCCTACTTCGAGCTTAGCATTCTCAACAAGACAGTTCGTTTGCCCTCTCTTCCGTTTCTCTGGATCTTAATTTTGATTGTATTTTTATCGCGCTCACCTTAACTATTTCTCTGAAGTTTTCGTTTGTTTATATTTCGGTCTCTCTCTTTTGGGTCTCTTCATTTTCTTTATGTTTATCCTGTCCTTTCTTCATATTCTACTTCAATCAGAGTTATCACTGTATCTATTTAACATTGTTCCTAACTTCCAGATTTTCAGATCACACAGGCTGGTTTACTACTTCGCTGGACTCGGTCTCCTGTTTTTCTCCAATCTAGGATTCACCATTATGTTTGTATTAATTAAATTTGTTCCTAAGCAAATTTAGCGGAAAGATCCATCAACTTTAGTTCTCTTATCCCATGAGGGAAATGTCACGCATTTTCTCTTCTGTGTTTTCCAATGTTAGTTTTTCTTCTTCTTACTCTCTTTCAGGCTTTCTTCTCTTGACGTTTACTAACTATAGTTGAGATTAAAATGGCCTCACATGGAATGTCTGTGATGGCTTCTTAAGTTTATTTCCAGTGACCTTTTAAACAAGGTGACACGTAATTTTCCTCTTCATTTTCCTGGTTATTAAATTTCGTTGATAGTTAAACTTCCAAGAAACTCTTCCCGGAATGTTATAATATATTCCATTATGCTCCCTTTAAGTTATAATTTTATAGTCTCTGACTATCGTAAAGAGAAAACGGCCCCTCTATTACACTTAAATCAAATTACAATAAATATATGTATCTAAATATATATATATATATAGATATAGATAAATAGATATATAAATTTATCTTATTGTTATTAATAGTAATACGATTCTTTATTATTAATTACTATTGTTAGATTATTTTATTATATATATATATATATATATATATATATATTTTTACTAATATTACTGTTATTATTATTACAATAGTTATTCTTCTATTGTTATACATTTAAATAGTGCATGCTAACTCATGCCACATAATATACATTTATATAAACATATATATAGACTTGTCTATATATATATTTATATATATGATATAATGTTTTTTTTTTTTTTATACTCAAAGGTAGGGTTTTAACCCTAATTATTTTCTTTGTTTCCTTCTGAATGTGTTTGATTTCGCAGGTATGGGCGGTGGAGGTTTGGACTAGAGTTGCAGAAGGTGGTGGTGGCGCAGTGTATGGTGGAGGGTCACGGCGGAGATGGTGGCCATGGCCACAAGGGACAGTGGAGACCAAGGTTGGGGCGGCGGAGCAAGGCCCGGCAGGGGCAGCGCCTGCGGCGGAGCTTAGGCTCCGCGGGGGTCTAAAGGGCAGGGGAACCCGGGGTATGCGGGCCGCGAACAGAGCGGTGACGGTTTACCGTGGAGTCCGCGGACTCCACCGCGGCTATGGTTACATATAGGGGGTGTGGGGAGGGGCAGAGCCCCCACCCACATCCCACTACGTGGGGTGTGGGTGGGGGCTCCACCTCTCCCCACACCCAATGAGCGCCGTCGGGGTGGTGGGAAGGTTCAAACCCTTCCCACCACCACATCATTTTATCTTTATACTGTGTTGTGTAAAACACAGCGACCTGACAACATTTCTTTGTAATTTTATTTCTATTTTCTCTTAAGAAATTCCTTTATATTTTTAATTCTTCAAATCACATTTTGATAAATTTCATTTATATGTATATATATATATATATGTGTGTGTTTATTGTTTGATCCCACAACTTTCAGACATAATATTTTTTTTTAAATTACAGAGAAATCTAAAAGAAAAATAGAGAATTAAATAAGTGAGGCTATTAATATAACCCCTCTTTTTTTTAATAATCGTATTAAGAATTTTCTTTCACAGGTAGCTCTATAATTACAGAGATATGAACACAAATAAATCTATTTAATCTTACAAACACATTCTCATATGATTAATTAAACATTTCATATGCAGAGGACAACAATAATTCTGTCGAATGCAATTTACAATTACCGTTTCGTTAAGAATAGAAGTTCTTAAATATAGAGATTGAATTATTTTTCTATTTAACAATTTCAGTTCATCTACACATTACAAACATAAATACGGAGGATGAATCCCTTAATCCGCCAATCACAATTTTGTTAAGATATGTTTCAATGCACAAATCAAGAATTAGACTTGATAATCATAATGTAAAAATCAATTTTTTTCTTGCTTTTCTTCTCTTAATATCTAACTTACTAATTTTCAACTTAACGCATATTAGTTTAAACTAAAAAATGGAAAGAATAATTAATAACACATTGGCTCTCAACTGATTCAAATTACCATATCCAAACATTACAAAGTACATAGTTTTACCAAACCACCTCCAAACAATACTATCGTAAAACTTTAAACACCTTTGTCAAGATCAACATACAATTTCACAACTTAACAACAGTTACTTCAAATATACATAACTGTCAAAACTCATAACTACAAACAACACTGAAGGGTAGAATTTCTCTTTTTCCCCAAACAATAAATTATACAACTCTAGAGGAAGAGAATCCTTCTATAATGAACTTAACAAGATGTACTCAATAACCAAACTCTTCTTATAGCAAGGATGAAGTTCTTTCTCCCTAAATGCAGTGCTCCTCCAATTCCAACCACAAGCTTCAAAAGGAAACCTGCGTATCAAAGACAAACAAAGAAGAAAACACCACTCATATAGCTCTCCTCCCTTCCGTAGACCTGCAAGAGGGTCACCCCCGAGCTAGGGAGACCATACTCACACCTGGGTAAACTCAAGCAATCCACTTCACAACAGGGAACAACAACAAACCCAAAGCACACAAACACCCGTGGATAAATTACACAACACGAAAACTCAACAACAGTGAGCTTTACAAGGGGCAGGAGAGTGGACACACTCGACTCTAGAGTGTTACCCTTACAGATATTATAACCAACACAATTCTCTTGGCCTCAAACCAAATTTGATCACAAAATTTCCCAAGGAATCTGTATTTGACTCTCAAGTCAAAGAACTGGTCACAAATACAAGCCCTCAAGGCTTTCAACATCCCAAAAGAAGAAAATAGGTATGCACCCGAGGAGGATCACTCCTCCCCTACCCCAAACTTGATGAGCATTTCTGCCAAGTGGGAGAAGCTCTGTCAACAACCCGACAACAGATCCCACAGAAACAAATCTAAAACACAAACAAATAAACATCTTTCACACAATTTTATTCATACAACATTTAGATATACGAAAGAAAGGTAAAACCAAACCAACCTTACAAAGCCCTTCTAGAATGAAACTGTTGTAGAGCTCCACTGAGATCTCTTCCAACCTTAGCCACCAACTCCCTCTTCCTTTTCTCACCTCCCGCTATCTTTCCTATTCTGGCAAATGAAAAATAAAACTCTCCAAAAAAATCAACTAACTGCCTTCCCTTCCAAAAATGGAATTCAAATAACCAAAAACCCTCCAGTTTAGAGGAATGGGGAGGTGACACTTGTCACCTCCTCACCCTTTCCAAAACCACTATTATGTCCCAAGGGATGAGTGTTGGCTTATGTCACTCACCCATCCCTAGAGTACTCCTTATCCCTCTCCTCATGTCATTTCTCTTACGCATGGGAGAAATAAAAGGAGTTAAAGGAGGAAAAGACAGGTGTCCCATGCCTCTTCTCCCTTCCTTCAACATGGATGACCCCACAACACATGGGGAATCTCACTAATGGTGAGGGTGACTTCAAGTCAATCCCTCTATAATGGATGGGTTTGTAGTCATCTCTTACCTTGGGGATTGAAGAGGGATGGGTTGGGTGTTGGTACAACCCATCATGTCCCCCCCATGCCTCCAATTTTCGCCACTTAACTTCAAGGGGTAGTTAAGATGGCTTGATGGAGGTTACCCAAGGGTTACCCATGCCAAATGGGGCCCTGGACCCATGGGGTATAACCCAGGGTCAACTTTAGCCCATTCTAGACAACCATGGTCAAGGTAAAGCACAAGAAAAGGCCTCCAAGATTTAAATAGAAGAAAAGAAATTCAAATTCAAACTTTTTACAACACAAATCATAAGTCAGTGTTACAAGAGGGTAGACCAACCCATTTGACCTTATGAAAGACCACATTACGACACCATATCAAACACAGAGTGATCTTGGTTCCTTGTGGAACCAGATCGGCTTAACAGGGAATAACAATAACAAGGTGCAGAATGATCTCCGAAATCTGTGGTTTGATTAGTAAATTCCTGCACACTAAATTGCAAGATCAGTTTCACATATAATCATCATAGCCGAAGCAACTTAAAAAAAACATGCATTATCATGACATAGCTCTAAATAGCATAAATGAAAATCATATTACAATTTTCCATCATCACCTAATTAACTTTTCTGAAATGTAAACTTATCCAAACATCACCCAATTAGTTTTTCTGTAAACAAAATAAAGTTTAATAGTTTGACAAATCCGGGAACTACTATCCCACACATATAAAAAGTATCAATAACAGTAATGTAAATAGTCACAAGAACAGAAGCAAAAAGGTGGTCCTCATAGGATATCTTTGTACAAGTAGCACAAAGCTACTCTACAAGATCATAGCATTTACGACCTTTATATGTTAAATGAGGTGCTTGAGGAAGCATAGGTTGAGAAGTTGGTAAAGATATCAGAATGCTCAATTGACGTGTGCTTTGTTTATTATTTTGAGTGTTATATGCATGAGCAAACACATGATGATTAGTTTTTTGTAAATTTTGTTGCGCTATTTGTTTAGCGTAATCATAAATGTGATCAGGAGGTCAAGAAGAGGAAGGAAGACCTCTTATAGTGAGCACCAGTTTAGAAGATGGTTTAACCACATTTGAACATAAAGTGACCACAATTTTTGGTTTTTTAGGTTCTTCCTTAGGTTTAGGAACGTAGATTGCATTTATAAAATTTTAAAATAACGATGGCTTAGAGGCCATAGTGGATTGGTCAATCAAGATAAAGTCCTCAAGGGCTTCATCTAACATATCGAAGTCATCACAACTAAATGGCTCATCATATACATGAAAATCTTGCAAAAAATAATTCAACATTTTAACATGCTCTATTTACCCCAAGATTTGAATGTAAAATGATGGCCTATGAAAATGAAATATGATACATAACAACAATAAATGATAATTTCCAACTCTTCTAGGGAAAAGATTAAAGAATATGATTCACAATTCTAGGCATACAATTTCACAAAAGAGAGTTTTTCAATCTAATTATGCTCTAGGAGAACAAATTAGTTCAGATCTAAAGTTTAAAAGGATGCAAATTCTTTAAAGCTCGGGTTCACCAAAATGTTTAGGGTAAAATTGTAGATTTGCCTTAATAAGATAAAGTGCTACTTTTTCACCATGCTAAACATTGGGAGGACAAGGATTGAGCCTGAGGTCAATCTATAAGTTACTTGTCTATCCCTTATGCTCGCTATGTCTGATTTAAGAGCCTAATTAAGGTTTTATCAAGTGTCTTTATTCATTCATCAAAGAAACCCTAATTATGCCTTATAACAGAGATTCCCAAAATCAAATGATGAAATAGGCAAAATAGATTACTGAAATGCAGAGAAAGAATTTTAGAGACTATGCACCCAGAATTTGAGGGCCAACTGGACTAGGGCACCCGCTCTTTAGTCCTACAAATTCCTGTCATAGAAAATCCTCTGCACAAGCTGACTGACAACTCCAAATGGCTCCCAGATCTCAAAAATATTCCCTAGTTGGACTAGGGCACCCACTCATTAGTCTCGCAAGTGTCAGGATCTGGAAATCTAAAATTTTGCGATGACTATACCCACAATATCCTTCTTTTTGTCATAACCTGCAAAACATGATCCACACCTACAAAAGGAGGAAGATGTTGTAGCTATATAGGAGCTTGCCTTACTCAAGCCCCATTTTTGGTATTTCTACCTCAACAATAGCCAAAGATAAAGATTTGCAGAAGTGTGTGCAAACCTAACAATGTGTATACAAAAATATAAAACCCTAGATGTCTCAATCAAGGGAAGATCAACAACTTCCTTCTAATCAATAAACACATACAACTTCACCTCAAGGAGATGAAAATGAATAAAGACTTGCATGAACAAGAAGGCAAATTAGCAATGTCCACAGAGGATCTCCAAGCTTGCTGTTGGAGGCTTCAACCCTTCTCCCGATCATGTAATAGGTTTACAAACCCTAGGAAGAGCAAGATAGACTCAAGATCTTGATTTCTAATCTCCATCCATTGTCTCCATGATAGAAAATTCAAATATCTTTCAAGAGCTCCAACAAGTAGCTAATATTCAATGGTAATTTTGGTAGAGTTTTGGCATCAAGCTTGCATAAGAATTGTGTGTAATAAAATAATTTTCAAATGTCTTCTTATATCTAGCTTTAGGGAAATTCAAATTTCAAAATAACATCTCAATATCATGCAAAAACTAAGAATTTGAAAATGGAATCCCGAGGCATACAGCAGGAGCCAACACCCTGCCAAGATTCAAAATCCCAGAAAACAAGGGAGGACTAGGGCATGGGCGCCCAAGTCCAAGCCCCCATTTTCTGATCAGATTTGCATCAAGGGGGTCTTAGGGGTCCCTATTTTATATTCTCTTTCTAGGTTCTATCAAAAAGTTATCTCAAAAGGTGAACATTTTGTGACTAACCTAGTCAATTAGGGTTTCAAGAAGGTTAGAAAGAAAAAGGTTGAGAGGTCACCAAAGGTGAGGAGCTAAACCAAGGGAAATTGTACCATTCCATATAGGAGGACAATTTCTAACATTACATTAGGAATGGTGTGTTGTACACCTTGAATAATGCTAATAATGTAAAATGTAATATTTAATTTGGTGAATCTTATATACGTGAACATCACAATGGGTTAGACATATTGGGGCCACTTGTATGTTGTATTTAACATTGGGATAAATATTTAATGTGGGTTACATATTGGGAAAAAATTGTACCAAAATGTAAATGAGGGGGACATGGTTTAGTGAGCTCATGGTTTTGAGGCACGTGGTTTTTTAATACCACTTGGTGGTTTTATGCAAGATTGTTTCTATAAAAGTAAGCACATGAGTAATTGTTGGGTTGTCTTGTTGACTTGAATAATCTTTGACATGTTGGCTAAGGTTGGATTGATCATCTCTTATAGGTTGCATAGAAGAGGAGAGGAAGCATGAATTGGGATGTGTGGTTACATGATTCTCATTTACTTGTTCACATAAAATGCAATTAGGGAGTTTGATCTTTCAGAAGAATTCATGGAGGCCTTGTAAGTGTATTGTAGTCTTTGTTCATGAGATAGTACATTGAATGTGGATGCTTTTGGAGGTTGGGTTTTTCTCTCATGAAGGTTTTCCCAGGGTACATCTTATGTCATCTTGATGGTATGTGTGTCTATTCTTTTATGTATGTGGATTCTAAATACTTGCTTCCATATTTTTCTCTCTTGGGGTTATGTGGAAATAGTTTATTATGGCTATAGATTTCCTTTCATTTGGTATCAAAGCCTAGTTGTTAGGTTGTGGGAGGAAATCTCCCTAGTATTTGTAACCCTTGGTATGAGTAGATTCTTGTGCATAGTTAATTTATCACCTTGTAGGAAAAGAATGAAGGCATTTTTAAGGTTACAGGTGTGCTTGCAGACTTGGGTTGTTATGAATCTAAGGTTTGATGGATATTTAGCAAATTAATTTTTTGTTTGGGCTATTTTTGTGAGGATTTTTAGGTTTTTTTCTAGATTCCTCCTAGACAAAAATAGATCTCATCATTGAGTCTAGAAGGGCCAAAATGTATAGATCCATATAAAACTTGAATATTTTTGGAGAAAAAAAATCTCAAGCATTTTAGGACCATGGAGGAATCTTTATAGAAAAGATTTTGTACAGTCATATGGAATTCATACTATTGAGGGAAAATTGGATCTAACTAAATAATCAATATAATAATATCAATGATACCCAAAACTCAATGAAATAATGAACAAAGAGATCAATCAAACAATGAACAATACAAAGCAAACCTCCTTTAATTCGCAGCTTCCATTGATCGCCTATCACAAATGATATTGCTTATGAATATGGCCCTCAGAAGGTGCACTTCCTTGCTATGATTCCAAGATGTTCAAATGGGAATGGCTATGATAGTTTCGCCATGAAGATGAGCTTCACAACAATGATAGTAGTGTGTAGTAACAAGTGTGATCGCAAGCAATGAAGGAATTGGTGCCAAAGGCACGCTGTAATTCCTGCAGAGTAACAATACTTAAAGCTTGGATGAATGAAATGGAAGAAGAGGGTTCAATTTAAAGACTTGAGAAAGAGAAGATAAATGGTATAGAAAGAACAAGAAGATCAACGGTTGAGGAATGTGCAAGAATAAGAAGAAGACATGTGTCCTGCTATATTTTGCATGAGAGGAATTAATAAAATAGAAGAATGAGTTTATTGAAGAGATTAATCAATTAACAAAACAAATAGAAGAGTTAACTGAATAGAACTAGAGAATAGAAATTGCATGAGGAGGAGAAGATATTTTGACTCAATTAAATATTTAGAATATTCAATTGCATGTGCACAAGGATTGAATTATATTTAGAGATAACTCAATTTAGAAGAAAAAGACAACTTAAATAAATATTTGATTTATTTAAATTTAGAGAAGATATTATTGGAAGAAACAATTAAATAATTGGAATTATTTAATTTAGAATGGACTTTGAAGAACTTATTAAATAATTGGTATTATTTAATTTGTTGAAGGAATTAGAAGAATTTAAGAATTTTAATTAAATAAATTTGTTTATTTATTTATTGATAGAGGAATTTGACTTAAATAAATATTAAGAATATTTATTTGGACAGAGTCATGTCATTTTTAGGCATATACATTTTGCCCCTCTTTGAAGCAATGTGTTTTATCATGTTGTTTCAAAGAATAGATTTTTGATAATGATGCATGTCTCAATTTGCCCCTGGTATAGGTTTAACAATGGTAGGATGCCCCCTCAGGAGATTAGACAGGAAGAAAGCAGAACGCATGAGACAGACAATCTCATGAAGGAGAAGGATGAAGAAAGAGTTAAATGATATGCTATACAAGATAGATTGAAAACACACACAAGCAAGTAAGCAAGTATGCACAAATGATACAAGAACAAACAAGGTATTGCCCCTATTGAGTGGTAAACCAACGATATATTGATAATGATATACGACAGTGTTGTCATGGCAAGGAATGATAAATCCCTAGACCAACACGGTAGGCATGTTGTCATGGCAGGGAACGATAGATCCCTAGAGCAACATGAAGGATAGTGTCTGGTTTCAAGAAATGAAACATGTCATGTAAGATGCGTGTATTGGTCTAATTTTGACAATGTAACATCTTGTATAAGACAATTGATAGATTATAATTGATTGAGTTGGTTTACAACCAGACAAGAATCAAGACCACTGATTGTGATTGGATCAGTTGTGCAAGATTGACTTGACTTGATTGGTATGGATTAAGGATGGACCTTGCATCTAGATCATTGCTCAGACTAACCAGATTGAGAAGAATGGATCACAATGATAAATAAAATACTGATTATAGAAGAATGACTCGATAGCAGGAATCACAAGCTTTTTTAAACATTGATACTCTGTGGTTTGGATCTTTATATGCTTGAGATATGGTATGGATGCTTTTGTAGATATGAATGGTATGGATACTTTTGCAGATGTGAATGGTATGGATGCTTTGTGGATGCGAATGGTTTTTCCATCTTGATAGTGCAAGTATTTTGAAGTGCTTATTTCATCATTGGGCTATTTTTTTGGTACTTTTTCCAAATGTTGTAAGTTAATACAAGCATCTAGGTATAATTGAACCCAGATGACCTGAGCATCGCTTACATGGATTTTGATTTAGCAAGTTAATACAAGCATCAAGGTATAATTGAACCAAGATGACCTGAGTATTTCTTACGTATCAACAAACAAGGATTTTCCCCTTTCATGTTAGACCTTTGATGTCCTCGATGATCTTTTGTCGATGATGTCTTTAGACAAGGCTTCACATTACTAAAGTTTAATCCACAAACAGCAAACAAAGAAAATAATCATGCCCCCATCATAGCATCTCTAGCTTTTGGCATCCTTGAGTAGCATAGAAAGACATGATAACAAAAATCAAGATGTTGTAACTTAACCATGATTCCAACCACAAAACATGTTTGCATTTAGATGTGTTTATTTCTTGCCATAATTTAGGAAAAATCATTTAGAATGCCTTAAGTATTTGTTTTCTTTGTTCTGGATAGGTTAATGCCTTGTGTCAAGATTTCTACTTGAAAAGAGTGGGTTTTGGTTGTGCTTTCTTGCCTGGTGAAAGATTCCACAATCCTTACTTGTGAGACGGACCCTAAGGGACTGACGTAGTGCCTCGGGGGCTCATTGCTACATGGCCTTGCCTACATGACGATGCAGAGGCAACATAGTTCAGGGTAAACCCTAACAGACCTAAGACCTAGGTGATAGAAAGTGGCATGGACTCATATAGATAGAAGGACTAGACATGTGACGGATGGGACAGTGGAGCCTCAAGGATGCATTGACTAATGGCCTTGCCTACATGACCGCGCAGAGGCAATGTAGTTCATGGACTTGGACCATGGATGGACTAGAGGATAGATGACAAGATATGGGATGGATGGGAAAGTGGAGCCTTAGGGGTGCATTTTAAGAATGGCCTTGCCTACGTGACAACACAGAGGCAATGTAGTTCATGGACTTGGACCATGGATACTGACGACAGACGCTATGCTAGGCTGACACTATGGATAGGATATGGGATAAAACCTTAGTTGATAAGGCAACAAAGAGATAGAGTATCAAGCCATGATAGGTTATCATTAGAATTTTATTATGGAATAGATATGGATTGAATGGGACATGAGTGAAGGAAGAATGGACACAAGGTGATTGGTTTCCCAAAGACAGAGGAAGCGGTTTATCACAAGTAACACCTATTTACCAAGTTTTCACCACTTTCTTTTATTTGCACAAAAGATAGAAAGTATGTATGATGCCTATTTGCTAGGTTTTCATCATGATACCTATCCAAGGTGCCTATTTTCCAGGTTTCCACCAAAGTATGATTTTTTTATACTTTTTTTATTTTTTTGTATTTTTCTGGTTTTTTTATTTTTTTGTATTTTATGCCCCCTTACATTGGGGTTCTCTTAGGTATAGAACTGGAAAAGATGCATACTATTGTTTGGGTCATCGAATAGCTCACCCTCTGATGTTTCTAACTGATATGCCCCCAATCCATAAGTAGCTATGATTACATAAGGCCCAAGCCAGTTGGGGTCAAACTTGCCTTTCTTTTCCTGATCTTATTAATTGCAGGGGTTCTCCTTAAGTACTAGATCTCCAAATTTAAAAACTCTTGGGTGGACTCTGTGGTTGTAGCTTCATGACATCATTTGTTGATATGCTTTGAGATGATCAAAGGCTTTCTATCTCCTTTCCTTTAACAACTCTAGTTCATGCAATATTGAAACTCTATACTCTTCATCTGTTATGAGACCTTTTAATGACACCTTGAGAGATGGTAACTCGACCTCGATGGGCAGGATAGCTTCTAAGCCATAGACAAGGGTGGAAGGGGTAGCACCTGTGGGAGTGCGTATACTGGTTCTATAGGCCCATAGAGCGGGATTGAGTTGGATGTGCCAATCATGGCCAGCATCATTGACTATCTTCTTGAGGAGTTTCAAGATGGTCTTGTTGGATGCTTCTGCTTGGCCATTGCCTTGGGGGTAATAGGGTGTGGAGAAATGGTGTTGGATTTTGAATCGGTAATAGATTTCTTGGACATCCTAGTTTTTGAAGGGTCTTCCGTTCTCCATGATAATGGATGAGGGAATTCTGTATCCACAGATGAGCTAATTGAGGATGAATGAGGAGATTTGTTTACCTATGACGGTGGTGAGGGGGATGACTTCAATCCACTTGGTGAAGTACTTAGTGGCGGTTATTATGAATTTGTGGCCATTGGATGAGGGTGGATGGATTTTTCCCACAAGGTCGAGTTCCCATTGACAAAAGGGCCAAGGTGTCATTAAAGGTCTCAACTCTTGAGCTGGTGCATGTATCAGGTTCCCATGTATCTGGCACTGCTTGTACTTCTTCAAAAATTGATATGAATATGTTTCCATATTAGGCCAATAATAACCCAAATGCATGAGTTTATTAGCTAAGGAAGAACTTCTAGAGTGTTTTCTACAGATCCCTTCGTGCACATCTTGTAAGGCAGTTTAGGATTCTTCTCGTTCTAAACAACGGAGTAAAGTACCATCTAGACAACGTCGGTACAAGGTGTCAGCAATAATGGTATAACGAGAGCTTTGGTGTATAAAGGTTCATCATTGGTTTGAAGATAAGTTAGGTGGGAGGGTTTTGTCCTTGAGGTAAGTGTAAACCTTAGTACCAAGGTGAATTAGATCCAACTAATAGGCATATGGAGTGGGTTTCAGGAAGATCATAAGTTGGTTATTGAATTGATTCCACTAAGAACTCGTACTGTGACTCATTCTGTGGGATTTTGAGAAGAGAGGCAATGGTTGCCATGGCATCTACTACTTTGTTTTCAATGCGAGGTATCTACTCGAAAGAGATGATCACAAAGTAGTCCTTAAAGTCATCAACCATCCATTTGTATGGGACAAGCTTCTCATCTTCGGTTTGGTAATCGTCATTGACCTGATTGATCACTAGTTGAGAATCACCATAGACATGTAGCTCTTTGATTTTCCACTCTATTTCTATTTTGAGGCCAATGACCAAGGCTTCATATTCTGCTATGTTGTTGGTGTATGGGAATAACAGATGGTAAGACTTCAGTATGGTGTCACCATGAGGAGTTACAAACAAGATTCCTACCCCCAATCCATGGTTTGTGTAGGACCCATCAAAGTAAAGTTTCTAAGAATGTGTTGATATATTGAATAAGGATTCATCTAGAAATTCAAATTGCATTGGTGTGGTGTCCTATAGTGGTGCATCTTCTAACTAATCAGCAATGACTTGTCCCTTGATAGCCTTTCTGTCTACATACTCAATGTCGTATTCACTTAGGAGCATTACCCATTTGGCTAAGCAACCTATTAAAGCTGCTTTGCTTAGTAAGTACTTCAGTGGATCTATTTTTGCAATAAGTTTGATTGGATGTGCTCGCATATAATGTTAGAGTTTTTGGGAAGCAAAAACTACTGCAAGGCATGATCTTTCTATCTGAGAGTATTGCAACTCATAGCCCACTAATGTGTGACTAATGTAGTAGACGACTCTTTCTTTACCTTCATAATCTTGTTGTGCTAGAAAGGCCCCAAGAGCTGTTGGTGTAGCAGATATGTATAGTAACAATGGCTTCCCTTAGATAGGAGGCATGAGAATAGGTGGATTCATAAGATACTCTTTTAGTTTGTCAAATGCCTCTTTGCATTTATCAACCCATTTGAATGGAATGTTCTTATGTAGGAGATGACTGAAGGGTTGACACTTGTCTGCTAGTTATGATATGAACCTATGGATTGCTTGTAGCTTGCCCTATAGAGATCTTAGTTCAGTAAGCTTCTTGGGTGGTGGTGTGTCCATAATAGCCTTGACTTTGGCGGGGTCCACCTCTATTCCATTTGCCGATACAATAAAACCTAAGAGCTTGCCTGAGGTGACTCCAAACACACATTTCTTTGGGTTCAACCTAACTTTGATTTGTTCTAGTCTTTGAAAGACTTTCTCTAACACATCTAGGTGTGATTCTCTTGTGAGTGACTTTGCAAGGATATCATCTACATAGTCTTCCATGGTGACATGCATCATATCATAGAATATAGTGGTCATAGCACATTGATATGTGGCCCCTATGTTCTTTAGCCCAAATGGCATGACATTCCAGTAGAAAGTACCCCATGGACAAGTAAAAGCTATCTTATGCTAGTCTTCTAGTGCTATCTTGATTTGATTGTATCCTAAGAAGCTATCCATAAGAGATAACATGGTATGCCCTGCTATTAAGTCAACTATAATATCTATATTTGGCAATGGAAAATCATTCTTGCGGCAAGCTTTGTTTAGATCTCTAAAATCATTGCATAGTCTAACTCGGCCATTAGGTTTGGACACTGGTACTATGTTGGAGACCCACCCTGGAGAGTCTATAGCTCTAATGAACCCTACATCCAGTAGTTTCTTGAGTTCCTCTTTTACTAGCAGTGCAATGTATGGATACATCTTTCTAAGCTTCTATTTCACTAGTTTCACTCCTAGATCTAATGGAAGGTGATGTAGAATCAAATATAGATCTAAGCCTGGCATATCTACATATGACCAAGCAAAATTGACTTTCTTTTTCTTGAAGAATGGTACAAACTTAGTCTTTTCTGGTGGGGTTAGAGACTTAGCAAAGTGAATGATCTTAAGTTGTTCCTCTGTTCCAATGTTAACAGATTTTGTAGGTTCCACTACAATCTGAGACTTCTCTTGGTGCATGTTGTCAAGGAGAGTTTCAAGCCTTCCATCGTCAGGTGCCACAGTTGGGTTTTCACCAGCGAATGTGTCCTTTATTTTTATTATTTTGGGATCTGACACTACCGCGAAGTAGTTTTCACCATCAAATCCAATTTTTATTTTGATATTGCAACTAGAAGGCTTGGCACCCTCTCTAAAATAAGCCATGGTATTAAGTTCAATGGTGAAGCCAGCTTTATGATCTCCTTTAGGTAGGTGGTCCCTAAGTTCCATGTAGTCAATATAGGCATCATCATTTTGGAACATATCTAGTTGCTGGGTTCCTTGTAGATCCCAGTCAATAAGCTCAGGATGCACAAGGGGGAGGGAGTCAGAGGATAGATCTGATTCGTTGATAGTTTGAATGGATATGCTAGGAGGATTGGCTGGGAGAGTGTTTGGGATGGTACTTTCCTCCAAATTGTTTATTGTGATAGAACTTGAACCTTCCTTGAAATTTGTATTCTCGAGGATAGGCAAATCACACTCTAATCGCCTATGTGGTAGCGTTCGTCCCTCACGGTAAGGGCTATAAGTTTGAATGGTGTCAACCTCTTTGTCATCATAGGAATACTCTGTCAGCTCATCCCACTCATACTCGTTGGAATCTGTCATTGTCCTCTTGAAGGGTATGGATCATTTCCACAAGACAAGCATTTGCTTTAGCTTTACCCTTATCCTTATATCCTAGACCTTTTGTAGTTCTAGCCAATGAGGATGAAGAAGGTTGAATGGGTTCTATAATTCCTTCTTTTCTTAGGCTGATGGGGCCTTGTCCTTCATAACCCATTCTGTGTAGGATATATTCACCTCACCCATAGATATATGTTGGGAGCTTAGGTGGTTCTTGTTGTGTGCTCTCTTCTTCTTCTGTGTAGAGCCATTGTAAGATATCTCTTTCCTTTGTTTCATCTGATAGGGTCCCCCATTTTACAAAGGGAGTTGTGGGAGGTGTAGGAGGAGCAGATGGCTTTGGAAAATACATGGGTCGCCTAAAGGATCTAGGAGATAGAGGCATTTTGGCCAAGTTGTGGTTGTGCTCAATGGAGTATTCCCCTACTCCTGTTTCTTTGATGGTAATTTTTTTCTCTTTGGGCTTGGATGAGGAAGCTTCAGAGGTAGAATCATGATGTGGGGTAGGGGATGTAGATGCTCTATTGTTGGGTATGATGCAATCAGGTTTTGAAAGGACATAGTTGCATTGATGAAAGGGGTCAGGATCACCTTAGATGGTGACTTGCTTGCCGTTATGAGGGAACTTTATGCATTGGTGATAGGTAGAAGGCACAGCTTTCATGGCATGAATCCATGGTCTACCTAGAAGAATATTATAGGCTAGCTCCCTATCTAGAACTTGGCACACAATGTCTTTTATCACTGGTCCCACTTGTATGGGTAATACCACTGTTCCTTTGGTAGTTCTCTCCTCTTCATCATAGGCTTTGATAGTAATCTTCTTCCTTGGATCAACTACATTTTTAGAGAACCCCAATGTAAGGACTAGCTTCAGCGTGCAAATATTTAAACTGGCTCCCCCATCAATGAGAACCCTCTTGATGCGGTGCTTATGGATGAAGGCAACGATATGTAAGGGGGTGTTATGAGGCTGAGACACTGAGAGGTCATCTTGTTCGGTAAATGATATGGTACTAAAGGAGGTCAAATTACCTACCATGGCTTGAAACTTCTCTTGAGCCAAGTTAGTGGGTACAATTGTTTCCACCAAGGCTTTATCAAGAATCTCCTTGTGGGAAGGAGATAGACACAATAACTCTAAGATAGAAATGCGGGCAGGAGTCTTCCGTAGTTAGTCTATGATGCTATACTGGTGGGAGTTGGACTGAGAAGGTGATGACCTTGGAGGAATGGTATTTAACTTGACCTTACCAATGCAAGTGATGATACTGCAATCAGTTCTATTGGGCTCTGATTATTGGTTGGGTGTAACCACATTGATTTGTGGGACATGCTCTGATATGTAATTGATGGTATAGTTGAATGGCACACTTGCATAATTGGCATTACTATTCCCATTATTCTAATTTTTCCTATTGCAGTTGTTGTTGTTTTTGCCATTGTTGCTGTTGTTGTTGTTGTATGGCCTGTCATGATTGAGAAGGGGATCTTTGTAAGCCACATGCGTCTCATTAGAAGTATGTTGTTGAGTACCTCCTTGATTTTGATCAAGTATGTCTTGAATAACATGTTTGAGATAGATATAATTGTTGGTTGTATGTCCTCTTCCTCTATGATACTCACAAAAGTCGGTGTCTATCCAATAGTGAGGTTTTATTTGAGGTTTATAATTGCTTGTTGGTGGTAGAGAGATTTCATTGTTGGACAATAGCTTCCTTAATGTGGATTCTTGGGTCTCACCCAGCGATGTGAACTTTTGCCTTGGATTTGAGTTGAACCATGGTCTTGGCTCCTAAGAGAATGTTTTGTTGGGCATAACATTGCTTACCTCTCCTTTGAGAGTGAATATTAGTTGTTGTTTGGGAGTCGTCACCTTGGCATCAACTACTCCATCGTTGATGACATTTTTATTCTTAGTCCATAACTTTGATTTGTCAGTCATGTAGTTGGAGGTAGGTGTGTCCTTGTATAACTTGATTTGTCCCTTGGCGATCATAGCTTTCTCAATGAACAATCCCATTTCAATGACCTTCGAAAATGAGGTAGGGCATTGAATTTATATTTGATAGCTTAGATCAGAGTTAAGGTTTTGGACAAATATCTCCATTAATTGCTTTTTAGGTACATCATATGAGCATTTACTTGCTAGTTGTCTCCACCTTTGTAGGAAGGAGGTGAATGATTCGCCACTCTTTTGCTTGGTATTGCATAGATCAAGCATGGAGACTTCATGTGCAATATTGTATGAGAAGTGTGTGATGAATTTGTTGACTAACTCATCAAAAGTTTTGATACCCGATGGGAGTCTTGAGAACCACTCCATGGCTTGACTACCTAGAGATCTAGGGAATAGTCTCATTAAGAAAGCCTCATTGTGAGCTACTTCCATGCATGCAGCATTGAATTCCCTAATGTGATCTCTAGGGTCCCCTTTCCCTTTGTACTTGTCAAACTTAGGAACTTCGAATCGAAAGGGGAATGGTATCATGTTCAAACTTTTATCAAAGGGGTACAATGCAATAGCTTCCAAGGAGTATGTTTTAGTGTTTGTACCCGTCTTAAGATCTATCATTTGTTGTGTTAGTCCCTTGATTTGTTTCCTCATTTCTTCCATAGGTGTGTTTGGGTCTATGACTTTCTTTCCTTTGTCCTCACCAGTGTGGTGTTCATGATTATCCTCTACAGTCTCTTTGAGTTTACTTAGATCAAAATCAGTAGGGAGCTTAAGTCCAAGATGATAAAAATACTTGTGAGGGTCCTCATGGAGTACTTTCTCTAGAAAGTGTTGGAATTTCTGATCTTAGAGGTATCCTTGATAATCTTCATGAGAGATTTCCTCATCACTATCATGAGGGGTGACAATACGGTCAGATGATCTGGCCATTTCAAATTGCTTTTGGTATTGAGATCTAGTAAGAACCATGCAAGGTGACGTGGGATGCGGTGGGATGAAACTAGAGATTTTAGCAAGATGCCAGTGGAGACTACTGAGAATAGGATACTTATGACAATATTTGGACAAGGGACTCTCTCGATCAATGACTCCAAGTAAGATGGTTGATACAAGATGATAGCCACTAGTAAGGGTAATCGATACCTATCTTATTGTGTAGGGACTAGTCATACACCAAAACCACTAGCAAAGTTCTACAACTTACTAGGGTTACTTGAATCCAAAATGATTTGAAAAAGGGACCTATGCTAATCTGATATGGGATACTTTGACTTTGGACTAGGGAGACCTGATAGAAGGTCAATGAAATGACCAATGAAAGAGAGACTTTGATGCGAAATAGATGGAAAAGTGACTGCAAGGTAAGATCTGATCTTGGAACCTAGAACTAGGCTAAAATGGATACCCAAAAATGGTAAAATTTTCCTCTCAAAGACTATGGAAGTACTCACTGTCACGCATGCATCGGAATAGATGCGCCACAAAAACTAGTAAATGCGCGAAAAGTTGGTACAGAAGTGCAATACTAGTAAATTTCAAATGCACAACAATAGATGGTAAAAGTGCAGTAGGTCAATACAGATACGTAGTAAGTCAATACAAATGTGCAGCAAAAAAGGATGAATGTGCCACTCTGGTTTTTTCAGTGTTTTTGCAAATTTTTAGTAATTTTCTGATATTTTTGGTATCTTTGGCTACAAGGTCTTTTTGATCTAATTTTTTGAAATTATGGCAAGAAGACATAGCAAACACAAAGAATGTTTTTATGGTTTTTTATTTTTTTGTGATTTTTTGACTCTTTTTGGACTAAAAGAAAGTAAGTACAATCCTAGGTTTTAAAGGACAATATAAAACTAAATTCTCACTATCTCTAGTGAAGTATCTTTGGGAGGTGATAATTGCCCTTCCCTACACTAGATTCTAGGGGTTTTTGGCCACTAAGACAAAGGTGTTTAACAAAGGCAACCATTTGAGTGGTTATACATGCGGCAGCACTACTCTCCGTTATGGAGTCTCCCAGCCTACAAGGGTTGTGCCTTGGAGGGTTTTGGGGGAGGTTGGCTGTTGGCATAACACAACTACACTCATTGTTTGAAGCTTTCACTCCAAACATAATTTATTTATAGTGTATTGGTAGGGCTTGGCATCTAGTCTGTTACCACTTAGGGTCATTCCTACTTGGATGAACGGTATCAGAGAGTAGGCCCCTCTAAAGGAAAAACACATGCAAAAATGATATGTCTGGCATTTTGGTCACCCAAGATAGGGGAGAGCATAGGCTTGGTATCATTCCCAAAACATAGAAGATAGTGGTTCTTTTCCCTTAGTTAAAATGAGAAAACTAGATGAGCTATCTACTTGGGCAAGCACATAAATTTGTTAACTTTGAAGTGATAACAAGATAGCAATGGTTCAATTTTACCCAGATAGCAATGATGTGTTCAATTTTACCTAGATAGCAGTGATTTGTTAACTTTGAAGTGATAACAAGATAGCAATGGTCTAGTTTTACCAAGATAGCAATGAGTTGTTAACTTTGAAGGATAGCAATATAGCAATGATTCAATTACCGCCTTCCTAGTTAAGACTATTTGAGATTTGCATGAGCATCCATTTACTTTCCCGTTATAAATTGAAGTGTGAGTTAACAAGTGCAACTATATGATTCTAAGCCAATACCTAGCCTGCAAAATAGATCAAGAGTGTTCCTATAAAAAGGCATTAGCATTAGCAAAAACTTCAAGGAAACCCTAAAAATCACTACCTAGATCAGATGCATAGATTCAGAGCTTAAATACACAGAGACAGAGCTCATAAGTGCTGCAGTACATATGTGTTAAGACAGAGGTCAAAAGTGCAGGAAAATAATATATATGCGCTGAAATGACAGGTGCGCAATATCAAAGGACATATGTGCTGAAACAGAGTTTGTGTGCACCAAAAGGATATATGCACCAGAACAGATAGTAGATGTACTGGAATAGATAGTAGATGCGTCAAATTAGAGACTGTATGTGCCGAAATGATATATGCGCTAGAACAAATAGTAGATGCATGTTAGGATGTGTCAAATGCACAGTTTCCTCCTGTGTACGACTTTCTAAAACACAAAAATTTAGTTTTTGGGTTAAATTGGGGCTAGGCCCCATGGTGGGCACCAAAAATGTTGAGGGAAAATTGGATTTAACTCAATAATCAATATAATAATATCAATGATACCCAAAACTCAATGAAATAATGAACAAAGAGATCAATCAAACAATGAACAATACAAAGCAAACCTCCTTTAATTTGTAGCTTCCATTGATCACCTATCACAAATGATATTGCTTATGAATATGGCCCTCAGAAGGTGCACTTCCTTGCTATGATTCCAAGATGTTCAAATAGGAACGGCTATGAGAGTTTCACCTTTAAGATGAGCTTCACAACAATGATAGTAGTGTGTAGTAACGAGTGTGATTGCAAGCAATGAAGGAATTGGTGCCAAAGGCACGCTGTAATTCCTGCAAAGTAACAATACTCAAAGCTTGGATGAATGAAATGGCAGAAGAGGGTTCAATTTATAGACTTGAGAAAGAGAAGATCAATGGTATAGAAAGAACAAGAAGATCAACGGTATAGAATGGTTTAGGAATGTGCGTGAATAAGAAGAAGACATGTGTCCTGCTATATTTTGCATGAGAGGAATTAATAAAATAGAAGAATGAGTTACCTGAAGAGATTAATCAATTAACAAAACAAATAGAAGAGTTAACTGAATAGAACTAGAGAATAGAAATTGCATGAGGATGAGAAAATATTTTGACTCAATTAAATATTTAGAATATTCAATTGCATGTGCACAAGGATTGAATTATATTTAGAGATAACTCAATTTAGAAGAAAAAGACAACTTAAATAAATATTTGATTTATTTAAATTTAGAGAAGATATTATTGGAAGAAACAATTAAATAATTGGAATTATTTAATGTAGAATGGACTTTGAAGAACTAATTAAATAATTGGTATTATTTAATTTGTTGAAGGAATTAGAAGAATTTAAGAATTTTAATTAACTAAATTGATTTTATTTAATTGTTGGGAGAATATGAATCAAATAAATAAATTTGTTTATTTATTTATTGATAGAGGAATTTGACTTAAATAAATATTAAGAATATTTATTTGGACAGAGTCGTGTCATTTTTAGGTGTATACACATACAGCTATATAGTCAAAACATAGTCAACATTCATCGATAGAATATAATTTATAGATTCGACTCCTTTGCAAGTTGAGGTCAACACATGGTACAGAGCCTATAGAATTTAAATATTAAAAAAATGTGAGTTTTTATTGGTTGTAGGGTACAAAAATATTGTCATCTAGTATGGGAGGGTGCAACCAATGACATCGAGTAGATTTTTTTGGTTCTTAGGGGACAAACCCAGTCGTATGGGTGACCAGTGCCCATGCTCTAGTGGCTAGCCCCTTGTCACAACAACACCTAGTGAGTGGTCACACCTAGCCCACAAGTCTTAACTCTCTATAGCTATGGGGTGGTTGTAATCAGTGGACCATGAGAAAGTGTCACCCATGCTTATCTAATCTATTGCCTACCACCAAGGAGCCACCATATAGCCACCTTTTTGTAGTCTATGAAGCCTAATGGAGAAGATTTTTTCAAGAGGCATAACGTTTTCCTAGGATGTTAGATTTTTGTATTCTTATAGCTTAAGGAAATCTCTTCTTAATTACTATGTTGTGGTATTAGTGGCTTCTCCAAATTTTCATCTTTTGGATAGAAAATGCTAGTTGGAAGCTATGTTTTCTCTCATTGATTCAATAGGTCATATCTTGTGCCTATAATGTTTGATTTTAGACTTTCTATAGGCAACAAAGAATATTTCCTAAGAACTTCATAGTGGATCAAGTTTGAAGATGTTGATATGTGATTTGTTCTTTACATTTATGTTTGAGCTATTTGTTGGTTCGTTTAATTTTGGTACTTTGTGAGTTTGTAATAAATCAAATCTAGAGGTGATTTGGTATTTGATTCATGGAAAACTTATATGTTTATCTTTAGTTATCTATGTCTGACATGGTTACCAATGTATGGTTAAATTTATATTACATTATGAGGTCTATGAGTTGTACAGTATTGGAGGTTTTCTATACTTATAGGTTGCATGGATAACTCAGATGTGGGCTGCCTATATCCATAGATATTTTAGTGTGGATGGTTGTCATTACGACATAGAGAGAGATGGTGTTACCCGATATAGTTGTGTTGTGAGACCTAAACTTGTTGACTATATGGTGTAGCCATGTGAGACTTAGTGGGAGTGTAATGTAGGCACATTGGGTGGTGATAATGGTGTGATGGAGGTTCCTTGTTTGCTTGGAGTTTTGGCATAACATGGTTGTTATGTGGATGCATTGTTGGTGGTGTTGGATTGATTCTTGGATTGGAGGTGATGGTTTATTAAATCTATTAGTATTGTAGTTGATTATTTTGATTATACATGAACCATGGGTGACCTTTAGCTAGGAGATGGTTATTATGATGCCATGTGTAGCTTGGTATCACAATTTAGTGGGAGCCTTGGCAATGACGTGGATTCATCACTTGATGATGGATGATCATTTGCAATGGTTGTTAATGTCATGGAGGAGCTCCTAGATCCTATTTCTTGTATGCAGTGAGAGTTATTTTACATCTTGAGTTCTATTGATAGGAGATGGTTATCTTCATGTGATTTGGAGATGTTGACATTTTGGTACCATGAAGGACTCTTGAAGTTTTTGATAGAGGTGTCAATTTATGATTTGTTAGTTTAATAGATGATCCTTGGTTTAGAGGATGGATGGTACTATCTCATGGTGGACTCCTGGTTGTACATTAGATTTTTAGCATGATCCAGGTTCTCTTTGGATAGAATATGTTCATTTGAGACACATGATCTTCTCTTGAGGAGATGCAGATCATGACATCTTGGTGAGTTCTTGATTATGCATTTGGAGCTTTGGTGGTGATCTATGATAATTTGAGTTGTGATCATTTTTCTTGTGAGCTTTTGGTTATTGTAGTGTTGCATTGAATTTTGGTTGGCATGAGATGATTAGTTGTACACCTATTTTAAATTTGGGTGAGGCTATAGATCTCTTGCTTTTTAGAGATCATGTGTTGAGATAGTTACTCTTTGATGAGGTTTCAATAGGAAGATTGAGGATTCTACACTTGGGTTGGATGTTAGTTCAACATAGACCTATTAAGGAGATTGTTCTTCAAGAGAGTCATTGTGGCTTGGTGTATCCTATAGGATCAATTTCATTCCCCACTCATTGGTCCTCTTGATGGTGTATGGTCTCATAGGTACTTCCCACCTAACTTTTAGATGCATTCTTTTTTTGTGTCTTTTCTTCTCATTTATGCTTGAGTCTTGGGATATGGATCCTAGTTCTAGAGGACTTGTTTAAGGAGTAGATGCATGGTTATTATTTGTTATCTCCTTATGTTTGGATCTTAAGTTGTTTTGAGGTCAATGTGTTTTGAATAGAAAAACAAGATGGTTAGTGACCTTGGGCATATTCCTTGTTGAGGGAATATAGATTTTGTTTGATCTTCATTTGGTTTGAGAGGCTTACATCTTGATTATTTATTGATAGATGGTATGTTTGATTTTGTAGTTGAACAGTTGGATGTTGAGGAGGCTTCTTGATTTAGGGTTTTAGGAAGTAGATCATACTTTTTATAGCTATAGCACATTGGTGTTGATAGATGGACATGGTTTTGATCTTTAGGTTCTCTCTTGTTGGTCTAATTCTTCTTCTTAGATGTTTGTGTTCACATGCCATTGGAGTTGAGGTTTGCATGGAGCCACTATGATCAATATATGTATGTTCATTTACGGTTATTGTACTTTATTGTTTTTAGTAATAGTATGGAGGCTCTTTAATCTCTTTCTCTTATGATGTTGAGAACTTGGGAGAGATATGGACTTGTAGTGAGAAAGTTATGTTATAGTTATCTTAGTTTGTAGGTTTTACATATCAATGTGTGTGTGTTCTTTACCACTATGTGATATATGATTTAACCACATCCTCTATGCGAGTGCTATTATGGATTTTGGATGCATTATTGATTTCATATTTGACATTACCCATGTAGTGGGAGTTCTAGGATGTATATGTGTCTTTTGTTGGATGTTGATGTAGGAGCATCCCAAAGCATTTAAAACAATTGTGTGCTATTATGGATTTTGGATGCATTGATTGATTTCATATTTGACATTACCAATGTAGTGGGCGTTCTAGGATGTATATGTGTCTTTTGTTGGATGTTGATGCAGGAGCATCCCGAAGCATTTAGAACAATTATGACAGTTAGCAATGAAGTTACAAAGTATTGAGAGAGCAACCTTAGAGAATATCGCATTTGAATATTAGAGGTTGTGGAACTAGACTTAGCACCTAGATATTTTCATCTACAACATATCTAAAATTTAGGTCATTTGAGTTTGATTCCAGAGAGATATCGCTATTAGAAGATTACTTGCTTTTACCTATTTTCACAAAGTAGAGCCAACTGTGTTCAGTGAAATCTAATCAGCTTGTGGAGAAAATCCATGACTTGTGGAGACTAAAGGAACATTATTTAGTGAAGTACAAGACTTGGCTAACCTTTATGGAGATCTGTGTGAAGTTTTATGCATGAGTGGAGCAATGCCTTAAGTTTAGGTCCGACCTATCCATGTACACATGTTACTTGACTAGCCATTGCAATTAGGCCAACTTGTTAATATTGAGAAAGCTTGCAGAGGACATAAATAAGAGGTAAAGGATTATTTCTAGGAGGTGATCAATTGTACAAAGGAATGAAGCATGATCTTAAGTTTTTTTGATTCGATTGAGTAACAAAACAAAGTAGAAAGCAAAGTAGGAAGTAGAATGAGTTGCAGAGCAGAGAATTGAGATGTAAAAGAAAGAAATCATGAAAGAATATTGTTGTATGAATTGTTTGTAATTATTGGGCTATGGCCTAGCATCTTTAAAGCCCTTGAGACATGTGTAATTCAATTTGAAGTTATAATATAAGATGAATGAGCTTTAGAGGCTGGGTTTTTCCCTCTTAGGGTTTTCCCAGGAGATATCTTGTGTTCATGAATGTCTTTACCTTTTTGTGGATTAGTTGTTAGATTTCATTACATATCCATTATGATCATGATGTTAAGTTGATTAGGCTACAAGGTTGGGCATTCCCTCACCAGACCCTCCTACCTTGACTGCATCAAGTGGTATCAGAGCTAGTTTTGAATCTGCTGGGCTAGTTACATGGTGGTGAATCTATTGGAATGAAGTACGAAACCCTGAAGTATATAGAAATCATCACAGAAGAAAGATCAAGGAAAGGAATATTTGGTAAGCTTTTCAAATTCAGTTGTTTATCTAATTGTTTTAGATGGAGAAGATTGAAAAGAGGATGAAGAAAGAAAATGAAACCCTAATGTGTGAAAAGGATATATTGGAAGAAGAATTATGTGAGATTAAAAGATGTAATTCAGAGTCATTGGAAAGGATGAAAGAACTAGGAGAAGATAAATATGATGCCCTTGAAGTAGAATTGAATGATGCAAAAAGGAGAAATGAAGAACTATAAGCAAAGATGAAGTTGTTTGAGGATATTGAAGAGAGATTTACAGAATTGGAAGAAGGTTTCAGGTTGTTTGATAAGGTTGAAAAGAGAAACAAAGGTCTTGAAGAAGATTTGGCAGAATTGAAAAAGGAAAATAATCTACCTAAAAAGGAGATATCTAAATTGAAGGATTAGTTGGATCAACTAGAGTAGTCACTTGTAGCATGCAGAAAAGAAAATGAGAGTTGGAGATATAAGCCTAAATTTTGTGATGTTTCTTGTGATACTAATGATTTGTGTGATGATGCATAAGTTTCTTTAGATAGTGAGATTAAAGATGACAGTGTGACAAAACCTACAGTTGTTGGTGATGGTATTGGTTGCAAAATCATGCAGAGGATGGGATATGAAGGATAAGGATTGGGAAAGCATCAGCAAGGAATTATAGAACCTATTGAACTAGTAATCAGATCAAGAAGTGAAATCATTGGATATGACAGAGGTAAGGATGTCATGGAAAATTCAAACAAGTCAAATCAAAGAAGAAGAGGTATGTATTGTTCACATTGTAATAGACATGGACATGAAAAGGAATTGTGTTGGGATCTATACCCTTGTAAGTTCTATGGATTAAGGAATCATTCTGAAAGGATGTGTTAGGATAAAATGTAGAGGAGAAAGCCTATGATAGGTTGTATATAGAAGAATTATGGATGGATTGATGGGAAGGAATGGAAACATGTTACTTGTATGTTTAGAGGGAGGTATAGACTAAAGTATTCATGTGTTGGATCAAAATGCAGAGAAAGAAGACATTATGTAGAGTAGAACAAGGACAGTAATTTAAACTACAAAGGGAGAAGTGACAGGAGTCATAATTCTTATTACAATGAAGGATGCTAGAGAAATGAAAGAGGATTTGCTAGATGAAGAACCTATTTTCAAGTTTTGAGGAGAAAAGAATCAAGCAATGAAAGTCATCAAGAATGTATTACTAAAGAAGCTAATGAAGAAGAAGTAGTACATAATATAGAGACAATTTGTGTAAAGGAAGAAGAGCCTATTAATACAGAGATAATTTATGCAGAAGAAGAAGAGTCTATTGATACAAAGATAGTTTATGGAGAGGAAGAGGAACCTTTTGAGACATCAAATTTGATAGAAAAACTGGAAGAAGGTGAAGCATTGATCTTAAGAAGAATTATGTTATAAACTAATCATTAGAGGAAGAAGTGCAAGAGAAAGTTTGTAATCATCTGAGAAAGCAGCACAAGAGAAAGTTTGTGTGAACAAGTGTGAAACATAACAAAAAGAGAAGTTCATGTGGCAGAGAAAGAGGGATGACAAAATATTCTACCGGAAGAGAAAAGTTTGTATACTAGAGTAAAGGAAATAAAGATAAAGAAACATAGATGAGTAAAAGGAAAGTGTATGCAAAGAGGAAACTATGAGATTTTGATGAGTGCAGAGGAACTTGTGACAGGAACCTAGACTTAGATAGAGTTGCAGAGAAGAATTTGAGAATGTATCAGGAAGTGACTTTATTGTTCTGGAGGATGCATATAGGTATTGTTTGACTCTTAATTAATTGAAATAGACATAGAGCTTGAGGCAACTTGTAGAGAAGACTTTCTCAGACCACATATCATTGAGGCAGTGCAAGGACTTGCAGGTAGATCACTAAACCTAGACATTACAAGATGAAGAAATTGAGGCAGCTTGCAGAGAAGACTTGCTTAGACTACCGATCCTTGAGGTGGTGCAAGGCTTGCAAGTAGAATGCTAAAACTAGAAGAATTTGAGGTAGTTTTGCAAGGTGGACTTGAACAAACTGCTCACCTTGATGTAGTTGCAAGTACCTAAAAATAGACTGTTAGACCTATCTTAAGGGATCACATCAAATTTTACATAATACAAACCAAAGTGAAGAGGATCAATATTCAAATAACCCTGAGAGTTTGATGCAGGAGCATTCAGAAGCATTCAAAACAATTGAGACAGTTAGTAGTGAAGTTACAGAGTATTGAGAGAGTGACCTTGGAGAATACCGCATTTTACCATGTTTGCATATTAGAGGCTGTAGAACTGGACTTAGCACCTAGAGATTTTCATCTACAACATATCCAAAATTCAAGAGAGATATCACTATCAAAAGATTACTTTCTTTTACATGTTTTCACAGAGCAGAGCCGACTGTGTTCAGTGAAGTCTAATCATCTTGCAGAGCAAATCTGTGACTTGTGGAGCCTAAAGGAACATTATTCGATGAAGTATAGGACCTGGCTAACCTTCATGGAGATCCACATGAAGTTTTATGCATAAGTAGAGCTGCCTTAAGTTTAGGTCTGACCTATCTGTGTACACATGTTACCTGACTAGCTGTTGGAATTAGGTTGACTTGTTAATGTTTAGAAAGCTTGCGAAGGATATAAATAAGAGATAAATAATTGTTTCTAGGAGTGGATCGATTACATGAAGGATTGAAGAATGATGTTAAGTCATTTTGATCTGATTGAGTAGCAGAATAGAGTACAAAGTAGAGCAGGAAGCAAAATGAGTTGTAGAGCAGAGAATTGAGATGTAAAAGAAAGAAATCATGAAAGAATATTATTGTATGAATTGTTTGTAATCCCTAGGCTGTGGCCTAACATCTATAAAGCCCTTGAGGCATGTGTAATTCAATTTGAAGTTATAATATATGATGAATGAGCTTTGGAAGCTAGGTTTTTCCTTGTTAGGGTTTTCCTAGGATATATCTTGTGTTCATGAATGTCTTTATCTTTCTATGGATTAGCTATTAGCTTCCGTTGCATATCCATTATGATCATGATGTTAAGTTGATTAGGTTGCAAGGTTGGACAGTCCCTCACCGAACCCTCCTACCTTGACTACATCAAATGTTTTCATTGTACTACAGTGTTGAGGGTCTTAAGTTTTTTATCACATGTTTATGTGTTGTTACCTTGGAAGAGTTATTTATGTAGGATAGTGTATATGCAAGGTCTTGTGATTATTTTGGATTGTGTTTGATATGTTGATGGAATAAGGTTTAATTATAATGATGAGTATCCTTGGATTAGAGGTATGGTTAGTTGGATGTGTTAGTAACTAGTTATGGTTTCTATTCTAGCTATGGTGATTGATTATTGGTAGCTACTTAGGCCTATTTTTTTACCTCTAGATTTGGTGTTTGTGTTTGGATATCAATTGAGGTGGGTATCTTTATTCTTTTTGATAGTTTGGTGTGGCATCTCTTTGGATTAGATCTTATATTTTGTGCATTGTCATGATGGAGGTGAGACGATTCATGTTTAAGATTTTGGTCACCTTGGTTATTGTTGCAAGTATCCTTATGGAGAACATAGATAACATGGATGTTTACATGGTAGATGTTGGGTACATGGATTGTTTCCTTGATGTTTGAGTTTATTGTTGAATCCTTATGCAATGTATACAACAAGTGGGAGAATGTTGGGAAAGGTGTTTTGTACACCTTGCATAATGCTAATAATGTAAAATGTAATATTTAATTGTAGTGCATCTTAGATATGTGAGCATCAAAATGGGTTAGACATTATTGGGGCCACTTGTATGTTGTATGTAACATTGTGATAAATTTTTAATGTGGGTTACACATTGGGAAAATATTTTAATATTGGAAAAACCTAGTACCAAAAAGTAAATGACGGAGACATGGTTTAGTAACCTCATGGTTTTGAGGCATATGGTTTTGTGATAGCACTTGTTGGTTTTGTGCAAGCTTGTTTCTATAAAAGAAAGCACATGAGTAGTTGTTGAGTTGGCTTCTTGGCTAAGGTTGGATTGAGCATCTCTTGTAGGTTGCATATGTGAGGAGAGGAAGCATGGATTGGGATGTATGGCTACATGATTCTCATTTTATTGTTCAAATGGAGTGCAATTAGGGAGCTTGATGTTTGAAAAGTATTCTTGGAAGCTCTATAAGTATATTTTAATCTTTTTTCATGAGATAATACATTGAGTGTGGATGCTTTTGGAGGCTATGTTTTTCCCTCCTCAAGGTTTTCCTAGGGTACCTTTTGTGTCATCTTAATGGTATGTTTGTCTATTCTTTTGCATTTGGATTCTAAATATTTATTTGTATATTTTTCTCTTTTGGTGTTGTGTGGAAATAGTTTATTATGGATACTAATTTCCTTTCATTTTGGTCCCCTAACAAGTGGAAGTTTATGGATTTAGAGAGATTTTATTTAGTGAAATTAAGGAATATCTCTTATATCAATTCCCCTATAATAGAAACTACTATAAGGGTGATTAAAATAATCTTTCTAGTGACATAAAATGATATTAAAATATAAAACCTATACCTATACAAAAATTTGAGATGTTGATAGAGAGGAACTAGCACATCTCTAGTATCATCAAACCAAAAATCTAAAAACTAAGTTAAGGTCAAATAGGCCCCTTAACCTTGCACTCATACAAACATTGACATTAAACCAAATGATACCCTAGAAACCAAGTGAGACCATCAACTAGATATATGTCACCCTACACATATCATAAGTATTTAAAAAAACATAGACTATATAAAAAACAAAGACAATATGGAAAGAGTCCCCAAACAATCAATTGATATCACTTTCACTATCATCACCTATAGGAAGTTGTAGACCATGACCAATACCAACACCCACACCATATAATGTCATTCTAAAAGGAAAGAAAATATCATGCACCACAGCATTTTCCCTTCCTATGATGCAACCATAGAGTTCATGATTATGTTTGTTTGAAGCCAAGAAGAAATAATCCAACAAACCTTGAAGCAAACCATCCCTAGCACTATGCAAAATACACCACGAAACCTTAGATTTCAACACTATTTCCTAAGGAAATATCCCATCAAGTTCCTAGTTACTAACCTCTACATAATAATCCTCAAGTACAATGTCAAGTTTCACAACAAGAATTAGTTCCTCCTAAATATATGAGTTTACTAGAAATGTCACAAATTCCACATCTCGAATGATATCCATAGCATTGGATAAAAAACAAAAGGAAATATGGCTCCAAAAATTCTTTTGTGGAAACTTTAACAATAAATTTTGTACCACCACAACACACAAAGCATCTTCAACCACTTGAGAACCAAATCTGTAGATCTTTCCCATCTTAATCAAATCATACTTGCTGATATCCATACATTTCCATTTGTAAGAAACCAAATAAACTCTTTGTTTTATATCAGACTTCATCTTGAAGAAAACTACCAAGCACTGCATAGAAAGCTGAGGATATGATTTCTTCTTATAAATGGATCCAATGCCATCGATACAAAAGGGAATAACCATGCATATATTAAAATACAAAGGAAATTAATATATCTTCATAGAACTTCAAATCTCCTTTTAAATCCTTAGGTAGGGCATAGAGTTATTATTTTAATCATTTAGAGTAAAATAAAACTGCTACAAGCCCCACCAACTAACATGTCCTCTTAATAAAATAATACACATCCATGAATGTATATTTGGCATGAATTTTAAGTTTTTATTGGGGCCTCATTTATGTGATGAAATAATTATGTCATCTTTTATTTGGGAGAAATTGAGCCGTACTTGGAGTTGTGAAGCATGCCTTTAAGGTTATTTTGAATATTTTAATAATTTCACATTTAACTTGATTACACTAGTCTTATCAAGGCACCACTTAAATATTGTTCTTGACATATGTGGTTTTCACTCTATGTATCTTCTTGTACTAGTGCTGTCTAGTTGGTGTTTTCAATATGACTTTGTTTACAAATTAGGAAGGAATGATATTTCAATAATTAAATAGGGTCTACAATCACCTCTATTTTATCATAAGCTTTATAGAATTGAAATCATTTGCTTCAATGGATTCTAACATTTTTCTTTTGGAAAAAAGCAACAGATTATTTTCATTAGTGGCATTTCAGACTTAAGGCTCAACAAGGTTTTCAAGACTAATTCCATCATCATGCTTCATGAAATAAAAATTACTATTATAGAGAGTTGTTTATGGTAGTTGACCATCACTATATGGTTAATACAAATATTTCCTTGATGCTAGTGGAAGTTTTCTTTGAGGCTAGAAAATCTAAAGATTTGGCTTGGGAAGTGGTGGTTTCTCTAATCTGGCCATAATGTTTGGATGCTATTTTGAATGCTATTATATGATAGGTTTGGGTCTCTTTCTACAAATAGGAACATTGTTTATTCATGGTGATGTAGTGGCCAACCCATGGTTCCCATTTATCTCTCTGAGCATTATATCCATTGAGGAACAACACAAATCTTTGGCCAAGATTACTATTAATTTCCTCAAATATTCCAATAGAGTCACTCCCATAACTACCATTGAATGGTTCTTCACCATTTTGGATGATAAAGTGAATGAAAAAATTGAAGAGGTAGTGAAAGGTGGTGAACTTATTGAACTATACTACATCTTGTACATCTTACTATAGTTTTTTAGCTATTATCTCATTGATGAAAGAGTTTGGTCCATTTTTGGGTTATTTCCTCCACACTTTAGTTTTTATCTTTGGCCCTCCTTCCTAGAGCAACCATTTGTAATACTTCTACTAAAATCTTATACAAAGGAAATGCCCCCCTAGGCCATTTTTTACTAATAAAAAATGCATGAGCAATTAATTCATATTCAATTTTTGTAGGTTTATTATCTTATCTCTTTAATGTATATTTGATATTAATTTAAAGTTGTAATTGGGGCCTCTTATATGCGATAATATAATTATTCTATCAACTTTCATTTCAGAGTAATTGAGTTGTACTCAAAGTTTTTTTAATCAATAAAGTGACCTTAGGGAGGTCACACCATTGTATTGATCATATGAAAACCAATTGACACATCACCTTTTCTAGACAATGGTGGTACTAATTTCTCTAAACATTTTTATTTTTTCCTTCAAGCCCTACGAGCTGTTGATGTGGTTTGTTCTAATAGTCTAGGATCAATAAAATGACTTAAAGGTAATTTCTCAGATGACATCTATGTGAGATTGAGAGAGAAAAGATAGTTCTAGCTACACACAATCTTCTTAACATTTATATTTAGTTTGGTAGAACTTGATAATATAAGATCTTAGAATAATTACCCAAAAAAATATGATTACACATCTAAATCCATTTATAGTGTATATTAACCTCACTACAACCCAAAAATACTCCAATTACAGACCGCATCCACATGTTGAATTTACTACATTCAAGAAGCATAATAATTAAAATTAAAAGGATGGCATAAATTAAAATCATGGCAATATCATTTAAGATCTTGGAAGTCTTACAAAAATAGTAATGCAATCACACACATGTTTAATATTTATGCATTCAAACCTATAAAGGAATAGGGATCCTTCTAGGGTTTCAAAGTTGCCTATAGCTTTTTTGATATTTTTCATTTTAGTTTTTGTTGTAAGAGGAAGATAACTATTTTTTGATATGTGAGAAGTAGACTATAGGACTTATGTCAATAATCCATGTGAGATGAGAGTTGTCCTCTTATTATTAATATGAGTTATGTTCCTTGGTTTTAGTATGTCACTTATCAGTACACTTAATACAAGAATAGTTAATATCATTTAGTGGTTAGCATATTTGCATCCATTTGTTGTTCCCTTTTTGTGGTTAGTTATTCTTACATATGGGCATTAGGATAAAAAACCTTGTAATGAAATAAATTCATTTTTTTGTTTAAAATAAAAAATACATTTCAATCTTTATAATACTAACTCTATTCCTGAAGGATGCACACAAACAAGAATATCTTAAATATATGTCCAATATATGTAGAGAGTACAATCCAAAGATAACTACTACAAATTTGACTTTGTAAGCTTCACAAAATGTCTTGTTCATAATAAAAACTCTACTTCAAAACTTAGATTGGATGACAAATTTAACTAACCAATGAGGTAGTGGATGAGACACTCCTTGAGGTTGGTGATAGTCAAGCTATCTTCTATGTATCTTGCCATGCTATGAATAATCTTCACTATAGCTACATTTGGTTGTTCTTCTTGCTAGTTTGGCACAAGTGTCCAAATGATGGAAGGGTACTACTTGAGGCTAATTCACTAGATACCTTTTTCTTCATGCCCCTTATATAGTGTCTTGCCATCATAATAGCTAGTTCAAAATTTGGATAACCTAAGCGACATTTTCTTTTTAATCTTGGTGTGAGGTCATCCCATTATCCTTACAATGATCTCTATGTTTTAGGGTATTTTAAGTAACATTCTTTTAGCCACCTAAACCACTTTATCTTTGTCTTCCTACATCATCTTCATGGTTTCTATATTAGTCATAAATCTATATAGATTATGTAAAACTTAACTCACCAAATTATGTCCCACCCTTAACATAATTTTTTCATCTTTCTCCATGTTGTCATACCTCTTCTTCTCCAACCCTCTTTCTATTTTTCCTTAGAAAAAAGAGCAAAATTCTCTAAGTTAAACACCTACATATAGATTGGAATTCTACTATTATTACAAGCTAAATTAAATTAATACAAATATAGCTCACAAAAAATATTCATTTATATCTCAACTTCACTTCATAAATAAGATTCACATAATGCTATAAGTGTATCTATGTTTTCTAGCATTTCTTCAATCACCCTTTGTACATGATGTAGTCAAGGTAGGAGGGTCCAGTGAGGGACTGTCCAACCTTGTAGCCTTAAACAATTAACGCTATGATCATAATGGATATGCAATGGAAGCTAACAATTAATCTACTAAGAGATAGAAGATATTCATGAACACATACACAAGATATATCCTGGGAAAACCCTAACAGGGAAAAACCTAGCCTTCAAAGCTCATTCCTCATATATTATAACTTCAAATTGAATTACACATGCCTCAAGGGCATTACAGATGCTAGGCCACAACCCAAGGATTACAAAAGATTCATACAACAATATTCTTTCATGACTTCTTTCTTCTACATCTCAATTCTCTGCTCTACAATTCATTTTGCTTCCTTCTCTACCTTCTACTCTGTTCTGCTACTTAATTGGATCAAAACAACTTTAGATTTTGTTTCCATTCTTCATGTTATCGATCACTACTTAGAAATAATCCTTTATCTCTTATTTATATCCTCTGCAATCTTTCTAAACATTAACAAGTTGACCTAATTGCAATGGCTAGTTAGGGTAACGTGTACATAAAATAGGTCAGGCCTAAACATAACGCATTTCTCTGTTGGTGCATAAAACTTCATGTGGATCTCCATTAAGGTTAGCCAGGTCCTATACTTCATTGAATAATGTTCCTTTAGGCTCCACAAGTCATGGATTTTCTCTGTGATTTGATTAGACTTCACTGAACACTATCAGCTTTGCTCTGTCAAACGTGCAACAATAGTCAATCTTCTGATAGTGATATCTTTCCAGAATCAAAGCCAAATGATCTAAATTCTTGATATGTTGTATCTTCCTATGTCTAGATGTTAAATCCAGCTCCATAGCCTCTTATACTTAGATGCGGTAAATTGTGGTATCTCCTTAGGTCACCATCTCAATATTATGTAACTCACTATCAACTATCTCAACTATTTTGAATTCTTCTAGATGCTCCTACATTAGACTCTCAGGGTTATTTGAAAAGTGAACCCCTTCACTTTGGTTTGTATTATGCCAAAATCAAATAGGCTCGGCAATTTGTCTTCAGGTACTTGCAACTGCCTCTAAGTTGGTGGTCTGTTCAAGTCCACCCTACAAAACTGCCTCCAGTTCTTGGTTCAGCATTCTACTTGCAAGCCTTTCACTACCTCAATGATCAGTGGTCTAAGCAAGTATTCTCTACAAGTTGACTCAAGCTTTATGTCTGTTTCAATCAATTAAGAGTCAATAAATACATACTTGCATCCTCAGAACAATCATGTTACTTCCTTGATTATGTCAATGCGCTTTCTAAATTTTCTCTACAACACTATCTAATCTCTAATCCCAGTTACCAACTCCTCTACACGCATTAAGATATTACAGTTTCCTCTTTTCATACACTTCTCCTATACTTTCCTTGTTTCTTTGGCCATATTTATTTTGCTCTGGTACATAAACTTTCTCTTACGATAGAATATCTTGTCATTCCCTCTTTCTCTACCACATGAACTTCTCTTTCTGTTATGATTGACACTTGTTCACACAAACTTTCTCTTGCACTACTTCCTTAGTTCTATTACACAAATCTCCTTAAGATAAATGCTTCACCTTCTTCTAGTTTCTCTATCAAATTTGATGTCTCAAAAGGTTCCTCTTCCTCTGCATAAACTATCCATGTATCAACAGGCTCTTCTTCCTCTACACAAACTATCTTTGTATTATTGATTGCTTCTCCTTCATTAGCTTTTTTGGTAATAGGCTCTTGATGACTTTCATTGCTTGATTCTTTTCTCCTCCAAACTTGAGAACATGTTCTTCTAAATGGTCTTCTATCAAATCCTCTTACATCTCTTTTGTATCCTTCATTGTGATAAGACTTATGACTCCTATCATTTCTCCCTCTGTAGAATGAATTACTATCCTTGTTCTGCTCCACATAAGGTCTTCTTTCTCTACCTTCTGGTCCAACACATGAATACTTTAGTCTATACCTCCTTCTGAACAAATAAGTAGCACGTTTCCATTCCTATCCATCAATCCATCCATAATTCTTCTATATACAACCTATCATAAGATTTCTCCTCCTCATTTTATCCCAACACATCCTTTCAAAATGATTCCTTAATCCACAAAACTTACAAGGATGTAGATCCCAACACAATTCCTTTTCATGTCCATGTCTATTACAATGTGAACAATACATGCCTCTTCTTCTCTTATTTGACTTGTTTAAATTTTCCATAACATCCTTACCTCTGTCATATCTAATGCCTTCACTTCTTGATCTGATTACTGGTTCAATAGGTTCTATAATTCCTTGCTGATGCTTTCCCAATCCTCATCCTTCATATCCCATTCTCTACATGATTTTGAAACCAATACCATCACCAATTGCAAGTTCTATCATACTATCATCTTTAATCTTACTATCTAAAGAAACTTCTACATCATCATGCAAATCATTAGTATCACAAGAAACATCACAAAATTCAGGCTTAGATTCATATTTTCATTCTATTTTCTGCATACTACAAGTGACTGCTCCAACTGATCCATCTACTCCTTCAATTCAAATATCTCCTTCTTCTGTAGACTGTTCTCCTTTTTCAATTCTTCCAAACTTTCTTCAAGATCTATGTTCCTCTTTTCTACCTTCCCAAACAATTTGAAACCTTCTTCCAATTCTACAAATCTCTATTCAACATCTTCAAACAACTTCAGCTCTACCTCTAAATCTTCATTCCTCGTCTTTACATTTTCCAATTTTTCTTCAAGAGCATCATACTTGTCTTCTCCTAGTTCTTTCATCCTTTTCAACAACTCTGAATTACATCTTTTAATTTCACATAATTCTTCTTTCAATATATCTCTTTTGCACATTAGGGTTTCATTTTCTTTATACATCATCTTTCCAATCTTCCCCATCTAAAACAAATTAGATAAACAACTGAATTTGAAGAGCTTACCAAATATTTCTTGCCTTGATCTTTCTTGAGCGATGACACTTGTTACTTCTAGGGTTTCGCACAACACATCATTAGATTTACCACCTTCTAATAGATTCATAACCAGCCCAACAGATTTGAAACTAGGTCTAGTACCACTTGATGCAGTCAAGGTAGGAGGGTCTGATGAGGGACTATCCAACCTTGCAACCTTAAATAATTAATGCTATGATCATAATGGATATGCAATGGAAGATAACAATTAATCTACTAAAAGATAGAAGATATTCATGAACATATACACAAGATATATCCTGGGAAAACCCTAACAAGGAAAAACCCAGCCTTCAAAGCTCATTCCTCATATATTATAACTTCAAATCAAATTACACATGCCTTAAGGGTGAACGTATAGATGCTAGGCCGTGGTCCAGGGATTACAAAAGATTCATACAGCAATATTCTTTCATGACTTCTTTCTTCTACATCTTAATTCTTTGCTCTATAATTCATTATGCTTCCTGCTCTACCTTCTACTCTATTCTACTACTCAATTGGATCAAAACAACTTAAGATCTTGTTTCCATTCTTCATGCTATTGATCACTACTTAGAAACAATCCTTTATCTCTTATTTATATCCTCCAAAAGCTTTCTAAACATTAACAAGTTGGCCTAATTGCAATGGCTAGTTAGGGTAATGTGTACACAAAATAGGTTGGGCCTAAACATAAGGCATTGCTCTTCTAGAGCATAAAACTTCATGCTGATCTCCATGAAGATTGGCCAAGTCCTATACTTCATCGAATAATGTTCCTTTAGGCTCCACAAGTCACAGATTTGCTCCGCAAGACAATTAGACTTCACTAAACACTATCAGCTCTGCTCTATCAAACGTGCAACAACAGTCAATCTTTTGATAGCGATATCTTTCTAGAATCAAAGCTAAATGATCTAAATTCTTGATATGTTGTAGCTTCTTGTGTCTAGATGTTAAGTCCATCTCCGCAACCTCTTATACTCAAATGCGGTAAAATGCAGTATCTCCTTAGGTCACCATCTCAATATTCTGCAACTCACTCTCAATTGTCTCAACTATTTTGAATTCTTTGCTCCTGCATGAGTACATGCATCTTGTGAAATTATTCCTGTAGCCATGATGCATGCACTCATGGAAGGGGCCTATAGTATAGCATTTTAGTGGTAATCATTGAAATTATTTGAATTATATCCCTCAACCTAGTTTTCTTGATTCAACTTTTCATGATGTAATTTCTCCATTCTTAAGCGACGCAATTTATCAATTTGATTGGTGTATATAATGAGCCAATCACATGTTTTAATTTCTCTAATTTGCTCTCATGTTTTTATGAGCTGTTTCATTATCCTTTACTTGCATTATAATACCTTCTAATTTGGTAACTTTATTTTTAAATGCCCCTATCTCATCTTCTTGTTTCCTAATTAGCTCACAGACCTACTCTAACTCCATCATACCTATAATAGAATCATTAACCCCTACTACAAGCCCATCCTCTTCAATGTCTTCAATAACAAGGTCCACAAGTTTTTCTCCCTATTCTACCATAAATGCCTTTTCTATATATGTATTTCTAGTTCAATTTATCCTACAATAAATTCTTCTACTATAGGCATTTTTTCTTTAGGGTTCATCATAAAACTTTTATCTATAGGTGTTCTTTTTTATTTTATGCTCCATGACACCTTTTCCTCCAAAATCTCCACCTCAAAATAAAATTGACCTTGTTTTTAAAATCTTGTAGCTTGTTTACTAGCCATGGTTGATAAAATATTAAGTCTCACAAATGACCTTACATTCCATTTATAAGGAGGGGTTTTGTTTATGCTTCATCCTCACATTCAAACTCTTTTGTCCAAATTTGTTTCCTCCTATGGTTTCTACTATCTCCTATTATAGTTGTAGAAGGCCCTACTTTATCTCCCATAGCAATACCTATAGGAGATATATTATTTGTTTCAATACTTGCATCATGAATCAGGGCGCAAGGATACAACAAAATTAATGGACCACTAGGAAACTAGCTAGTAAATAGTATTTTTCACAGCAAGAGACAGGTTCTATCTATTAACATTACACTCCCCACTACCTACTAAACTATGCATAACTACTTAGTTAACTATGTATTACTTGCTGCATGTCTAAATTGTGTTAACTAGTTAATGGCAGTCACCTTACTTTAAATTAATCCCTTTGCCTTCTATGCACTACTAGGAAATTAACTAATGAGGATTGTTCCTCGTAGTGGGAAGTTAGGTAGGTCAGTGTCATGCCCACATTTTCCATGTGGTCACAACACACATCGCACGTGTCATAGCCACATCTGTTATGTGGTTATGACACGAGATATGAAAAACTTTTCTCACACTGTCCTAAAAACCCCCTTCGCATGCGTACGCATGCTCGACGGTGTTCTCTCATGGCGAAACACTACACTCTTCGGCGGGATACAAGTACAATTGCGTGCAACCAGAAGCATACAGATCAACAAGAGGGTCTTTATGACGCCGCTAACGTCGTTGCAAGAGTGAGATTACCTAAGTTCCTCAATCTAACCCTCAGCAATTTTCGGTAGCATAATGCCTTACGGCGTTAGTGGGAATTACGCTGCACTCATTTACGCACGTGGTTCGCTGATAGATTAACAACTTCCCACGACGCCTTGTTCTGACTAAACCGGCTAGTGATCTCCCTATTTAGTCATTTTTCAGCCAGGCACGGTTGTCTGTCTCCTCTCTTGTTTCCTGAAACATTCTCCTCCTATGACTTAGCATTTTCAACAAGGCGGTTTGGTTGCTCTCTCTTCCCTTTTCACAAGTTCTTAATTTTGATTGTATCTTTATTGCCTTTACCTTAACTATTTCTCTGTTAATTTAGTGTGTTTATATTTCGGTCTCTCTCTCTCTTTCGTTTTCTATGCTTTCTTTATGTGCATCCTGTCCTTTCTTCATGATTTACGTCAATCAGGGTTATCACTGCAGCTATTGTTGATATTAAACCTAATTTCAGGATGATCTAGGTCACAAAGGCTGGTTTACTATTTCGCTGGACTCGGTCTCCTAATCTTCCCCGATCTAGGTTCCTCCTCTATGTATGTACTTATTAAACCTGTTCCTAAGCAGATTTAGCAGAAGGGTCCGTCAACTTAGTTCTCTTATCCCATGTGGGAAATGTCGCGCATTTTCTCCTCTGTGTTTTCCAATGTTAGTTTTTCTTCTTCGGACTCTCTTACAGGTTTACTTATGAGGTCGTTTACTACAGTTGAGATTAAAATGGCCACATGGAATGTCTGTGGTGGCTTCTTAAGTTTATTTCCAGTGTTCTTTTAAGCAAGGTGATGTGTAATTTTCCTCTTCATTTTCTAGGTGATTGAAATTACGTTGATAGTTGAAACTTCCGAGAAACTCTTTCCAGAGTATCACTGATATTCCTTTACACTCCTTATACCTTCTAATTTTATTTTCTCTTGTTTATCATTACTGTTGTTACTATTACTATTAATGACTATTAATACACTGATTGTGACTCGTATAACGTTGTAAATAGATGTAGGAGGCTCTCCACTTTATAAAACCCTGATCATGGTAAGATAACTTCTTTGGTTGTTGTGTTCAACACTTAATAACATCTACTGTGAAAATATAATTTGTTATATATTTTTTTTTTCTCTATATCCATGAGACATAGTTTATAACGATTTTAAACGAGGGCCCAATAAAATGGTTCATAGATTTACTCCTATGTATATTATATATATATATATATATATATATATATATATATATATATATATATATATTTTAATGTCTATGTATAGGACGAAATTGGTTTACCACTATATATATATATATATATATATCTCTATGTATATATATATATATATATAAATATATAGATAGATTTATAATCATTATTTTATTATATATATATATAGCTATATACATAGACATATATAGTATATATATATATGCCTATATATAGAGCTATAAAAATGTATTTATTTTCCAAATAAACCAATCATATGTTAGGGCCAAAGCCCTACATTTTATTTGCTTGAGATTCCACAGCCGACGGCGGCCATGGGTGGCGGTGGCCGCAGTGACAGAGAGGGCAGGGTCGGCCGCAGCGACAGAGGAGCAGGGTCGGCCGCAGCGACAGAGGAGCAGGGTCGGCCGCGGAGGGGAAGGCCTGTGCAGGCCGCGGGAGGCATAAGGAGAAGGGGGGATGTGGAGTGGGGGCGTCGTGGGAATGTGGGTGGGGCTCCGCCCCACTCCACACCTCCATGTATATGTGAGGGCCTGCGGTGGGGATTTCTCCCCACCGCCCATTATAAACCGCGACTGTGTTTTCTCCCGCGGCTTAAACTTTGACAGTCATTCTTATGGTGCTATTCGTTGATTTCTATCAACAATAATATATTTATATGTATATATATATATATATATATTCATATATATATATATATATATATCAACGATAATATATTTATATTTATATATATATATTTCATATATATATATATATATATATATATATATATATATATATATATATATATATATATATATATATATATATATATATATATATATATATATATATATTTATATTGTTATATATCATTCAATCTCATAAAAATGATAATTACTCAAAATGTGAAATATATATATATATCTATATATATATATATAAATTTATTTATATATATATATATATATTCTTATATGTATTTATATAATTCCTAAATTTCTCAAATTCACTACTTTATTCATTTTCTCCAAATCAACCTGTTATAAAGATAATGTCATAACAATTAGATATATCTATATATATATATATATATATATATATATATATATATATATATATATATCCCAATTTCACTTATTCGGTAAAAAAAAGGTAAATAGCTATCCCCTTATTATAAGTATATATTTCCATTTTCATAAACATTTAAGAATTCTTAAATTTACAAACAGAATGTATATACATGCTAGATTTCCTCTAATCCTTCTAAATTAACAGAATCCATTAAATATGGAGAATAACTCAAACATTTAAAACTGTCTTTTCCATTTTAACATTGAACTATAAAAACTAACATTTCAACTAGTAAGCAATTCCAAACTTTCAAATGTAAACAACTCAGATTAGATTGCAATAATGAACTTTTCCTTTCAGTAATACTTGAAACACAAAAATTGCTATTGAACAAAGTTTGCAAACATCAACTTAAAAATTTAAGCACATTCATATTACAGCTTCTCAATCATGAATACCACCACTTAACTTCTCAGATATGAACTTTCTTCTCCCAAACAGTATACAACTGATAACTTATGACAACCAAATAAAAGTCCAATAATAACAAGATCAGGGAGGTGATTTTCTTCACTCCCAAAATAACATTAATTTACAACAATAACAAGAGAGCTGTTCTCTCTTCATCTCTATGAAAAGAACCAGGCCTAATTCTCATGACAAAGAAGATGAACTGTTTCTTCATAAATAGCCAACCAGAAGCTCCAAGAGAAAACCTGCGTATCAAAGACAAACAAAGAAGAAAACACCACTCATCTAGCTCTCCTCCCTACCGTAGACCCGCAAGTGGGTCACCCCCGAGCTAGGGAGACCATACTCAGACCTGGGTACTCAAACACTCCACTTCACAACAGAAACAACAACAATCCCAAAGCACACATACACCCGTGGGTATTTTACACAATACGGAAACTCAACTACAGTGAGTTTCATAAGGGGCAGGAGAGTGGACACACTCGACTCCAGAGTGTCACCCTGACAGATAAATGAACCAATATAAATTTCTCTTGGTCTCAACCAAGTGTGATCACAATTTTTAAGTAATCTGTATATGACTCTCAAGTCAAAAATACAGTCACAGATACATGCCCTCAAGGCTTTCAACATCCCAAAAGATGGAAACAGGTATGCACCCGAGGAGGATCTCTCCTCCCCTACCCCAAACTTGATGAGCATTTCTCCCAAGTGGGAGACGCTCTGTCAAATAACCCGACTAGAACCCCACAGAAAACAAATCTAAACACAAATTTCACACACATTTCATACACATTTCAGTTCTACAAAAAACAAAGGTAAAATTCAGACCAACCTTGCAAGCCCTCCTGGAATGAAGCTGTTGCAGAGTCCACAGAGTTCACTTCCAACCTTAGCCACCAACTCCCTCTCCCTTCTCTATCTTGCAAACTATCTTCTCTATTTTTTTTTGGTAAGGCAAAAATGAAAGTTTTCCAAAATTCAACTAACTCCCTCTCATCCCAAAATTTTAAAATAAATAACCCAAATTCTCTTTCTTTTTAATTTTGAGAAATGGGGAAGTGACACTTGTCACCCCCTCCCCCTTCCCCAAAACCACTATTCTGTCCTGGTGGCTTATGTCACTCTCCATTCCCAAGGGTACTCCTTATTCCTCTCATGTGACTCCACTTTCTCATGGGAGAAATAAAAAAAAGAGTTAAATGAGAACAAGACAGGTGACCCATGCCTCTTTCTCCTTTCTTCACATGGGTGTCCCCATAGTACATGGGGGTATCTCACTAAAGAAGAGGTGACCTTCAATAATGGATGGCATCTCTTATCTAGGGGAATGTAGAGGGGATGGGTTGAGTGTTGGTACAACCCATCATGTCCCCTCCTACCTCCAATTTTCGCCACTTAACTTCAGGGGGAGGTTAAGTTGACTAGATGGAGGTTACTCAAGGGTTACCCATGCCAAATGGGCCCCTGGACCCATGGGGTATAACCCAGGGTCAACTTTAACCCATACAAGACACCCCTGGTCAAGGTAAAGCACAAGAAAAGGGCCTCATAATTTAAATAAAATAAGAAATTTCAAATTCAATCTCTTTACAACACTAATTATAAAAATAATGTTACATGAGGGTAACCTAACCCACTCGACCATACGAAAGACCACATTACATCATGACATCAAACACAAAGAGATCTTGGTTCCTCGTGGAACCAGATCGGCTTAACAGGGAATAACAAATAACAAGGTGTGGAATGATCTCTGAAATCTGTGGTTCGATTAGTAATCCCTGCACACTCAATTACAAGATCAGTAACCACATAAATTCATCATAGCCAAAGCAACTTAAATAAAACATGCATTATCATGCCATAGTACAATTTAACATAATTAAAATCATATTACAATTTTCCATCATCACCTAATTCATTTTTCTGAAAAGTAAACTTATCCAAACATCACCCAATTAGTTTTTTCTGAAAACATAATAAAGTTTAATAGTCTGACAAATTCTGGGAACTGCTATCCCACAAATATGAAAGTAACAATAACAGTACTGTAAATAGTCATAACAACAGTAGTAAAAAGGGCGGTCCTCACATCCTCTCCCCCTAAGATGGTACTTCCTCCTGGAAGTCGTCAAAAAGGTGAGGATACAGGGTCTTCAGTCTCTCTGCATCTTCCCATGTTGCAGTGACTTCGTCGTATAAGTCCCATTGGACTCTAACCTGGTCCAGCTCTCGACCTCGAAGGGCCAGTGTCCGACGAGCCAATATGCGAATTGGCTCCAACGCCAGTTGTCCGTCTGCCTCTACCTGAAGAGCACTCCAATCCAACACATGAGATAAGTCAGAAATATATTGACGTAAAACTGATACATGAAATACATCGTGGATACGTGACAGGCTAGGTGGCAAGGCTAGATGATAGGCTACTGGTCCTATCCGCTCCAAGATTTCGAAAGGTCCTACAAATCGAGGTGCGAGCTTAGAGCCTTTTCCGTAATGGATTGGACTCTTTTTCGGCCGCACTCTCAAAAATACTCTTTCCCCCACAGAGAAGCTTCGGTCTGTCCTCTTAGCATCGGCATACTTTTTCTGCCTGTCCTATGCTTCCTGAAGCCTCTGTCTTATCTGTTTGACTTGTAGTTCCGTAGTCTGAACTAGCTCTGGGCCGATGACTGTTCTGTCCTCTATCTGATCCCAACTCAAAGGTGTTCTGCATGGTCTGCCATATAACGCCTAGAAAGGAGGCATACCCAACGAGCTATGATGCCCATTATTGTAGGTGAACTCAACTAGATACAGGTACTCCTCCCATCTAGACTGGTGGTCCATCACATACATGCGAAGCATGTCTTCTAACACCTGGTTAACTCTTTCTGTCTGTCCATCGGTTTCCGGATGATATGCTGAACTGAAGTTGAGCTGTGTGCCCAACGCCTGATGTAAGGCTCTCCAGAATGATGAAGTGAATACGGAGTCTCTGTCAGATATAATGCGGTGAGGTACCCCATGAAGTCGAACAATCTGATCAAGAAACACCTTGGCCACTGATGGTGCATTGTATGTTGTGCATATTGGTGAAAAATGTGCCACTTTGGTTAGCTTGTCAACTGTCACCATAATAGCATCATGGCGACATGATGACATAGGTAGACCAACGATAAAATCCATAGAAATGGTGTCCCATTTCCATTTAGGTATCTTGTGAGGGTACAACAGTCCCGCTGGATGCTGACGTTTGGCCTTGACCCTCTGACATTCTAGGCAATGAGCAACAAATTCGGCAATGTCACGCCTCATCCCAGCCCAATGATAAAGCTGTCGTAAGTCAGCATGCATCTTCTTCACTCCTGGGTGTGCTGCGCAGGGTGCTCTATGAGCCTCTGATAGGATTACTGTACGAAGATTACCCGCATGGGGTACATAGATGCGTTGCCGATGTCGAAGCATGCCATCAGACTCAAGGGTATATCCTGTAAATTTGCCCTCAAGGGCCTTCTGATTTAGTACTGCCTGCTGCACTTCGAGAAACCATTCGTCCTCCGGCAGATGTTGTAAGATGCGATCCTTCAAGTCCATCTTCAAGGTCAGGGTCTGGATCTCGTGGCGTCTTTGACTCAAAGCATCAGCGACCACGTTCTCCTTCCCTTTGATATAGTGGACATCGAAGTCATATTCGCATAGGAATTCCATCCAACGCCGTTGGCGGGCGTTCAAATTAGGCTGTGTAAAAATATACTGCAAACTATGATGGTCTGAATGGAGTTCAAAGCGTCGACCTAAGAGAAAGTGTCTCCAGCGAACCAAGGCATGAACAACAGCTGCGAGCTCTAAGTCATGCGTAGGATAGTTTAACTCATGTGTCTTTAGTTTCCGCGATTCGTATGCGATCGCTCAACCATCCTGCATAAGCACGGCTCCCAAACCTTCTAATGATGCATCTGTGCAAACTACAAACTCCTCTGAAGGATCTGGGACTGCTAAAATAGGAGCACTAGTAAGACGCTCCTTGAGGACTCCAAAAGCCTTTTCACACTGCTCGGTCCAAGTGAAACCCTTCCCTTTTCGGTGAAGGGAAGTAATGGGATGTGCTATCCTGGAGAAACCTTCGACAAATCGACGATAATACCCGGCTAACCCCATAAAGCTTCTGACCTCTGTCACGTTAGTGGGTGCCGGCCACTCCTGAATTGCTCTAATTTTAGATGGATCTACGGAGATGCCATCACCTGATAAAATGTGTCCCAAATACTGCACCTCTGTCCTGAAGAAGGCACACTTCGCCAAGTTGCCATAAAGTTGCTGCCCTCGTAATTGCTACAAAACTTGACGCAAGTGCTCTACATGCTCCTCCTCAGTCCGTGAATAAATCAGAATGTCATCTAGAAATATGATCACGAACCGATCTAGGTATGTACGGAACACCCCGTTCATGAGACTCATGAATACTGTAGGAGCGTTCGTCAACCTGAAAGGTACCACTGTGAATTCATAATGGCCATATCTGGTTCGAAAAGTAGTTTTATGAATATCTGACTCCGTGATGCGCAATTGGTGATACCCAGATTTTAGATCAATTTTCGAGAACACTCTGGCTCCCTGCATCTGATCAAAAAGGTCGTCAATCCTAGGTAGAGGATAACGATTCTTCACCGTCACCTTGTTCAACTACCTATAGTCCATGCATAGACGAAGAGACCCATCCTTCTTCTTCACGAAGATCACTGGTGCGCCCCATGGTGAAACGCTAGGTCGGATGTGTCCCTTCTCAAGTAATTCTTCTAACTGCAGCTTAAGTTCAGTGAGTTCATGGGTCGTCATCCTATAGGGTGCGCGGGATATCGGCTCTGCACCTGGCACTAAGTCGATGTGGAAGTCCACTTCTCTGCATGTAGGCATACCAGGTAATTCTGGCAGAAATACATCGGCAAACTCTCTAAGGATAGGGTGATCATCTAAAGTAGCCTCAGGTTCATCCTCTGCTCTATCACTGACTGTGATGGCAAACATCTGACATCCCTTCCGCATACAGCGCTTAAGCTGTTGAGCGGATATCATACGAACAGCCGTGGGCTTTTGAAGGCCCACTATCTCAACCGACGAACCATGATCGTCTAAACAGCTAATCGTTCTTTGGCGACAATCAAGCTTGGCTCTATGTGCCGCAAGCCAATCCATACCCAGAACTACTCCGTAAGACCCTAATGGCATAATCCTAAGGTCGCATGTTGTGGTGAAGGATCCCAATGTGATCTCACAGTCTTTAACCAAGGTATCTACTGACATCCTGGCCCCTAAGGCCAACTCAACTTCCCACCTAATGTCTTGCCTAGAAGCCACCAGCCTGCAACGCTCCACTAACGATGTAGACAAAAAGGAGTCAGTAGCTCCTGAGTCAAAAAGGATCGAGATGGGAAAGTCTCTAATCGTACCTGCTGCCTCGATGACAGAAGCCTGGAAATCGGCCTGGCGGTTATCAACCGCTGCAAACATGTGGTGAGATCTGTCCACGTCACCAACGGTCTGCTCAGACCCTCCTGATCGGGGCTGACCCCCTGCAGTAAATCCCTGCGGGCACTCTCTAGCCAGATGCCCTGCCCCACCACATACATAACATGGTCCTTGAACCTGTAACTGCCCTGACTGTGTTCTGCCCGATTGTTGTTGCCCAGTCCGTCCGGTGGATCCCTGTGAGCCTCTGTAAGACTGCTGGGACCTTACGGGTCCTGCCGATGAACCCTGCTGTCTCTGATCTCTGCGTGGACCCTGCTGCTGCCATCCACGGTTCTGTCCTCCCTGTCCCCTCTGTTGAAATTTGGATTTTTGCTGCTGTTGCTGCTGCTGTGGAGGCCTAGGAGGTAATGATGAAGGATTATATCCTCCTCTCTGTGTTGTGTTTTGAGGCCTTCAGAAATTTTGCTGTTGTTGGGGATTCTGTTCCTGGTACTGTGGGCGTGAATTCTGTCCTCGTCCCTGAATTTCCTCTGATATAAGGGCCTTTTCAACAGCCTCGCTCATGGTATGGGGATTTGCCATACGAACTGGTCCTGCTATCCCATGATTTAGCCCTCTGATGAATTTGTGTATTAAGATTTTCTCGTCATGGAGGTATTCCGCGTAACGAGAAAGCTCTATAAATCGGCTCTCATACTGAGTAACGGTGAGTCCCCTCTGCTGTAGATCATGGAACTCATCGATCCTGCGCTGTCTAAAATGTTCGGACAAATATCGCGCATTGAAGCGCTCAATGAAGATGTCCCATGTGAGTGTATCCACGGAGAGTCGGCGCTTGCACTCCTCTGTGCGCCACCAGGTGGCTGCTGCATCCCTAAGAAGATGAACTGCCACTCGTGCTTTCGTGTTGCTCCCATACGGTCGCAATGCGAAACACCTATCTAAGCTAATTAGCTAAGCCTTGGCCACAGCTCCCTCTGTAGCACCTGCGAAAGTGGGTGGGTTGAGCCTCAGTAGATCTCTGATAGGGTCCCCTCTGTCTCGAAGTCTCCCAAGTGGCTCTTCCACACCATCCTCATATACTCCATGCTGAACCTGTTCTTGTCTCAAAAGTCTCGGAGGACTCCTGCTCCATGCTCGGGAGGCTGACCCTACCTCCTCTGCTGTTGTGTCGGGAATCTCAACGAAGGGCTCCACACGTGGCACCTCTAGTGGATCAACGCGGGGCTCCATACGTGGCTCAATACGTGACTCGGCACGTGGCTCCTCTCGCGGATCAACACGAGGCTCTATACGTGGCTCAGGAATCACTGGTGGTAACCTGTCTAGCATAGTCTGTAATGCCTGTAAGATCTGTGGACCTATATCCAATATTGGTGTCGCCTGTGGGACTAGTGGTGCTTGTGGTACCGATGGTGCAGGTGGTGCTGCTGTAACTACTGGTGTCGCCTGTGGTACTAGTAGTGCTTGTGGTACAGGTGGTGCAGGTGGTGCTGCTGTATCTACGGGTGCTAGTCCCTCGGTCGAGGAATCGCTGTGCACCTCGACTGACGCTGTGTGGCATGGTCGCGCTCATCGAACACGTCGGGGAGGCATCCTACAAAACAAGGTAGAAACTAATTAGCCAAAGTTGCAACATAATAACGTGCCCAAATACGCCCAGTGTTTTAAACTTGGCTCTGATACCAAATGTCATGCCCACATTTTCCATGTGGTCACAACACACATCGCACGTGTCATAGCCACATCTGTTATGTGGTTATGACACGAGATATGAAAAACTTTTCTCACACTGTCCTAAAAACCCCCTTCGCATGCGTACGCATGCTCGACGGTGTTCTCTCATGGCGAAACACTACACTCTTCGGCGGGATACAAGTACAATTGCGTGCAACCAGAAGCATACAGATCAACAAGAGGGTCTTTACGACGCCGCTAACGTCGTTGCAAGAGTGAGATTACCTAAGTTCCTCAATCTAACCCTCGGCAATTTTCGGTAGCATAATGCCTTACGGCGTTAGTGGGAATTACGCTGCACTCATTTACGCACGTGGTTCGCTGATAGATTAACAACTTCCCACGACGCCTTGTTCCGACTAAACCGGCTAGTGATCTCCCTATTTAGTCATTTTTCAGCCAGGCACGGTTGTCTGTCTCCTCTCTTGTTTCTTGAAACATTCTCCTCCTATGACTTAGCATTTTCAACAAGGCGGTTTGGTTGCTCTCTCTTCCCTTTTCACAAGTTCTTAATTTTGATTGTATCTTTATCGCCTTTACCTTAACTATTTCTCTGTTAATTTAGTGTGTTTATATTTCGGTCTCTCTCTCTCTTTCGTTTTCTATGCTTTCTTTATGTGCATCCTGTCCTTTCTTCATGATTTACGTCAATCAGGGTTATCACTGCAGCTATTGTTGATATTAAACCTAATTTCAGGATGATCTAGGTCACAAAGGCTGGTTTACTATTTCGCTGGACTCGGTCTCCTAATCTTCCCTGATCTAGGTTCCTCCTCTGTGTATGTACTTATTAAACCTGTTCCTAAGCAGATTTAGCAGAAGGGTCCGTCAACTTAGTTCTCTTATCCCATGTGGGAAATGTCGCGCATTTTCTCCTCTGTGTTTTCCAATGTTAGTTTTTCTTCTTCGGACTCTCTTACAGGTTTACTTATGAGGTCGTTTACTACAGTTGAGATTAAAATGGCCACATGGAATGTCTGTGGTGGCTTCTTAAGTTTATTTCCAGTGTTCTTTTAAGCAAGGTGATGTGTAATTTTCCTCTTCATTTTCCGGGTGATTGAAATTACGTTGATAGTTGAAACTTCCGAGAAACTCTTTCCAGAGTATCACTGATATTCCTTTACACTCCTTATACCTTCTAATTTTATTTTCTCTTGTTTATCATTACTGTTGTTACTATTACTATTAATGACTATTAATACACTGATTGTGACTCGTATAACGTTGTAAATAGATGTAGGAGGCTCTCCACTTTATAAAACCCTGATCATGGTAAGATAACTTCTTTGGTTGTTGTGTTCAACACTTAATAACATCTACTGTGAAAATATAATTTGTTATATTTTTTTTTTTCTCTATATCCATGAGACATAGTTTATAACGATTTTAAACGAGGGCCCAATAAAATGGTTCATAGATTTACTCCTATGTATATTATATCTATATATATATATCTATATATATATATATCTATATATATATATAATATATATATATATATTTTAATGTCTATGTATAGGACGAAATTGGTTTACCACTATATATATATATATATATATATATATATCTCTATGTATATATATATATATATAAATATATAGATAGATTTATAATCATTATTTTATTATATATATATATATAGCTATATACATAGACATATATAGTATATATATATATATATATATGCCTATATATAGAGCTATAAAAATGTATTTATTTTCCAAATAAACCAATCATATGTTAGGGCCAAAGCCCTACATTTTATTTGCTTGAGATTCCACAGCCGACGGCGGCCATGGGCGGCGGTGGCCGTAGTGACAGAGAGGGCAGGGTCGGCCGCAGCGACAGAGGAGCAGGGTCGGCCGCGGAGGGGAAGGCCTGTGCAGGCCGCGGGAGGCATAAGGAGAAGGGGGGATGTGGAGTGGGGGCGTCGTGGGAATGTGGGTGGGGCTCCGCCCCACTCCACACCTCCATGTATATGTGAGGGCCTGCGGTGGGGATTTCTCCCCACCGCCCATTATAAACCGCGACTGTGTTTTCTCCCGCGGCTTAAACTTTGACAGTCATTCTTATGGTGCTATTCGTTGATTTCTATCAACAATAATATATTTATATGTATATATATATATATATTCATATATATATATATATATCAACGATAATATATTTATATTTATATATATATATGAATATATATATATATATATATATATATATTGTTATATATCATTCAATCTCATAAAAATGATAATTACTTTCAATTTCTCTATTATTCTATAAAAATGATAATTACTCAAAATGTGAAATATATATATATATATATCTATATATATATATAAATTTATTTATATATATATATATTCTTATATGTATTTATATAATTCCTAAATTTCTCAAATTCACTACTTTATTCATTTTCTCCAAATCAACCTGTTATAAAGATAATGTCATAACAATTAGATATATCTATATATAGATATATATCTATATATATATATATATTTATATATATATATATATATATATATATATATCTATCCCAATTTCACTTATTCGGTAAAAAAAAGGTAAATAGCTATCCCCTTATTATAAGTATATATTTCCATTTTCATAAACATTTAAGAATTCTTAAATTTACAAACAGAATGTATATACATGCTAGATTTCCTCTAATCCTTCTAAATTAACAGAATCCATTAAATATGGAGAATAACTCAAACATTTAAAACTGTCTTTTCCATTTTAACATTGAACTATAAAAACTAACATTTCAACTAGTAAGCAATTCCAAACTTTCAAATGTAAACAACTCAGATTAGATTGCAATAATGAACTTTTCCTTTCAGTAATACTTGAAACACAAAAATTGCTATTGAACAAAGTTTGCAAACATCAACTTAAAAATTTAAGCACATTCATATTACAGCTTCTCAATCATGAATACCACCACTTAACTTCCCAGATATGAACTTTCTTCTCCCAAACAGTATACAACTGATAACTTATGACAACCAAATAAAAGTCCAATAATAACAAGATCAGGGAGGTGATTTTCTTCACTCCCAAAATAACATTAATTTACAACAATAACAAGAGAGTTGTTCTCTCTTCATCTCTATGAAAAGAACCAGGCCTAATTCTCATGACAAAGAAGATGAACTGTTTCTTCATAAATAGCCAACCAAAAGCTCCAAGAGAAAACCTGCGTATCAAAGACAAACAAAGAAGAAAACACCACTCATCTAGCTCTCCTCCCTACCGTAGACCCGCAAGTGGGTCACCCCCGAGCTAGGGAGACCATACTCAGACCTGGGTACTCAAACACTCCACTTCACAACAGAAACAACAACAATCCCAAAGCACACATACACCCGTGGGTATTTTACACAATACGGAAACTCAACTACAGTGAGTTTCATAAGGGGAAGGAGAGTGGACACACTCGACTCCAGAGTGTCACCCTGACAGATAAATGAACCAATATAAATTTCTCTTGGTCTCAACCAAGTGTGATCACAATTTTTAAGTAATCTGTATATGACTCTCAAGTCAAAAATACAGTCACAGATACATGCCCTCAAGGCTTTCAACATCCCAAAAGATGGAAACAGGTATGCACCCGAGGAGGATCTCTCCTCCCCTACCCCAAACTTGATGAGCATTTCTCCCAAGTGGGAGACGCTCTGTCAAATAACCCGACTAGAACCCCACAGAAAACAAATCTAAACACAAATTTCACACACATTTCATACACATTTCAGTTCTACAAAAAACAAAGGTAAAATTCAGACCAACCTTGCAAGCCCTCCTGGAATGAAGCTGTTGCAGAGTCCACAGAGTTCACTTCCAACCTTAGCCACCAACTCCCTCTCCCTTCTCTATCTTGCAAACTATCTTCTCTATTTTTTTTTGGTAAGGCAAAAATGAAAGTTTTCCAAAATTCAACTAACTCCCTCTCATCCCAAAATTTTAAAATAAATAACCCAAATTCTCTTTCTTTTTAATTTTGAGAAATGGGGAAGTGACACTTGTCACCCCCTCCCCCTTCCCCCAAACCACTATTCTGTCCTGGTGGCTTATGTCACTCTCCATTCCCAAGGGTACTCCTTATTCCTCTCATGTGACTCCACTTTCTCATGGGAGAAATAAAAAAAAGAGTTAAATGAGAACAAGACAGGTGACCCATGCCTCTTTCTCCTTTCTTCACATGGGTGTCCCCATAGTACATGGGGGTATCTCACTAAAGAAGAGGTGACCTTCAATAATGGATGGCATCTCTTATCTAGGGGAATGTAGAGGGGATGGGTTGAGTGTTGGTACAACCCATCATGTCCCCTCCTACCTCCAATTTTCGCCACTTAACTTCAGGGGGAGGTTAAGTTGACTAGATGGAGGTTACTCAAGGGTTACCCATGCCAAATGGGCCCCTGGACCCATGGGGTATAACCCAGGGTCAACTTTAACCCATACAAGACACCCCTGGTCAAGGTAAAGCACAAGAAAAGGGCCTCATAATTTAAATAAAATAAGAAATTTCAAATTCAATCTCTTTACAACACTAATTATAAAAATAATGTTACATGAGGGTAACCTAACCCACTCGACCATACGAAAGACCACATTACATCATGACATCAAACACAAAGAGATCTTGGTTCCTCGTGGAACCAGATCGGCTTAACAGGGAATAACAAATAACAAGGTGTGGAATGATCTCCGAAATCTGTGGTTCGATTAGTAATCCCTGCACACTCAATTACAAGATCAGTAACCACATAAATTCATCATAGCCGAAGCAACTTAAATAAAACATGCATTCTCATGCCATAGTACAATTTAACATAATTAAAATCATATTACAATTTTCCATCATCACCTAATTCATTTTTCTGAAAAGTAAACTTATCCAAACATCACCCAATTAGTTTTTTCTGAAAACATAATAAAGTTTAATAGTCTGACAAATTCTGGGAACTGCTATCCCACAAATATGAAAGTAACAATAACAGTACTATAAATAGTCATAACAACAGTAGTAAAAAGGGCGGTCCTCACAGTCAGTCACCTATTGACTCTCTATTGCCCATTTTTGTCTTTACTAGTAGTTAAAATGTTAGCACCTTGTCCACTTAGCTTATTACTATTTACATAACTATATGACTTGGAACTCAACACACCATTCTTTCCATATGAGCAAACCATTGTAGGCCACATTGATAAATTCTATTTGATAATATCTCAAGCATTCAAAGTGACAAGTTCCATAAAATAAACTATATTGACTCTTTGCTACTATGTGGTGTTCTCTCATTGCAACAAAATAAATCTTTCATTATGGATAGTTGTATCTTACCTCAAGATTTCACTTAATGCTACCTACTATTTAATCAATCAAAAAGTGCTTTATGATCAATATTTCACATTTTTTACTTTTCAAATCATTTAACTGATATTACTTCCTTATCTCTTCAACCCTATGTAGACTTAAGTGTCATTAATGAATGTTCCATATTTGATAATCCATCCATTTTTCATTTAATTATTTACAAGTTATACAAGCATTTATGTTATTACTCTCTAAAACTATGCCCTAACATTAAACCTACACTCTACAACTATGAATTTTCAAGAACTAGCCCAAGCACCTGAATCTTAGGTATGTGCATATTCTAATCTTCATTATTGTCTATTGTATGCTCCATGTGTTGCTAGGATTTCTTATTTTTTTGTTAGGTTTTCATCATTTTATTTAAGGAGTGCAATATTCTATTTACTTTATGGCTAGTTGTGTTTACATACAAAAAATTTCTCAAGCCTTTGTACCCAACACAATAAAAACCCTAGCTTTTATAATTTCATCTAAGAGAGGCCTTGTTGCAAATATGTGCCTAATCAGTGTTGTCATTGATGTCAACATATCCTTGTTGCCATTAGTGTCAACTGTATCCTATTTTGCTCCCTGTATAGATGACTAGATTGGTGAGGATATTGAGAAAATTAATGAGGATCAATGTATGCGGACCATATGGCTGAGTAGAGGATTGTCTGAAGAAGCTCTAGATAAGTTTTGAAGGGTTCGCATGAAGATTTGAAGAAGCTATGGCCATCTGAGTAGAACCAGTTTTGTAGTGTTCAGAAGAGACAGAGTAATAGGAAAGAGGTTCGGATTGTACCAATTATGTCAAATGATGATCTATGGATCTAGAGGCATGTTTGGGAGGTCAGTTTGTATCATCCATTAAATTGGTTCATAGTTTGGAGGTCCACAAGCAATCTTTATAATGTGACAATCATGGTAGACAGTAATCTTGAGGTTCTAGAGGAAGATGCAAGTGATTTTGATGTTTTGAAGGAGTGTGGATGTTCTTGTTAAATTTAATGTGCTTGTGGAGGTCTCTGAATCATGTCACTACTATGTTGGAGGTCCGCATTGAAGTTTGAGCTTATCAAAGAAGATTTCCTTCTTGGTGTTGTTGTTCTTCCTAGTCTTGGCAGACTGGATGATCCAAGCGTGTTGCGGATGATCTAAGAGCAATTCTATGAAGCATGGCATGTTGATCAAGGAAGATTTGAGTCTGAGTTATGTTTGGCCAATAGCTTAGTGATTCGCATTAAGTCAGATGTTTGTAGTGCCGACCTTGATGTTCATTCCAAGGTTGATGAAGCGTATAAATACTTGTTGATGAGTTATGGAAAATTATCCTTATGCAAAAATAATAAAATCAAAAGAAAGGATCAAAAGCAAAGCAGAGCAAAGGAGAAGCAAAAGAACAAGAGATGTTTAGATGAAGAGATAGAGAAGAAGTGTTTGGAGAAAAGAAAAAGTTTTGTAAGCCTTCAAAGGAACTAAACTAAGCATAAAAAAGATGCTATTTCATAGTTCATTCTTTTTGTATTAAACATAAATTCTATAGGTAGTGAGCCTCCCTTGAGCAGTGAGCTCTAGGCAGTGAGCCCAAAGGCATGTGCCTTCCCTTTTCTTCTAAGTAATTTTAATAGTGTACAATCTTGTGGGTTAACCCCCACCATGGTTTTCCCTTAACTAGGTTTCCACATAAAAATTTTGGTGTTATGTGTGCTCAATTTATTTCTACTCTTGTGTTATTGATTCATGCTTTAATGTTTATCTGATTGAAAGTTGTTAAAGAAGCATAAAAGTAGAAAAGTTTAATTTTGTGAGACAACTGATTCACCCCCCTCTCAGTTCTCCGGACTATTTCTAACAATTGGTATTAGAGAGAGGTTCCTCTAAAAGATGTTTAACCGCTCAAGGAGATCTAGGATGTCAACTTACAAGAAGGATAGTCTGAGATTTGATGGAACAAATTACTCTATTTGGAAGAGTCACATGGAGTGCCATTTGTAATGCATGGGTGATTCTTATTAGACGATAACCAATGATGAGTATAAACCTCCAGAAAAAGGTCCTTCAACTCTAGATCAAATCAAAGATGTTGAAAATAACCTTTGAGCTAAATGTCATGCCAACATTTCCCACATGGTCATGACATGCAACACACGTGTCATGTCCACATTTGACATGTGGTCATGACACGAAATAACAAAAACTTTTCCGCATGCCCCTAGAAACCCCCTCGCATGCGTCAGCATGCTCAGTGGCAATACATGTAAGGTGTAAACCTGTCAATCATAAATCAAGGAAGTGCGTCCACCTACACAATCCCCTATGTGATGATAGTAGACTAGGGGGTTATGCAGTGCAAAGTGTGCCACTTCTAGGGTTAGAATAGTTTTAACTCAAACCCTAAGCTTCCTAGGTGAAAGATGTGATTTCGACCAAATTGAAATCAAACCCTAACTCAATGCATAAATGAAATCAAATAAATAAAATATGAAATCAATGGCATGATGGTCGCATGATAAGATGGAGTGATTAACGATGTCACAAAAAGCCATAAAAATGAAACCTAAAATCTAGGAAAAATTTGATAGCATAATGTGTTTTCAAAAATTGAAATAAATATTTTAAAAGAAAACCTCCAAGAAGAAAATTAATGCAAAAATTAAAATAATTAAACGTAAGGAAAATTAACTAAATTACCAAGGTCAAATAATTTTGACCACTCAATGAAATTATAAATTTCGAAGTCATTAAACGACCAAATTAAAACTAAAAAAAAACTTAGTCCATTAATAAATATAATCTTGACAATTATATTTATTAATTAACTCTCGTTAAAATAATTAAAGAGAGGATAAAATAAAATACCCCCTTTGGAATAAAATTGATAAAACTACAATTAAAATTAAGTTCAATAAAGAGGTTTTCCATCCACATAATTTAAAAACACAATAGAAATTAAATTAAATGCCTAAAAAAAAAATAATTACAAGGGATAAGCATCCCACAAGGAAAATAAAACATTCCAACCCCACCAATTAAATTTCCAAAGGAGATTAAAATCAAAACCCAAAACAATTCAAGCCACTAAAATAATCTCAAGGTAAAATAAAATAAAAACAATTTAAAAAGGCAAGGCAAGGAAGAGGGAATTTTAAATTCCTGTGCCCAAGGCAAAATGAGGGAAATAAATAAAATGCATTTTCCCTCATCCTCCCACTTAACCCTAATTTATTATTATAATAGTTTTCCCAAAAAGATGCCCTAATTTGATCATGAAGTTTCCTTATGGAAACCCTATTCTTTCTTTTGTTTTGCCTCTCTCTCATTTTGTTTTCTCTCCTTCACTTTGTTTTCTCTTTTTCCATTTTGTTCCCTCCTCTTTGTTTTCCCTCTCCATTTTGTTGCAGGTAGGGTTTGATGAAGAACCACGGCAGCCATGATGGAAACCTCTCACAGAGGTATATTTTTGTTGATGAATAAATAGGGTATACATATTTTTTTTGTCTATATATATATATATATATATATATATATATATATATATATATATATATATATATATATATATATATATATTCAATTATATAAATATATATACATTTTTATGTATGTATATTTATATAACTGAATATACACAATCAGATCTGGAAAAATATATATATATATATTTTTTAAACAAAATACAGTGTGTAATGTATGTATATATATACATATACACAAATTTAAGTGATTAACAGGCATAAGGAAGGGGCTGAATGGCAATTTTCAACAAAGGAAGGGTGACGTGATATGGGAGGTAGCGTCACTACCAAACAAGAGTTCACGCTACTTTTGTTTATGTTTTAAGCTTTGAAACTAGTGTGGGGAGGGGGGCCAAACCCTCACCCACCCCCTCCCCACAGCCCCCCCTTTTACAATCATTCGCTGTGTGGGTGGCGGCACCGTCCACACAGCCCTGCTTCCATTTTTTTTATTAGAACTTTAACTTAACCCTAATAAAAATAGGGTCGGCCCTAATAATGGCTCAGTATACTTTCCTTTCGGGTAGTTTAGCAATGGATATTATTTGGGTTTCAAGTTTATAAATTAGTTTATTTAGCATTATATATGTATATATACAGTTGTATATACATCATTCTATTAGTTTATGACAGTAGGTTAAAAATACATTTGGCAGCATTATATATACATATAATACACACACGCACATATATATTATGAAATGCATATTTACATAGGGTTTTCAATTTAAATATAAAGAAATAAACAACAAGTTTAGTTTATAAAAATAATATATATATATATATATATATGTTATACTAATTTTCTCCGTAACAATAACTTTAAATATCATGGGATAATGAAACCAGATTGTATCATATTAAAAATCAGTAGTAACCACCCCTCCCCCCATTTTTTTTTTAACAATAAATGACACAGAAATACTATTTTTTCTTTTTTTTTTGACAGAAATAAATAGGCAGAATAACAAATTTTTTCCTTTGGCAGTAACTTAAACAAATTAGATTTCTTATAATCCCTTCTTCTAAAAACATAATCATAACATGAGGGTATAAATTTTCTTTTGTTTTCTAAAATAGATTCCAACAGAACTAAATCTATTTTCTTTTCTGTTTTAACATCCAACAGAACTCAAAACTACAACATATATATCTATATATATATATATATATATATATATATGAATTTGACAGCAACTATATTTTTTTTTAAGTAAAGAACAGCAACTAAATAAAATCTCTTTTGACAAACCTTCCAAAAACCACATAACCACAATAACAAATCAATGAACATATTTTTTTTTAATACATATAGAGGAATATTACACCTTTGAATTTCTTTTTCACACTCAAGAACAGGGAGAGTAATAATTTACAGCTCAACAATAGGGCCACCAAGGACATGGCTTCCAAAAACTAGCCAAAACAAATAAAGTAGTTAATGTTGAAATGAAACTTCGTCAATTTTCCAAGAGCCCAACAATGACTTGCAAAACATAAACACAAAAGGGGAACCAAGCCACTAAGGAATTCCCTCCTCCCTACCATAGACCCACTAGTGGGTCACCCCCGAGTTGGGGAGGTAGAAATCACACGGTCTTGCACACACACCACAACACAAGAAATTTCTAAACACACAAAACATCACTCCCATGGATTTGCACAAACAAAACTCAATAAATTGAGTTTGGAGGGGGTAGAGAAGTGAAACCCTCAACTCAAGAGGCCATCCCAAGAACTCTAAAGATCACAAAAATCCCAAGGCCTCAAGCCAAGCACATTTTCACCCAAAACTCAAAATCACAATGGCACTCATGCCAAATCACATATTGTTTCCAAAACTCATATGATGCCCTCAAGGCTAAAATAGTGCAACACAAAGGAGATGACCTCGAGGAAGTTCACTCTCCCCTACCCAAAACTAGTTGAGCCTTTCCTCCAAACTAGAGGTGCTCTCACCACACCCATCCCACATAAGAAAAATAAAATGACAACCCACATAATATGCAATCCACATATACAAAAGAAAGCATAAGCAAAAAGGGTAATGGCCATAGCCATGGAGCTTACCTTCAAAAGCCCTAAAATGGAAGCACGTTTGATGAAGAGCTCCAAGCTTCCCAAAATTTTCTTCAACTCTCCAAAAAATTTCTAACTCCCAACAAGAACTCCAAGAATAGAAGTAAAAATGCAAAATGCAAGAACCCCACACTCCTCTTCAAGAGGAGATAATATAGGCCTTCCACTTTGGCCTTGAGGAATGAAAAGGTGACACTTGTCACCTTCTCCTTCCTCTTCCCATGCCACTTGCAAGGGAGAAGGAGTGTGAGGGTGACAAGTATCACCCTCCAATTCGATTCCATTCCTCACCTTATCCACTTGTGCACTCACACATGTGTGAGAGACCAAGTGGTTAGGTGGCAATTCCCTTCAAGCCTCCATGAGGATAAGGGATGCCATATGGCATCCTCTTATTCTCCAAGAGAGCCATCTCCCTCCAAGATTCTCTCACACATGTGTGAGAGCCTTGGAGGGAGATCCCACACACTTGGGAGTCTTGGAGACCTCCCAAGTCTTCTTGGTGAAGGGATCCTTAAACTTTGGGAAGGGAGATGGGTCTTTCGCAAAGCATGACTCATCTCCCACCCTTAGCCATTTCAAAATTCGTCACTTTGACTAAACCCTAGTTTAGAGTGACCAAAAGTGAGTTACCATAAGGTTTAGTTAGTCAAAATTGACCCTAGACTCAAGGGTAACCACCTAGGGTAAGTTTTGGGACACTAAGGTACACCTAGGGAGGCATAAATTCACTTTTAAATGGCCCATAAATAAAAATAATACCAAGTGGTGTAAAACAATTAGAAATTTACAACACATGATATAAATCAACTAAGGAAGGGGTCACTAGGCTAAATTAAATAAATTACGCATGCACGCAAGCAACATCTGATCACACGTGATCCTCATCCCTCTTGGGAATGGATCAGTTTCATAGGGAGTAACATATGTGTGAACACTTCCTCTGATTTCCTGTGGCCTGGGAATATAGTCCTACACAACTAGATCAAGTGTCAATCACATCATGGATAATCATAGCCAAAGCAACTAGAATTAAATTCATGTCATTGCATACATCATTAATCATTTACAACATAATTTAATATAAAAACTACATCTTGTTTCTAATGTCTCATAATCATCATCACATAATATATCCACATAAGGAATATTGAAATCACATCAATAATCATCATCAACTATATCTCATAAATCTAACATCATCCTAACATCAAAATATGATTAAATCAAATCACCACATTCATAAACAATGTCAAACCAAAATTAGGAGATATAATCAAATTTGCATAATGGAACAATAGTCTCTAAAAGTCTGAAAATGTCACTAACTGTAATGTAAAATGATCAAAATAAGGAAGGAAAATAATCAGCCTCACATCCTACCCCCCAAGACTAAACTTCCTCTGGGAAGTCATAAAAAAGGTGAGGATAGAGTACCCTCAAACTAGCTACATCCTCCTAAGTAGCTGTGATTTCATCATAACGATCCCATTAGACCCTAACCTAGTCCAGTTCTTGACCTCGAAGGCCCAGCATCTGATGAGCCAATATGCGAATTGGCTCCAAAGCCAACTGCTCATCTACCTCTACTTGAAGAGCACTCCAATCCAATACATAAGATAAATCAGATATATATCGTCTCAATACTGAAATATGAAAGACATCATGGATACGTGACAAGCTAGGTGGCAATGCTAGCTGGTAGGCAACAGGTCCAATCCACTCCAAGATCTCAAAAGATCCTAAAAACTGTGGTGCAAGCTTAGAGCCCTTTCCATAATGGATTGGACTCTTGTGTAGCTACACTCTAAGGAATACTCTGTCCCCAACTAAGAAGCTCCGATCAAATCTCTTAGCATCGGCATACTTCTTCTGTCTATCCTATGCCTCCTGAAGTCTCTACCTAATCAGTGTGATCTGCTGCTCCATATCCTAAACCAACTCTAGACCAATGGCAACCCTATCCTCTATCCGATCCCAACTCAATGGTGTCCTGAATGGTTTACCATATAAAGCCTGAAAGGGAGGCATACCCAACAAGTTGTGATGCCCATTATTGTAGGCAAACTCAACTAGATACAAATACTCCTCCCATCTAGACTGATGGTCCATAACATACATATGAAGCATGTCCTCCAACACCTGATTCACCCACTCTATTTGTCCATCTATCTCAGGGTGATATGCGAAACTAAAGTTGAACTGTGTGCCCAACACCTACTGTAAATCTCTCCAAAAGGCTGAAGTGAACACTAAATCCCTGTCAGAAATGATGCGGTGAGGTACCCCATATAATCTCACAATATCATCCAAGAATATTCTCGCCACTGCTGATGCATTGTATGTCATGCGTACAGGTGAGAAATGTGCCACCTTGGTCAACTTGTCGACTGTCACCATGATAGCATCATGGTGACCTGAAGACATAGAAAGACCAACAATGAAATCCATGGAAATGGTGTCCCATTTCCACTCAAGTATCTCATGAGGGTATAAAAGACCTGCTGGATGCTGATGTTTGGCCTTGACCCTCTAGTACTCAAGGCATCAAGCAACAAACTCTGCAATATCCCGTCTCATACCCACCCAATGGTACAACTGTTGTAGGTTGGCATGCATCTCCTTCACCCTTGGATGTGCCGCATATGGTGCTCTGTGAGCCTCTGATAACACTATAGTATGTAGGTCACCTATACGGGGTACATAGATGCGCTGTCGATGATGAAGTAACCCATCTACCTCAAGTGAGTACCCTACAAACTTACCCACAAGGGCCTTCTGTGAACGGATCTCCTGCTGCACCTCAAGAAACCACTCATCCTTAGGCAGATGCTGAATAATGCATCTTCTCAAGTCCACACTCAAAGTCAAGGTTAAGATCTCGTGGCACGTCTAACTCAATGCATCAGCAACCACATTCTCCTCCCCTTTGATGTAGCGTACATCAAAGTTGTATTCGCAAAGAAACTCCATCCAATGCTACTAACAGGCATTCAAATTTAGCTGTGTGAATATGTACTGAAGGCTATGATGATTTGAATGAAGCTCAAAGTGATGACCTAATAAGAAATGTCTCCAATGAACTAGAGCATGAACCACTACTACCGTGAGTAGGGTAGTTCATCTCATGGGTCTTGAGCTTTCGCAACTCATATGTGATTGCTCTACCACCCTGCATAAGTACGACTTCCAAACCCTCAAGTGATGCATCCGTGCAAACCATAAAATCTACTGCTAGATTAGGAACCGCTAAAATGGGAGTGCTGGTAAGATGCTCCTTAAGGACCCCAAAGGCCCTCTCACACTACTCAGTCCATAGGAATCTCTTCCCTTTCTGCTGAAGGGAAGTGATGGGGTGCGCTATGTGAGAGAAACCCTCAACAAACCTATGGTAATAACCAGTTAACCCCATAAAACTCCTGACCTCTATCACATTGGTGGGTGTTGGACAATCTCTGATAGCCCTGATCTTCGATGGATCTACTGAGATACCATCGCCAGATAGGATGTGCCCCAAGTACTATACCTCTGTCCTAAAAAATGCACACTTCACCAAGTTCCCATAAAGATTATGCTCCCTCAAACACTGTAGAACCTGACATAGGTGCTCCTCATGCTCCTCCCTGGTCCACGAATAGATCAATATGTCATCAAGGAAAATAATCATGAACTGATCCAAGTAGGTATGGAAAACCTCGTTCATGAGACTCATGAACACTGCAGGGGTGTTCGTCAAACCAAAGGGGACCACAGTGAACTCATAGTGGCCATATTGAGTCTGGAAGGTGGTCTTATGGATATCTTCCTCTGTGATATGCAACTGATGGTAGCCAGAATCACGAACTGATCCAAGTAGGTATGGAACACCTCGTTCATGAGACTCATGAACACTACAGGGGTGTTTGTCAAACTGAAGGGGACCATAGTGAACTCATAGTGGCCATATTGAGTCTGGAAGGTGGTCTTATGGATATCTTCCTCTGTGATATGCAACTGATGGTAGCCAGACTTCAGGTCAATCTTAGAGAACACCCTGGCTCCCTACATTTGATTGAAGAGATCATCAATCTTGGGTAGAGGATAACGATTCTTCACCGTCACCTTATTCAACTGCCTATAATCCATACATAATTGAAGAGACCCATCCTTGTTCTTCACGAAGATGACAGGAGCACCCCAAGGTGAAATGCTCGGTTGGATGTGCCTTTTCTCAAGCAAATCCTCAAGTTGCAACTTGAGTTCCGTGAGCTCATGAGTGGTCATCCTGTAGGGTGCACGAGACACTGGTTCGGCACCCAATACTAAGTCAATATGAAAGTCTACCTCACGACAGGGTGGCATCCCCGGTAGCTCTGCTGGAAACACATCAGTAAACTCTCTTAGGATGAGATGGTCATTCAAAGATGCCTCGGGCTCATCCTCTAATCTGTCACTCACTGTAATAGCAAACATCTGGCATCCCTTCTGCATGCAGTGCTTAAGCTACTGAGTAGATATCATACACATTGTTGTGGGCTTCTGAATGTCCACTATCTCTACTGATGTACCATGATTGTCTAAGCAACTAATCACCTTTCAGCGACAATCTAGCTTGGCTTGATGAGCTGCAAGCTAGTCCATACCCAAAACCACATCATAGGATTCTAATGTCATAACTCTAAGGTCACATACTGTGGCAAAGGGTCCCAAGGATATCTCACAGTCGTGGACTAAGGCATCTACTGTCATCTTGGCCACTAAGGCCAACTCAACCACCCATCTATCACCCTACCTAGAGGCCACCAGCCTGCAATGCTCCACTAACGATGGAGATATGAAAGAGTTAGTAGCACTAGAGTCAAAAAGAATAGAAATGGGGACACCCCCTATCATACTTGATGTCTCAATCACTATTGCCTAAAAATTAGCCTGGCAGTTATCAACCATTGCGAACATACAGTGGGACCTGCTCACATCTCCAACCATTTGCTCTAATCCTCCTGTACATGGCTACCCCCTGTTGTAAAGCCTTGTGGACACTCTCTGGCTAGATGTCCCACTCCACCACACACATAACATGGGCCCCTAGCCTGTACCTATCCAATCTGAGTCCTACTCGACTACTGCTATCCAGATCTACCTGTGGACCCCTGTGAACCCCTCTATGACTGCTGCGACCTCATGGGTCCCACAGGTGGTCCTTGCTACCTCTAATCTCTACACGAGCCCTTCTATTGCCAACCTCGATTATGCCCCCCATGTGCCCTCTATTGTGGCTTGGATCTCTGCTGCTATTGTGGGGGTCGAGGAGGTAAGGATGCAGAACTAAATCCTCCTCTCTGAGGTGGTGGTGGTGGTCTACGATAACTCTGCTAATGTTGTTGCTGCCCATGATCCTGAAACTAAGGGCATGAACTCTACCCTTGTCCCTGTATCTCCTCCTCTATGTATGCCTTCTCGGTAGCATCACTCAATGCCTAGGGGTCTTCCATGCGTATAGGCCCTGCTATGCTATGGTTCAATCCTGTGATAAACTTATGAACCAAGAGTTTCTTGTCATGGAGATACTCTGCATATCGAAACAACTCAGTGAATCTACCCTCATACTAAGCAACTGTAAGTCCTCTCTGCTGGAGGTCGTGAAAATTGTTTATATGACGCTGTCTATAGTGATCTGATACATATTGTGCATTGAAGCGCTCAATGAAAGTCTCCCATGTGAGTGTGTCCAATGATAGATGGCGCTTGCACTCCTCTGTGCACCACCAAGTAGCTACTGCATCTCGTAACAGGTGAACTGCCACATGTGCCTTTGTGTTGCCCTCGTAAGGACGCAATGTGAAGCATCTATCTAAGCTGATAAGCTAGGCCTCTACCTTAGCTCCCTTTGTGGTCTCGATGAATGTAGGTGGATTCAGCCTCAACAAATCCCTAATGAGATCTCATCAGTCTCTGTACCCTTTGATAGGCTCATCCACATAATAATCAGAAGGCCTGTGAATAATTTGCTCCACTTGTAGTGCCTCCCCACACCTAGCATGACATGGAGGGCTCCTGCTACAGGCCCTATAGGCTGATCTAACCTCGTTTGTTGTCATATATGGTACCTCAACATATAGCTCCACATGTTGTGTCTCTCACAGCTCGACGTAGGGCTCCACACGTGACTCTACTCGTGGCTCCACACATGGTTCCTCTCGCGGATCAATGTGGGGCTCAACACATAGCTCTATGCATGGCTCAACTACGACCGGTGGTAGTCTATCTAACACTACCTGTAGATCCTACAATATCTGTGGCCCAATATCTGGTATAGGTAGGGCCGGTGGTGCTTGTAGTACCTATGGGGCTGGTGATGCCTGTCCCTTAGCTGAAGAGTCACTATGAACCTCTACGGACTCTGTATGGCATGAACGTGCTCGCCAAACTCATTGGGGAGGCATCCTACAAATGCGAGGTAACCACAAATTAATCAAAGTTGTAGAATAATAATGTGCCGTAAACAAGCCCAGTGTTTAAACTTGGGCTCTGATACCAAATGTCATGCCCACATTTTCCATGCAGTCACGACATGCAACACACGTGTCATGTCCACATTTGACATGTGGTCATGACACGAAATAACAAAAACTTTTTCGCATGCCCCTAGAAACCCCCTCGTATGCGTCAGCATGCTCGGTGGAAATACACGTGAGGCGTAAACCTGTTAATCATAAATCAGGGAAGTACGTCCACCTATACAATCCCCTGCTTGATGATAGCCGACTAGGGGGTTATGCGGCGCGAAGTGCACCACTTCTAGGGTTAGAACATTTTTAACTCAAACCCTAAGCTTCCTAGGTGAAAGATGTGATTTCGACCAAATCAAAATCAAACCCTAACTCAATACATAAATGAAATCAAATAAATAAAATACAAAATCAATGGCATGATGGTCACATAATAAGATGGAGTGATTAACGATGTTGCAAAAAGCCATAAAAATGAAACCTAAAATCTAGGAAAAATTTGACAACATACTACGTTTTCAAAAATTGAAATAAATATTTTAAAAGAAAACCTCCAAGAAGAAAGTTAATGCAAAGATTAAAATAATTAAACGTAAAGAAAATTAACTAAATTCTCAAGGTCAAATAATTTTGACCACTTAATGAAATTATAAATTTTGAAGTCATTAAATGACCAAATTAAAACTCAAAAAAAACTTAAGTCCATTAATAAATATAATCTTGACAATTATATTTATTAATTAACTCTCGTTAAAATAATTAAATAGAGGATAAAATAAAATACCCCCTTTGGAATAAAATTGATAAAACGACAATTAAAATTAAGTTCAATACGTAGGTTTTCCCTCCACATAATTTAAAAACACACTAGAAATTAAATTAAATGCCCCCCCCCCCCAAAAAAAAAAAAAAAAACTTACAAGGGATAAGCATCCCACAAGGAAAATAAAACATTCCAACCCTACCAATTAAATTTCCAAAGGAGATTAAAATCAAAACCCAAAACAATTCAAGCCACTAAAATAATCTCAAGGTAAAATAAAATAAAAATAATTTAAAAAGGCAAGGCAAGGAAGAGGGAATTTTAAATTCCTGTGCCCAAGGCAAAATGAGGGAAATAAATAAAATGCATTTTCGCTCATCCTCCCACTTAACCCTAATTTATTATTATAATAGTTTTCCCAAAAAGATGCCCTAATTTGATCATGAAGTTTCCTTATGGAAACCCTATTCTTCTCTTTTGTTTTGTCTCTCTCTCTCTCATTTTGTTTTCTCTCCTTCACTTTGTTTTGCCAATTTGTTCTCTCTTTTTCCATTTTGTTCCCTCCTCTTTGTTTTCCCTCTCCATTTTATTGTAGGTAGGGTTTGATGAAGAACCATGGCAGCCATGATGGAAACCTCTCACAGAGGTATATTTTTGTTGATGAATAAATAGGGTATACATATATTTTTTTGTCTATATATATATATATATATATATATATATACATGTATACATGTATATATATACATGTATACATGTATATATATACATGTATATACATGTATATATATACATGTATATACATGTATACATGTATACATATATATATATATGTATACGTATATGTATATATATATGTATATACATTTTTATGTATGTATATTTATATAACTGAATATACACATTTAGATTTGGTAAAATATATATTTTTTCTTTTAAACAAAATACAGTGTGTAACACATATATATATATATATATATATATATATATATATATTCTAACATACAGATTTAAGTGATTAACAGGCATAAGGAAGGGCACAAAGGAAGGGTGACGTGATATGGGAGGCAATATCGCTACCAAACAAGAGTTCGCGTTGCTTTTGTTTATGTTTTAAGCTTTGAAACTAGTGTGGGGAGGGGGGCCGAACCCCCACCCACACCCTTGGGTGTGGGGGAGGGGGGCCAAATCCCCCCCCCCACACCCCCCTTTTTACAATACATTGGCTATGTGGGCAGCGGTGCTATCCACACAACCCAGCTTCCATTTTTTTAATTAAAACTTTAACTTAACCCTAATAAAAATAGGGTTGACCCTAATAATGGCTTAGTCTAATTTCTTTTTGAGCAGTTTAGCAATGGATATTATTTGGGTTTCAAGTTTATAAATCAGTTTATTTAGCATTATATATATATATATATACATCATTCTGTCAGTTTACGACAATAGGTTAAAAATACATTCGGCAATATATATATAATGAAATGCATATATACACAAGCTTCTCAATTTAAATATAAAGAAATAAACAAGTTTAGTTTACAAAAATAATATATGTATATATATTCACCAATCTATATATATATATATATATATATATATATATATATATATATATATATATATATATATATATATATATATATATGTTATACTAATTTTCTCCATAACAATAACTTTAAATATCATGGGATAATGAAACCAGATTGTATCATATTAAAAATTAGTAGTAACCCCCCCCCCCCCCTGTTTTTTTTTTTTGAACAATAAATGACATAGAAATACTATTTTTTTTGACAGAAATAAATAGGTAGAATAACATATTTTCCTTTGGCAGTAACTTAAACAAATTAGATTTCTTATATTCCCTTCTTCTGAAAACATAATCATAACATGAGCGTATACATTTTCTTTTGTTTTCTAAAATACATTCCAACAAAACTAATCTATTTTCTTTTCTATTTAAACATCCAACAAAACTCAAAACTACAACATATATATATATATATATATATATATATATATATATATATATATATATATATATATATATATATATATATATATATATATATATATATATATATATATATATATATATATATATATATATATATATATATATATATATATATATATATATATGAATTTGATAGAAACTATATTTTTTTTAAGTAAAGAACAACAACTAAATAAAATCTCTTTTGACAAACCTTCCAAAAACCACATAACCACAATAACAAATCAATGAACATCTATTTTTTTTAATACATATAGAGGAATATTACACCTTTGAATTTCTTTTTCACACTGAAGAACAAGGAGAGTAATAATTTACAACTCAACAATAGGGCCACCAAGGTCATGGCTTCCAAAAGCCAGCCAAAACAAATAAAGTAGTTAATGCTGAAATGAAACTTCTTCAATTTTTCAAGAGCCCAACAATGACCTACAAAACATAAACACAAAGGGGGAACCAAGCCACTAAGGATATCCCTCCTCCCTACCATAGACCCACTAGTGGGTCACCCCCGAGGTGGGGAGGTAGGAATCACACGGTCTTGCACACACACCACAACACAAGAAATTGTCAAACACACAAAACATCACTCCCATGGATTTGCACAAGCAAAACTCAATAAATAGAGTTTAGAGGGGGTAGGGAAGTGGACCCCTCAACTCGAGAGGCCACCCCAAGAACTCCGAAGATCACAAAAATCCCAAGGCCTCAAGCCAAGCACATTTTCACCCAAAACTCAAAATCACAATGGCACTCATGCCAAATCACATATTGTTTCCAAAACTCATATGATTCTCTCAAGGCTAAAATAGTGCCACACAAAGGAGATGACCTTGAGGAGGTTCACTCTCCCCTACCCAAAACTAGTTGAGCATTTCCTCCAAAATGGAGGTGCTCTCACCACACCCATCCCACACAAAAAAAATAAAATGACAACCCAAATAATATGCAACCACATACACAAAAGAAAGCATAAGCAAAAAGGGTAATGGCCATAGCCATGGAGCTTACCTTCAAAAGCCCTAAAATGGAAGCACGTTTGATTAAGAGCTCCAAGCTTCCCAAAAAATTTTCCAACTCTCTGAAAAATTTTCTAACTCCCAACAAGAACTCCAAGAATAGAAGTAAAAATGCAAAATGCAAGAACCCCACACTCCTCTTCAAGAGGAGATAATATAGGCCTTCCACTTTGGCCTTGAGGAATGAGAAGGTGACACTTGTCACCTTCTCCTTCCTCTTCCCATGCCACTTGCAAGGGAGGAGTGTGAGGGTGACAAGTGTCACCCTCTAATTCTATTCCATTCCTCACCTTATCCACTTGTGCTCTCACACATGTGTGAGAGACCAAGTGGTGAGGTGGCAATTCCCTTCAAGCCTCCATGAGTATAAGGGATGCCATATGGCATCCTCTTATTCTCCAAGAGAGCCATCTCCCTCCAAGATGCTCTCACACATGTGTGAGAGCCTTGGAGGGAGATCCCACACACTTGGGAGTCTTGGAGACCTCCCAAGTCTTCTTGGTGAAGGGATCCCCAAAATTTGGGAAATGAGATGGGTCTTTCCCAAAGCATGACTCATCTCCCACCCTTAGTCATTTCAGAATTCGTCACTTTGACTAAATCCCAATTTAGAGTGACCAAAAGTGAGTTACCCTAAGGTTTAGTTAGTCAAAATTGACCCTAGACCCAAGGGTAACCACCTAGGGTAAGTTTTGGGACACTAAGGTACACCTAGGGAGGCATAAATTCACTTTTAAATGGCCCATACATAAAAATAATACCAAGTGGTGCAAAACAATTATAAACATACAAAACATGATATAAATCAACTAAGGAAGGGGTCACTAGGCCAAATTAAATAAATTAAGCATGCACACAAGCAACATCCGATCACACGTGATCCTCATCCCTCTTGGGAATGGATTGGTTTCATAGGGAGTAACATATGTCTGAACACTTCCTTCGATTTCCTGTGGCCTGGGAATATAGTCCTGCACAACTAGATCAAGTGTCATTCACATCATGGATAATCATAGCCAAAGCAACTGAAATTAAATTCATGTCATTGCATACATCATTAATCATTTACAACATAATTTAATATAAATATTGCATCTTGTTTCTAATGTCTCATAATCATCATCACATAATATATCCACATAAGGAATCTTGAAATCACATCAATAATCATCATCAATAAATCTAACATCATCCTAACATCAAAATATGATCAAATCAAATCACCACATGCCTAAGCAATGTCAAACCAAAACCAGGAGATATAATCAAATCTGCGTAATGGAATAATAGTCTCTAAAAGTCTAATAATGTCACCAACTGTAACGTAAAACGATCAAAATAAGGAAGGAAAATAATTAGCCTCACACTTAAGAAGGCTTGTTGAGTGCCCTAACTAATTCAGAAATGACAAATGTCTTTGGACTAAAAAATGCTCATGAAATCTAGAAGAAGTTAGAGAATCTTTATGAAGGCGATGAACATGTCAAATGTGCCAAGCTACAAAGTTTGAGAGGAAAATTTGAAAATCTAAGGATGAGTGAAGATAAAAACATCACAATCTACATGCAAAAGATAAATGAACTTGTGTGTGGTATCAGGTGTGTTGGTGGAACTTTGGAAGAATCAGAGATTGTGACAAAAGTGCTTAGATCTTTACCTGATTCATACAAACATAAGGTTTTTGCTATAGAATAGATGAGAACTGTCTCAAAAGTTACAAGAGATCAAAATTTTAGCTTTTGAATTAAGTGAGTTTGGTGATTCTCTTCCCAAGTCTAAATTTTCTTTTAAGGCCAGTGTATATGGAAAACAAAGATATGATTTGGGTGAAATCTCTTCTGCAAGATCAAATAGATTTGCTAAGGCAAGGAAGGATCTTGAAAATGATGAAATTGAGTCTACAGATCTTGAAGCTCTTATTTCCAAAAGAATGCCAAGAGGATCCAGTAAGTATGAAGGAAAGTTACCATTCAAATATTTTTCTTGTAATAAGATTGGTCATTTTGCTTCAAGATGTCTAGAGAAATTTTCAAAGCCAAACCCTAACAGATATAAAGGTCAAAAGAAATGTTACTATGTCTAAGAAGTTGGAGAAGGAGTCACAGATGATGAATCTGATCATGGAGGTGCCACTAAAGATGATTGGGTGTTCATTGCTATCAAAGAAGATCCAGTGTCTACTAAATCTGCTAACTATGCAAATGTGGAAAGTGCTTTGGCTGCTCAGGTTGTTGAAAAGGATGAATGGGTGATTAATAGTGGATGTTCTCATTATATGACTAGTGATAAAAGTAAGTTTATAAACTTTGAAACTTATGAAGGTGGAATTATGAAATTTAGAGATAACTTAGCTGGTAGAATCCATGGCAAATGATCCATCTCTTTTGATGGTAAGAATAACACAAATGATGTTCTGTATGTGGAAGGGCTGAAGGATAATCTTCTCAGTGTTGGACAGTTGGTTGACAAGGGTTATGATCTCTGATTCAAGGATGGAAAATGCAAAATCTTGGAAAGCTCCAGAACTGAAATTACATCTGGTACACAAACTAGAGGTAACATCTTTTAATTAAGTAGTTCTGGTTAAAGTTGTTTGATTGCATAGATAGATCAAAATTGGTTATGGTATAGGAGAGTGTGTCATGTGAATTTTGACAACATTGTCAAGATAAGTTCTACTCAGGTTGTGAGAGATCTTCCAAGACTTGTGAAAACCTAATAGCATGTGTAGAGAATGTCAAATGGGTAAACATAACAAAACATCATTCAAAAGTAAAGAACAATTTTCAAGTGGGCGATTGGAACTTGTGCATACTGATCTATGTGGTCCTACTAGAATTAGGAGTGTGCAAGGAGATAGATATTTTATGTTGTTGATTGATGATTACTCCCGGATGATGTGGGTAACTTTCTTAAAAGAAAAATCAAAAGCTGTTGACAAATTTAAAGTGTTCAAAGTTATGGTGGAAAATGAGATTGGTATGAAGATAAAGTGTCTGAGATCCGAAAGAGGTGGAGAGTTTACCTCTGGTGAGTTTGATACATTCTGTGAAAAGTATGGAATAAAAAGATAAGTATCTGCTCCTAGGACTCCTCAACAAAATGGAGTTGTGGAAAGAAAGAACTAGACCATTCAAGAAGCTGCCAGAACCATGATGATGGAAACAAATGTTCCACAAGTTTATTGGAGAGAAGTTGTAAGTACTATTGTCTACACTCTTAACCAAGTGCAGATCAAAGGCAATTCTAGTAAGACTCCTTATGAACTCTGGTTTGGTCATTCTCCTACTATAATATATTTCAGAGTTTTTGGTAGTAAATGCTATATCAAAAGAGATGACGATCTAGGCATGTTTGAAGCAAGAAGTGATGAAGGAATTTTTCTAGGTTACTCTACTCAAAGCAAAGCATACTGATGCTTTAACAAGAGGTTGAAAAAGATTGTTGAAAGTGCTAATGTTAGAGTTGATGAGAGCAAAGAAAGACATTCCAGGTCTTGTGGATATGATTCAAATGATCAAGATTAAAATCCAAGTCAAGAAAGGCAAGTGTAAACTCAAATTCAGATCTAGATTGATCCAAAAAATCTAGTAATTCAAGAAGATAGTGCAGAAGTTGAGGAACAAGCTCAAGAAATAGAAACTCAAGCAATTCCCAAAACTCCCAGGTATGTAAGGATGAATCATCCTGAAGATCAAATCATAGGAAATAGAAATAAAGGTGTTCGAACTAGGAGAAGAGTTGTTGAAGATCAAGAAGAGATTTGTCTAATTTCAAAGATTGAACCAACATCAGTAAGGAAGCCTGCAATGATGAAAAATGGGTAAAAGCGATGGAGGAAGAACTAATGCAAATTGAAAAGAATCACACTTGGGATCTTGTTTCTAGACCTGAGGAAAAAAATATGATTAGAATTAAATGGGTCTTCTGGAATAAACTAAATGAAGATGGTGAAGTTGTAGGAAATAAAGCAAGGTTGGTATGCAAAGGCTATTCTCAAGTGGAAGGAATTGATTTTGAAGAAACTTTTGCTTCAGTGGCAAGAATAGAGGCAGTTAGATTGTTTCTTGCTTTTGTTGTTTATAAAGATTTTAAAGTCTATCAGATGGATGTCAAGTCGGTATTTCTAAATGGAGAGTTAGAAGAAGAAGTCTACATTGAGCAACTGGAAGGATTTCAGTTGTCTAATCAAAAAGACATGGTCTGCAGATTGAGGAAAGCATTATATGGACTCAAACAAGCCCCAAGAGCCTGGTATGCAAGATTAGATAAGTATTTGCTAAAGCTAGGATATAACAAAGGCACTGATGATAGTAATCTTTACTTCAAGATTGACCATGAGAATATTCTAATTGTTGAGGTATTTGTTGATGATATCATTTTTGGTGGAAATGAGAGCATGTGCAAAACATTTGTTGATCAGATGCAAAGTGAATTTGAGATGTCCATGTTTGGTGAGATGAATTTCTTCTTAGGTCTACAAATTATTCAATCAAATAAAGGTATCTTTATATCTTAGTCTAAGTATGTGAAAGAATTGTTGAAGAAGTTTGGAATGGAAGATTCAAAGCTAGTAGGTACGCCTATGGTAACATGAGTAAAGATGATGACTCCCCTAAGGTAAATCAGAAAAGGTATAGATCAATGATTGGAAGACTGCTTTATCTGACTCAAACTAGACTTGATATCATGAATGCAGTTAGGCTTGTTTCTAGATTCCAAGCTGATCCTAAAGAATCCCATGTTGTAGTAGTCAAAAGAATCTTCAAATATCTCAAAGGAACACTTGATTATGGATTGTGGTATCCTAAATACAATGCCTTCACTCTTCATGCATACACAGATGCTGATTGGGTAGAAGATGTGGATGATAGAAAAAGTACTAGTGGTGGTGCATTCTTCTTGGGAAGTAGATTGGTTTCTTGGCTGAGCAAAAAGTAGGAGGCAATATCCCTATCTATAGCAAAGGCAGAGTATATAGCAGCAACAACAATTACACTCAAGTTCTATGGATGAAGCAAATGTTGAAGGACATCATAATTGTGTTTGAGGACCCTGTCACAATCTTCTGTGATAATTCAAGTGCAATAAGTATCTCAAAGAATCAAGTGTTGCATTCAAATACAAAGCATATATCCATTAAGTTTCATTTCTTGAGAGAGAAGGTAAATGAGAATGAAGTCAAGTTGGAGTTTGTGTCTTCAAAGGATCAGAATGCGGATATTTTCACTAAGCCTCTTCCCAAGGATACTTTTGAGTATCTCAAAGAAAAGTTAGTGGTTATTACCCCTCCTAATCAGAACTAAGATGACCTAAGGTGCATCAGTCCGGTGGAATTCACAGTCATATCTTGTGATCCAGATTGATGTTAAGGAGATACTACTTAGGGGGAGTAGTCAGTATAAAAATTTTGGGATCAGTCTAAAACAAAAAGGAAGAAAAGATTGCAAATATGTGCCCTTTACCATTGATGTCAAAGGGGAGAGAAGTTCTTGTGAAAAACTAGTTGCTGATGTAAGCGGAGCAGTGAAGAAAGTGATTGCAGAAGTGATAAGAGAAAGGGGGAGAAGGTCTTGTCTTGATGGTCAAATTAGTTTTTCACATCATATGTTGCCATCAATGACAAAGGGGGAGATTGTTGCAAATATATGCCTAATCGGTGTTGTCATTGATGTCAACATATCATTGTTGCCATTAGTGTCAACTGTATCCTATTTTGCTACTGGTATAGAAGACTAGATTGGTGAGGATATTGAGAAAATTAATGAGGATCAATGTATGTAGACCATATGGCTAAGTAGAGGACTATCTAAAGAAGCTCCAGATAAGTTTTGAAGGGTTCACATAAAGATTTGAAGAAGCTATGGCCATATGAGTAGAACCAATTTTGTAGTGAACAGAAGAGACAGAGTAACAGGAAAAGAGGTCCGGATTGTATCGGTTATGTCAAATGATGATCTATGGATCTAGAGGCATGTTTGGGAAGCCAGTGTGTATCATCCATTCAAGTGGTTTGTGGTTTGGAGGTCCACAAGCAATCTTTCTAATGTGACAGTCATGGTAGAAAATGTTCTTGAGGTTCCAGAGGAAGATGCAAGTGATTCTAATGTTTTGAAGGAGTGCGGATGTTTTTGTTGAATTCAATGTTCTGTGGAGGTCTCTGGATCATGTCACTACTATGTTAGAGGTTTGCATTGAAGTTTGACCTTGCCAAAGAAGATTTCCTTCTTGGTGTTGCCATTCTTCCCAGTCTTGGCTGACCGAATGATTCAAGCATGTTGTGGATGATCTAAGAGCAATTCTATGAAGCGCAGTGTGTTGATCAAGGAAGATTTGAGTCTAAGTTATGTTTGGTCGACAGCTTAGTGGTTCACATTAAGTCAGATGTTTATAGTGCCAACCTTGATGTTCATTCCAAGGTTGATGAAGCATATAAATACTTGTTGATGAGTTATGGAAAATTATCCTTGTGTGAAAAATAATAAAATTAAAAGAAAGGATCAAAGGTAGAGCATAGCAGAGGAGAAGCAGAAGAACAAGAGATGTTTAGATAAAGAGCTAGAGAAAAAGTATTTGGAGCAGAGCAGAAGTTTTGTAATATTTCAAAGGAACTAAACAAGGCATAAAAAAGATGCTATTTCACAGTTCATTCTTTCTGTATTAAACATAAATTCTGTAGGTAGTAAGCCTCTCTTGAGCAGTGAGCTCTAGGTAGTGAGCCCGAAGGCATGTAACTTCCCTTTTCTTCTAAGTACTTTTGACAGGGTATGAATCTTGTGGGTTAACCCCCACCATGGTTTTCCCTTAACCGGGTTTCCACGTAAAAATTATGGTGTTATGTGGGCTCAATTTATTTCTACTCTTGTGTTATTGATTCATGCTTTAATGTTTATCTGATTGAAAGTTGTTAAAGAAGATTAAAAGTAAAAAGGTTTAATTTTGTGGGACAACTAATTCACCCCACTCTCAATTGTCAGGACTATTTCTAACAAGCCCTATTCAAGATATTACAAAAAAGATTCCATGGAATACTAAAAAACTCAAAAAATTAATTGGAAAATGTGTACTTAATTGATCATTGATTTTGAAGATGCTAAGGCACAAATTAGAGACCTTGTGCCCTTGAGTGTAAGATCTGACTAAAATCAAATAATAAAATATTAGAATCAATTAATAAATAACATAATTAAATATTCAAATAATAAAAATTATATGCAATGTTTATCCAAAAACAAATAAGTCAAACAATTGACTACAATTTCTTTTTAAATACATAAAATAATTTAACAATCATTTATAACATAGAAAAAGTCTTTTTACAACACCTTTATCCATAACTACAAAACTTAAACTATTTTGCATTTACAAAAATAGGTTCACTCTTCTTGAAGCCATATTCAAAATCTATAATAGAGGTGAGAGAGAGATAGCATCATCAAGGTGATATCCACCCTTCCACAAAGCATTAAACTTGCCCATACTACTCCACTAGAGAAGCCCGACCCATCATGAAGGATTTAGCATTATGTAGCCAACATGCATGAATGAATCCAGTGCAACATAATATTACTAACAATCTAGCAAACTTAAATAATGCCCATGCAAGCATACTCATATCTAATGCATGTGTCCTTAAATATCATGATGTTGCAGAGAATAATATTTAAACAAAGAACTATGCTATTGTTCAAATTAATAATATTTGGCCAAAGCATTTTACACTCAGAGCTATTCTGATGTGTTAAATTGTAAGGTATAAAAAAAATTAAATTCTCTATAATTCCACATTTGGCACCCATCCATACAAAAAAACTAAAATACTAAATACACTAGATTTCAACACAAATAGTTTAAAACATATTTATAAAATTATGCACATGCAATACAATGGCAACGAATGCCTCAAGCAATACTATGCAATAACTATCCAAGCAAGCATCAAATGCCACTATCACATATTGATGCCTTGGAATTTTAATAGGATGGAAAACATATATAGAAGATAACGTCCTTATCTAACATTACACTATCCTTTATTTATTATTCCAAAAAATACACCTTTCAAGTAAGAGTGTCCATTGAAGAGTCCATTATGAAGGCTAATCCTTGACACAATCATAACATAAAATTAAAATGCCCTGATCACATTATAATGAAATCGTGACATTCAATTAAAGAAAATATTTCAATTACTAATAATAACAAAACACCCAATAATCAAGAAGAAAATGTTACATGTATGTGCAGTTAGTGTTGTCATTGATGTCGACAAGCTTGTGTTGTCATTGTGATGAAGGGGGTAAATCATAAAAAACACAACATCAGAAATTGCACATAGAAAATAGAATGTTCTTTTATTAATTTGGACAATTCATTACATTACAAAAGCTCAAATACAATCAAAGGATGAGTCCTCCACAAGCTACATCACATTACAACTTCATATCTCCAGACTCTAGAATCATTTGCCTTCTGTAGCCCCAAATCTGCTAGGGTTTCTATTTTCCCACCTTTTCTTGACTCTACACTTTCCCCCTTATATCTACTGCTTCCAAGGGTTCCTAAAAATGGTCATAAATAGCCCTTTTTGGCGGCCTCCAGCTAAATTTTCAAATTTGCATCTCCCTCCAAAAATAGGTCAACTTCAGGGAGTGATAACTTTTGATGCAAGTGTCTAATTGATGAACCATTTGAAGCACTGGAAAGATTGTGGAGTTCTCTATGCGCTAAGAATCTGTTTTGCTAATTCCACCCATTTTCAGGGCCATTTAGTGCCTCAAACTTAAATTTGAATAATTTTCAAGGGTTTTTTTTAGGAAACAGATACTTTAATATCTTTCATCCCACAAATGATCTTTGCCTGATTCCTTCGCCAAAGGTCTTATTTTTTTATTTATGAAGCTTCCTATAAATTTTTTCTTCCACATGTACCCAAATGTAAACTTTCCAAAAATAGCAGTTTGGAAAAACTAAAGGTTCTACATCATTATTCAAGTGATTATGGAACCAGAAATACTAATTTTGAAAAGAAATGATAATAACATCAACAATTTTGAATCAACTTTTTTTGGGTGATGCAAGATTTCCCTTACACCACTAGATGCTCCTGCATCAGATACCCAGGGTAATTTTGAGAAGTGACCTTGTCACATCTCAGGTGTTTGAGGAAAACCCCAAATGATCCACTTCTGCCTTAGATAACCAAGAAGAATCTTCAACATGCCTTTCTTTCCACTTCACTAGATATTCTTCATATTTTGTATTCCAAGTACTCCTTCCCACATGGCTATCCAAGATCACTTATATCTCCTCCTTTGAAGTAGATGCCCAAATACTCCACTGTTCTTCCATTGGTCCATCCTCTATTCCACCTTCATAATATTCTATTAAATCAACAATGTTGAACATAGGGGAAATGTTGATCCCACTCGACAGCTCTACCTCATATGTATTTCTTGAATGATGCTTCTTCAAAATCTTGTATGGTCCAAATTTCTTCATTTTCAACTTATTATATGTTCCAACTAGAAACCTCTCTTTTCTCAAGTGAACCATGACTTCATCTCCTACCTGAAACTCCTTATATCTCCTCTTCTGATCTACCTTAGCCTTGCACTAAATATTCATCTTATTAATGTGCTTTCTCACCTCTTCATGCAAATTCTTCATGTGTTTTGCAAAGTCTTTAGCTACAACACTTGTCTTTTCTCCCTTGTCCAACTTCCTTAACTCTAAAGTGTTTCTAGGACTACTCCCATATACAATCTGGAATGGTGATTTACATATACTCCTATTGACAAAATTGTTGTAAGCTAATTATGTATGTGGTGAAATCAAATCCCATCCCTTGGACTTATCTCCTACTAAGAATAGATTGGTTACAGGATGATAGTTCATGTTGGAAGCCGTTGGCAAGGACATCTCTTGTGTGTTATTCATGTCATCATGGAGTGGTTTGAAGATAGTGTCAAAAGAAGATAATAAACTAGAGATATTAAGAAGTTTTTGGTGTGATAATTTCACATGTTTCATTGATGATCTTCCTCACTAATATGTTTTAGATAGAGTTCTTCAAGCTATGACATTGATGGTGATATCTTATATTTCATCAGAGGAAGTTAAAGGTATGTCTTGAATCAGCAATAGCAGATTGTTATCATCATAAATCATTCTTGTTCAAAGGTTAACAGAAGTTTATGTCTTCAAGGTGCTCATAATGCAATGTGATTATAATTGTTATGATCATGTTATAACATCTTTCAGTGGAGTTGTTCTCGGGGGGAGATAATAGTCTTTGTCATCAGATGTCAAAAATGGGGAGAAAGAAAAAGAGTATAAGGTAGTTTTGACATCAATGACAATCTACTTTCATCAATCTCCCCCTTTGTCATTGATGGCAAAACTACCTTATACTCTTTTTCTTTCTCCCCCTTTTTGACATCTAATGACAAAGACTATTATCTCCCCCTGAGAAAAATAACTCATATAGATCATTAGCAAGAGACTAGCAAAGTATGCTGATATCAATCAATTCTTATTTCTTAAATCACAAGCACTATTACTCACCTTATCATCCTTCATACCAACCAAGAATTGAAATACCACTTATGGCACTAATTATTTTTGCAATTTTCTGTCCAAAACTTATCCTGAGAGCTCTGAGCTCTTTCCATGTTCATTTGCATATTGAACAACCATAAAAACTTGAGAGTAACGAGATATTAAACAATCATGTAAGGCATATCAAACCAAGCACCAAACCACTATTACAAGATGCCCATAGACTGCACTATACCACTTCTAATCACAACACAAATTTGTAGATGAAGATGAAACATTGACATCAATGAGATCGTCTGATTACTTCCTTTACCAAACTCTTGAACCAATACTTTTTGACCTGAAATAACAAATCTCCAAGATCTCCCAAAGCATAAAGCATGATGTATGATCATAAAAATTGACTCCTTTGATATGACTTATCTGAACTTGAACTTCATGCAAAGATACCGTAATCACATCAATACTTATGATGAACAACAATGTAGGTTTAACAAACAAAAATCTGATAACGATATGAAGACTACTCATTACAAAATTCACAACTCAAGATGAGATGATAACCACTCAAGAGAGAACCTTGCCAAGATTTCCATGACAATAAATCTGCAACAATCAATAACTTTACTCTTGCACACATTTCTTGATATGATAAAGAATGAAGACCTTTCTCAAAGGAATGAAGATTATCTAAAATGAAGGCTATCTTGATGAAGATCATCCTGCACATGACACTTTTACAACTCCATGTCAAATTTGATATAAACATAACCACTATCAATACCTTTGCAAAAATGAATGAATTGACTTCTTTCATTTGCAACTTCCTTAGCCCACATAAGCAAACATCTGAAGATAACTGATGCAGAGGCATCCACACTAAAACCTTGACATACAGCATGTATGTCCACAACCCATCATCATCATCATCATATTTTTGTTAACACTGTCAGCATCATCATATTTTCTCTGCCAACCGATATCCTCCTGCAGACAAACCTTAGCCCTTTCGCCTGTCAGCAGCATCATCATATCCGACTATCGGCAGCATCATCATATTCGGCAAGCGCAAACATCCTCCTGATGTTCACTATTCATCTTACCACCAAACTCTATCTTCAACATCATGATGTTCAACATCATGTTCATCAGCAGGATATAAAATATCCGGTTCCTCCCATATATCCTGATGATGACACTCTTCACGTACCTTTCCTTCGATGCTTACGTCACCCCGATATCCTGATGACGATTATCCTGATGACGATGACATCACATGCAGCTCCTTCAATATCCTGCTGCCCCGATATCCTGATGACGATTATCCTGATGACGATGACGTCACATGCAGTTCCTTCAATATCCTGCTGTCGGCCAAACTTAACATTATCGGCCCGCAATGGTTTTATCAACCCGATCGACTAACTTATGCCGATACGCTCCTCCTCGGCAACACCTGATGATGATCACCCCGAAACGCATTCACCTTATGCAATCGACTGCATCATGCTCATCTCCATCTATTCGGATGACGCCCGAAGTAACTGCAGGATATACCCAGAAATATCCTGATGATGCCGTTGCGATGGATTTTCCAACCTTAGCGAATTTTGATCCGCCGAACCTCCTGGGATGATTCGATCCGCTTCCTGGACAACTTTCCAGACTCTAACTACCAGCACGACCTAGCACATACCCATGCTAGGGTTCTCAACACATCTCGACGATGATCCTGCAAACATGCATGCGAACAAACAGAAAAAGCAAACTAAATCCTAAACTACTATACATAGCCATTCCACCGATTCGACGAATCAACCGGTGGAATGGATCAGCGAATCCATGTAACCACCAAAACAGCAACTCGATTATACAATGGAATTCAAAACAGAGAATTGACAAAAACAGGATCTCTTTATTGATAAAAGATGCAAGTACAATATTCAGTCTCTCTCTGCAATCTAACTCCTCTGCTCAATGCAATACTATGTCTAAAACCAACTGATCCTAATACATAAATAGGATTTCCTGCGAGTACTACCACTCGATTCCCAGCGGCTGGGAGCTTCCAAGCGGCTGGGAGGATCCAACCGGACATACAGCATAACAGCTGTCCTAACAACCTAGCTAAAAATAGTAAAGTATGGTCAACATGACCTTATTACATGCATTGGTCTTATAAGACCTTCTTGGAAACATTAACAAGACTCAAAACAAACTAACTGCCCCCCTGGAGGCCAGCTGTCAGGTAGGTGCTCCTGCACCATACTCCCCAACAGAAAAGAACTCATGTCCCATGAGTTAGGTTGTGGAAGTCCTCCACCTTTACACTTTGTCATGTCAGTGTTCTGACCTGTTCCAGCTTTGTCCTCTGCTGGCTCTTGGCTGCTCCAAGACTTCTGAACTGTAACTTGCTTTCTTGCAAGTGAATCCTCATGCCTGTCAATGTAGGCCCTTCTCTCACATACCTTGTGTTTGTCAGGTTGTCTGACCAGAACCTCTGTCTGAACTGCCTCTTGAACTTCTGCAATGTTCAACTCTGTCTTTCTTTCAACCTTTATAGGACAAACAATAGTCCCAACTATGACAACATCCTTGTCATTCCTCTCAACTGGTTGCTGTTTGCAAACCTGTTTCTGAACCTGCTGCTGACCTCTGTCAGTCAAAACTGAAACTTTCTTCAACCTGTTGTCCTTAACAACTTCTTTCCCTGCAGTGTCCTCAACTGCCTTTATGCCTGCTCCTCTAGGCTTCTACACAAACTCCTTCTTTCCCACTAAAATGATTTTTGCTGCCTTCTGTACTGCAGCATTTGCCTGCAATGGCATCAACATAATAGTCTTCCCATCTTTCTTGATGGTGTAGGTATTAGCATACCCATCATACAGTACCCTCCTATCAAATTGCCATGGCCTACCCAACAGTAGGTGACAACATTCCATGGGCAAAATGTCACACAAAACTCTATCATGATATGCTCCAATCTGAAAATCCACATATGCCTGTTCATAGACAAAAAGTGATCGACTATCACTCACCCAAGATGCCTTGTAAGGGTGTTGGTGTGGAATCCTTTCCAAATGCAGTTTATCCACCATTTCCTGAGATACCATGTTATCTGTTGAACCAGTATCAATGACAACCTTACATACTTTACCTTTGCTCTTGCATGTGGTCTTGAAAAGAGCTCTTCTTTGCATCATATCCTTTGATGCCTATAAACTAATTCTCCTTAGCATCAATGCTTCTCCCTCCTCAGGATACCCATAACCATCAGGAACTCTATCTTGTTGATAAGTGTTTGAACTTTGCACACTTTGCTCTACTTTTTCTTCTTGCACAAGTTGTACTCTCTTGTCATTCGTTCTATCATTTCTGGATGATGAACCTTTGCTTTCTGGACATTTGAAAAATGGATGACCAAATTCACCACAGGTGTAACACTTTCCTGAAAATGTAGTAGAACCTCTACCACTTCCAAATCTGCCTCTATTACCTTTCCATCCACCTCTGAAATCAGACTGTCCCTATCCTTTACCAGTGTCTTCTTGACCCTCATTGGTTTGCCTTGTTGTAGGGGCTGCTCCTCTTCCCCTCATATTGCTGCCTCTTCCTCTCATGGACTTATCTTGTCTCCTATTCATCTTTTCTTCAATCCTGATTGCCATTTGGTAACAATCCTCCACACTCTTAGGGTTAGCTAAAACTAACTCATCCTGTATGTTCAACCTCAAACCAGCCAAGTACCTAGCCACCTTTTCTACCTCATTCTCATGATGACCAGATCTCATACTCAACTTATAAAACTCCTCAGTATATGCCTTCACATCCATTTCCTTCTGCCTTAAAAATTGTAGCTTCTTAAACATCTGAATTTCATAATCCTTAGGCAAGAATTTACCTTTGATCCTTGCTACCATCTTATCCCATGAAGTGATCTTTGACTTCCCTTGTTTCCTTCTCTCGGATTGTACATAATCCCACCATACCAAAGCATGACCTCCTAACTTGGTCTTTGCAATCTTTACCTTCTGATCCTCAGCAACATCTTCACATTCAAAGTGATTATCAAGTGCAGCAATCCAATCCAGTAACTCATCTTCATTCAAACTTCCATTATACTTAGAAACATCAACCTTTACCTTAGGTTTATCACTCTGCATTGCCTTTAACAATTTTGCAAATCTCTGGTCTTCAGCATCCAGTTCTTCAGCTACCTCTTCATACTCTTCAACAGCATCTTCATCTTCTTCTGATTCACTATCTTCCACTTCCCTCTTTTTGTTCTTCTCCAAGGCTACAAGCCTGGCTTGAAGTGCTTCAGCAAGCTCCTTCATCTTCCTCATCTCTCTGGCATGTTTTTCCTTCATCTCCTGCAATTCCCTTGCAGTACCATTACCTTTCGGAGGCATTTTGTCAACCTCTCACTTCTCTACCTCTGTCCTTTCAGTGACAGAATCAACTCTACCTCTGCCCTTTCGGTGACAGAATCAACACACAACAGCCCAGACCTTTTGCTGAGCTCTGATACCACTATGATGCAGAGGCATCCACACTAAAACCTTGACATACAGCATGTATGTCCACAACCCATCATCATCATCATCATCATATTTTTGTTAACACTGTCAGCATCATCATATTTTCTCTGCCGACCGATATCCTCCTACAGACAAACCTTCGCCCTTTCGCCTGTCAGCAGCATCATCATATCCGACTATCGGCAGCATCATCATATTCGGCAAGCGCAAACATCCTCCTAATGTTCACTGTTCATCTTACCACCAAACTCTATCTTCAGCATCATGATGTTCAACATCATGTTCATCAGCAGGATATAAAATATCCAGTTCCTCCCATATATCCTGATGACGACACTCTTCACGCACCTTTCCTTCGATGCTTACGTCACCCCGATATCCTGATGACGATTATCCTGATGACGATGACGTCACATGCAGCTCCTTCAATATCCTGCTGCCCCGATATCCTGATGACGATTATCCTGATGACGATGACGTCACATGCAGTTCCTTCAATATCCTGCTGTCGGCCAAACTTAACATTATCGGCCCGCGATGGTTTTATCAACCCGATCGACTAACTTATGTCGATACGCTCCTCCTCGGCAACACCTGATGATGATCACCCCGAAACGCATTCACCTTATGCAATCGACTGCATCATGCTCATCTCCATCTATTCGGATGATGCCTGAAGTAACTGCAGGATATACCCAGAAATATCCTGATGATGCCGTTGCGATGGATTTTCCAACCTTAGCGAATTTCAATCCGCCGAACCTCCTGGGATGATCCGATCCGCTTCCTGGACAACTTTCCAGACTCTAACTACCAGCACGACCTAGCACATACCCATGCTAGGGTTCTCAACACATCTCGACGACGATCCTGCAAACATGCATGCGAACAAACAGAAAAAGCAAACTAAATCCTAAACTACTGTACATAGTCATTCCACCGATTCGACGAATCAACCGGTGGAATGGATCAGCGAATCCATGTAACCACCAAAACAGCAACTCGATTACACAATGGAATTCAAAACAGAGAATTGACAAAAACAGGATCTCTTTATTGATAAAAGATGCAAGTACAATATTCAGTCTCTCTCTGCAATCTAACTCCTCTACTCAATGCAATACTATGTCTAAAACCAACTGATCCTAATACATAAATAGGATTTCCTGCGAGTACTACCACTCGATTCCCAGCGGCTGGGAGCTTCCAAGCGGCTGGGAGGATCCAACCGGACATACAGCATAACAGCTGTCCTAACAACCTAGCTAAAAATAGTAAAGTATGGTCAACATGACCTTATTACATGCATTGGTCTTATAAGACCTTCTTGGAAACATTAACAAGACTCAAAACAAACTAACTGCCCCCCTGGAGGCCAGCTGTCAGGTAGGTGCTCCTGCACCAATAACTTCCTGAATATACCCAAGATCCAGTATTCAAGTCAGTCCATCAATTTTGCATACCAACAAACCACCTGCATTAACAAGTTCTTCCTGAATCACTGTCACATACTGAAGATCAACTTAGTTAGCAATATCATCATAGAATTCATTTGACAAGAATTAATATGACAAGATCATCATTCAAATGATCTCCTTCTTGAAACTTCTTGGGGATAATTGATAGATCATGAACAACTCCCCTTCCTTCATGCTATCTATTATGCAACTGATGAAGTGAATTGTGCAAGATGCACAAGTTTAGAATTTATCTTCTCTTGTTTTTGTTTTTGCCTCCAAACTTTCTCAAGTTCTTGCTTCTGTTCAGATTTCTTTATCCAAACCTTTTCAACCTTGTTCTTTTTCCAATCTATCAAACTAGGTAAAGCTATTCTTCCAAACCTTCTGCAACTATATGCTTTGTGACCAGGAGAATTACACTTGAAACAAACAATATTAGTATTCCTAATTGAAGAAAAATGATTTGATTTGTGTCCAAAATGATTACAAGTATAACAATAACCATTAAATGAATAGTTATACCTATACATGTATGCTTGTCTTATAGGAGCAATTCTTCTTCTTTGATTGTTCACTTTTCTTTCAGCAGCAGTAGGATGATCAATTTTTCTTCTAGGAATCTCTCTAACATTAGAGAGACTCTTTTCATAAGCAAGTCTAGTAGTGTCTACATGTAGTTTTTCTTTACCCAACATTTCATATAACTTACTTGTGCTCTCTCCAAATTTCAAATTATTTTCCAACTGCTTCTTAACATCCTCAAGATCTTTTCTTAAAGAGATTATCTCTCCTTCAAGCTTTTGACATTCAATTGTCTTAGCTTCCAACTCAAACTTTGTAACTTCAGCTATCCTCTTAACTTCTTCAACTTCAACCTTCAAATTGATAATTAATTTATCTAATTCACCAACTTGATTTCTCAAGTTCATAACCAGATTTCTTGCCTCTTCAAGATCTAAAACAACTTTGTCCTTTAATTCTTTCTCTTGTTTAAGTTGGTCTTTTAATCTCCTGTTTTCTTTACTAAGTTGCTTGATTGTATCCAGGGCACATAGAAGCTCTCCTTCAAAATCAACTTCACAATTAACTTCATCCACAAAGAAGCCTGTTTCTTCATCATTCACAATAATTTCTTCCTTTTTATCAAAATTCTCAATTACTGGACCACTCTTTGTATCAAATATTAGGGGTGACATATGCAACAAATCATTGCTAGGCTTAGCTGAGGCTTGTTTTACCATCTTTTGATCAGCATATTTCTTTTCTCTATTTGAGACCTTAATTATATTCTTCTTACCCATTTTACTCCACTACTAGGACCTACCCGAGCCTATTAGACTTCAAAAAGGGAACTTGGCTCTGATAACAATTGTTGGAGTCCAAGATAACACTGAGAGGGGGGGTGAATCAGTGTTGTATAAATTTTACAATTTTAATCATTTTGACTTATAGGATAAAGAGAGAGAAAGACAAAGTTATTTATTAACTCACAGATGTACAATTATAATATTGAAGGCATGACTCAAGACATTAAACATAGATCATGAAGACACAAAAAAATATAACTCAAGATATGATGAGTGGAAAACCCTCAAGGGGAATAAAAACCACTCTGAAACTGCCTCATTAGCTTATTCAAAACCTCACTGGTTACATGAAGGTCTCACTGACTAGGCAAGCCTCACTGGCTACAATATGTGTCTCACTGACAAATGTAAGGTCTCACTGACCTACAAGCCTCACTGCCAAATGCAATCACCATCATCAAAACAATAAAACAAGGTGTGCAAGAAATGATTGCAACACAATCTGATTTGTACCATTACATAACCTTCTTCTCTAAATTTGCACCAATTTGAATTTCAGCCTCTTTACCAATTCACAACCAATTCTCCAGAAACATAATCAATAGCATATTGTCTTCATGATTCAATCTGTAAGTTCTCTTGGTATAAAGTCTTCATTCTTGTTTGATTCATTCCTGCATAAACATGATCTCACAATATCATCTGTACTTTCTTTTCAAATGATTCTTCAAAAAATATCTTCACTGCATATTAGACCACACTCTTAAAATTCATATTCAATACATTTGCAAAAACCATTATATAAAGATTGAATGTCTTTTCATATTCTTGTAATCCCATTCTTTCACAAAGCACCTACAATAAAATTATAAACAAAAAATCTCTTGAAATTCCTCTCCTCTACATATTCATCTTCTTCAATTGTCTTTCCATTTCCTTTCAACAATATTTTTCAATCTATAAAAATCATCTGTAAAAATATTTTCATATTCATATGCAAAAATAAAATCAATCTTTGCAAAACAATTTCCGTCCATCATTCCAATATGAAAATCTTCTCTATATTTTGTTAATCTCTCTTTCCATTTTATTATCTTGACCCTTCATAATCTGTAAAAAATCTCTTTGTCTTCTTAAAAAAATTCTTCAATCTACAACAAAAGACTCCATATTCTTCATTAAAAAAATCCTCTCTGCATATAAAAAATCTTCAATAAAAAATCAATCTCATCATCTTCTCAAAAATATAATCTTCTCACAAAAATGTCTGCCCTTAGAAAAAGAATAAAATCTCTTTCATAAAAATCCTCTCTTCACAAAAAAATCATTCATCATTTTCTTCTCTGCACAAAATCAACTTTTTCATTAAAAAATTCATCTCCAAAAAAATGAGTTAAAAACTCACAAAATAAATCCCAAAAAAACATTTTAATATCCTCCACCTTCTTAGCTTCCATGCCACAAAAAATTAGAAATAAATCTTTCATTCCAAAAAAAAAACATCTCCTTAAAATCTTCCAAAATCTCCTTAAAGCTCTCCTTGAAATGTGCCCCCTAGAAAATAGCAAAAAAAACATTTTAAAAGCTCATAAAAATATTTTAAATAAAGCCATGAAATGGCTTATTCACATTCCCCTCTTAAATCATATTTAATGCTTTTTTTTTAAATGTTTTATATTTAAAGCTTTATAAAAAGTCATTGGAAACCTTTTCATGCTCCCCTTTAAATAAGACTTTCTAATATAAATGATATTCCATGTTTTTTTTAAAATCAAGCTCTTCATAAATTAAATAAGGATATTCAACCAAATTCAAATGGTAAATAGAATATGAAGGGGCCAGTAGGTGCCATGAATTAAAACCCTCTAGCAGGTTGCTCTAAGTAGTATAACCTGCTCTTGCAGGTCAACATTACTTTATAACATAAAGTGCATACTTTATGACATTTAATCTCTTTGTATACACTTAGAGCTTATAGTTAGGATTTTAATATTTTAGGCATTTTGATAACCATTGATTCAGCCATTAATAAACATTAATGCCTCACTCTGATCAAGCATGGCAAGATGAACTTTATCAACAACCTTGTATCATAAAACATATGCATTGTATCATACTTATCCTGATTGATGATTCTGACCCTGTAGTCTTGTGAATATCAAGAATGTACACAAACTAATCAAACAAGTTAGCATTTCTTGACTTAGCCATGAAGCAACATATCAACCTCAAGTATATGAACAACTCCTGTAAATACCAACACCTTTTTGACATCAATGACAATCTACTTTCATCAAGGTTACCCAAACTCCTATTCACCACTTTTGTCTGTCCATCTATATATGGATGGTGTGTAGAACTAAACTTCAAATTTGTCTTCAACTTCTTCCACAATGTCCTCTAGAAATAATCAACAAACTTGGTATCTTGACCTGAAACTATGATCTTAGGTAGACCATGTAGTCTCACCACCTATTTGAAAAATAACTTAGCAATATGAACAACATCATTAGTCTTCTTACAAGGAATAAAATGTGCCATCTTCGAGAATCTGTCCACCAACACAAAAATGGAATCATGTCCTCTCTATGTCCTTGGTAAACCAAGAACAAAATCCATACTAATATCATCCCATGGTTTCTTTGGTATAGGTAATGGCTAATATAGCCCTGTATTCTGACTTGTTCCTTTTGTCATCTAACACACTGCTCAACTCGGCACAAATTTCATCACATCCTGTTGCAACTGTGGCCAATAATAGTGCTCACCAACAATAGCAATGGTCTTATCTCGACCAAAGTGTCCATCTAATCCCCCATTATGCTTCTCCTTAATCAGATTCTCTCTCATGGAACTCCTTGGAATGCACATCTAGCTTCCTCTAAACAACATGCCATCTTGGATTATGAAATCTAGCCATTTTGTCCTGCCCAAAGTAATAGGTTCCAAACAAGCTTTCCAAGCCTCTACAAAATCTAGATCTTCAGGATACAAACTTTTGAGCTAATCGAACCCAACAACCTGTATCTTCATTTCTATCAATAAATTTTGCCTTTTTCTCAAGGCATCTGCAACTGTATTGGACTTTCCACTCCTGTGCTTCAAAACAAAAGTATAACTCTACAAAAACTCAACCCATTTTAAGTGCATTTGATTTAACTTTCCTTGACTATTAAGATACTGCAAAGCCTAATGATCTGTATATAAAATGAACTCTTTTGGCAACAAATAATGTCTCTATTTCTTTAAATCTTGAACTATAGCATAAAACTCCTTATCATAAATAGAATACTTTTTCTTAGCATCATTAAGCTTCTCACTAAAATAAGCAATAGGCTTACCTTCTTGACTCAAAACAACTTCTAGGGCACTAGCACTGGCATCACAATCTACCTATAATACCTTATTGAAATACAGAAGTGACAAAATAGGTTGCTCTATGAATTTTTGCTTCAATGTATCAAAAATCTTGGTTGCTACTGTAGTCCATCTAAACTCTTTTCTATCCCCTCTCATTGTCTCAATTAGGGGTACACAAATGCTACTAAAATTCCTAATAAATTTACTATAAAAACTTGTCAAACCATGAAAATATCGTACCTCTGTAGCACTCCTTGGTGTAGGCCATTCAACAATAGCTCTTACTTTTTCTTCATCCATCTTAAGACCTTCCTCTGAGACAACAAATCCCAGGTATACCAACTCCTTTGCAAAACTACATTTCTTTAGATTAATCAGAAACTTCTTCTCCCCCAACTTCTCTAAAACTCTTCTGATATGCATCAGAAGCTCATCCCAAGTCTTACTAAAAATCAAAATGTCATCCAAATAAACAATAACAAAACTTCCCAAAAACTTTCAATACCTTGTTCATGAGCTGCATGAATGTGCTCGGTGCATTGGTTAGCCCAAATGACATGACTAACCATTCATACAAACCTTCCTTTGTCTTGAAGGTTGTCTTCCATTCATCTCCTTCTTTGATGTAGATCTGGTGATACCCACTCTCCGGTTCAATCTTCATGAAGTACTCGGCTCCACTCAAACAATCCATTATGTCATCTATTCTTGGCAATGGAAATCTGTACTTGATCATGATCTTATTGATGGCTCCAGAATCTATACACATTCTCCATTCTCCATCTTTCTTCAGTGCTAGTACTGTAGGTACTGCACATGGACTTAGGCTCTCCCTTATTAGTCCCTTCCTTAACAGCTCATGAACTTGTCTATTTAGCTCTTCATTGTTTGTAGAATTTATTCTATGGGCTGTCTATTCAAAAAACTAGCTCCTAGTATCAAATCCATTTGATGACTTATCTTTTTCACCGGTGGTAAACCTTTTGGTACATTATTAGAGACAATGTCTTGAAATTCTTCCAATGGATCTAAAACTTCTACTAGTACATCTTCACATTTCTCTTAACTAATCTTAGGAATCAATGCAAAGCAATGATGCTCATGCTTCATACCCTCCAAAAATCTCCTATTGTTTACCAAGCAAATTTTGCCAGTGCTACATACCTTTTCTTCCACCTCCTTCAAGTGCTTCAACTTATGAAGAACTTCATCCTTTGTTAGGGAATATGTGTTTGTATGGCCATCATGGACATCACACCTATCATACTACCATGACCTTCCCAATAACATATGACATGCATCCATCGGCATGATGTCACACAACACCTCATCATGATAGTCCCCAATCTTGAACTTGACTAAACATTGTTCATTGACCAAAGCTCTAGGGTCCTTCTACAACCATGTGATCTGATATGGATGTGGATGCCTTCTCCTTATCAACTTCAACTTGTTAACCATCTCCTCTAAAATAATATTGTTAGTGCTTCCACTGTCAATAATAATATCACAACACTTACCTTCACATTTGAACCTTATGCAGAATAAACTCTTCCTCTGATCTAGTTCTTTCTCCTCATTCAACAAGGTTCTTCTGACAACTAGTGTTTCTCCCCTTTCAACATCTTTAGAATGCTCAGACTGCACATCTTCATCTACATGTGCAACTCGTGCATTACCTTCAGGTCTTCTATTCATCCTTCCTTGATGTTGTGGACACTCGTATGCTCAATGCCCTTCTTCTCCACATTGGAAACAGGGTCCTCTAAAACCTCCTCTTCCAAGTCCTTGTCCAAGTCTGCCTCTTCCTCTTCCTCTTTTCTCACCATTATTTTGGTCATGAGGGTGGTAGGCATTATCTCCACTCTAATTTCGACTGGTGTCAGCTTCACTTTTCTTTTGATCTTCATTACGACCTCCATAGGGTCTTTCACCAGTCCTTCTACCTTGACCTCTTCCCCTTTTCTTGCTTTCAAATATTTTATTTAGCTTCTCTTTCCACCTTAAAGGAAAACTGGTATGCATCTTCTATGGTGATCATTATTACCAGGCTCAACTCCTCTTGAATACTTGGCCTCAACCCATTAATGTAATAGGATACCTTATCCTTGTTGGCCTCTGCATGGCCTATCTAGATAGTAATCTTATAAAAATATTTTGTATACTCCTTAACAGACTTGTTACCTTGCTTCAATCCTTGTAGCTTATTCAACAACTCCATCTCATAGTCCATGGGAATGAACTGCTTCTTTAGTTTGTCCACCCTCTAATCCCATCTAGTAATCTTTCCTTTTCCTCTTCTATTTCTCTCTAACTAGACCTTCTTCCACCAAATACTGGCATGGCCTTGCAACTTTGTTTTTGTAAACTTGACCTGTTCTGGATCTTCCACATCTTCATACTCAAAATATTCTTCCATACAATTGATCCAATCAATAAGTTGTTCCAAATTAAAATCTCTAGAATAAGTAAAAACTTCAATCCTGGGCCTCTTTCTGATCTTCAAAATGGCCCTCAACAACCTAACTTCTATAGGATCTCCTGTGACTTCTTGTTCTTCCTCAGATAGATCTTCTTCAGCTTCATCTTCACTTTCCTCTCTTCTTCTCGGCTCAAACCCTCTTCATAACTCCTCTTGCAGTGCATCAATTTTCCTTTGCAAAGATCTAAAACCCTCTTCCATCACAATATTTCTCCCAACACAATTTCTTCATGGAGGCATTTTGATCTCTATAGGAAACCTGCAACCTCAAGTCCTAGTGCAAACTACCTCACGATTGGCGATCTATCTACACACTCAGGAAACTTGGCTCTAATACCAATTGATGGAGGGGGTAAATCACAAAACACACAACAACAAAAATTGCACATAGAAAATAGAATGTTATTTTATTGATTTAGACAATTCATTACATTATAGAAGCTCAAATACAATTAGAGGATGAATCCTCCACAGGATGCAACACATTATAGCTTCATATCTCCAGACGCTAGAATCATCTACCTTTTGTAGCCCCAAATCTACTAGGGTTTTTGTTTTCCCACCTTTTATTGACTCTACACTTTCCTCGTTATCTCTACTACTACCAAGGGTTCCCAAAAATGGTCATAAATAGCCCCTTTTAGCGGCCTCCAACTAAATTTTGAAATTTGCATCTCCCTCCAAAAATATGTCAACTTTTGAGAGTCATAACTTTTGACCTGGGTATTTGATTGAAAAAACATTTGAAGAATTAGAAAGCCCACTAATTACTCTATGCATTAAGAATCTACTCTGTCAATTTCGCCCATTTTCAGGGTTGTCCAGGGTCGTTTAGTACCTCAAACCTAAATTTGAATAATTTTTAGGGTTTTTTTAGGAAACAAAAACTTTAATATCTTTCAACCCACAAATGATCTTTACCTAATTACTTTGTCAAAGGTCTTATTTTTCATTTATGAAGCTTAATGTAAATTTTTTCTTCCATACATGCCTAAATTCAAACTTTCCAAATATAGCAATTTGCTATTTTTAGTAGCTTGAAAAAAGTGAAGGTTCTACATCATTATTCAAGTGATTATGGAACCAGAAATACTAATTTTGAAAAGAAATGAAAACAACATCAATGATTTTGAATCATCATTTTTTTGGGGTGATGCAAGATTGCCCTTACACCACTGGATGCTCCTGCATCACATTGGTGTCACCTATATGAGCAAGAGAATATTGCAAGAGTGTGAGCAGTTGGTATTGAGTTGATGCTGTCTCTGATAATGAGGAAGTGTTGAAGATGTTGTTGATATATTTCTGGTGCTTGGTTTCCAAGTGCTTTTGAGAAATTTTGAATAATAGAGGAAACAATGTGTTGTAAAGATGTTTTGGCATACAGAGTGATGTTCTAGTTTTGCTCTGTATTACTTCTATGTTGAAGATCTGCTCATGTGGTTTGGGTATGTTGATAAGAGATGTTTAGAGGTGCGGCATTCAGAGTGTGATGTGTTGAATCATTGTGTAGAGGAAGGTGTGTTCACCAATATGTGAACTGTGTATTGCAGAGGTGTCTGGGAGAAAAGTTTTTGCTCTGCATTTCTCCACAAAGTGGTTTCTAATCTTGTGGTTCTGGAAGTGTATTTATAAGGTTCATGTCTACCTTCAGTTGAAGTTGTTTGTGGTCTGGTGCTTCTTAAGTTGTAGTGTATGGCAAAAATGTTTGAATAAACTAGGTGTGTACTTTCCTTAGGTGAAAGCTATTATGGAGGATTTTTTTGGTTTTTAGGATGTTTGTGGGATATTCTAGATTTCATTCAAGCATAGTGTGTGGTCTACGAGTCATCTTTGGTTTTGATGAAGTGTGTACTTAAATGTTTATTGTGTTAACACAGGTTTGACTGACCTTGGGTGTTTACACTAATTATGGATTTGCTTTGATGATTGTGGAAGCATGGTGTGGTGTGCTAAATGGATTTGGGTCCAAGCTAAGGTTTTTTGTGGTCCTCCTTCATTCATTTCCATTACAGGAATGTTTTGGTGCTGACCTAATTTGAATTTACATGGTGAAGGTGTATTGCCGACCTTGGAGAATGTTTTCAAGGTTGAAGATGGTATAAATAAGTGTGTTGATTTGTTGAGGTAGAAGTATGTGTGCATGTGTGGAGTATGAGATGTGAATGATAGTGTGGTAGAGTGCAAAGTGTAGTACAAGCTTTCATGTGTTAGATTATTGGATGTAGTGATCAGAAGGTGTCTACAATTCCTCAGTATGACTATGAAGGTGTTGGTGATGTTGTGGTGGGCTTCTCTATTGCATTGAGATGGTTTTCTCATTGTAACATTCTTCTCTATCTTCTTTTCTATTTTGGTAGTGAGCCTTTCTTTTAGGTAGTGAGCTCTATTGTATTTGGTGTTGTTATTACTTTATATTGTGAGCTAATCCTCATCATGGTTTGTTCCTTCTTAGGCTTTCCATGTAAATATGGTGTTTCCTCGTGTATGATGTTGATTTGGTTTAGTTTTTATTATTTGTTTCCATGCTTAATCATCTTAATAGTTTAAGGGTTAATTGAATCAATGTGGATCTATAAGTGTATGAGGATTTTGGAATTATAAGTTACAACTAATTCACCCCCCCTCTCAGTTGTCTTGTGCATTCAACATAAAAGATCTATCTCAACGTGGTTCAATGATTAAAATACTTGTCACTCAACCATTCTTCTAGGTGCAATTACCCTTAATTGAGATAATTTCCAAGGTAAAATCTCACTAGTCTAAAGATGATATAATCATCAAGAATGGTATTTGATTTAGATTAAATAATTTAATAATAGATAGTTAATTCATTATGGACTCCACTATTTTTCTAACCATGGTTTAAGATTAAACAATGTCAGGCAATTTCCTTAAACAAGTATAACTTATGTCATGTTGATTAATTGCCTAATATCAGCTACCTATCAAGAGAGCTAAACAAAGCATTTTGAAGAAATAATAGACATATCAAAATAGTATATTTAAATCTAATGCAAATATGGATGCCAAGGAAATAATCTTAATTATTGAGAGTACCTAGGGATTTCCAATCTAAAACCCTCCATACACTTTTAACAATTGTTTAACAATAATGTTTAAGTTGTCACAGTTCTACCCAACAATTTTAAAATGGTTATAAATTATTCGTATCATAATGAAATTTAAAAATATAAAATGTTCTAGAAAGTTTTAAACAAGGGAAACAAAACCCAAAAATAGTTTAAAAAGATCACAACCCATGTAAGATCACTTTTTATTGCAATCAGACTCAATAAACAAAATTATGTTGTTACAGAAAATGCAATAATTTCAAAATGATTTCAAGGAATTTCTGAGAGATAAATTTTAATTGAGTATTCTTTATTTTCTCCTCTAACACTCCTAATCTCTTCTAAATACATATCTCCCTCTAAAACTTACTTAGAAACCTCCCCATGTGCTTATTCCTATATACAAATCTAGGTGAGTCTGTCTAATTAAAACACCCCTCTTTTCTTGTCTTATTTTCATCTGAATTCTTCTCATATCTTCCTTTAAAATCGAACACATCTGTCTCTATAGGTTCCTATCTTTATTCTTAACTTCACTTGGCTCATTTTTAAATATAATCACCTACCCTCTATGTCTAAATTTTCATTTATATTCCATATCCAAGTGTTTTTTAAATCCAACTTTATCCATATGGATATCTATATATACAACTATTATCTCTTAAATAAAAATTTCTCTTAGATATTCTATGTATTTAATCTCAATGCTTTAGATTACCTGAGGATTTCCAATCTAAAACCCTCCATACACTTTAAACAATTGTTTAACAATAATTTTTAAGTTGTCACAATTCTACCCAACAATTTTGAAACGGTCATAAATTATTCGTATCATAATGAAAATTCTAAATGTAAAATGTTCTAGAAAGGCTAGAACAAGGGGAACAAAATCAAAAAATACTTTAAAAAGATCACAACCCATGTAAGATCACTTTTTACTACAATCAGACTCACAATAAAAAATTATGCTGTTACGGAAAAAATGTAATAATTTCAAAATGATTTCAAGGAATTTCCAAGAGATTTAAATTTTAATTGATTAATCTTTATTTTCCCCTCTAACACTCTTGATCTCTTATAAATACATATCTCCCTATAAAACTTACTTAGATGCCTCCCCATGTGATTATTCCTATCTACAAATCTGGGTGAATCTGTCTAATTAAAACACCCCTCTTTTCTTGTCTTATTATTTTTTTCACCTAAATTCTGCTCATATCTTCTTTTAAAATCAAACATATCCTTCTTTTAAAATCAAACACATCCTTCTTTGTAGATGCCTAACTTTCATTCTTAACTTCACTTGACTCATTTTTAAATATAATCACCTACCCTCTATGTCTAAATTTTCATTTATATTCCATATCCATGTATTTTTAATTCTAAGTTTATCCATATGGATATCTATCTATATACACAATTATTATGTCTTAAATAAAAGTTTATCTTAGATATGCTATGTATTTAATCTCTAGCTAATAAAGCATGGTGCATGTCATTTTCATAAGCTCGAATAATTCATATCTCTATGTAATGAAGTTTTTGTTGACAATCTTTTGATGCTCAAGGGCTTGCACCTCGTACGTACACTATTTAGGACTATCAACAATGGAAAGAAGAGCCTAGGCTGGTGGAGTTGACCTAGTTGTTCAATCTTTGGATGAGAGTCAATTCTCTACCTTTCGGGTTTATGAGAGATCCTTATAAAAAAGGGAAAAGAATACAAAGGAAAAATTAAAACATTGAACTCTAAAAAGACATAATCCAAATAGAAGTTTTTCATGCATCAAATCATAAGGAATTGACTTATGATAACATAGTCAATAAGGATTGTCACATTTAAATAGATGGAAAGAAATATTTCATAGGCAAGACACAATGATTTAGAACTACAAGAATTACAAATTCATTCCTCAATATTATGATAGTACTTATGATTGGAATTCATATAAAACATGTGATCTAGAGACATAGTCATAAAGGTCACTTATCTCTAATTGCACAAAAATGGGGAGAAACCTCTTCCTCACATCAAGCCAAAGTTTGGCTTAGTTGTAAACATAAAAAATATCTCTCTTACTAATAGACAACTCCCCCTTTATATAGGAAACAAAGAAGGGAAAATAGCACCATTAAGATAGTAGCTGATACTGTTTAAGAGGAATTAATGGAGGTGCACACTATCTTCAACCCTCTTTAATTATTTTGTGTGAATAATTTATTTGAAGATTTGGCACACTTTGAGTGTTTCCCCTTCATAGGAATTAATATCCATTACTTGGATAGAAAAAATGGTTTATGCTTTTAATTTGATTTAACTATTAGTCTTATCTACTAAAGATCCTCCCTTTAGCTATTAGCATTGAAATGGGGTCCTCATTTTATTTTTTGTTGTGGGCCATTGGATGAGGGAGATGATCTAGCCAATCATAGGGTTGACATTAGTTTGAAACTCAATTTCCCAAACTCCCAACACAAACACCCATAATGATGCTATTGGAGAAGCCAAGATTAACCAACAATAACCAAAAAAAACTTCCAAAAATCTAAAAGCACAAAATAAGCCTAATTGAAGTATTCAAAAGTTAAGTAAAAATATACAATATGCCTTTTATCAATAGGCATGAGATAGGAGGTAGGAAGGTAGGAATCAATGACTGACTACCCTCCAAAGGTGCCAGACTTTGAATCTCAAATCACAAGTGATTAAGCAAGTTGCAAGTAAACATGCAATAAGTGTCTCTAAAGGATGAGGACACATGTCTCAACCACATGAGGTGAGACAAACTCTTAAAAATTCCTTGAGTGGACTTAAGAAGTATAAATAGAACTTCCAAATAGGTAGACTAAAAGTTAACTAGTTAGATAAAGCCATAATTTACACTAGCACCCCTCCTTAAGTGCAACTTAGGGAGAAGCAATACAAAGATGATGGGTCTCAACTACTAGGCCATGTTAGGTACCCATGTACATGTTGGAAAGAGACACTACTCTGGTATAGACTTGTATGTTGTCATTGATGGAAACAATGATCAGAGAACTCATCAGCATGACAGGAAGACTTTACTCTGGAAGGTTTTATTGGAATTCAGATCCAGTTGGCAAAAATGACTAAGTATAGGCAAGAAACAGAGTAAGGGACTGAAAGTGGATTAGTGTGCTTCCGTAGATGAAGACCTAGAAATGTGGCTCAGGTATAATATTCATAATTGTTTGATGTTGTTGTATTCTGGTGATCAAGTCTTGACTTCCTCCAGAAGTCTCTTGGAAAAAATATCTAAGTCTAGATGAATAGAGGTACAATAGAGATAGTGAACAAGGCACAACATAATGGTCCACATCCCTCCACAAGTGCATATTTTGTTTTGTAATATTGAATACATGTCAAGAGATCAATATTTTTTGTTGATTATAATTCATGAAGTCCCATTTGGTCCACAACATGAGTTATAATGTGACAGAGGAACCTATCATATATGTTATTAAGAAACAAGCTGACAGGCTAGTTGAATCCTTATGCGGAGAAGAAATATGAGTTGGGTGATAAAGGTAAGTGGTTGTATGATTAGAGCTGACACATATGAAGACATGTGCATGATGGTTTGGATCCACATTGATAATTTAACACAAGAACAAGCCGACAAGATATAACACTTGGTATACACATTTCATAATTTGCTTGCCGACCCGACCATGAGAAAGAATTAGTTGCAGATATAAATAGAGGATGGATTTTGGTGTTTGAAATAGAGTATTGTGCGATGTGATATATATGGATGCGAAATATGCAAAGATAGAATAGTTGCAGTAGATAAAGAAATATCTTAAGCATATGTAAGAGAAGAACAGAGGTAGATTAAAATGAAGAGTTTTGAGTTAGTATTCATAAGCTTAATTGGAACTGTAATCATGCATAAGTAGATGCAAGCATAATAGTTCTCCTGGAAGTGAGTCATTCCTTCTATTTTCTCATCTCTTTCTTTTGGCAGTGAGCCTTTTTGTGAGTAGTGAGCTCTCAACAGTGATCCCTAAGGTAGTGAGCCTCTTGTAATTCGATATTGCTATAACTAATAAAATTCTGTGGGTTAACCCCCACTGTGGTTTTTCCCTTTTGGGTTTTCCATGTAAAAATCCTTGTGTTCATATGTTACGTATGTATGGTTGTTGTTGATTTGTTTAATTTCCTTTCACATAATTGAATGTGGTAAATGGGTAAGAGAACAAGTGCATAAATGGTTTTATAGAACACTAATTCAGCCCACTCTCAGTGTTCATTATATTCAACAATTGGTATCAGAGCAAGGTTCCTTGGAAGAAGCCTAATAGGTTGAGAAAGATCTGGGAAGGTTTACTCATGGTAGTACAAAGGTATCTCACTTATCCTAAAGCGGATCCTCTTGGGAGAATTAAGATTGGCAATCAAGTATATGTTAATAATGAACAATTTGAAGCAGCTCTAGAAGATCTTGACAACTCCAAAGCTAAAATCAAGGGTATAGAGGAGAGTATCAAAGAAGTTGATGTTTGTATTCTGAAATTAAAAGAGCAAATCGACAAATCTTAGGAAAGAAGGAAAGAATTATGTGAGAAACTAAAACAAGCAAGTGAATCTACAGAGAGTCTTCTCAAGGTGATTGAAGAAAAGACCAAGAATGAGGAATATCTAAATCAAGTTATGAAGGACAAGTCAAAGGAATGTGAAAAACTAGGTAAAGAAGTTCTGATCTTGAAATTTGATCTAGAGGTAGCCAACAACTACAAAGAAAGATTCAAAATAAGCTCTGCAAAACTTGATGAGTTGCTATGCAGTCAAAAGTATCCAGATGACAAACAAGGTTTGGGATTCGACAAGGGTGAAAGTTCAAATTTAGGGCAAGACATATCTAAAGAAGGTAGAGGTAGAAACCATCTGGTAAGGAATCAAACAAGAAGACCTAAAGGACCTCCAGTCAGGCAACCAAATGCACAAAGGTACCCATCTTTCAATGGTTATTGTTTCAAATGCAACAAGTATGTTCATAGGGCTACTTAGTGTAGAAGTGGAATAAATCAAAATGCTCCATCTTTCTCTGGTCAATGTTTCAATTACAAGAAGATTGGTCATAAAGCAAATGAGTGCAAGAGTGTGTCAGGCAACCAAATTGGTCATAAAGCAAATGAGTGCAAGAGTGTGTCAAGAAATGTGACAAACTATTCAAGGAATGGTCAAACTTTTAATGGAAAATGTTTTGCATGCAATAGATTTGGGCATATGGCTAACCAATACAAATCAAGGCCAATTCCCAATTACAGAAGAAATCTAGATCAAAAAAATGTTGTTTGTTTCAATTGTAACAAGTCCAAACACTTTACAAAATTCTGTAGAAGTAGAATAATAACAAGAAACCATCTTGCAAAGAAAGGGAAAATAGGGCAGAAAGATGTTAAAGGCAAGAATAAAGTTGACCCTTTGAAAACCAAGAAGGAGATGAGTATGATCTAGATCAAAAAGAGTGTGAATGAAGTTAAGGATGGATCCACACTAGCATCTGGTGCAGATACTTCCTCTGGGAAGTAAGTTGAGAGCTCTAGCTTAGGGGGAGAAGTGTTAAAAATCTAAATCCCCAGCCAAAAAGTTGATGCTGGAATCTAGCACGGAGATCTATGGTGGAATATGATAAGAAAAATCCTTGGAAGAAAATCTAGAAGAAAGTGAGTAAGTGTGGTATATTGCAGAGCAATTTTGATTGACTTTGTCTATCAAAGAAAAATCAGACAGCTTTATGGAACAAGCATTAATGATGATTAGGTTAAGTCATGCAGAGGATAAAAGGGAATCTATTTAGTCTTAAAATCAAATTACACTCAAAGCTATTAGTTATTCAGCGAGATTGAAGTAGAATTTGAGCAATATCAACCAAGATTTGAAGCGTTTGAAGTATTTGGGAGAAAGGAAACCCTAATTCAGTGAAACAAGGTATTTCTGTTCAAACCCTATTTGTGAGTCTATTAAAATCATGAGATGGAGATACCACAAATTGTTGATATTACTGAGTGACCATGACCTAAATTCAAGAAACATCCCCACAAAACAATTGAAGTTGATCCAATGGGTGCATTCTTGAGCATACCTTACCAAAGTTCTATATGTGGAAGACGTTGGGGCATATATCCATGTTTCCCTAAATGAGCACGGCAGTAGTAGATTCACAGACTTATAGCAAAAACATTTAAGTGATGATCAATTTTACCTAAAGGAAGAATACAAAGTCTTGGAAGAGAAGAAATTCATCCAAAATGTAGAGTTTCCCATATTTGCAGCGGATGAATGGGTCCAATATGTGCTGAGCAGGATTCATGATGAGTTCATGTGGTTAGGGAAGGGGCAACCCTTCAAGATAACAAAGGATGCAATTCAAGTAGTCATTGGACTAAACTCCACTGGAGGTATGCCATTATTGAAGGCAGTCAAGAATCAAATGGTTACAGATGCCACCAGAGCCCAATTTGACAAAAGGGCATTGATAATAAATGATATTATTGATCTTGTAGTAAAGTTTGCCTCAATGGGCATAGGTTACAAGGTTTACTTCTCAATCTGGGAGAACTCTATTTCTAGTAATGTAATATACACTGCCTATCAAATGGTTCAAGAGAATGCATATTATGATTTGTACGAGCTGTTGAGAATCCAACTACTGGAGAATCTAAAGAAGATAAAAGAAAGCAAGAACTATCCATTCAAATAGGGTACGTTAGTCATCTGTTTATTCTTGTATTTCATGAATGAGCTACCAAACATGAAGAATTTGATCTAGTTAAGTAGTAAACTAGTAGCTGTTCAAATTAGAAATCATCTAATAGCTATGGAAATATTGATGAGCAAAAGATAGTCTTGTGGATGTACTTCAAAAATTTCCAAGGAATGATGCAGTCAAGAGAAAGAATCCCTAGGAAAATTGTTGAGAAGTATAAAGATACTATCTGCTTTATGGTTATAAAAGATCAATGCCTAATGGAAGTTGTTGAGCCTAGAACAGTTTGGGTAATGCCAATGGGATATGAAGTGGATGGACATATATTAGATAGCTATGCTCAACACATGTTGAGCAAACCCAAGGATAGAAGAGAAGAAAGGTTTGGAACTTATGAAGAGCTATCTATGAAACTTCATGTTGAATTCAGAAAACCTAAAATAACTAGAAAGTTAGAAAAGAGGTGGAAAAAATTGCTACAAAATATGGCATCACCAAAGAACAACTAAAAGAAGTAAGGGAAAAAGTAGAGAAAGCAAAAAAACAAAAACAAAAAGATGAACGAATACAAGTTCCAGAAGAATCACAGATGAAATAGGATAAGCCTGAAAAGGTCCAAAGGTCTACTAGGAGCTCTACTACCTCCTTTAGTGTCACTCCATCAATAAGCATAGATAAAACTTCAAAGAACCCTCTGTCAAAGATACGAAAGAGGAAGAAGATGAAGGGAAAAAGATTGTATGTCAATGTGGGTGGAAAGGATGAAGAAGAGACAGAATCAGATGAGGAGATAAAGAAGATGAGAGCTAAGGCAGTCAAAGCTACAGGAAAGTCCTCTAAAAAGGACAAATCAAATAAAAGGAAAAAGGTAGAAGATCCTTATGTTGAAAAGGCTACAATATCTCTTCAAGATGTGTTAAACGCTATCACAGTTGATAAGAACTTGAAGCCCATGATTGAATTCTATGATGAATATAATGATGTTGATAAGAGAATCTTGGAAGAAGCCATGATGAAATACTTAAAAATCTTCATCAGGGCTCTTATTGAGATCACCTCTGATCTCTCTGAAAGTCTAGCCAACATTTTGACCATCAAAAAAGAGACTATTAAGGCAAAAGATATTGAGCTAAGACAACATGTACTAACAAAATTATGTCTAAAAATTACTCTAAAAGAAGAAGTGTTGATTTCTAAGGAAACCAATGATAAGTTTAGAACCGAAATGAGGATGAATTGATTAATGATGGGTGAGATTGATAAAGTTGTAAAAGAAATAGAGGAAATTATCTTGGAAGCTTTGAAGAAATACAATCTTCCCATCACATGTGACAATGAAAATAATAATGTCGATGCTAATACATCTATTCCAAAAGTTAACATGGAAAAGGAGACAGATAAAGATGACCAAATAGCTAAAGAAAAGGAAACTCCTACCTCTCCAGAACATCAAACAATGGATAATACTATTGGAGAGAAGACTACAGAAGAAGAATCACCAACTGCACAAACTAGTTCACCTCCGGTACATCAAATTGAGAAGGATTCGACACAGGATGAACAAAAGGAGGACTCAAACAAGGTCATGGATATTAATCCTCTAGAGAAGGAACAAAAAGATGTGGTCTCTGGTGCAACAAGAGACATTGCAAAGGTAGTGAAAGAACTCTTAGAAAAGGAGGAACTAGCTCTAGATGAGCCTGAGTCAATCCAAGGTCTAATAAACTTGGATACAATATCTCTTGTTCAAATTCTCAATCTAGCTTCAGTTGCTCAAGCCAAAGCAAGAAAAGAGATATTGAGGTCCCACATTGAGGATAGTGAACTCATAAGTGAAGCATCCAGCATCTTGGAGAAGTTGATGCCAACATATCGGAAGGATACCTCTCTGTCTGCTTCATGTCAACTCAAGGGACTTATACACTCTGTAAGTACACACTTCGAATCTCTTGAAATATCTACTAAAACAAAAGTTAGACAAGAGTTCAATGAGAAAAGGTTAGACGAGTTGACAAAGTTGATAACCCATGATAAGGCTTAGCTAGATAAGGGATATAGAGTATTCAAAGTGCTATTGTAGAAGATGGTGATGTATATAAATTTTATCTATCATGGCCAAAACTTACAAAGAAGACAAAAGAAAAGATTAAGGAATTGGAAGAAAAACTGTTGAATATCTCTAAATCTTTTGATTTGATAAATGAATCAATTAGTAACAGAGAAGCTCAAGTCATCAACATTCACAATGACTTGAATGGTCTAATAAATTAGAAGTATCAAATAAAGAGTAGAATGGGACAATTGAGAAGACCGATCAGTCCTAAACTAGAGTCAATGACCAAGCTTGTAGCTGAAGCACAGTTTGCTACACAAACTGCCACACCACTAGTCCTGCAAAAAGCTAAAACTGTAGTTTTTCTACTTAGTGGGCATATACAAATTTTGGATAGTGCTAAGAAGAGCTGGGATTTTGAGATAGCTCAACTAAAGAACATCTTCAGTGACATTCTTTAGCATATGTAAAATAAAGTAGAAGACTATACTTGTAAATATGCAGCAGAGTATTTAAAATTTTAAAATTTTTGACAATCTTTGGTTCTGGAACACACCCTTTGCCATTGATGTCAAAGGGGGAGAAGAAAATCAGTGAAAAATGGATAAACATCTCAGGGGGAGTAGGAGAATGAAGTGTATATAGTAAGGAGGAGTAGTCAAGTATTTTTCACTAAGTGTTGCCATCAATGCCAAAGGGGAAGATTGGTGGCAAGAGACATTGCTTTGGTATAGACTTGTATGTTGTCATTGATGGCAACAAGGCTCAAAGATATCATTAGCATGATAGGAAGACTTAACTCTGGAAGGTCTTATTGGAATTCAAATCTGATTGGCAAAAATGACTAAGCATGGGCAAGAAATAGAGTAACGGACTGAAAGTGGATCAGTGTCCTTCTATCGATGAAGACCTGGAAATGTAGCTTAGGTATAATATTCATAATTGTTTGATGTTTTTATATTCCAGTGATCAAGTCCTGACTTCCTCCGGAAGTCTCTTGGAAGAAATATCTAAGTCCAGATGAATAGAGGTACAACAGAGATAGTGAGCAGGGCACAACATAATGGTTTGCATTCCTCTGCAAGTGCATATTTTGTTCTACGGAATTGAAGACATGTCAAGAGATCAATAATGTTTTTTAATTATGATTCATGAAGTCCCATTTGGTCTGCAACATGAGTTATGATCTAACAGAGGAACCTATCATATATGTTATTAAGAAACAAGCCAACGCGCTGGTTGAATCCTTATGCGGAGAAGAAATATGAGCTGGGTGATAAATTTAAGTGGTTTTATGATTAGATCCAACACATATGAATACATGTACATGATAGTTTGGATCTACATTGACAATTTAACACAAAAATAAGCTAATAGGATATAACACTTGGTATACACTTTTCACAATTTGCTTGCCGACCTGATCATGAGAAAGATTTAGTTGCATATATAAATAGATGATGGATTCAGTGTTTGAAATAGAGTAATGTGCAATGTGATATATACGGATGTGAAATATGTGAAGATATAATAGCCGTAGTAGATAAAGAAAGATCTTAAGCATATGTAAGAGTAGAGCAGAGAAACAGAGGCAAACTGAAATAAAGAGTTTTGAGTCAGTATTCATAAGCTTAATTGGAACTGTAATCATGCATAAGTATATGCAATCACAATAGTTCTCCTAGCAGTGAGACATTCCTTCTATTTTCTCATCTCTTTCTTTTGGCAGTGAGCCTTTTTGTGAGCAGTGAGCTCTGGGCAGTGAGCCTCTTGTAATTCGGTATTGCTATAACTAATAAAAAATTTTGGTTTATCCCCCACCATGGTTTTTCCCTTTTAGGTTTTCCACGTAAAAATCCTAGTGTTCATATGTTATTTCTTTATGGTTGTTGTTCATTTGTTTAATTTTCTTTCACATAATTGAATTTGGTAAATGGATAAAAGAACAAGTACATAAATGGTTTTATAGAACACTGACTCACCCCCTGTCAGTGTTCATTATATTCTATAGTACAAATAAGTTTATCATAAGTGGAGTAAAGGAGAAAACCCAGTGGGAAGAACCCCTCTCCAAAAGAGAAATGATAAAAGAAAAAAATATACAAATGAAGAAGAAGAAGATAGGAGGACTCAACATGACCCCAAAAGGACTACTTATAACACTAATATACAATAGATGTTCCCCACATAAGAGAGAAAATATAAAAGGTCTATGTGACCCCCATAGAAAATGTGAAGGAATAAACTCCATGTGAAGAGATGCTTCCTCCCAAAATTGATATAAGAAGAGAAACCATGTAGTTTCCCCTTAAAATATCTCTTGTAGTACTGGTAGAAGCTCAACACTAGATACTAAAGATGATCCATGAATTTTGGACCACATTTCTCCCCTTGGGAAGAAATAAAACCACAAAAGTGTGCAAGTGATCTTCCCATTCTAGATAGGAACATGTAGGAAGAAGGATGAAAGCCTCTGAATTTTGCAGATGATCCAAAGACATAGATGATGCCCATGATGTCTTCATAGGATGCTCAAGTATCTCCAAGACAATGCTATTGTGTGACAAATGATGATAACACGAATCAAGTACCATAAAAGATTTAGGAATAGGGACAACAGGGACAATAGATGTATGTTGATAACTGGATTGATGAGAATCTGATACTTCTGTAGAGGATATCAAAATACATGATGATTGTGTTGAATATGTGGACTCATGAATATCTGTAGAATCTGTCACTATAGAAGATGATGTAGGCAAAATAAGAGCAATCATATCCAAAGAAGACAATGTTGATGCAACTTCATTGAAGCTATAATCAAATAGAAGATAAATTTCCTCAATGATGTCTTCCAATTTTGTGATGTAGGAATCTACTAATAGAGTTGATATGTCTAGTAGATATGTATCCCAATGTGATAGCTCTAGAAAGATGATATCAATATCCTAGTGCATAGGATCATTGGAATCCATACACGAGTCAACTCTAGATTTAGGTGTAGCATCAGGTGATGGTGGAGATACAGGAGAAGCAAGAGGATATGTCTTTGTACCATCAACACATTCAAGACTTTCCCAATAAGCAAGTTCCTCTTTAGTATCATCATCATATAAAGGATCATCAACATCATCAAGTGGAAGAAGTATGCCCATAATAGGATCATCTGGGAATGGAGGTTCATTGGGATCTCCATACATTTCCCATAGTGTGGTCCACATAGTACGAGGGAACTCAATGTGTGATAGAGCCCACGATGTGTGGTTCCCAACACTTAAACCAATTAATCCTAAGACATGATCATTTTTATTCCCCCATATAGTTTTATGCCAAAATGTACTTGGTTTATGAATAAGACGATATGAATGTGGCAATACATGGATCCATCAACAGTGCTTTAGGATTCCATCATGCTAGGACTTATACATGGATCCTTATCTTTCTCTTCATTTACTATAGTCATAGGTTCATCTAGTTCATAACAACTCAGGTCTGATATTCTTTCATTGCATTCATCTACCTTCACATTTGCACTCTCAACAATCTTTTTGAGCCTTTTATTGTAGCACCGGTAAGCTTTACTCTTGGTAGAGTATCCAAGAAAGATTCATTCATCACACCTTGCATCAAACTTTCCTAGATCTTCATCTCTCCTGATATAGCATTTTCTTCCAAAGACTTTAAAATGTTTTACTGTAGGAATTTTTCCATACCATAATTCATAAGGAGTTTGAGTACCATTACCTTTTATTTGAACTTTGTTTTGGATGTAAACAGTAGTATGAATAGCCTCTTTCCAAAATACTTCTAGTAGATCTGCTTCCTTCATCACAGTCCTAGCAACCTCTTGAATTGTCCTATTTTTCCTTTCCACAACTTTATTCTGTTGAGGAGTCCTAGGTGCAGATAGTTGTTTCTTTCTCCCATGCTCTTCACAGAAAATGTTGAATTCATTTGATGTGAACTCACCTCCTCTATTATACCTCAAGCATTTGATCTTAAACTCTATTTCATTCTCAACCATTGCCTTGAAAGATTTGAACTTCTCTAGGGCTTTAATTTATCTCTTAGAAAAGTAACCCAAGTCATTCTAGAGTAATCATCAATAAGCAACAGGAAGTACCTATCACCTTGTAGACTTCTCACCCTTGTAGGACCACAAAGATCTGTATTCACTAGATCTAGAAAACTAACAAAAAATTGTTCTTTGCTCTTAAAACTTATCCTTGTCTGCTTTCCTAACTAACATTCCATACAAATTGTGTTGGAGAGTTTCACAAGTTTTGGTAAATCTCTCACAGTCTGACCTGAACTTATCTTTACCATATTATCAAAATTTATATGACACATCCTTCTATGCCACAACCAACTTTCATCTACCTAGGCCAGTAAATAGTAATCACAAGTTCCTCTTAATTGATAGATGTTACCTTTTGTCTTCTTACCGGGAGCAATCACAGTTTAGAAGCTTTTCATGATCTTGCACCTATATACACCTAAAAATGACACGACTCTGTCTAAATAAATATTCTTAATATTTATTTAAGTTTAATTCCTCTATCAATAAATAAACAAATTTATTTATTTGATTCATATTCCTCTAAATTAATTAAATATCAAAATATTTAATTACCTCTTCTAAAGTCAAAATTAAATAAAATCCTTTATCTAATTAAATTCCCCCAAATCATCCAACAAATTAAATAATACCAATTATTTAATTAGTTTTTCCAAAATCATTCTAAATTAAATAATACCAATTATTTAATTGTTTCTTCCAATAATATCTTCTCTAAATTTAAATAAATCAAATATTTATTTAAGTTGTCTATTTCTTCTAAAAATTGAGTTATCTCTAAACATAATCCAATCCTTGTGCACATATAATTGAATATTCTAAATATTTAATTGAGCTAAAATATCTTCTCATCCTCATGTAATTTCCATCTTCTAGTCCTAATCAGTTAACTCTTCTATCCAATCTTTTAATTGATTAATCTCTTCAATTAACTCATCCTTCTATTTTATTAATTCCTCTCATGCAAAATAGAGCAAGACACATGTCCTCTTCCTATTCGCACACATCCTCTCAAGGTTTCTCAACCGTTGATCTTCTTTCTCTCAAGTCTATAAATTGAACCCAATTCCTCCATTTCAAGCATCTAAACTTTTAGTAAAGCTACTTTGTAGGAATCACAATCACCTTTGGCACCAAATTCATCCATTGCTTGCGATCACCCTTTTATCATTGCAATTGTGTTGAAGAATCTCTTCATTGTGAACTTATCATAGCCATTCCCACTTGACATCTTGGAAATAGCAAGGAAGTGCACCTTCTGAGGGCCATATTCATACACAAGATCATTTGAGATAGGTGACCAATGGAAGCCATGAAGTAAAGAGGTTTGCAAGGTTTGAGTTCTTTGTTTATTTAAATCTTCTTTGTTTCTTATTTCATTGAGTTATTAGGTATTATTGATATTATTGATATTCATGTATAATTTCCCATAACATTTTTTGGTGCCCACTGTGGGACCTTGCCCTGATTTAACCCCCAAAAATGAGTTTTTTTGTGCAAGGTTCATACACAGGAGGATTCTACACATCTGATCAATTCTAACACACATCTGAGCTCTGTTTCGGTGCATCTGGTCTTTTGACACATATACCTCCTGAAGCTGCACATATGTGTTCTGTAATGGTACATCTATTCTTTCTACACATATGTCTTCTATCTTTATGCATATGAGCTTTGTTTCTATGCTTTTGTAATTCTACACATTTGACCTCTATCTTTGTGAATCTGATCTCATACCTATGCATCTGATTCTGACAGTGACTTTTTGAGTTGTTCTTTGTGATTTTGCTAACATTAACACTTCTCACAGGAATATTCTCTGATCTACTTGTAGGTTAGGGGCTGGTTTAGTCATATAGCTGCATTTGTTAACTCATCTCTATATCTAAAGGAAAGTAAATGGAATGATCATGCAAGATCTCATTTATCTCTAACTAGGAGGATTGTAATTTGATCTTGTTGCATCAACAACTTGAATTTAGTCCCAATGCTAGGAGGATAAAATTGAACCATTGCTATCTTGCTTTCAAAGTTAACAAATCGTGTGTGTGCCCAAGTAGCTAACTCATTTAGTTTTTTTCATTTTAATTAGGGGAAAAGAACCATTGTCTTTCATGTTTTTGGAATGATACTAGGCCTATGCTCTCCCCTATCTTGGGTGACCAAAATGCCAAACATGTCATTTCGCATGTGTTAAACCTTTAGAGAGGCCTGCCCTTAGATATCCTTCCATCTGAGTGGGAATGACCTTAAGTGGTAACAAGCTAAAGCCAAGCTCTACCTAGCCACTATAACTAAATTGTGTTTGGAGTGAAAGCTTCAAACAATGAGTGTTGTTAAGTTATATTGATAGCTAACCTCCCCCAAAACTCTCCAAGGTGTAACCCTTGCAAGCTAGGAGACTCCATAACAAAGAGTAGTGCTCCCACATGTATAACCACTTGAACAATTGCACTTACTAATCATCCTTTATTTTTAGTATCCAAAAACCCCTATAAATCGGTGCAAGGAAGGGCAATTATCACCTCCTAAAGATGCCTCAACTAGAAATAGTGAGAATTCAATTTATATTGTCCCAACTAGCCTAGGATTTGTATTTGCTTTTTAGTCAAAAAGAGTCCAAAAATTACAAAAAAAAGATCAAAAAATCATGAAAAATTCTTTGTGTTTACTGTGTCTTACTTGCCATAATTGAGAAAATTAGATAAAAATGACCAACTTGCAGCCAAGAAACCAAAAACATCAAAAAATGTGCCAAAAACATTACAAAAACAATAAAAAAACTAGAGATGTGCATTTGTACTACAGAGCTACGCATGTACCTCAACCTGCTATACATACACTTTGACTTTTTGCACATTTGCTTCCTGTTATTGTGCTTTTAACATTTACCAGAGCTGGGCATTTACCTCAACTTGCTACGCATATATCCTCTATTTTAGCGCATCTGTAACTGCGCATCCAAGACAGTGAGTTTTTCCACATCTTTTGAGAGAAAACTTTTAGCATTTATGGGTACCCATTTCAGCCTTGTTACAGTTTCTAAGATTAGATTTACCATGCAGTAGCTTCTCCCATCTGTTTCCATAGCAAACCCTCTCTTTCATCAGTCGTCTCATCCACCTTTTTACCAAGTCTTCCCGCAAACAAGTCAAAAGTATCTATATCAGGTTAGTACAAGGCCTTTTCAAATCATTTTGGATTCAAGTAACCCTAGTAAGTCTCCACTATCAAGGCTCAAACATCCTTTTCTCTTGGAACTTCACTAGTGGTCTTGGTGTAAGACTAGTCTCTACACAGTAAATGAGTATCGACTATCCTTACTTGTGGCTATCGTCTTTTGTCAACCAACATACTTGGAATCATTGATCAAAAGAGTCCCTTGTTCGAATCTCATCACCACAAGCATCCTCTTCTCAACAATCTCCACCAACACCTTACCAAAATCTCTAGTTTCACCCCTCATCTTTCCACATCACCTTGCATGGTCTTAACTAGATCCCAAAAACTAAAACAACTTGAAATGGCTAGAACATCTAACATAATTGTCGCCCCTCATGACAACGATGAGGAAATCTCCCATGAGGACTTCCAAGGAGCCCTCCAACACTAGAAATTTCAACGCATGATGGACAAAATGCTCAACGAAGACCCTCAAAAGTACTTTCTTCATCTTGCAAACCAAGGACTTAAACTCCCCCCAGACTTTGATCCCAACAAATTGAAAGAGTCTATAGTGGAAGAAACTCATGATGACTGCACAAGTGAAGATAAAACCATTGGCCAAGATAAAAGTAAAAAAGCAATAGACCCCAACATACTTATAGACACGCTGACGAAACAAATTCAAACTTTACAATAGCAATTTGTGGACCTCCAAATAGGGACGTCAACTAAAAATTATTCATTGGAGGATATCTCACCATATCCCTTTGACAAAAGCTTGAACATGGTACCCTTCCCCTTTCAGTTAGAAGTTCCTAAGTTTGACAAATACAAAGGGAAAGGAGACCCAAGAGATCACATTAGGGAATTTAGCACCACATGCCTAGAAGTAGCTCACAACAAAACTTTCCTAATGAGACTATTCCCTAGATCTCTAGGTGGACAAGCCATGGAATGGTTCTCACAACTTCCCCTAGGTATCAAAACTTTTGATGAGTTAGTAAACAAGTTCGTCACACACTTCTCATATAACATTGAACACGAAGTTTCTATGCTTGACCTATGCAATACAAAGCAAAAGAGTGGTGAATCCTTCACTACCTTCTTACAAAGGTGGAGACAACTCACAAGCAAATGCTCATATCAAGTGCCTAAGAAGAAAATGACAGATGTTTGTCCACAACCTTAACCCTGATCTAAGTTACCAAATCCAAATTCAATGCCCTTTCTCATTTACGAAAGTCATTGAGATGGGATTATTTATCGAGAAAGCTATGATCACCCAGGGATAAATAAAGTTGTACAAGGACATCCCTAACTCTAACTACACCATGAACAAGTCAAAGTTTTAGACAGAGAACAAAAGCATCATCAATGATGGAGTAGTTGGTGCCAAAGTAGCAGCTCCCAAACAACAACCAATCTTAACTCTCAAAGGGGAGGCAAGCAATGCTACACCAAACAAAACCTTCTCTCATGAGCCAAAGCAATGGTTCACCTTCATTCCTAGATGAAAATTCACACCACTAGGGGAGTCCCAAGAGTCTGTATTAAGAAAGCTATTAGCCAACAATGAGATCACTCTTACCGCCACTAGCGACTATGAACCTCAAGTAAAACCTCATTATTGGAAAGATACTGATTTCTAAGAATATCAAAGAGGAAGAGGCCATAAGACCAATGACTGTATATGTCTGAAACACGTCATTCAAGACATACTTGACCAAAATTAGGTAGGCACTAAAGAACATACCTCTAACAAGATGCATGTGGCATATAAGGATCCACTCCTCAACCAGGACAGGTCATACAACAACAACAATAACAACCACAATAGGTAGTATCAAAACAATAGACACAACAATACTAATTATGTGAACATGTCATTCGATTATACCGTCAATTGCATATCAGAGCACATCCCACAAGTCAATGTGGTCACATTCAACCAACAGTTAGGACCCAACAAAATTGATTGTAGCATCATCACCCACAGTGGTAAGGTCACATTAAACATGCTTCCTCCAAGGTTGTCACCTTCTCCATCTAACTCCCATAAATATAGTGTCATAGACCAACTTCAAAAAACTCCTACCCACATATCTATCTTAGAGTTGTTGCGTCTATCTCCCTCCCACAAGGAAATTCTTGATAAAGCCCTAGTGGAAACAACTGTGCCCATGGACCTGGCCAAAGAGAAGTTTCAAGCCATGGTAGGAAATCTAACATCCTATAGCACCCTATCATTTACTGAACAGGATGACCTTTCATTGTTCAGCCCCATAACACACCCTTACATATCATCACCTTCATTCATAAACACCATATCAAAAGAGTTCTCATTGATGGAGGGGCAGGTTTAAATATTTGCATGCTTAAGCTAGTCCTTACATTGGGGTTCTCAGAAATGGTAGTGGATCCTAGGAAAAAGATCACTATTAAGGCCCATGATGAAGAAGAAAGAACTACTAAAGGAATAGTGGTGTTACGGATACAAGTTGGACCAGTAAGAAAGGATGTTGTTTGCCAAGTCCTAGACAAGGAGCTAGCCTATAACATCCTCCTAGGTAGACCCTAGATTCATGCCATGAAATTTGTGCCTTCTACCTACCACCAATGCATCAAATTTCCTCATAATGGCAAACAGATCACCATCCAAGGTGATCCGAATCCTTTTCAACATTGCAACTCTATCCGTTCAAAGCTTGATTACATCATTCCCAACAATAGAGCTTCCACATCCCCCATCTTGCAACATGATTCTACCTCCAAAGCTTCCTCGTCTAAGCACAAAGAGTAGAAAATCACAATCAAAGAAATAGGGGTAGGGAAATACTCCATCGAGCACATCCTTAACTTAGCCAAAATGCCTCTATCTCCAAGATCCTTTGGATGACTTACACCTTTTCCAAAGCCATCTGCTCCTCCCAAACCTCTCATAGCTCCCTTTGTAAAATGGGGGACCTTATCAGATGAAACTAAGGAAAGAGATGTATTGCAATGGCTCTACACAGAGGAAGATAACATACAACAAGAACCACCTAAGCTCCCAATGGAAATCTATGGGCATGGTGAGTCTATCTTACATAGAATGGGTTATGAAGGACAAGGTTCCATTGGCCAAAGAGAAGGAATAATAGAACCCATCCAACCCCCCTCATCTTCATTAGCAAGAAATACAAAAGGGCTAGGATACAAGGACAAAGGCAAAGCTAAAACCAATGCTTGTTTTATGGAACAAATCCATACCCTTCAAGAAGACAGTGACATAGACTCTAACGAATATGAGTGGGAGGAACTCATAGAAAACTCCTATGAGGAAAAAGGAGTTGACCCCGTTCAAACCTATAGCCCCTACCGTGAGGGACAAATTCTAATGCATAGACCATTAGAGTGTGATTCACCAACTCCTGAGAGTACAACTTTTGAGGAAGGTTAGAGTTCCAACATGATAAACAATCTAGAGCAAAGTACCATTCTAGATCCTATCCCTATCAATTTGAACCCTACTTATGTATCCATCCAAACTATCACACCCAACAAATCAGATCTACCCTCTGATCCCCTCCCCCTTGTACATCCTAAACTTATCGACTAGGATTTACGAGGAACCCCACAACTAGACATGTTCCAAAATGATGACGCTTATATTGACTACATGGAACTTAGGGACCACCTACCTACAAGAGATCATAAAGCTGGTTTAGATCCAAATTTTATCCTACATCATTTTCCACTAGATCTAGGAGTCAAACCAATCAAGTAGAAGCTCAGAAAGATGCATCCACACATTGCATTACTAGTAAAAGAGGAACTCAAGAAACTATTGGATGTAGGGTTCATCAAGGCAATAGACTATCCAAAGTGGGTGTCCACATAGTGTCAATATCCAAACCTGATGGTAGAGTCAAATTGTGCAATGATTTCTGAGATCTAAACAAGGCTTGCTGCAAGGATGACTTTCTGTTACCTAATATTGATATCATAGTCAACTTGACAGCAGGACATACCATGTTATCTCTTATGGATGGCTTCTCCAGATACAATCAAATCAGGATACAACCAAAAGACCAACATAAAACAGCTTTCACTTGTCCATGGGGTACCTTCTGTTGGAACATCATGCTATTTGGGTTAAAGAATGTAGGGGCAACATATCAACACACTATGACCACTACCTTCCATGATATGATGCATGTCACAATGGAGGACTGTGTAGATGACATCCTTGCAAAGTCACTAACAAGAGAATACCACCTAGATGTACTAGAGAAGGTCTTTTATAGACTAGAACACTTCAAAGTCAGGTTGAACCTGAAGAAATGTATGTTTGGAGTCACCTCCGGCAAACTCTTAGGCTTCATAGTATCAGTAAATGGGATTGAGGTAGATCTTGCAAAAGTCAAGGCTATCATGGAGATGCCTCCACCAAAGAACATTACCCAACTACAGTCATTACAAGGAAAACTACAAGCAATCCACTGATACATCTCCCAATTGGCAGACAAGTGCCAACCTTTCAGTCATCTCTTACATAAGAACATTCCATTTAGATGGGATGAGAAGTGTGAAGAAGCATTTTGCAAACTTAAGGAGTATCTTATGAATCCACCTATCTTGATGCCTCCTATACAAGGCAAGCCACTATTACTTTACATATCTACTACATAGACAGCTCTGGGTGCCCTTCTAGCATAACAAGACAATGAAGGCAAGGAAAGGGCCATTTACTACATCAATTGCACATTGGTGGGTTATGAACTACAATACTCTCAAATCAAAAGATCCTATCTTGCGGTGGTTTTTACTTCCCAAAAACTATGACATTACATGCTTACACATTCCATCAAGCTTATTGCAAAGATCGATCCCCTATAATACTTATTAAGAAAAGCAGCTCTTACAGGTTGCCTAGCTAAATGGTAATGCTGTTAAGTGAATATGACATGGAGTATGTAGAAAGGAAGGCTATCAAGGGTCAAATCATCATTGATCAATTAGCAGAAGTACCATTGCAGGATACCACACTAATGACATTTGAATTTCTAGATGAATCAAAATTTAGTATCACAACACACTCATGGAAACTCTACTTTGGTGGATCCTATACAAACCATGGATCAAGGGCAGAAATCTTGTTGGTCACTCCTCAAGGCGACACCATACCTAAGTCTTATCATCTCTTATTCCCATGCATGAACAATATAGAAAAGTATGAGGCCTTGATCATTGGTCGCAAAATGGTGGCAGAATGGAAAGTAAAGGAGCTACATGTCTACGACGACTCCCAACTAGTGATTAATCAAGTCAATGATGACTATCAAACCAAAGATGACAAGTTAATACCATACAAGCATATGGTAGATGACTTTAAAGAGTACTTTGTGATCATCTCCTTTGAGCATATACGTCACATTGAAAACAAAGCAGCAAATGCCATGGCAACCATTGCCTCACTCCTTAAGATCCTAGAGAATGAGTCACGGTATGAGTTCTTGGTAGAGTTAGTTATGCAACCATCTTATGATATCCCTAAAACACACTCCATTTGCCTCTTAGTCAGATCTAATTTTCCCTTATATGGTAAGATTTACGCTTACCTCAAGGATAACACCCTACCACTTGACTTGTCTACCAACCAACGTTGAACCTTCATTCACCAAACCTCTCATTACACCATTTTGCTGACACCCTATACCAATGAGGTCTAGATGGTACTATACTCTATTGTTTAGAATGTGAAGAATCTCAAACTACCTTATGAGACATACACGAAGGAATTTGCAGAATGCACTCTAGCGATCCTTCTTTAGCTAAGAAACTCATGCATTTGGGATACTATTGGCCAAACATGGAAACTGATTCATATCAGTTTGTGAAGAAATACAAGTAGTACCAGATACATGGTAAGCTCATCCATGCACCAGCTTAGGAGTTACGACCTTTAATGACACCTTGGCCCTTTTGTCAATGGAGACTCGACCTTCTGGGAAAAATTCACCCTCCATCATCTAACAGCCACAATTTCATAATAATCGCTACTAAATATTTTACCAAGTGGATTGAAGCCGTTCCACTCACCAATGTCACAGGCAAATAGATTGCCTCATTCATCCTCAATTACCTCATTTGTAGATATGGAATTCCCTCATCCATCATCATGGATAATGGAAGACCTTTCAAGAACTAGGATGTCCAAGAGCTTTGTGACAAATTCAAAATGCAACACCATTTCTCCACCCCTACTATCTGCGGGGCAATAGCCAAGTAGAGGCATCCAACAAAATAATCTTGAAAATTCTCAAAAAAACTATCAAGGTCATGATTGGCACATACAACTCAATCCCGCTATGTGAGCCTATCGAACCAATATACGCACTCCCACAGGTGCTACCCCTTACACCCTTGTCTATGGATCAGAAACCATTTTACCCATCGAGGTCAAGTTACCATCTCTAAGGGTGTCATTAAAAGGTTTTATCACTGATGAAGACTACAGATTTTCCAAATTGCAAGAGTTAGAGTTGTTAGAGAAGAAGAGACAAAACGCCTTCAACCATCTCAAAGCCTATCAACAAAGAATGTTAGGAAGCTACAACCACAGAGTCTGTCCAAGGGTATTCAACATTGGTGATCTAGTACTCAAGGAAAACCCCCGCAATTAGTAGGATCGTAAAAAGAAAGGTAAGCTTGAACCCAACTGGCTTGGTCCTTATATAATCATTACTGCCTATGGATCAAGGCCATATCAGTTAGCAACATCAGAGGTGAGATGTTTGATGACCCAATCAAAAGTATGCATCTTCATCAAATTTATACCTAAGAGAACCCCAATGTAAGGGGGTAAAAATTCAAAAAGGAAAAAAAATCAAAAAATAAGAAAAAAGCAAAAAAAATAAAAAAACAACAAAAAAAATCATCCTTTGGTGAAAACTTGGCAAACAGGTGCCTTGGATAGGTACCATGATGAAAACCTGGCAAACAGGCATCATGTGTACTTTTAGCTTTCATGCAAATAAAAACAAGTGGTGAAAACCTAGTAAACAAGTGCTACTTGTGATAAACCACTTTCTCCATCTTTGGGAAACTAATCACCTTATGTCTGTATATGCCTAAAAATGACACAACTTTGTCCAAATAAATATTCTTAATATTTATTTAAGTTTAATTCCTCTATCAATAAATAAATCAATTTATTTATTTCATATTCCTCTAAATTAATTAAATATCAAAATATTTAATTACCTCTTCTAAAGTCAAAATTAAATATAAATCCTTTATTTAATTTAATTCTTCCAAAATAATTAAAAAATTCTTAATTATTTAATTAAGTCAATTCTTCTTCCAATTTAAATAAATCAATCAAATCTATTTAAACTCTCTCAGTCTCTAAAAATAAAATACAACCAAATATTTTATTCATTCTTCCAAAGCATGCATAAACAATTAAATAAATTTATTTGTTTAATTTGCTTTCTTATCTTCAAAATTCTTCAAATTCCTCAAAAATCTTCTAAAAATAAGTCTTCTTCTTCATGCACACAAAATTAAATAATTTATTATTTAATTCTCTCAAATCATACAAAAGCAAATCACAAGTTGAGTTAACTCAAACAAAACAGCTTTTGTGTGACACTTGTCTTCTTTCTATTCGCACACATTCTCTCAAGTCTTCTATACCGTTGATCTTCTCATTCTTTCTATATTGTTGATCTTCTCTCTCGTAAGTCTATAAATTAAACCCAATTCCTCCATTTCAATCATCCGATCTTTTAGTACCCTTCCTCTACAGGAATTATAGTGCACCTTTGGCACCCAAGTCATTCCAATTACTTGCGATCAACTTGTTACCATCACTATTACCATTGTTGTGAAGCTCATCTTCATTGCAATAAACTATCATAGCAATTCCCATTTGACATCTTGGAAATAGCAAGGAAGTGTACCTTCTGAGGGCCATATTTATAGACAAGATCATTTGTGATAGGCAATCAATGGAAGCCATGAAGTGAAGAGGTTTGCAAGGTTTTAGTTCTTTGTTTGTTTGATCTTGATTATTTCCTTTTCCATTGAGTTATTGGGTATTATTGATATTATATTAATTATTCATTTACACCAATTTTCCCATAACATTTTTGGCACCCACCATGGGGCCTTGCCCCGATTTAACCCAAAAACTGAGTTTCTTGTGCTAAGGTTCCATACACAGGAGGATTCTGCGCATCTGATGAATTTTAACACGCATCTGAGCTCTATTTCAGTGCATCTAGTCTTTTGGTGCATTTACCTCCTGAAGTTGTGCATCTATGTTCTGATATGGTGCATGTACTAAAGCGGTGCATATACTCTCTATTTCTGCACTTTTGACCTATGTCTCAGTGCTTTTGTAATAGCTATGCATTTGATCTCTATCTCTGCGCATCTAATCTTTGTACGTACGCATATAATTTTGACAGTGACTTTTTGGGTTTTCTTGTGATTTTGCTAACATTGACACTTCTCGCAGGATTGTTCTTTGATCTACTTGTAGGTTAGGGGCTGGTTTAGACATTCTAGTTGCATTATTAACACACATCATATTTTTAAAGGATAGTAATCAAATGTTCATGCAAAATCACATCTAGATCTAAATAGGAAGGATTGTATTTTAATCTTGTTGCATCAACAAATTAAATATAGTCCCAATGCTAGGAGGATAAAATTGAACCATTGCTATCTTGCTTTCAAAGTTAACAACTTGCATGTGTGCCCAAGTAGCTAGCTCATATAGTCTTTTTCATTTTAACTAGGGGAAAAGAGCCACTATCTTTCATGTTTTTGGGAATGATACTAGGCCTATGCTCTCCCCTATCTTGGGTGACCAAAATGCCAGCATATCATTTTTGCATGTCTTACAATGGCTCTACACAGAGGAAGATAACACACAACAAGAACCACCTAAGCTCCCAATGGAAATCTATGGGCGAGGTGAGTCTATCCTACACAGAATGGGTTATGAAGGACAAGGTCCCATTGACCTAAGAAAAGAATGAATAATAGAACTCATCCAACCCTCTTCATCCTCATTGGCAAGAAATACAAAAGGGCTAGGATACAAGGACAAAGGAAAAGCTAAGGCAAATGCTTGTCTTGTGGAAATGATCCATAACCTTCAAGAGGACAGTGACACAGATTCCAATGAATATGAATGGAATGAACTAATAGAGAACTCCTATGAGGACAAAGGAGTTGACACCATTCAAACCTATAGCCCCTACCGTGAGGGACAAACGCTAACACATAGACCATTAGAGTGTGATTTGCCCACTTCTGAGAGTACAACTTTCAAGGAAGATCAGAGTTCCATCATGATAAATAATCTAGAGGAAAGTACCATCCCAGATCCTTTCCCTATCAATCTAAATCCTGACCATGTATCCATTCAAACTATCACACCCAACGAATCAGATCTATCTTTCAACCCCCTCCCCCTTGTGCATCCTGAACTTATCGACTGGGATTTACAAGGAACCCTGCAACTAGACATGTTCCAAAATGATGATGCCTATATTGACTACATGGAACTTAGGGACCACTTACCTACATGAGATCATAAAGTTGAATTCACCATTAAACTCAACACCATGGCTTATTTTGGAGAGGATGCCAAGCCTTCCAGTCACAAAAACATAAAAATCAAAAATGGATCTAATGGTGAAAACCACTCTGCGGCAATATCAAATCCCAAAATAGTAAAAAGAAAGGACACATCAAATGTTGAAAACCTCTTTGAGGTGCCAGATGATGGAAGGCCTAACACTCTCCCCACCGACATGTATCAAGAGAAGTCACAGATTGTTGTGGAACATACAGAACTTGTCAATATTAGAACAAAGGATATTCCTAAGATGATTCACTTTGCAAAGTCTCTATCTCCACTGAAAAAGATAAAGTTTGTACCATTCTTCAAGAAAAAGCAAGTCAACTTTGCTTGGTCATACACAGATATGCCTGGTTTAGATCCAGATTTGATTTTACATCATCTTCCACTAGATCTAGGGGTCAAACCAGTCAAGCAGAAGCTCAGGAAGATGCATCCACACATTGCATTACTAGTAAAAGAGGAACTCAAGAAATTGGTGGATGTAGGGTTCATCAAGGTAATAGACTATCTAGAGTGGGTATCCAATATAGTGTCAGTATCCAAACCTGATGACAGAGTTAGATTGTACAATGATTTTTGAGATCTAAACAAGGCTTGCCGTAAGGATGACTTTCTATTACCTAATATTGATATCATAGTTGACTTGACAGTAGGACATACCATGTTATCTCTCATGGATGGCTTCTCTGGATATAATCAAATCGGGATAGCACTAGAAGACCAACATAAAACAACATTCACTTGTCCATGGGGCACCTTCTACTAGAACGTCATGCCAATTGGGTTAAAGAATGCGGGGGCAACATATCAACATGCTATGACCACTATGTTCCATGATATGATGCACATCACAATGGAGGACTATGTAGATGATATCCTTGCAAAGTCACTAACAAGGGAATCCCACCTAGATGTACTAGAGAAGGTCTTTTAGAGACTAGAACACTTCAAAGCTAGGTTGAACCTGAAGAAATGTGTGTTTGGAGTCACCTCCAGCAAGCTCTTAGGATTCATTGTATCAGAAAATAGGATCGAAGTGGATCCTACCAAAGTCAAGGCTATCATGGAAATGCCACCACTAAAGAACATCACTCAACTACGGTCTCTACAAGGTAAGTTACAGGCAATTCATCGGTTCATCTCACAACTGGCATACAAGTGTCAACCTTTTTCTCACCTATTGCACAAAAACATACCATTCATAAGGGATGAAAAGTGTGAGGAAGGATTTCACAATCTAAAGGAATACCTTATGAACCCTCCTATTCTAATGCCGCCTATCCAAGGTAAGCTGCTATTGCTTTACATATCTGCTACACAGATAGCTCTGGGTGCCCTATTAGCACAACAAGATTATGAAGGCAAAGAAAGGGCTATCTACATCAGTCGCACATTGGTGGGCTATGAACTACAATATTCTCAAATAGAACGATCGTGTCTTGCTGTGGTTTTTGCTTCCCAAAAACTATGACATTACATGCTAGCACACTCAGTCAAGCATATTGCAAAGATAGATCCACTAGTGTACCTATTAAGCAAAGCAGCTCTAACAAGCCACCAAGCCAAGTGGGTAATGCTGTTAAGTGAATATGACATCAAGTTTGTAGAAAGGAAGGCTATCAAAGGTCAAATCATTACCGATCAATTAGTAGAAGCACCATTGCAGGATACCACACCAATGACATTCAAGTTTCCAGATGAATCCATATTCAGTATCACAACACACTCATGGAAACTCTACTTTGATGGATCCTATAAAAACCATGGATCGGTGGCAAGAATCTTGTTGGTCACTCGTCATGGCAACACCATACCTAAGTATTACCGTCTGCTATTCCCATGCACAAACAATATAGCAGAGTATGAAGCCTTGGTCATTGGTCTCAAAATGGCAACAGAATGGAAAATAAAGGAGCTACATGTCTATGGTGACTCCCAACTAGTAATCAATCAAGTCAATGATGACTATCAGGCCAAAGATGACAAGTTAATCCCATACAAGCATATGGTCAATGACTTTAAAGAGTACTTTGTGATCATCTCCTTTGAGCAGATACCTCACATTGAAAATAAAGTAGCAAATGCCATGGTAACCATTGCCTCACTCATTGAGATCCTAGAGAATGAGTCACAATATAAGTTCTTGGTGGAGTCAGTTATACAACTAGTTTATGATATCCCTAAAACACATTCCATATGCCTATTAGTCGGATCTGATTCACCTTGGTATGGTAAGATTTACATTTACCACAAGGATAACACCCTACCACTTGACTTGTCTACCAACCAATGTAGAACCTTCATTCGCCAAACCTCCCATTACACCATTATCATCGACACCTTATATCGATGAGGTCTAGATGGTACTTTACTCTGATGTTTAGAATGTGAAGAATCTCAAACTGCCTTATGAGACGTGCATGAAGGAATTTGTGGAACACACTCTAGCAGTCCTTTAGCTAAGAAACTCATGCATTTGGGATACTATTGTTCGAACATGGAAACTAATTCATATCAGTTTGTGAAGAAATGCAAGCAGTGCCAGATACATGGAAACCTCATCCATGCACCAGCCCAAGAGCTTTGACCTTTAATGACACCTTGGCCCTTTTGTCAATGGGGACTCGACCTTGTGGGCAAAATTCACCCTCCATCATCCAATGGCCACAAGTTCATAATAATTGCCACTGAATATTTTACCAAGTGGATTGAAGTCGTTCCACTCACAAATGTCACAGGCAAACAAATTGTCTCCTTCATCCTTAATTACCTCATTTGTAGATATGGAATTCCCTCATCCATAGTCACAGATAATAGAAGACCTTTCAAGAATCAAGATGTCCAAGAGCTTTGTGACAAATTCAAAATCCAACACCATTTCTCCACCCCCTACTATCCACAAGGCAACAGCCAAGCAAAGGCATCCAACAATAAAATCTTGAAAATCCTCAAGAAGACAGTCAATGATGCCGACCATGATTCACACATACAACTAAATCCTGCTCTATGGGCCTATCAAACTAGTATACACACTCGTTAAAAGGTCTCATTACTAACAAAGACTACAGAATTTCCAGATTGCAATAATTAGAGTTGTTAGAAGAGAAGGCAATAGGCCTTTAACCATCTCAAAGCATACCAGCAAAGGATGTCATGAAGCTACAACCATAGAGTCTGTCCAAGATTCTTCAACATTGGTGATCTAGTACTTAAGGAAAATCTCTGCAATCAACAAGATTAGGAAAAGAAAGGTAAGTTTGAACCCAACTAGCTTGGTCCTTATGTCATCATTGCTGCCTATGGATCAGGGGCATATCAGTTAGCAACATTAGAGGGTGAGCTGTTCGATGACCTAATCAACAGTATGCATCTTCACCAATTCTATAGCTAAGAGAACCCCAATGTAAGAGGGGCAAAAATTCAAAAAATCAAAAAATTAGAAAAATGCAAAAAAATCAAAAAATGGAAAAATAACAAAAAAAATTGTTCTTTGGTGAAAACCTGGCAAACAAGCACCTTGGATAGGTACCATGATGAAAACCTGGCAAAACATTGTCATGTGTACTTTTAGCTTTCATACAAATAAAAACAAGTTGTGAAAACCTGGTAAATAGGTGCTACTTATGATAAACCGCATTCTCCATCTTTGGGAAAAAATCACCTTGTGTCCATTCTTCCTACCATCATTTCTTGTCCAATCCATATCTAGTTCATAATAAAAACCTAATGATAACCTATCATGGCTTGATACTCTATCTCTTTTGTCACCTTATCAACTAAAGTATAATCCACTATACTATCCACAGTGTCAACCTAGCATAGCGTCTGTCGTCAGTATCATAGGGTCAACCCCAAACTATGTTGCCTCTGCATCGTCACGTAGGCAAGGCCATTATCAATGCACCCCCGAGGCTCCACTTCCCATTCATCCCATACCTTGTCATCTATCCTCTAGTCCATCCACATGGTCCAAGTCTCCAAACTATGTTGCCTTTGCATCGTCACATAGGCAAGGCCTTTTAGCAATGCGCCCCCAAGGCACTAGGTCAGTCCCTTAGGGTCCGTTTTACCAGGCATGCATGCAAGCACAAGCAAAGCCCACTTTCAAATAGAAGTTTTGATGCAAGGCATCAACCTATCCAAAGCAAAGCAAACAAATACCTAAAGCATTCTAAATGATTCTACCTAAATTATGGCAAGAAAAACACATCTAAATGCAAGAATGTTTTGTAGTTGTGATCAGGTTAGGTTACGTCATCTTGATTTTTGTTATCATGTCTTTCTATGTTACTCAAGGATGCCAAAAGCTAGAGATGCTATGATGGGGGCATGATTATTTTCTTTGTTTGTTGTTTGTGGATTAATCTTTAGTAATGTGATGACTTTTGTCTAAAGACATGATCAACAAAAGATCATCGAGGACATCAACGGTCTAACGTGAAAGGGGGCAATCCTTGTCTATTGATATGCAAGAAATATTCAGGTCATCTCAGTTCAATTATACCTTGATGCTTGTATTAACTTGCTAAATCAAAATCCATGTAAGCAATACTCAGGTCATATCGGTTCAATTATACCTAGATGCTTCTATTTTCTTACAACATTCAAAAAAAGTACCAAAAAAAATTGCCCAATGATAAAATAAGCACTTCAAAATACTTGCAATATCAAGATAGAAAAACCATTCACATCCATATCATATCCAAAACATCTGTATCCCATGCAATAAAAATTCCTATGCAGAGTATCAATGTTTACAAATAAAAGCTTGTGATCCTTTCATTCACATTTCTTCTATCAGTCAGTGTTCTATCTATCATTGTGTTATTTCTGTGTCGATTGAGTACATTCAGACATAACCAAAACATAGCGTTAAATTGCATATCATATCACATGAGATAGTCATTAACATGATTAAATCATTTGCCTACATAATAGATACATTATATCATCCATATCCATTTGCATCAGCATAACATAGTGTCAAACAGAAAAATCAAAAAACATTGACAAGTACATGTAGATCATCGCATAAACTACATAATCATATAGAGAACATTTGCATATTAGGTGTATACATAAAATCATCTAAGTCTACATTAGATCATATAGACATCAAAAGTAATGTGCATCCATCAAGACATCACATAGCATCATATAGACAAATTAAATGTTTGCATCATATATAGACATCAAAAGTAAATGCATCCATGACATATAGCATAAACAACTGCACATAGAGATCATATAGCTGCATCATCATATAAATATAGCATAAAACATGTCCAAGTGTACAACATATCAAAGTCCATCTCTGAGTCAAGTCATATAAAGTGTATACATCACATAAATAATGATACATGTCTCGGTACAAAATGATACAAGTATATACATATTAGGCTATCTGAGCCATCAAAAAGTGTATACATAAAGCTAAAATTGGTACAAGTATAATGGCTAGCCCTACTGCCATGGGAGACTACTCCCAGCATTGCCCTCTCCATCCCCTCCTCTGCTAGCCCCTAACTGCTGTGGGTCTATCACCGAAGCTGCAGACCATGAACCCCCTGCCCTCTGAGATGTACCAGCTACTAACTGGTTCCTGAAGCTGGGTGCCCTCTAATTTGCTGGTACGGCCCCATGGTATAGACCCCTATAATACTGAGTATGGGCCTACGCCCTCAAAATCTCTGCCTGAATCTGTGCAAGCTACACCTATGCTTGCTACACCTATGTGACTAAGAAATTGGTAGCTCCATCAGTACCCAAAGCTGCTAAAGCTGAGTCTCTCTCTAGTTTAAGGGCCTACACCCTCGCTAATGCTGTGATCAGTGAAATCTAAATGAAGATAAAACTAATCTAATGCATAAACAAAACGATTATACCTTCATTGAAACCTCACAAATCCATGCGGGAAGGAGATGCACCCAAGAGCTCCTCAAGATTATTCCCATGATCAGTGTGACTAATGTGGATTGCTCAAAGCTTTTCAACACAAATGTAGATGAGAGACAAGGTGGATGGATAGATTAGATGGGATTGAGGCAAGATTTTGACATTATGGTGGCATGATAAGGAGATTGTGGAGAGATTTTGGCAGAGGTTTGGTGCATGATTGAGTCTCTCCAAAATGGCTTGGAGAGGGTTTCATTTATAGAGTTCTTGAAAGGAGGATGGAGGGTGAGGATTGAAAAATAAGATCAAGGGCTAGGAATCAATGAGAGTTAGGGTTAGGATTGAAGCCATAGCCTTGTGACAAGTGTCACAAGGAGAGTGGATGAGGGAGATCAAGGGTTGAAACTTGGTCAATGGGATTGGAGGGCTCTCATTAAAAGTGAATTTTAAATTCACATGGGGAAAGGTGTGGAGGATTAAAATGAATAAAAGATACATTTTGGGAAGAAGGGACATGACAAGTGAATTTTTAATTCACTTTTATGTGGAGATGTGAAGATGGTACTCTTACATGTGTAAGAGAGTGATAAATGAGGGTTAAGGGGGATTTGACCCTTTGAATAAAAGATTAATTTTTATTCAAAAGGTGCATGGAAGAAGGGGATAAGCAAGGTTAATTGAGTGCTTAGCTTAATTAACCTAGGTCTAGGGGATAGGTAGGCTAGGGTAGCTTAGGGTAGGTCAATTAGTAGGCTAGATCAATTAGATAACCATGATTTATCTAATTAATGAGGATGAGGAAAAAGGACAATTTAACTAAATAAATATTGTGAATATTTATTTAATCAAATGAGGATAATGTTGTAAGGTAAAAGTGATAAATTAAATGAATTAATTTATCACAAGGAATGGGTAAATGGTCAAGGTAGACAATGAGGGATAAATTAATTAAATAAAATAAATTTATTTAATTAATAGGAGGAATAATGAGGGTGTAGAGATATGAAAAATTAGTTTGCGAAGCAAGCCAATTTTAGGTGTCTACATTTGCCCCTCTTTGAGATGGTGTTGCGGCTAAGTAACATCATTTCAAAGAAGTAAAAACATAGAGTTGGATTGGATAGAAAAAAGATTTTGGCTTAGAAGAATAGGGTAAGGTTGGGGATAATTGGTAAGGATGATGCCCCCTTCGAGAGGATAGGCGGGTTGCAAGAACACGATTGTGCTCTCGAAATGGATGGAACAGATTGGTTGGAGTGGTTGGAGGATAAGTGGTGAGATGAAAGGATGATGATGGTGGGAGATTGATTAGTGGATGATCATTGTGTTGAAAAATGATTTAGAGCAATCCTAGGTTTGATATAGCAAAGTGGATATGTTCACCAAGGTATAGAAGACCAGGGTGATGATGTTTATCCAACATTTGCATGGACTAGACACGCAAACAAAGGGATGATCCCATGCATGCCCAAGATAGTACAACCTTGTCCTGACGAGGGAAGGGGACTCATAGCATAAGTCCTTAGTACACAAAAGGTATGATGAACCTTAGATGCATAAGGGGATCAATATGCTAGAACCGACCCTACGATCAACAAGATATGAATACTAGCTTGGAGTAATGAAATTAGCCCACAATCACAGCATACAAAAGCAAGACTATGCCCCATTCTAGATGTTTTCGCCACATACCGTGATATAATGAGATCAAGGTAGCTTTGATGTGATCTTCGAATAGGACAAAAGATAAAAATCAAAAACAAAAAGACCAACGAACCAAATAAGTAACCATTGTATCTCTTGCCAAGATGGATAATGATTGGATAGATTCTGCCTATCGTAGGAAAGATATATCCTAAGGCAGGAATCAATTGATGATTGGATAATGATTAGTTGATGTAAGATTGGCTCAAGATATGATGGTGACAAGTTGTGGTTGATGCTGATTTGATAGTTGATGATTTTTGGTGAGGGATGATGCTTTGATAAGTAATGTGATGCTTGGATCTAGTGTAAGCTCATTGAGGATAGATGGGTGCATCTTAGGTACCTGAGTACTGGAAACTTCCTTCGTATTCCAGACTGCCTAGATACCCTGTATCCACGGGATCAAGGCACATTAAGATGCAGGTGATGATGATATGTAGTTCTGATTTGGGATGATGATGTGAGATGATGATAGATGTGATGATGTGATGAATGATTGAATGATGTGTTGGATGATGAGATGTTGATGGAGAAATGTTGATTTTGTGATTTTTTTTGGATTTTCTGATTTTTTTATGTTTTTTGGATTTTTTGATATTATGATGTTTTTTTGGTTTTTCTGATTTTGGAAAAGGAATGGTTTATTATGAGATGGTTGCATTGGCTTTCGTGTGGATGACCTTTATGCTAGATAGCAATGACAAGGGAACACCAAGTCTAGAGGTGAGGGTGATGGGGTTGGATAGGGGGGTTGGCGATGAAAGGATGATGGATAACTGATTTGTGGTAGATGAATGGACAAGTGATAGGGATGCATGTTAGATAGATGGAAGATAGGGATGAGGATTTTTTTCCAAGGGATAGGTTGCAAGGAATCATATGCCCCAATGCTTAGGATTTTGCATGATGGGTTCATGTTTGAATGGATGGACTTTGCAATAGATGGATGGAAGATATACTTACAAAGGGAGTATGCCAAGAGGTCTCCAAAGCATGTTGTTGATATTTTGCCCCTTGATATAATGGATAGGATGGATGGGAAATGGTAGGATAAATAGAGGGTAGTGGATAGGAATATGATAGGATGAGAATAAGATAGTGGATAAGATGTGCAAAGGATATAATGGATGTGGAGATTAGATGGTTTTGCCCCCAAGTGTAGGGATGCAAAATGGATGGAGAAGGGATTACACATGACGCCCACAAGGGATTTTCATCAAGGTACTTGCCCAAAGCGCCACAAGGAGTGGTTTTCACCATTGGACGGATTTTTCTCTTTACTATTTTCTTGATTTTTTGATTTTTTTTTTTTTTTTTAATTTTTTGATGGGATGGGGACTCTAGCGTCTATTTCCATAGCAAGGAGAAGATGGTACCATGTTGAATAGCATTATGGATGATGATTGCATGGATTGTTGGTAGATAGGAGAAGATGGAATGGATGGTGGATAATGGATTATGATGTGGATTATGCAAAAGCATGGACCATAGGAATGTGATGGGGAAGATATGTAGGATAGTGAACAAAAGATGGAGAGATGGGGGTATGTGGGAATGTTAAGTGGTGGAGGGGAACCAAGACCAACGGTCACACACACCGTGATGTATTTGGAAGCTTGTATTTTGGATGTGGAGTTGGGAGTAATGGGGATCGGGATGGGGGATTTTTGGATGGTCGATTTGGAGTTTTAGGTACCCAAATGGACTTAGGAATTATGGTATTTTTAGATGGGGAGAGGGATGTTTGGGATTTTGCCGTAGATTGGGATGTAGATGCCTCATTACAGTTTGGTGCTTTTTGTTTAGGGACCCACACCATTTTTGTGTTTGCTTTTTCTTGTGATGGTGTGGGCTTTGATAGCCTTTGGGATTTTTGATTTTGCTTGGAAGTGATAACATCTTTAGGCTTTTGTGCTTTATGAGTTGAGGCATTCAAATTTTTGAATCCCATGGATTTGGGGGAAGCTTCATGTTTGAAAGATGTGTGCTTTGGTTGGTCTTGATTGGTGATTTTAGGGGATTTATGGGTGGAGGAGTAAAAAGTGGATTTATGGATAAATGATTGAGGGGATTTGAGGATGGGGATGTTAGGAGTTGGTAGGAGTGGAGGTAAAGTGGATTTGATAGGGATATTTGGAGTTGGAAGAAGTGGAGGTAAATTTGATGGAGGGAGATGGATGGTCACATGCTTTTGCAAATGATAGGATGATGGAGGAGGGATGGCAACATATGTTTTGGGGGTGCGATGAGATGCACCATGTTTAGGATTGGATAAATGGATTTTGGAAGGTGGGTGGAGGGTATCAACATGTTTAGATTGTTTGCCTTGGGATGCATAGCCAAGGCCATGTGATGATGGATGGAATGTGGTGTGGATGGGCTCCAAGATGCCTTGTTCGTGAAGGCCTAAGCCTTTGCCTTGATAGTTCATAAGTTGGAGCATGCGACATACAATGGGATGTTTGGTGCTTTGGAAACAAGACGTGAATCCATTATTTGTTGGAGATAGATAGGTGGTGGAAGGAAGTTGTTCGCCTCCTACAAGGAAGTCACCACAGATGAAAGTGCTTGTGCCAAGTGGATAAGGGGATGGATTTGGGATGGGATTGGTAGATGGAGGTAAAGGATTCATGGGGGATGGTGAAGGGGTGGTGGAAGATGGTGTGAGATCAATAAGTTGATCACTAGATAGGAGGCGATCGTGAATGGGTTTAGATGGGATGGTTAGATCTTGATTAGGAGAAGGGGTTGATGTTTCAACATGCTTTGGATTTGATTCTTGACATGGCTCATGTGTTTGGATAGAAGTGGGAGTGACTTGGATAGATGTGGTAGGTGCTTGGATGGATGTGATAGGTGTTTGACTTATGTGTTCTTGAACATGGCTACATGATGGTTCTTGACTTATGATAGGGGATTGTTCAAGATATTTGGTGGATGTAGGATTGCATGAGGGTATTTGATTCCTTGCTAATAGCCAATGGATGGCATCCTTCATGAGTGTATGGGTGGAAGAACAATATAATGGATGGATAATGATGGTGGATGGTGTAGAAATGGGATTGGGATTGGATAGGTGGGTGATAGGATTAGGTAGTGATGGTTCGTGGGTAGGTTCAAGGATAGGTGTTGGATTTGATGGTGGGTTAGATGGTGGATGGGTGATAGGGATTGGTGGATTGGGAGATACATAAGGTGATGGATCAAGGTTGATAAGGTTGGAGGGATATTGTGATGGGAGGGTTGGTGGATGGGGATTAGGAGATGTGGGATTTGGTTGTTGATATGAGGTTTGGATTTCAGATATAAGGTGTGCGAGATTGGTGTTCCCTTGATCAAAGTTAGCATGACAAAGGTTGGGGGGTGGATAAGTTGGAGGTATTGGTTGATTGGACAAGTATGATGGCATGGATGTGTAAGGGGATGGTGAATGGGTAAAGGTTGATATGATGAAGGTTGATATGAGGTTGATGGTGTGGATATGTAAGATGTAGGTTGGTATGATGAAGGTTGAAAGAATGAAGATTGATATGATGTGGATGGGGATGATGTGTAGGGTGTTTGTTGATATGATGAAGGTTGGATAGGGGATTGGGATTCTCCAACGATGAGGTGTGCTAAGGGCATATCTTTAATTGCATTTTTGAATTGTTCCTTAGCATTAGGATCCATGTTCTCATAGATTTTTCTACGTCTTTGTAATTGTTGTATTGTTTCATAAAGATCCATTTTGTTGGAGATGATATGGGATGATGGGGGATAATGGATGATTGTGGTGTTGGGAATCAAAATTTCAAGACCTTAAGATGATTTGATTTGATTTGATTTGATTTGATGAATGGTTCTCTATGCTTAAGATAGACGAATGATCCTAAGCAAGAGGGTTGATTGGGTTGATTTGATTAGGTGATCAATTGAGGTCTTGATTTTTGATTGGGTTGATTTGGATTTGGAGTTTGATAATGATGTGGGGGATTTGGATAATGATTGGGATTGATGTTGATTTTGGATTGGATTTGATTTGGATGAGATGGGATTAGAATGATGTTGATGAATTGGATTAAGGGTGATGAGAGTGATTAGGATAAGATTGGATTGAATGATTTGGATGATGATGTGGATAAGATAGGTGGTTAGGATGATTAGGATGAAGTGGATAAGAATGATTAGGATGATGAAGATAGATTATGACTATAGAAGAAGTGGATTAGAATTTAATCAAGCTCAAATAAAAGGATTTGGATAATCTCAACTTATGGGGTTTGATAAATGGGGGGGGGGGTTTAGCGGTGTTGGGATGAAAACTCAGCTCGACGTGAGGGGGGTGCGGGGGGACGGACGCGACCCCCCGCTGCAGGGGTTCGGGGGCGTAGCCTCCCGACCAGAATTTTTTTGAAAATGGGCTTATAAAATTGATGTTTTTGATGGGAAAATTTGATTTTTTGACATGGATGAAGAAGGCGCTAAAACAAGTGGAAAATGGCGCTGAAATAGAGAGGAAATGGCGCTAAAGGATGTGAATGGTTGGATTGATGGATGAATTTGATTTTTCTTAGCAAGTAGACAAACGATCAAGCACGAAGACACAATGGTTAAAGGTTTGATTTATGAAAAATGTGACAATCAAGCATGTACAACCTTAAGGATTTGGGCCACTAAAACAAAGGTTCATAGTGGGGGAACATCCGGGGGATCGGCACCTTACGAGCATCCGATAAACCACTTAAGGTTTTGACTAGCTCTACTAAGAGTTTAATATACCTCAAGGGTACTACTTCCTTTCAAGCTAGCACTGAATGGTAAGCGCTAATACCGATTAAACTTGGCTTTCGCCTTATCCTCAATTTACATATAGCGGACCGGATGAAAGTACCGCTTGGGGTCGCCAATGAGTTCTCCGAATGGATGTGTCTCAAGGGCAGGCTCACATCCTAAAAAAGATAGAATAGAACCATTTCTCTTCACCCAAGATCCTTATGAAGGCAAGGGGAGAGGATACTTTGATTCTACCCTATGGGATAACATAAATGTGCAAGTGCACAAGACACGGCAAACAAGAGCTAATGTTTGTTTTAAGCCCAAATTGAAAATGTGCCTAAAGTTGTTTGTTGCAAGCAATGATTAATTTTAGTTGCACCAAAATCAAATGTTCTTTACACTAAGGCACTTAAAGATTCTTTTTAGGTGCACCAAAATGAAATGTTTGATTTGTAGATAACATGCAAGGGTTCATTTTAAGTTGCAAATGAAATGTTTTAAACAAAGATGAAAGAGCCCTGCAAAAAGACTTGTTAGTATCCTCAAGATGATATTGGTGACCTGCAAGCAAACTGTCAGTCCCTGCACAGAACCCAAAAAAAATAGTCTCAGACAATAGCGCTAATATAGAGGTGATATAGCACTAATACAGACGATAGCGCTAATTCAGACAATAGCGCCAATACAGACACTAAATAGCGCCAATACAGAGGTAAGATAGCGCCAATCCAGACAATAGTGCCAATCCAGACAATAGCACCAATACAGACAATAAATAGCGCCAATACAAACAATAGCGCCAATCCAGACAATAGCGCCAATACAGAGGTAAGATAGCGCCAAACTATGTTTTTGCCTTAGTTTACAGTCTGCAGTGAGAAAGATAGTGTTGAACTGGGTGACGATAGCACCAAAATGTGTCTGAACTCGTTCGTCTTGCAAAAAGAAAAATGTTTTTTCTTCTAGAGAAAATTTGGCATAATCTCCCCTTGTTTAATCAACATTCCTGCAAAAATCGAGAGCATTTTGACACAAAAATAGCAGAAAAATGCTTTAAAAGAGACATGTGAGTGGAAGTTTTAAAAAAAATAAAATAAAATTTCTCCGTAGAAATGGCGCCAAAACAGAGGATGGCGCTGAAATTAGCTAGTGATGGCGCCATTGCGAGGGTATAATGGCGCTACACCTGTAGAAACACGTCTTTGCACACAAAAACTCACACATCAAGTTAGATTCGGACCTTGTGGGTCCCACCGGGCGTGCCAATGTGATCAGTGAAATCTAAATGAAGATAAAACTAATCTAATGCATAAACAAAATGATTATACCTTCATTGAAACCTCACGAATCCATGCAGGAAGGAGATGCACCCAAGAGCTCCTCAAGATTATTCCCGTGATCAGTGTGACTAATGTGGATTGCTCAAAGCTTTTCAACACAAATGTAGATGAGAGACAAGGTGGATGGATAGATTAGATGGGATTGAGGCAAGATTTTGACATTATGGTGGCATGATAAGGAGATTGTGGAGAGATTTTGGTAGAGGTTTGGTGCATGATTGAGTCTCTCCAAAATGGCTTGGAGAGGGTTTCATTTATAGAGTTCTTGAAAGGAGGATGGAGGGTGAGGATTGAAAAATAAGATCAAGGGATAGGAATCAATGAGAGTTAGGGTTAGGATTGAAGCCATAGCCTTGTGACAAGTGTCACAAGGAGAGTGGATGAGGGAGATCAAGGGTTGAAACTTGGTCAATGGGATTGGAGGGCTCTCATTAAAAGTGAATTTTAAATTCACATGGGGAAAGGTGTGGAGGATTAAAATGAATAAAAGATACATTTTGGGAAGAGGGGACATGACAAGTGAATTTTTAATTCACTTTTATGTGGAGATGTGAAGATGGTACTCTTACATGTGTAAGAGAGTGATAAATGAGGGTTAAGGGGGATTTGACCCTTTGAATAAAAGATTGATTTTTATTCAAAAGGTGCATGGAAGAAGGGGATAAGCAAGGTTAATTGAGTGCTTAGCTTAATTAACCTAGGTCTAGGGGATAGGTAGGCTAGGGTAGCTTAGGGTAGGTCAACTAGTAGGCTAGATCAATTAGATAACCATGATTTATCTAATTAATGAGGATGAGGAAAAAGGACAATTTAACTAAATAAATATTGTGAATATTTATTTAATCAAATGAGGATAATGTTGTAAGGTAAAAGTGATAAATTAAATGAATTAATTTATCACAAGGAATGGGTAAATGGTCAAGGTAGACAATGAGGGATAAATTAATTAAATAAAATAAATTTATTTAATTAATAGGAGGAATAATGAGGGTGTAGAGATATGAAAAATTAGTTTGCGAAGCAAGCCAATTTTAGGTGTCTACAAATGCTATATCTCGCTCTATAGTGAACCCAAAGATAATCCATGCATCTACCTCCCTCTGTGACTCTATCACTCTAAGCTATGTCCAGAGTTGTCTAACCTAACCCCGTAAAGTAGTAACATCCTGCTACAGTAGATCAGGCTGGGTGGGAACTTATGGAACCTGCTGCTGAGGTACTTGCTATGCCTGACCCTGTCCCTACACCTGTTGTGGTGTAGCCTATTGCTACACTACTTACTAGGCCACCTATTGTGGTGCCAACACCTATACATGTTGTGTAGCCTACTACTGCACTGCCTGCTACTGGGACGATCCCTCCCTAGCTCTCCTCCTTTGTCTACCTCCATGTCCTCCGCCACCCCCTCCATCTCCTCCATCACCTCCATCATCTCCATCTCCCTATCCTCCTCTCCCCCTCCTTTGTCTCCTCCTCCTCTTGCCTACACCATCCTCATCATCTGAATCCTCTTCATCTAGGCAAAGAACCAACTCTCCCAGTCCTGAGTACCTCGGGAACAGGTGGGAAGCAAACCACTCCTCGTAATCAAGAGTCATCCCTGCATCTATCACCTCCCTCCTCATCATCCAAGCCACGTAGGGAGTCTACTAGTGCCTCCTCATAGGAAGCAACTGGGCCCCATCTGAACCGCTCTACATGTGTCCATGCAAATAATGCCTGCCCCTGCGGTCGACCATGTATCCTCTCGAACTGTCTCTAAACCTGCTGAACAATCTACCTCTCTAATATGAACCGAGTCCTCCCAATTAGCCACCGAGTCTGAAAGTAGTAAGGCAGCTTGTCATCCCATGACTCACAATCTAGATAGGGATGCCAGACAACTCTATCCACATTATCTAGCACGTGTCTCTAGTACTCAAGCTTTCCCAACTTGTGCTAGAAAATAACACCTACGTATCCATATCTATACGGCTCACCCCTCTGCCTGGAAAAGGCTCACATCAGCTAAGTAATAGCAATGTGCTCCCATAGCCAAAACTAAAGTAGTGAAACACCTTCCAACAAACTGGCACCCCTATGGTATACCACCTGATGCATATCATGGTATAAGTGTGCCAAAACATAGACACCCCATGCAAAACAAGTACCCTCTATAACCATCTGCTCCATGGTCCTACCCCAACTAATAGGGAATCCATACAACCTCCTATTAGGGCAGACAACACCCCCAATCAATCTAGCCACTATCCCTGGGAAGTAGTCATAGTAATAATGAATATCCTACCAAGAGATAACCTACCCCTCTAACTCTGGATCATCGAATACTCATCTACACTCTGCCAATCTGACATCACGCTAAGCCTCATACTCCACAAGCTCATCTTGGATTGGTATATGCATAATCCTATAGACGTCCTCCAAGGTAATTGCCATCTCACCCATAGGCAAGTGAAAGGTCCTGTCCTCGCCGTGGAATTGCTCCACAGTGGTAATCAGCAAACCGAGGTTCGCACGAACCTCAGGCATGAAGCACACATAATCTAATCCCATAGCATTGAGAGCCTCTCGATCAATCTCTGTGAGCATGTACCACTGCAACTATGGCAAGGGAAACTACTCCCGTAACATAAGTAAATCCCGGATGTCCTCCTGCAATCAAGTAAAGCAACACGTCAACCAAATTTGCAAAACTGCTCAAAGTATCAAACTATTCTATCACTTACTTAACATATCAAATTGATCAAAATAGCATAAACATCTCTTGACTAGATTCCCGCAATCTCAGAGATCACTTATCGATTGACATATTGAGCAAGATGCCAATCGAGTCAATTTCATTAAGTAAACTGACTATCTAAAACATATGCACCAAACCAGAAGGTACATGTGCCATTTCACAGTAAATGCACCACTTTTGGCAGATGCATTGTTCAATAATGTAAATGCACAGTCCCATATCATAAGTGCAGCTTCAGCATGAATGTGTCGAAACATGTCACACGTGCAACTTCTACGTATGCACAATTTCTCGTACCGTATGCGCAAATTCCTAACACATGCACCGATTTATATCATGCATGTGTAACTTTGTCATATGTGCCACTGTATGTCGCATATGCACTAAATCTTTACATATGCACTATTTCGGAGTGTATATGCACCGAAACACAGATCGGCACATCTATTCTACCTAATTTTTCCTAGCATTTATTGCACTAATAAATGACCCTAGGTGAGTTTTTTTCAAACTACATACTGGTGGTCCTGCATCAGCTAGCCGATTGAACCATTGAACTCACTCAAAGTGGTGCTCCTTGCGTGGAATATCCATCTCTATACTGACTTCTCTATGCTCCTATGCTCTCCTAAGCTCTGAGTGACCTATCAACAAAAACCAAGTGTGCAAATGACTCAGATTGTGGACCCAGCTCCTATATATAGCAAGTGAACCCTAACTGGCTGTGCAATGACCATGACTACTTCCCAAGCCCATTTCCTCATGTTTCTCTAAACTGTAACCCATTTTTTTCATCCTAACCTATTTTTCACCTTCTTCATCGTGAGATTGTCCATCTCACATCCTTCTACCCTCTTCCCGTCCAATCTCCCAAGGGGGCATCCTATCCTTAAACCTGTACTAGGGGTAAACTGAGACATGTATCATTGTCAGAAATCTTATTCTTTGAAACAACGTGATAAAACACATTGCATCAAAGAGGAGCAAAATTTATACGCCTAAAAATGACACGACTCTGTCCAAATAAATATTCTTAATATTTACTTAAATTTAATTCCTCTATCAATAAATAAATCAATTTATTTATTTCATATTCCTCTAAATTAATTAATATCAAAATATTTAATTACCTCTTCTAAAGTCAAAATTAAATATAAATCCTTTATTTAATTTAATTCTTCCGAAACAATTAAATAATTCTTAATTATTTAATTAAGTCAATTCTTCTTCTAATTTAAATAAATCAATCAAATTTATTTAAATTCTCTCAGTCTCTAAAAATAAAATACAATCAAATATTTTATTCATTCTTCCAAAGCATGCACAAACAATTAAATAAATTTATTTGTTTAATTTACTTTCTTATCTTCAAAATTCTTCAAATTCCTCAAAAATCTTCTAAAAATAAGTCTTCTTCTTCATGCACACAAAATTAAATAATTTATTATTTAATTTCTCTCAAATCATGCAAAAGCAAATCACAAGTTGAGTTAACTGACTCAATCAACCTTGTTTTTATCAATGACTCTTAAATTAGAAAAAAGATTTCTAATTTATGAAATCAAATCTTAACTTTATAAAAGAAAGCAGTTAACTCAAACAATACAACTTTTGTGTGACATTTGTCTTCTTTCTATTCACACACATTCTCTCAAGTCTTCTATACTGTCGATCTTCTCATTCTTTCTATACCATTGATCTTCTCTCTTGTAAGTCTATAAATTGAACCCAATTCCTCCATTTCAATCATCCAAGATTTTAATACCCTTACTTTATAGGAATTACAGCTCACCTTTGGCACCCAAGTCATTCCATTTGCTTGCGGTCAATTTATTACCATCATCATTACCATTTTTGTGAAGCTCATTTTCATTGCAATAAACTATCATAGTCATTCCCATTTGACATCTTGGAAATAGCAAGGAAGTGCACCTTCTGAGGATCATACTCATAGACAAGGTCATTTGTGATAGGCAATCAATGGAAGCCACGAAGTGAAGAGGTTTGCAAGGTTTTAGTTCTTTGTTTGTTTGATCTTGATTATTTCCTTTTCTATTGAGTTATTGGGTATTATTGATATTATATTGATTATTCATTTACACCAATTTTCCCATAATAGTGTCTATTCCTCCTACAATTGTCCCTCATTTGATCCATATTTGTTCCACAATAAAAAGCTAACGATAACCTATCATGGCTTGATACTCTGTCTCTTTTATCACCTTATCAACTAAGGTCTGATCCAATATCCTATCCACAGTGTCAACCTAGCATAATGTCTATCGTCAGTATCGTAGGGTCAGCCCCGAACTACGTTACCTTTGCATTGTCACATAGGTAAGGCCATTATCAGTGCACCCCCGGGGCTTCCTGTCCATCCCATTTCTTGTCATCTATCCTCTAGTCCATCCGCATCCATGGTCCAAGTCCCAAACTACATTGCCTCTGCTTCATCACGTAGGTAAGGCCATTGTCAATGCACCCCCGATGCACTAGGCCAGTCCCTTAGGGTCCATTTCACCAATAAGGATTATGGTACCTTTCATCAAACAAGCATGAGCAACAAAACCTGCTTTCAAATAGAAGTTTGGATGCAAGACATCAACCTAACAAAGCAAAGAAAAAACAAGAGCAAAAGCGATCCAAACGATTCTATCTAAATTATGGCAAGAAAGATACATCTAAATGCAAGAATGTTTTGTTTCAATTAATTGCATCTTAAAGTCTTCACTTTTTGTTATCCTGTTTCCTATGCTACTCAAGGATGCCAAAAGCTAGAGATGCTATGATGGGGGCATGATTATTTTCTTTGTTTGTTGTTTGTGGATCAATCTTTAGTAATGTGAAGCCTTGTCTAACAACATGATCAACAAAAGATCATCAAGGACATTAGAGGTCTAACATGAAAGGGTGTATACGCCTAAAAATGGCATGATTATGTCCAAATAAATATTCTTAATATTTATTCCCTTCTAATTCTTCTATCAATAAATAAATAAACAAATTTATTTATTCAATTCATATTCCTCTAAGTTAATTAAATATCAAAATATTTAATTATCTCTTCTAAAGTTAAAATTAAATAAAATATTTTATTTAATTAAATTCTTCCAAACAATTAAATAATTCTCAATTATTTAATTAAATCAAATCATTCTTCCAAATTTAAATAAATCAATCAAATTTATTTAAAACCTCTCAATCTCTAAAAATAAAATATAATCAAATATTTTATTTATGCTTCCAAATCATGCACAACAATTAAATAAATCTAGTTATTTAATTTGCTTTCTTATCTTCTAATTCTTCAAATATCTTCCAAATCTTCTAAAAATAAGTCTTCTTCTCCATGAACACAAAATTAAATAATTTATTATTTAATTTCTCTCAAATCATGCAAAAGCAAATCTCAAATTGAGTTATCTATTCAATCAACCTTATTTTTATCGATATCTCTTAAATTAGAAAAAAGATTTCTAATTTATGAAAAGCATGTCTCATCTTTAGAAAAGAAAGTAGTTAACTCAAATAAAACATCTTTTGGGTGACACTTGTCTTCTTATTCACGCACATTCCTCAACCGTTCTCAACCATTGATCTTCTCATTCTTTCTATACCATTGATCTTCTCTTTCCCAAGTCTATAAATTGAACCCTCTTCTTCCATTTCATTCATCCAAGCTTTAAGTATCATTACTCTACAGGAATTACAGTGCGCCTTTAGCACCAATTCCTTCATTGCTTGTGATCAAACTCGTTACTACATACTACTATCATTGTTGTGAAGCTTATCTTCATGGCGAACTTATCATAGTCGTTCCCATTTGAACATCTTGGAATCATAGTAAGGAAGTGCACCTTCTGAGGGCCATATTCATTAGACATGATCATTTGTGATGGGCAATCAATGGAAGCTTCGAATTAAATGAGGTTTGAATTGTATTGTTCTTTGTTTGATTAACCTTCTTTGTTCATTATTTCATTGAGTTTTGAGTATCTTGATATTTATTACATTGATTATTCATTTGAATCCAATTTTCCCTTAACATTTTTGGCACCCACCATGGGGCCTAGCCCCAATTTAACCTAAGAACTGAGTTTTTGTGTTTTAGAAAGCCGTACACAGGAGGAAACAGTGCATCTGACACATCCTAACACACATCTGTTACTTGTCACGGTGCATATGTTCCTGCAATGCATACAGTCTCTGTTCTTACGCATATACTATTTGTTCAGGTGCATACAGACTCTGTTATGGCGCATTTACCTTCTGAGATCTAGTGCATCTATTAGATCGGTGCATGTACACTTTTTTCCTACGCTTTTGACCTCTATCTTAGTGCATATGTACTGTGGCGCTTATGTTCTCTATTTCTGCGCATTCAGTCTCTGAAGCGACGCATTTATTTTAGGCAGTGATTTTTAGGGTTTCCTTGAAGTTTTTGCTAACACTGACATCTTTTCTTGCAGGAACTCTCTTGATCTATTTTGCAGGCTAGGTACTAGTTTAGAATCATTCAGTTGCACTTGTTAACTCACACTTTGATTTCTAACAAGAAAGTAAATGGATGCTCATGCAAATCTCACATAGTTTTAACTAGGAAAGCGGTAATTGAATCATTGCTATCTTGCATATCATTGAATCATTGCAATAATGCTATCTTTTCATAGTTAACAACTCATTTCTATCTAGATAAAATTGAACTCATCATTGCTATATGGGTAAAACTGAACCATTGCTATCTCGATTATCACTTCAAAGTTAACAAATTCATGCTACTTGGATAAAATTGAACTCATCATTGCTATCTAGGTAAAACTGAACCATTGCTATCTTGATCTATCACTTCAAAGTTAAAAAATTTGTGCTATCAAGATAAAATTGAACACATCATTGCTATCTTGGTAAAACTGGACCATTGCTATCTTGTTATCACTTCAAAGTTAACAAAATTCTGTGCTTGCCCAAGTAGATAGCTCATCTAGTTTTTTTCATTTTAAACTAGGGGAAAAGAACCATTGTATTTTGTGTTTTGAGAATGATACCAAACCTATGCTCTCCCCTATCTTGGGTGACCAAAATGCCAAACATATCATTTTCGCATGTGTCTTTCCTTTAGAGGGGCCTGCTCTTGGATATCATTCATCCAAGTAGGAATGACCCTAAGTGGTAACAGGCTAGACATCAAGCCCTTCCAAGCCACTATAAATAAATCATGTTTGGAGCAAAAGATTCAAACAATGAGTGCAGTTGTGTTATACCGACAGCCAACCTCCCCCAAAACCCTCCAAGGCGCAACCCTTGCAGGCTAGGAGACTCCATAACAGAGAGTAGTGCTGCCGCATGTATAACCACTTGAATGGTTGTCTTTATTACTCATCCTTGTTTTAGTAGACCAAAAACCCCTATAATCCGGTGTAGGGAAGGGCGATTATCACCTCCTGAAGATGCTTCACTAGAGATAATGAGAATTCGGTTTTATACTGTCCTTTGAAACCTAGGTTTGTACTTTCTTTCTTTTTAGTCTAAAAAGAGTCAAAAATCACAAAAAAATAAAAAACCATAAAAACATTCTTTGTGTTTGCTGTGTCTTCTTGCCATAATTCTAGAAAAATCAGATCAAAAGACCTTATTGCAACCAAAGATACCAAAAACATCAGAAAAATTTCTAAAAACTTACAAAAATACTGAGAAAACCAGAGCGGTGCATTCGTCCTCTTCTGCTACGCATTTGTGCCAACCTATGGTGCATCTGTATTGACTTGCAGTGCTTTTATCACCTATTACAGCGCATTTAATTTTTACCATTATGGCGCATATGTCCCGACTTCTAGCGCATTTATCAGTTATCATAGCGCATCTGTTCTGGCACATGCGTGACAGTGAGCACTTGCACAATTTGTGAGAGAAAAATTTTATCAATTCTGGGTACCCATTTTAGTCTAGTTCCAAGTTCTGATATTAGGTCTTACCTTGTAGTCTTTTTTCCATCCATTTCGCATCAAAATCTCTCTTTTGCTAGTCATCCCATTCACCTTCCATCCGGTCTTCCTAGTCCAAAGTCAAAGTATCCCATATCAGATCAGCATAGGCCCCTCTTTCATATCATTGTGGGTTCAAGTAACCCTAGTAAGTCACAGAATTTTGCTAGTGGTCTTGGTGTATGACTAGTCCCTACATAGTAAGACAGGTATTGAGTACCCTTACTAGTGGCTATCATCTTGTATTGGCCGTCTTACTTGGAATAATTGATCGAAAGAGTCCCTTGTCAAAATCTTGTCGTAAGTATCCTATTCTCAGTAGTCTCCATCAGCATCTTGCCAAAATCTCTAATTTCATCCCACCTCATCCCACGTCACCTTGCATGGTTCTTACTAGATCTCAATACAAAAAGCAACTTGAAATGGCCAGATCATCCAACCACATTATCACACCTCATGATAGTGATGAGAAAATCTCTCATGAAGAGTATCAAGGAACCCTCCAAGATTAGAAATTTCAATGCTTGCTAGAGAAAGTGCTCCATGAGGGTCTTGCAAATCTTGGAATTAAACTCCCTGCTGATTTCGATCTAAGCACAATCTAAGAAAACGTGGAGGATAATCATGAAAAAGGAAAGAAATCCATAGACCCAAGCACTCCTATAGAAGAAGTGAGGAAACAAATCGAGGGTCTAATACAACAAATGATGGATCTCAAGATGGGTACAAATACTAAAACCTACTCCTTGGAAGATATTGCACCATACCCCTTTGATAAAAGTTTGATCATGACACCATTTCCCTATCAATTTGAAGTTCCTAAGTTTAACAAGTACAAAGGGAAAGGGGACCCTAGAGATCACATTAGGGAATTCAATGCAACATGCATGGAAGTAGCTCATAATGAGACTTACTTAATGAGACTATTCCCTAGATCTCTAGGTAGTCAAGCCATGGAGTGGTTCTAACGGCTTCCACCAGGCATCAAAACTTTTGATGAGTTAGTCAACAAATTCATCACGCACTTCTCATACAATATTGAACATGAAGTCTCTATACTTGATTTATGCAATACCAAGAAAAAGAGTGGTGAATCATTCGGCACCTTCCTACAAAGATGGAGACAGCTAGCAAGCAAATGCTCATATGATGTACCCGAGAAGCAATTCATGGAGATGTTTGTCCATAACCTCAACACTGATCTTAGCTACCAAATACAAATTCAATGTCCTACTTCATTTTCAAAGGTCGTTGAAATGGGATTGTTCATCGAAAAAGCTATGATCTCGAAGGGGCAAATCAAGTTCTACAAGGACACACCTACCTCCAACTACACGACTGACAAATCAAAGTTTTGGACTAAGAACAAAAATGTCATCAATGATGGAGTAGTTGATGCCAAGGTGGTGACTCCCAAATAGCAACCAATACTCACTCTCAAAGGAGAGGCAAGCAATGTTGCACCCAACAAAACATTCTCTCGGGAGCTAAGACCATAGTTCAACTCAAATCCAAGGCAAAAGTTCACACTATTGGGTGAGTCCCAAGAATCCACATTAAGGAAGCTATTGGCCAACAATGAAATCTCTCTACCGCCAACAAGTGATTACGAACCTCAAATCAAACCTCACTATTGGAAAGACACTGACTATTGTGAGTATCATAGAGGAAGAGGACATACAACCAAAAATTGTATCCATATCAAACATGTTATTCAAGATGTGCTTGATCAAAATCAAGGAGGTGCTCATCAACATACTTCTAATGAGACACATGTGGCTTACAAAAATCTGCTTCTCAATCATGACAGGCCGTATAACAACAACAACAACGGCAACGACAACAACAACCGCAACAAGCAAAATCAGAACAATGGGAATAGTAATGCCAACTATGCAAGTGTGCCATTTGACTATACCATCAATTGCATATCAGAGCATGTCCCACAAATCAATGTGGTCATGCCCAACCAACAATCAGAAACCAACAGAACTGATTGTACTATCATTACCCACAGCAGTAAGGTCATGTTGAATACCATTCCTCCAAGGTCATCACCTTCTCAGTCCAACTTCCATCAGTATAGTGTCATAGACCAACTACGGAAGACTTCGGCCCACATTTCTATCTTAGAGTTCTTGCGTCTATCTCCTTCCCATAAGGAGATCCTCGATAAAGCCTTAGTGGAAACCATCGTCCCCACTAACTTGGCCCAAGAGAAGTTTTAGGCCATGGTAGGTAATTTGACCTCCTCAAGTACCATATCATTTACTGAATAGGATGATCTCTCAGTGTCTCAACCTCATAACACCCCTTTGCACATTGTCGCCTTCATCCACAAGTACTGCATCAAGAGGGTTCTCATTGATGGGGGAGCTAGTTTAAATATTTACACATTGAAGTTAGTCCTTACATTGGGGTTCTCTGATAATGCAATTGATCCAAGAAAGAAGATTACTATCAAAGCCTATGATGAAGAGGAGAGAACTACGAAAGGAACGGTGGTATTACTTATACAAGTGGGACCGGTGATAAAAGACATTGTGTGCCAAGTCCTAGATAGGGAGCTTGCCTATAATATTCTCCTAGGTAGACCATGGATTCATGCCATGAAAGTTGTCCCTTCTACTTATCACCAATGCATAAAATTCCCTCATAATGGCAAGCAAGTCACCATCCAAGGTGACCCTGACCCCTTTTAGCATTGCAACTCTGTCCTTTCAAAACCTGATTACATCATACCAAACAATAGAGAATCTACATACCCTACCCCACAGCATGATTCTACCTTTGAAGCTTTCTCATCAAAGCCCAAAGAGAAGAAAATTACCATCAAAGAAATCAGAGTTGGGGAATACTCCATTGAGCATAGCCTCAATCTAGCCAAGATGCCTTTATCTCCTAGATCCTATGGTCGACCCCAAGCATTTTCCAAAGCCATCTACTCCTCCTACACCTCCCATAGCTCCCTTTGTAAAATGGGGGACCCTATCAGATGAAACAGAGGAAAGAGATATCCTACAATGGCTTTACACTGAAGAAGAGAGCACACAACAAGAACCACCTAAGCTCCCAATGGAAATCTATGGGCAAAGTGAAGCTATCCTACACATAATGGGTTATGGAGGACAAGGCCCCATTGGCCTAAGAAAAGAAGGAATCATAGAACCCATTCAACCTTCTTCATCCTCATTGGCTAGAACTACAAAAGGCCTAGGATATAAAGATAAGGGCAAAGCTAAAGCAAATGCTTGTCTTCTGGAAATGATCCATACCCTTCAGGAGGACAGTGACACAAATTCCAATGAATATGAGTGGGATGAGATAATAGAGCATTCCTACAATGACAAAGAGGTCGATACCATTCAAACTTATAGCCCCTACCATGAGGAACAAACGCTACCGAATAGGCCATTAGAGTGTGATTTGCCTATCCTTGAGAATATGACTTTCAAGGAAGGTTCAAGTTCTATCACAATAAACAACTTGGAGGAAAGTACCATCCTGAACACTCCCCCTACCAATACTCCTAGTATATCCATTCAAACTATCAATGAATCAGATCTATCCTCTGACTCCCTCCCCCTTATGCATCCTGAGCTTATTGACTGGGATCTACGAGGAACCCCACAACTAGATGTGTTCCAAAACGACGATGCCTATATTGACTACATGGAACTTAGGGACCACCTACCTAAAGGAGATCATAAAGCTGGCTTTGCTATTGAACTTAATATCGTGGCTTATTTCGGAGAGGGTGCCAAGCCTTCCAGTTGCAAAAATATCAAAATAAAAATTAGATCTGATGCTAAAAACCACTCCGCGGTAATGTCTGATCCCAAAATAGTAAAAAAAAGACGCATCCGAAGGTGAAAACCTAACTATGGCACATGATGATGGAAGGCTTGACACTCTCCCTAATGACATGCACCAGGAGAAGTCTCAGATTGTAGTGGAACCCACAGAGCCTGTTAACATTGGAACAGAGGAACAGTCTAAGATCAGTCACTTTGCTAAATCTCTAACCCCACCAGAGAAGACTAAGTTTGTACCATTCTTCAAGAGAAAGCAGGTCAATTTTGCTTGGTCATACACAGATATGCCGGGGTTAGGTCCAAATTTTATTCTACATCATCTTCCATTAGATCCAGGAGTGAAACTAGTGAAACAAAATCTTAGAAATATGCATCCACACATTGCACTACTTGTAAAAGAAGAACTCAAGAAACTACTGGATGTAGGGTTCATTAGAGCTAGAGACTATCTATAATGGGTCTCCAACATAGTACCAGTGTCCAAACCTGATGGCCAAGTAAGACTATGCAATGACTTTAGAGATCTAAACAAATCTTGCCACAAGGATGATTTTCTGTTGCCAAATATAGATATCATAGTCAACTTAATAGTGGGGCATACCATGTTATCTCTCATGGATGGCTTCTTAGGATATAATTAGATCAGGATAGCACTAGAAGACCAGTAGAAGATAGCTTTTAATTGTCCATGGGGCACCTTCTACTAGAATGTCATGCCATTTGGGCTAAAGAACGCAGGCGCCACATATCAATGTGCTATGACTACTATATTCCATGATATGATGCACGTGACAATGGAAGATTATGTAGACAATATCCTTGCAAAGTCACTCACAAGAGAATCACACCTGGATGTGTTAGAGAAAGTCTTCCAGAGACTAGAACAATTCAAAGTTAGGTTGAACCCAATGAAATGTGTGTTTGGAGTCACCTCAGGCAAGCTCCTAGGATTTATTGTATCAGCAAATGGAATAGAGGTGGACCTCACCAAGGTCAAGGCTATTATGGACATGCCACCACCCAAGACTCTTACTCAACTAAGATCTCTATAGGGCAAGCTTTAAGCAATTCATAGGTTCATATCACAACTGGCAGATAACCGTCAAACCTTCAGTCATCTCCTGCACAAGAACATTCCATTCAGATGGGATGAGAAATGTGAAGAGGCATTTGACAAACTGAAAGAATATCTTATGAATCCACCTATTCTCATGCCTCCTATCCAAGGAAAACCATTGTTACTATACATATCTGCTACACCAACAGCTCTTGGGGCCCTTCTAGCACAACAAGATTATGAAAATAAATAAAGAGCCGTCTACTATATCAGCCGCACATTGGTAGGCTATGAATTGCAATACTCTTAGATAGAAAGATCATGTCTGGTGGTAGTTTTCGCTTCCCAAAAACTCTGACATTATATGCTTGCACATCCAGCCAAACTTATTGCAAAAATAGATCCACTGAAGTACCTACTAAGCAAAGCAACTCTCACAGGTTGCCTAGCCAAATGGGTAATGCTCTTAAGTGAATACGACATTGAGTATGTAGACAGAAAGGCTATCAAGGGGCAAGTCATTGCTGATCAGTTAGCAGATGCACCACTATAGGACACCACACCAATGCAATCTGAGTTTCTAGATGAATCCTTATTCAATATATCAACACATTCCTGGAAACTTTACTTTGATGGGTCCTACACAAACCATGGATTGGGGGCAAGAATCTTGTTTGTAACTCCTCATGGCGAGACCATACCGAAGTCTTACCATCTATTATTTCCATGCACAAACAACATAGTAGAATATGAAGCCTTGGTCATCGGCCTCAAAATGGCAACAAAGTGGAAAATCAAAGAGCTACATGTCTACAGTGATTCTCAACTAGTGATCAATCAGGTCAATGACGATTACCAAACCAAAGATGAGAAGCTTGTCCCATACAAACAGATGGTTGAGGACTTTAAGGAATACTTTGTGATCATATCTTTTGAGCAAATACCTCAGATTGAAAACAAAGCACCAGATGCCATGGCAACCATTGTCTTTCTTCTCAAAATACCAGAGAATGAGTCACGGTACGAGTTCTTAGTGGAATCAATTCAACAACCAGCTTATGATCTTCTTGAAACCCATTCCATATGCCTATTAGTTGGATCTAATTCACCTTGGTATGGTAAGGTTTATACTTACCTGAAGGACAACACCCTCCCACCTGACTTATCTTCAAACCAACGACGAACCTTTCTATGCCAAACCTCTCATTATACCATTATTGCCGACACCCTATACCGACGTGGTCTAGATGGTACTTTACTCTGTTGTTTAGAACAAGAAGCGTCCCAAACTGCCTTACAAGATGTGCATGAAGGGATCTATAGAACACACACTAGTGGTCCTTCCTTAGCTAAGAAACTCATGCGTTTGGGTTTTTACTGGCCAAACATGGAAACAGATTCATATCAATTTGTGAAGAAGTGTAAGCAGTGCCAGATACATGGGAACTTGATACATGCACCAACTCAAGAGTTGAGATCTTTAACAACACCTTGGCCCTTTTGCCAATGGGGACTTGACCTTGTGGGAAAGATCCATCCACCCTTAACAAACGGCCACAAATTTGTAATAACCACCGCTAGTACTTTACCAAGTGGATTGAAGTCATTCCCCTCACCACCATCACAGGTAAACAAATCTCCTCATTCATCCTAAATTGCCTCGTTTGCAAAAACAAAATTCCCTCATCCATTATCATAGATAATTGAAGACCCTTCAAAAACTAGGATGTCCAAGAACTCTGTAATAGATTCAAAATCCAACACTGTTTCTCCACACCCTATTACCCCCAAGGAAATGACCAAGTAGAAGCATCCAACAAGACCATCTTGAAACTCCTCAAGAAGACAGTCAATGATGCTGGTCGTGATTGGCACATCCAACTCAATCCCGCTCTATGGACCTACAGAACTAGTGTACGCACTCCTACAAGTGCTACCCCTTATGCCCTTGTTTATGGCTAAGAAGATATCCTCCCCATTGAAGTCGAGTTACCATCTCTCAGGTTGTCGTTAAAAGGTCTCATAATAGATGAAGAGTACAGAGTCTCTAGGTTACAAGAACTAGAGTTGCTAGAAGAAAGGAGACAGAAAGCCTTTGACCATCTCAAAGCATATCAACAAATGATGTCACGAAGCTACAACCATAGAGACCATCCAAGAGTCTTTAAAGTTGGAGATCTAGTACTTAAGGAGAACCCCTGCAATCAATAGGATTGGGAAAGGAAAGGCAAGTTTGAGCCCAACTGGCTTGGGCCTTATGTGATCGTAGCTACTTATGGATCAAGGGCGTATCAGCTAGCAACATCAAAGGGTGAGTTTTTTGATGACCCGATCAATAGCATGTATCTTCGCCAGTTCTATACCTAGGAGAACCCCAATGTAAGGGGGCATAAAAATACAAAAAAAATACAAAAAATACAAAAAAATCAAAAAATTAGAAAAATACAAAAAAAATCAAAAAATTAGAAAAACACAAAAAAATTGTCCTTTGGTGAAAACCTGGCAAATAGGTGCCTTAGATAGGTATCATGATGAAAACCTAGCAAACAGGCCTCATGCATACTTTCTATCTTTTGTGCAAATAAAAGCAAGTGGTGAAAACCTAGTAAACAAACATTACTTGTGATAAACCGCTTTCTCCATCTTTGGGAAACCAATCACCTTGTGTCCATTCTTCCTTCACTCGTGTCCCATTCGATCCATATCTGTCCCATAATAAAATCTTGACAGTAACCTATCATGGCTTGATACTCTATCTCTTTGTGTCCTTGTCAACCAAGGTTTTATCCCATATCCTATCCACAGTGTGAGCCTAGCATAGTGTCTCTCGTCAGTATCCATGGTCCAAGTCCATGAACTACATTGCCTCTGCATCATCATGTAGCCAAGGCCATTTTTAATGCACCCCCGAGGCTTATTTGTCCATCCCATAGCTTGTCTTCTATCCTCTAGTCTATCCATGGTCCAGTTCCATGAACTACATTGCCTTTGCGGTGTCACGTAGGTAAGGCCATTTCTCAAATGCACCCCCGAGGCTCCACTATCCCATCCATCCCATGTCTAGTCCTTCTATCTACCTGAGTTCACACCACTTTCTATTGCCTAGGTCTTAGGTCTATTAGGGTTTACCTCAAACTATGTTGCCTCTACGTCATCACGTAGGCAAGGCCATTTAGCAATGAGCCCCCGAGGCACTAGGTCAGTTCCTTAGGGTCCGTCTCACCAATAAGGATTGTGGAATCTTCTCACCAAACAAGCAAGCACAAGTAGAACTCGCTTTCAAGAAAAAAATTTGACCCAGAACATTAACCTATCCAAAGCAAAGAAAACAAGCACCCAAGTCATTCTAAATGATTTTACCCAAATTATGGCAAGAAATAAACACATCTAAATGCAAAATGTTTTGTGGATTGGAAACATGGTTAAAGTACATAGTCTTGATTTTTTTCTATCATCTCTTTCTATGCTACTCAAGGATGCCAAAAGCTAGAGATGCTATGATGGGGGCATGATTATTTTCTTTGTTTTTTGTTTGTGGATTAAACTTTAGTAATGTGAAGCCTTGTCTAAAGACATGATCGGCAAAAGATCATTGAGGACATCAGAGGTCTAACGTGAATAGAGGCAATCCTTATTTGTTAAAATGCAAGAAATACTCAAGTCATCTCAATTCAATTATACCTTGATGTTCATATTAACTTGCTAAATCAAAATCCATGTAAGCGATACTTAGGTCATCTCAGTTCAATTATACCTAGATGCTTGTATTAACTTACAACATTTAGAAAAAGTACAAAAAAAAATCACCCAATGATGAAATAAGCACTTCAAAATACTTGCACCATCAAGATATCAAAAGCAAAGCATCCATTATACATCCATACATCTATATCCCATGCAATAAAAAGATCCAAATAATGCAAAGTAACAATACAAAGTGAAGCTTGTGAATCTTTCTATCAAGTCATGTTGTCAATCAATCTTCTACCATAGCATCATTTCTGTGTCAATAGAGTACATCTAGATATCACAAAAACATAGCATATAGTTGCACATCATATCACATGAGATAGTCATTTACATGATTAAATCAGTTGCATACATAGTAAGTGCATTAGGTCATCCATATACAATCATCGCATAGTGTCAAAACAGAAAAAAAATCAAAAACATAGATAAGTGCATCACATAAATTGCATAATCATATAGATACCATTTGCATTCACACACATTAGAAGCATATCAAGTAAAGCATCTAAGTCTGCATTAGGTCATATAGCAACACATAGCATCATATGAAAATCTGCATTAGATAAACATCTCATAGCATCAGGTAAACATCTAAGTCTGCATTAGATAAACATGTGCATTGCATAATACAAATAGAAATGCATCCATAACATAGAATGAGTAAACTGCATATAGAAAGCATCAAATAGTTGCATCATCATATAAATATCATAAGCATGTCCAAATGTACAATATCAAGTGGTCCACCTATGAATCAATGTCATATACAAAAAAATACATCCCAAAGGATGGTGATACATGTCTCAAAATACAAAAATGGTACATAGGTATATCCAACTATCTGAGCCATCAAAAAGTGTACGTAAGAGCCCAAAACTACAAGTGTTAGCTATCCCTGCTACTGTGAGCCACTGCTCCTAGCAGTGTCTCTTGAGTCCCCTCCTCCGCTGGCCCCAGGCTACTGTGGGCCTATCACAGTGGCTCCTGACCTCTATCCACCTGCTCTTTGGGAGGCCATGGACTAGCTCCTATAGCTCAGAGCCCTCTGACTGATTGGCACTGCACCATGGTATAGGCCTTAATAATACTGATTCTGCGCTTGAGCTCTGGCAAGCTCACCCTATACCTGTGCTACCTAAGCCTTTACCTGCGCCAACTGTGGCTGTGCCTGCACCTGGGCTAGCTATGCCTATGCCTGATGCACCTGCCCAACCAAAAAGCTACTGGTTGCATCTGTACCAAGGGCTGACACTATTGTATCCCTCTCCACTAAGGTAACTTGTATCCATGCCTCTACCATGTCTCTCTCTGGTAAGACCCAAGATGACCTCCATGTTTGTCTCTCGTTGGGCCTTAGCAGTCTTGAGCTGTGCCTGTAGCTACCTGACCTGTCCCCTTAGCATGGCTATGGCCCTGTCCTGAACATATGACTATGCTAGACCCTAGGCTGCCTGTGCCTGTACCTACCCTTGTGGCTGGGGTGCCTGCTACTGTGCCACCTGTTGAGGTGGTAGCATCTATGCCTACTGTCCCTGCTGTGGAACCTGCTATGCAGCCTGTGGCTGCACTACCTACAGAGCATGGGATAGTCCCTCCCTAGCTCTCCTCCTCTATCTCATTCTGGCTCCATCCCCACCACCTCCATTATCTCCCCCTTCTCCATCTCCTCCTCCACCATCTCTATTGTCTCCCTATCCTCCTCTTTTCCTCCTCCTCCTCTTCCTCTGGCCAACTTGGCCCTCATCATCTGAATCTGCCTCATCTATATGAGGCACCAACTCCCCAAGCCCTGAGTATCTCAGAAATGGGTGGGCAGTGAACCAATCCTCAAAATCCTAGGTCATCCCAACATATGTGATCTCTCTCCTCATATCCCAGGAAACATAGGGTGGCTGCCAAAACTCTGCTAATACCTCCTCATAGGACACCATCGGCCCCCATATGTACCTCTCAACATGCATCCGTGCAAATAGAGCCTACCCCTGTGGCATACCCTGCCTCCTCCCAAACTATCTCCGTACTTAGCTAACAATCTGCCTCTCCAAAATAAACTGTGTCCGGCCTATCAGCCATCGTGTTTGGTAGTAGTAGGGTAGCTCATCTGCCTCATCCTCCCAAGGTTTGCAATCTAGATATGGCCACCAGACGACCACACCTACTCCATCCAAAGCATGCCTCCAGTACTCGAGCTTCCCTAGCCTATGCTAGAAAATCACTCCTACATAGCCATAGCTATATGGCTCTCCTCTCTATCTATCAAACACACAAATCAGTCTCGTGATCGCTACGTGCTCCCATAGCCAAAGCTGTAGCAATGATACACCTATAGATAGGCTGGCACCTCTGTGATATACCACCTAATGCATATCGTGGTATAGGTGTGCTAGAACATAGACACCCCAAGCATACCGGGTGCCCTCTGTCACCATCCGCTCCATGATCCAACCCCATCCAATGGGGAACCTATGTGATCTCCTATCAGGGCATATAATGCCTCCGATCAGTCCTGCTACTATACCTGGGAAGTAGTCATAATAGTTGTGAATATCTTGCTAGGAGATGACCTGTCTGACAAGCTTGGGGTCATCAAACACTCGCCTACACTTAGCAAGTCCTACGTCCCTCTGCGGATCATACTCCACAAGCTCACCCTGAATAGGTAAGTGGAGAATCTTGTATACGTCCTCCAATGTAATAACCCTCTTGCCAGTAGGAAAATGGAAGGTCCCATCCTCACTGTGGAACCTCTCCACTACTGCAGTTAGCAACCTGCGGTTCACCCAAACCTCAGGCATAAAGCAAATGTAATCGAAGCCCATTGCGCCAAGCACCTCCCTATCCATCTCAGTAAGCATATGCCTTTGCAACAACGGCATAGGAAACTGCTCCCTCGACTGAAGTGTATCTCGAATGTCCTCCAAGCTAAAGTTGTAAATACCATACTCAACATATCTATAGAAACATATCAACTAACTTAGCATATCAACTTGATCAAAATAGTACACTACATCTCTTGACTAGATTCCTGCAATCTCAGAGATAGCTTATCAATTGACGCATCAAATAGGATGCCAATCGAGTCAATTTTGCTAAGTAAACTACTTATCTATATCATATGCACCATAACAGGTGGTAAATGCGCCATTTCTTAACAAATGCATCATTTCTTAATACATGCGCCACTTCTAGCAAATGCACCGCTTCTCATGCATACGCCATCCTATACCGTAAATCTGCCACCTAGTTGCAGGTGCCGCTTCATACTGTAAATGCGCTGTAGAATTATGCATGCGCCGACTAAACTCATGCATGCACAGCTTGAACAAATGTGCCATCCTATATCCTAAATGTGCTACAGAATTATGGATGCATAGTTTCGCATGTCATATGCGCCAAACTGCGTTCTGGCTCATTTGTCTACCTAGTTTTTCTCCTAGCATTTATTGCAATCAAAATCAACTTTAGGGGAAATTTTTCAAGATACATACCAGGGGTCCTACCTTTGCTAGCCGGTTGAATCAATGAACATGCTCAAAGTGATGCTCCTCGCATGGAATGTCCATCCTCATGCTGACTGCTCTATGCTCTATGCTCTCCTAAGCTCTCCAAAGTAATTCAAACAAAGCCAAGTGTGCTAATGAATTATCTTGTGGACCCAGCTCCTATATATAGCATGCAAACCCTAATCTAGCTATGTGGTGACTACAACTACTTCCCGCACCCATTTTCTTCTAGTTTTTTTCTCGTTTCTCTAAAATGCATCCTGTTTTCTTCAATCCTAACCAAGTTTTCCCTTTGTCTTCATGAGATTGTTCGTCTCTCGTCCTTCTACCTTCTTCTCATCCAATCTCTCAAGGGGGCATCCTATTGTCATAACCTGTACCAGGGGCAAACTGGGGCATGTATCATTATCAGACTACTTATTCTTTGAGGCAACGCCGTAAACTGCATTGCATCAAAGAGGGACAAAATGTATATGCCTAAAAATGACATTATTCTGTCCAAATAAATATTCTTAATATTTATTCCCTTCTAATTCTTCTATCAATAAATAAATAAACAAATTTATTTATTTGATTCATATTCCTCTAAGTTAATTAAATATCAAAATATTTAATTATCTCTTCTAATGTCAAAATTAAATAAAATCCTTTATTTAATTAAATTCTTCCAAATAATTAAATAATTCTCAATTATTTAATTAAATCAAATTATTCTTCCAAATTTAAATAAATCAATCAAATTTATTTAAATCCTCTCAATCTCTAAAAATCAAATATAATCAAATATTTTATTTATTCTTCCAAATCATGCAAAACAATTAAATAAATCTATTTATTTAATTTGCTTTCTTATCTTCTAATTCTTCAAATATCTTCCAAATCTTCTAAAAATAAGTCTTCTTCTCCATGCACACAAAATTAAATAATTTATTATTTAATTTCTCTCAAATCATTCAAAAGAAAATCTCAAGTTATCTATTCGATCAACCTTATTTTTATCAATATCTCTTAAATTAGAAAAAAAGATTTCTAATTTATGAAAATCATGTCTTATCTTTAGAAAAGAAAGTAGTTAACTCAAATAAAATAGCTTTTGCATGACACTTGTCTTCTTCTTATTCGCACATGTTCCTCAACCGTTCTCAACCATTGATCTTCTCATTCTTTCTATACTGTTGATCTCCTCTTTCCTAAGTTTTTTAAATTGAACCCTCTTCTTCCATTTCATTCATCCAAGCTTTAAGTATCGTTACTCTGCAGGAATTACAGCATGCCTTTAGCACCAATTCCTTCATTGCTTGTGATCAAACTCGTTACTGCATACTACTAGCATTGTTATGAAGCTCATCTTCATGGTGAAATTATCATAGCCGTTCCCATTTGAACATCTTGGAATCATAGCAAGGAAGTGCACCTTCTGAGGGCCATATTCATTAGACAAGATCATCTATGATAGGCGATCAATGGAAGCTTCAAATTAAAGGAGTTTTGAATTGTATTGTTCTTTGTTTGATTAACCTTCTTTGTTCATTATTTCATTGAGTTTTAGGTATCTTGATATTTATTACATTGATTATTCATTTGAATCCAATTTTTCCTTAACAAAGGGTATAATACTTGTCTATTGAATTGCAAGAAATACTCAGGTCAGCTTAGTTCAATTATAACTAGATGCTTGTATTAACTTGCTAAATCAAAATCTATGTAAACGATACTCAGGTCATCATGGTTTAATTATACCTAGATGCTTGTATTTTCTTACAACATTTTAAAAACACAAAAAAGCAAAAAAGTTGAATGATGAAATAAGCACTTCAAAATACTTGCATATCAAGATGGAAAAACCATTCGCATCCATAAAGCATCCATATCCCATGCAATAAAAATTTTATGCAGAGTATCAATGTTTACAAATAAAAGCTTGTGAGTCCTTCTATCAATCAAATTTCTCTCTCATCGTATCTTTCATCCTTGTCAAGTCAATTTGAGCAATGATCCAAATGCAAATCTATCCTTAATCCATACCAATCGAGTCAAGTCAATCTTGTCAAATTATCTAATCGCAATCATTGGTCTTGATCCTTGTCTGGTCGTAAACCAACTCAATCAATCATAATTATCAGTGGGATATATCTTTCCCATTCTTGTCATGTTTTTCTAGGGATATATCATTCCCCGTAATGATAACACTATCCTTTGTGTTGATCTAGGGATCTATCGTTCCCCGCGATGACAACACTATCATCAATCATTATCGATTAATCAATGGTTTACCACTTGACAGGGGCAATACCTTGTTTGATCTTGTATCATTTGTGCATACTTGCTTGCTTGCTTGTGCGTGTTAGCATTTTATCTTGCATCATGTATCATTCGGCTCTTTCTTTAGCCCATTTTTTTCAAACCTAACCTATTTAAAACCTTCTTCATCGTGAGATTGTCTGTCTCACGTCCTTCTACCTTCTTCCCATCCAATCTCCCAAGGGAACATCCTATCATTGTTAAACTTGTACCAAAGGCAAATTGGGGCATGTATCATTATCAAAAAAATCTATTCTTTGAAACAACGTGATAAAACACATTGCATCAAAGAGGGGCAAACTGTATACGCATAAAAATGACACAACTCTGTTTGAATAAATATTCTTAATATTTATTTAAGTTTAATTCCTCTATCAATAAATAAATAAATAAATTTATTTAGTTGATCCATATTCCTCTAAATTAATTAATTATCAAAATATTTAATTACCTCTTCTAATGTCAAAATTAAATAAAATCCTTTATTTAATTAAATTCCTCCAAATCCTCCAACAAATTAAATAATACCAATTATTTAATTGTTTCTTCCAATAATATCTTCTCTAAATTTAAATAAATCAAATATTTATTTAAGTTGTCCATTTTTAAAAAATTGACTTATCTCTAAATATAATTTAATCCTTGTGCACATGCAATTGAATATTCTAAATATTTAATTGAGCTAAAATATCTTCTCATCCTCATGCAATTTCCATCTTCTAGTTCTAATCAGTTAACTCTTCTATCCATTCTTTTAATTAATTAATCTCTTCAATTAACTCATTCTTCTATTTTATTAATTCCTCTCATGCAAAATAGAGCAAGACACATGTCCTCTTCCTATTCGTGCACATCCTCTCAAGGTTTATCAACCGTTGATCTTCTTATTCTTTCTATACCATTGATCTTCTTTCTCTCAAGTCTATAAATTGAACCCAATTCCTCCATTTCAATCATCCAAGCTTTTAGTAAAGTTACTCTATAGGAATCACAACGTGCCTTTGGCACCAAATTCCTCCATTGCTTGCAATCACCCTTTTATCATTGCAATTGTGTTGAATAATCTCTTCATTGCAAACTTATCATAGCCATTCCCACTTGACATCTTAGAAATAGCAAGGAAGTGCACCTTTTGAGGGCCATATTCATACACAAGATCATTTGAGATAGGCGACCAATGGAAGCCATAAAGTAAAGAGGTTTGCAAGGTTTGAGTTCTTTGTTTGTTTAAATCTTCTTTGTTTCTTATTTCATTGAGTTATTGGGTATTATTGATATTATTGATATTCATGCACAATTTCCAATAACATTAATCAATTAAAAGAATGGATAGAAGAGTTAACTGATTAGAACTAGAAGATGGAAATTACATGAGGATGAGAAGATATTTTATCTCACTAATGACCGTTGCCTTGGGGGTAGTATGGGTTGAGAAGCGGTGTTGAATTTTGAATTTGTCACAAAGCTCTTGGACATCCTGGTTTTTGAAAGGTCTTCTATTATCCATGATGATGGATGAGGGAATTTCGTATCTACAGATGAGGTAATTGAGGATGAATGGGGCAATTTGTTTGCCTGTGACATTAGTGATTGGAATGGCTTCAATCCACTTGGTAAAATATTCAGTGGCGATTATTATGAACTTGTGGCCGTTGGATGATGGAGGGTAGATTTTGCCCACAAGGTTGAGTCCCCATTGACAAAAGGGCCAATGTGTCATTAAAGGTCATAGCTCTTGAGCTGGTGCGTGGATGAGGTTACCATGTATTTGGCATGGCTTGCATTTCTTCACAAACTGATATGAATCGATTTCCATATTTGGCCAATAGTATCCCAAACGCATGAGTTTCTTAGTGTGTTCCACAAATTCCTTCGTATACATCTCGTAAGGTGGTTTGCGATTCTTCACATTCTAAAGATCAAAGTAAAGTACCATCCAGACCTCATTGGTATAGGGTGTTGGCGATAATGGTGTAATGGGAGGTTTGGTGAATGAAGGTTCGACATTGGTTGGTAGACAAGTTAGGTGGTAGGGTGTTATCCTTGAGGTAAGTGTAAATCTTGCAATACAATGGCAAATCAGATCTGACTAAGATACAAATGGAGTGTGTTTCAAGGATATCATAAGTTGGTTGCATAACTAACAACACTAAGAACTCATATCGTGACTCATTCTTTGGGATCTTGAGGAGCGAGGCAATGGTTACCATGGCATCTACTGCTTTGTTTTCAATGTGAGGTATCTGCTCAAAGGAGATGATCACAAAGTACTCTTTAAAGTCATCTACCATACACTTGTATAGTATTAACTTGTCATCTTTCGTCTAATAGTCGTCATTGACTTGATTGATTACCAGTTGGGAGTTGCCATAGACATGTAGCTCTTTTATTTACCATTCTGCTGCCATTTTTAGACCAATGACCAATGCCTCATACTCTACTATATTGTTTGTGCATGGGAAGAGCAAATGGTAAGACTTAGGTATCATGTCTCCATGAGGAGTGACCAACAAGATTCCTTCCCCTGATCTATGGTTTATATAGGATCCATCAAAGTAGAGTTTCCATGAATGTGTTTGACACTAAAAATGGATTCATCTGGAAATTCAAATGTCATTGGTGTGGTATCCTGCAATGGTGCTTCTGCTAACTAATTAGCAATGATTTGACCTTTGATAGCCTTCCTTTCTACATACTTGATGTCATATTCAATTAACAGCATTACCCACTTGGCTAGGCAGCCTGTTAGAAATTTGTTTCTTAATAGGTATTTTAGTGGATCTATATTTGCAATAAGCTTGACTGAATGTGCTAGCATGTAATTTCATACTTTTTGGGAAGCAAAAACCACAGCAAGACATGATCTTTCTATTTGGGAATATTGCATTTCGTAGCCGACCAATGTGTGACTGATGTCGTAGATAGCCCTTTCTTTGCCTTCATAATCATGTTGTGCTAATAGGACTCTGAGAGCCATTGGTGTAGCAGATACATATAGATATAAAGGATTACCTTGGATAGGTGGCATCAGAATAGATGGATTCATGAGGTATTCCTTTATCTTGTAAAATCCTTCCTCACACTTTTCATCCCACCAAAATGGTATGTTTTTGTGCAATAGGTGAGTAAGAGGTTGACACGTGTCTGCCAGTTGTGAGATGAACCAACGAATTGCCTATAACATGCCCTGTAGAGATCGTAATTGAGTGATGTTCTTTGGCGGTGGCATTTCCATGATAGCTTTGACTTTGGCAGGATCTACCTTAATCCCTTTTGCTAATACTATGAAGCCTAAGAGTTTGCTGAAGGTGACTCCAAACACACATTTCTTCGGGTTCAACCTAACTTTGAAGTGTTCTAGTCTCTGAAAGACCTTCTCTAGTACATCTAGGTGGGATTCGCTTTTTAGTGACTTTGCAAGGATGTCATCTACATAGTCCTCAATTGTGATGTGCATCATATCATGGAAGATAGTGGTCATAATACGTTGATATGTTGCCCCTGCATTCTTTAACCCAAATGGCATGACGTTCTAGCAGAAGGTGCCCCATGGACAAGTGGAAGCTATTTTATGTTGGTCTTCTAGTCCTTTCCTAATTTGATTGTATCCAGAAAAGCCATCCATAAGAGCTAACATGGTATGTCCCGTTGTCAAGTCAACTATGATATCAATATGAGGTAATAGAAAGTCATCCTTGCAGCAAGCCTTGTTTAGATCTTAGAAATCATTGCACAATCTGACTCTACCATTAGGTTTGGATACTAGCACTATGTTTGATACCCACTCTAGATAGTCTATTGCCCTAATGAACCCTACATCCAATAGTTTCTTGAGTTCCTCTTTTACTAGTAATGAAATGTGTGGATGCATCTTCCTGAGCTTCTGCTTGACTAGTTTGACTCCTAGATCTAGTGGAAGATGATGTAGGATCAAATATGGATCTAAACTAAGCATATATGCATATGACCAATCAAAGTTGACTTGATTTTTCTTGAAGAATGGTATAAATTTTTTCTTTTCTGGTGGAGATAGAGATTTTGCAAAGTGAATGATCTTAAGATTGTTCTCTGTTCCAATGTTGACATATTCTGTAGGTTCCACAACAATCTGAGACTTCTCCTGGTACATGTTGTTGGGGAGAGTGTCAAGCCTTCCATCGTCTAGCGCCTCAAAGAGGTTTTCACCATCTGATGTGTCCTTTCTTTTTACTATTTTGGGATTTGATACTACTACAGAGCAGTTTTCACCATCAGATCCAGTTTTTATTTTTATGTTTTTATGACTCGAAGGCTTGGCACCCTCTCCAAAATAAGCCATGATGTTGAGTTCAATAGCAGAGCTAGCTTTATGATCTCCTGTAGGTAGGTGGTCCCTAAGTTCCATGTAGTCAATATAGGCATCATCATTTTGAAACATGTATAGTTGTAGGGTTCCTCGTAAATCCTAGTCGATAAGTTTAGGATGTACAAGGGGGAGGGGATCGGAGGGTAGATCTAATTCGTTGGGTGTGATAGCTTGGATGGATACATAAGTAGGGTCTGGATTGATAGGGATAGGATCTAGAATGGTACTTTCCTTCATATTGATTATCGCGTTGGAACTCCGACCTTCCTTGAAATTCATACTCTCAGGAGTTGGTGAATCACACTCTAATGGTCTATGCATTAGCTTTTGTTCCTCGCAATAGGGGCTATAGGTTTGAATGGTGTCAACTCCTTTGTCCTCATAGGAGTGTTCTGTGAGTTCCTCCCACTCATATTCATTAGAGTCTGTGTCATTGTCTTCTTGAAGGGTATGGATCTGTTCCACAAAACAAGCATTGGTTTTAGCTTTGCCTTTGTCCTTGTATCCTAGCCCTTTTGTATTTCTTGCTAATGAAGATGAGGGGGGTCGGATGGGTTCTATTATTCCTTCTTTTCTTAGGCCAATGGGACCTTGTCTTCATAACCCATTCTATGTAAGATAGACTCACCACGCCCATAGATTTTCGTTGGGAGCTTAGGTGGTTCTTGTTGTGTGTTATCTTCCTCTGTGTAGCCATTGCAAGACATCTCTTTCCTTAGTTTCATCTGATAGGGTTTGTGTCTGAATATCAATAATATCAATAATACACAATAACTCAATGAAATAAGAAACAAAGAAGATTTAAACAAACAAAGAACTCAAACCTTGTAAACCTCTTTACTTTGTGTCTTCCATTGGTCACCTATCTCAAATGATCTTGTGTATGAATATGGCCCTCAGAAGGTACACTTCCATGCTATTTCCAAGATGTCAAGTGGGAATGGCTATGATAGATTTGCAATGAAGAGATTCTTCAACACAATTGCAATGATAAAAGGGTGATCGCAAGCAATGGAGGAATTTGTTGCCAAAGGCGTGCTGTAATTCCTGCAAAGTAGGTTTACTAAAAGCTTGAATGATTGAAATGGAGGAAAAGGGTTGTACTTATAGACTTGTGAGAGAGAAGATCAATGGTATAAAAAGAATAAGAAGATCAACGGTAGAGGGTACTTGAGAGATGTGCGCAAATAGGAAGAAGACATGTGTCCTACTCTATTTTGCATGAGAGGAGTTAATAAAATAGAAGAATGAGTTAACTCAAGAGATTAATCAATTAACAGAATAGATAGAAGAGGTAACTAATTATAACTAGAAGATAGAAATTGCATGAGGATGAGAAGATATTTTAGCTTAATTAAATATTTGGAATATTCAATTGCATGTGCACAAGGATTGAATTATATTTAGAGATAACTCAATTTTTAGAAAAAATTGACAACTTAAATAAATATTTGATTTATTTAAATTTAGAGAAGATATTATTGGAAGAAACAATTAAATAATTTGTTTTATTTAATTTGGAATGATTTTGGAAGAACTAATTAAATAATTCGTATTATTTAATTTGTTGGAGGATTTGGAGGAATTTAATTAAATAAAGGATTTTATTTAATTTTGACTTTAAAAGAGGTAATTAAATAATTTGATATTTAATTAATTTAGAGGAATATGAATCAAATAAATAAATTTGTTTATTTATTTATTGATAGAGGAATTAAACAGAATAAATATTAAGAATATTTATTTAGACAGAGTCGTATCATTTTTAGACGTATACATTTTGCCCCTCTTTGATGCAATGTGTTTTATCACGTTGTTTCAAAGAATAGGATTTTTCTAATAATGATACATGCCCCAGTTTGCCCCTGGTATGGGTTTAACAATGCTAGGATGACCCCTTAGGAGAATGGATGGGAAGAAGGCAGAAGGACATGAGACAGACAATCGTACGATGAAGAAGGTGAAAATCAGGTTAGGTTGAAGAAAGAGCTGAATGATACGTGATGCAAGATAAAATGATAACACACACAAGCAAGCAAGCATGTATGCACAAATGATACAAGAACAAACAAGGTATTGCCCCTGTCTAGCTATAAACTAATGATTAATCAATAATGATTGACATAGTGTTGTCATGGCGGGGAATGATAGATCCCTAGAGCAACACAAAGGATAGTGTTATCATGGCAGGGAACAATAGATCCCTACAGCAACATGATAGGCATGGGAAAAATATATCCCACTAATAATTATGATTGATTGAGTTGGTTTATGACCAGACAAGGACCAAGACCACTGAGTGTGATTGGATCATTTGACAAGATTGACTTGACTTGATTGGTATGGATTAAGGATGGATTTGCATTTGGATCATTTCTTGAATTGACCAGATTGGGATGAAAGATACAACAATAGATAGAAAAACTCAATGATAGAAGAATGACTTGACAAAAGGACTCACAAGCTTTTATTTGTAAACATTGATACTCTACATAGAATTTTTATTGCGTGGGATACGAATGCTTTGTGAATGCTTTTTGGATGCAAATGGTTTTTGACATCTTGATATTGCAAGTATTTTGAAGTGCTTATTTCATCATTGGGCGTTTAAAATGTTGTAAGAAAATACAAGCATCTAGATATAATTAAACCATGATGACCTAAGTATCACTTACATGGATTTTGACTTAGCAAGTTAATACAAGCATCTAGGTATAATTGAACCAAGATGACCTGAGTATTTCTTGTGTATCAACAGACAATGATTATACTTGTTTCATGTTAGTCCTCTAATGTCCTCGATGATCATTTGAGTTGATCATGTCCTTAGACAAGGCTTCACATTACTAAATATAAACCCACAAGTAGCAAACAAAGAAAAAAATCATGCCCCCATCATAGCATCTCTAGCTTTTGGCATCTTTGAGTAGCATAGGAAACAGGATAACAAAAAGTGAAGACCTTAAGATGTAACTAATCAAAACAAAACATTCTTGAATTAGATGTATCTTTCTTACCATAATTTGGATAGAATCATTTGGATTGTTTTGCTCTTGTTTTTGCTTTGCTTTGGATAGGTTGATGTCTTGCATCAAAACTTCTGTTTGGAAATGGGCTTTGTTGCATGTGCTTGCCTGGTTAAAGTCTCCACAATCCTTATTGGTGAAACGGACCCTAAGGGACTGACCTAGTGCCTCGGGGGCACATTGATAATGGCCTTGCCTACGTGACGACGCAGAGGCAATGTAGTTCAGGATTTTGACCATGGATGTGGATGGGCTAGAGGATAGATGAAAAGATATGGGATGAATGAGAAGCCTCGAGGGCACATTGTAATGGCCTTGCCTACATGACGACACAGAGGCAACATAGTTTGGGGTGACCCTATGATACTGACAATGAACGCTATGACAGGCTAGCACTATAGATAGAATACTAGATAAGACCTTAGTTGATAAGGCGACAAAAGAGATAGAGTATCAAGCCATGATAGGTTATCATTAGGTTTTTATAATGAGCTAGATATGGATCGGATGAGGAATGATGGTAGGAGGAATGGACACAAAGTGATTGGTTTCCCAAAGATGGAGGAAGCAGTTTATCACAAGTAGTGCATGTTTACTACATTGTCACCACTTGTTTTTATTTGCACAAAATCTAAAAGTACACATGACACCTATTTGTCAGGTTTTCATCATGGTACCTATCCAAGGCACCTATTTGCTAGTTTTTCACCAAAGGATGATTTTTTTTGTTATTTTTCCACTTTTTTTATTTTTTTGTTTTTTTCTAATTTTTTAATTTATTTTGTTTTTTTGATTTTTTTGATTTTTTGCTTTTTAATGTTTTTATGCCCCTGTTACATTGGGGTTCTCTAGGTATAAAACTGATGAAGATACATACTGTTGATTTTGTCATCCAACAGCTCACCCTCTAATGTTGCTAATTGATACGCTCCTGATTCATAGGTAAAAATGATTACATAAGGACCAAGCCAGTTGGGTTCAAACTTACCTTTCTTTTCCTGATCCTGTTGATTGTGGGGGTTTTCCTTGAGTACTAGATCACCAATGTTGAAGACCTTTAGACGGATTCTGTGATTGTAGCTACATGACATTCTCTATTGATAGGCTTTGAGATGATTGAAAGCATTTTGTCTCTTATCCTCTAACAACTCTAACTCTTGCAGTCTAGAAACTCTGTAGTCTTCATCAGTAATAAGACCTTTTAACGACACCCTTAGAGATGGTAACTCAACCTCGATGGGTAAAATGGCTTCTGATCCATAGACAAGGGTGTAAGGGGTAGCACCTATGGGAGTGCGTATATTGGTTTGATAAGCCAACATAGTGAGATTGAGTTGTATGTGCCAATCACGGCTGGCATCATTGACTACTTGAGGATTTTCAAGATTGTTTTGTTGGATGCCTCTGCCTGACCATTGCCTTGGGGGTAGTATGGGGTTGAGAAGCGGTGTTGGATTTTGAATTTGTCACAAAGCTCTTGGACATCCTAGATTTTGAAAGGTCTTCCATTATTCGTGACAATGGATATCCATGATGATGGATGAGGGAATTCTGTATCTGCATATGAGGTAATTAAGGATGAATGAGGCAATCTGTTTGCCTGTGACATTGGTGAGTGGGACGGCTTCAATCCACTTGGTAAAATATTTAGTGGCAGTTATTCAAAACTTGTGGCCATTGGATGATAGAGGGTGGATTTTGCCCACAAGGTCAAGTCCCCATTGAAAAAAGTGCCAAGGTGTCATTAAAGGTCATACCTCTTAAGCTGGTGCATGGATGAGGTTACCATGTATTTGGCATGGCTTGCATTTCTTCACAAATTGATATGAATCAATTTCCATGTTTGGTCAATAGTATCCCAAACGCATGAGTTTCTTAGCTAAAGAAGGACCGCTAGAGTGTGTTCTGCAAATTCCTTCATGTATGTCTCATAAGGCGGTTTGAGATTCTTCATGTTCTAAACATCAGAGTAAATTACCATCTAGACCTCATCGGTATAGGGTGTTGGCAATAATGTTGTAACGGGAGGTTTGGCAAATGAAGGTTTGACATTGGTTGGTAGACAAATTAGGTGGTAGGGTGTTATCCTTGAGGTAAGTGTAAATCTTACCATACATTGGCGAATCAGATCTAACTAAGAGGCAAATGGAGTGTGTTTCAAGGATATCATAAGCTGGTTACATAACTGACTCCACCAAGAACTCATACCTTGACTCATTCTTTGGGATCTCAAGGAGCGAGGCAATGGTTGCCATGGCATCTGTTGCTTTGTTTCAATGCAAGGAATCTGCTCAAAGGAGATGATACAAAGCACTCTTTAAATTCATCTACCATATGCTTGTATGGTATTAACTTGTTATCTTTGGTCTGATAGTTGTAATTGACTTGATTGATTACCAGTTGGGAGTCACCATAGACGTGTAGCTCCTTTATTTTCCATTCTGCCGCCATTTTCAAACCAATGACCAATGCCTCATACTCTGCGATATTATTTGTACATGGGAAGAGCAGACGGTAAGACTTAGGTATGGTGTCACCATGAGGAGTGACCAACAAGATTCCTACCCCCAATCCATGGTCTGTATAGGATCCATCAAAGTAGAGTTTCCATGAATGTGTTGTGACACTGAAAATAGATTCATCTGGAAATTTGAATGTCATTGGTGTGGTATCCTACAATGATGCTTTTGCTAATTGATTGGCAATGATTTAAACTTTAATAGCCTTCCTTTTTGCATACTCAATGTCATATTTTCTTAACATCATTACCCACTTGGCTAGGTGGCCTGTTAGAACTGCTTTGCTTAATAGGTATTTTAGTGGATCTATCTTTGCAATAAGCTTGACTGAATGTGCTAGCATGTAATGTCATAGTTTTTGGGAAGCAAAAACCACAGCAAGACACGATCTTTCTATTTGGGAATATTGCAGTTTGTAGCCTACCAATGTGCGACTGATGTAATAGATAGCCCTTTCTTTGCGTTCCTAATCCTGTTGTGCTAATAAGGCTCTGAGAGCTATTGGCATAGTAGATACATATAGATACAAAGGCTTACCTTGGATAGGTGGCATCAGAATAGGTAGATTCATGAGGTAATCCTTTAGCTTGTGGAATCCTTTCTCACACTTTTCATCCCACCAAAATGGTATGTTTTTGTGTAATAGGGGAGTAAAAGGTTGAGACTTGTTTTCCAGTTGTGAGATGAACCAATGAATTGCCTGTAACTTGCCCTGTAGAGACTATAGTTGAGTGATGTTCTTTGGCAGTGGCATTTCCATGATAGCTTTGACTTTGGTAGGATCTACCTCAATCCTATTTGTTGATACTATGAAGCCTAAGAGTTTGCTAGAGGTGACTCCAAACACACATTTCTTTAGGTTCAACCTAACTTTGAAGTGTTCATCTCTAAAAGACCTTATCTCGTACATCTAGGTGGGATTCTCTTGTTAGTGACTTTGCAAGGATGTCATCTACATAGTCCTCCATTGTGACATGCATCATATCATGGAAGATAGTGGTCATAGTATGTTGATATGTTGCCCCTGCATTCTTTAACCCAAATGGCATGACATTCCAGCAAAAGGTGCCCCATGGACAAGTGGAATTTGTTTTAGGTTGGTCTTCTGGTGCTATCTTGATTTGATTGTATCCAAAGAAGCCATCCATAAGAGATAACATGGTATGTCCTGCTATCAAGTCAACTATGATATCAATACTAGGTAACAGAAGTTCATCCTTGCGGCAAGCCTTGTTTAGATATCAAAAATCATTGCACAATCTGACTCTGCCATCAGGTTTGGATACTGGTAGTATGTTGGATACCCACTCTGGATAGTCTATTGCCCTGATGAACCCTACATCTAGTAGTGTCTTGAGTTCCTCTTTTACTAGTAATGCAATGTGTGGATGCATCTTCTTGAGCTTTTGCTTGACTAGTTTGACTCCTAGATCTAGTGGAAGATGATGTAGGATCAAATCTAGATCTAAACCAGGCATATCTACATATGACCAAGCAAAGTTGACCTGCTTTATCTTGAAGAATGGTACAAATTTGGTCTTTTCTAGTGGAGATAGAGATTTTGCAAAGTAAATGATCTTAGGATTGCTCTTTGTTCCAATGTTGATAGGTTCTGTAGGTTCCACAACAATCTAGGACTTCTCCTGGTATATGTCATTGGGGAGAGTGTCAAGCCTTCCACTGTCTTGCACCTCAAAGAGGTTTTTGCCATCCGATGCATCCTTTCTTTGTAATATTTTAGGATTTGATACTGCCATAGAGCAATTTTCACCATCAGATCTAGTTTTTATTTTTATGTTTTTACAGCTAGAAGGCTTGGTACCCTCTCCAAAATAAGCCATGATGTTGAGTTCAATGGAGAAGCCAGCTTTATGATCTTCTGTAGGTAGGTGGTCCCTAAGTTCCATGTTGTCAATGTAGGAATCATCATTTTTGAACATGTCTAGTTGTGGGGTTCCTCATAAATACCAATCGATAGGTTTAGGATGTATAAGGGGGAGGGGATCAAAGGGTAGATCTAATTTTTTGGGTGTGATAGTTTGGATGGATACATAAGTAGGGTTTGGATTGATAGGGATAGGATCTAGAATGGTACTTTCCTCCAGATTGTTTATCACATTGGAACTCTGACCTTCCTTGAAACTCGTACTCTCAGGAGTTGGTGAATCACACTCTAATGGTCTATGCATTAGCATTTGTCCCTCACAGTAGGGGCTATAGGTTTGAACGGTGTCAACTTCTTTGTCCTCATAGGAGTGTTCTATGAGTTCCTCCCACTCATATTTGTTAGAGTCTATGTTACTGTATTCTTGAAGGGTATGGATCTATTCCACAAAACAAGCATTGGTTTTAGCTTTGCCTTTGTCCTTGTATCCTATCCCTTTTGTATTTCTTGCTAATGAAGATGAGGGGGGTTGGATGGGTTCTATTATTCCTTCTTTTCTTAGGCCAATGGGACCTTGTCCTTCATAACCCATTCTGTGTAAGATAGACTCACCATGCCCATAGATTTTTGTTGGGAGCTTAGGTGGTTCTTGTTGTGTGTTATCTTCCTCTGTGTAGAGCCATTGCAAGACGTCTCTTTCATCAGTTTCATCTAATAGGGTCCCCCATTTTATAAAGGGAGTTGCGGGAGGTTTGGGAGGAGCATATGGCTTTGGAAAAGGTGTAGGTTGCCCAAAGGATCTTGGAGATAGAGGTATTTTGGCTAAGTTGAGGCTGTGCTTGATGGAGTATTTCCCTACCCCTATTTCTTTGATTGTGATTTTTTGCTCTTTGGGATTGGACAAGGAAGCTTCGGAGGTAGAATCATACTACAAGATGGGGGATGTGGAAGCTCTATTGTTGGGAATGATGCAATCAAGCTTTGAGAGGATAGAGTTGCAATGCTGAAAAAGGATCCGGATCACCTTGGATGGTGATCTATTTGCCATTATGAGGAATTTTGATGCATTGATGGTAGGTAGAAGGCACAGCTTTCATGGCATGAATCCAAGGTCTACCTAGGAGGATGTTATAGGCTAGCTCCCTATCTAGGACTTGGCAAACAATGTGCTTTATTACTGGTCCAACTTGTATAGGTAACACCACTGTTCCTCTAGTAGTTCTTTCTTCTTCATTATAGGCCTTAATAGTGATCTTTTTCCTAGGATCCACTGCTATTTTTGAGAACCACAATGTAAGGACTAGCTTGAGTGTGCAAATATTTAAACCTGCCCCTCCATCAATGAGAACTCTTTTGATACAGTTTTTATGAATGAAGGCGACAATATGCAAGGGTGTGTTATGAGGCTAGGATACTAATAGGTCATCCTGTTTGGTAAACGATAGGGTGCTAGAGGATGTTAGATTTCCTACCATGGCTTGAAACTTCTCTTGGGCTAGGTTCGGGGGCACAATTGTTTCCACTAGGGCTTTATCAAGAATTTCCTTGTTGGAGGGAGATGGACACAATGACTCTAAGATGGATATGTGGGCAGGAGTTTTCTTGAAGTTGGTCTATGACACTGTACTTACGGGAGTTAGATGGAGAAGGTGACAACCTTGGAGGAAGCATGTTTAATGTGACCTTACCATTGTGGGTGATGATGCTGCAATCAATTTTGTTGGGTCCTGACTGTTGGTTGAATGTGACCACATTGACTTGTGGGATGTGCCCTGATATTACAGTTGACGGTATAATCAAACAGCACGTTCGCATAGTTAGCATTGTTGTGTCCGTTGTTTTGATTCTACCTATTGTGGTTGTTATTGTTGTTGTTGTTGTATGACTTATCATGGTTGAGGAGTGGATCCTTGTATGCCACATGCGTCTCGTTAGAGGTATGTTCTTTAGTGCCTACATGATTTTGGTCAAGTATGTCTTGAATGACGTGTTTTAGATGGATACAGTCATTGGTCTTATGGCCTCTTCCTCTATGATATACGTAGAAATCCATATCTTTCCAATAATGAGGTTCTACTTGAGGTTCATAATCGCTAGTTGGGGGAAGAGTGATCTCATTGTTGGCTAATAGCTTTCTTAATGCAGACTCCTGGGAATCCCCTAGTTGTGTGAATTTTCGTCTAGGAGCAGGGGTGAACCATTATTTTGGCTCGTGAGAGAAGGATTTGTTTGGTGTAGCATTGCTTACCTCTCCTTTGAGGGTGAAGATTGGTTGCTATTTGGGAGCCGCTACTTTGGCATCAACTACTCCATCATTAATGTTATTTTTGTTCTTTGTCCAAAACTTTAACTTGTCCATGGTGTAGTTAGAGTTAGGAGTGTCCTTGTACAACTTTATTTGCCCCTTGGAAATCATAGCTTTCTTGATAAATAATCCCATCTCAATGACTTTCGTAAATGAGGTAGGGCATTGAATTTGGATTTGGTAACTTAGATTGGGGTTAAGGTTGTGGACAAACATCTCGATCATTTGCTTCTCAGGCACATGATATGAGCATTTGCTTGCAAGTTGTCTCCACCCTTGTAAGAAGGCGGTGAAGGTTTTGCCACTCTTTTGCTTTGTATTGCATAGGTCAAGTATGGAAACTTCATGTTCAATGTTTTATGATAAGTGTGTGATGAACTTGTTTACTAACTCATCAAATGTTTTCATACCCAGGGGAAGTTGTGAGAACCATTCCATGGATTGTCCACCTAGAGATCTAGGGAATAGTCTCATTAGGAAAGTTTCATTGTGAGCTACTTCTAGGCATGCGGTGCTAAATTCCCTAATGTGATCTCTTAGGTCTCCTTTCCCTTTGTATTTGTCAAACTTAAGAACTTCGAACCGAAAGGGGAAGGGTACCATGTTCAAGCTTTTGTCAAAGGGATATGGTGAGATATCCTCCAATGAATAAGTTTTAGTGGATGTCCCTATTTGCAGGTCCGCAAATTGCTATTGTAAAGTTTGAATTTGTTTTGTTAGCATGTCTATAGGTATGTTGGGGTCCATTGTTTTCTTTCCTTTATCTTGGCCAATGGTTTTATCTTCACTTGTGCGGTCCTCATGAGTTTCTTCTACTACAGTTTATCTTAATTTGTTGGGATTGAAGTCTGAGGGAAGTTTAAGTCCTTGGTTTGCAAGATGAAGAAAGTACTTTTGAGGGTCTTCGTTGAGCATTTTGTCCATCATGTGTTGGAATTTCTAGTCTTAGAGGGCTCCTTGGAAGTCCTCGTGGGAGATTTCCTCATTGTTGTTGTGAGGGGACACAATTCTATTAGATGTTCCTGCCATTTCAAGTTGCTTTTATTTTTGGGATCTAGTTAAGACCATGCAAGGCAACATGGGAAGGAGTGGGGTGAAACTAGAGACTCTGGTAAGGTGCTGGTGTAGGTTGGTGAGAAGAGAATACTTGTGGTGATGAGATTTGAACAAGGGACTCTTTTGATCAATGATTCCAAGTAAGTTGGTTGACACAAAATGATAGCTACAAGTAAGGATAGTTGATACATGTTTACTATGTAGATACTAGTCTTGCACCAAGACCACTAGTGAAGTTCTGAGAGAAAAAGATGTCTGATCCTTGATAGTGGAGACCTACTAGGGTTACTTGAATCCAAAATGATCTAAAAAGGGTCTTACACTAATCTGATATAGGTACTTTGACTTACTTGCAGGAAGACTTGGTAAAAAGGTGAATGAGACGACTAACAAAAGAGAGGGTTCACTATGGAAATGGATGGGAGAAGTGACTGTAGGGTAAAACTGATCTCAAAAACTAGAACAAGGCTAAAATGGGTACCCAGAAATGCTAAAAATTTTCTCTCAAAAGATGTGGGAAAGCTCACTATCTTGGATGCATAGCTATAGATGTGTAGAAATAGAGGATAAAAGCACAACAAGTCAAAATAAATGTGGAGCTCTAGTAAATGTTAAAAGCACAGTAACAGATGACAAATGCACAAGAAGTCAATGTAAATGTGCAACAGGTTGACACAGATGTACAGCTCTATGAGATAAATGTGCAACTCTAGTTTTCTTAACTATTTTTGCAATTTTCTTGGCACATTTTTCCATGTTTTTTGGTTTCTTGGCTGCAAGTTGGTCTTTTTGATCTAATTTCTCAATTATGGCAAGAAGACATAGGAAACACAAAGAATATTTTCATGATTTTTTAAATCTTTTTTTTTGTAATTTTTGGACTCTTTTTGACTAAAAAGCAAGTACAAATCCTAGGCCGGCTAGGACAATATAAATCAAATTCTCACTATTTCTAGTTGAGGCATCTTCGGGAGATGATAATCACCCTTCCCTGCACTAGTTTATAGGGATTTTTGGCTACTAAAAACAAAGGATGATTAGTAAGTGCAACCATTTGAGTGGTTATACATGCAGTAGCACTAGTCTCCGTTATGGAGTCTCCCAGCCTGCAAGGGTTACGCCTTGGAGGGTTTTGGATGAGGTTAGCTATCAGTATAACACAACAACACTTGTTGCTTGAAGCTTTCACTCCAAACACAATTTATTTATAGTGGCTTAGCAGAGCTTGGCATTAGCTTGTTACCACTTAAGGTCATTCCCACTTGGACGGAAGGATATCCAAGGGCAGGCCTCTCTAAAGGTTTAACACATATGAAATGATATGTCTAGCATTTTGGTCACCCAATATAGGGGAGAGCATAGGCCTAGTAACATTCCAAAAACATGAAAGACAATGGTTCTTTTCCCCTAATTAAAATGAAAAAGACTAAATGGGTTAGCTACTTGGGCACACACACGATTTGTTAACTTTGAAAGCAAGATAGTAATGGTTCAATTTTATCCTCCTAGCATTGGGACTAAATTCAAGTTGTTGATGCAACAAGATCAAATTACAATCCTCCTAGTTACAGCTAAATGAGATTTTGCATGATCATTCCATTTACTTTCCTTTAGATATAGAGATGAGTTAACAAATGTAGCTATATGGCTAAACTAGCCCCTAACCTGCAAGTAGATTAGATAATATTCCTGTGACAAGTGTTAATGTTAGCAAAATCACAAGGAACAACTCAAAAAGTCACTGTCAGAATCAGATGCATAGGTACATAGATTAGATGCATAGAGATAGAGATCATATGCACAGAATTACAAAAGCACAGAAATAGAGCTCATATGCGCAGAGACAGAAGACATATGCGCAGAAAGAATAGATGCATTGTTATAGAACACAGATGCGCAACTTCAGGGGGTATATGCGCCGAAAGACTAGATACACCAAAACAGAGCTTAGATGCATGTTAGAATTGATCAGATGCACAGAATCCTCCTGTGTATGGAACCTTGCATAAAAAAACTCAGTTTTTGGGGTTAAATCAGGGCAAGGCCCCACAGTTAGAAATTGTGCATGGTTCCCATAATAGCACCCATTGTCTTTGAATCTCAGATCATATCCTTTATCACACATCTAACCAACACTCAAAAGATTATGCTTCAAGCCCTTCACATATAGAACATTGTTAGTATTATGCTTTCCACCAAATGAAATAGATCATTTTCCACAAATCTTACCAGCTGCATTATCTCCAAACTTAACCAGTCCTCCATCATACTTTTTCAAACTTACAAACTTAATTTTGTCACCAATCATGTGATGTGAGCATCCACTATCAATAATCCATTCATCCTCATCTTTCTCAACTTGAACATCTAAAGCACTTTCTTCTGCTAGTTTTTCATCCTTCACACAGCTAGCAGAATTAGTAGACACATGATCTTCTTTAATAGCAATAAACATGCATTCATTTGCATTGGTACTAGCATCATCAAATTCATCATCAGTCACCCCTTCATCATCAAAATCTCTAACATAGGAGCATTTCTTTGGAACTCTAGGCCTGCTCTCATGTTTCTTCTTATTTCTTTCAATTCTTTCAAGACATCTGGAAGCATAATGACCTACTTTAGCACAAGAGAAACATTTGAAAGCTAATTTACCTTTGAACTTATTGGAGCCTCTTTGTAGCCTATCAACAAAATTAGCTTCATCAAAGTCATCATCCACCTTGTATTTCTCAGCTCTGGAGATCTCTGCTGAAGGATTGACTTTAAAAGTTGATTCAACTTTAGGTAGGGCATCACCAAATTCTCTCATCTCAAAGCCTATAAGCATTCCAAGTAATTGATCTCTATCAATAGTTTTCACAATCTTGAATTCTTCAATTGTAGCTACCTTGTGACTATATGACTTTGGTAGTGATCTGAGAATTTTCATCACAACTTCCTTATCACCAAGAGTTCCTCCCATACCCTTTTATTCCAGTGATAAATTCATCAACTCTTTGCATAAAGGCTGTTATGTTTTCATCTTCAAACCCTCATATTTCACTTTCAAGATTTGTAGCTTGGCTTCTTTTACAGAATCATCTCCTTCATATAGATTTTTCAGCTTCTCCCATACCTCATTTGCAATTTCAAGGTCTACAACTTTTGTCAACACTGAGTCACTTAAGGAACTTAGCAGAGCATCCTTTGCTTTGACATCTAGCTCATATTCTTTGATTTCATCTTCAGTCATCAAACCATTTGGAGGCATGGTATATTTTATTTCTGCAGCCTTCCATACTTTATAACCAAGATAAAGAAGATGGATTTTCATTCATACATTCCACAGAGCATAATTTGTCCCATCAAAATGTGGAGCTTCCTTCTTATAAGACATCATGGATCTTTTTCAAGCTGTTAGGCTTTCTTCAGAGTGTAGACACCCAAATTTGTCCATGTCTTGCAACACCTAGTCAAATACATTATTAAGACATCATGTAGCATTTTGTCCTAATCCCACTCCTAATTTCACTTATCCATTAGCCAATTAATTAAATAAATTTTATTTATTTATTTAAAATCCCATCCTTATCCCACTTAGCCAAGTAATTAAATAAATTTTATTTATTTATTTAATTTCTACATCATATCCCAATCCTATCCTAATCATCTTCTCAATTAATTAAATAAATTTTATTTATTTAATTAATTTCCCTCACATATCCCAACTAATTCAAATAAAATATTTGAATTAAGTCCTCACCTCTCACCACATTCCAACACTTGTTCACCTCTTAATTAAATCATGTGTGGTAGTACAACTTTCATTTAAAATCTTTCACATGTACAAGTAATGGGACCTAATTTTAGTATTTGTGTACATAATCACACATGAGCCCTATCCTCCTTTGTACACTTGTCAAATGACTACAACTCCCTTGAAGAGTGGGAATAACTAATCAATCCTAGCCATCCACATCAATCATTTAGCCTTTTAATCTCAACCATCCACTTGAACCAAGCCTTTCCTATAAATTAATCCCCTCATAAATCTATTAGCATGCATTGAGTTGGAGTATCCTTATGCTGCTGAAATCACATTAGAGCCTTTGCATCTATCATCCATTATCATCATCTTCCATTTACCAATCATTCATCTATCATATTTATCTTATCATTATGCTGCAGAAGTGAGCACCCAACATTCCTCCAACAACCATCCTTCAAAATCTTGCATGTTCATGCAAGGTGGAGAAGAGCAATGGAGATAAATCAAGCATAGCATGGAGATCAGTTTGCATTTACATTTGTTATTTTGATTTTCATGTTGTCTTGTGCTTCATTATACAATTGTTAGGGTTTGATTATTGTTGTTTATTTATTTACCCTATTTGCAATTTTACCCTAACTACACAGAGGAACCTACTCTGATACCAATTGTTGAAATACACTAGATAACTGAGAGGGGGGGTGAATTAGTTGTCACAAAAATTTATCTCCACATGCATATCAAACCATCAACAACTTAATTATTCATAATCAAATTTAACCATGAAAGTGTGAAACCATTAACTTAATCACAATCACACATTCAACACAGTAGACACCAAATTTTTACGTGGAAAACCCTAAAAGGGAAAAACCACGATGGGTGTTAGCGCACAAAAGTATATAAGTTATAGTAACACCAAAAAATAGAGGCTCACTGCCTACAGAGCTGACTACCCAAATTGCTCACTGTAAAGAAAGGCTCACTGCAAAAGGGGAGCTCACAGCCAAAAGAAGGTTCACTACCAAAAGGTTGAACTGAGATAACAACATATACTTCATGCCAAGGTTCAATTACATTGAAGCACAAACACCTCTGCTCTGCTTTGTGACCTTACTTCACTTTATCTTCACATCTTTGCACTTGGACACATTTTCATGACTCAATTACAAGTATTTATTTACTTCATCAACCTTGGAATGATCATCAAGATCGGCATTCCAAACATTCATAAAATAGGTCTAGACCTAATACAAATTTAGATAAATAAAAGATGTAAGAATGTATGTGGATTATGCCACACTTTAGCTAGGACTCAAACACAATCTTCCACACTACAACACGCTGTCACAATCTTCAATGCATCTCCACAAATGATGAATTCAACCAGGTCAGCCAAGACTGATGTTAACACAAGTATTCTCAAGAACACACTTCATGCACAGTTTGAATTACACCTTACGGACCAATCCAAATGTAGGAGCATCAAGAGACATCCACAAAGTACATTGTAATCACCAGGAACAACCACAAGATCTCTAATCACTCTATCAATAAGATTCTTCAAACTAGAGTACAAGAACAACACTGTCAGCCACTGTCATGAGTAAAAGATAGCTTGCGGACCACCAAATCATGACCCATTGCATTTGAAGGCACTTAATATCATCACTGACTTAATTCCAAAACCATAGACCAACATACTTCAATGCAGAGGAATGAGGAGCAAAACACTTTCTCCCTGTCACCATCAAGCATACAGAAAATGTTGATTTCACTCTAGTGAACATAACTCACTCAATTCTTCATACTGGAGGCTCAAACTCAAAATTTAACATCTTCAAACAGGCTTCTAAATAACTTCCAATCTGTAGGCAAAGATATTTATTCTACATGAAATGCAGAGCATTCTTTTGGACTGTTCTTTTGCATGTAATGCACTGTTTCTACTGCAACACATTTGTTATCACCGGAGGGGCTAATTTTCTCAATATCCTCAACAAAGTAAGAGCATAGTTGACACCAATGACAACACAAATATGTTGACATGAATGATAACATCGATTAGGCACATACTTACAATTGATGTATGGGTCATGTCGAGCTTACATGGCCTATTCTGGTATTTTTTCCATTACATAGAACACATTTTGAAAGCGAAAAACCCTCCCCTAGAACTGCAGAAAGGGTGCCACATGGATATTCCATGAAGGTAAAAGGTATAAAATTTGATGCCTAATAAAGAAGAGGAAAAACAAGAAGCCTGACGCCTGATAGAGTTACAAAGTAAGAATATAATGGGATTGGAGGTAATCTTACAGCGCTTCCATGAAGGAAGGCGGTAGCTCAGAAGCCCAATCTCTAAAACTATGTGGATTCAATTTTTGTAATAGAAGAAGCTACAGAGTGTGGATTTTTAGGATTTAATGCTTTAAGATTGATCAAATCAGTTGAGCGAATGGATAGATCAGTTGAAGTTTTTTAGTTGGATAAATGTTGTCGTTACCTTGACAACTTTCAATCTTCCCCAACATGTTACGGTTTTGCAATTGCTTTGATTTAGATGATCTTCTATTGGTGTTTTGGTTCAAACAGTATGGGACGCATGTTGGATTTCCATACATTCAATTTTTAAAGATCAAAGGGTTTGTTGAGAAGATGTTAGGCAGTTTCTTCTCAAGAAAATGTTAAATAAAGCGGGTTGTACTATAATATGTTGCAGTTCTAGGAGTTGTTCTTTATGTTGTTCTTCATGTGTATGGTATGCCATCATATTAATGAGAATAGAGGATGCAATGACATTTTGAGAGTGTATCAAAGAAGTGTGTTAATGAGAATACCGAGTGTCTAGGTGAGTTTAGTGAGAAGAGAAGACAATGTATGAATTGAATAGGTGCATTTGAGGTTTGTTAACAACCAAATGTTTGCATATTTGAATTTGTAAAGATTCAGAGATTGGTACCTTTGTGGATTGACTTGGTGCTCAGTTCAGGGGATTGTAGTCTCCTTAGAGTTGGAGATCTTAAATCAGGGGTTCAGTGACTCCTTAGGGTGGGTGTGCTTGAAACATTATAATCAATGGTTTATTTTGTGAGGCTAGATTAGGACGGTAGATCCTATCAGCATTTTTCTCACCATGGTTTTTCCCATCTTTGGTTTTTCCATGTATATCTGGTGTTCATGTCTGTATGATCTCTTTTTGTTCTTGCTTAAGCACTGAAAGTTATTTTAGGTCTACTTTCTAGAGATTAGAATTTTTTAAGTATTTTTGATCTACTGATTCATCCCCTCTTAGTAGAGTACATGTGTTCTAACAATTGGTATCAGAGCCAAGTTCCTCTATGAATCTTAATAGCAAAAGGTTGATCTAGGAGATTGAACACATGATCAATCAAGAAGAATCTCACTCAAACAAATAGCCATTGTTTGATGGAATGAATTATGCATTCTGGAGTATAAGGATGGAGACCTACCTAGCTTCAATAGGGTACGATGTATGGCAATCTATTGTGGATGGTTATACTACTCCTAAAACTCCTCCAATAGATCCAACGAGTAAGAAGGGATGTGAGAATAATGCTAAGGCCAAGAATGCAATTCTATGTGGTTTAGCCAACTCTAAATTTGTGAAAGTAATGCAATGCAAGTCTGCCAAAAAAATCTAGGTGAAGCTTCAGAGCATAAATGAAGGAGATACAAAGTTGAAACAAGCCAAGATATAGACCTTTAAAGGAAGATTTGAAAGCTTGAAAAATGAGAGGAATAAAAGATTGTTGATTACCTACTTAGAGTTGATGAAGTTGTGAATGCTATGATAGGACTAGATGAAGAAGAAAAATAGCAAGTGATTGTTCAGAAGATACTTAGATCTCTACCTTCTAGGTATGATGCTAAAGCCTTTGCTTTAGAAGAAGTAAAAGAACTTAATAAGATAATTGTTTATGAGCTACATGGTATTGTTACTACCTATGAAATGAGAATGGTTGGTACTGAGATCTCTAAGAGAGAAGTTATATTTAAGGCATCAAAGAAAGAAAAGAAATAAGAGCTTGAATCTAAGATAGACATAGAAGAGGCCAATTTTATAAGAAGGCTGAAGAGATGATCTAGGAAGTATAGAGGTAAGTTACCTTTCAAGTGTTTTAATAGAGAAAAGGTTGGTCACTTTGTTGCTAAATGTCCATCTGTAGGAAAAGGTAAAAGTGATGAATATGATAGAAAGAAAAGTAGCACATAATTCTATCCAAAGAAGAATAAATTTTAGAACTATCAAAATAATTTTTAGAAGAACAAAAAGAGCCTTTACATAAAAGCTAATAATGATTCCTCTAAAGAAAGCCCCATTTCAAAAGACAACAATGAAGGTGTTTCTAAGGTTGAAGAAAATGAATTCCTATTTATGACAGTGGAGTCTACTATTAAAGATCAGAACATTACTGATCTGGGAGACCTTGAGAATGAAGAAGAAGGTGAAGTAGACTTAGGAGAGCTGGTATGTGCTTTAGAAGAGATTGAGAAACTTAGGAAGAAAAACTCAAAACTAAAGCTCCAAATTCAAGAAGATATGGTGTCCAAGAAACTTGTAGAATCAGAAAAGTTGATTGTTGATTTAAAGACACAAGTGGAAGAAGCCAAAAGAATAAAAAAAGTTACTAAATCTAAATTGAAAGCTAAATCAGAAGAGTGTCTAAACATTGAATCTGAAGTGGTATCACAGAGAATAGAATTAGAAAAGGCTAAGGATAAGATTGGCCTAAGTCTAAAATTTGATAAGAGTAGTAGCATACTTGATGAGATGATCAACAAACAGAGATTTCCAAAGAGCATGGCTAGCTTAGGATTTGAATAAGGTCAGCATTCAAAGTCTAGCAATCCTCCTAAAAAGATTGAAGAGAAGAATTAAAAGAAGGAAGATGATGGCTTCACAAAAGTTAGAGCTCTAAAGGAGAAAAGATTCAAAGGCCCCCCTCCTGTAAGACATGCTAGCATTATCAGGTTTCCTCAATACTTTTATGGCTATTGCTATTCATGTAATCAATATGGTCATAGGGCTATTAGTTGTAGAATTTTCCTAGGAGAAGAACTGATTTTACTAACAAAATTTCTTTTACACCTCAAGGAGATTTTAGAGTAGTTTGTTACAAATATAATAACTATGGTCACATTGCAAAATATTGTAGAACAAACTTTGTAAAATTTAACAAACTAGAAAGAAAGGAGAATGTTCCTCCTATGAAGGATATTGTATCAGACTCTCCTATCAATAAAGAGATGAAATCTAAGAAAGTCTTGAATGAGAAGAAGGGTGATTATAAGAAAGAAGCATCTTTGATAGTACAGGCAACATTTCATGCTAAGAGACCAAATCCATGGGTGATAGACAATGGCTTCTCCAATCACATGACTAGAGATAAAAGTAAGTTTATAAGTTTACAAGAATTGAATGGTGGCTCAATTAAGTTTGGTGACAACACACCTAAGAAGATCTGTGGTAAAGGAACACTAAGTATTTATGAAAAAGCCAAGACTCACAATGTCTACTATGTGGAAGGACTGAAGCACAATTTGCTAAGTGTAAGTCAGATGTGTGATAATGGATATAATCTAACCTTTAATGCAAAAGGTTGTGAGATTAGGAAAGCAAGTTCTAGTAGGATAGTTGCTGAAGCAAGTAGAACAAAAAATAATTATTACAATCTTAAGGAGATTCAAGGTAGAAGTTGCTTGATGGGATAGATTGATGAAAGTTGGTTGTGGCACAGAAGATTGGGTCATATCAATTTTGACAACCTTGTGAAGGTAAGTTCAAAAGGGGCAGTTAGGCACATTCCTAAAATCACCAAGCTAGAAAATACTATATGTAAGGAATGTTAGCAAGGGAAACAAACAAGGTCTAGCTTCAAAACAAAAGAATATTCTACTTCAATACTCTTGGAGTTAGTTCATACAGATCTATGTGGTCCAACCAGGACACAAGGACTACAAGGTGAGAGATACTTCATGTTGTTAGTTAATGATTTCTCAAGAATGACATGGGTAACATTTCTTAAGGATAAATAAAAAACTTTTGAGAGAGTTAAGATGTTTAGGTCTATGGTTGAGAAGGAGAGTAGTATGACAATTAAATGCTTAAGATCAGACAGAGGAGGAGAATTCACCTCCAATGAGTTTGTGGAATACTGTGAAAGACATGGAATAAAAAGACAATATTCTACACCTAGAACTCCATAGCAGAATGGAGTTGTGGAAAGGAAAAATAGGACAATAAAAGAGATGGCAAGGACTATGCTAAATGAGGCAAAATTGCATGATGTCTACTTGAGAGATGCAGTACACATAGCTATATATATCTTGAATCGAGTGCAATTAAGGATAAACACTGATAAGACATCGTATGAATCATGGTATGGCAAATCTGCATCTATCAAATATTTCAAGGTGTTTGGGAGCAGATACTACATAAGCAGAGATGAAGATGGCCTAGGAAACTTTGATTCAAGGTGTGATGAAGGCATATTTCTAAGATATTCTAACTAATCCAAAGCTTATAAGTGTTACAATAAGAGATTACATAGAATTATAGAAAGTGCTAATGTTAGGATAGATGAGGACCAACCAAATCTAACACATATCAAGGATAGTTTCTTAGAAGGATCAATGATAATAGAAGAAGAAGAAGATGCTCCTATTGCAGAAGAACCTGAAAGTATATCCAGTAAGGCATCCAGTAAGGCACCTGATAAGTATGTGCAAAAAGATCATCTTGAACAACAAATAATAGGAGACAAGACTGTAGGAGTGCAAACTAGAAGAAAACTGGTAAGGACAAATGAAGAGGTAAATTTCTCATCACTATCTAAGATTGAACCTAAAACATTTACTAATTCTAGTGAGGATGAAGGATGGATCAATGCAATGGATGAGGAGCTCAATTAGATAAAGAAAAAATAGACTTGGGAATTATTCCAAGACCTATAGATAAGAATGTAATAAGCACAAAATGGGTGTTTAAAAACAAGCTGAATGAAGATGGAAGTTGTGAGGAACAAGGCAAGATTGGTTTGTAAAGGATGTGCATAGGTTGAAGGCATAGATTTTGAAGAAACTTTTGCACATGTAACAAGATTGGAAGTCATTAGGATGTTTCTGGCATTCTCTATTTATAAGAATTTCAAAGTTTACCAAATGGATGTCAAATCTGCATTTCTAAATGGAAACCTCAATGAAGAGGTCTACATTGAGAAGCCTAAGGGATTTTAGTTCTCAAAAAAAAAAAGATTACGTTTGTAGACTGAAAAAGGCATTGTATGGTCTGAAACAGGCCCCTAGGGCTTGGTATTTTTGTTGCAAGTATGTGCCTAATTGGTGTTGTCATTGATGTCAACATATCTTTGTTGTCATTGGTCAACTATGTCCTATTCTATTACTTGTTTAGAATATTTGTATTGAGAAAATTGGTCTCTCCAGAAGATACAAGTGAGTTACAATGAAGTGTAGTATAGACAATGAGTTGTATGCTAAAGAAGAGTCTGGTAGATTGCTCCACATTTCTCGTTGGTTGAATATCTTGGTCTATAGATTGGAAGTTATTTAAAGGAATGCCTAAAGATTCTAAATCCTGAGTTTGAGCCTCCGGTGTGAAGAATTAAGAGAGTTACATTCACCAGAGTAAAATCCATTTTCTCTGATTATTCTCTAGTGACAGGGAGAAAGTATTTTGCTCTGCATTCCTTTGCAATAAAGTATTTTTCTCTATGGTTCTAGAGGGAAGTCTGGGATGATGATAAGTGCCTACAAATGCAATGGTTCATGTTTTTGTGGTCTACAAGCTATCTTTCTTTTATGTCAGTTGAAGACAGTGAAGTTCATGTGTTCTGGTGAGAAGATTCCTATGGCTAAAGTGGTTAAGGTTCATGCAGTTGCTCCTTATTATTATAACATGCTTGTGGATGTCTCCTATTCATGTTCCTATCTTGACATTGGTCCGTGTTAAGGAATTGAGATGGTATTTGAAGATTGTTCCCAGATAGTGTAACGTGTAACCATTCTTAGCTGACTTGGTTAATTCTAGTTATTGCAAAGATTCCTTGAAGATTGTGGAAGCGTGTTTTGGCGTGGAAGATCATGTTTGAGTCCTAGATAAAGTGTGGCATGATCCACATACATCTTTACTTCATTTCCTTTGCATAATGGTGTAATAGGTTAGGACCTATTTTGTAAATGTTTGTAATGCTAACCTTGGAGATTGTTCCAATGGTTGATGATTGTAATGCCAACCTTGATGATCATTCCAAGGTTGATGAAGTGTATAAATACTTGTAATTAAGTCATGGAAAAGGTGTCCTTGAGAGAGAATGGGAAAATAAGGAAAAGGGGCAAGGAGATAAGGTAGAGCAGGGCAGAGCAGAGTAGAGGACTGATTGTACTTTAATTTTTTAATCTCAAACATAAAGAAGATGATGATTGTGGTAGTGAGCCACCAGTAGGGTTTAACAGCCCTCAGGGTTTAACAACGCTCATTGTAATCTTTCTAGGTTTAGGGTTGAGGCAGTGAGCATGCTAGACCTAGTTGTACTTCATGGCAGTGAGCCAGTATGTTTTGGGCCCGTGGAGTGACCAAGCTTGAACATCATTTTTCAAAGATTGCAAAATATTTTGAGAGCTAATCCTCTCTATATTTTTTCCCCACCTTGGGATTTTCCACATAAAAATTTGGTGTCTCTTGTGTATAATGTTGCATCTGTGTTTAAGTTTTTGATTTCATGCATTCATTGTTATATCATAATAATTATGGATAAGTGATTAATGTGTAAGTGAAGAAGTGTTTAAGTTTTTGGGACAACTGATTCACCACCCCCTCAGTTGTCTGATGCATTTCAAGAATTGGTATCAAAGCCAGGTTCCTCTAAAGAAAGTCTAACAACTTGAGAAAGATCCAAAAATGTCTTATAAGAAGGAAGCGCCACATTTTGATGGGACAAACTATGCTCTTTGGAAGGCACGAATGAAAAGTCATCTTCTTTGTCTTGGCTACAAAGTATGGAAAGCTGCAAAAACAAAATACACCTTGCCTCAGAATGGTTTGACGATTGAAGATGAAATCAAGGAATATGAAGTGAATGTTAAAGAAAAAAATGCTCTATTACATTCATTGAATGACACAGTACTAACAAAAGTGGTGGATCTTGAAATTGCAAATGAGGTATGGGAAAAGCTAAAAAATTTGTATGAGGGAGATGATTCTGTGAAAGAGGCCAAGCTACAAAGTTTGAAGGTGAAATATGAAAGTTTGAAGATGAATGAAGATGAAAACATAACAGCCTTTATGCAAAGAGTTGATGAACTTGTAACCAGAATAAAAGGTATGGGGGGAACTCTCGGTGATAAGGAAGTTGTAATGAAAATTCTTAGATCTTTGCTAAAGTGCTACAGTCACAAGGTAGCAGCAATTGAAGAATTTATGCAAGTAAAAGATATTGATAGAGATCAGTTACTTGGTAAGTTTACTACCCTTGAAATGAGAGAGTTTGGTGATGCCCTGCCAAAAGTAGAAACTACCTTCAAAGCTAGTACTTCTGGGAAAACTTCCAGATTAGAAAAGTACAAGGTAGAATCAAATGATGAGTTCAATGAAATTAAAGCCAACTTTGTGGATAGACTATAAAGAGGATCCAGTAAGTTTAAAGGTAAATTACCTTTCAAATGTTTTTCCTGCAGTAAAGTAAGCCACTTTGCTTCAAGATGTCCTGAAAGAATTGAAAGAACTAGGAAAAGATATGAGAATAGACCTAGGATCTAAAATAAATGTTATTATGTTGAAGATTTTGATGATGATGGAGTATCAAATAATGGTGAACCAGATAATGCTAGTACTTCTAGTAATGAATGCTTGTTTATTTCTATTAAAGAAGAACCTATGTCTATTAATCCTGCTAGCTGTATGAAGAAAGAAAAATCAGTGGAAAGTGCTTTGGCTACTCAGGTTGTTGAAGACAAAGATGAATGGGTTATTGATAGTGGCTTCTCTCACCACATGACTAGTGACAAAAGTAAGTTTGTGAGTTTGGAAAGATATGATGGTGGACTGGTTAGGTTTGGAGATGATACAACTAGTAAGATTTGTGGAAAAGGATCTATTTCTTTTGATGGCAAGCATAATACTAAAGATGTATTGTATGTGAAAGGATTAAAGCATAATATTTTGAGTGTGGGTCAGATGTGTGACAAAGGTTATGACCTAAGCTTTAAGGATGAATGCAAGATCATGGAAAGCTCTGGAACAATAATTGCAATTGGTAAGAAGACTATAGGTAATATCTATCACTTGAAAGGAATTGATAATTATTATTTGTTGGATCAGACTGATGAAAGTTGGCTATGGCATAGAAGGTTGTGTCACATCAAATTTGACAACATTATGAAGATAAGTATTGCACAAGATATTCGATATTTGCCCAAGCTTGTGAAGCCTGCTAATCCTATTTGCAAGGAGTGTCAATTTAGGAAATAAACAAGAACAAGTTTCAAAAGCAAGGACCAATTAGTTGATGAATTACTGGAACTAGTGCATACAGACTTGTGTGGACCTACCACAGTAAGAAGTTTGCAAGGAGACAGGTATTTCATGTTTCTTATTAATGATTGTTCTAGAATGACTTGGGTTATCTTTTTGAAAGAAAAATTAGAAGCTCTAGATGAGTTCAAAGAATTTAAGGCAATGGTTGAAAATGAGATGGATTTGAAGATCAAATGTTTAATGTATAATAGAGGAGGAGAGTTCACATCAAATTAATTCAATTTCTTTTGTGAAGAACATAGGATAAAGAGACAACTATCTGCACCTAGAACTCCACAATAAATTGGAGTCATTGAAAGAAAGAACAGAATAGTTCAAGAAGCTGCTAGAACCACAATGAAGGAAGTTGATCTTCTGGAAGTATATTGGAGAGAGGCAATTCACACTGTTGTATATATCCTAAATAGAGTCCAAGTCAAAGGTAATAGTTCTAAGACTCCTTATGAATTGTGGTATGGTAAAATTCCTACTGTGAAATATCTCAAAGTTTTTGGTAGCAAATGCTATATCAAAAGAAAAGAAGATCTAGGCAAATTTGATGCTAGGTGTGATAAAGGAATCTTCCTTGGTTACTCAACCAAGAGCAAGGCCTACCAGTGTTATAATAAGAGGCTAAACAATATCATTGAGAGTGCAAATGTCAAAGTCGATGAAAGCAAGGAAAGGTCTCCAAATTCAAGTGGATATGAATCAGATAAACCAAATGTTTCAGAAGTGGTGCAGCATGAAGATAGCTCAAATGAAGAGAATCAAGCTCTAGAAACTACTGCAAAGACACGAAGGTATGTAAAACTTAATCATTCTGAAGATCAAATCATAGGAGATAAAAGTAAAGGAATCCTAACTAGAAGAAGAGTTCCAGAAGAACAAGTAAATTTCTGTCTGATTTCCAAGATTGAACCTAAGAGTGTGACTGAAGCTTGCAATGATGAGAATTGGGTAAAATATATGAAGGAAGAATTGATGCAAATAGAGAAGAATTAGACTTGGGATCTTGTTCCCAGACCAACAGACAAAAATGTAATTGGTACCACGTTGGTTTTTAGAAACAAGATGAATGAGAATGGTGAAGTAGTAAGAAACAAAGCAAGGTTGGCATGCAAAGGATACTCTCAAGTTGAAGGAATAGATTTTTAGGAAACTTTTGCACCAATGGCAAGGATTGAAGCTATAAGAATGTTTCTAGCATTTGTAGCCTACAATGATTTTAAAGTATAACAGATGGATATAAATTCTATATTCTTGAATGGAGAGTTGGAAGAAGATGTCTATATTGAACAACTAAAAGGATTCCAATCATCAAATCAGGATGACATGGTATACAGATTGAAGAAGACTTTGTATGGATTAAAACAAGCCCCTAAGGCATAATATGCACAGTTGGATAGGTATCTGATACAGACAATGTTCAGTAAAGGTACTACTGATAGTAATCTCTACTTCAAGATCAATGATGAACAAATCCTAATTGTAGCAGTCTTTGTTGATGACATTATCTTTAGAGGCAATGAAGGTATGTGCATAGTGTTTGCTGGAGAAATGCAAAGTGAATTTGAAATATCCATGTTTGGTGAGATGAATTTCTTTTTGGGTCTACAAATAAATCAATCAGATAGAGGTATCTTCATTTCTTAGTCTAAGTATGTGAAAGAGTTGCTAAAGAAGTTTGGGATGGAAGACTCTAAACCGGTAAATACTCCCATGATAACCAATTGTAATGTTGAGCAAAAATGATGATTCACCTATGGCAGATTAGAAAAGGTACAGATCTATGATTGGAGGACTACTTTATCTGACTCCAACTAGATCTGATATAATGCATGCAGTTTGTCTTGTGGCAAGATTTCAAGCAAATCCCAAGGAGTCACATATAATGGAAATCAAGAGAATTCTGAGATATTTAAAAGGCACAATAGATTATGGTTTGTGATATCCAAAAGATAATGATTTCACTCTCAGTGCATACATTGATGCAGATTGGGCTGGAGTTATGGATGATAGGAAAAGTACAAGTGGAGATGCATTCTTTTTGAGAAAAAGGTTGGTATCTTGGTTGAGCAAGAAATAGGATTCAATATCCCTGTCTACTGCAGAAGTAGAATACATTGCAACATGTAGTTGCACTCAAGTATTATGGATGAAGCAGACTTTGAAGGACATCAGAGTTATGTATGAAGATCCAATTGCAATCTTTTGTGACAATACAAGTGTCATAAACATATCAAAGAATCTAGAAATGCATTCAAGGACAAAGAACATATCCATAAGATATCACTTTCTAAGGGAAAAAGTGACAGAGAATGAAGTCAAGTTAGAATATGTATCTACAAAGGACTAGATTGAAGACATTTTCACCAAACCTCTACCTAAGGATACTTTTTAGCATCTCAGAGAAAATTTAGGGGTTATTACCCCTCCTACTCTAAACTAAGATGCACAAGAGTGCATCAATCTAGTGGTGCTTCTTAAGTTCTAGATTTATGCTTTTAGGGCTATTTCTCAGGGGGAGTAGTCAATGAGTTCAGAAGAGAAATAGAATCAGAGCAGAAGAGTGCAAGTATGTGCCCTTTATCATTGATGTCAAAGGGGGAGAGAAGTCATGTGAAAAACCCAAAAAGAAAGAGTACAGATGTGTAAAGAGATAGGGGAGAATCTTGTATTGATGGTTGTTGTAGTTTTTCACACCATATGTTGCCATCAATGACAAAGGGGGGAGAATGTTGCAAGTATGTGCCTAATCGGTGTTGTTGTTGATGTCAACATATCTTTTTTGTCATTGGTGTCAACTATGTCCTATTCTATTACTTGTTTAGAAGCTTTGTATTGAGAAAATTGGCCCCTCCAAAAGACACAAGTGAGTTACAGTGAAGTGTAGTATAGATAGTGAGTTGTATGCTGAAGAACAGTTTGGTAGATTGCTCTGCATTTCTCACTGGTTGAATATCTTGGTCTGTGGATTGGGAATTATTTAAAGCAATCCCTGAAGATTCTAAATCCTTAGTTTGAGTCTCTAGTGTGAACAATTAAGAGAGTTGCATTCACCAGAGTAAAACCCACTTTCTCTAATTATTCTCTTGTGATAGGGAGAAAGTATTTTACTCCGCATTCCTCCACAATAAAGTATTTTTCTCTACAGTTCTAGAGGGAAGTCTGGGATGATGCTAAGTGCCTACAAATGTAGTGGTTCATGTTTTGGTGGTCTGCAAGCTATCTTTTATGTTAGTTGAAGATAGTGAAGTTCATGTGTTCCGGTAAGAAGATTCCTATGGCTAAAGTGGTTAAGGTTCATGCAGTTGCTCCTAATGATTGTAATGTTCTTGTGGATGTCTCCTATTCATGTTCCTATCTTGACATTGGTCCACATTAAGGAATTGAGATTGTGTTTGAAGATTGTTCCCAGATAGTGTAACGTGTAACCAGTCTTAGCCGACTTGGTTAACTCCAGTTATTATGGAGATTCCTTGAAGACTGTGGAAGCATGTTGTGGCATGGAAGATTGTGTTTGATTCCTAGCTAAAGCATGGCGTGATCCGCATACATCTTTACTTCATTTCCTTTGCATAATGTTGTAATAGGTTAGGACCTATTTTGTAAATGTTTGTAATGCCAACCTTAGAGATTGTTCCAATGGTTGATGATTGTAATGCTGACCTTGATGATCATTCCAAGGTTGATGAAGTGTATAAATACTTGTAAGAGTCATGGAAAAGGTGTCCTTGAGAGAGAATGGGAAAATAAGGAAAATGGGCGAGGAGATAAGGCAGAGTAATGCAGAGGATTGATTGTACTTCAATGTTTTAATCTCAGACATGAAGAAGATGATGATTGTGATAGTGAGCCACCAGTAGGGTTTAATAGCCCTCAGGGTTTAACAACCCTTATTGTAATCTTTCTAGGTTTAGGGTTGAGGCAGTGAGCCTGTTAGACCTAGCTATACTTCATGGCAATGAGCCAGTATGTTCTAGGCCTGTGGAGTGACCAAGCCTGAACATCATTTTTCAAAGATTGCAATATATTTTGAGAGTTAATCCTCTCCGTGGTTTTTCCCCACCTTCGGGTTTTGCACGTAAAAATCTAGTGTCTCTTGTGTATAATGTTGCATCTATGTTTAAGTTTCTAATTTCATGCATTCATTGTTATATCATAATAATTGTGGATAAGTGATTAATGTGTAAGTGAAGAAGTGTTTAAGTTTTTGGGACAACTGATTCACCCCCCCCCTCAATTGTCCAGTGCATTTCAATAATTTTAAGCTGCATTAATACCTCTAATAGAAAGGATTTAGAAAAGGGTGTGTGGATAGCAACTTGTACTTCAAATCAGAAGGTGAGCACATGTTGATTGTTCTTGTGTATGTTGATGATATCATTTTTGGTGGTAGTGATGACAAGATGGGTAAGGAATTTTCTAATCAGATGCAGAAAGAGTTTGAAATGTCCATGCTTGGAGAACTTTCTTTCTTTCTTGGTTTACAAATATCATAGTTATACCAAGGTATATTTATATCCCAAACCAAGTATGCAAAGGAAATTCTTAAGAAGTTCAAGATGGAAGACTGTAAGCCTATGAGTGCTCCCATGATGACAGGATGCAAGTTTAGCAAGAATGATGAATCACCTAATACATATCAAACTATGTATAGATCTATGATAGGTAGCTTGATGTACTTAACAGCATCCAGACTAGATATCATGCAAGTAGTATTCATGGTGGCTAGATTCCAAGCTACTCCTAAGGAATCTCATGTTCAAGATGTGAAGAGAATCTTTAGATACCTGAAAGGTACTATGGAGTGTGGATTATGGTACCCTAGAAATAATGATTTTACTTTGACAACATATACAAATGCTGATTTGGTAGGAAGTATAGATGACAGGAGAAGCACTAGTGGTGGAGCTTTCTTTTTAGGTGATAGGTTGGTATCATGGCTCAGTAAAAAGCAAGATTCATTCACATTGTCCACTACTGAGGCAGAATATGTTGTTGTTTTTTCATGTTGTACACAAGTTTTATGGATGAAGTAAACTCTCAAAGATATAAGGGTAGAGAATAATGATCCTATTACTATTCTTTGTAACAATACAAGTGCAATCAATATCTCAAAGAATCTTGTGATACATTAAAAAATAGAGCACATCTCCATTAAATACCATTTCTTGATGGAAAAGGTTGCAGATCGGGAAGTAAAGTTGGAGTATGTCACCACACAAGATCAGATTGATGACATTTTCATAAAACCACTTCCCAAGGACACTTTTGAATATCTCAAGTAGAAGCTAGGAGTTATTGCTCCTTCCCACAAGTAGAAGTGTAGTTGTAACATCTATCCAAGGAGAGTAGCTCAAAGCATATCTTTCATCCCTATTTGGACAGTGCCTACCTCTTAAGTGGAGTAGGTAGGTTGATAGCAAACTAAATAATCATAATCTGAGAACCTTTGCAGTAGTTGGTTGCTGTCAAGAAAGAGGTTGATTACCTCCCTTTTCCATTGATGTCAAAGGGGGAGAATTAGAGTAAGGGGAAGCAAGTGCAGAAGAGATTGGACACGAGAGAAAATGTAGAAGAGTTAGGGCAGCAATAAAAGATAAATTATTCATTGGTTTCCATCAATGACAAAGGGGGAGATTGTTGAATTATTGTCATTAATGTCAAAGGAACTTGTTCAAGTCTTGTCATTGATGAGTCTAAAACCAAAAGTTTAATAAGACTAAGTGAAAGACTTGTTTTCTATAGTTTTTCAGAGTTTAGAGTTTTATCCTTACTCCTTCTTGAGTTCGTCAGAATTTGGGGTTTCGGCCCTACTCATTCTCCATGTCGAAGAGCTAAGAAAGGCCTAAAAATAAAGACCTAATTACAATGCTCTGAAAAAGTGTAAGGAAATCAAAGTTTAGAATTTCAACCTTACTCTTTCTCCTTGTTGAGGAAAGAAGGAAGGCCCAATGAGGAAGGTCCAATCACAAAGCTCCAATTTTATCTAAGACAATTAGAGATTAGAGTTTGGATTTTTTCTTTGTTCCATTCTCAAAGTGGAAGCTGGAAGATAGAATGCTTAATGAGTGAAGTCTAAAAAAGCTAAGTAAATATATTTGACGGCCTAATGAATGTATTCTTCCATTCCATGAAGCAAATTACAAAGGAGTGAAACATACTTGTGGAACTATAGAAAGGTGAAATGTGGACAATCATGTACCTATAGGTATGCGATATATGGGGCCCGTTGAGCTTATGTGGCATGTTCTGGTGTTTTCCTCCATTCCATGGAACACATTTTGAAAGGGGAAAATCCTCCCATGGAACCCTAGAAAGGGTACCACATGGATATTCCATAAGGAAAAAGGCATAAAGTCTGACACCCAATAAAGAAGAGGAAAAATAAGAAGCCCAACGCCTGATAGATTTACAAAGGAAGAATATAATGGGATCGGAGGTAAGCTTATAGTGCTTCCATGAAGGAAGGCAGTACCTTGGAAGCTTGATCTCTGAAACTCTATGGATTCAGTTTTTGTAATAGAAGAAGCAATAGAGTGTGGATTTTCAGGATTCAATGTTCTAAGATCGATCAGATCAGTTGAGTGAATGGCTAGATCAATTGATTTTTTTTGTTGGATAGCTACTGTTGTGATCTTGACAAATTTTAGTGTTCCCCAACATGTTACGGTTTTGCACCTACTTTGATTCATATGATCTTTTGTTGGTGTTTCAGTTCAAACTGTATGGGATGCGTGTTGGATTCCCATACATTTAGTTTTTGAAGATCAAAGGGTTTGTTGAGAAGATGTTGGGTAGTTTCTTCTCAAGAAAATGTTAAATAAGGTAGGTCGTGCTATATTCTAGTGCAGTTTTGGGGGTTGTTCTTTATGATGTTCTTTGCATGTATGGTATGCCATTATGTTAATGAGAACAAAGGATGCAATGACATTTTGAGAGTGTATCGAAGAAGTGTGTGTTAATGAGAACACAAAGTGTCTGGGTGAGTTGAGTGAGAATAGAAGACAATGTATGAATTAAATAGGTGCATTTGAGGTTTGTGAAGAGCCAAATGTTTGCATATTTGAATTTGTAAATATTCAGAGGTTGGTGCCTCTTATGGGCCAAGTTGGTGCTTAGTTCAGGGGATTGTAGTCTTCTTAGAGTTGGAGCTTTTAAATCAGGGGTTCGGTGATTCCTTAGGGTGGGTGCCCTTAAAACATTGTAATCAATGGTTTATTCTATGAGACTGGACTAGGAAAGTAGATCCTAGCAGCATTGTTCTCACCATGGTTTTTTCCATCTTTGGGTTTTCCATGTATAAATGGTGTTCATGTTTATATGATCTTTTATTGTTCTTTCTTAAGCACTGAAAGTTATTTTGGGTCTGGTTTCTAGAGATTAGAAGTTTTTAAGTATTTTTCATCTACTTATTCACCCCCCTCTCAATAGAGTGCATGTGTTCTAACATCCCCCCAATAAAGATAGATAAAAATTGGTTATAATTTGTACAATCAAAAAGCCTAAACCAATAGTTTATAAATCACAATGATTTTTACAATTTTGAAAAAAGGCTTATCCAAAGATAAAAATTACATGCATAAAAAATTATATGCATTTTTTTATATGTTTCAAAAAAAATTGTGCAAAATTTTGATAAGCGAGGTGAAAGTTATGCCCTATCAAAAATTATGCTTACAATGAAGTTTAGAGACCAAAAAATTGGTTAAAATAGCAAAAAAAATTGAAATAACTTCTCCATAATGAAGTAGATAGAAATAGCTTTCTGTGGACTACAATTTTGCAAAAAACTAATAAACTATTTTCAAGTTAGAGAAAATTGAAAAAAATGCCCTTGTAGGTGCAAAAATAGAGTAGGTGCTACTCTGGTGGAGCTTTGGCAGCGACCTAATCACTAGCTAGTGGTGCCCTAGTGGAGCCTGAAATGGGTTGAGTCAAGGGCGCAAAGAGGCCTGCTAGGCCATAAAAGAGAAATATGAGGTCAATTTGAGGGCCTAGGGGCCGGATTAAGGTGGCCCAGTTGGATGATTCAGGTGTGTAGAGGTCAAATTATGGAAGAAAGGCACCAGAATAGAGGCCAAAAATAGTGCAGGGGCATTGAAGAGGCATAGAGACCTTTGAGTCCAGTTTGAAGGTCAACTTGGGGCTACTAAGGATGCAAAGGAGTCCTTAAATAGGGCCAAACACCAAGGTTGATTGCGTAAGTAAGCTCGAGGGTAGCTAGAAGGGTGTATGGGGGTTGAAGAGGCCATTGAAATGTAATGTCCCTTTTTGGAGCCATTCCAACAATCTTGGGAAGCTCCAAGATTCTTGGAGAATTCCATCATCCTTGGAAAGCACCAACTTTCTTTGGATGAAGTTATGTACTATAGACTGTTGGTTGTGTAGTTGTGTATTGCAGACCGTTGGTTGTGAAGTTGTGTACTACAAACCATTGGTTGTGAAGTTATGTACTATAGATCGCTCATTGTGAAGTTTTGTACTGCATACCATTGGTTGTAAAGTTATGTACTGCAGATCATTGATTGTGAAGTTATGTACTATAGACTGTAAGTTGGGAAGTTATTCTATAGTACCTACCTTAAGTTAAATAATTATTTTAAGTTGTCAAAAAATAACTTTATTTTATATTTCTATTTGACATCTTAATTAATTATTTAAAAGGATACTTTAAGTTGTGCAATTAAGTGATGCTAGGCACAAGGGGCAAAAAGGTGAACTTATGCACACAAAAATGTTTTATTTTGGAGGAAAAAGGGAATTATTATTTGGTTTCCCTAAAAAGTGCCTTTATAAGGAGTTGAGCATAGAGAAAAGGTTAGACTAAATATTGATTTTGTTTCTTCTTGAGTGGGAACCTATGTTCTTATATTTTCTTTAGGATAAAAACCCTCTTGAATATACTAGTTTCAAGGATGAAAACCCTCCTAGCTAGATTTGGTGATTTCATCTAGAAGTCACATTTGTGTTGCAAGTGGAATTTATCCTAGTTGTTGTTGATCATGGAAGAAGTTGATGTTCTTGAGTTGTTTTGGGTGAGATATTATGAACTGATATTATTTTTTTGTATTCTACAATTTTTGTATATTTCATAATGAAATTTTGTAGTGTGATCTGAGAGTAGCAAAAAAACCAGGCCATCCTTATTTGCTATACTTGATGTGAAGAGATTGCAAACTGATTTCAAATCTTACTGAGTTTTTTTCTTATGAGGGAGGCATATGTTAGAAAAGACAAAAAAGAGTATAGTTCTTAAACCAAATCATTATCTTTTGGGTGTTGTATTTCCTTGTTGCCATGTGAGAGTCACGTATTAAGTGCTTCATGTTCTTTCTTATCTTTTGTGTAAATCTTGTGGGACCAATACAATATAGTGGAGGTGTTAATGCTAAGAAGGAAATCATATTAAATTGAATCCAAATCTGCTCCTTTCCTTGAAGTCAAACTTTATGCTGCCATACATGGGAAATGTAAAGAAAAGAATGTTATTTCCTTTGTCTTATGTGCATCATGTGGGGACTGCCACTCTCCAAGTGGCAAGGCACGTCACCTTTGAGGAGTCTAATTTGGCTTGTTTAATATTTGGTCCTAAATCATACTTTGGGTAGATCATACATTCTTTCTAAGGGAAGAATGAGTTTTGGAAGGACTAAGTGTTGTCTATTCACCATATTTCTTGGTTGTTTGGTGGGGTTTACGACTATTTGTATCATATTTTTATATTAGAGGAAGCACTTTGGCTATTTTGATATGTTTTCTGGTGATTTGGAGGTGTATTGCAGGGTCGTATAGCTTGGGTCTAAAGCTTTTGTAGTATTAATCCAATCATTTTCTGAGCCCTTAATGTATTCAAAGAGTTTCAATGGTATTTTTAGTTTGATTTTGGTCTTCTACATTAACCATCAGTGGTGAACTTAGTGTGCTTCAATTATACATCATTATGAGCAATTTCCCTTTGATATTATAAGTAATTAAGGTATGATACTAAAGTTGCAGCAATCTAATTTTTTTATAATAGAATATTAATACTCCAGATTGTTGTAGATTTACTTGTATTTTATCATTTAGAAGTTCTTTCATACTTCATTGTTGCAACCCCAAATGGTAGTACTACCAAAGGATTGTTTAATCTTACATTTCATATTGTAAAAGTGGATGGTTTACTACCAATTCATACAACATTCCAATACTGGCTCATTTGGCATTCAACAAGCTATTACAAGTATGAGTAGTAAGTGTTGTCATTGATGTCAACACCTAATAAAGTCATTTGAATAAGCCTAAACAAGTATTTGAGGAATTAGAACAAAGTGCAGAAGTGCTTTATCTACTAGAGCAGTGCAGTGTTTTCCTTCGCATATCCTATAGATTGAATATCTTTTCTTACAGATTGGAAGTAATGCTAAGGGATGTCTGTAGATGCTATGTTTCATGATTGAGCCTCCAATGTGAAGATTTGAGTGAGTTCTATTCACTAGAATAAAAACTATTTTTTTGTGTATTTAATGGTGACAAGGAGAATGTATTCTACTCCGCATTTCTTCGCATTTAAGTTTCACAATCTGTAGTTTTGGAACTAAGTTTGTGATGATGTTAAGTGCCTTCATTTCAAATGGTTCATGATTTGGTGCTCCACAAGTGATCTTTCCTTTATGAAAGTGGCCAACAGTAATGTTCAAGTGCTCCAGTTTGAAGAATCTTATGGATAAAGTGGTTAGAGGTTGTGTGGATGTTCTTGGTGATTGTAACGTACTTGTGGGAGTCTCTAGATTGTGTTCCTACCTTTAGATTAGTCCAAAAAGTATAATATGGATCATTCATGAAGCATGTTCCTAAAATTTTAAGTGTTAACTCTAGTCTTGGCTGACTTGGTTGTTTTCACTACCTGCGATTGTGCTTCGAAGTTTGTAAAGTGTGTTGATTCGTGGAAGAATGTAATTGAGTCCTAGATAAGGCTCAGCATGATCTGCATTCATTATTTTCTCTCTCAACTCTATTTAGGTCTAGACCTATCTTGATGTATGTATGTTTTTCGACCTTAGATATTGTTCTGATGGTTGATGATTGTAATGCCGACCTTGATGATCATTCCAAGGTTGATGAATTGTATAAATACTTGTAATGAAGTTGTGAAAAAGGATCCAAGTGTGAAGATGTGAAGATAAGTGTGAAGTGAAAAAGTGGATTAGAGCATAGGATGTTTATTGTGCTTCAATAGAACTAAACTTTGGCATAATGTAGATGATTCTATCTCAGTTCACCTAATTTGGCAGTGAGCCACCCACCGATAGTGAGCCACCCCATTGGTAGTGAGCCTTTCATTTGTAGTGAGCATTTTAGGTAGTGAGCGTCTAATTTTGGTATTGTTATAACATATTATATTGTGAGATAACACTCGCCGTGGTTTTCCCCTATAGGGTTTTCCATGTGAAAATCTGGTGTCTCTTGTGTTGAATGTGTGAATGTGTTTAAGTTTCTATTTTCATGCTTTCATGGTTAAGATACAAATTTAATGTTAATTGGTTGATGTCTTAATGGTTTTGAAGTATTGGTTACAACTAATTTACCCCTCTTCTCAATTGTATTGCACTTTTCAACAATTGGTATCAGAGTGAGGGTTCCTCAGTAAAGAGTCTAACAGCTCAAGGTATATCCAAGATGGTGCACAAAAAGGAGTCACCATAGTTCGATGGAACAAATTATGCTCTATGGAAGGTATGAATGAAAATATATCTCATTTCACTTGGTTATAATGTTTGGAAAATGGTAGAGAAAAAGTATACTATACCTCAAAATGGACTAGCAGATGAAGATGGAGTCAAATAGTATGAGTTTAATGGAAAAGCTAGAGATGCTCTGTTAAGTGCTTTATCCAACACTGATTTGGTGAAAGTTATGGATCTGGAAACTGCTCATGAGATCTGGGAAAATCTAAAAAATTTGTATGAAGGAGATGATTCTATGAAGAGTGCAAAATTGCCAAATCTAAAGGCAAAGTATGAAGGCCTGAAAATGAGTGATGATGAGAACATAACAATCTACATGCAAAAGGTTGATGAAATTGTGAATGGAATCAAAGGTCTTAGAGGAACTATCAATGAAGATGAGGTTGTGTTGAAGATTCTTAGGTATTTGCCTAAATCCTATAGTCACAAGGTGGCAGCAATTGAAGAGGTTATGAATGTGCAAAAGATTTCAAAGGATTAGTTTCTTGGGAAGCTTACAACTTTTGAAATGAGGGAGTTCAGTGATTCTCTACCAAAGATTGAGAATGTTTTCAAAGCCAACACTTGAGAAAGGACTTCAAGAGCTCAAAAATATGCTATGGAATCTAATGTTGACCTAGATGAGGTTGAAGTCAACTTTGTGGATAGAATGCAAAGAGGTTCCGGTAAGTTCAAAGGAAAATTACCATTCAAATTCTTTTCTTGTGGTAGGATAGGTCACTATGCATCCAGATGTCCAGAGAGAATTGAAAGAGGTAAGAAGAAATTTCAAAGTAGACCTAGAATTATCAAGAAATGCTATTATGTTAGAGATCTTGATGATGATGATGTAACAGATGATGAGTCTGATGATAATAGTACTAGTGCAAATGAATGCTTATTTATTGCTATTAAGGAAGACCCTGTGTCTACTAATCCTACTAGCTATGTGAAAGAAGAAAAACTAGTGGAAGAAAGTGCTCTGTCTATCCAAGTTGAGAAGGATAAGGATGAATAGATCATTAATAGTGGATGTTTACGTCACATCACTAGTGAAAAAAGTAAGTTTGTAAGTTTGGAAAAGTATGATGGTGGATTGGCTAGGTTTGGAGATAATGCAGTTGGTAAGATCTATGGAAGAGGATCTATTTCTTTTCATGGCATGCATAATACAGATGATGTTCTCTATGTGAAAGGTCTAAAGAATAATATTTTAAGTGTTGGTCAAATGTGTGATAAAGGGTATGATCTAAGATTCAAGGACAATGCATGCAAGATCATGGAAAGCTCCAGAACAATGATTGCAGCTGGTAAGAAAACTAGAGGTAATATTTATCACTTGAGGGGAACTGATAATTGTTGTTTATTGGATTAGATAAAAGAAAGTTAGTTGTAGCATAGAAGGATGTGTCATATCAATTTTGATAACGTGGTGAAGATAATCTCACAAGTTGTAAGAGATTTACCTAAATTGGCGAAGCCTACCAATACTATTTGCAAGGAATGTCAATTGGGAAAACAAACAAAGACAAGTTTCAAGAGAAAAGAACATTTTTTTGCTAGATTGCTTGAGCCGGTGCATACAGATCTGTGTGATCCTACAAGAATAAGAATTCTGCAAGGAGACATGTACTTTATGTTTCTTATTGATGATTATTCTAGAATGACATGGGTCACTTTTTTAAAAGAGAAAACAAAAGCACTAGACAAGTTCAAAGCTTTCAAGGCAATGGTTGAGAATGAGTTAGAATTAAGGATCAAATTCTTAAGGTCTGATAGAGGAGGTGAGTTTACATCAAATGAATTTAACATTTTCTATGAAGAGCATGGGATAAAGAGACAATTGTTTGCTCCTAGGACTCCTGAGCAAAATGGAGTTGTTGAAAGAAAGAACAGAATAGTTCAAGAGGCAGCTAGGTCTATGATGATGGAAGCTAACCTACCTAAAGTGTATTAGAGAAGAGCTATACACACTGTTGTCTACATTTAAAATAGAGTCCAAATCAAAGGTAATGGTACTAAAACTCTTTATGAATTGTGGTATGGAAGAGTTCCCACAGTGAAATACTTTAAAGTCTTTGGAAGCAAATGTTATATTAGAAGAGATGAAGAGCTGGGCAAGTTTGATGCTAGATGTGATGAAAGAATTTTCCTTGGACACTCTACTAAGAGTAAAGCCTACCAATGCTACAACAAGAGATTGAAGAAAGTGATTGAGAGTGCTAATGTGAAGGTTGATGAAGACAAAGAAATGACATCAGATCTGAGTGGCTATGAATTAGATGAACCTGTTGTTACAGTCAATGAAGAAAGGGTGGAACAAAAGGATAGTCAAGTTGAAGAAGTAAAGGCTCTGGAAAGTGTTGTTAAGACTCCCAGGTATGTAAGGATTAATCATTCTGTAGATCAAATTATTGGTGACAAAAGCAAAGGAGTATTAATAAGGAAAAGAACTACAAAGGACCAGGTGAACTACTGTTTGCTTTCATAGATTGAACCTAAAACTGTAAGTGAAGCCTGCAGTGATGAAAGTTAGGTAAAATCCATGGAAGAAGAGCTGATGTAGATAGAGAAAAATCAAACATAAGAATTGGTTCCTAGACTTGCTGATAAAAATGTGATTGGAACAAAATGGGTTTTCAGAAACAAAATGTTCATGAAAGTGGTGAAGTGGTAAGAAACAAAGCAAGACTAGTATGCAAAGGACATTCTTAGGTTGAGGGCATAGATTTTGAAGAGACTTTTTCTCATGTGGAAAGGATTGAAGCTATAAAAATGTTTTTGGCTTTTGCTGCTCACAAAGATTTCAAGGTGTACTAGATCGATGTGAAGTCTTCCTTCTTGAATGGAGAGCTAGAAGAAGAAGTTTACATTGAACAACCAGAAGCATTCCAGTTATCAGACAAAGGTGACATGGTGTGCAAATTGAAGAATGCCCTGTATGGACTCAAGCAAGCTCTTAGAGCCTGGTATGCAAGGTTGGACAAGTATTTAATGCAATTAGGGTTTAGCAAAGGTACTATAGACAATAATCTCTATTTCAAAATCAATAATGACTAAATTCTGATTGTTGTAGTCTTTGTTGATGATATTATCTTTGGAGGCAATGAAGGTATGTGTAAGAAATTTGCAAAGGAAATGCAAAAGGAATTTGAGATGTCTATGCTTGGTGAAATGAATTTCTTTTTAGGACTGCAAATTACTTAATAAGAAAAATAAATTTTCATTTCTCAGCCCAAGTATGTGAAAGAATTGTCGAAGAAGTTTGGAATGGAGGATTCTAAACTAGTATGTACTACCATGCTAATTGGTTGCAAACTAAGCAAGAATGATGAATCTATTGGCAAGAGACACTATGTGGCTTCATGATTGTTGTCATTGATGGTAACAAAGTCTATCCCACACATCCACAGAGCATAGTATGTCTATACAGGTAGTCAAATTGAAGAGTGTTTTGGTCCGGTGAACAAGAACAAAGCATGTAGCAAGGTCTGACAATCAAGTTTCGATCTTTTAGAGGATGTATCTCAGCAAAGTGCGGACTTGGGAAAATCAAGAGGAGTACCATGACTGCTATATTCCAGAGATTGAGCCTCCGGTGATGAAAGAGTGAAAAGATATGAGCATCTAAGTGTTGGGTTCCTGACAGGCAGAGCAAACTAAGGAAGAACTGGCCGGCAGAACATCAGACTTTAATCCTGATGAGAATTGATGATGGTCAAGTTATTTAAGAGATCATACATGGTTAACTGACTTGATTAATGACTTCTAACTCTATGTCTTGGATACACATCACATTTTAAGCATGGATTCAGCCAACAGATTAATGTTTAGTAAATATCTTGAGTATTTATGTTGCCGACTAGAAAGATGTTGAAATCCTTGGTGCGGATATATATATCAAATGGATTTTGGTATGAAGATGTGAGTGTAGTGATATAGTGTGTGAAAAGGGCAGAAAGAAGTGTAGAAGTAGCAATATAAGTCTGGTATGTGACAGAACAGCAGCACTAAAGAAGAGGAAGTATGAAGTGCAGTAGATCAGTATATTAAGCCTAACTGGAATTGAACCTCAACATATGTGGATGCCTCTCTTCAATTCAAACATCTAGTTACCTTCTATATCCTTATAGACAGTGAGTCTCTTGTAGGTAGTGTGCCTCTTGTGAGCAGTGTGCTTGGGCAGTGAGCCCTAATTGGCAAATGCCATTTTGTACTTCTTATTCTTTTAACAGAGAATACAATCTTGGGTTAGTCACCTCGTAGTTTTTTCCCTTAACAGGGTTTTCCATGTAAAAATCCTTGTGTTATGTGTGTTGATTTCTTTTCTGCTCTCATGATTATGTATGTTTATATGTTTTGATGCTACACTAATTGATAAAGAAGAAAAGAAAGTCAAATATTTAAGATAACTGATTCACCCTCCCTCTCAATTATCTACCTTGTTTCCAACAATTGGTATCAGAGCCAAGTTCCTTCAAACAAAGCCTAATATCTTGAGGAAGATCTAGGAATCTCTATGGATATGTATGGTATGAGGGAATAATTTTAGTCTGCCCTAGATGATCTTGAGCAATCTCACTCTGAAGTCAACAACTTGAGGGAAAGACTCAAACAAGCTGATGATTTCATAAATGAACTAAAAGAAAAACTGAGCATCTCTATGGAAAAGAGAAAGGAACTACTTTAACAATTAGCAAGTCAAAGTGAAGCCAATGACACAAATGAAGATCTGGATGAGAAAAATAAGTTATGTGAGAAGCTATCAAAAGAGGTCATTATGGTAGGACATGAAATGGATTTAGGGGTTACGAAATTCACCCAAGAAATTGAAGAGAAAAGAAAAATTGAAGATAATCTTAAAAAATCTCACAAGGAGAAGTTAGAAGATTGCCACAAAATGGATAGAATAATTAGGCATCTGGAATCTGATCTTGAAGAAGCTAGAGACAATGAAGAACAACTTGAGAATCAAATAGACACTCTTAAAAGGGATCTTCAAACAGCAAATGAATACAAAGAGAAATTCAAGATAAGCTCTGCTCAACTTGAAGTTCTTCTTGAAAGCCAAAAGAGGGTAGATGACAAGCATGGCTTGGGGTATGAAAAAGGTGAAAGCTCTGGATCTAAGCAGAAGAAATCAAGATTAGGAAATCTAAGGAACAGGCCTAAAAGACCTCTGGTAAGGAAGCCAAATGCTCAAAGATATCCATCCTTCAATAGTTACTGCTACAATTGCAACAACTTTGGTCATAAAACAACTCAATGCAGAAAAAGAATAAATCAGACTAATTCATCCTTCTCCAGACAATGCTTCAACTACAAAAGGCATGGTCACAAATCTCATGAATGTAGAAATATGCAAATAAACAATTCATTCAATGGTAGATTCTGTGCATGCAATAGAATGGGACATATGGCTAATCAATGCAGATCAAAAGGATATCAGCCAAATATGCAAAGAAATATTATTTGCTACAACTACAATAGATCCGGTCATATTGCCAAATTCTGTAGAAGTAAGAATCAAGATAAAAAGGGTCCGATGCATCATAACCAAAATCAAGACAAAGGAAAAGGAAAAGTGAATGCAGATGAAGTTCAAAGGGAGATGAACAATATTTGGGTGAAGAAAAGTACACTGGATCCGCACCAGAATTTGGTGCTAATATTCCTTCTGGAAACTAAATAGATGAGCTCTGGCTCAGGGGGAGTCACAAAGGAAAATAAATTCCCCCAGCCAGTCAATCAGTGCCTGAAATTGGCACATGAAAAGTTGTAGATTAAAGGGTTCTTAGAGAAATATCCAAATAACCCTCGGTAAAAATATGAAAGATCCACAAAGAGTTTTGAAAAGGTTAATCATCCAAGATTGATCTGGTTTGACAGCCATTCGGTAAAAGCAGGATTTTCACAGTTAGATCCAGTATGATTCAAAATTGAAATATTTTGATCTGCGGATAAATGGAATGATTGGAGAAAGGGAGGTACATTGTCAATTATCACCAAGAATAATTCTAAGTGCATCTCAGTGATTCGGAAGGATCTCTCTCAAAACAAGGTCAGAACAAGGGAACCAGAATGACTTAAGGTGTGCATTTATTGCAATATGAAATTACGGTTTGCATAGAAATATAAGGGTTATTTTATTCATCATTTGCACATTTGCATTCGAGAAGAAGAAATAAAGAGCTCTGCAAACAAGATTGCTTCAACCCTCTCAAAGATCAGCTGCAGAATCTGATTCAACCAGTGATCTTTTCCAGCTCATATCGCGAACCCTAGAAGCATAAAAAGGTATTTCCATTCTTGAATATCTCTCTCTAAATCTTTTGCAAGATGGCTACTCCAAATGTTGTTAAGATCACTAATAGGCCGTGTCCTAAGTTCAAGAAACATCCTTACAAATCCCTAGAAGTTGATCCCTTAGGTGCCTTCTCTAGCATTTTGCATGGGGTTATGCATGTAGAAGATGTTAGGGTATACATCCATGCAAATATTGAGGAATTTGGAGAATCAAGGCTAATGGATATCTACCATAAACAACTAATAGACAAAACCTTTGAACTCAAACCTCAATACAAGGCCATCTAGGATAAGCATTTTGGACATTGCATCTATTTCCCTATTTCATAGAAGATGAATGGGTCTGGTATATTCTTGGTAGAATACATGACAACTTCATGTGGTTGATGAGGCCATTCAAGATAACAAATGATGCCATTAGGGTAGTAACCAGATTACACTCATCTGGTGGGTTGCCTGCTCTCAAATTTGTCAAGAATCAGATAGTGAGTGAGGCTACCGGATCAAAGTTTAACAAGAGAGAAAAGACAATAGAAGATATCACAGATCTGAATATCAAATTTGCCTCTATGATAATTGGCTGCAAAATATATCATTCTAGTAGGGAAAACTCTGTATCTGAAACTACAATTTATACTGCATATCAGATGCTAAGGGAAAATGTAGACTATGATCTATGCAAACTTCTTCTGATCCAACTATTAGAAAACTTGCAAAAGATCAAGAAGGACAGGAAGAACTCATTCAAGTATGGTGGCCTAATATTATGTCTCTTCTTTTACTATATGAATGAGCTACCTGGATCCATTGGTTGGGTATGGTAAAATGACAGACCGGTTGCCATACAAATCAAAGATTATATGTATGGGCTTGGTGATGCCAAGGCTCAAAGTACAGCACTCTGGGGATACCTCAAAAACTTCCAAAGTATGATGCAGGCCAAAGAAAGAATTCTCCAATCCATAGTCAAAAAATACAAGGATACAGTGTGTTTCATGGTAGACACTAATCAATGCCTAATGGAGGTAGTGGAGCCAAGAACAGTCTGGATTATGCCAATGGGTTATGAGGTGGATGAGAAAATCCTAGAGATGCATGTCCAACACCTATTAAGTCAGCCTAAGGACCCTGAGGTAGAAAGGTTTGGAACCTTTCAAGAATTAAGTGTGAAAATACATGTTGAATTGAGACAACCAGAGATCAAAAGAAAGGTGAGAAGGGAAGTAGAGAAAGTTGCCAAAAGATATGGCATATCAAAGGAGGCAGTTGATACAAATAGAGAGAAAATTGAAAGAGAAGAGAAAGAGAAAAAAGAAGCAGAAAAGGAAAGTGTTTCGGTACAAGCCTCCTCCCGAACTAGATCCTCCAAGAGCTCTGCACCTACCACCTCTAAGAGCCCAAAAGCCTCAAAACTGGAAGCCAAGACATCCAGAAAGGGAGAGAAGAGAACAAAGACAAAGGCCACAAGTTCATACATAAGTCAAAAGGATGATGAAGAGATAGAGACTAATGAGGAGGTCAAGAAAATGAAGAAGAAAAGGAAAACATCCATGGAATCCTCTGCTAGAAAAAATAAAGAAGAAGAGGCAGAAGAATTTGTTGAGAGACCTACTCTCTCTATTGATGATGTCATCAAGGTAGTCACTATGGATGGAAATCTGCAACTGATGATAGAATTTTATGATGAGTATAGTGATACTGACAAGAAAATCCTAGAAGATGCTACAATCGGGTATCTAAACACTTATAATAAAGCATTTATTGAAATCATCTCTCTAATTCCCAAAAGTCTAGAGAAGGAACTTGAGATGAGAAAGGAGAACGCTAAGGCAAAGGACCTAGAGATTCGAAAACATATTGCAATTCAACTCTATCCTTCCATTACTTCAAAACAAATGACCATGATCTTTAAGGACTGTAAGGATGAGTTCCAAAGCAATGCCAAAATGAACAAACTTATGCTTGGAGAGATGGATCAGGTAGCAAAAGAAACAGAAGACATCCTTTGGAATGCCTACAAGAGATTCAATCTTCCTGTTATAGAGGACATAGATGATGAACCTTCTGCCATGGATGACGAAGGACTAAGTACATTAAAAGAAGAATATACTAAGAAAAATGCAAAAGAGCCAAAGGAGACAGGTGAGGAGAGGAATAAGGACTTGGAATCCTCTATTCTGGAAGAGGAAGTCCATGAAGAAGTTAACATCTCTCTTTTGGATCCCCCAGCAAAATCTAGAACTAAAGGAGAAGGAAGAAAAGAGGAGAAATTGAGTCAAGTAGAGGAGGAAAAAGGAAGAGAAGAAGAACAAACAGAGAAGATCTTTGATGACAGCTCTGAAGTTGTAAAAGGAAAGAAGTCTCCGGTAAGAGACACTGTAGAAGCAGTGAAGAATTTCCTAACCAAGGAAATGATGGAGATAGATGAACCAGAACTGTTCCAAGTACCACTCAATTTTGATTCTCTCTCTGATCCAGACAATGAAGATTGCATCCTTTGCCCAAGCCAAAGCAAAAGAGAAGCTTCTGAAATCTCACATGGAAGATTGTGAGCTGATAGAAATTACATTAGGAATGTTGGAGAAGATCATGCCATCCTTCCAAAAGGATCCTTTGGTCTCTCCATCCAGTAACCTTAAATCTTTGATAAACTCTGTCAACACTCATTTTGATTCCTTAGAGAAATCGGCAAAAGAAAAGGTCCAGAAAGAATTTCTGGGAAAGAGATTATCTGAAGTATAGGGACTCATAGCAAATGATAGGAGAAATCTAGATGTTGGGATAAAGAGCCTAGAAAATGCTCTTAAAGATGACAGAAAAATATACAAATTTTGTCTATCTTGGTCCACAATGACGGAAGACATTGCCAAGAAGGTGGAAGAACAAGAGAGTAAACTGTCAAGTTTATCTTAGAATTTTAATCCTCTCACCTCATCCATAATGAATCAAGAGTGTCAGACTATTGCCACTATAAATGAAATAAAGAGGCTTGAAAAGGAGAAGAAGAATAGAATAAGCAGGCTGAGTGAACTAAGAGGGATAATTATCCCTAAGTTAGAGGGAATGCATGAGGCCCTAACTGATGCTCAGACTACAGCTCGGACCAGTGATCCGGTAGACTTAAGAAGAGCATAAGCTTTTGCATTCTTGTTGAGTGGTCACATTTTAATTTTGTACAGGATGAAGCAGAGTTGGGCAATAGAAGTTGTACAATTGAAGACCACCTTTGCAGATATACTTAAGTATATGTAAGTATAACATGTATATATATTTATGCACTTATGTATAGGTTGATTTTTGCAAATTTTGGTGTGCGGATTCCACCCTTTGCCATTGATTTCAAAGGGGGAGTGAGATGTAGTGAAAAATGAGGAATCCAGCAAAGGCGGAGCTCTGATAAAATGTACATAAGATAGAGCATTAGCCAAGGGGGAGTTTGCTATGACACTTAGTCATTTTTCACTAAGTGCTGCCATCAATGCCAAAGGGGGAGATTGTTGGCAAGAGACACTGTGTGGCTTCATGATTATTGTCATTGATGGCAACAAAGTCTATCCCACACATCCGTAGAGCATAGTATGTCTATACCGGAAGTCAGATTGAAGACTATTTTGGTCTGGTGAACAAGAACAGAGCATGCAGAAAGGTCTGACAATTAGGTCCAGATCTCTCAGAGGATGTATCTCAGCAAAGTGTAGACTTGGAAAAATCAAGAGGAGTGTACCATGACTACTATATTCCAGAGATTGAGCCTCCGATGATGAAAGAGTGAAAAGATATGAGCATCTAAGTGTTGGGTTCCTAACAAGCAGAGCAAACTGAGGAAGAACTGACCGGTAGAACATCAGACTTTAATCCGGATGAGAAATTGATGATGGCCAAGTTATTTAAGAGATCATACATGGTTGACCGACTTGATTGATGACTTCTAACTCTATGTCTTGGATACACATCACATTTTAAGCATGGATTTAGCTGACAGATCAGTGTTTAGTAAATATCTTGAGTATTCCGGTTACTGACTACAAAGATGTTGAAATCCTTGGTGCGGATATATATACCAGATGGATTTCAGTATGAAGGTGTGAGTGTAGTGATATAGTGTGCAAAAAGGGAAGAAAGAAGTGTAGAAACAGCAATACAAGTCTGGTATGTAACAGAACAACAACACTAAAGAAGAGGAAGTATGAAGTGCAGTAGATCAGTATATTGAGCCTAACTAGAACTGAACCTCAACATATGTGGATGCCTCTCTTCAATTCAAACATCTGGTTAACTTCTATATCCTTGTAGACAGTGAGTCTCTTATAGGTAGTGTGCCTCTTGTGAGCAAGGTGCTTAGACAATGAGCCCTAATTGGCAAGTGCCATTTTGTACTTCTTATTATTTTAATAGAGAATACAATCTTGGGTTAGTCACCCCATGGTTTTTTCCCTTAACAAGGTTTTCCACGTAAAAATCCTTGTGTTATGTGTGTTGATTTCTTTTTTGCTCTCATGATTATGTATGTTTATATGTTTTGATGTTGCACTAATTGATAAAGAAAAAAAGAAAGTCAAATATTTAAGATAACTGATTCACCCCCCCTCTCAGTTATCTACCTTGTTTCCAACAGAATCACTTAAGACTGATCAGAAAAAGTATAGGTCTATGATTGGAGGATTACTCTATCTAACCCATACCAGACCAGACATAATGCATGCAGTCTGTCTTGTGGCAAGATTTCAAAAAGATCCTAAAGAGTCACATGTAATGGCAGTCAAAAGGATCATGAGTTATTTAAAAGGCACTTCAGATTATGGATTGTGGTATCCCAAAGATACTGATTTCACTCTTAGTGCTTATACATATGTAGATTGGCCTGGAGATGCTGATGACAGAAAGAGTACAAGTGGATGTGCTTTCCTCTTAGGTAACAGATTGGTTTCATGGTTGAGCAAGAAGAAAGAATCAATTTCTTTGTCTGCTGCAGAAGCATAATATATTGTTGTAGCATGTTGTTGTACTCAAGTTCTTTGGATGAAGCAAACATTGAAGCACATAGGAGTTTTGAATGAAGAACCAATCTCAATCTTTTGTGACAATACAAGTGCTATAAACATTTCAAAGAATCTAGTGATGCACTCAAGGGAAAAGCATATATCAATAAGGTATCACTTTCCAAGAGAAAAGGTAATAGAGAATGAAGTAAAGATGGAGTATGTGTCTACAAAGGACCAGATTGTAGATATTTTCACTAAGCCTCTGCCTAAGGATAATTTTGAGTATCTTAGGGAGAATTTAGGGGTTATTACCCCTCCTACTCTTAACTAAGATGCATAGGAAATACATCAATTCAATTGTGTTCAAAATCTCATTCTTTTGATCTAGATTGATGTTTTGAAGGCTACTCCTCAACAGGAGTAGGTGGAAGTTTCTGATCAAGAGTAGTAAGTGTTGTAGTGTTGATGACAGGGGGAGTTGTGTAGGAAAAAAAAAGAAAAGGTTTGGCACCCTTTGTGATTGATATCAAAGGGGAAGAGAAGTTCATGTGAAAAACCTAAGGAAGAACATTGCAAAGAGAGAAAGAACCAAGTGAGGGGGAGCAAAGAAGCAAAGAAAGATTATGTCTTGATGGTTTTTCACATCATGTGTTGCCATCAATGACATAGGGGGAGATTGTTACAAGTATGAGCAGTAAGTGTTTCCACTGATGTCAACACCTAAGAAAGTCATTTGAATAAGTCTGAACAAGTATTTGAGAAATTAGAACAAAGTGCAGAAGTGCTTTATCTACTAGAGTAGTGCAGTGTTATGCTCTGCATATCTTGTAGATCAAATATATTTTCCTGCGGATTAGAAGTGTTTAGGGTAAAATTGGATTTTCTTAATCTCTTATTGTTTAGATGTTTGAATCCTCCTTTCACCCTAACATTGAAGGATCTAGGGTTGAGTGGCAAGCACTATCATACCCTAGGTCACTTACAAATGAAGGGAAGCTTGGATTAGGGAATTAATTATCAATTTGTCTTTCTCTTATGTCCAATTAACCACTAAACCCTAATTATGTAAATATAGCAACAAATTGACGAAAGACAAAAAAAGCTCTTACAAATGGAAGTAAAATAACAAATCATAGAATACCTATTTTTGGGGTTCTAAGGTGGAATAGTTGGGGACACTAGTGTGGGTGGCCAAGTCCAAGGTACCTACCTTTTTAGGGAATTTGGACCTCCTTCTGACACTAATTAGCCTTGTAACTTCTGTTTTCTGAAATCTATCTGTGGATGACATTTTTGCAGGCACCCTAGTCCTGGAAGTGCTCCTTTATCTAACTTTTCTTCAGATCTCGAATCCTTGATGCTTTCCACTCCTTCCTACATCTCCACTTTTTCCAAATGCGACACTTGTAACCTACAATCACAAGACTTGGTTCAGGGGTTGTGGTGTTTAGAGGCTTGCCTCAGCCAAGCCGTGGAGGACACTTAAGTCTCTGGACACCATTGTCAGACAAAGAGTGTGTGTCCTTGTGAGGCAGAGGCAAAAACTAAAGGAATCAATGATAAAAACACAATATTATGCCATGAGGAGATTTATTCTCAAATCTACAAATATCAACACACAAAACATACAAGTCTGCTCTTGCAACACAATAGAAGCCTTGAATCACCTTGAGAATACCTAGAGTTCACAATGATCATCTAATTGAAATCTAGTTTACAAATGAATGCCTAAGCATGCTTATATATGCAACTACAAGCATTCCCGCCAAGATATTTGAAATTCAAACTTACCGTGTCGGCAAAGGGACCCAATAACGGTCACTAACCGACACCCAAAAATTGGGGCTGCCCTAAAATAGGGCAGGACTAGGGTGCAAGCGCCCAAGTCCTCCCCCCCTATTTTAGGTAGGATACACCTCAAGGGATCCACCTAGGTCCCATTTTACATGAAACCCAGGTCTCATTCCATTGGGATGCCAAAATATGAACTTCAATGTCCTAAATGAACTCTAAAGACCCAGGATGCTAAACCTTATGACAAAAAAGCCCCCAAGGGGACATTTTTTGATTTTACAAGAAGTAATGTTAAGGGATGTCTATAGATGCTATGTTTCAAGATTGAGCCTATGGTGTGAATATTTGAGCGAGTTCTGTTCACCAGAGTAAAAATTGTTTTTCTGTGTATTTAATGGTGACAAGGAGAATGTATTCTGCTCCGCATTTCTCTGCATTTAAGTTTCACAATCTATGGTTCTAGAATTAAGTTTGTGATGATGTTATGTGCCTTTGGTTCAAATGGTTCATGATTTGGTGCTCCACAAGTGATCTTTCCTTTATGACAGTGGCTGACAGTAATGTTCAAGTGCTCCGGTTTGAAGAATCTTATGGAGAAAGTGGTTAGAGGTTGTGCAGATGTTCTTGTTGATTGTAATGTGCTTGTGGGAGTCTCTAGATCATGTTACTACATTTTGATTGGTCTGTAAAGTATAATCCAGATCGTGCATGAAGCGTGTTCCTGAAAGTTTTAGTGTTAACTCCAGTCCTGGCCGACTTGGTTGTTTTCACTACCGTGGTTGTGCTTCAAAGTTGTAAAGTGTCTTGATTCGTGGAAGAATGCAATTGAGTTTCAGTTAAGGATTGGCGTGATCCGCGTTCATTATTTTCTCTCTCAAATTTGCTTAGGTCTAGACCTATCTTGATGTATGTATGTCTCTGACCTTGGATATTGTTCCAATGGTTGATGAGTAATGTAATGCCGACCTTGATGGTCATTCCAAGGTTGATGAATTGTATAAATACTTGTAATGAAGTTGTGAAAAAGGATCCAAGTACGAAGGTGTGAAGATAAGTGTGAAGTGAAAAAATAGAGCAGAGCAAAGGATGTTTATTATGCTTCAATAGAACTAAACTTTGGCATAATGTCGATGTTGCTATCTTAGTTCACCAAAACTGGCAGTGAGCCACCCACCGACAGTGAGCCACCCCATTGGCAGTGAGCCTCTTCATTTGTAGTAAGCATTTTGGGTAGTGAGCCTCCAATTTTTGGTATTGTTATAACATATTATATTGTGAGCTAATACTCAACATGGTTTTTCCCCTATGGGGTTTTCCACGTAAAAATTTGGTGTCTCTTTTGTCTCCCGTGTGAATGTGTTTAAGTTTTTGTTTTCATGCTTTCATGGTTAAGAAACAAATTTAGTGTTAATTGGTTGATGTCTTAATGTTTTTGAAGTATTTTGGGACTACCCCAAAATAGGGTAGGACTAGGGCACAGGCACCCAAGTCCTCCCCCCTATTTTGGGTAGGGGTTATCTCAAGTAGTCCCCCTAGGTTCTATTTGTCTCAAGTATTAGAGGAGGTATTTGAATAATCCACAACCTTGTTCATTTTTTCCTCCTTATCCTTGAAACTTAGGGCAGGGCTTCTAGGGCTAGGGTTCATTTATGTTGAATATAATTGGTCCCTCTGATTTAATTAAATGATTCATATTGAGATAATTTCAATTGTTTTAATATGTAAATATACAAGTTTCACTTCAACTATTTTAAGTATTTGTATGTTTTAAAGAAACAATAATAAACTTGGTAATTGTATGATTATTGTAATATGGAAATATAGAAAAATGTTTCATGAAAATTCTTCTTTGGAATCCATGCAGTAGCATTCTTGTCTTCAAACACTAGTTTTTGCAATATTGGTTTTTTATCATTTTGGTGGATTGAATTATATATGTTTAGCTTGATCTTTTACCATCTTTTGTTCTTTCTATTCCTCTTTTGTTTCTAATTGTTTTTTATGCACCTCATGAAGATCTTTTTCACTCTCATATGGAGGTTCTTTGGGAGTGGGGATGTAAGTATCCAAAGTGAAATGGCTCAATTCTGAAAGAGGTTTATATGAATCTCATGTAGTTTTTACAACTCTACCTTCACAGAAAAAAATTACACATTGAAGCACAATTGAGGTACATCTCCCAATTAATAATTGAGGAGCTCGAAAAAAAAACCTTCAAAATCACACATTTGAGTTGTGGGATTTTGAAGGTACCACAAATTGCTATAATGGCCTATGAAACTTTGGGAACCAGTGGCATTATAGTTGGAAATGGAATTGTTGGGTTGCTTGTCATAAACAGGAAGTCTTAAACAACACAATTTCATTGAGTTACTGTTATGCCCTCTTTCTTTCTATCTATTATAGGCTTCTTGCCATGGGGGGAGATAGGGTCCGCACAGAGCCAAGGTCTTGTGAGGAAGTGAGGAAAGATAACACAGTCTGGTATATCTATAGAAAGGAGGCATTGTATCATTCTTAGAGTGCCTAAATGGTCATGATGAAAACCTCTCAATTTAGTTAGTTGATTCTTGGAATTGGAGACATGTCCAATTGGGATGAGTGGGTTTTGAAGTCAATGAAGAGATTATCATCCAAGTTACTAGTATGAATTGCAAGGGGGAAAAAGTGAGAAGATAGAGTAAGCACCTGGACACTGAGAGCATGACCATTTTCTTTAAAGAGGGTGAAAAACCTGTTAAATACCAAAATGGGTTTGAGCATGAAAATCTTCTGAGGTGATGGTATAAGGTATGTTGGGATTTGACAATGTATTTTACCCTTAAAGTTTTTTTTAAGTGTTATTTCCATTACCATTTTGCTTTTATGAATCACTTTGTCATAAAATTTTGTTGAGCTTCCCTTTCTTCTTACTCTCCTCTCTTGAGAATTCTAATAGGGAAGCTAAAGATTTTCACTCTAAAAACCCTAATGATGCAATTGGGATACCTACTCAACCCTATCAACCTATCCCAATCACTATCTTTCACAAAACACAAGAGTTTTAGGCACTTCATTAAAAGGCCTTAGGCCTTGTAGCCCTGTTTTAGGGTTTGGTAGAGGTTTTCTTTCACAAGGGGCATCATCTTGATAAGTTATGGGCAGTTTGGAATACCCATTATCCTTGTTGTCAAGATATCAAAAATAGGTCATGGGGTATTTTGGACAGAAGACTCCAAAAATAGGACTGTACAGTTTTGGCATAGACCTAATTAGGCCTCCTTTGCAAGACAACCACCCTACCAATGGAAACCCACTACACTAAACCACTTGGGGACCCTAGAATGTATGGAAAATGAATCAATTTTACAGGTTTGGCTTCTACATCAATAGCTAAGTCATTATTTTAAGGACTGCAACCTTGAATTGCATAATACATGGATTTATTAGGCACCACAGTGACAAACTCTTATCACAACTCCACTTCTTGCCAAAATAATGATCAAAACACTTAAACCTATCCTACACCATTCCATTCCACTGAGTAGGAGGAGACTAGGTTGGTGGAATGGCTCTACATTACTTCATTTCAACGTGTAAACCCTAGTTCAGGGTTTAGGACAGTTTTTGGAAAAATAAGAATATCTACCTTAAAATTCAATGATAGAGACTCAAATCAGATGCAAATGATAGTTAACACTCTCCACTAATAAATTCAATGATATTTAGTTCATGACAATGCCATACGTTGACAGGGTACGGTCTGTAGCGCGTGGGAACAGGAAAAATATGCAGAAAATAGAATTTATTGATAGAAATCTCTTCACAAGACATTCATCATCCCTTCTCCTCAGACGTTAGAGGCATTTTATACATGTTTTCATCAGTTCCAAGTAGTTGGCATCGATTTCCAACTAAAAAATCAACTCTCCATGTGTGCTACAACCTCCCAACATGACATTTTCTAAGTGGCTAAGCAACTTGCCACCTTAGCCTTACAGTGGTTCACATTATTGGACTAGACAAACTAAAAACTTGTGCCTTGGTCATGATTTGACCTTATTACATTGCTTTGGTAACAACATTCATCATATTCTATTCCTAGACCACCCTAGGAGCTTATGGGACTAAACAATACATCAAAAACAAGACATTATCAATGGTGCTCTACACCATACACCTAGGGGTGAAAAAAAAATTCAATCTCCTGATGGAATGAGGTCTGCAACAGTGACCCCATGTTGTGCAATATCTGCCTCAGACATACAAGTTGCATCTTCAATAGGTAGTCCAACCCATTTGACCAAGTATTATTTGTATACTTTTCTCCTTGTCCTCTTGACCTCCTTGGTGTCCAAGATAGCTTCCAACTATAGTGGCTGTTTGGGTGGTAGATCCCTGACCCATTCCTCATCATCAACATCAAGTACATCTGCTCCTTTATCTGTACAAATAGATCCCTTGATAGGATAGAGGATAGATACATTGAAAGTAGGTGATATGGCAACTCCTTGTGGGAGTTCAATTTCATAAGCATTGTTCCCATATTTGTGGATCACTCTTCAGGGTCCTGTTTTCTTCATCATTAGTTTTGTATATTTCCCCTTGGGTAATCTCTCCTTCTTCAAGTGTACCAACAAAAGATCACCTACTTGGAATTGCACATCCTTTCTCTTCATGTCTACCTTCTTCGTATATCTGTCCACAGTCTTTTCAAGTGTCTCCCTAACCTATTGATGGATATCAAGTATGGCTACTGCAAAATCCTCTCCTTGTGCACTTCTTTTACTCATCCCACTAAAGTCTCTCATCTCATAAACTCCTCTAGGGTGCATCCCATAAACAACCTCAAAAGGACTTTTGCCAATACTTTTGTTAACTGAGTCATTGTATGCATATTCTGCTTGAGATAGGATCAAGTCCCAAGCTTGATTGTGTTCCTTAGTTAGACATCTTAATAGGTTTCCCAAGGAGCTATTGACAAGCTCAATCTGCCCATCTATCTAAGGGTGATAGGCAAAACTGTAGGTTAGATTGGTGCCTAGTTTTCTCCATAGTGTTCTTCAAAAATGTCCAATAAACTTAGCATCTCTGTCAGACACAATAGACAGTGGCAGTCCATGGATTCTAACAATCTCCTTAAAGAACAAATTTGCAATATGGGTTCCATCATTAGTAGTTTTACATGTAATGAAGTGTGCCATCTTGCTAAACCTGTCTGCTACCACATATATACTGTCATATCCCCTTGCAGTCCTAGGCAGACCTAAGACAAAGTCCATACTTATTGCTTCCCATGGTTTGTTTGGTACAGGCAGGGGTTGGTACAAACCTACATTTGAACTTGTCCCTTTGGCTCTTTGACAAATGACACATTACTCCACAAACTTTTTGACATCCAAATGCATCTTGGGCCAATAATAAAATCTCTTCACCTAATCTAAAGTTTTGTCACAACCAAAATGTCCCCCTAGGCCTCCACTATGCTTCTCTCTCACTAAATTCTCCCTCATGGAACACCTTGGTACACATAATTGGGCTTCCTTGAACAAAATACTATCTTGTAAAACATACTCAGCATATTCTCCATGAAATGAATTAGAAAACTAATTACATATCTCAAAAGCATCCTTGAAGTCAACATCCTCTTTGTACATACCTTTTAGGGAATCAATCTCCACAATTTGAAGTTGTACTTCTTGTACCATCAGCACCCTCCTGCTAAGTGCATCAGCAACTTTATTATCTTGACCCTTCTTGTGCTTTATTGTAAATGTGTAGGCCTGCAACTGCTCCACCCACTTCATGTGCCCATGGTTTGACTTGTCTTGACTATTCAAATAACTCAATGCATGGTTATCTATGTGGACAATGAATTCTTTGGGTAGAAGATAATGCCTCCACTTCTTGAGAGCCTGCACCATGGCATATAGTTCAAGGTCATAAGATGAGTATCTTCTCTTGGCCTCATTAAGTTTTTCACTAAAAAATGCCATTGGCCTACCTTCTTGGCTTAATACTACACCAATTGCTTGATTGTTGGCATCACATTCAATAATTGTGTATATGGAAAAATGGATTAAATCAAAACTAAATAAAACCAAAGAACCCAATAACATAAAGGAAACAAATCTAAGTAAAAGCCATAAATCACAAATCAAAGACAAATGAAAGCTCTTACCAAAACCTGTATTGTTCCCTTTTGGAGATATGTGGATTGCTCAATGTAGTTGCAAAGCCATGGCTGCAACAAGCAAGTATGTGCTCAAGAGATCAATGTCAAAAGATCGTTATAGTGCTCAATCGATGCGTTGTGTATGCTCAAAGCGTTGTTAAGTATGCCTGAGAATATGATCGAAGAGAGAGGGTAAATGAAGGAGATGAGGGGGGTTTATATAGATTTCAAGGAAAATCGATCAACGGTCCAGATAATTCAGAAGAATCAATGGAGGAGATCAGTTGAGGAATGTGCAACGAATGAGAAGAAGACATGTGTCTTGCTTTCTTTTGCATGAGAGGAGTTTATCAAGAATAGAAGAATGAGTTAACTAAAGAAATAAATCAATTAAAAGAATAAAGCAATCAGTTAAGTGATTTAAAACAAGAAGAAGGGATTTGCATGAGAAAAGAAGATATTTTGCTTTATTAAATATAGAAATATTTAATTGATGAGCAAGAAAGCTTGATTTACTTTAGAGATAACTCAAATTAGAAGAAAAAGCAATTTAAATAAATAATTGATTTATTTAAATTTAGAGAAGATATTTTTGGAAGAAGTAATTAAATAATTAGAATTATTTAATTTAGAAGATTTAAAAGCAAATTAAATAAATAAATTTATTTAATTGTTGTGAATGATTTTGGAAGAACAGAAGATTATAAATAAAACATTTGATTTTATTTATTTTTAGAGGATTGAGATAATTTAAATAAATTTGATTTGATTTATTTAAATTTAGAAGAACAATTGATTTAATTAAATAATGTAAATTACTTAATTGTAGATAAGATAGAATTGTGATGAATTAATTAAATAATGGGATATATTTAATTAATGTGGATGTGAATTTTGGAAGGTGACAATGATTTAATTAAATAATTAAAAATTATTTAATTGTGGAAGAATATAGAGGAATTTGATTTAATTAATTAAATAATGAGGATTTATTTAATTAATGTCGCAATTTTGTGATTTAGAAGAATTTGATGATAATTAATTAAATAATTAGATTATTTAATTAACGTTTGCAATGCAGGTGATTAGACATATTATGAAATGCAAGTAGCATGACAAGTTGGTCATTTTAGGGTGTCTACATTTTGCCCCTCTTTGATGCAATACAGCATGTAACGTTGTGTCAAAGAAAATGATTGTTGAAGATGTAATACAATTTTTTTGATGCCCTAGTGTAGGTAGTTGCCCCAACATATGCCCCCTCGAGCGGGAAGACGGGGAAGCGGTAGAAGAACTGTGTTGATGCTCGACTAGAAGATTTGTTGCAGATAGGCGAGGTTGAATAGAAGAAAGTGGAGATAGAAAAGAACATAAGAGAAAGACTGTTGATTGATCTTTGCTGGAAAACTATATAAGGCCATGGAAAAATGGATGGTGTAAATGGATGAGCTTGTTGCAATAGTTTCACATTTGTTTATAAAGAGCAATCCTTATTTTTGATATAGCACGTGGATAGTTTGCCACCAAGGTATAAAAGACCAAGGTGCTGTAATATCCGAGTGCGTGTACGTTGACTCTGCAAGCAAGCGGTTTGAACTTAGATCTTTTTAGACAAAATATAACCTTGTTGGAACATGTGAATAAGCCATAGTCTTGAACATAAAATAAACTTCTATACATGTGAATGCAAGAAGAATTATTAATATGTAAGATGCTAGGACGTAACACACACAAGATAAATAGAATGCTAAGAAAGATGCTAGAGATCATTCCTCAAACACGGCACACAGAAAGCAATGACTATGCCCCCAATCTATACTGCATCGCAACATACCAAGATTATAGATAAATCAAGGTAGTCTTGAATAGGTATTGGAAAAGGAACAAAAGATAAACCATAACACAAATTGACTGACTTACAAAGTAAACATACAGCCAACATATGCTCTTGCCAAAGAGGTTGCTCAGGCTAGATTGGATAGGAAAGATAACAGCCTTATCGTAGGAACTCTGTGTCTGTTAAAGGGTGCTATCTACCTAAAAAGACAATATCTCGCTGCGGGAAATGCCACATGTCGCAGGAGACGCGTGTGTTGGTCTCGACAATGGAACACTTCGTAGAAGACAAGCTTGTGGATCTAGGGCGTGGTTAAGTGGTACTTAGCTGATGTTGGCAATCGGTATGCAGGACAGTAGATGACTCTGGAGGTAGGCCTCTTTGCTTCAAGTTTGTTAAGGACTTTTGCTTTGAAAGGATGTGCTAGCTGGTTGCTTGAGTTAGTCAAGTCGAGGCGAATGGATTTTGACAAACGGAAGACTAGAAGGATGAAGTGCTAATGGATTGAAACGGGTGGAGAATGATGGATCATGTGTGCCTGAGTACTGGAAACATCCTTCATATTCCAGACTACCTACATACCCTGTATCCACGGGATCAAGGCACACTTACGATGGAAGATGAACGTGATAAATATGTAGTTCTGGATAGAGTGATGAACGGGTCAAGGTGAAAGGAGGGGATCTTATGTACCTGAGTACTGGATACTTCCTTCGTATTCCAGACTGCCTACATACCCATATCCATGGGATCAAGGTACCTTAAGATTGAGAAGAGATGATATGTAGTTCTGGTTAGTGTGATGATGTGGGAAGAGAGCGGAGAAGAGGTGATCTTATGTACCTGAGTACTGGATACTTCCTTCGTAATCCAGACTGCCTACATACCCATATCCATGGGATCAAGGTACCTTAAGATTGAAAAGATGATATGTAGTTCTGGTTATTGTGATGATGTAGAACAAGTGTTGAGAAGATAACAGCCTTATCGTAGGAGCGAAGTGTCCATTAAAGGGTGTTACCTATGGAAATGAGACAAGATTGAAGTATGCGCTGCGAACCACGAACAAGGAACCAATCCTAGACTGAAGCTAAGGAAAGAGTTGCCCCCATTCTGGTAGAGGAAACTGTAGGGGTGACCGCCGAAGAAGACACCGAAAGACTTGACCTAGGACAAGACAGTGTTAACTGTAGACACAGATCAAGACGCGGGATGACGATGAGGGACACTGACAAATTTCCAAGCTATACTAGGTAGGGAGATGGAAATGCAAACAAAGTCAATGGTTTTATTATGGATGGATGGATGAAGCAGGTTGCGAACTAGACAAGGAGTGGACAGGACTCGATAGACGATGGATGCTGACTCTACGCATAGCGCCTGTTTGCCAGGTTTTCACTATGGTACTTATCCAAGGCACCTGTTTGCCAGGTTTTCACCAGAGGATGGATTTTTTTGTATTTTTGTATTTTTGATTTTTTGATTTTTTTGATGTTTTTTTGCTTTTTTGTGGGAATGCTCTGAGGATCAGGCATAGAACTTCTTGAGATGGACACTGTTAAGTGGCTCATCTAGAGGAATGCCATCAGGTGTAGCTAAAGTATAAGCTCCCGATCCATATGCTGTTGTAACAATGAAGGGACCTAACCAGTTAGGCTCAAACTTACCCTTCTTATCTCGATCTGCTTGATTTCTCTGATTCTCCTTAAGTACAAGATCACCAACTTGAAACCGTCTTTCTTTGATCTTTTTGTTGTAATTACGCCGGAGGCGGTTTTGATAGACATGGAGATGATTAAGTGCGGCAAGACGCCTCTCATCTAGTAGTTCAAGCTCAGCTAATCTGGAAGTGCGATACTCGTCTCCGCCGATCAGGTCCTGCATGGATACTCTGAGTGATGGGATCTCGACCTCTATAGGTAGGATGGCTTCAGAGCCAAAGACCAAGGCATATGGTGTGGCACCAGTTGGTGTTCTGATACTAGTGCGGTAGGCCCATAGGGCGGGATTGAGTTGCAAGTGCCAATCATGACCAGCTTCATTGACCGTTTTCTTGAGGATTTTGAGAATGGTTTTATTGGAAGCCTCAGCTTGGCCGTTACTCTGCGGATAGTAGGGAGTTGAAAAGCGATGTTGGATATTGTACTGTATGCATAAGGCACAGACATCTTGGTTCTTGAATGGTCTCCCGTTATCAGTGACAATGGCTTGGGGAATACCATACTGGCATATGAGGTAGTTTAGGATAAACTTGGCTATTTGCTTATCGGTGATATAGGTCATAGGAATGGCTTCCACCCACTTCGTGAAATACTCAGTGGCGGTAATGATGAACTTGTGGCCATTTGAGGAGGAAGGGTGGATTTGTCCTACGAGGTCGAGACCCCATTGAGAAAAGGGCCAGGGAGTTGTCACAGGTTGTAATGCATGAGCTGGTGCGTGAATCAAATCTCCATGCTGCTGACATTGTAGACACTTCTTAGCAAACTGTGCAGCATCTTGCTCTATTGTAGGCCAGTAATAACCTGTTCTGAGTATCTTCTTAGCAAGATTAGGACCGGTAGAATGTGCGCCACAGACACCTTCGTGTATGTCTCGTAAGGTAGCTTCAGCTTCTTCTGCATTAAGACATCGTAAGAGGATACCATCGAGACTCCGGCGATATAGTGTATCACCCAGAATGATGTAACGAGAGGATCGACGGATAAAGGTTTTACGTTGGGAGGATGATAGGTCAGGGGGAAAGGTTTTGTTCTTGAGGTATTCATAGATATCTTCGTACCATGGGGAATTGGGACCAACAAGTTTGCAGATGATTTCAGTAACAGGAACATCGACGGCTAGTATCAACAATTGCTCGATCAAGAATTCACACTTCTGTGTATTAGCAGGCATATCAATCAGTGACCCTACAGAAGCCATAGAATCCGCAGCTTTATCATGTTCTCTTGGAATTTGCTCAAATGTGATGCTAGAAAAATGTGGTTTGTAGGCATCCACTAGTTGTTTGTAGGGGACCAACTTTTCATCCTTTGTTTGGTATTCATCTGTGACTTGGCAGATGACTAGCTGTGAGTCTCCATATACTTGTAATTCTGTGATGTCCCATTGAACTACTGTATTGAGACCTATGAGGAGTGCTTCATACTCGGCTATGTTGTTGGTGCAAGGGAATGCTAGCCGATATGACTTTGGAATGTAGTCATTCTGAGGTGTAACAAATAAGATGCCGGCTCCTGATCCATGCTGTGTGTAAGAACCGTCAAAGTACAACTTCCACATTATGGAGTTGGAAAGAGTGAAGAGATTCTCATCAGGAAAGTCTGCTACCATAGGATGTGTATCTTTCATAGGTGCTTCTGCTAGTTGATCCGCGAGGGCTTGTCCTTTAATTGCTTTACGATCAGTGTACTCAATTTCGAACTCACTAAGGATCATAACCCATTTAGCCAGTCTGCCTGTGAGAGCTGCTTTTGCTAGTAGATATTTCAAGGGATCAATCTTGGCTATCAGATTTGTGTGTTGGTTCAGCATGTAATGTCGCAACTTTTGGGAGGCGAACACTATTGCTAAACAAGCCCTTTCCATTGGTGAATAATTGAGCTCGTAGCCCACCAAGGTTCTACTAATGTAATAAATTGCATGCTCCTTTCCTGTGTCATCATTCTGTGCTAGCAGAGCCCCTAGGGCTGAGTTTGTAGTGGAGATGTACAATATCAAGGGTTTGTCCACAACTGGTAGAACCAATACAGGAGGTGTAGCTAGATACTCTTTAAGTTGATCAAACGCTGCCTGACACTTGTTGTCCCATCGAAATGAGACATCCTTTCGGAGCAAGTGTTGAAAGGGTTGACATTTATCTGCTAACTGTGAGATAAAACACCTGATGGACTGTAACCTTCCTTGGAGGCTCCTTATTGCTTTTAGGTTCTTTGGTGGAGGCATCTCCACTATAGCCTTTACTTTCGCTAGATCTACTTCGATGCCTCTGCGAGATACAATGTATCCCAATAGCTTCCCTGATGTGACACCGAATACACACTTCTTTGGATTGAGTCTTACTTGGTATTTTTCAAGCCTGTCAAAAATCTGTCCTAGGACCTGTATGTGATCCGCTCGAGAAGATTTAGCCAATATATCATCAACATAGTCTTCCATGATGTGATGAAAGAGGTCATGAAATATCACTATCATTGCTCGCTGATAGGTTGCTCCTGCATTCTTGAGACCAAACGACATGACGCACCAACAATAATTGCCCCAAGGACAAGTAAAGGTTGTTTTATGTTGGTCTTCTTCAGCTATCCTTATCTGATTATAACCTGAGAATCCGTCCATGAGAGAAAGCATCTCGTGACTTGCTGTCAAGTCCACTATAATGTCAATGTTTGGTAGTGGAAAGTCGTCTTTAGGACATGCCTTATTGAGATCTCTGAAATCATTACACATGCGGATGCGCCCATTAGGCTTAGACACAGGTACAATGTTTGAGACCCAATCTGAATAGTCAATAGGTCGTATGAACTTTGCGTCTAATAGCTTTTGTACTTCCACCTTCACCAAGAGAGCTATCTGTGGATGCATTTTTCTCAATTTTTGCTTGACTAGTTTCACTTTGGGATCAACTGCGAGATAATGAACTACCAACTTAGGGTCTAGCCCTGGCATATCTGCATAAGTCCATGCAAAGTTGATGGTTCGTTGCAAGAAGAAGTTGTTAAGATTTTTGTGCTCTGTGTCAGATAAGGATGCCGCTAGGAATGTTGTCTTTGGATTCTGTTCTGTACCCAGGTTGATCTCTGTAGAATCTTCCACTAGGAGAGCTGATTTTTCTTGGTACTTAGATGGTAAGGGAAGGTCAAATCCTCCATCCTCAGGTGCCACAGTTGGGTTTTCACCTTTGGATACGTCCTTTATTTTTACTATTTTATGATCAGGAAGTGCCACAGTGTGGTTTTCACCTAGAGATCTTTCTTTATTTGCACTTTTGCAACTGGAGGATTTGGCATTCTCACCAAAATAAGCTGTGGGCTCTAGTTCCATTACAAAACCTGCCTTGTGATCACCAAGAGGGATACCTTCCCGAAGTCCCATGAACTCAGCTAAAGCTTCGTCATTCTGAAACACATCTATAACGGGGGTCCCTTGTTGGTCCCAATCGATAAGTTCAGGGTAGACAAGCGTGACATTCTGGGTGCTGGTGGTGGAAGTTAAGGATACGGAGGATAGTGTAAAAATAAAGGATTCTGCGAATAGATTGGTCATGTGGAGGGAAGAGTCATCGGTGATATCCTCTGTAGACGTCGTATCGGCGGGAAAAGTGTCAGCTACCTCGTCGAGGATATACTCGATGTCCGAGGCGCGTGGTACCTTCTTACCAAATCCTAATCCTTTCTTGTCTAGCTTCTTTGTTACCACAATGGGCTCCATAGTGCCTTGATTCTGTTTCCCAAGGCCACCCTTGCCTTTATAGCCCATGTTTTTCACTATCCTTAAGCCATTGCCATATTGCTTGACTGGTATCGTGACTGGTTCTTTCTCCTTGTAGAGCCAAGAAGAGATGTCCTCAATGGTTTCCTCTTCCAATAACCGTCCATGTTGGAATTGGGTTAGGAATGGTGGGGGAGGAATATTTGCTTTTTTGGAAACTTTGGCAACGGGTGGTTTGCCGTAAGATTTTGGAGATAAAGGCATCCGCCCTACACAACAAGATTCGGAGATATCATAAGTGCCAAAGCCTATATCTCGGACGCGTGCTGTGATTTTGGGGAGGGGTGTAGGCTCACTGGTAGAGGCTTGTGTGAGAGTTTCAGGATCAACATAGAGAGGGGATTCAAGGGCTTTGTCATTTTTAGGCACTTGGTTGCAATTCTTATAGCTTCCTTGCAAGACACGGCAAAATTCAAAAGGATTAGGGTCTCCTGGGATGGTGATCTCCATACCATTGTATGGGAACTTGAGGGACTGATGGTACGTGGAGGGGACAGCTTTCATTGCATGGATCCATGGGCGACCAAGAATAATGTTGTAAGGCAGCTCAATATCAAGAACTTGACACCTGGTTTCAAGCATAACGGGGCCCAGCTATATAGGCAAGTGAATAACACCTTCTGAACGGCGTTCTACATCATCATACCCCTTGACTGTAATACTATGCTCAATGTTGACGTGATCCTCAGAGTATCCCAATTGCTTTAGTAACTTTAAAGAACAGATGTTGAGACCAGCACCACCATCTATGAGGATGCGTTTGATTTTGCGCTTATGTATGAGAACTTCAATATGCAGGGCATCGTTGTGACATGGATCATGGAAGGGGAGGTCCTTCTCAGAGAAGACCACATTGTAAGGCGAAGCAATATTACCCACTATAGCTTGGAAATCTGCGACTGCTATGTTGTTAGGAATGGACGACTCCTGGAGGGCTTTTTCTAACACCACTCTATGTGCAGGTGATGATCGTAGAAGGTCCAAAATAGAGATCTGTGCTGGTGTTCTCCCTAGATGTTCGACAAGATTATAATCAGACTGAACCAGAAGCCTAGGTGTAGGTGCACGAATGGTGACATGACCTCGACGAGTAGTAACAGCACAATCCGTAGATTTGCCTTTGATGGTGAGGGTAGACACTCGACTCTCTTCAAAATGACCCACAATGGAATCGAAAGACGTGGAAGCATGATTGATACCTTTACCTCTATCCTGAGGAGGAGGTGGACCATGATGAGGGAATGGTTCCTTGTACATATCGAGATCCTTGTTCATGTGTTGCGGTGGTGATTCATTCTCAAAGGTGATTTGATTACCGTCGATGAGGTTTTGGATGAGGTGCTTAAGCTTCATGCAAGATGCAGTTCGATGACCTTTGCTCCTATGGAACTCACAATACTCATTGTCTCTGTAACGTGCAGTTTTGTAGACAGGTTCTCCATATGGGGGAGCATCAGGTAAGATGATGAGCCCTTTCTATAAAGCTTGCTATAAGACTGATTCGATGGGCACTCCCAAGGGAGTGAATTGGCGTTGCGGAGGGTAATCTTGTTGAGGCTGCTCTTGTTGTCGTTGCTGTTGGTTGGGATAAGGCTGCCTTTGTTGCTGCTGTTGTTGAGGTGGAGCTTGACTTGGTTTGGAGAGTTGCAGCGGTGTTTGCAACGTCTGGACATGCTTAGTATCGACCACCCCATCGTTGACCACGTTTTTGTTCTTGTTCCAATATTTGGGTTTGTCGTTCGACTGTTGATGCGAATTGCTATCTTTCGTCTCTTTAAAGATTTTGACCACACCCTTAGCAATGAGGGCCTTCTCAATGTTGATACCCTTGTATGTGATTTCATCGAAGGTTGTAGCACTAAGGATTTGCAAATGGAAACCTAACTCTTGGTTGAGGTTCTGCACAAAGATGCTAACAAGCTGTTTCTCTGGAATCTTGAAAGGGAATTTACTAGCCATTTGTCTCCATCGTTGGAGGAAAGAAATGAAAGTTTCACCATTTTTCTGTTTATTGTTGCATAGGTCCGTCATGGAAATCTCATGCTCTACGTTGTAAGAAAAATGGGTGGCAAACTTTTCTGCTAGCTCGTTGAAAGACTTGATACCCGTAGGTAAGTGTGAGAACCAGTCTATTGCTTGACCTCCAAGACTGCGAGGAAAGAGACGCATAAGATATGTGTCGTTGTGAGAGACCTCGAAGCAAGCAAGATAGAATTTCCTAAGATGGTCTTTGGGGTCACCTTTTCCTTTGTACTTATCGAACTTGGGAATAGTGAAATTTTGAGGAAAAGGGATCATTGGTAATGACTGATCAAAAGGAAAAGGACACACTTCCTCTAAAGAGAAGGTCTTTTTGGTGTGGCCAAACGTAAGATCAGATAGCTGTTGTTGCACCTCCGCAATCTTTAGTTCCATAGTCGTGGGAGGGGTCGGTAACATCTCCTGTTGTCCAACAAGCGGTTGGTGTTGCCCATATGGAAGATTATAATGTAAGCCATGCGCACTGGTATTGTAAGGGTCGTAAGATTGATTGGGATTGTATGGATTGTATGATTGGTTCAGATTGGGTTGGAATTGGAGGCCTTGATTAGGCCGAGGTGGAGGTGGCGCTAGGTAAGAATGTTGGCTCTGCGATGGTTGAAGAAACGTATTGGGGGGAGGAAAGCTAAAGTGCATTTGATTAGGTTGTGAAGGTGGCACATAGCTTTGGGAAACTTGATGTTGGGAATGTTGCGAGTGGCTAGGCAATGTATGAAAGAAGTTGAGCGTGGATGAATGTTGTGGAGGAGGAACATAGGTAGAAGTGATTTGCGACGGTGGGGGTTGATTGTAGATGAGAGTAGAAGAATGTTGTGGTGGAGGAACATAGGTAGAAGTGATTTGCGATGGTTGGGGTTGCTTGAGGATGAGAGTAGAAGAATGTTGTGGTTGGGGCTGCGTGACTCTAATTGGTTGAGAGACATGCAGGTGTGATGATATAGGAGGTGGCATATGTTGAGACCCTTGTTGCATGGCTACATACGTGTTCCCCGAATTGTAATTAGGTGGGAAACCTACGCGTGATGGGGTAACCAAGATTCCACTTGCGCTTGGGGTGGACATTTTAGGAGGTGGTTGCACATTTGATCGAGCTAAGGTGGCTTGCTTAGCTAACTCTGCTTGACGTTGGAGAGTTTCTTGTTGGTTTTGATAGATCTCCATAGGAGTCAAAAGTGGTGATACGGGCCTCTCCTCTGTTGGATTTTGAAAAAAGGGGATTCCTATACTGCGAGCCTTGAGTAGGTAAGGGCGTAGTGACCGTGGACATGGTTTGCACCGCTTGTATGGTTTCTTGGGTGTTGTTGCTCTCCTTGAGAGTGGACACATCAAAATCGTGAGGTAACTTGGCACCTTGCTTTGCAAGCAAGCGAAAGAAATGATCTTGGTTCTCACTAAGGATTTTATCAAAGGCAGCTATAGCTCTAGGATCTTGTATAAATTCATCAAGATCTTGCCCATCTTCTTGAGAGGATTGACCTATTTCAAAGTGTCGCTCTTCTTGAGATGGGGGTTGATCTATGACATAACCTTGTGGGACAAAATCTGGAGGCAAGCCTGTGGTATACTGTGGTGCATTTAGCAAAGGGGTTCTATCCTCATGAGGATTGCTTGGTTTATCTATGTGCGGCATGTTTGGAGAGCTAATTGGTTTTGCCGCGGGTGTATTAGGAGTCACCTTGGGAGTAATGTTGAGATGACCTGATTGTGGTGTGCGAGGGGGTGACTTGTGCTTCTTAGGGACAACTTGCCTAGACTTCATGGTTTGCTGTAGCCTGGTGGTGACCATGGGATTCACTTTGGCACAATGTAATGCTGGGAATCTGTGAGATGCTTTGAAGAAACGGACAAACTCTGATGCACAAAGCACTGGGCCAAAAGCGCTATACTGTTTGACCAGAGGCGCAGGACTGTGCTACCAAAAGCGTGCTACTGTGGGCTGGAGGCGACGGACTGAGCTACCAATAGTGAGTTACTACTATGTCAAAGGTGAGCTACAGTGACCAAAAGCGAGCTACTGTTATACCGAGGGCGCTGAAGTAGAGTTTTGCCAAAGGCGGGTTACTGCTTGACCAAAGGCGATCTACTGTATTACCAAAGGCGAGCTGCTGTAATACCAGGGGCGCTGAAGTAGTGTCAGATGTTTTTCAAAGGCAAGATTTTTCTGTTTCTGATTGGATTGGTTTGGCAAGAGAAAACACAGCAAACAAGTGGTCAAAAAAAGGCACAAGGACTGACACAACAGATAGTGTATGTTCAAGGCTCCAAACAAGCCCAATGTTTCCACAGGTCAAATACAGTTGCAATCAATAACAAGCACTTTTTATCCCTAGAGACAAGGTGTCATTGCAGTAGATCAGCTCACAGCTTAATACTCCGTCGATAAAAATATCATTCCATAAAGGGGTCAGATATTTAGTATCTTTGCGAGAGATGATAGGTAGGGATATCTCACCCTCCCCTTGGAAAGCTCAAGTAGGTCACAAGAGCTTTATGTCCAAGGGAATACTATCTCTTCTCAAGGGAGCCAATGGTGAGTGTCTTAAGGGTTTAAATCGATTTCCCTTGCACTGATGATTACCGCAATGTTCGGAGGTAGGTCAGGTAGTCTCTATCTAGATTGGTTCTTAGTGACTTTGAGGGACCAACGCCTTACAAGCAATGCGACAAGCTACTAAAAGCTTTAACCAATCCTACTAAGAGTTTCAAACACTTCACTCAATGTGAAAATCGTTTCCACAAAGAGCTAGTACACTTCTTTTCAGTTTGGCACCACAAGGTAAGGCTGACGTCGATTAGGACTTGGCTTTCGCCTTATCCCTCTTATATAGCGGTTCAAAGGAAAACTCTGCTTAGGGTCGTCCCTTTTGGATGAATCGCAATCCAAAAGCAGGCCCTTCTAAAGGAAGTACAAAAAAAGTAAAAGCAAGCACGTCAAACAAAGGTTCAATTGTCCCGTTATAAGAAAAATAAGGTGCAACTAAGCTATGCACACACACGATTGTAGTTGTAAATTGTCCCTTATGAAATGAAGTGTTTGGCATTCATGTCCATTGTCCTTTAGAAAATTGAGGTGTTTGTTCATACATGTCCATTGTCCTTTAAGAAAATCAGTATGTTCCTAAGACTTAGATTGCAAGAAAAGATTTGTTCAATTATCCTTTTAAGCATGCAATGTGTTTCTAAGACTTAGTGAGATAGATCAAGAGGTCTTCAATGCTCGTCCTGCATGAACATGTTAAAAACACCCATTTGCTCTGTATGAGTAATAAGAAGTTGCAACAAGTGATATTAGGTCCACACAAACTCAAAAGTTATCAAGTGCTTGATGTCAGAGATTGAGAATAGGCCAATGAGTGGTCTTAAAAAATAAATCTCAGAAAATCTTTAAAAAAATATTACCACTGTGTAGAGGACAGAAAAATACCAACTTTCAAAAAAAACATCACCTGAATCCGAGTCCGTTTGTGAAAGTTATGAAGCTTGAAAAGTCAAAAAACTGTGACGAGACAAAGACAGCAGTGAGAAAATCAATTTTCTGAAAAATCAGAGAATCTTGAGAAAAAACCAATTTCACCACGATGTAGATCACGAAATTCTAGCCTATTTCAAAAAAAAAAAGCACTGAAATACGTGTCCGTATGACCAAGATAATGAGGTTTGAAAATCACCTATTGAATCAAAATGCTTAATGAAGAGGGGCCTGTTTTAGCCCCCTCTAACTGGCTCTTGGTCACTGATGTGACCTACTGCTAAGGGCTAAAAAAAGTTTGTTTTTTTTTTTATTTAAAAAAAAAAAAAAAACTAAAAATATACTTCCCCTTTACTTTTTTGAGACAAAAATCAAAAATGCAAATTTTGTTTTATTTTAAAAAAAACTTTTTATAAAAAAGCTGCACTTTTTCATGGAAGAAAAGTACGGTCCTTTTTTTAAGAGGACAGCAGTACTCCAGCTGGTACCTACCTTGCTTTTGATGCTTTGTTTTTTCTTTTTTTTACTTTTGATTTTTTTTTTTTTTTGGATTTTGCCTAGTTTTTTTTTTTGTTTTTTTATTTTTGGATTTGCTTTTTCTTTTTGCTTTTTTTTTTTTATTTTTTTTATTTTTAAATTTTTTCTATTTTTGAAAAAAGAAAACTTAAAAAAAAAAAAAATTTTTTTTTTTTTTACCGTACCTCACAGTGATTGTATGGCCTCGGGTTGCGTGCTAGAAGTGAAAAAATTTTACCTTCACCGAAATAGGCCAAATTTTATATTTTTCTTCGTCCCTCGACCCTTCCGAACGCAACCGTGACCTCCGTTTTTGCCCAACAAGCTTCCTTTAAATTTTTTTTTTGAATCTCTCCAAAAAAAAGAGTTAAAAAACCTGTGAAATCAAACTAAAAATTCCACAAATTTGATATTAAATCAGGACCAATGGGTCCCACCGGGCGTGCTAGAATGTGTATATGGAAAAATGGATTAAATCAAAACTAAATAAAACCAAAGAACCCAATAACATAAAGGAAACGAATCTAAGTAAAAGCCATAAATCACAAATCAAAGACAAATGAAAGCTCTTACCAAAACCTGTATTGTTCCCTTTTGGAGATATGTGGATTGCTCAATGTAGTTGCAAAGCCATGGCTGCAACAAGCAAGTACGTGCTCAAGAGATCAATGTCAAAAAATCGTTATAGTGCTCAATCGATGCGTTGTGTATGCTCAAAGCGCTGTTAAATATGCCTGAGAATACGATCGAAGAGAGAGGGTAAATGAAGGAGATGAGGGGGGTTTATATAGATTTCAAGGAAAATCGATCAACGGTCCAGATAATTCAGAAGAATCAACAGAGGAGATCAGTTGAGGAATGTGCAACGAATGAGAAGAAGACATGTGTCTTGCTTTCTTTTGCATGAGAGGAGTTTATCAAGAATAGAAGAATGAGTTAACTGAAGAAATAAATCAATTAAAAGAATAAAGCAATCAGTTAAGTGATTTAAAACAAGAAGAAGGGATTTGCATGAGAAAAGAAGATATTTTGCTTTATTAAATATAGAAATATTTAATTGATGAGCAAGAAAGCTTGATTTACTTTAGAGATAACTCAAATTAGAAGAAAAAGCAATTTAAATAAATAATTGATTTATTTAAATTTAGAGAAGATATTTTTGGAAGAAGTAATTAAATAATTAGAATTATTTAATTTAGAAGATTTAAAAGCAAATTAAATAAATAAATTTATTTAATTGTTGTGAATGATTTTGGAACAACAGAAGATTATAAATAAAACATTTGACTTTATTTATTTTTAGAGGATTGAGATAATGTAAATAAATTTGATTTGATTTATTTAAATTTAGAAGAACAATTGATTTAATTAAATAATGTAAATTACTTAATTGTAGATAAGATAGAATTGTGATGAATTAATTAAATAATGGGATATATTTAATTAATGTGGATGTGAATTTTGGAAGGTGACAATGATTTAATTAAATAATTAAAAATTATTTAATTGTGGAAGAATATAGAAGAATTTGATTTAATTAATTAAATAATGAGGATTTATTTAATTAATGTCACAATTTTGTGATTTAGAAGAATTTGATGATAATTAATTAAATAATTAGATTATTTAATTAACGTTTGCAATGCAGGTGATTAGACAGATTATGAAATGCAAGTAGCATGACAAGTTGGTCATTTTAGGGTGTCTACAATAATAAACACCTTGTTGAAGTCAGGGATAAAAAGGATGGGTTTTTGTGCCACTCTTGTCTTGAGATACTCAAAGCTTTGATCTGTTGCATCTGTCCATCGAAACCTGCTTCTCTTTTCCCCTTTGATAGTGTCAAGAATAGGAGGACATATATGACTGAAGTTCTTGATGAACTTTCTATAAAAATTGGCCAGTCCATGAAAACTTCTCACTTCTCCCACTGATCTAGGTGTTGGCTAATTGAGTATGGCCTCAACTTTAGTAGGGTCCATCTTTAGAGTTCCTTTGGATATTACAAATCCAAGGTAGACTAGTTCTTCCTTCAAAAACTCACACTTTTTAAGGTTGATTACCAACCTCTCCTCATCCAACCTTTTGAAAACTCTGTCCAGGTGCTACAAATGTTCATCTTTTGTTTTACTAAACACAATGATATCATCTAAGTATACTACCACAAACTTACCAATGAAATGTTTTAGAACCTCATTCATGAGTCTCATGAATGTACTAGGGGCATTGGATAGGCCAAAAGGAATCACCAACCACTCATAGAGGCCTTCATTTGTCTTGAAAGCAGTCTTCCATTCATCACCTTCCCTTATCCTTATCTGATGGTAGCCACTCTTGAGATCAATTTTTGAAAAATAACATGCACCTGCAAGGCTGTCCATGAGATCTTCTATCCTTGGTATGGGAAATATGTACCTAATTGTAATCTTATTAAGAGCTCTTGAATTAGTACATAACCTCCATTCTCCCCCTTTCTTTGGTGCCAAAACAATAGGCATAGCACAAGGGCTCAAACTCTCCCTTATCAGCCCCTTATCCAATAGTCCTTGAATCTGCTTTTTGATCTCCTCATTTTGTTGTGGGGTCATCTTATAAGTGCCTTGTTGGACAAACTTGCACTAGGAATGAGGTCAATTTGATAGCTAATATGCCTCATAGGAGGCAAAGCATTTGGCAACTCCTTTTCCACAATATTCTCATATATATTCAACAGAGTCTACACCTCTTTAGGAACTTCAACTTTATCAGCTGTTGCTTGGTCTGAGACAAATTTTGTAACAATGGCAAAACTGATGCCTTCTTCATGTATGGTCTTCAAAAAATCCTTCTCCTTCACCACCATCACACTAGGCCCTTCATGATCTACCTTATCTCCCTCTTGTAGAGGTGTGAGATTATAAGACACTCCATTTTTTGTGACCACATAGGTGTTCTTCTCCCCATCATGTTTGGTTTTCCTATCAAACTACCAAGGCCTGCCAAGAAGAAGATGGCATACATCCATGGGAATTATGTCACATAAAACATTGTCCTTGTATGGGCCTCTGTTGAATTCTACCCATGATTGTTCATTTACAAGTACTTGTTGCCCCTTATTGAGCCATGAAACTTTATAGGGGTTAGAATGAGGGATTCTTTTTAGATTTAATTTCTCAACCATCTCTAATGCTACAAGATTATCAGTAGAACCAAAATCCATTACTACCTTACACACCTTACCTTGCACCTTGCAATTGATTCTAAATAATGCCTTTCTTTGTGGTGGTTCTTTGACAACTGGTACCTTGAGCAATGTCCTTCTAATCATCAAACTCTCTCCTACCTCTGAAGTAACGTTCACCAAAGGTGAGGTTGCACTTTCTCTTTCTTCTTCTTGGACAATTTGTGTTCTTCTTTCCCCTCCTTGTGAATTTGAACCTTCTTTATCCGGGCATCTCCAAGCAGGGTGACCAAATTGGCCACATTGGTAGCACTTTCTAAAGAAGGTATTGTTTCCTCTTCCTTGGTTTCCAAATCTGTCTCTTGTGTTTGATCTTCTCCCTCTAAATCCACCTCTTAACTCACTATTTTGTTCTTGTTGACCACTAGATTCACCTTGCTGCTTTTGGAACTGTCATCTGCCTCCTCCAAAGTTACCTCTACCCCTATTGTGTCTTCCTCTACTTCTGATCTGCTGCTCTTATTTTCTCTTAAGCTTCTCCTCAGCCTTACATGCTATTTGAAAACAATCTTCTACTGTCTTGGGGATGACAAGGCTTATTTCATCTTGAATGATATACCTTAGACCATTCAAATACCTAGCCACTTTCTCCTTTTCAATCTCCACATGACCAGACTTCAAACTGAGTTTATGAAACTCCTCAGTATAGGTTGCCACATCCATGTCTCTTTGCTTCGAATTCTGCAATTTTTTGTATACTTGCACTTCATAATCAATAGGCATGAATTGTGCCTTCAATTTGGATACCATTCTACTCCATGACTAATCATTGACTTATTATTCTTCACCCTCTCTCCTTGAATGTAGTTCCACCATGTCAAGGCAGTTCCCTTCAACTTTGTCTTGGAAAAATTGACTTTCTTATCCTCTACCACCTCCTTATACTCAAAATAATTATTCAAGTTATCTATCCATTCTAGTACTTTTTCAACATCCATCTTTCCTCCATACATTGGCAGGTCCATTTTCACGCAGTGGTCTCCCCTCTTACAGACTTCAAAGCATTTATAAACCTTCTCTCTTCAGGAGCTATCTCCTCTTCTTGAGGTCTCTCTAGAAGGTCTCCACCTTCACCCTCTTCTTCTTCTTCAGAGGTGGTACTATCTCCTTCACCTGCCTTGCTCCTTCTTTCTTTGGCCTTTAATGCTTCTATTTCTTCTCTTAGGGATTTCAATTCCCTAGCAACTACTGACCCACCTTTTGGAGGCATTTTGATACCTTATCTCTTTCAACCTTCAACTTTCTTGACACAACTTCTTCCCCCAATAAGAATCTTCAACTCTGATACCACTTTGATACAACTGGGATACCCACTCAACCCTATCAACCTATCCCAATCACTACCTTTCACAAAACACAAGAGTTTTAGGCACTTCCTTCATTAACAGGCCTTAAGCCTTGTAGCCCTATTTTAGGGTCTGACAGAGGTTGTATTTCACAAGGGGCATAATCTTGATAAGTTATGGGCAGTTTGGTATACCCATTATCCTTGTTGTCAACATATCAAAAATGGGTTGTGGGGTATTTTGGATAGAAGGCTCCAAAAACAGGACTGTACAGTTTTGGCATAGACCTAATTAGGCCTCCTTTGCAAGACAGCCACCCTACCAATGGAAACCCACTACACTAAACCACTTGGGAAACCTAGAACGTATGAAAAATGAATCAATTTTTTAGATTTGGCCTCTGCATCAACAATTAAGTCATTATTTTAAGGACTGCAACCTTGAATTGCCTAATACATGGGTTTATTAGGCACCACAGTGACAAACTCCTATCACAACTCCACTTCCTACCCAAATAATGATCAAAACACTTAAACCTATCCTACACCATTCCATTCCAACAAGTAGGAGACTAGGTCGATGGAATGGCTCTACATTACTTCGTTTCAACTTGCAAACCCTAGTTCAGGGTTTAAGACAGTTTTTGGAAAAATAAGAATATCTACCATAAAATTCAATGATAGAGACTCAAATCAGATGCAAATGATAGTTAACACTCTCCACTAACAAATTCAATGATATTCAGTTCATGATAGTGTCATACATTGATAGGGTACAGTCTGTAGCGTGTGGGAATAGGAAAAATATGTAGAAAACAGAGTTTATTGATAGAAATCTCTTCACAAGATGTTCATCAACCTTCTTCTCAGGTGTTGGAGGCATTTTATACATGTTTTCATTAGTTCCAAGTAGTTGGCATTGATTTCCAACTGAAAAACCAAATCTCCATGTGTGCTACAACCTCCCAACATGACATTTTCTAAGTGGCTAAGCAACTTGCCACCTTAGCCTTATAGTGGTTCCCATTATTGGACTAGACAAACTAAAAACTTGTGCCTTGGTCATGATTTGACCTTATTACATTGCTTTGGTAACAACATTCATCATATTCTAGGCCTAGACCACCCTAGGACCTTATGGGACTAAACAATACATCAAAAACAAGGCATTATCAATGGTTCTCTGCACCACCTGATAAGTTGGTCATTCCCCTCCACCAAGGCTTAATTATGTGCCTCTATCACTTGCACCTTGCTCTTGGTTTGCCCAAACCCATCAAAGTCACCATTGTGGAGAATCCCACCTTGTAACCATGTGGATAAGGGTCAGAAACCCCTCACACTGGCTGGGACTTCTTCTCCCTAGTTTAAAGGTAAAGAGAAGGTGGTTGTTTGTCAGCATGAGGCTATTGAGATTGAAGCCTTAGAGAAAACCATGGATATAAATCAAAAGGATGCTACTAGTCAGCCTAAGAAAATTGTGCAAAAGTCTAGGCCTTCCCTAAAATATGTACAGTCTACCCCCAATATTCATGTTACTAAATCCCAGACCCATGATGAGGTTGTGGTAGGATTGTGTTCTTTAAAACATAGTTCCCCAGATAAACAATGTGTGACTAGTAAGAGAAATCGTGAAGGGGGCACTACCAAAATTGTGGGTAAAAAAGCCAAAGGTAGTCATGAACGCTATTGGGGAAAATTGTGAAGAGGGTATGAACCAGATTGGTAGGGCCTTGGTTTATCACAAGGATAAGACTCGTTCCCAAATGAATGAACAAGAGGAAGTTGGGGATGCTAATAGGTAGGAGAAGAAATGTAAGAGAATCAGAAGATCTACCAAGTTGGCTAGGATGCAGCCCCTAACTTTGAAAGATATAGAAATTTTCAATGACTCGTAGCAAGGGGAGGGTAACACAAAGGAAGAAGAGAGTAATGATGTTACTCTTGAGACTTTTCATCTGCCCAAGTGAAGGCACCAATTTGTTCGAGGAGATGAATGACCCTTTTTATGATATTGAGGAGATGGATTCCCCCCAAGCCCCCCAAGCCCCCCAAGCCCCTACTATTATTCAGGAGGATTGTGAAATGTGTTCAGACTTCTAGGGATTTGGCTATGTTGAAGGACAAAGTTGAGGAAAGGGAGAATAACATGAAGACCATGACCAAGTTCAGCACTAAAATCATGCATAGGTCTACAATGAAGCTCTTTATTCTACATGATTTGGACCTGAAGAAGCATGGCATAACTACTAAGAATGTGGTTAATTATGATGACGTGTATAAATTCCTCACCAAGGAATGGGGAAAGTTGCTCCATTGGTCTTTGTTTTATTGTGTTTCTATTTTTGGTTTTTTTTTATTATGTTGGTTATGGACTTATTGTTGTTTCTGAACTATTATTGTGTTGTTTAAGTATTATTTATCACCATTTTGGGGCATGTTTTGTTTAGCCATGGGAGCTGCTTTTGTATAAGGATATGGACCTTGTTTCCATCTTATCTAATCAAAAACATAGAAAATCTATTGAAATTAGGAATAACATGGTATAAAATGTGTGCTTCACTAGGTTCAACCGTAAAAGGTAAAATAACACAACTTAAATATACTAGTCATCTTTAAGGATAATCTTGAATGGACATAACAATTTGGCTTTAGATGTTTAGAGACTAGGAACACCTCAATGATGTTGTATTGATTTTCAACATCTATGAGTATGTCACTAGAATGTTATCTTAAATTTCACCTAACACATATAATCGAACATAATGATTATTTCATGAGATATCAAAATTGAAAATCATAATCAATGGAGCATCACATGATAAAGATGATCTTGTGAATGCACTATTCTCATAAAAGCATTTGTATGTAATGTGTTCTATGAATCAATATAATGATCATCAATAATATCACAGTCCATAGCAATCAAGGTTTGTGTCTCCACATTGTTCTAGCATGGTTAAGGAATGAATTGGAATAAATTTGTAAGTTTTGATTTGGAAATGAAATCAAATGATCCCCATTACAACTAGCACCTTCAATATAAATCATGGTACTATCAATAAGAATTTGTATCTTATGCTTCAAACTCATGCAAGATTGAATATAGTGTTTGTTGACTCTAATAATTATTAGGGAGTACTTTTCTAGGATCCAATGGACAAATAAGGGAAATATTAATCAAATTTGAGATTACTAAATGGTGAAGCACATTGTCCAAAGGTTCTTGTAACTTTGCAAATTTCCTAGGAGCATGTTATTTGAAAGTAAAAACATTATAAGTTACTTCATAAACACACATTGTCCAAAGATTCTTGTAACTTTGTAAATTTCCCATGAGTACTTTTTTAAAGTAGGAACATCATAAGTTACTTGATAAAAATTCTCTTTTGTTTCCCTAAGATCATTACCCTTAAAAAAATATTGCTTTTAAAACTTTGAAGGTTATGATGAAGTATTAGAAGTTGACCCATTTTTTAAAACATTATTTGTTAGAAGCTTACATTCAAATGTATTGACATACTCACAAAGGTCTATAAAATATGTAAAGCTATTGAGATATTAATGGCAATCAAGTTGATCAATCCTTTCATAAAAATATTTTACAATTCTAAATCATGCAAGGGATGGTGCAATTTAGAGCACAAAGACTAAAATTTTATCAAAATCATTAATTCACTTATCTGGCCCTTGGGCACACTTATATAGATCAAAAATAATAACTTCAAGGCCCATATTGACTTTGAATTGCTTTAAAAATCCCTTAGTCAAGTCAAAAAATGTATGGATAAACCCATAAAGCAATGGAAAAAACCATTCTATAGTATAACATTTTTAAGTCCTTGTAAATAATTTAGCCAAAAACTTATCCTCATACACAAAAGTCTTAAGGCATGTTGCAATGAAAGAACATAAATGTCTATTTGGGTCACCTTTTTCATCACACATCACAAAGCAAGGTGCCACAAAACAAACCTCATATGTTAAAGGTGCATGCCTAGCTTCCATAAACTCAATGATGTTTTGCCCCTAGGCATAGTACCAACTTTATATAGCTTTTGTATTAGCGCATTAAGTATGTAGGAAGGAATGATAACAAGAGAGTTTACAAACCAAGCAGATGAAGAATTAAAAGGAGGTTGATCATAAGGAGGGGTAGAATGAAGAATGGAATGAGGCATGGGAATGGATGATGATATGTAATGGGGTAAGTATAGAGGTAGGGAAGGAGGTGAAGAGAACTAGTGTCTCAAATTACTGCTTGGAACCTCATTTTTCGTCATTGGTGTTGTTCATATGAATCACGTGGTTCAAGGGTTCATTGAATCGTTCAAGAGTTCATCGAGTTCAATGGTTCAAGGGTTCATTGAACCAGTCAAGATTTCATCAGGTTTAATGGTTCAACGTGAACAGTCATCGTTGTGACAGAACACTATAGGCGTATCCTTGTTAAGCTCTACTGATGGCATGTGTTTCATCGATGGTCACTACCGTCGGAAAGACTTTCACTATCGACGGGAGTTCGGAAGTCTTTGACCGATCTGTAAGGTCTCACCGAGGGGAGTGAGCTATCGACATGAGTTTTGTCATCAGCTAAGCCCGTGGTGGTCGCTCCAATAGTTATGTGTTACTTCGATGGAAGTTGGCGAAGAGTTGGGTGTCGACGTGAGAACTTATATCAGCCCAACTTTGATCAGTCCCTCCATGCTAATGATCTCACTGATGATAGTTTGTCCAGACAATCGGGGAGACGATATTCATCGGCGCAGTGTAAAGTGTTTGGGCCGATGGCAGAGGTCATTCCGATGAAGGATGGAAGACTTGGACATCGCTGAGACATGGAACTATCGGTGTAGGAAGTGAAGTGGTCACCGATGGTGTAGGTTATTCCAATGAGCCTTCTGACTGGCATTGTCGGCAACAAAATTGCCCACGATACTCTTACTAAGGGTCTGTGGATATAAACCGGAATGTCATCTTCGAACGGGTGAATGTGGGACTAAACATCTCACATGAATATAAACAGTTGTGACGGCTGGACACACAGCGACACTGGGTCGGTTGGATTGAACGATTAAAGCAGAAGTTGCAAAAGAGTTTTATGCTCTTGGAGACTGTAATATATACTGATCTGCTGATGTCGTTTAGAGATTGATGAAGAGATTCAATCATACTGTTCAATTTGTAGTTATACAGAGGAAGCGAACTATATGTATGATTCATAGAACCGATACCTGAGCAAGATAGCTGAGATCTTTATTGTAACTATTAAGTTCACTGTAATAAAGATTGTCTCTCTTGTGGTGGTGGGTTTTTTACCCGAAAGGGTTTTCCCACGTATATTTGATGTTGTTTTCTATTGTCTTGAATGTTTATTCTATTTTTCTGGTATGCTCATCTGGTTATTTGAATTAAAACATTACCTGTCTACATTATCTCCTTGGAATTGACATTAGGGAAGTTGTATTCTGCACCTGTGCGTTCCTTACAAGTGGTATTAGAGCTTGGCCAGTTGTGTTATCCTTGTTGGTAGGTTGGGTTTTTTGTGTCAATTTTGTGAGTGGGAGTTCTGTAGTAGTCTATTTTGTTAAGATGGCAAGTACATCAAGAAAAATAGACATTGATAAGTTCAATGGCACAAACTTTGAGTTGTGGAAACTTAAGGTTGAAGATATGCTGGTCGACAGAGATCTTTGGGTTGTTGTGTCTGGGGTTAAACCTTCAACCATGAAGCAAGAAGACTAGGACCTGGTAGATAGGAAAGCCAGAGGACTGATAAGATTAAGTTTAGCAGATTCTATTCTATTGAACATCCATGAAGAGAAGACTGCAAAGGATCTGTGGAAGAAGTTGGGAGATATTTATCAGGGCAAGTCCGTGGTAAATAAACTGTTCCTTAGAAAGAAGTTGTACTCTCTGAAGATGGATGAAGGAGCATCTGTAGCAGACCATCTAAACACATTTAATACAATTGTTGCACAGTTGACTTCTGTAGGTGAAAAAATAGAAGAAGAGGACTGATGTATGCTTCTATTATGTTCCTTACCTAGCTCATGGGATCATCTTGTGATGGCTATTGGAAGTACATCAACCACGTTTTTAACTGAAGGGGTTGTTGCCTCGTTGTTATCTGAAGAGATGCGGAGGAAATCTTCTGAGACAGCCAAAGAAGCCCTGTCCGTTCGAGGTAGATCAAAGGAAAGAGACAAGAAAAAGGACAAGAAGTCTAAGTCCAAATTAGAGGGGAGATCAAAATCTCCTGGCAAAAAGTCCAAGGTGAAGTGCTGGAATTGTGGGCAGAAAGGACACATCAGAAAAGATTGCAAAGAGGAGAAAAAGAAGAAGAAGAACTTCTCTAACACTGATTCTTCTCAGAGTGATGTTGATGCCTTCATTGCTACCTTGGCAACACCTGCATCTGAAGATGTATGGCTGGTGGACTCAGGAGCATCTTTTCATATGACATCTCATAGAGTGGTTCACTAAGTATGAACCGTATGCTGGTGGGAAGGTGTTCCTAGAAAGTGATTCGACACTAGAAATTGTTGGCCGAGGAAGAGTCAGAATCTAGTTCCCAGATGGCAGAAGAAAGGGAATGAATGGAGTACTACACATACCAGGTCTGAGTCAAAATTTGCTTTCTATTAGTAAGCTTAATGATGTTGGAGTGCAAGTTACTTTTGTGAATGGTGGCTGTAAGATGATTAGAGGTGCTATTGTTCTGGCAAAGGGTGATTGCATTGGAACTTTGTATAGGTTAGATGCTAAACCAGTGTGCTGCAATAATGTCTTTGTAAAATCTGAAAAAGCTACTATTGTAACACATGATGCAAACTCTATGGAAGTTAAACTTCCTATAGAGAAAACAATGCTCTGGCATCATAGACTTGGTCACATAGGTGAAAAAAGTTTTAAAACCTTCAAAAACAAAAACCTGGTAGATGGGCTGATTGATTGTAATCTAGAGTTCGATTTCTGTGAACATTGCATATATGGAAAACAGAACTGTGTTTCATTTACTCTAGTTCTCATATATCTTCTGGTGTTTTGGACTATGTACATTCTGATGTTTCTGGTCCAGTTGATGTTCCTTCTCTATCTAAATCAAGATACTATGTGTCGTTTATTGATGATTATTCAAGGAGGGCATTTGTATATTTTTTGAAAAATAAATCAGAAGTGTTCAGTCGGTTTAAAGAATTTAAAAATCTTGTGGAAAATTAGACTGGTAGAAAAATAAATGTTTGAGAATGGATAATAGTGGTGAATATTATAATGCAGATTTTGATAAACTTTATCTTGATTATGGAATAAAAGGCATAAGACTACACCTTATACTCCACAGCAAAATGGAGTTGCTAAAAGGATGAATCGATCATTGATGGAGAAAGCAAGAAGTATGTTGAGTTATGCTGGCCTTGAACAAAAGTTCTGGGCTGAGGCAGTTGCTACAACTTGTTACTTGTTGAACCGTTCTCCCACTTCGGAATTGGTTGATAAGACACCTATGGAAGCATGGTCTGAAAAGAAGCCCTCTCTAAGACATCTTCATGTCTTTGGCTATGAGGCATATGCTCATATTCTTGAGGTAAAAAGATCAAAGCTGGATTACAAAGCAGTCAAATGTATCTTTATTGGCTATGGAGTCGGTGTTAAAGGGTACAAGCTTTGGAATCCTGAAACTAAAAAGGTAATTTACAGTAGGAATGTAATTTTCAGAGAGCTGAAACCTTTGGTTATTGATCCTCAGCCGGAGAAGACAGAAGAAAAGAAAGAAAAGGGTGTCGTTAATATTCCTCTAACCCCTGTAAATAGAGGAACAACAAGCACCAAGTGTAGATGATTCAGATGTGAGTTCAAGTAGCTCCAAAGATGTAGATCCAGAGCAAGAACCTGAACCTGCACCTCAGCCATTGAGGTGGTCTACACGTGAAAGAAGACAACCAGATAGGTATGGATTTTCAGTACTTAGTTCAAGTTGTGCCTATGCTTTGCTTACTGATACTGATGAACCTGGGACTGTGAAAGAAGCTATTAGTTTACCTGATTCAGATTCTTGGTTGGAAGCCATGGATAGCGAAATGTCATCGTTGAAAAAAAATGGAACCTGGGATCTGGTGCCCTTGCCTAAAGGTAGAAAACTTGTGGGCTGTAAGTGGGTATTTAAAAAGAAATATGGTCCAGATGGTCGTATTGAAAAGTACAAGGCAAGACTAGTTGCTAAGGGGTATTCCCAAAAGGAAGGTATAGATTATGGAGAAATCTTTTCTCCTATAGCTAAGCTAACATCCATTAGATTTCTGTTGTCACTTACAATAGCGTATGACTTTGAAATTGAGCAAATGGATGTGACGACAGTGTTTCTTCATGGGGATCTTGAAGAAGAAATTTATATGTCCCAGCCAGAGCATTTTGTGGAAAAAGGTAAAGAACATCTGGTATGTAAACTTAAAAAGTCTCTTTATGGTTTGAAGCAATCTCCCAAAATGTGGTATCAGAATTTGATACGTATGTTTTATCTTTGGGATATGTGAGATCTAAATCTGATCATTGTGTCGATTATAAAATTAATGGTGATCGGATTCTTATAATTGCACTGTATGTGGATGACATGTTATTCATTGGCAATGGTAAGGGGATGATCTCAGAATTAAAATCTCAGTTGTCCTTGAAATTTGAAATGAAGAATCTGGGGGCAGCGAAGTACATTCTGGGAATGGAAATCAAAAGGGACAGATCTAAGAGAAAGCTTTGGCTCAACCAGAGCAAGTATATTACCAATATTCTTGATAAATTTAATATGTCTAATTGCAAACAGTTAGTTGTTCCAGTTTTGTAGGGAATGAAACTATCTATTGAAGATTGTCTAGAATCTTCAAATGAAATTGATGACATGAAAAAAGTGCCTTATGCAAGTGTTGTTGCCAGTTTAATGTACGCAATGGTCTGTACCAGACTAGACATTGCCAAAGCAGTGGGAGTTTTAAGCCGGTTTATGGCAAATCTAGGCAGATCGCATTGGGATGATGTGAAAAGAGTTATGAGGTATTTGAAGGGAACTTTTGACTATGCTATTTGCTATCATGGAAACTCAGTTGGATCTCAGAGATCTATAAGCATTTAGGGATATGTTGATTCTAATTGCGCAGGGGACATTAACAGTAGAAGATCCACCAGTGGATATGTATTCATGTTAAATGGTCATGCTATCAGTTGGATGAGCAAGCGGCAGGTTGTAGTCCCTTTGTCCATAACAGAGGCAGAGTACATGGCAGCTACTCGTGCATGCCAAGAAGTCGTTTGGTTGAAGAGGTTGTGTTCTGATGTTGGTTTTAATGCACGACAGATACAAATTCACTGTGATAGTCAAAGTGCTATATGTTTGGCAAAGAACCCTACATTTCACGTTAGGAAAAAATGTATTGATGTCCAATATCACTTTGTTCATGATATGGTGGAAGATAGGAAGGTGAAACTGGAAAAGATTGACACTTTGAAAAATGTCGCTGATGCCTTAACTAAACCAGTGAGCATGACCAAGTTCAAATGGTGTTCAGATGCAATGGGTCTTCGGGCCCATAATACTCAGTAATCAAATGAGGATTAAGAGGTAGTAGTAATCTCTTCGACAAGTGGGAGATTAAAGAGAACTAGTGTCTCAAATTACTGCTTGGAACCTCATTTTTAGTCATTGGTGTTGTTCATATGAATCACGTGGTTCAAGGGTTCATTGAATCATTTAGTTCATTAGATTCAATGGTTCAAGGGTTCATTGAACTGGTCAAGAGTTCATCAGGTTTAATGGTTCAACGTGAACAGTCATCGTTGTGACAGAACACTATCGGCGTATCTTTCTTAAGCTCTACCGATGGCATGTGTTTTATTGATGGTCACTACCGTCGGAAAGACTTTCACTATCGACAGGAGTTCAAAAGTCTTTGACTGATCTACAAGGTCTCACCAAGGGGAGTGAGCTATCGGCATGAGTTTTGTCATTGGCTAAGCCCATGGTGGTTGTTCCAATAGTTATGTGTTACTCCGATGGAAGTTGGCGAAGAGTTGGGCATCGATGTGAGAACTTATATTGGCCCAACTTTGATCAGTCCCTCTGATGCTAATGATCTCACCGATGATAGTTTGTCCAAATGATCGGGGAGAGGATATTCATCGACACAGTGTAAAGTGTTTGGGCTGATGGCAGAGGTCATTCTGATGAAGGATGGAGGACTTGGACATCACTGAGACATGGAGTTATCGGTGTAGGAAGTGAAGCGATCGCCGATGGTGTAGGTTATTCTGATGAGCCTTCTGACTGGCATCGTCGGAAACAAAATTGCCCACAACACTCTTACTAAGGGTCTGTGGATATAAACCGGAATGTCATCTTTGAACAGGTGAATGTGGGACTAAACGTCTCACATGAATATGAATAGTTGCGACGGCTGGACACGCAGCGACGCTAGGTCAGTTGGATTGAACGGTTAGAGCAAAAGTTGCAAAATGGTGTTCTGCTCTTGGAGACTGTAATATATACTGATCTGCTAATGTCGTTAAGAGATTAATGAAGATATTCGATCATACTGTTCAATTTGTAGTTATATAGAGGAAGCGAATTGTATGTATGATTCATAGAATCGATACCTGAGCAAGATAGCTGTGATCTTTATTATAACTATTAAGTTTACTGTAATAAAGATTGTCTCTCTTGTGGTGGTGGGTTTTTTACCCGAAAGGGTTTTCCCACGTATATCTGATGTTGTTTTCTATTTTCTTGAATGTTTATTCTATTTTTTTGGTATGCTCATCTGGTTATTTGAATTAAAACGTTACCTATCTGCATTATCCCCTTGGAATTGACATTAGGGAAGTTGTATTCTACACCTATGCTTTCCTTATAGGAGGAACAAAATGAGGAATGGAATAGGAAGTATTCATGGTCAAAATAGTGATGGTAGTAGGAACAATAGATCTAGCAAGGGTAATGGAAGTGGTAGGTGCTATGGAAGTGGTAATGGGTTGAGAAGGAGAAGTAGATGTGAAAATTTGCATATATGAGGTGAGTATAGTGAGAGGAGTAAAATCAAGAGGTGGGGCATATTAAGGAACAAAATTAGGGTAAGATGGGAAGAGGATACACCATGAGATGGGGCAATGGTAGAAGAAGACATGGCCATGGATGGACGTGAGGTGGTAGATGCACTAGTCAAATAACTAGGGAGGGCAACCTTAGCACCAATGACTAGTAAAATATCTAACCTAAATGGTTTGTTAATGAACAAGTTATGAATCAAATCCACCAATTGTATAGGACTTTTAATTGTAGCTAGATTAGCAAGTTATTGTGCAAAGTCTTATTAAGCCACATGCTCCTTATGAACATAATCATCATTTTTGTGCTCATCAGTGCGAGAAATAATTGTATTCATGGGAATATAATTGGACATGCCATTTGTATTGGATTGAGCCATGAAAGGAGTCAAATGTACACTACTTTGAAAACGCAAGTGATAGGGAAGAGACTTTGGCATGCAAGTTGCAGGCACCCAAAATAAACCATCTCAAAGAGGGGCAAAATGTAGACACCCAAAATTGTCCACCTCCTAACATCTCCTAACATCATTTTCATCCCCATTCTAATATTCAATTTAATTAAATAAATTAATTTCACCTACCATACATCCTAATCATTCCAAAAAAATTAAATAAATTTACTTTGTGTTTATTTAATTTCCCCAAAAAGCCCTTTTCAACCCCCTAATTGGCTAATAACAACTAATTAGCCACTTAATTAATCCTTTACACCTAAAAATCAATAAACATTATAAAAATCTCATTTTTTCCTCCACTATCCATCTCACAAACAATTAACCAACTTGATCTCAATGGTTGATCTCTCAGCCAATCTTGACCATCAATCTTCCTATCCAAAAATCTATAAATGGACCCTTTAGGAGCCATTTTCCATGAACATCAACTAGAACACAACATCATGATGCTACCATGAGCAACCACATTCCATCCTTCATCAATACCAAATCTTCAGAGCACAACCACCTTCGATGCATCAAGAATCTTGTCTGGGTGAGAAACTTTGTAATGTCCCCTTTTGGAATTTCCTTAAATCTTGCCCTAGAATCACAAGTTAGGGTTACAACCTACCAATCAAATGTTGTAAGAAAGATAAATCCTAGTTTATGTAATGTCCTTAATAAGAATATACTAATTTTATCCTAACTATCAATTTCCCAAGCAAACAATGGATTTAATGAGTACTTTGGCTTGATTTGATCCCTACAAACAAGTTACAGATCATAAACATTAGTAAGTCCATAACAAATTAGTTAACTCATTTAAACCTTACCTTGGGATGATCAACCATGGGGGAGCATGGAAGAGAGTGACTCGATGGGGTGTCCTTGTCCTTATGTGGCACATGCCATTCATATAAGGTGCCCTCGATCTAATGTGGCACATGCCATTCATAAGAGATCGCCTCGGCCTCATGTGGCACATGACATTCATATGAGGTCGCCCCATACTCATGTGGCACATGCCATTCATATGAGGTCCGTTATTCCCTCATCTTGCCATCTTTTACATTCCCTCATGATTGATCTCCATGTATTGTTACAACAGGATAGGAGAGTGAGGTTATGAAGGGTGTCCTAGTATCCACTCTCTAAGCCTAAAGGCAGTAGCCTTTATACTAAAGGAAGAACCCCTCTCGCCCATGTGGGCTCATTACATCCCCCCTAGGTGGCGTACCTAGAAGAGAGCCCTCTCGTCGTTCCCCTTTGCAATTCTCAGCACCCTGTATTGTTGCACCATGATAGGAGAGTGAGGTTATGAAGGTGTCCTAGTAGCCACTCTCTAAGCCCAGAGGCAGTACCCTTTATGCTAAAGGTAGAACCCCTATGGCCCATGTGGGCTCATTGCATCCCCCCCAAGTGGTGTACCTAGAAGAGAGCCCTCTCACCGTTCCCCTTTGCAATTCTCCCTTCTCCATCATGGTGAAGGTGTGTGCAGAATGAACTAATCAAATTCACATTTTCAAATAATCACATCAGTAATAATAACTTATGATAATAATAAGCATATGCCATTAACCATATTAATTTATACATTCTACTCCCATATGAGTATCCTGAAACAAATAGATTAATGGACCATTCCTCAATTTAATGCCTTTTCTATATATCTTGATTGCAGATATGTTTCTTTATTTCCTCTTTTTGATGCCTCATCTCTATATACCTCAAGTGCAAATCTTATACTTAGAATATATATATATATAACTTAGAAATATAATCATACTTGCCCCCTCCACATCTCTCACCGATCTAAATTTATATCTCATGTTGCTTATGAAGGGAGGCATCCCTTTGAAGGGTGATGCCCCTTCACTTGTAATCGCAGCCTTTAAGAGATATGATCGCAACCTTTAATATGCTAACAAGTGTTGCCTTATCATTCACGCCTATTAGTTCTTTTGTCTTCATACTTATGCGTTGCCTTAGGTACTAATGTAAACCTTCAAAAATAAGACTTTTTGTCTTATTAAGATTTGTCTTATACCAAAGTAAATTATAATTTATATTTATTTTCATATTACATATTATATATATATAAATATATATATATATAAATATATTTATTAATATATTATATCATAATGATTGTTAATATTTATATTTATATTTGTATTTATATTTGCTATTTATAATAATATACCTTTGTTAATTAAAATAAATATATTATATTTAATTATATTAAACTAACAATATTATTTAATATTATTTATTAAATATTATATATGTTTATTTAAATATTAATGCATATGCTTCTATCATTCAAATTGACTAAACGCCATATTTGACAAAAGCAACTTCACCGTCTTTTATCATGATGTTTAAATCTTTAATTTAAACAATGCCTTAACATCGGGATATCACAAACTTTCATTTTCTTTGTGCATATTTTTGTAAGTTTTCTTTTGCTCAATCATATTTTTTGTTTCATTATTTCTTATCACATTTAAAGCGGGATTCAAACAATAAGATTGAAACCCTATTATACATCTACCTACACCTTCGATTGAGAGAAGAAAACTTGCAAAAATGTGAACAAAGAAAATTTAAGTTTCTCACCCACACAAGAATCTTGATGTGTCGAAGGCGGTTGTGCTCTAAATATTTGTTGTTGACAAAGGATGGAATGTGGTTTCTCACAGTACCAACATGACATTGTGTCCTGGTTGATGTTCATAGAAAATGGCTCCTAAAGGGTTCATTTATAGATTTTCAGATATATAGATCAATGATCGAGATTGGTTGAGAATTGGTTGAGAGATCAACAATTGAGCTTAGGTTGATTAATTGGTTGCAAGATGGAATGTGGAGGAAAAAGGGAGATTTTATAATGTTTATTAATTTTTGGACTAAAGGATTTGTTATAGGGAAAATTTGATGATAAATAAAATGAATTATAAACCCAATAACTCAATGGAATATGCAAATAACAAAGACTAAAACTAAGTAAACAACTTACAGTGCTTCATTACTTAGCTGCTTCCATTGCTCGCCTATTCTCGATTGATCTTTGGTGATGAAATGTATCCCTCAAAAAGCTTGCTTCCTTGCTTTGATTCTTCAAAATGACAAAGGAGAAATGGCTCAAATACTTGTTGTATTAAAGATGAGCTTCAATACAATGTGAGGTGGATAATAGAAAATGCAATAGTGGGGGTGCCAATGGCGCGCTATGGATTCGACAGAGTAATCTTACTTGAAAGCTTTGTTATCTAAAATGGGAGAATAGAGGCGTATTTATAGACTTGTGTGAGAGAGGATCAACGGTGTAGAAGTAAGAAGATCAATGGTAGAGGATAATTGAGAGAACGTACGTGAATAAAAAGAAGACGTGTCATTCAAAAAGGAAGCTTTATTGAGTTAACTACTTTCTTGATGAGGATGAGATTTTATTTCTTAAATTAGAATATATTTTTCTAATTTAAGAGTTTGTTGATAAAAATAAAGTTGTTTTAAATTCAGTTTTTGTTTTTGCATGACAAGGAAGATTTATTTTTAGAAGATTTGGAAGATAAGAAAAAGAATTAAATAAATAAATTTATTTAATTGAGGAATTCGAAGATAAAAAAATAAATTAAATAAATAAATTTATTTAATTTAGAAGATAAGAAAGCAAATTAAATAAATAAATTTATTTAATTGAGGAATTAGAAGATAAGAAAGCAAATTAAATAAATAAATTTATTTAATTGAGGAATTAGAAGGTAAGAAAGAAAATTAAATAAATAAATTTATTTAATTTAGAAGATAAGAAAGCAAATTAAATAAATAAATTTATTTAATTGTTTGTGCATGATTTGGAAGAATCAATAAAATATTTGATTATATTTTATTTTTAAAGATTGAGAGGATTTAAATAAATTTAATTGATTTATTTAAATCTGGAGGAATAAATGACTTAATTAAATAATTTAGAATTATTTAATTATTTTGGAAGAATTAAATTAAATAAAAGATTTATTTAATTTTGACTTTAGAAGAGGCAATTAAATACTTTGATATTTAATTAACTTAGAGGAATATGAATCAAATAAATAAATTTGTTTATTTATTTATTGATAGAGGAAATAGACTAAAATAAATATTAAGAATATTTATTTAGACAAAGTCGTGTCATTTTTAGGTGTATACAGGATTAATTAAGTGGCTAATTAGTTTTTATTGGCCAATTAGAGGGTTTAAAAAGGCTTTTTGGAGAAATTCAATAACTATTTAATTTTTTAGAATGATTAGGATGTATGGTAGGTGAAATTAATTAGATAAATATTGATTTTATTTAATTAACTTGAATATTAGAAGGGAGATGAAAATGATGTTAGGAGACATTAGGAGGTGGACAATTTTAGGTGTCTATATTTTGTCCCTCTTTGAAATGGTGTTGTCGCTAAGAGAAGTAGTAACATTTCAAAGAAAGATAAAAAATATAGTGGTTTTAATAAGAGCTGGCCTAGCCACTTAAAGGAGGAATGACGAGGAGGAATGATGTAAGGATGATTGGATGATGGCCCCACGAGAGGATAGGTAGATTTGAAGGACATGGGTATCCTCTTGATATGGATGTAAAGGAGAGATTAGGATAGGGGATTGGATGCTAATGATGAAGGAAAATGCTTGAGAATAATCATGCTAGTCAATGTGAGAAACTTGATGCTTGACATAGCACTTGACATGACGCACCATGATATAAAGACCATGGTGACGATATGTCTCATGCATAAAGGACTAAAGGTCGCAAGCAAGCATATGCCTATGGCACCATGATATGGAAGACCATGATATCATTGTCGCAATTATGCTGCAAGGACCAATGTAGATGCAAGACAAAATGATAACACACAAGTAAGCATGCACAAATGATATAAAGACAAAAATATGTTACCCTTGGTCGAGCTAAAAACCGATGATTGATTGATGATGGTGATAGCATTGTTTATGTGGGAATGATATATCCCAAGAACAAAATGAGCATTGAGAATGATATATCCTAATGATGATGATTGATTTCAGTTGATGAAGATTGACAACAAGGCTGGGAACAAAACTGATGAATGCTTTTGGATGATTGGCTAAATTACTTGGCAAGATTTGTGTGGATTAGGATTACTTGTTGCGGATTAACTATTTTGGGATTGCCTGGGATTACTGCATTAGATTGCTCTTGGATTACTACATTGAATTGTTTTTGGATTACTACATTGGAGTGCATGTGAATAGTCTTCTTATTTTGACTATTGGATGGGATTGTTGTCTCCATATGATAAATATGGACAAAGGAACAAGTTTAGAAACAAGGATGGGAAATAAGTTGATTTAGGAAAATGTGGTTGATGGATTACAAATTTGAGGGGTGGAGGATCTCCAAGGACTATGTCACAAAGGAATAACAAGCCCCACTATATAAATGTGATTCAAGATGCTAGACTAAAGAGATATAGTGTACTATATGAGCTATAACAAGATGTTTAGAGGATTTGTTGTAGAAGGATTTTCTATGTCAAGAGATTGCCAAAGCATGTTTCAAGATCATACCCTAGTCCTTATCAATATAAAAGGCAAGCAAGCAGGATGGGAATGAGGGCAAGGATATATGGATATGATGGATTAGGATGATATGATGGGCTAGATGAGACAGCTTTCCCCCAAGTGCAAGGTATATAGACAATCGATTTACACATAACACTCATGAATGGGTTTTCATCATGGTACTTATCCAAGGTGCCATAAAATGGTTTTCACCATTGGACAAATGATTTTCTCTTCTATTTTAATTTTTTAATATTTCATTTTTATTTTTTATTTTTTTATTTTTTTTATTTTCTAATTGGACAACAATGATAGTTTGATATTCAAAGGATCTTCACATGTCCTTGTCTATTTGATGCAGATGCTCTTGTCATAACATGACAGTAGTGAACGCTTGGGGTAACTGCTTTGTTAGGATCAAAGCACTCATGTACAATTCATTGATATTGGTGTGGTCCTCATTAATAATAGAGTTGGCCTTATCTAAATGTTTACATATTGATAGGGTGCCATCATAACCCTTATGATAGTGTTTCTACCACAATGCAACACATTTGGGATTTGGGGTTTTTGGATTTGAGACATGATTTTGGATTTGGATGGTAGATGTTAGATGTGGAATCAAATGATTGAGGTTTGTAGCATTTAGGTCGATAGGCTACTGATTTAGATTGGGTTCGAGAATTCTTGACTTGCCATATTTGAGATAGTGGATTATGGAGTTTGGATTTTTTATTAGGATGGCAATTAGGACCAACATTCTTATACAATTTGCAAGGCGGTGGACACTTATTATATGCAACATTCTTATACACCTTATGTGTTGGGAGAGATGACAATATTAAAGGCAGTGAACACATATTATATGCAAAGTGCATCTTTCGATGTGGCTCCATGTTTTGAGTAATTTCTTGATTTGGATATTTTGCTTCACTTGATTCGATTAGTCTAGTTTGCTTGGGGACCAACATTACTTTTATGTCTCTTCCTTGATTTTTGGATTCATTCACCTTTAATGTTTGATTTGGATATTTTTCTTTGTATGTTTTATAATTTTGTTGGTCCCAATCAATGAGTTGAGGATGTGGAGGATAAAGCTTGATGGTAGGAATATTGGAGGTGGAATGATTGTTGGTAGCAAGCTTATTGTAAGGGCTATAAATAGTCCCTATATTGATGCTTTCATTAGATGAAGTAGCCTTAATGATCACTGAAGTATCACTAACATCATTAGACTATTTAGATAATTGATATCCAATGCCTTGACCATGACTAATGCGTTGGAATGTTGTTATTGATGTCAAAGGTGCATGGACAAGATAGTCATCATTGATGTCAAAGGTGCATAGACAAGATGGTTGTCATTGATGTCAAAGAGTTTGTCATGGAGATTATTGGAGTAGTTGTCCAAGATGTATGGATGATAATGTCAAAGAATTCGATGTCAAAGGCATATGGAAGAGTGTAGAAGGAAAGAAGGAATTCAATGTCAAAGGCGTATGGAAGAGTGAAGAAGGAATGTCCAAAAATATCATTGATGTCAAAGGACGAACGAAGAGATTGTTGCGTGGAGTCATTAATGACAAAGGAGGCCAATATATCATCATTATCATATTATATCCAATGGATGTTATGATTGTTATGAGATGTCTCTATTTGATATTATGTGGCGAAGAATAAACACATTAATATGGGTGATTATGGTAAAGTTTAAATTAAATATTTAAACTTAGTTGTCTATATTGACTGACTCATTATAAGAAACCAAAGATAGATATATAATATTATCATACATATAAAGATCAAGGGAACAATGATTAAATGTAGTGAAGAGCAGTGATTATTACTGTGAAGCAAATGTATTGAGTCTACAACAAATATATTGAAAAGACAATGATTAAAGTGTATACTAAGGCAACAAATATATAAGAGCAACATGTATTATTCAAAATACGAATTATGAAGTGATACGAACTTGGAGTAATGTGCTATAAGACAAAAAGTCTTATTCATATAAGACAAGACACATATAAGACAAAAATTGTATTATTCACGAAGTTTATGATGTTGAGAAGACATGAAGGAGACTGATCAAGTTTTAAATTTAAATAAAGTTACCTTGGCCTTCATTCCTATATGCTTCCTTGGCCGACACTCCTATATGTTGTGCTCATATAAAAACAAATGACTTTGAATGTGAAGTGATGCAATAAGCATAATAGTGTGATTTGTTATTAAGAAAACAAACTATAATAAAAGGCAATGATCAACAGTCATTAACAAAAGGTTGTAATCCATTTAAGAAGTGGTACAACTCCTTGCAAAGACATCTCTTTTGGTAAGAGATACAACCATTTGTTGAAGACATATCCTTTGGAATGATATAAGATGTGGAAGATGGTGAGAATAGAAGGTAAGCAATCAATGAATTAATTCTGAGTATAGAGCAGATTCGAAGAAGAGAAAGGAGCAGAATTATGAAGAGCAAATCTAATTTGTTTCGAAAGGAAGTGTGTGTGACAATATGAAGATGATATGAGCAGAAATTTATGTGAAGATATTGCCATGTGATGATCAATTATGTATAAAGAAGTTGTGCATGATTTGAATCAAATTTGAAGGGAAGAAAGTGTGTGATCAGATTTGAGAAAGAAAAGTATATATTGTTTTGTGAAGAGCAATGTATGTGAGTAAATTTGATTTGCAAAGATAAGACTTACATCATTCAGAATTAGAAGTGGTAATCATATTGTGAGTAAAGGAGAACAATTTAAACATTTGAAGAATTTGTAGGTTGGTGACTAGAGATTGGTGTCTCTTTTTGAGTTGGTGCTCAGTTGTGAGGGTTAGTGTCTACAAATTCTACAGGCAGGGATTGGTGTCTCCAGTGGATTGGTGCTCACAAAAGAAGAATTGTAAGAGAAGTAGGTTGGTGCCTACAGAAGAAGATCAATATATATATAAGCAATATTTTGTCGTGGTTTTCTCCTGCAAGGGTTTCCACATAAATCGTGTGTTCTCTTTGTGTTCTTAATTGTTATATCTTGCATATGTGTAGTTGTTGTGATTGATTAAGTTTGGAAAAGTAAAAGTTTGTATTATACCGATTCACTTCCCCCCTCTCAGCATAACCATGTTCTCATCATAATGTAGATTGGGATAGGCTCTAGGATGCCTTGCTCATGAAGGCCCAATCCTTTTCCTTGATAGTTTGTGCTATCACATATCTTTTTTGCAATAGGATACTTGTCTTTTCAAAGCATGATGGTAGGCCGTTGGTGTGTTGCTAAGAATTATTAGAACTTGCTCTTGTCTTATCCATGAGAAAACCTAATTGAATGAAGGTGGTGGATCCTAGTTGATAGGATGCTTGTGCTTTCTCATTGTGTACACTTGTCATGCCTTGATAATTGTTTGTGCTTGTCATGCCTTGATCATTTGAATGCTTAATGGTAGCTTGCACATTGATATGTTTGATATGATCAATGTCATTTACTTGATTGCCTATGTATTCATGGGGACCAAGTGACTCCTCATGGGAAGGGAGTTGTTGGATGATTGATAGAATTAATTTGGATCTCTTAATCATGGATAGCATAAAGTTGGATGAGGGGATCAACTTGGTTATCTTGATCATAGATAGGATCTTGACCATAGAAGGTGTGGCTTGAATAGTTTGATCTTGATCATAAATAAGACGAGTTAAGATGCTTTGATCTTGATTTAGATGGGGACACCTTTGATCCTGATTTAGGTTTTGTTATTGACATAGCTCTAATAGTTCAGATGATAGGATAGGTGGTTCTTGGATAACCGTGATATATGCTTTGGATGGTTGACAACATAATTGTACGATGGGTTTTGACTTGAGCTTGGGATAAGAGGCTCTTTGATAGACTTAGTGGGTGTTGATTTGCATGATAGTGTGTGATTTTGGACAAGGATCATACTATAAGACTCTTTGATAGGTTGGATAGACATTGGATTGCATGATGGAATTTGATTTTGGAAGATACTAGTTGACTTTTAGATAGGCTTGGTAGATGTGGGCTCAATGACTTCATGCTTTCTAGGTAGATGGTTATCCTTTTCTAAGAGTCCTTGGATAAACACCTTCATAGGATGCTTGGATGGGGTAGACTTGGACTATGGTTGGTAGGATTGATATGATTAGTGGTAGGATTGATGGGATGAGTTGAATTACAAAGGATTTAAGGATGAAAGGGTTCCATAGGATGTGGAGGCTACAAGGTGCTCGCATGAGGTCGCGATTGAAGATATGGATTCACTATGAGGACCTTGGTCTAACGTAGTGCTTCCCTTTTCAAAGGTACCATAAGCATGACCAATAGATATGTGTTTAGGATTGGCATGATAGTTAGTGCTAACTAGAACTTGGTTGAAAGGCTCTTGCATGTTCATAGGTGAGTGATGAAACTTTATGGCAAGGTGCATGCAATAATCTCATCAAGAGTTTCATCTTTAGGACTATCATCATCATGATATTTGTTTTGATCTACAAGACTATCATCATCATCATCATCAAAGGGGTTTCAATTTTGGTTATGAGGAGGGGACTCATCAAAACATAATGGATATGTGATGTTGATTTGGATCTGAAAAGATTTGACATCATTGGATGATGGATTAGATTATGATTGATTGGGGAGAATTTGATGATTTTAGAGTTTGATGATTTGGACCTTAAGACTTGTTTTGATGTCAACATTTTCTGAGATGTTGGATTTAAGAGATTGGCTCTAAGACCTTAGGTAGCTTAGTGGTGAATGCATCAAGGTTAAGGATTCATGGCACTTAATGCTTGATTGGATGTTGGTTGAGTTGGATTGGATGAGATTTGATTTGATTGGATTTGATGATTAACTTGCTTTTGATTTGGATTGGGATAGAATTGATTTTGATTTGGATATTGGGATTGGATTAAGGCGATAGGCTTTATTGTGTGATTGAATGAAATTTGGGTTAAGGTGCAAGACCTTGTTGAATGATTTGATGCTTAATAGGTGATCAATTAGATGGGCTTTGATCTAAAGGATTTGGCTTTGGTTTGGATTGATTGGTTGATTGAATTGGATGAAGATTCATTGAGATTTGGGATGAACATATAAGACCTTGTTGTATTTTGATTTGGATTTGGATTTGATTCGAACCTAGCTTGATTAGGATTAAATTAGGTGTAGATATCTTTGAATGATGATTAATTTGTGATTTAGGATTAAGGTACAAGATCTTGGACAAGGATTTGATTTAACTAAGGTGAAAGACTGTTTTATTTGGATGATGGATTTCTTGCTAGGGTGAATTGATTGGATAAAGCTAAGAGACATTGGTTGATGACTGAATTTGATTGGAAAGGGATAGGATGCAATGATTGGTTGGTTGATTGGGTTGATGTTGATGATTGGATGGACTAAGGTTTGGGATGATACTTGATGGATGGATGAAGATTTGGGATGAGGATTTGAATGGATTGGGATTTCAAATGATGATTGAACAAGGTTTGATAAGATCTATGATTCTTGAGAGATTAGTTGATAATTGGGATTAAAGGATGAAGTTTGATCTGTGAAAACAATTGGATTAGTGATAATTAGGTGTTGGTTGGATTTTGATTGAATTGAATGGATATATTAGGATTTATTAGGATTGAGATTGAGTGATTTTGATTTGGAGTGATGAATTGGATTGGATTGGATTGGATGAGCTGGACATTGATTGGGCATTTGGAGTTATGATTTGAGGAGTTGGATTGAACAAGAATAAACTTGGTTTTGATTTGGATGACCTGAGAGATGGTTTGATTAGGATTTGGGATGCAAGTTTGAATTCGGTATGGATTATGATGTTGGATTCTACACAAGGTAGGGGCATGTGATTATTATTTAGGGATATGAATTTCAAATGCCTTCAACTATTTGCAAGAGATTTTGGGTTATGGTTCTTTCAAAGTTTGATTTTGGATTTGAGATGTTTGAGATTACAAACGTTTAATGTTTGGACTCAAAGGTTGTTCACTAGTTTTTCACAAAGAAGACACACTAAACATACAAACATCCTAGTTTATTTAGGTAGGAGTGCATATACTTGTAAGCCAACCATTAATGTATTGTTCAATCGTGGAATGTAGAGCCTATGAGGAGGCATTAACTATTTTTTATCACTCAAGATCACTCAAAGGCACAAAAGGAGAGCATACACAGCCTACAAACTTGTTTCTGGGGACGCAGGGTGAGTAACTTCTTAATGCTAACCGCTTAACTGATACATTACAAGCATATACAACCAAAAGGTTCCTATTTAGGTTGAACAAACTTCTAAAGGATGTCCTCCTTACACCAAAAGGTATGTGAGGCCTAAATTTTTGAACGAAAGTCCATCTACAAGCATGTGTTCATGGGCAAGCCCAATTCCACTTCACCTAATATCTTTACGAAAAAGGGGTCCCAAGGTTGTGTCAAACACGATAGTCCTCTTTTGAGGTACATCTTTCACTCTCCCCCTTTGTATTCCTCGCCAAAACACATGATTCAAGTCATCCCCTAACGTGATGAAATCCTTAGGTAGCCCTGCTAAAAGGAAAGAAAATCAAGTGCTTTTGATTCCTAATATTGCCCTGTGGTGTGAAAAAAGAGCATATACAACTTGATTTCTTAGGATTAACAAAATAAAATACAACTAGAAAGTGTTTTTGATCTCAAGGTCACTTTTTGATGCGAAAAGAGAGCATAAACACTTAAAAGTTCTTGCAAGCATGACAAACAATGTCCATTCCCATTAAGCATATAATGTGTGCAACTAAATAGGTGATTAAAAATATGTTCTTTGACAAACATAGTTGCACAAAACATAGTTAGTAGTTTCAAAAATTATCTTTGATGAATGATTTTGTACAATAAATGCATTAGAAGTGATGATCAAACCTTGAAAATTGGGCCAAATTTTGAAAGATTCACTATCTCCACAGTATAGTTCTTCGAATCAACTTTCCAATGCCTACAAAAACACAAAAAACTGATATACGAGAAAAATTTATGCTATTTGAATGAAAAGTGCTCTTTAAGGTCCTAAAAAGGGAAGGGTCCAAACCTGGCGATCAAGTTGGCAACTAGTCAAGTGGTCACATCCACGATTATTGTTGTCCAATTAGTGTTATGACAGATAATTAATGTAACTATTAGCGTGCAATTAGAAGATAGTCACCCTATGTGGCAATTAACATTTGCAGTTAGAGGCTAGCATGATTCCTGGTCACAGGTGTGACCAAGGGCTAGAAGTTAAGGGCGCAACAAATGAGCGAGATGCCCCTAGTCAACAATGTGATTGTGGGCTAAGGGATAAAGTTGTGTGAGATGGTTATAAGACAATTACGATTAGCGTAATAGTTATCAATTAGCATTGTAATTAGTGATCACCCAAATAATTACAAAACAATAGTTAGGGTCAAAAGTTATAGTTGATAGTTAAGGGGCAGTTAGGGTCAAGAAACTGGGGGTAAAGGAGGCATTAACCGATGAATAATACCAATTTTGAAACCTGCAAACCTTTTGAATTGGCAAATAATACCAACAACCAATGGCTAAAAGAAATACAACTGCAAATAAAACTATTACCCCAAAGACAGATCCAATGAAAATGTTCAAACCAACGTACAAAGGATCACCGATGATGAAAGCATTTTTACCCAACAGATAATACAAAAATAGACATTGCACAAAAGATATGGTACAAACTGTAGAGTATAGATTATGTAGATCGTATAGTCTGACAAAGGGGAAACCCTAGAGACCAAAAAAAATGTGAAATTTTTTCATCAAATAAAAAATGTTATATGTTAATTTTCGTATCCTAGATCTTCCAAATGCAACCGTGAGGTCTATTTTGCAATACATGACTTCTTGTGAAAGTGCACCCCCATATTTCTCTAAAAATAATTGAAAACCTACAAAATTGATTGAGCAAAACCTACAAAAATGAAGGTTAAAGAGGGACAAGGTCCCACCTGGTGTGCCAAAAAAGTGATAAGAAATTATGAAACAAAAAATTAGGATTCAAATGATAAAAGATTAAAACCCTATTTCACATCTACCTACACCTTTGATTGATCAAAGAAAGCTTGCAAAAATATGAACAAAGAAAACAAAAGTTTCTCACCCACACAAGATTCCTGATGCACCAGAGGCAGTTATGCTCCAAAGATTTGTTGTTGATAGATGACGGAATGTGGTTTCTCATAGTAGAAGCATGACACATTGCATTCTAGCTGACGTTCATGCAAAATTGCTCCTACTGGGTCCATTTATAGATTTTCGAATAGATAGATCGATGGTCATGACTCATTAAGAATTGGCTAAGATGTCAATGGTTAAGATTAGGTTGGTTAATTGGTTGTGAGATGGTGGAAGGAAAAAGGAGATTTTTTTATAATGTTTATAAATTTTTAGATGTAAAGGATTAATTAAGTGGCTAATTAGTTGCTATTAGCCAATTAGGGATTGTAAAATGGATTTTGGGGAAATTAAATAAATACAGAGCATTTATTAATTTTTTTGGAATGATTAAGATATATGTTAGTTGAAATTAATTAAATAAATATTGAATTTATTTAAGTAACTTGAATTTTAGGAGGATGAAAATGATATTAGGAGGCATTAGGAGGTGGACAATTTTGGGGTTCTACACAAGTAACACTCAATACCCTAAAGGATAAAGGATGGATGGAAATAACCTAAGGGTTCATAAAAACAACAAAGATTTAGATCCGAACCTAGTGTGAAATACAAACTCTTAAGGCCAAAGTAAGGGTGGGTAGGGTAGGGGTAAACAAGGTCACACTATGAACCACAAACACAAGAAAGATAAATGTGTGAAGCATAAATCAGAAAGAGAAAACAAACCCTAATTAGATCATACAATAAGACAATATTCTAAAAATAGATTTAGAACCTTAATGAAGGAGAAGACCCTATGGAGAAACCCTAGGTGGTGTTAAAATGTTGGGTTCACCAATAAATATAATGAAATGAATTGCACCCCAGGATTTCTTGCGTGAGGTGCATTATCAAGGATGAAGGGAAACTGATTTGCACAATGTCAAAGAAAACTATCACTTGGAACTAACAACGCAGCGGAGTTCCAAGCCCTTTTCGCAAGCCTCGGGCTATGTAGGGCAAACAACCTATCCAATGTTGATATCAAGGGTGACTCACTCATTTGCATAATCACCATTTCATGCCGCAATATTTCGAATTGGAAATTAAAGAATGTCATTGAATCAATTTGGGCTATCTTAGAGAATATGGAGGATTACCACTTAATGCATTGCTTCAAAGAGGTGAACAAAGCCCCCAACCAACTTGCAAATTTCGCATGTGGCCAAATGAACTCAGAGATAGTCGAATGTGACTCACGCTTGGGGTACTTTGGTGGTGCAGTGATGCAACCGAGGACTCATAGCCTAGGGTAGTCAATCCCAAGAACATCTTCCGACCACTATGGGACTACCATGAGGAGATGGCTCATCGAGTTCAATGCAAGACTTCCCTACAAATCCCCCACAGGTGTTTCCTTTCACACATTTTCCATGGCTTGCATTAAGGTCTATGGATGCGTATGCCCATGTGATACAAGTGACCACAACATTCTGTTGAGACACATCTTCTTGGTCTAAAATAAGTGCTTTTACTCTGTAAGTGATTTTACTTTGTGATGCAAGTGACCTCAAAATTCAGTTGAGACACCTTCTTGGCGTGATTTCTCTTACTCAGACGCGCCTGCTACTCCTTGAGCATGCCTGTATCTGCTCAGATGCGCTTCATCTAAATTAGGCACGCTTGTTCTCTGCAAAGCGTGTCTCCAAATTCCAAAATGCGCCTCTTCTTTCAAACTGCACCACCTTCTTGTTAGGCACACTTTTCCTCATTCATGGCGCTTCTTCCCTTACATGGGCGCGCCTTCATGTAAACTGACGTGCTTTCCTTATGATATTTTGTACTTCCCTGAATAGGCAGGATTGTGAGGCATGCTTTGTTGAATACACACACTTTTTCTATTACTCAAGCGCCCTTCTGTTACTTTGAGCGCACCTTACATATTTCAAGCGCACTTCCTCAAATGCAAGCACGTCTCCATCTCCCTTGGCGCGCTTTTCCTCCCTTTGGTGCGCTTTTATGCTTCAAAGCGCATTTTCTCTGACCTTGGCGCACTTTACCTCCTGATGGCGTGCCTCTTCCAATCTTGGGTGTGCTTCTCATGTTCCAGGCATGCTTTTATTATATCCAGTGTGCCTTCATAGGCTTGAACACGCTTTTGTCTTATAGAACACGTTTTCCTAATCATTGGCACACCTTGATGTTTCCAAGCGCTTTTTCATTTAACATGGCATTTTTTCTATTCCTGAGTGCGCTTCAACTTTATGCGCTTTCACAAACAAGTCAACTTCATTAGACTTCCTTCAGGCTCGTGTATTTCACTTTAGGCACATAACCTCCACTTAGATGCACTTTCCTTCTGTCAAGAGCATTATTTCCCTGTTGGACGCGCTTCTCCTAGTTCTAGCGCACCTCTCTAAGTCCAAGCATGCCTGATCAATTCCTGGTGTGCCTACTCCATCCCTAGCGTCCCTGTTCCATACCTGGCGTGACTGTTCGATTCCTAGCATGCCTGAGTCTCTAGGCGTGCTTTTTATAAATTAGGTGTGTTTAACCTCTTCAAGGCGCGCTTTTGGTCTCTACTAGCACGTTTCAATCAGTGCTTGTGCACTTCTCTCTCACATATTATGAATCTAATTTGAGACTTCATCTTCTTTCGCTAATATCTTGAATGGCTAATGCTTTTACCCCTGCAGAGTTAGCGAAAACAAGGGACATGATGCTTCAAAACATGACTCGATTTAGACAAAAATTACATCATACAAAAATTTTCGTATGGGTACACCAATATCTAAGGACACCATTTGTGTACTTGAAAACACATTTGCATGTCTTCTTGATAGATGGATATTTGTAGATGCATATGTCAAGGTGATATCTAAGGACACCATTTAGGAGTTTACCAACTTGATAGATGAACAAATTCTCTTAGGTCAAACCCATTTGGTAGGCCAAATTAAAAAAGATAAGTGATATTGAAAAGATCATTCACTAACATGCAAATGACCTATATGAAAATGCAATTTTTGTCCCTTTTGAAATCAAAGTGTGCTCTAATGATTTTCTCATTTCTTTGTAATCCCCTACTTTATAGATGAATTTTAGATACACAAATGAGTATCTTTAAATACCATTATATAATGGCATGTCACACGTGTCAAGTGGGCACATAAAGGCTAGTAGAAGAGCATGAGACACTTGGATTTTGAGTTAGAATATTTGAATTTCAAGTTCATTCCTACATGCCTCGGGATAAACCTGAGCCACTCAAAAATAAACTCTAGGATAAAATGATAATTTCAAGACAAGGAGTAAATGCATGAAAGCGTAAATGAAGGTACAATAATGATAAAAGTAAATGGCAAATGTATGGAAAAGGGTTCAAATAGGGGTGAAACAAGTGTGAATATGAATGAAGTCATACTCCAAAACTAGCACAAGAGTATGCCACTTGTAAATATATTATTGTATTTACAAAAATCCACCAAGAAACATGTTAGCGTTTAATTTCGCACCTTTCGATGAGAAAAAAAAACGGACAGCGTGTACAATAGGATTGTTCTTCGAACTAAGAGGGGAAACTCCCTCAACAAGAAATTTTAAAAAGACGTTTACAAAATAACCTATCTTTTTGTTTCTCAAGGCACGAGCACAAGGCAATGAAGTTCTTCTGCAAGGCTATAAGATTTTCTAAAGCCTTCCAGAAGAAAATAACTAACTTTATCTTTTAAAACAATTCTGATTTCTTCAAGTAAATTCAGAGCATAAAGAAATCAGAAGAACAACTTGAAAGTTTTTAAAACAACAAAACAAATACAACTCACAATAATTGCTCATGCACAAAGTCATGAACAATTTACATAACTCTTGACAACAATATAGATCTCTAAAACCATGATTTGTATTCTCATTAATCAAAAAGCAAGAATCAACAACAGTGCTTGAACAATAAAATGCGAGCAAAAATTAGTCTCAGCATTTACCATTAGAGAGTTTAAGTGTGTAGAATACACTTATTTATACCTAAAAAGCAAAGATGCAAGGAAATAAAAGGAAGAGTTCACTAACACTCTTCACTCTACATCTAATGCTGCATAAGAAGCATGCAAACTTATTAGCAATTAAAACTAAAAGTATCTTGTCATGCAAATTTCAGTTCATTGAACTTGCATGTTATTACACAATGAGTTCCAATTCAAAGATATTTTGCATGATTTCCAAAAGCAAAATCTAAAAATAAATTTAACTTCAGTTAACAAAGACAATTCTCAAAATAGAAGCTGCTTTGGAAATCTCTCCTGCTGCCAAAAATAATTTCCTTCTGCAAAAAGTGAAAAATAAGCTAAGTCTGAGAATTGAGATTTCTCTCAAATTCCTCAACCTTGGCTTCATCTGGTATGATCATGGACTCAAGGTGGACCGTCCTCATTTGTAGGTCTATGGCAGCATCCTCTGTGATTTTCTCGAACACTTCAAAGTCTTTCTCAGCCTTGGCGCACTTTGATGCAATATCAACCAGGAAGTACATTTTGTCAACATGAGGGTCTCCACAAAACTTTCCACGGATCAGCGGAATGAACTCCTCCTGTAAAACATGAACAAGGCAATTTATGCCTTCATCGCTAAAATACCTGCAAGGGATGTTTTCGACAAAATCAATGGTATATTTTTCAATGCCCAGAAGCTTTTCTTTCCACATAGCCAACTCCATCGCTATTCTTCGAGGTGAAACTTGTCACAAGTCTATTTCTTTGACCTTGGAATATTCATGCTTAAGCAAAGATTTAGCCTCAATGGTGACTGATGAATATTGCATGATGACTTTGAGGGGGCTTGTTCTGAGGCCTTTTTGTCTTGAAAATTGCCAATTTGGACTCCTGTGTGTTCGCTGCCCAAAAAAAACAAGTTTTCTTTTCGCTGTCCAAAATTTGATTTTTGTAAAAAAAAATTAAAATTTTGCCCTTGGAAAATGAAATTTTGGAACCACACCCTCAAAGATTCAACAAATCTGAGATCAAACCGGTCCAGGATGATGGAAAATGCCTTTTGCCGAGGTGGGTATGTGTCAGAAATGAGAAATTTTGGACAAATAAGCCTCAAAAATCAATTTTATCTTGGCTATAGGTGGTGATTTTGCCTTTGAAAAACCATGACTAACAGTGAAAATCCTTGAAAATTTGCCACAAATGGCCTCCTGGGTTTGGACGTTGCCTTGGGAACATACAAATGGACCCTGTGAAAGAAGAGAATAAAGAAAAAGAAGAATAGAAGTGATCAAATTGCCTTCTTTATATTTTGCTGATTTGAAAAAGCTTCAAAAAGCTTGGAAAACCTTCAACAATGGCCGCCAGTGCAAGAAAGAGGCCTTCCAGTGGACAAATTTTCCCTTGAGTGTGACAGAAAGAAGTAAAATGGTGCAAGAATGAGTAGCCTTTGCCCTGTATGTGAAGATTAACTCCTCAATGCCTTTCAATCTGCCCTTTACAAGCTTTCAATCCTTTATTAATGGTTGCCTAGCTTTGAACGCTGCCTTTACTCCTTTGCTATGCCTTTGAAAATAACAATAATAGTGAATAGGAGCCTCCTTTATAGTGAATGCCACCTTTTAGGGTTTCCAATGTGCCTTACTCTAAAAATAGAGTGTTTTTTTATTCTCCTCTATGTAAAAAAGAATAAGTGAAATAAGAAAAGGAGTGCATTTTGGCAAAAAGGCTCGCCTTTTTGGAGTTTGGCAAAAAGGAGTGCATTTTGGCAAAAAAGCTCGCCTTTTTGGAGTTATGCAAAAAGGAGTGCAAATGATGTATTTTAGGCGCCTTTTCCTAAGTGAACAAAAGGCGTGAGATTTGTTTGAAATGGGCGCCTATTTGAAAGGGGCCAAAAGGCGTGGGATTTTCTTGAAATGAGCGCCTTTTGGAGGTGACTTGGGTGGAAGTATATTTCAAAATATATTTAAGTATATGCTCAGATATTGAATTTCCTATACTTTAAATATTTTGAAATATACTTCCAGGATGTTTGAGATAGGTCCCGGATCCATGGGATTTAACATGCAGATTCTGGATTTTTGAGGATCCACCAGATTTCATACTTAGACAGATTTTAGGATTTCAGAACAATAGGTTTCAGGATACCAGACTTAGCCAATTTCAGAGCTCAAATTTGTGTTTCTTGACCTTGAAAAACTTTGAAGTTGGCCTTGACCATTTTGATGGAGGCTACCTGGATCACTGCAGTTTGCCTTTGCCTCTAGAGCTTATTTTTGCCGTAACTTCTTCATCTGATGACGGAATGTCTTGAAGTTTGGAAACCAAGCTCATATGATCTAAAACTATCATTGAAGCTCTTCCTCCATGGATGATACTAAAAAATGGTGCTCATTCAAGGCAAAAACGCCCAAAAATGCCATAGAAAAATTTTCAAAATTTTCCAAAATTTCAAAATTTTCAAAATTGAATTTTGACTTGCTAGATGTATTTGTATTGCTTCCATTGGTTCCTTTATGTCATTTTGGCTTCCAATTCACCACTTTGACCTCCTCTTTTTGACGTTCTTTTAATGTTCCATGCCTGATTAGCTTGTCAGAATCTCCTTCATTCAGGCATTGGATCAATATCTTTCGATATATCTTTGTACATGCAGGGTTAGCGCAGTAATGACAAGGCTACACGGTGCTTAGGAGGTATGTTTGGGCACATATACAAAAAATTTCGTATGGGTACAACATTAGGCTCTGTCTGGTGACCATGGTGTATACTTGCAGCATAGGAGGACCTCTGAATCTCTGGGTTTATAGTGCAGACCAATGTCTTATCCATTGGGCAATAGAGTCAGTACATTTTCCTAATCACCTATAACAAGACTTTTTCCCTAAAATCACCTAGGACTGGACTTCTTAAAATCACCTAAGAGTGGAACTCTGGTCTACCTAACGAAACACGACGAATAAACAAAACGTGAAAGGGGAAAAATGATACTACATAACAAATACATTACTGAAAGGGGAAACACAATACAAAACAATTCAACACGCAAAATGCTCTTTTTTAGCGAGGACAAGGAAAACAAAAACTGTTACACAAAACCATCAACAGGTTTAGAAAAATAAGAACCTCTTCTCGTGAGCTGGGAAATTTGTCTTGGCAGCACATAGTCTTTCTTCCTCTGCAACACCTTCTCGAAGAGCCATGATTCAAGTGGGTAGACATGATCAGGCCATGAAAAGTTCATGATGAATTGATTGATGTGCATGAGCTCTGTTGGATCATCTTCTTCCATAGTGAAAAAACTTTGCAACAGGTGAAGGTACAGAACCTCCTTTTGAAGCTATGAAGCAAGATCTTGTGGGCAAAGTATGCTTGTGGGAATGGTAACCACCACATATAGGACTTGATGTTCTTCATTTATGTCTTCAACATATGCAACTTTAAACTCAGTCCATGAGTCATCCTTTAGAAAAGGTTGAAGCTGCTCATACAGAATGTCCATCACTGGTTCTTGGCTTACCGGATTCACAACTGTTATCATCAATTTATCTAGTGATTCAGGCGCTTCTTCATTCTCATCAGTCATGTCTTCATCCATCCACTCCTTAGAATCTGAATGTAATAAATCATCAAGATCTGAACCTTCGAGCTCCTGATCATCATCAAAGTACACCTGCTGAAAAACATCTTCACCTGGTAGCTCAGTTCGCCATCCATCATTTTGAGTCTCGTCAGCTTCCATGGAGCAATCTCCTTCAAAGATTGTTTCCTTGAGAACATGAACGCAAACATCTAGTAGCATCTCATTTTTTTCTAACATGTATGCAGGATCAAGCATGAATTCTTCTAAGCTTTGTGTTTGTTCTTCTGTTGCTTGAATGATCTCACACATGGCATATCTCACAACACACTTGTCAAGAATTTCTGACTTCTCCATATGATTCTCTTTGGTGACCAATACTGAATATTCCATGAGCTCTTCGTCTACATGAGCCTCTTCATTTGCTGCTTCTTGTGTTGATTTTATCACATCGATGATGTCCTTTTCTTGCACAGGTTCATGAATAACTTCAAAAGGCTTAGCATCATTTTCTTCAACAGTGTGTATGAAATTCTTTGGTGATAAAGATGAAGATGGACTACACTGCAAAAGAAAGCTTACAGTATCTTCAACTGAAGATTCACTCTCCAAGTGATGTAGAAAACTATCAAGATCCAATGATGAATCTTCCATATGATCTCCTGATTTGATAAATGCCTCCAAGGATGAATCATCTTCAAAATGAAGATCTCGTTCTTGCTCCAATTGCAATGCTTCCTTGGTCTTTTCTCCTTTGAGTGTATCTGACATAGGCTCTTCAAACCATCCTTCGAATGATGACAGGAACAAACTAGATTCACCATCGCTCTCTGCAACATATTTGATCTCTTCTCTTTTGCAATTTTGCTCTTGAGAGATGTGGTGCACTTCTTCCTCCTTAGAGAAAGTATGCAAGTTATGCATTTCTTCAAGTTCTTCCATCAACGATCCTTCTTCGTGCTTGAAGAAATTATGCAAATTTTCAGCTTCATTTTCAGCCATCATTATGTAAGTGCTTGGACCAGTCTCTTGATATAGAATATGGGCTTTTGAGTTTTGAGACTTCACCACTGTAAAACGAGACTTGGGCTCAGGTTCCAACCCGATCTTACCACCCTTGACGGGGATGGTCGCCGAGGACCAATCCAATTGGATTTCTCCGCCTAAGTCTTTGCAAAAACTTCGGCTTAGCAACATTCCATAGCTGGCTGGAATATCAGCTACCAAGATGGTCATCATGATTCTCTTCTCTGGACAGGCTGCTAAGGCAACTTGTGCGTCTTTCAACTGTCCAACCAGCGGCACTGATTTTGATTCAAGTGAATAACACTTGCCTTGGGTTTTGGTGCATGAGAGTCCTAGTGCAGTCATCACCTGCAACAGCATGACGTTGTCTGAAGCACAGGAGTCTATGATGCAATTGCTCAACTTGAAGCTGCCAATGTATAGAGATATGTAAAAAGGCTTCGGCTTCTCTCCCGCTGCTGCAGAAGATTCAAGAAGAGTAGGCTAGATAGGAGTCTATTTCCTTACAAATTTGACAATTTTGTCCAGTTGATCAGGGTGATTTTGGAGGTATTCTAGTTGAGAAATTTGGACCTTCGTCTTCATCATGGAATCAACAATATCAAAATTTGTCGTGGATGAATCCAAAGTGCTAACTTTGACGTCCTCTTGAGGTAACTTGGCCGCTTTTCTAGACTTCTCCTTTGCTTTCAACTTTTCTTCTTCTTCCTTTTGAGCTTTCAGGTGCTGTGCCCGAGTGAAGACTAGCATGGAGTAATGTTCAGCATTGACTGCAAGAGAATATTGTGAAATATTGTCCTGGTCTTCTTCTTCAAATGTGGATTCATCTTGAATGTATCCCGTAGTACAGTCGCCATCAAGGTCATCCATCTCAGGATAAATAACACTCGAACTTGAGGGTCCAGCATGAGCAAAGCCCATGATTTGATTCATTCTTTGGCTTTCGAGACAAGTAGCTCCATTATGCTCGCTGGTTTCATGGAAGGAGCAAAAATATGCTCTTGGTGGTGGAGCTTCAGCTACTGGCTTTGCTGGAAGTGCTGGTAGCCTCGGCCTATAATTGTTATTATAGGGCTGGAAATTGTTTCTTCTATGTGGTGGCTGATATTGCTGCGGCGGTGGTGCCTGCTGTGGCATTTGCCTCTTCATGATTGTGACATCATTTGCCACCTTTTGAAGTAGTAGATCTGCAAAATTTTGGATCAGAGGCCTGATAGAATCCTTCATCATTTTTCCTGAAGTGATCATATGATCCTCCAGTTCTATGGCGTGCTCTTATGCATCTATCAATTCTGTCTCATGAGCTGTTTTGAGAAGAAAAGAGATTTCAGAAGGCAAAGCATTGATGAAGCTGCTCAACAGGATCTCAGGTGATGGATTCAAAGTAACTGATAGCCTTTTGACAAGACGATTAAATCTTGCAATGAATTCTCGCATTGGCTCGTGAGATTCCATCTTTGAATTTGATAGTTGGGCAAACAATAAGTGGCTATCCTCAGCAGGCTTCAATCTGGCCAAGAATTTCTCACTCATAGTATTCCAGTTGGTGATGCTACGTGCTTCAAGATGGTTGAACCAATCTGCTGCATTGCCGGTCAAAGTCTCAACAAAGAGACGCACTACAACATCTTCATGAGCCACGCTCAAAACAGCACAAGCCATAGTGAATGCTGAAATATGTTCGTCGGGGTGTTGGCTTCCATCTCCATGAAACCTTGGAAAGTGCTTTCTCGACCCCTTTGGAAGATCATGATTTCCGGTGAGTGCAAGGGGACCAATCGCATTTCCCCATGGCAAAGGAGAAGCACGCCTATTGCTGCCGTTGTTACCATTGTTACCATTGTTGCCAACTCCTGCATTGTTGTCACCCATGTCTTCTCTTGTCAGATCTGGTATATCAAGATGATAGAAGATGAGCCTTCAATGTCTGCAACACCGAAAGTTGAAGCAAGTGGATTAGCAAGACTCCTATTCTACATCTGGTATACTTGATACGCCAGATTGCTTAATTCCAAGCAGGTGGGGGTAACACTGGGCTTCCTACTGCAAGATCTGCCTTTATTTCTTCTTCATCAAGGATGGTGGCAACAGCTCTCCAATGTGCAGGATTCTTTCTTTCAACAAACACAAACCTCCTCAAGCTATCAACAATATCTTCTTGCCCCTTGTTGAACTAGAGTCGTATGCTGCTGCAAAACAGGTGCAATAAGTCTCCAGATAGTCATATATGCAAAAAGACAAAGCGTTAGCTTCAAAGTAAAAATCTCATGCCCCACGGTGGGTGCCAAAAACTGTTAGTGTTTAATTTCGCACCTTTCGGTGAGAAAGAAAAACAGACAACGTGTACAGTAGGATTGTTCTTCGAATTAGGAGGGGAAGCTCCCTCAACAAAAAAATTAAAAAGACATTTACAAAATAACCTATCTTTTTGTTTCTCAAGGCAATGAAGCTCTTCTGCAAGGCTATAAGATTTTCTAAAGCTTTCCAGAAGAAAATAACTAACTTTATCTTTTAAAACAATTATGATTTCCGCAAGTAAATTCAGAGCATAAAGAAATCAGAAGAACAACTTGGAGGTTTTCAAAACAACAGAACAAATACAACTCACAATAATTGCTCATGCACAATGTCATGAACAATTTACATAACTCTTGACAACAATATAGATCTCTGAAACCATGATTTGTATTCTCATTAATAAAAAAGCAAGAATCAACAACAGTGCTTGAACAATAAAATGCGAGCAAAAATTAGTCACAACATTTACCATTAGAGAGTTTAAGTGTGTAGAATACACTTATTTATACCTAAAAAACAAAGATGCAAGGAAATAAAAGGAAGAGTTAACTAACACTCTTCACTCTAGATCTAATGCTGCATGGGAAGCATGCAAGCTTATTAGCAATTAAAACTAAAAGTATCTTGTCATACAAATTTCAGTTAACTGAACTTGCATGTTATTACACAATGAGTTCCAACTCAAAGATATTTTGCATGATTTCAAAAAGCAAAATCTAAAAATAAATTTAACTTCAGTTAACAAAGACAGTTCTCAAAATAAAAGCTGCTTTGGAAATCTCTCCTGCTACCAAAAATAATTTCCTTCTGCAAAAAGTGAAAAATAAGCTAAGTCTGAGAATTGAGATTTCTCTCAAATTCCTCAACCTTGGCTTCATCTGGTATGATCATGGACTCAAGGTGGACCGTCCTCATTTGCAGGTCTATGGCAGCGTCCTCTGTGATTTTCTCGAACACTTCAAAGTCTTTCTCAGCCTTGGCGCACTTTGATGCAATATCAACCAGGAGGTACATTTTGTCAACATGAGGGTCTCCACAAAACTTTCCACGGATCAGCTGAATGAACTCCTGTAAAACATGAACAAGGCAATTTATGCCTTCATCGCTGAAATACCTATAAGGGATGTTTTGGACAAAATCAATGGCATATTTTTCAATGCCCAGAAGCTTTTCTTTCCACATAGCCATCTCCATCGCTATTCTTCGAGGTGAAACTTGTCACAAGTCTGTTTCTTTGACCTTGGAATATTCATGCTTAAGCAAAGATTTAGCCTCAATAGTGACTGATGAATATTGCATGATGACTTTGAGGGGGCTTGTTCTGAGGCCTTTTTGCCTTGAAAATTGTCAATTTGGACTCCTGTGTGTTCGCTGCCCAAGAAAAACAAGTTTTTTTTTCACTGTCCAAAATTTAATTTTTGTAAAAAAAAATTAAAATTTTGCCCTTGGAAAATGAAATTTTGGAACCACACTCTCAAAGATTCAACAGATATAGGATCAAACCGGTCCAGGATGATGGAAAATGCCTTTTGCCGAGGTGGGTATGTGTCAGAAATGAGAAATTTTGGACAAATAAGCCTCAAAAAACAATTTTATCTTGGCTGTAGGTGGTGATTTTGCCTTTGAAAAACCATGACTAGCAGTGAAAATCTTTGAAAATTTGCCACAAATGGCCTTCTGGGTTTGGACGTTGCCTTGGGAACATGCCAATGGACCTTGTGAAAGAAGAGAATAAAGAAAAAGAAGAATAGAAGTGATCGAATTGCCTTCTTTATATTTTGCTGATCTGAAAAAGCTTGAAAAACCCTCAACAATGGCTACCAGTGCAAGAAAGAGGCCTTCCAGTGGACAAATTTTCCCTTGAGTGTGATAGAAAGAAGTAAAATGGTGCAAGAATGAGTAGCCTTTGCCCTGTATGTGAAGATTAACTCATCAATGCCTTTCAATTTGCCTTTTGCAAGCTTTCAATCCTTCATTAATCGCTGCCTAGCTTTGAACGCTGCCTTTACTCCCTTGCTATGCCTTTGAAAATAACAACAATAGTGAATAGGAGCCTCCTTTATAGTGAATGCCACCTTTTAGGGTTTCCAATGTGCCTTACTCTAAAAATAGAGTGTTTTTTTATTCTCCTCTATGCAAAAAAGAATAAGTGAAATAAGAAAAGGAGTGCATTTTGGCAAAAAGGCTCGCCTTTTTGGAGTTTGGCAAAAAGGAGTGCATTTTGGCAAAAAGGCTCGCCTTTTTGGAGTTATGCAAAAAGGAGTGCAAATGATGTATTTTAGGCGCCTTTTCCTAGGTGAACAAAAGGCGTGAGATTTGTTTGAAATGGGCGCCTATTTGAAAGGGGCCAAAAGGCATGGGATTTTCTTGAAATGAGCGCCTTTTGGAGGTGACTTGGGTGGAAGTATATTTGAAAATATATTTAAGTATATGAATATTTTGAAATATACTTCCAGGTTGTTTGAGATAGGTCCCGAATCCATGAGATTTAACATGCAGATTCTGGATTTTTGAGGGTCCACCAGATTTCAGACTTAGACAGATTTCAGGATTTCAGAACAACAGGTTTCAGGATACCAGACTTAGCCAATTTCAGAGCTCAAATTTGTGATTCTTGACCTTGAAAAACTTTGAAGTTGGCCTTGACCATTTTGATGGAGGCTCCCTAGATCACTGTCGTTTGCCTCTGCCTCTAGAGCTTATTTTTGCCGTAACTTCTTCATCTGATGACGGAATGTCTTAAAGTTTGGAAACCAAGCTCATATGATCTGAAACTATCATTGAAGCTCTTCCTCCATGGATGATACTCAAAAATGGTGCTCATTCAAGGCAAGAACGCCCAAAAATGCCTTATTTTTTTTTTGAAATTTTCCAAATTTTCAAAATTGAATTTTGACTTGCCAGATGTATTTGTATTGCTTCCATTGGTTCCTTTATGTCATTTTGGCTTCCAATTCACCACTTTGACCTCCTCTTTTTGACGTTATTTTAATGCTCCGTGCCTGATTAGCTTGTCAGAATCTCCTTCATTCGGGCATTAGATCAATATCTTTCGATATATCTTTGTACATACAGGGTTAACGCAGTAATGACAAGGCTACACGGTGCTTAGGAGGTATGTTTGGGCACATATACGAAAAATTTCGTATGGGTACAACAAAACACAACAGTGAATGAAAAATTATATGAATATACTAATTTCACCATTGTGTGTGTGTCTGTGTGTGTGCCTAAACCCTGCATATATATATATATATATATATATATATATATATATATATATATATATATATATATATATATATATATATATATATATATATGTCGTAAGCATGCCATATCATTAAACAATTAGTGCATTCCCCAATATAAAAATTATAATTGATCTCCTTAGTGGCCTTTGTTACTAAACTTAAAAAATACTAAAAGTCTTATTGTTTCATATAATTTTTCATTTAGTTTTGTGTTTCTTGGTGGAATTTTGTTAATGTATTGATCCTATCATACAATATTCATATAATTTTTCATTTAGTTTTGCGTTTCTTGGTGGAATTTTGTTAATGTATTGATCCTATCATACAAAGTTAGGAAACAATAAGACTTTTAGTATCGTTTTAAGTTTAGTAACAAAGCCCACTATTTTCATATAATTTTTTATTTAGTTGTGTTTCTTGGTGAAATTTTGTTAATGTATTGATCCTTATCATACAAAGTTAGGAAACAATAAGAATTTTAGTAACAAAGGCCACTAGGGAAATCCAAATCATTAAACAATTATGCATTCCCCGAGCTAAAAATTGCGATCGATATAGCCCTAGTAGTGGCCTTTGTTTCTAAACGATACTAAGAGAGCGGTCCCATGGAGTTGCTAAAGGATCTATTTTTGTGGAGCAAAAGGTCCCATGGAACTCAAAAAAGTCTGCGAATGCTTAAATCAGAATCTTCTCCACCAAAATAGGAGCAGCGATTGTTTAGGTGGTTGTTTTTCAGCTGGTGCAGATGGGGTGGGGCTGAAACTTTCCCCCACCAGCTTAGGGAGTTAACTAACAATTTTCTCATTCCCGCCACTTAATTTAGGGGAAAATTTGGAGGGAATTTTTCTAGTTTATGTTGTTATTTCCCTGAAAAATCTTTAGCATAAACAATTGTTTAAAAAACTTCATAAGACCACCAGCGTCCATAAAATTTGGAGCTTAAAATTTTAAACATACTTGCAAATACAAAATTCATGGGACCGCCCGTTGTAAAATGCTCCTAAAAAATCTCAGCAGCACTGCTAAGATAATTTACGAAGCCCCCGCCCATGGGACCGCTTCCCTAGAGGATCTATTTTTGTGGAGCAAAGGTTCCATGGAATTCAAAAAAGTTTGCTAATGCTTATATCAGAATCTTTTCCTCCAAAATAGGAGCAGCTGTTGTTTAGGAGGTTATTTTTGAGTAGGTGCAGGTGGGGTGGAGCAGAAACTACAAAATTCATGGGACCACCCATTGTAAAATGCTCCTAAAAAATCTCGGCAGCGCCGCTGAGATAATTTAGGAAGCCCCCTCCCATGGGACCTTTTCCTAAAAGCCCTATTGTTTGAAATGAACTGAAAGTTTCCTAACTCGTTTATACTCAAAATTTTATTGTTTTTAAACAAAATCGTTCTTCAGCATTCAACCAAAATCCAAAATGGAAGTAGATTAATTTTTATGGGCTTTCAACCTAAGTTTCTATTTACAAAGTTTTCTTTAAGATTGCCAACCAGTCACGGGCAAATATGTGTCCATGGCTCTCTCCTCTATTTTCTAGTTAATCCAATGTTTATAAATGTTAACCATATTCTTCGATTGCTCATTGAATGCGTTTGTCTTAATTCTTTCAGCCATTAGGACTTCCATAGAACTTGTTCATTATTAGGAGTTACATGCACATGGTTCTGTTAATATTTAATTTAGATGCATCTGGCTTGCAACATTTCATTGATTTTTTACAATGCACATTTATGGAAATACGGAAGAACGGGGGGATGCAAGTTGCATATATTACATTCAATTAGCATCTAAAGATCACCAATGGCTGCTCCAGAAGACTCAACAATGTCGTGGTAAAAAAGGTTATCCAAGTTTAGATATCCCCTATGTTTCAACTCGTGCATCTACGAGAATTTTGAAAGCCCTATTGCAAAATAGCTCAAAATGAGGTAGTCATAATCTGTATAGGTGTTGATGCAAACTATAGTCCTTCAATTGATAATGGTTTCAAACTATGGCTAAATTTTCTATCCAAGGATAATGTGCTCTAGATTGCACATTAAAAAACTCGTCCACAAAAAAATTAGGCTAATTGGTTAAGGTAAACAAAATCTTGTTTGTGTTAGAAAAAATACCCATTGAAAATTTCCGTACCACGACTGAAGCAAACCCCATAAACATGACGATTGCCCTATTGAAATATATTCAAAAGCCAATATGAGCTATCCACTGCCACAATGCTGCAAAGGCTGCGCCTCTATACAATTTGTATGATACAAAGCACCTCAAGGTCTTTGAGTATAAAGACGGATTTCATTTTTATATAGCCCAAATTGACGAGAGAATAATAAACTTAATAACAAGCACAAAACAATTTTCCTCTGCAGTTAATGATGGGAAACCAAATGGCTGAAATTTCTCGCTAAAAGAAATGACAGTTCTGGCTGATGTGAATGAAATGCCTAGCTTTGGATAAAGAACAGGGTATCAAAATAACTGTTTGCCAAGCCCAAGTTCAGTGCTAATCAATCGCAACAATACCTGGACAAGCTCACGCACCCTTGATTCCCTGTGAAATAAACAAACATATATCCTCTCATGATTAATAAGTGGAAATGAAACATCAAGAATATGGGCAAGAAAAAGACAGCAATAACAAGCCTCACCTGCAAACAACAAGTTCACAAAGAGTTGGAAAAAGTACAAGCAAATGAGTACGCTCCACTTCATCAGTTTTACTCCGTGCCCCTTTGTTTACTACTATTGGTATGTCCAGGATAGAGGCCGTGCTTGGGTGCAGAACAAGCCTTGCTGATTCTTGGAGTACATAAATCAATTCTTCTATCCTTACTGGTGGTAGTGGAGTTTCACCTTTTCAAACAATAAAATAACGACCATTTAGAAGGAATTCAAAAGGAAAGAGATCATAATGCGTTAATATATGGAGATGATATTCTATCAAAAGAACATCGTAACTGTTGAAAGGCCTTAACATACCAGAGTCATTTTCATCTGTTACAAATTGATGTAGTATAAAATCACATCTGCTTGTGAGAACAGGGAGTGCAATTTGACTTATCGTCAATCTTGAAGTATCCCAATGAGTCCCAAATTCATAACTGTGGCACAACAAGAATTGTTAATAATGAACACAAAGAATCGATGACAGATTTCTTCACGCCAAGACATTTTAATTAGATGATACATGCAAGTTAAATTCCTCATATTACTGCTGCAAAAATGGTAAATCCAAAATTTTACCACTAGAAGCATCACTAACATTCAAATTGAAAGTCATGGATCTTATTGAAAACTCATATAGCACAGATGCATATAACTAACTATGAAAAAGGAGGCAAGGGTGTACTCTATGTCGCAAAACATAGCAAGACGGAGAAAGTTAAGCACCTGGACTATCATGTATATATGGGGATATCTAAATGGACAATGGCAGACATTCATAATCCCTGATTTCTGGATATATAAGGACAAAGACTGTATATTTATAAATTTATGATGTCATAAATTTAAATTAAAATAGAAAATAATATTAGTGTTTAATTCTATTAACATGATGCTATTAAAAATTACATGGTTTAAATATTAAAAATGCCAGTCATAGGATTTTTTAGCTCTTCTCCTTGTTTAAGTAGTATGAAATGCAATGATACATCAACATTGATGTCTAAAGTAAATTGTAAAAACATATAAAATGGAGTAACTAGAGAGGATTAGGTAGCCTGTGATTAGTATTTTGTTTGTATGGACCTCAAGAGTGCTTCAGCATCATCAACATCATGGCCCTCAGAATCATCATTTGTGAAATTATACATCTTGATCTAAGTTGTATCCTCAAGATCAACATCCCATGGTGTCACACATCCATGCAAGTACTCAGGTGTGTTCCAATGCTGAAGATGCAAAGCACTATGCACCACAGCTAGATACTTCACTCATCTATACATAAGTCATTTCCTCCTGATAGAATGAATGAAGCTATATCTAGTCGAATTCTTCTCAATTGTTAAGAAATTAGCCTTTCAAGACAGCCGTCAAATAAAAGGGACTCAGGTTTGTGGAACATTGGAGCCCCATCCCCACACATTATCCACCACCAAATCAGGCTGTCCTCATCGATAGTATGTCGACTCTCCCTTGCTTCCACTATATTAAAGGGGATCTTAAGTTCCACAAATCAAAGAAATTGTTGTCAAGTAGTCTTAGAATAATCTGCACTACCTCTACCTTCATGTACCACCTCTGAACACTGCCTCTACCTTCATATCTATCTTATATGGTATATACTCTCCCAAGCTTTCTGCAAACCACCGTGAATTGTATGAATCAGCAACCATGTGCAATGATGTATTCATAGGGTCTCACCTAAGTTGAGTGGGTTTTATCTTCTATGTGTTCTACTCTTAAAACTAACTCCTCATGAACAATAGCTCTCATGCAACCCAACATGTCAAACGTATCATATCTCTCTCCAATAGTAGCAGATTTTTTGTGCATCTGGTCATGTCTACCACAGGACCCAAAAATTACATTGAGTACCAACAATCTGCCCACCATCATTTAGTATAAGAAGCTTCACTTCATCTCTTTTATCTATCTCTTCCACCTAGATCATTCCCAGGTAACAACTATGATCTATAGTGGCTCCTGCACCTAAAATATCATATCCAATAAAAGATAGTAGCTAGTATATCTCATTTCTGGGAGCTTGAGAAGTTCCTTCCTTGCATTGGAACGTATACATCTAAGAAGGTATGGTAGTTGTAGATAGACATCTGCATGTCTCCAGTGGCTTTTTCCAACACCAATATCCAATCAATCTTCACAATGTGTTTCATTGCATGTCCACAACATGTGGTCCAATAATATGCTTTTAGCTGCTCTAGATTAGTAGTCTTGTTGATCTACAAAACGTGTGTGCTATCCATTGCTACTTGCACTGCATTAGAGGGCCAAAACCTCCTCTATAGCATCAAAAAAATCTCATCTTTGTTTTTTTGAGAAAAACAAAATTGAGGAAAAATGGATCTGCTGAAGATTAACAATTATATTGATAAGTAGCCAATGGACAATACGAGGTGCCTCTTGAGATTCTTTCAACTAATTCTTTTTGGAATTGGGCAGGACTTTGCACCCAACTAAACCAACTTGTAGACTCGGCCAAGTTTTCCTGTTGGAAATTCTTGAGTCTACAGAGACTCGTGGGAATCTCCAAAAAATAGAGAAACATTCAAAATTTAAAAAATAAAAACAATTCTTTATATGTTATATTTTTCAATGACTACCTGGTTTTTCTGCCGAATTTAAAATCATTGTCTAGAATTGGCCCACTGAGTCATTTTTACTATTACGGAATGAATCACTTCCTTTCTCATATCTTATGAGTGATCTGTTTGGCTCTATCTTGTATATGATTTTGGAAACTGATCATTAAAAAAATTAGTGGGGTCCAACTTAACACCTTTCTCTTCAATACATTATTACCAACTATGCATTCAAAACTCTTAATGTTCTTTAAGCCGATATAGTCCTAACTACCTAAAACATTTTACCGAATAATATTTGCCAAGATCAACATAAACCACCTTATGTTATGAATTGTGCTTGATTGTTATTTAGAACAATAACAAGATTAAGGCGGAAGTTAGTTTGATTATTTGTTGATTTCACAATAAGCATTGAACCATTTTTTTACTACTTTCTTCTTATGAAATTATTTATAGGATTACGACACTCTCCAGTTAAGAGTGACCTTGTACTATTAATGTCTTATCTCGAAGAGAAGTCTTATTGCCATCTAAAAGATATTCGGAGTCAGTTGAGTAGTTTTCGCCATTATTTCCTATCAACACCATAAGGGTGAATTATTTTAGCAACAATTGATATATGTGGCACTTGTTTTAGTTGTAAATGTCTGCCCCTGAAAGAATGGAAAATCCAGTCTGGTCCTTCCTTGATAAACGAAATTCTATACCAATCAAAATCTGACTAGGAACAAACAACAAAATGAGACATTTAGACCATGTAAACAATGCTGAAAAGATAATCAACACTTTGTGGTCATAGCACAAGATTTGAGTTCAAACCAAACCACTGGAGTTATTTTTCAGTATTTTCATTACACATTCTGAAAATACAAAATTAGTAGCTCAATATTGACTCTTCTGGCACTCAGCTAGTATAAAGGATTATATATTATAGCAATTAGTATTTATCTCTGTCCCAATTAACCAATATTATTCTGGAAATCAAACAGTTTTAGTTAGGTCATCAAAATATTTGTCACATGAAACAGTTTTCCTGTTATTGGATTGAATTTTTGCGGCATGGTATCTTCTTATGATGTCATTAGGACTACTTTTACAATTTACAAGGTACTCTTTTATACTATTTTTCTTCTGTATTTTTCGGAATCAAATTAGTGTCAGTGCAACGTGTCTTGAAATTCACAAATAATAAATATCATATTAGCTTTACTAATTGAAAATAGCATGCACATGCAGTATTTGCTTCAGTAAATTATTGTCTGTCATGTCAATTATACTCAAAAAATTATGTATAATGAAAATCTTATTTAAATTTTGGAAATAAAATCTCATACCTACAAAGAGAAAAAATCTTCTTTAGGCAGGTTATAGAGAACCTGCTACAATGTGCAGGTAAAAGTCCAACACTCTCAATTGGTAAACTGGATGTACGGGATGCACAACGATCCAAAGTAGAAACTAATCTTTGAAGAACCTGCACAAATTATCACCATGAACATTCATCACTAAATCAGAAAACAAAATAGAGAAACAGAGCCTGGACTTGGAATATCAAAATATTCGAACAAGTACCAAGTTCTCTACATTATACTTCTAAAGTAACAAACATTCACCTCCATGGGGGCATCTATGCATGACTTAAGAAGCCTATTACATAAGACATCTAGAACGGTTGCTTCAATAGATTCATCAGCTTTTAGATTTACAGATGGTACAAGCTCAGAAGAAAAAACACGTCCACAACAACCAACAAGAAAAGTTTCATATGCATCTGCAACTTCTTTCCAGAAACGAGGTCTCCCCGGTCCGCTGCCATGCAAATCAACCTGTGTGCGCAAGCATTCTGAATTAGACTGCAGACTGGTGATGTCCTCTATCAAAATACGATTGAAGACCTCCACAGAAGTCCTCCACAACGAACCCTCTGGAAGGTCTCTCCTTGTTGCCATGCATCTTCACAAAGAAGAAAACAGTTTTAGATAGTCACGTGACCTTTCAAAGTCATAACAAATTTGATCACCAGAACAAAAATACCAAGGAAGAAGCATCAAAATTTCATTCATTACTTTTTCAACACTCTAAATAATATGCTATACGTACATTAATAAAATGTGTTATACAAGTATTATTATAATGGACATTATTGATTATATGGAGGAACAAAGCAATATTGCAATGAAGCTTCTTAAAAGGGTCGCATTTCCCTATTGCTCTGTTGTTTTTTGACAAACTCACTTGAATCAAGTTGCAGAAATTTATAAATGGTTTTTAGTTTTCTTTTTAGCAGAAGTAAAATTTGTCATGCCTATGCAACAGTTCCATTTATCTCCATAAAAGTTTAAAACACAAACACAATGTAGCAGGAAAATAGTACAAGGCTATAAGCATTATATAGTTGATAAATGTAATAGTCACGTTGTATGACAATGATGTACTAATGAGTTGTTGTAATTATTGTTTAATGGTGTGTTGCTAAAAATGATTGTTAATCACCATTGTGCTTACTTGATGTTCAACCTCCTCTGGCTTGCAATTGGTGCTTATCACACTTCAGGACTGAGTATTTGCATCACAATTATTATCAATGAAGATTTGATTTATCTATATTGTGCTCTCTGTGTTGTATTTTTAATGATTCTATACTACAATGTGTTCCATTCAAGGTTTGTATTACTTACATACTTTGGAGTGTTCAACGCATAATTTACACACAATATCCTAGAACCTGTAATTTAGCATTGAAGTGCTTTTAACATAAGGATTTTGCTTACTTTCTACCTGTTTTCTTTCAACAAACTGAGAATTGTGTACACTTTTCAGATCTTGTAGTCTTGTCCTACGAATTGTGTACTCTCCTTCAAAACACTAAGATTGGGTCACCACCTTCCCTAGCTCTCTTAATGATATTCCATGATAATACATATCATCCTATTGTTTGAGTCTCCTCTCCTTCCTTATGCACTTTATTACCCTTGGGTCAAATGAAGAGCACTGTTTAGAAATTGAGGATTACAAAAACCATGACTGCTAGGCGATGAAGGATATATGGTGTGAATTCATTTTCCTTTTCTTTTGTATATTTAAGAAACGAATTTTTTCTGTGCCGTTGCTCCCTCCTATTCTCAACTCATTAGCCATCCCATTCAAAAGTAAGGGAATAGTTCAAACCTGAATAATTACAATGCTATCATGAGTTTAGTTTACTCTTAGTCGGTAATAGGTATCACAGTGCAAAGCTTTCAATCATTATAACTCTCATTTGTTTATGTATGCATCCAATTTACCTATGATTACTTGGCAAGGAAGTAGCATTCCCTCGACCTATAATGATAATTATCTTATGTTAAGTTTATTCTTAGCCAGTATCACAGTGCAAAGATTTCAATCGCTAGAACTCTCATTTGTTTATGTATGTATCCATTTCAGTGGAAAGGTAAGTCAAAGGTACATATATTTCAGTTACATATTCTCAATTATTTATTTATTGCAATCATTTGTTGTCCATGGTACTATGTTTTTCACCAAGCACCGTCACTTACTGGTCTGATGAGTGATGAGCTTTGGGGGGGCGGGCATATGTATACGAGATTGCAAAACACAAAAAAGGACACCTGATCCTCAAGCGCATGTCAGAACAGTAGCAGCCCAAAAGTTACTGAAACTTGAAAACAAGCAGAAAATACATTAGCACATGCCAGGTCAAATGACTTAAGATTTTGATAAGGGTAAAAAAGAAGCTACAACACTAGGAGCGTGCCTAGGTCTCTACTTTCACATGTTTCAAAAGGGCTCAAACACTGAAGGCACTTTGGCAGTCCAAATGCTCATTCTTATTCATTGTCATTCAAGGTTATCCATTTGCATAGTGGATAGATTTTGCAAAATAAGTTTTCTAGGTCATTTTGAGTCTGCAATTTGTTTCTGAAGATTCTCTGAGATGTCCCATACCACCCCCAAACACTCCTGACTCCTTTACAGTCCCTCATGCTCTGCAATACCATATATTCTGAGGAATTCAAGTTCTCAATGCATTTTAAGGTTCTCCTTGTTTGAGTGGAACCACTTTGACCCCATTGGTTCAACTTCTACAATCCAATTTTTGGATCACACCTCCCCCATTAAGAGGCTTTTCTTCCCCAAAAGTTGTAGGACTTAATGAATGAGGGTTGAAGAACCCTTTATCTTGTGAAGATGTCATCTTGCCTTGCACTATAAGATAAACATCATCCAAAACTTAGCGCATCTTTGTCTCCAACTGCCCTGAAGCACCTGTTGTCCTTGTTTTCTCTGAGAATGATACCTCTTCACATCCCTAATCTCAGCTTCCTTTTGAAGAACAACACTGCCATTGGCACTTAGCAACCTCCCACAATTTCAAGTACTCAACATAGAGACCTTAGACTTGTTCATTTTTTGCAGCCTACACCTAGTTCTTTGGTGTCAGTGATACAAATATTGTCTTCCAATTATTACAAAATGCAATTGGATGAGCTAGTTGCACATGGAAGGAACACACAAGAATGGATTGACAGAATATGCAAACAAGGTATGCAAACAATTGATGCACTACATGGCTTGTTGGGTAAAGCGTGTATGTTGAGAGATGTTTTAGAGACAGCATACTATGATGGATTGTATCTCTATTCAATTGAATGAAATGTTCCCTAGGGTATTCCTATTGGTTTGGGGATGGAAAACATCTTGGGGATAGGGGGAAGGGATAGAGCATCCCCACCTATCCCTTTTTCTCAAAACTTTGGGGATGTCCTACAATGTCCCCATTTTCAGAGTGATCACTTAGTGATGACCTAATTGGCAAGTTTTCACACTTGGCCATTTTTGCAGGGCAAATCGATGATGGATTATGACTTGGCATAATTTTGTGGTAATTTTGGTGAAGTCAACATTAGTCAAATAATTTGCCCTAATGTAGAGCGACTCGTTTGGGGAATGAAAGATGGAGGAAAATATGAAATTGCCTTGGGAAAAATAAGAAATAATTTGTGATGATTTTTCTTGTTGATGAGAACTTCATTTGATGTATGAGGTATCATGTGCCAAATAGGTTCGCCCTTGGAGAATGGAATGTTAGAGAAATATCATAAAATAAAGATAACTCACATGTGTCTTGGGTGCCTAGAAGAGGGTCAGCCCTCTTGGAGAAAAGAAAAAAGAGAATAAAAGAAGATTTATCCTCTTATGTGGTCGGCCAAGAGGTGGAAAAGACATAAAGGGGGCGCCTAGGAGGAAGTCGGCCTAGGAGAAGGCATAAAAAAGAAAGACAACCTTTAATTTGCACCTTGAGCGCCTATCTTGGAGTGGTTAGCCAAGCTTGGGATAAAAATAATAAAAATAAAAGGAATTTCATGCCTAGGTTGGCCTAGGAGATGGAAGGAAAGATCATGTATAAATAAGAGCTCATTTGGAGGCATTTCATCATATCTCACATTCCTAATTTCATTTGGAGTTTATCTCTTTTGGCTGCAACAAAAGTTGGGCTTGAATCCAAGGACGAAAACCCTTGCGATTCTAGGTGAATTGGACGAAAACCTAACTCATCTTGTGGAGGTTTCATGATGGAAGCCTATTTGCACTTCATTGGAGAATCGTGAAGGAGAAGACCAGAGTTTTATAATCAGATTTTTGGATCAGATTGGAGCAGCAGATTGGTAGCATTTTGGTGTGGATTGCATTAGGGTTTAACCCTAACTTGGAGCACCACTATTTGAGGAGGTTTGCTAGGCTTGTTGTGGAGTATTTTGCATGTCAAGCAGCAAACCGTAGCCTTCCTTGCAACAGCAGCATTTTCAGACCTGATTTGAGAAGGGCGAACTCATCTTTGGAGGACAATTGGTGATGATTCATTACATATCAATAGGGCAGATTGGAGCGCCATCATTTGAGGGTTTGTTTGGAGTATCATTTACCATCATTTGGTATGTACAAACCTAGGGTTTGACCTGATTTGGACAGCAGCAATTCTGGGCTTGTTTGTAATGTTTTAGCCCATGTTTGGATGTAATTTCAGACTTCTATATTCTGATTTATAACAGCAGAGTTGTCTTCAGAAATTCATGATTGTTATGTGCATTTGATGTTTACACATTGTGTATTTCATAGTGTATTTCACTTCTAATGTTGGCCGAATCATTTGGCATAATATTTTGATGTTCTTGGATGTTATATATTGGCTGTTATAAGTATTTATACTTCTGCAAATAAAATCAAAATTCAGTCCTAAGGGTTAGGGCAGAAAATTGAATCAGGAAAGTGCAGAAAAATAAATCAGAACCTAAAAATCAGAATTTTAGGGCAGATCCCATTGGGGATATTATACGTCCCAGGGGTGACCCCTCAACATGGGGAATATATCCTTGGATGTTCCCCACAAAGGGGATCCCAAGAGGATGTCAAGGTATCCATGCTCATTTCCAGGTTCTCTAAAAGGGTAAGACGAGGTTGGTTGAAATGTGGTATGTATATATTGCAAAAGATTGATTCCATTCTGCATCTTTCAGAGCTAAGTTTCCATACCATTTGTAAGTGAAGCACTCATTAAGTCAATCATCTAGGGAAGAAGGGAGAAGAACCATCATCGAAGGCACCATTGTCAAAGTTTGCAAAATGATTGTTGGTAACAATAGAATCAAATCTCCAAGAAGGTTAGTGAGGATTGTAGCCTAGCTAGCCATTCTTGTTGAAGGATGACCAATGAGATCATCCCTTGATCCCAATCCTACTCTCTCCCACTCCTACTAGGTACTAATCTTTATTTCATTGTCATAAACAGCATAAATATTAACACTATAGGCAATCTATCTAATATACAATTACATATAAATTTCTTCAAAAATACTCATCAAATTAAAAACTTTATAATATATATTGTTAACAACAAGAATTGGGAAGCCCTAGGGTTCTACTTCTTACACCTTAACAAGCACTCCGCCTATGACCACTCGGATGGCAGCTTGCCCCAAGCTAGTAGTATTTTGCCAAACATTTTGAACCTACAACAGTTATTTGTGTCTTCCAACAACTTAATTGTTCGGACTACACTTTGGGGCTTATAATTATATATTATCATATTATATTACATATATAGTTGTTCCCCCATCATCCCCAGAATATAGGAAAAATTTTGCCATCCCCAAAATCTCGTCCCTACATCACTGTGTCCCCACATCCAAGAGGCTCAAAGAAATATAGATTGAATGCATTTGTGGCTAATGTGAAATATCACTCTTTCGTATCGACAAAACAATAGAAACATGTGATTCAACTTCTTGAGGTTGCAATCAAGACATTGAGGGAGTAAAAGAGTAGGCTTAGTAACACTAAGCAACATATTACCGCTTTCATTTCTTTGATTCCTTGCACTTTTTCTAGTGAAAATGATGAATGTTTCATGGAAAAACTCAATCAAATGCATGCTATTGGTTGACCAAAACTAATAGTAATGGGAGTTGTGGTAAATTTGAAAGATCACTCTTTTGTAGCATAGAACAATATAAATTTGTGATTTAGCTTCTCGAGGTTGCAATCAAGACGTTAAGGGAATAAAAGAGTAGGCTTAGTAACATTGTGCAACATATTTCCACTTTCATTTCTACGATTCCTTGCACTTTTTTGGTAAAAATGATCAAGAAATTGATAATGTGGAGGTTGAGGACTGAATTTTAGAGGTTGGTGAAAGACAAATTTCATAGAGCTCAAAGCATAGAAGACATGGACAAGTTGGCTTTCATCTCTGAGCACATTCTAACAGTAGAGAAGAGAAAGTTGAGATTGATACTTTGGTGACAAAAAGCAAGAAGGTTTTAGAAGTCTGAGTAACTCGTATGGATTCTTTACCATTGCCGGAGGAATCACAAGTCCATAGATTCATTGACATGTTCCAGAGAGTACAAGATACTTGGGACGCAATTGTTGTTGTTGTGCCAAGCTCTTTTTAGCTAATACTATTTTTAGATCATGGCTATTTTTGGATGGCCTTTTGGAAGGTCTATTTGGGAGACTTCATATTTTTGGCAGTCTATGTGAAGATTTCTTAACTTAGATATGTCTTCATAGAATTTGGTATTTGGAGCTCCCCTAGATTGCAAGCAAACTTTTTTTAGCATAGAAAATTTAGTAGTTTAGTTTTGTATTTGAATTAAATAAATGAATAGTTTAAGCATGCAAAGCATTATAAACATTTATTAGCAGGTGCATTAAGCACTCAGATTAAAAGTTAATAGTAATTTTTATGCCTAGTTGCTGCTGAAATTGTTGTTCAAGCCCTCTTATGTGATATTGTGATTTTGTGAGTTCAATATCATTTGCTAATTATTATAGAGTTTGTATTGTAGTAGTTATTGATTTGGGTTTTGTAGTTTTGTAGGCAAATCTTATTAATCAGCTTATAATACCTTGTGTTCGTGAGAAATTCAATCCATGTTTTGTGTGTACTTATTCTTTCTAGTCTCTGCTTTTTGCTAGAAAGAGTAAACATTTGCTAGCTATTTAGGTTGTTTTCTTTAAGATAAAAGGCTTTAAATATCTTATCTTGAATAGAAGTGCTGATTAGTCATACCCAAGAACAAAAAGACGGGTCTATTTGAAGTTTGTTTGTATTGCATAATGAAAACTAAAAATTGTTTAGAGTTCTAGGATTTTGTTGTAATGTCCCCTTCCTAAGCACTCAGCTTAGTGACCGTTAGCCTATTCAGCGAGTTCCCATGCGCTAATGAGCTAGGGTTAGGGAACTCATGGTGACCGTTCAATCCAGTTTATTTGGCGATGACAGGTGTTGCATTGAGCTCCATTAGTTGAGATTTGCATAATGCCCTTTTCTGGAGAGGATTCGGGCAATTTGTCCACATTTACTATTTTAGTAAGTCACAGGCTGGACACCGACTTGGTCAGTTGGTAGTATTTCTATTTTGGGAATGTCGGTGAATGTGTTTGATGTGTCATCTTGGCAGTTAACGTGGTCTAGAGCATTTAATTTAAATAACATTAAAATATTAAAGTTAAATTAAAGATTTAACTTTAGCATTTTTTAAATTAATAAAGTGACTTTATGAGGCACCTAGGGAGACATAAGAAGTTTTAAATTAAATAAAGTGTTTTCCTAGGGATGGGCGCCTACATGGGAGATATAAGGGGATGTTTTAAATTAAATAGAATATTTTAATATCCCTACTTGGGCGAGGGAATTGAAGGGCAAATAAAAGAGCTTTTTTGGAGCTCATTTGGTTATGCATGATTTTGGGAATTGATAACGACACTTTGTTGGATTAAACTTGTTCATCCTTTGCCTTTGTGGAGACAGAATCCTTCACAGAGAACATCTTCGTTGGTGAAAGATCTAACCTGGAGGATTAATTGGTGATTTCATTCAGGATCACACAGGAGCTTATTGTTGCATTTTTTTAAGTTTTGCCAAAGTTTTTCAATTTTGAATATGAGGACAGATTGAAGAGGTTATATCAGAAAATTTGGAAGGCACAAATATCAAACCTTTATCCCTATTTGTTGGTCATACCATTCTAGGCAGGCCGTACATCCTCATATCTGGTGCGTGGGAATTCGTGAGGCCATTCCTTCATTGTTTTGTAGTGTTAAAGTGTCAAGAGGGAGGCATTGAAGGTTTAATTGTGCAGATCGAGACATTATTTGGGATTTTTTAATTAATATTGCTGCCTATAGGGTCGTCCTTGTGCTCCAGGGGTGCGTGGTGAACTTGGACTTGGACGCCTAGGTTTTGGGTGTTCTTTGCACTTCATTTGAGGCGTTTGGGCCTAAGCATTGTTGTTTGACAGTCAAAGGTTGGATTAGCTAGGGTTTGGGCCTCTTTGACACTGAAATTTGGCTTCCAGATTGCTGTAGCTCACTGTTATCAGACCTGCAATGTATAAATAGTGAATGGGTATGTTCATATTTTGATATTTATGCTTAATCTTCATATGGGTAATTGTTAGATTGATGTTATTGATGTTTCCCACATAAATAAGTATCTGGGTATCTTTAGAATGCTTTCTATTTGAACATATGTTATATGCAATGCAAAAACAAATGCAAACCCCAAACATATAAACACAGCATCAAACAGAAAATCAGAAATTTAAAAAAAAAAAAAACTAAAGTGGATACTACATTTGTATTTGTTACAAGGGAGGTTCCCCTTGCAATTTGCAAAAAGTTATATCCTTGCACACTGTTCCACTTTGCATTGTCCTGAAAAAGACAAATTAAAATGCTACTAGAATGAAAATTACAATAAATGTTTTTCAAAAAAGACAAATATTCATAAACAATGAGCAATAATTTCCAAGGAAAAAAAAGAAAAGAAAGAATTTTACATGCCATTCAAGTCTTGTGAATGGTTCAAGTAGCAAAGCTTAATAGCTAACCAAGTCTTGCCACTAATATTTTTATTATCAGCTATGTAAAACCTTGTTCTTTACTCGTAGAGAATCACCAAAATAGCTATTACCTTCATGAGTGTTTCTAATCTGAAAGAGGCCAATCCATTGACTAGTTATTGAGAGACAATGATAGATCACTTTTTGTAATGTCCCCTTTTTCCAAGTGATCACCTAACGGAGTCAGTTAGCCTATTCTATTCTCATAGGCTAAGCCAGAAGGGCTAAGAAATAACCTAATTGGTTAAATACTAAGTAATCCTAATTATTTCGGATTATTTATATTTAACTAATTTTATTGGGCCAATTTGTGATGTGAAATGACTTCTTATATTTTTGTGAGCCACTTGGTGAATTAAAAATGAATAAAGAAAATTGCCCAAGAGGTGGATGACCTAGGAAGGAGAAAAAAGAAAATAAATAGAGGAGCGCCCAAGGAGGTCGGCCAAGTGAGAAAAAGAAAAAGATAAAAAAATAATAAAAATAAATGCCAAAAGGAGGTTGGCTAGGGTTTGAATTAGGCAAATATTGGCTATAAAAAAAAGTCATTTGGAGGTCATTTCATCATTCAATCACATCTGATTTATTCATTGGAGTTTTTACTCTTGACTGCACTTTTAGTTCAGCATATTCCAAGGACGAAAACTCTTAGGAATATTTGGTGGATTGGACGAAAACCCAATTCCATCTTGAAGGTTGATTCATACAGAGTTCACACTTGCACTTCATTGGAGATTTGGAGTTCTTGAGCATTCAAAGGCATATTCTTTAGAGCAGATTTGAGCGCCCATTTTGGAGGATTTGGACAAAGATTGCATGCTAGGGTTTCTTCCCTGGGTTGAGCGCCACTTCCTAAGGAGGGTGATTTCACAATTTTGGAGCAGCAAACCCTAAGCGCTTGCCATGGAGGATTCGGCCATCTAGGGTTTGATGTTTGATGTCAGTTTTGCCATTTTGTGGTATGTATAAACCTATTTTAGGTCTGATTTGTATGATCAGAAATCTGGGCTATGTTTGGCATGTATGAGCCCATGAATTTATTGTAAACTCAATTCAGAATATTCAGATTTGTAGCAGTAGACTTCTACATTCAGAAATCAGATTTATTTGTCACATGTTTGGAATTTGGATGGTTGTATTCAATGGTTGGATTCATGTTTGATGTTGTCTTCATAAGCACACATGTTTGGAATGTTTATTTGAGTGTTTGGTACATGTATATTCGCTGCCCACAATTATGTTTACTTCAGAAATAAAAATCAGAATTCAGATTAGGGTTTGAGCAGAAAAAGAAATTGGAAAATTAGGGCAGAAAATCAGAATTCTAGGGCATATCCTATTAGTGATATTACACTTTTTTAATTTCTCTTCACATTCAAAAATTCTGTTTAAACTAATAATTACTTGGACTCAATCACCTTTATACAAATCGTTTTCTGTTAGTTGGAACTGTAGAATTGCACTCAAAAGTAACATAAATATATTTCTCAGCTCAAAGAATTGAGGATAGTTTCCTGTTTACACGTAAAAAATCTAAATGCTAATAGTTAAATAGATTGCATACCTTCCAAGTGCTGCAATTACTTCAGCTGAAATATCCATTTTTTCTACCGAAGGAGCCAGTAAATATAGATCAACAAGGACAGTAGTTATCCCCTCAGCAAATAGTGGACTTGAGACTTGATTAGACATCTCTTCCTCAGGAGCAGCACTTAATTCAGAAATAGGAATTTTCTCTGTAGTCAGAGATTTCTTAGAAACATAACTAGGAGAAATTGAACCTCCCGACTTCAATGTTCCCTTAGAAACCACTTTCAAATCGGCAGATTTTGACAGTGCACTAGACGCACTTTGTCCATTACCATGTGAAGATGTAATTTCTGCATTACTGGCATTGCCAACATTTCTAGGTTGTTCTCTTGAAGTATTGTTGGCATTCAGTGCAACAAAACCATCACCAAAGTGAGCTTGAGCTCCTGGAAGATAAAATAGCATTTTTCTAAGAAGACTTGGCCACATAGAACACAATTTCCCATCCTTTGGCTTAAGCATAGGCAGTACCTCCAACACTGTTCGTTGAATTGGGGGAAGGCATCCCTGACATGTGTACATTATGATATCTCAATCAGCTACATCCATTTTATTCAAACAATTCAAGGATGACAATGTAATTTCTATAAACCAAGATTTCATAAAATAAGATTTAACATTTTAAGCACACATGCATTGCATCCAATAGATTAATCTTACATAGTCCATCACAGTGCTATCAGTTATACTTTTTGGATGTCTAGCCATCAGATCAACCAGCTCTAACACACGGAGATACAGGGTAGCATCAAACATATTGAATGCTTGAACATACAACTCACCTGTTCATAGATTCAGACTACAAACTGTCAACAAAATATTCTCTAAAGATCCATGGGAAGCAAAAGAGCTACAATTATCAATGATTACAGAGGGAATTCATAACAAAATCATTGAAAGCAAGGGAGTTACAATTACCAATGGTTACAGAGGAATTCATAACAAATGCATTGATAACTTCTCAAGAAGAGAATCTCATATTGTACCCTAAGATGGTTAATTATAACCAAAAGCTTACCCAGGCTACGCAATAGTTCTTGCTTGACCTTAGTGGTATCTCTACTTTGGTACTCAGCACCTTTTAGTAGAGAAGTTTCAAAAACACAAAATGCTGATTTGAAATAATCCACAGGCATAGTCCCCTGCAATAGCAATCCCATCTTCAACAAACATTTTATAGAACAATGCTAAAAGGAGGTGACACAAGCACTGAATCAAAAATGAGGTTACTAAAACTTTTGGACGTCCTCTGGAATTTGAAGTCACGTGTAGAAAATCATAATCTCATAATAAAAAATGAATTCTTACTTAAAGGAAATAAAATCTAACAAAAAAGTAGTCTCTATCCAAAATTTGTCAGTTAAGTTAAAAGCTTGGTTTAGGTTTGACATCATCATTATTTCTTAATTCATTTGCAGGAAAACAAAATAGAAAGAAATATGAAGATTGAGAATTTACTGTACCTGAATCCTGATTAGAAATCATTTACATTCATCAAATATTGACAAAACTATAAATTAGTACCATTAGGTTTTCACAGTCCATTGAAAATAAATTTGTAAAGCTTTTCGTAAAACTGTGTAAAAATTTATATACAGTTTTACCAAAAACTTTACAAATTTAAAACTATAAATCACCCAACAAATATTCACAAACTTTTCTGACAGTCGAATATCTAAAGCACTGGTCTGAATAACTAATACTATATGATGGAAAGGACCTCTAATAGTACCTTCAAACAGTGAGCAAGAAGTACAGTTTGTAAGCAGTTAATAGCTGCAAGGGCAACTTCTTTGCTCCCACTTAAGATGCTTTCTTGAATAAAAATCAGCAATGACTCCCAACCTGCCAAAGTTTCATTCTTTGTGCTTGAAATAAATCTTCAAATTCATAATCAAAACAGAATTTGAGATGATGTGCAGTTTAAAGCTCAAGCATGCACTCACCTGTCATGAAATTGTCTAGGGTTCGAAGAAAAGGAAAGAAAGGCCGTAACAGACGGCTCATTCCACCTAACACCAGCACCAAGGTCTCATCCCATTGTTTTTGTTGAGTGTTACGGCTGCCAAATTATTGCATTCATACAAGAAATAAGAAAGAATACAAAGCTCTACTTTAGCACTGTTTCACTTGAGACTGACTTGGTGGACGTAAAGACCCTCAGACATCTCTTCGAATATTTCAGTCCTACTTACCTGTGATGAATAAGCATGTGGACTGGCTTCCCCCCTCGCATACCTAATTCCTTTCCCTGCCACTCATCTTTTGAAGAAGTTGCAGCCTGTAGAAATATTAGGGCCTAAGCATATCTTAAATAAACTAAAACAAATATCTCTATATTTCATATGAACACAACTACCACGAAGGCAACAATTTCATCACTCACCAAATGCCGTACATCTGTAAGAAGAGGAAACACAAGTTTCCAAAGGCAATGCTCCCACATATCAGTTGATAACTTATGCCCATGACTGCTAAGAGATTGGAAGAGAGTTCGAATAGCTGAATTCCTGACCTGTAACAGAAGGAACAGAGAACTAAATTTCAAGAAAGGAAGAAGAAAATATCATGAACCCCTTTCCACCTCCCTTTGCCTGCCACCACACACCCCACCCCCCTTGAAATTATAAAATTAGCAAAATAGTATCTTTGTAGTTTGATCATATTAATATGCTAATGAAATTTATTTGCAGAGACTACCTCCTGTAGCTCCAGCTACTGTGAAGACACGTGCCCAGTTTTCTTAACCTTCTCCATAGAATGAAATGATGCACTATTGTTGGACAAATAGAATTCACTCCAAGAGAAATAAAGAGCAATAAAGCAGCAGCTAGATTCTGATATAGTGATGTTGATTTGAATAGCCTAAGACGTCAAGATTAATGTGTGTAGAACTCTGAGTTTATGATTTTCTAATCTACAAATTTATTGTAAGCAGCTAAGACATGCACCAATGGAATCCATTCGGAAAACTATTAAATGTCCTACATCACAAAATATGTATCTCTGGAAAAATATTCTGTGGATACCTTATCTTGTTATTCAGGCCACCATAAAAACTATGAAATTAAAGTTATCTACCAGAGCATTTCTTTAAAAGGTACTGGAAAAATTAGTACAAATGCAGATGCAGAATGCTAATGCAATCTTTGTTCATTTATTTTAATTAGTGTTTCTCCAAATTTCCGGGACGGGGGGGACGGGTTTCCAAGGATGGCAAAAATTTTCCAAAAATTTGGGGATGGCAAGGGGACGTCAAGGGGACAGCTATATAATATATTTTAATAAAAATATATATCGGTTAAAAAGTTAAAAACTAAAATGAGATACATGTTGAGGTAACTTATTCACTCTTTTTTAATTTGTAAATAATATAATAAAAGATATTGAGACTCCTTTTAGAACATATTTACTTCAAATCTAATTTTTATATAATTAAAAATATTATTTGATTGTGCTATTTAAATTTTCATAAATTACATTATATTTACATATGATTAATTGTATTAGGCAGGATGCTTTGTAATCAATTAATTTATTTTTGTTTTCCTATTTTGTCTTAAAATATTTAATATACCAAAGTTAAGACACTTTTCAGAAAGGAAAATAATTGTTCGTTTTTTATGTAGAAGGTATCAGTGCTAAGGTTACACTATTTCACATGGATATGGAGAAGCGTATAAATGTTTGTGTAATATTGTTAATTTGTACAACGCCATTCCAATAGATTGTCGCATGGTGAAATGGTTAATGTGTGTGTTAGGCGTTGAGCATACATTACCAATACAGTGAAAGCTCGACATTAAAAGCCTACACTCGTGATGACTTCGGAAATAGTGAGCATCCCTTCTAGGATGGAGTTGATTGAGAGGAGCTACCATACTAAACCAGGCTGGGGTTTAGCAACTTTTGAGGAAGCAAACAAAAAGCGTGAGATGATTAAGCAGCAGGGTCTTCTCAAGGAATGACACAGAGCTCATCTTCTTGACAGTTGGATGCCATGGCGTTCGCAAATCAGGAGATGTTCCCAGGGAATGTTCCCCATGTTGAGGGGGAGTCCCTGGGACGTCCCCAAAACCAGTAACAAATGAGGGACAGTAGAAGGCGTCCTGTCCCCGTCCCCAAAGTGTTCTGGCCAGGGGGAGTGGGGGAAAACGGGGGGGACGCATCCCCCAATATCACTGATTTTAATATATTATGAATGAAGGAAGGAAAAAAAGTTCCAATTAAATTCCCCTAAAGAATTATGATGATAGACAGGAAGATATGTTAAGCAATGTCTACAGTAATAAGAAAGAAATATGTCTAACTTAATTAGAAAGAGTTAGAATTATCTTTGAAAGCTATTCTTTATACAGCATTTAGTTTTTGTTCCTCAATATGTCATACCCCTTTCCAATAGCTTGTTAATGCCACTAGTCACATCCAACCCATGCAAGCCATATATTGTAAATCTATTACAACACACCCTTTTGTTCCATTGATCATGAGAATGAAATTAGTAATGATGAAGATCATGGAATTGATATCACTATCATACCAACAACGCTCATTTTTAAGTTTGTCCCCATGGTATGTCATGATCTCATTTCCTATCTCTCAAACTTATTATTGAACCTAAAATCTTATTTTCATCATAAATTACTATGATCACAGAATTTCAACAGTTTTCTTTTGGGTGTATCCCTATCAGAGTTTGAGATTCCGAAATTCATCAGGGCAACATGTAGATACATAAATGAAATATCAATTCCATCAAAAGAATATTCCTTTCCTCATTTGAATATGCTATGCACAGTAAAAAAAGGACTCTCTAAAATTAAATGGGCTATAATTATGTCAGAAAAAAATTTGCCATTGAAATAAAATTTCTCTATTTAAAAGGCAACTTCTTTGCATCATCAAATGCGCCTTAAATTTTAACGTCCTATGAAGCTTTGCTTTAATTTAAGACAAATTTGTATATCATTAGCTCCTTGTGTCTTTCATTGTACACCAAATATAAAACACTACATATTCATGTTCAACTTTCTCAACACACCTACACAAAAAATGAAAGACAAATGCACCTAAATTTTGAAATAGAAAATTTAGATCATAATATCACAAGTGACTAGATAGATTGATAGTAATAGAGAACATCGGCCAGTAATAACAGCCTACAGGAGCAATCAGATAGAGGAAAGTCCTCTAACATAAACACAAATAAAAGAAAGAAATAAGGACATCAAGAGTCAAAAGTAGAAAAAAAATGAAATCCTAACAAGGATAGATAAAAGTAAAACAAATAAATTCATATTATTGCATCAAAATCTAAGTGAAGTATATAGGGATTAAGGATAAATTCATATTGTTGCACTGAAATATGGGTGAAGAACTATCCATCCTTATCTTGGATGAAAGCACAATTAAGTTGTCACTAAGTGCCTGCCAAAGAATGCCCTCTCAAGAATAGCATAGACTGATTGACCAAGAGAAGAAATCCCAAGCAGAATCAAATATTCCCTTCAGAGCTGATGTGGAAGCCAAAGAATCTCTCCTAACATCCCCCGTGCATAGATGCCATGGTATGAGCATAGGGTACGCACAAGGATTGCCATCTCACGAACAGTAATGTCACGAACTAAGAATGTACAAAATAACTAGAAATTGTCAATTGAAATTCTCTGTGTGCTACTGCTCACACAAGGTAGTTGACAACTATTGAAGCAATGGATTTACTGCATCTGCAATTGCGCTTGAATGAGACATGCATAAGGAAACTAGGATCTATGAACATAAATTAATTCAATATAAGTTATAACAGGAAGGCAATACCACTCAAGACAAGGCAACATGATAGCCAAGGGCCCAAGACCTTTAAGAAAGTGGTGCTTTAATGTGCTACGAAGTAGAGCAGGCCCAAAAATCTGAGACCTTCCAATGTAGGAGTTTAGATTAATAGCAAATATTGGAAAGCTCCACGACATTTGACGATCATCAACTATTCATATGAGAAGATCACTTAATGCCTCTACAACCCTTCTACTTCTACAAGGGACACAACATGTATTAACTTTCCACCCTAATACCTCTTGAATAGGATTATTGTTATGCTCCATACCGATAGTTTTCATCCTTTCTCTCTTTACATCTTACCAGAATTTCCCCTATTTCTAGCCACCTTGTAACTTTCAAAATACATATCACCGTTCATGGTATATTATTGTTCCAAGCCAATACATACACAGTAGCTACCATGAGATAAAGTTTTCATATAAATATAATCAATAAGGATAAACCAAACACTAGAGTCCATGAGGGGAACAAACAATTCTCTCTCTCTCTTCTCACCCTCAAATAAAAAGCATATAACAACACAATGGTTGTAAGCAGTGTTAGCACTTCAAAACAATTTTCACAGCCCACTGGTTAAGGGTTCTCATGTGACTAGCATTGGCCTGAAAGTGTCCTTGATTTAATAATTGTATGGGAGGAGAATCTCTTGATTTTTTGAGGAATTATCAGTCAATAAAAATTACCAATCAATTATATGTGCTTGAACTATTAATGATGATAATGATTATTAATGATGAGAATGATGACCTTTAACATTGTTTAGACCAAATTGATATGCAGGACCTGTTGTCATTCAAATATACATTATGCTTTGTTTTTAACTTCAGTGTGCAATACATCATTGGAATTGCTAATTTTGTTGTTACTGCCTTCTTTCTTGTAATCCATGTCCTTTGGTTCATCAAGTGTCTGATTTAAGAAGCGTCCTCGAAATTATAGCTGATTTAGCAATCAATTATCATTCACCATTGATCATCCAACCCTTCTCTAGTGCATGCAACTTCTAAATAAGAAAAGGCAAAAGAGATATAAAATAGTATTAATACACAAAATACATAAGTAAGACCTGATTTTTTTTAAAACATCATTTCTAGACTTGAACATGGTGGAAATGAAGTTGCTCAAATCATTTTGGTCTTTGGAAACTAGGAGCTCATGGAGAGAAGCTGAGTTGCATAGTTCAGTGGAACTACTTTCGACATTGTTATGAGAAGGACAAATTAAAGTGAAATGATGTTCATACTCAACTTCATTGTCATGACCTAGGAACGACCAAGGACTTATAGTTACTGCAATATTTGCTGGATTTCTTACATTTAATTTTATTTTTGCACTCAAAATACGAAAAATTCTGATTTGGCTCATATGAAGAATCGGATGAAGCAATATGTTATGAATTAGGGAGAGAAACAGAGGAATTTCTTGAGGATGGCTTTAAAATGGACTTAATTTTTGGGGGTTTTCCTTTCTTGCATCTCTTTTTCAATCTTTACAGCATATTCAAAAGCCTGCACCAATCAATTGATATTCAAAATATCCATTTGATTAACATGGTATTGAACCACCCCATTAAAGGGTTATGAGGAAAAAACACAAGTGAAGGAATGAAATTTCTGAAGAAAAGGAAGAATGAGAATAAATCTCTTGTAAGGAATAATACAGATTCCTGGAAACCCCTTCTAGAGGCTTTATAAAACTCAATTTTGACTACACTTCCCAAGGCAATCCAAGAGGTACAGGAGTGGGAGTAGTTATTCGCGCAGACGATTGTAGTTTTCTCAATGGAGGATTCTTTTTTTTTTTTGATATCTCAGAGGTGTCTCCGGCTCAACAACCATGACCCTATTGTCGAGTCAGTCCGGGCAAGCCAAAACTAACCCTCTGGGCCAATGCGATATCCCATCGCCTGCCCCACGGCGTGCGCGGCTGGGTGATTTGAGATTTGAACTTAGGTGGGAAACTAGCACGCACTTAGAGCGGACAGCCGCACCATTCGAGCCAAACATCGGGGGCTCTCAATGGAGGATTCTTCTTTCTAGGTCATAAGATGAATAATGAGGCGGAATGGGAAGGAATAGTAGCATGGATGGTATTAGATTTGTCTAAAGGGGTGCAAAATCTTTAAGTTGAAGGAGATACACTAATAGTCATATTAATATATGCTCTGAAGAAAGGTGTATGCCCTAACTAGAAGTTAGGAAGATATATGGAGGCTCATTTGGTAAGTACACGTTTTAAGGAAGTTTCTCATTGTCGTTGAAGTGAGAATACAACTGATTATCTAGCCAACAATGGAGTAGATTAGGACCCTTTATCAACATTATATAGTAGCCTTCCTTCTGCAAGGGATGAGTTAAAGAAGTTTTTAAGCTTCAAACCTCCATAAATGTTTAGTGTTTTAATTTAGAAACCTAAGATCCCTAATCTAAAAATGTTGGCGAGCAATGATAACGAAATAATCTTGTTTTATGAAGAGGAGGATCCAATGATCAATGGATTCGTTTTAACTTTTATTAACTCTTAATTCCCTGTCTATTTAACATTGGTGAATTGAGTTTCAAAAGGGGTGTGGCTGTTGTTTTTGATATTGGTAAAAAGGTGGGTTTTTGAAAGGGCCCAAACCACAAAAAGCAATGAAGCCAAGAGAAACAACAAAAAGCAACCACAAGAAACAAGAAGCACTACTGCTGCACTACATCAGCAAACAACCAACAAAGCAGTAGAGAACAGACTCGAACAAGCAACCAACCTAAGGAATCAGGGCAGTTTGAAGTCGAACTTCTCCAAAGAGCTTTGAGCAACCTCAACCATCTTATCCTTGATGCTGAAATCCTTTTGCGCAAATCTCCCCTTTTTAGATGAACCACGAGGATCCAAAGAGCCACATGAAGTACTATCTCCCGACACCAATTCCCCTGTATCTCTTCGCAACTCAGTTGAAGGAATCTCTGTCACAACTCTACAATCCTCAGAATCCTTCTCCCTACTTCCCTCCTTTGGCACATCATTAGAAAGGGTCTTGTAAGCATTATCAACACAACACGAAATGGGCCAACCGCCACACCATTGGGTGGTTGGGACCATACTTTCCTGACTTGGCAAGTACTCGCCGAGTACTTAGCAGACTCACGAGTCATTTTCCTCACCACGTCAAGTCAACGCAACTCGCAATCCTAAGTCTGGGCAAGTCTCACCGAGTACTCAATCGAGTCTTGGCCCAAACCTCTCCCAGTGCCGAGCTCGGACTCGCGAGTCCCACACTCAGACTCTCCAGGCGTCCAAACATAACAAAATTGCGTCGTTTTTCAGTCATTTTGGGTTTTTTGGATCATTTCTTGTGTTCACTCACCCATTTCGCCCAACCAAGCAAGGATTTAGCATTTACATAGCAAGAAGAAGATTTGAGAAGAGATTTTAACGATTTGAAGTTGATCAAAATCATCAAACAAGTATATTTTGTTTTCTTTTTTTGATTTGGAAATCAAAAAACTTGAAAAATAGGGGAAACGTTGTCTCCATTTCCCCTCACCCTTATTTCCTAACATTTTTAACTTCTATTTGCATTCTATTTTTTTATACTTTTATTATTTATAATTTTGTTGTATTACAGTGTATTGTTTGACTTTGAAACTATGAAATTTCAAATTTTGAGAGTTTGAGGATCATGACATGTGTAATGTTTGAATTATGACAAATTGACAGTCAAATTAAACTTTTTTGTTCTCTAAATGCATTAATTTCTTTTTTTTTGGTGTAATTATGAGGTTTTTTTTTTGCCGAGTCACGAGTGCGAGTCAAAATTTTGGGTCGTTGAGTTCACGCTAAGTCCGAGTTTTCGAACTATGGTTGGGACAACAAAGCTTGCTCCTTTTTCCTCCAGAAAGAATATTTTCTCTTATTGCTTGGGCATTCCGCTTCCGCATGACCCAGTTTGAGACAACATTGGCAAACAACCAAAGAATTCTCGAAGACTATTTGTTGCACCCAAACACCCAATTTAGAGGATAAGGTAACTAAGACAAGAGCACCCTATCAACATCCACATAGGCACGAAATCTTACAAACAACAAACATTTCCTAAATTTAGTGACTGCGTCCACCGCAATGAACTGCCCAAAAGAATTGGCTATGCCCGTAAAGATCTCATCCCAGAATTCCAAAGGCAACCTTGGCAATCTTACCCAGACCGGAAACTTGTTGATGTGTTCTTTCTCAAGGTTGAATCCCAATGACCAATATTTTAGGAATAGACCGTTCTTACCAAGAAACCATAGGCCTTCCAAAAGGGTCCTTGTACAATCTTCAGGGTTTGTGAAAGATATCAAGAAGAAACCATTCTATAGAGCAACAATCTCAACTTGCCCCCTAAATTTCCTATCTTCAAAGAGCCCATCTTCTAACCATATCAATATTGAGACGATTTCCACAAAATCTCCCAACAAGCGAGTTCCTAAGCCTGGCAATAAACCTGTCAATAAGAAATTCAGGAATAGGGAGCAAATGATTCTACTCCTCCACCAAGGACTGAGCAGGAGCTACAATAGCCCTAGGCAAGTCCCCAAAATGACCACCAATGGGGACCTCCTCAACAATAGTAGGGTTCTGAAAACCCACCTCCGCAGCCTATTCACAATACGCAGCTTTCAAATTAAGGATAGCAAAGCCTACCACCTCAAAACTTTGACCATCCACCAAACCAAACTCAACGGCAACAACAGCACCTTTGATGGCCACAATGGTGCTTCCAAGAGAGGGTATGAGCCCATGAGAGACACTTGAAACACCCAACGAAGCCCCACCATCACCCAAAATGACCGCAACACAAGCTTTGGACGCCTTATTTATGAACATACAATTGTGGTAATTGCCAATGTGTGTCTCTTTGGCACCTAGCTGCATTTGGTGGTCTTGGACTATTGTTTTTGAGGTGGTTGGTAGTCATGGCACAACAAAGAAGAGTGTCTACTCAAGACCTAGGGCAGAAGGGCATGGCATTTGGTAGGAGGTTGGAAGAAAATTTCTTGTGTGGAAATCCTACTATGTTATGTAAATAATTATATCTCACCAAATTGCTCCAACAATGTATGAAACCAAAAATGTGTTTTGCCAATGATGAATTCTATATTTAACTATGGGTTTGGACCAATTCAAGTGGAATGAAGATGATGACCTGCATTCAACACCCATAAGACTAAAGCCTAACTAGCTCAATTGTGAGCGACCTTCATCTTAACAATGTCCCAAGATCACCTATTAGTGCACCTTCATCACCTTGTAGCAAACTTCAAAATGAGGAAAAATAAATATAAATGCAAGGGAACAACAAAGCTAAAGCTTTGGAATCTTGAATTAATATTTTAGGGCAGACATTTTGAGATCAAAATGGTAATATTTCAAATAAAATATAGAGATGGGAAGAAAGCAACTAGAGAATATATTAATGAGGGATAATATAAAATTCCCTGTTAAAATAACAGATTTGTGTTAGAAAAAGAATGCAACAAAAGTGGGGAGAAAATTATGCCAAGATCTGTCTTCAGTCTTGCTTGACACATGATTTAGCACAACTACATGCCATACATGACCATGAGGGAGTACTTTGGGTTCAAGCCCAAATTATCCTTTCTTCATGTCATACAAATCTCATTGTACCAAAAAAGGCATCTAAGAAGGAATATAATATGTGCCCTCCACCTTCTAGAATGAAATCATTCAAGGGTATCAGTACAGTCCTTTATACTTACTATGTTCAAACTCAAAGTTAACACAGCCGCAATCTATGCAGTCTCAAAGAGACTTATAACAATGGGGGATATCCCATTCTTTCACCTATTTTGAAAATGATTGTGCCTTCAAGCATTTATCAATTCCATTCTAATCATTCTTCATGCATTTATGATTCATCCTATAGGGCACCTCATGCTGGTCAAATTCTATGCATATAAACTTGGGAGGCACCACTTTGAGATCATTGTATTCTCATGGAAATATATTCCTGTGCTGAAAGAACATTCTAAACATTGCTTTTGTAAGAATGGGGTTCTGATCATCCCTAATGTCTATCATCTATGGGCTTTGCTCCAAGAATAAATTGACCTTCATAATGACAGCCCTCACATACTGTTACCTCTTTTAAACCACACAGTTTACATGCAGATGTCAATAAATTTTGTATTCCCAACTGAATCTCGGTAAATATGGACAGGTGGAATTGTAGTTATGCCTTTGAGACCTAGTGAACACCTCACAACAAAGGTGGAGATGCCTAGGGTAGTGATGTCTAGGAATTTGAGATTTTGAGACTTAACTTCAAATGCCCACTTTACTAGGCAATATCACTCTTAAGAAAGAGGAAAGGAGGTGAAGGCATTTCATAGTCTTCAATATTCTAGTGTAGGAGCCCCCTATCCAACACACGGTTATCTTCAGAGCAATCTTCCCACTATAAAATGCCCTCCTTTAAAGGATTGATTAATCCGGTGTTGTAAAGTTCTTATGAATCTTAAGAGGATACTTTTAACTGAAGTCTACTGTTTTAGTTCTATGTTAAATAGTATGCCTCTACACTCATGATGAAGAATTATTCTTATAAATCTGGGAGTCCTTGAGATTTTCCTTAAGGTCCACACCATTTTCACATTTGCTAGGACACAATATTTGATCAGTCATGATCATGGCTGAAAGAATAAATAAAATGGAGGAATAGAACCAACATGAATGGAGGAATAATAAGTAATGTTATAAAGAGAGGTGGCACAAGTGTACAAAGTTTGGGAGTCAAAATTAAAGAGAAACAACTTTCCTAGAAAGAAGGGGTCATAATATTGTAGCGGAATTTTGGAGGGTGTCAAGAAGTTCGTGTTGCCTATACATAATAATCTTATGTTTCATTTATTAAAGTAGAAATCAATACTCTCTAAAACTGGACATGGAGGGACAGTCATGAGCTAGCACAAAATAAAGTATCTTGAGTTTGGTTTTGTTAACATTTTAACTTGCACCTTTCAATGCAACACAAAATAGAACTATGTGTACAATAGAACCATTCTTCACATTAGAAAGGGAAGCTCCCTGTAATAAAAACTAACCTAAAACCCTAATGTAAACAACATGTAATATCTATATAGGTGTGTTTCCTAAGGTGGTTCACACATAGCAATCAAAACTAAAGATGATCTTTAGGTATGCAATACAAACAAACTTAAAATAAAAATCTATTATTTCGTTCTCTGGCTAGGGAAAAAAAGCTAATATACACTTCTACTCAAGGTAAGAGGTTTTTATACTTATCAAGTGAAAGTAAACCCTACAACAGCTATGTAATGCCCTGATATTAAGGCATAAACTTGTGCATCACGATTCATCCAAATATGATGGTTTTCATCTAACCTAGAGCCCTGCAGCAGCACATTCGAAATAATTCTCATCTCTTGAGTCAGTTGCATCAGAAAGATCAAGAATTCACACAGGCTATTCTTGGGGATAACTTCGATGCTTTTCAAAACATTCTTAGAAGGCATCATCAAGAAAGGTTGCAGCAACAACGTATACAGAAGGAAGAATTAGCACTTCTTAATGCAGATCCTTTTGATATTGATGCGCAACAAAAGATTGAAGAAATGATTCGACGGAGGAATGTTGATGAAAATTGGGAGAATGCATAGGAGCATAACCCAGAGTCTTTTGCACGGGTGGTAATGTTGTATGTTGATATGGAGGTCAATGGTGTTCCCTTAAAGGCATTTGTAGATAGTGGCACCCAGATGACCATAATATCTAGGAGTTGTGGTAAGCGTTGTGGATTGTTACGGCTTTTGGATAGGCGATATGCCGGTGTTGCTCGTGGCGTCAGGGAATCAGCAATAGTGGGGAGAATACATGTTGCACCAATTAAGACAGGGACAATATATTACTCCTGTACGTTCACGGTGCTAGATTCTCCTGATTTGGAGTTTATTTTTGGACTTGATATGCTTCTGAATCATCAGTGTGAACATATAATCCAGCTGCATGCGTAATTAAAGAATCACATAAGGAAAAGGATTAATCAAACAAAGGTCAAGGGACATATGAAGGGTTGTGTCTCATGAGGAGACAAGATATATAATAGAAATCAATCGAGGAAGAACCATTGAATATCAACTATGAAGACATTATATCTATTTTCCTTGTGGAATACAAGCTATGGATTTAGAAATTAAGGACAGAAACCCTTAACTTCTCTTATCAAGTTAGTGGATGAAAACCCCTAACTTGGGAAGAAATTAGAAGCACTTCAAAGACATTTATACAAAAAGAAATCGCTGCAAATTGAAAGAAGAATTACTGCAGAGCATAAAGGATAAGTTTTATATTTTCAGAGATACATCATAAGCTTTAAATCTGAATATTATAGTCAAAATTACAATTTTAGATAAATTAATATTTATAATTATTTATGCAACTACTACTGTGAGTTTTATTTAAGGCAAAAACAAGGAAGTTCTAGAACGGGACATTACAATTGGTATCAAAGCTTTTGATCCTACCAACCTACGGGGTAAAGCTAAAATTTTGGATGCATTCTAATCAAAGAGATTTGAAGGACTACAAAGGGGAGAGTACATGGACCTTATTCAAGAGTTATTGTACAAACTTGAGGCTCCCAAAATTGTTGACCAATATCAAAGTTTGTCAGATCATGCAAAGGCTTGTGTTCCCTTTGATGAGTACTTGGAGGCACTCGGGTACCAGTATCCCAGCAAAAGAGGTCTATATGAATACATAAGAAAAACAGCTAAGGAGGAGATCAAGGAAAAGGATCCAAAAGAATCATTAATGACAGCAGAAGAGAAGTCAGAATTAGAATCACAAGAAGTTGTTAAACCCATAGCTTTACTGTTTGTTAAACCCATAGCTTTACTGTTTTAAATGCTTTACAGATCCTCTCCCTATGGAGCTCTAGAGATGCACTACATGTTGAAAGTTTCTAACAACACTGCACACATTATTATTGAAAATGCTTGTTCAAAATGAAATTGAAAGAAAAAATTCTTACTAAAAAGAGAACGAAGACAAACAACTGAAAACAAAAAACCCAGTAACATAAATAATGTTAAAATACAAACTGCCTTATTTCAGTCAAATTTAATGAGATGAAGACTATTAACATGCTGCCTTTCTTCTACAATATCCTTGATTGGGATTACCTCTGGTCTCTCATCTGTTCCAAGGGATTTCAGCACCCCAAATACAGACAGTAATAATTGGTCAAAATTCATTTCAGAACTCATGGAAGATATCTTTTCAAAGTCTCCCATCGGCATATCAGAAGCTGGGCTAGTTTTCCCATATTCATCAGAAGTCTGCTCTTGAGCTTTTAGACTTGGTTGTGCACCAATGCCACTTACCCTCCGCCCTAAAATACCAATGATGAACCAAATAATTGTAAAACAAGATGAGACATAAATCAAATAAAAACAAATTGTATACAATCTCTAATATAAATATAGCATATAAGAAAAACGTTTACAAAGCAATACCTATTTCCTGAATCTCCAAGTGCTCATAATTCACACCCCTTGCAAAAAAGTCTGATGTTGTCCACAGTAGTCCTATTGCAGTCAAGCTTATATTGATATCCATCCTCTGTGCACCATATGCTCCAGCCACATCTATACATCTGATAAATAATGTTGTAATGAAAACTATGAAAACCTATGTCTCAAACCCTTCTCAATCCCAAAATACAACTGCACCACAAATCCATGATTATAGTTCTAGAAAAAAATGAATAGTGAATTCATCTCTTACATGTCAAGACAATGTGCAGGGACTGCAAGAAGCCCATCATTCATGATAACGCGAACACACTAAAATGACAAAATTGACAGTGTCAGTTTTGACTAAATGATAAATATTAATAACCTCACTGAAAAGTGCCATTTCTAAAGAAAAATGAATTCTGTATAAAGAGGGATTAGTATAGATTTAGACATCGCCTGCACATTTGGAATGTGCATAGTGATTTTCTTCATGGCCTTAAAAGGATAGAGTCCATTAAAATATTCAGAAATATAGATACTAATAACACAAGTTTATTGAGTTTCATGACCATCTTACTTACAACTGAGCAATTATGTGCAGCAAAAATAATGAACTCTAAAAAAGTAATGCGTTTTTTATAAATTTGTTTGTAAATTTCAGTAATCGTGGGGGAAAAATTTCCTTATCCTACTATGAGTTTGTCATCACCTTGTTTAGTAACCAGAGAAGCAATGCAATGCAAACAGACACTACTGGTTTTAATCAAAATTGCTTGCATTTAGTAAACAGTCTTTCTAGAAATTGAGAATGTAGGGCCAACAACAATGCTGCTTAATTGATGTTTAGAAAACACTATGTACTCCTCTGCCCAGGAATATAGTAACCATTTAACACTAAAGAAAATAAAAATTCAGTCAAGAATCACATTAATCAAGTTGTATGCCAGATGAATCATTCCTCGGTCTGGAGCAAGCATTTCAACTACAGAAGACAAGAGCAAGGAAGTATGTGTATAGGGAAACAAGTGGGAAGGAATGTAAAGCAAAAGAATCATAGCATTTTCAATTGATGTATAGTTTTGATTGGTGAGGGTATGTATGTGCTAAGCAACAATAAAAGAAGAAAAGGCATGCAGTCCTACATCTAAGAACTACAAATCAACAATAGTAAATTTTGACATGTTTAAATGATTTATTATTTTTGATTGTGCCTCACAATTAGTCCCAACAGTTGGGAAGCTTCAAAAGATGAGATTCTTAAGAATCAATCTCCAGATGTATCTTATGACTTGCTGATCATTATAGTACATAGAAATTAGGTTTAGTAGCATAATTAAACACTTCTTCAACAGTAACAGAGGTACGAAAACCCTACTCTGGGAGATTGCAGGAATAATATGTGAACATAACATAGAGAACAAAAACTAGTCACTGAGCATTAATGTTGAGATATCAAGAAAATATACAGAGTATCAGCCTTGAAGGCTTACAAAATGCTTGCAGAAAATAAAAATAAGGCTAAGGCTAAAAGATAAGGAGACAAAAAGATATTAAAAGTGAGCTCAAGGCTCATAGTTATAGCTAGGACATTATCCATGATATTCAAAAACCTTTGCCAATGATTTGTTGCATCTAGTTCTTATTGGAACATAATACATTATTGGATGACTGGGTGTCATTGGAAGGTCCTACTTGCCTCAACAGTTGCTTTCCTACTTGCCTCAACAGTCACTTTCTATAACCGTTGTTGTGGGTTCGCCTCATTATGATCATCTCTGTAGCAAGTTGTTGCAATGGTCCATTTTGTCCTATTCTAATCCACAGCAGTACCCACTCTCTGCAATGACATTTCCATATGCTGAATTAATTTCTTCTAATTGTGCCCCAAAGTGGCACAACGATATCTAAAATTCCTTTCACGACCAGTTTCAGAAGCAATTCAAGGGAGAGTGGTTGCTTAATTTCACCACAGGTCATTATCTGAAATTTCCGACTTTGGATGCAGAAGTTATCTGAATATTGACACCAGTCAGGCAGATTGTCAGAGCAGAAAACCACACTTGTTTGCCAAGTGGATTTTGGTGGGACAATTGTCTTTTAGAAGGCCTAGGGATTTTTAACCAATTACCACATAACCAAGAGTGACCCACCACCTTTTCTTTATTTAATTATAACACATGTTTTGGGGCAAGGTCTATCATTGGATTTATCTTGATCGATGGTTGATTCGTGTCCAGCTTCTTGTCAAAGCATTACCAGGCATCAAGCTTCAAGAAGGATTGCCACCTGTCTTCTCAAATGGCTCATTTGAGTTCTGATTCCATGTCAAACTTTAAGATTTCCAACTGCATTGGATCAGATATTATCCGTGGTTATTGGATCTTTTCCCTTATGTTAATAGCCTGCCAGGTTTATTTCTTCTAAAAGATTGCCACCTTTCATCCTTCATCTGTGTTGACATCTCCTTTTTAGTATAGGTCTTTGATTATGTCTTAGCAAATTTTGGCCAAGTATGGAAGGAGGTCGATGAACCAGCAGATTCTGATGCATAAACTTTGGTAAAAATCCATTTGCAAATTGTTTTATAGCCTTCAGACTTTGTGTGTTATTCACCCCTTTTTGAATCCAATGGTCTTTTTATTGAATGGGCACAAGATCTGAACAGTAGAGCTCTTTGCAGTGTGTGTGATGCTCTGTTCCTACACCATTTATCTTAGGTGATTTTCAACTGTAATTATCCATCCTAATAGTACCATCAAATATCCCAAAACTTCAGCTATGGCTCTGACAAGCTCTGTTTTTCCTGGCCTATGCTTTTTATTCTTCTGTCAAGTCCCGTCTGCATTCTGTGGTGATATAGAGGCTTATGCTTCTACAGTAAATTATTGTATACAAAGGGACTTCAGATCTTTGTCCCATATATCTGTTATCAAAATTATCAAGTTTGATTTTTGACTAAATCGCATATTAGTTCATTCTAAAATCCCTATCAAAAGAAAAAGAATTATGTATAAGAGGGAATACTATAGACTTAAACATCATTTGTAAACTTGGAATGTGCACTAATGATTTTCTGCAAAGCGTAAATTGGATATATCCTATTCAAACGTTCAGACAAAAACATACTAATAATACAAGTTTATTGAATTTAACAATCACTTTACTTACAATTGACCAAACATGTGCAGTAAAAATTAATTGAACTCTTAAGACAATAAATCCATTTTTAATCTTCTTAATTTGCAAGTTGTTGTAATCATGAAGAAAAATCTCCTTATCCCAGCTATGAGTTTGTCATCACCTTGTTTGGTAACAAGAGAAAGCAATGTAATGCAACAAGGCACGACTGATTTTCTCCGAAACTGCTTAGATTGGGATTTTGCTTTTTCTAATGAATGACAATATAGGGCCACCATCAATGCTACTTACATGATGCTTCGAATCTATACGTATTCCACTGACCAAGAGTTTAAGTAAGCCAACCAAGAATATAAGTAAGCAGTCAACACTCAAACAAAAAATTATTCAAGCACATAAAAGAAGTTCTACTTGATGCATAATTCCTAAAAGTGGAGCACTACAACGAAATTGAAGAATATTTAGAAATGAATCTATGTCAGTGTGGATCAATGTTGGATCCAGATTGAAAGTATAATTAGTGAATATGTGAAGAGGGTAGTGCAGAAACAAGCTTTGAAGATGACTGTCCTTGAATTACAAGTGGCTAAACTGTGGAAGTTGGACATCCCTACTGCCATTCAAGGGTTATTAGTCCATAAGAATGCTAGTAGAAATGAGAAATGCAAGGCTCCAGATTGGGGGGATAAGTTAAACTTTGACGGTGCCTCTAGACGTAACCCTGGCCCTATTGGGGATGGGTATGTTTTACAAGATGTTGAGGGCAAGTTCCTGATAGGGGGTTCATGGAATTTGGGTTATAAAACAAATGTTGAAACTGAGTGGGAGGCCTTTCTTGCAGGGTTGCTGATGGTTTAGTCAGCTGGTTTCAGTAGAACCACTGTGGAAGGAGACACACAAATTGTCATTAATGCCCTCAAAAAGCAACTCTGTCCAAATGGAAGTTATGTTCAATCCTAGATGGAATCCTTTTATGGCTCAAGAAATTTGATCATATTGAGATTCAACAATGTTATAGTGGGCAAAACCAAGTTACAAATTGTTTGGCAAACCATGGAATTGACATGATTAATGTTTCCTCCATGGAAAGTTGCCTCTTGTCAGATTGGGATGACTTAGGCTTGGGGATTAGGATCATACCCCTGGAGTGTAGGGTGCTCCCTTTTTATTCTATTGCTTGATCATAACAGTTGTATTAGTATTTTATGATGAACAGCTTTGGAGTAGATGTATCGCACATGTATATCTCTTGTGAGATTGTGGATATTCTCTGGCACTCATGCAATATGATGGCTGCAGGAAGGTGGTGCCTTGGCTTTTAACATTTGATTGCTTGGAGGTGAGTTATTCTAGCAGTTGGGCTTCTTGTTGTTGTTTGCATTTAAGAGTGTCAAGTGTTGCTAAGGAATACGTGGTTGTGTGTAGTGTTTTGTTTAATGGTGAGTCACGATCCTCTCGCAACCTGCTCTATAGGGATGGTGTCTAAACCATCACTTGAAGATTTTTAATTGCCCTAACTCCCCTATGATTAATGTGGTGAAGGCAATCCTTGGGTACGAAGAGATAGACAATAATGGTAAGCTAAGGTCTAAAGCTTCAATACTCATAGATTTAAGGAGAAATTGGGGATGGCGATACAGAATGCTAAGGTTTGTATGAGTACTGCATATTGAAGAGTTATTCGTTTGTTCGAGGGACGATTGTTTGGAGGGACCGGTTTATGAGGAACAGCGCTTTATCCAACCTCAGGTTGTGACAGTTGCCCTCGGAATCAAGGCTATGAGAGAAGAAATTTTAGCTTTCAATCATGATGTAAGTACACTAATTTATTTCACACAGGATTTGTGTTTGTCTATTAAACATCTTGTTGTCTCCCATAACAAGGGCCTGCTAGAGGTGGTGAGCGGGCTCACTCTCCCATGCCTAGAAAATGAAAATTTGCAAAGGTTGGTAAGGCATGCAGAGTTAATCAAGGGTGTGCAATTTGAGGGGCTGGAAGAGTCGTCTGGGCAGGTACTAGTGCGGGTGGTGGTTTTTTTTGGCAGTTGTAATGTCCCTATTTTCGGCATCACCCAACAGGAGTTTGAATTAGCCTATCCTCATTCCCGTAGGCTAATTTGTGAATTGCGGGAATGCAGTGGTTGAGCTATGGAAATTTGCAAAGTGTTTTTATGAGGCTTAGCTAATTTTCCTAGTCTTGGCGAATGTGGAAATGTATTTCTACATTAATTCTTGTAAAGCCGAAAATAATAAAATAATTGTTTGTGAAATGGGATGACCCATTCATGGAGGTGAAAATAAATAAAATGTTATTATTTTTCCCTTGAAAAGTGCGACCCACTTGGAGGTGATGGTTGGCAAAAAAGAAAATAAAATAATATTATTTTGAGCGCTCCAATAGAGAAAAAATAAATATTTAAATTTAGGCGGCCACTTGGGAGAAAGGAAATAAAATAAAATATTGTTTCTTTGGCCGACTTGGAGGAAAATAATTCAAATCTTTAATTCGGATTTGATTTTGGGCGTCTAGACTTGGTCGGCCAGCTTTGGAGAAAAAAGGAAACTCAAGTATAAAAGAAGGTCTTCAGAGCTTCATTCATCATCAGGAACTTTTGGCATCTCTACTATTTTGTATTGGCAATTTTATTGCAGGTCTTTCCAAGGACGAAAACCCTTGTGGAAGAAGGTGGAATTGGACGAAAACCCAATTGCATCACGGAGCTGGATTCATACGGAGTTCACACTTGCACTTCATCAAAGGATTCAACGATTGTTTAAGCATTCATGCTATATCTTTCATAGCAGATTTGTGGCGCCATTGATTGAAGACATTTGTTGAAGATATGGAAAATCCAATGCATCATTTAGGAGCGCCAATTTGTGTTCTTGTTTGAGCGCCATAAGTTAAATTCTTGTTCACATTTGAGCGCTGATTTGAGATGGGGATTGAGGCGATTTCACATAGCAGATTGAGAGTAGCAGCAACTTCATTTCAGATCTGGTGGGGTAGCGATTTCATACCCTAGCCACCGATTTTGAATCCTTGGAGGAGTTCGCTCAAGCTTGGGTCTTCATTGCCGATCTTCATAGAAGGCAATTTGACCTTTGGAGGTCGTGATCTGCATGTGTTGACATCTCTAGGTGGAGCGATCAGCATTTGAGGTTACTTGACATCATCCTGAAGGCAGATCTGATTTGGTAGAGGTTCGCTCACCTTGAATTGCAATTGACATCTAAAATTGGTATGTTGAAGATCATCATTCATCTCTGAATTTTGTAACAGCAGTTTGTGGATGTATTTTGGCTTGATAGAGCCATGCATTTGATGTAATGACACATTTGATCAATCTGATTTCATAACAGCAGTAGTCTGATTTGTTTTGCTCCTCAAAATTGCTATCTTCCTAATGTGGATCTTGAGTAATTCATTGTGTAATTCAACTAGGGTTTGATTGCATATTTTGGCATGTTGATTATGATGTATTTGGCATGATAATTGGATGAGATAAGCGTATGTTTAGATCTGAAACAAAAAAATCAGAATTCAGATCTAGGGTTTTGAAATTGAAAATTGAAAATTCAGAAAAATTTGGATAAAACCCTAGTTGGGATATTTCAGGGGTGTCAGATAGAGCCTATCACCACTAGCGTTCAGTCTTAGGCGGTTTTAGAGTAGTGCAATGGGGAATGTTGGAGAACCTTTGGAGTAGGGTCCTTGCAGGGTCCAATGTTGGTGGTTGGGTGCTATTTTTTTGGTGTTTTGGTTTGCTGCTATGCTCTGTTTGGTCTAATTATTAAGGCTGTTCATGCTGATTTTCTACTGTCTTGTCTAGTTTTTTTGTTATACTTGCTTCTTGATATGGTTTTTTGCTTCGGTTGTGCCTATTCTACCCGATCTGGGTTGTTCATACAGGCTTATAGTTCTATATGTAGCTGATTATTATGGTTATGCTTAGGGCTGGGGCTCCTTAATAGAACCCCAAAAACTTTTTTTTTAAATCCTAAAAGTAGAGCAAGAATTTGAATTATAGAAGTTTTAGGGTAAGGAAATATGTGAATAGGGTAACAAGCAAGAAAGGTCAGAAACAAAGGAAAAAATTACAACATTTTCAATTGACATATAATTTCAATCAATGAGGATTTGTATGTGCAGAAAATCTAAGAATAAGCATCGACAAAGTAAATTATTGTGTATAAGGGGACTTAAGATCTTTGTCCAGTATAGTTGTTAACATCAATATTGAAACCCTTGTATGTGTTTTACAGCAAACCAAGGCCAAAAAAACAGTGCACTATCTAGAGTTCTAGAAAGGTACTGTTCGCAGTATATAGGAAAGGAGGGCATGCTTAATATAGTATAGAAACTTAGATATCCAAGAGCAAAAACATAAAAAAAAAATTAAATAATGTCCACAAGTGTCCAAGGGGTTGAGTTCAATTGGTTAAAAACGTTGGGTTCTCATTGTGGAGACCCAAGTTCAAATCCCCAAAGGGACATCTAATGTAGAATTTTAAGTTGTGACTCTTGGTCTTCCATTGCTGGCTTCTAGTGTGGATGTAATATCTAATGTAGGTTTCTAAGTTGTGACCCTTGGTATTCCATTGTTGGCTTCTAGCATCGATATCTACGTTGTCATCTAATATTAGTGCTTGAAAGGAGCCAAGTATTGGTCTCACTAGAACTCATAAGGAGCTAAGCATTAGTCTCATTAATGCCCATAAGGAGCTAAGTATTAGTCTCATTTATAACTACTTGCTTGCATTAGCAATATTTGTAAACTTCTTCAATACAAAAAAAAATAATGTCCATCAGTGGCCAAGCAAGGTCAATAGAACTAGAAATTAAAGAGTAACAAAGAACAATACTCGGATAGAAAAGAACCCTAGAAGCTGAAAAGATGACTAAAGCTAAAATTTGTAAACAATTGAAAGCATGACAATAAGTGTGAATCCAAGGTAGGTAAAAGGTCATCGTAAACCCTAGCCATACAATACAAGTACAATTATAAACAATTGATTGGAGGGCGGACCCTAAAAAGGAAATGAGAGAAAATTAGCTTATGATGCCCGAATACGGTGAACTAGGAAAGAAAATAGCACAGTCGCATGTCTGTAACAAGGCTTGGCATAGAAAATTAGAAAGTCTCCAACCAAGAGGGTCCAATTGGGGCCTCTCCTAACATCAAAGGTTGATGAGTCTCTAAAGGTGGAGATAAAACCTAATTTGTCGATTCAAGTATGGGGCTGAGTACAGATTCAAGGTTTGGGTTCAACAATATAGCGAAATTCTTTTTCCTAGTTTCGGTACGACTAGGATTGGCCATACAATATATATAACTATTAATTTATTATGTATACAGAAAAACTAGGATTGGACACCTATTTAATATGTATACTGCACAACTACATACTTCAGCCCAAAGAAACATGGGCAAATCCAAGTCAACAATCATAGACTCTATGATGGACTTGTTCTTCCTCTCTTTAACCCCATTTTGTTGAGGGTTGTAAGCCATGGTCAACTCCTATTGATCCCTGCATCTTTAAAAAGCATCAACATCCTTGGAGATATACTCACCTCCATTGTCAAATCTCGACACCTTAATATTTCTACCTATATAGTTTTCAATGAGCTCTAAACTCTTGAAATTTCCCAAAGACCTCATCTTTGGCCTTCATGAAATAAATCAAGGTTTTCCTTGAAGAATCATCAATGAAAGAAAGATCGTAAATGTTTCAAGCCAATGAAACTACTAGCATAGGCCTACAAACATCTGAATGGATCAAATCTAAAATTCCTTTTGATTTGTGCTCACAGCTAAGAAAAGCAATCTTGATGTGCTTGACAAATGCACATCCCTTGCATACACAGTCTTTTCTAACTTGAAGTTAAATAATCCATGCACCATATCCTTCAAAAGAGCTAGTGCTCCATAGTACAAATAACCAAATCTCTTGTGCCAAAGCTCACACAATTTGTCATTGTCATGTATCAAGGTTGCCTACTCAATCAAATTGGCAATCAACCTGTAAAGATTTCTTTCACAACACCGTTGAACAATACTTGACCAAGATCTTGGCTACAATTTATGAAGATAACTTGATCATCAAATTCAGCCACATTTCAAATCTATCATGGCTGAAATTGAAAGTAATACTTTGTTTATCCAAGAATATAACGAACATCATGTAGGTCAACTACATCACCAAAAGGCGTGAAGAAAGAAATAGGTCATGTCCAAGTAACAAGATATGTGGCATAATCACCAAGATCTGCCTATATGCTATCCTTTGACTCTTGAAGTCTATTGACAGCCTTCTTATTGAAGGTCATGTGTCTAGATGCCCTACTATCCACATATCATTCTACACCAAAAATAGTTTTAGTGGATAAACATGACACCATGGAGAAGGTAGTCTCAAGCCTGGGTGAAAGTTCCACTATTGAAGCTTCTACACACTCTACAAACTACTTCTATTGTTGTTCGCCCTTCCCCTTCTTCACAAGACACTCAGAAGCATAGTTACCAAACTTTTGACACTTGAAAAACCTAATATCGCTCAAATATTTGTTTCCATGTTGAGAAGAATTTGTATCTTGATGCTTTCCTTTCTAATCCTACCCAAGTCTACTCTTGTCACTTATCTTCATCTTCCTAATGACAACTTGGTTTTGAGTATCTTCCAATCTAACTAGATTGGCTTTAAGTCTAGTTGTTCCCTCAATAAAATCATCCCAAATTTTCCCAAAGCTAGGAATTCTCATGATCACAAAAATACCGAACAAACAGTTCCTAGGATGCCAAGAACCCATTTAAGGCTATGGCTACCACCTCTTCATCCTCCACCTTGACCTCGATTGCTACAAGTCGATCACGAAGTTTTATGACCTTCATTAGAAAGGTGGTTAATGCATCTATGTCTCTCATGTGTGGCATGGAGTTTGTTCTTCAACAGCATCTTACAAGAGATGTTCACACTCTAATAAAGAGTGGTCAAGGCATCATACATCTCTTTTGCTAATTTCTCTTCAATTATGTGAAAAATCAAATGATCCTTCACAAAATACAAGATGATACACTTTGTCTTAGCCATCTTCTTGTTATGTTTAGCCAACTAAATGGAATCAGTTGGAGGTGTCAATATGGTTTCCACATAGACCCAAAGATCAACCTCTTCCAACAAAATCTACAACCTGCACTTCCAAGGAGTAAAATTTGAAGCAACCTCTAAGCAGTCACACACTCTAAGATTGAGAATAGTCATATTTGCAACTGCTGGAAAACCTTGAAACTAAACAAATCTACTGAAATTAGAGATTAGCAACCTATCACAGGTGCAAATCAACACTCAAGTTACTAAAGCAACTAAGGCATCACACCCTACAACCTTTCACAGGTCCAAGATACTACAATCACTGAAGTACGGCAATAAAAGCTTGCAACTCCCTCTCATAGGCAGTGTTGGCACCTGCAAAAATTTCTATTCCCAAAATGTCCATTTTGCCCCAAAAAATCCTGTGCAAATTTCTTAGCAGATGTCACCATTGGATAGAGAATTGAATTCTGAGCAACTTTGCCTTTTGAACCATCTCGAAATTCCTTGAAATGAAGAAGTTATTCGTTCAAAGTTTGGTTTTTATGTTTTTTTGCCTTGGTCAAAAAATGATTTCTCCCTTAGAATATTTTCCAGTTTTTGCCTTTGTCGGCAAATCGGTTTTTTCCCAAACTTACTAACTTTTCAAGAGTTCGGCTTTTAGCCGATTCACCGATAAGGCGACAGCAAAACAAGAGAAGACAAGCTTGCAACAAAGAGGTAAAGGAAGGAGTCCTCCATCGGCGAAATGCAAAAGTTAGAAAACCCAAAGGTTCGCCGATAGAGAGTTCGGCCGACAGCATTTTCGTCGACCAAATGAAGGGCTAGGGATGAGAAAAGTTTCTAAGTCACAAAAAAGATAAAGGAAAAGGTTTTGTCGACGAAATTGGAGGTTCGCGAACCTCCAAGTTCGTCGACTGAAGGTTCGGCAGACAAGGGTTTTGCCGATAGAAGACAGAAAAGAGGCCAAGGCAAAGGAAAGAGATGGTTCAAAAACCCAAAGGATTGCCGATAAAGTAAAAGGGAAGAGTGATGTCAAAGTAAAAGTTCGGCACAGGGCAAATTTGCCGACAAGGCAAATTGAGGCAAATTTGGCTAAGGCAAGGGAGAAAAAGTACTTTGTCGGAATCAGCCAAAAACCGAACTTTCCATAAGTTTGTGTTTTTCACTTTTTGCCGATAAAGCGACAAATGGACGAAAGGAAGAGTAGTTCGAATTTGTTGGATTTTTCCGACAAAGCTACAGGGCCCTTGGTTCGAAGAAATGTAAATTTGCCAATATAAGGAAAAAAGACAAGGCATGGTATTATCGGCAAATCGGGTGGAAACCGAACTTTTCATAAGTTTGGGTTTTTCTCATTTTGCCAATAAGGCAATAAAGAAGAAAGGAAGAGTAGTTCAAATTTGTTGGATTTTGCCAACAAAGCTACAAGGCCCATGGTTTGGCAAAATGTATTTTTGCCAATAAAAATGAAGAAAATGACAAGGCAGAGTTGGTTCTAGAATCTGAGAATTTGCCGATGTGTATTTTTGCCAATAAAAATGAAGAAAATGACAAGGCAGAGTTGGTTCTAGAATCTGAGAATTTGTCAATGTGGGTGCTTTTTGCCGACAAAGCAAACATGAAGTGTTGATTTTTTCCTAAGGCATAAACAATTTGGCAAAAGGCATTTTTGCCAATAATAAAGAAATAGCGCCACGGCTATTGATTCTAAAAAAGGCTAGTTTGCTGATACAAAGAAAAAAGACTAAGGCATAGAGATTATAGGCAAACCGGGTAAAGACCAAACTTTTCAAAAGTTCGTATTTTTCATATTTCGTTGATAAGGCGATAGAAAGAGCTAAAAGGGGAAAGTCAAAAGTTCGTGATAAGGTGTTTTCACCGACAAAGGAAGGGAAAATCGACTAAGGGGTGAAGTTCTGAAAAGATAGAATTTGCCGATAAAGGCAAATTAGCTCCAATTTGGCAAAGGTGAAAGTTGCCGATAAAGGCAAAGAAGGCAAAGAAGGCCTAGTTCGCAAATGTTAACATTTGTCGATAAAGCATGAAAAGGCACCAAGTAAGTTCGGCAAATGAAAGATTCGCCGATAAAAGGCAAATAGCTTCCAAGTCGAAAAAATTGAAAATCACCGATAAGGCGAGGATGAGAATAGAAGAAGATATAAGGCGGCAAAGGGAAAGTTTGAAAAAATTAAAAGCTGCTGACAAAGAAAGAAAGAGGGCGCCAAAACCAAGTTCGTGAATATAGAAAATTGTTGTTAAGGCAAGTGGTGCAAATAATGAAGAAATGCCTAGTTTGCGAAATTAAAAGCTACCGACAGAGAAGGAGCCAAGGGCAAAGGAGCTGAAAGAGAAGTTTGCCAAACGGGGTTATTGCTGATCAAACAGAAGGAATAGCGTAAGCTCATTTTGAAAAGGGTGAGGATCGCCAACAGGACGAATAAAAGCAGAAAAAATGCAAAGGTTCATGGCGAACACCAAAGGCCCTGAATTCGACACAGAAACAAAGGCATTGGGATTCCAACTGTAACCGCCTAGGAGAGTTCCAACCACTTCTAGGAGTGCCATCAATATGCAATTATGGCGGTTGCTGAAGATTTTATCTGCAGTTAAGATGGTTGTTGAAGATTTTTATATGCAGTTATGGGGGTTGTTGAAGATTTTGGCGCCCAAATCTTTCTCAGACCGACTTAGGATGGCTATAAAGGCAAGATCAAATCTCATGTCGTTGGTTGGTCATTTTTACCATTTCTCAAGCAATTAAGTGCAGAGCTCTCTAGGGTTCCAAAGAGCAGAAAAGTTATAGTTCTCTTTCTTCTGTAATTTTTCAAGGAAATCCTAAGTTCAGCTAGGTTTCCTCTTGCCACACTTCATGGTATGACTATAACCATTTATCAAACAAATCAGACAAATTCTTAAAACATTACATGCTATGTAATGATCTCTTATATGGTTATAGATGAATGATATATGTAGATAAAGGATTACTAAGTATTTTCTTCTTTCATAGTCATCTTTCTTGTATCTAGGCATCCAGAAAGTGTGTTTCATTTCTTTTGTTGTTTTCTTTCTTCTGCTGAACTGTGGACTCTGTAACCCATTATATTAGGCACTGGTCTGAAGTGTTTGATCACCCACACTCCTTAAAAAATCAAAACAAAACTCATTGTGTGATATTAGTAGTTAGTGTGAATGTGTTGTTGTGGTTCTGTGTTGAACAAAAAATATTGTAAGAGAGTCTTTGAAGTATTAGCTCTTTACAGACCAAACAAGCATACCTGCACTTTTCCATTGTTAATGGGAGTGCCTTCTCATCAACTATATAGAGATCATTTAGTGACAACCAGTCGTTCGAGGTCCAGTGACAATCTTTGGGGCCTAGAAGACGATTAGAGTTTGGTTGTCCTTTCATTTTTAGTTGTTCATATGGTGTTGAAGCCAATACCTATTCAAGTATACCCCTTGGAATATCCCTCCTGAGTCTAAGCTAGGCTCAAAGTGCAGAGGAGCCTACCCACTCCTGTTAGTTGGCCAAAATCGCCCTAAACTTGTTGATGAACCTCTTCCTATCACCCAGAACGACCATCCCTCGCCTAGGTGATTTAAGAATGTTTTAGGGTTTAAGGTTGCAGCTATTTTGGGTCCCAACAGGCAACAACATATTCCATCCCCAAACCTATAAGATCTTAGTAACAATGCTTTAATACCATGTTATAATTCAGAACCTGGTAAGCAGATTCTACAGTCTAGGGTTTAAATAAATTGTCTAAGTTAAACTTCAATCAAATCTATAAGTTTGAGTGCAATAACTTGCAAATGCAAACTTTTGAAAGTACAAAAAAGCAATGAATAAAAAAACTAAAATCAGAATATAACACTTGTCTAAAATCTTCTATTATGAATTCTCCTATGTTACAAAAGTGAGAACCCATGGTCATTAAATAGATCTCCTGACTTAGGCGCACAAAAATAGAAGTGCTAATTAAAGCTAGCACTAAATATAGGAAAGCTAACACTAAATATAGCATCCTAAATTTAGGAAAGCTAAATATAGTATGTTTCTGCTAATTTTCTGCACCCAAGAACAACAACTGAACCACCCAAAAGTATAATAGCACACCACTCGTCTAGTTCATGCTTGCTACGAACCTAAGGTGAACCTAGGAACCGGACCTATGAGATGGATAAGCCTAGCATTATAAAACTAGTGATATGCATATGACTCCATATACCAAGAAAAAAATGAGAAACATTGACTAGAAATGGATCCACAATACCTACTATGTGAGTAATATTACTAGGGTATCCTAGTTGCAGCAAATGGAGTTAGACATTGCCTAACTATTTTGTCACCAATTGTGTGTTGACCATCCTAATCCAAAGGATGCTTAACACCCCCAACTCTTGCAATAGGCTTAAAAGAAACATGTAATTATCCTAGTAGAAAAATTTGGGGATGGCAAGGGAACAAGGAGGGAATGGATACATATATATAGCCATAATTTACACAAACTGTACAAAATAAACTACGTGTAATAAAATCAAGAACACAATGCAACAATTGATCAAAGATAATTCAAATTGATAAGTAAACAATGCCAATTATCGAATCATACATCAAAATGACAAAATGTAATAATTTGGCTATCAATGATCATAGTAGCTGAAAATTCACATCCATTAGAAATAACTAATAAGCTAAAAGTTCAAACTACCAACTAGAGTCTTACTCTACAAGTGACAAGCATCAAAACGACAAAATTCAATTGCCAAAAGAGATATCCATAGCTGTTTTTGTTTGAGCAACAAGCTCAAAAATCAGCCATCATCATCTTCAACTAGATATCTAGGAAACTCTTCATCACTAGAATTGCCAAAAGGAACTATATCATCCAATCCCATCTACACATCATGGTCACCATCAACTTGTCACAGCTCCTTGGGCTCTACATCCTGCCATTTTGTTGGGGTCTACCTATACTCAAGTGTCTTGCGATCACTTAGGCGCAAGGCACTATGCATGGCAAAAAGATTTTCCACTCTCACAAAAGTAAGTTTGTTTCTGTTCAAAGAGTGGAGAAAGCTATATGTGGACTAGTTCCTCTCAGTAGATAAGGAACTAGAAACCTATAAGAGAAGACAAGTGGTAAGTGTGCACAACATTCCTAGAGGTCCATAGCTTGTCCACCAACTAACTGGCTTGGCCTGTGCCAAAGTGTGTACGTCAATCTTTACCAAAGTCTTATAGCCATCTAGTTTTATAAACTTAATCCACTCAACTCTGACCAATGAAGCATCCTTTGGAATGTACATTTTTTAGAAGGCCTTCATGAGGCCATTCCTCACCTCGTGGTCGTTAATGGGAAGAATTCTACTAGGTCTTTGCATATACCATTTTGGATACAAAGCACATGTAGCCATGTGAAGAAGGGTGTTCAACTTCTTCCACCTTTTCTAGATGATGCGATAAGTATGCTCATTATACAATTCTAGGGTGGTTGGTCTCTCTCACGAATGGCAACCTTCATTTGGCCAAGAATGTTATCAATGCACTCGTAGATCTCCACAAGACTAAGAATATTAGAATACCCAAATCTGATGATGATGAAAACATGTTGCAAAAAGATGTGATGTATTTCACATTTGACCAAAAGCATTGATCATAGTCTCCTTCACCCTCTTCTCCTGCTAAATCTTTGTCTCCTAGTCCTAGATGCAAGAGCATCCTTTGGTCAACATAATTTTCCATCTCCAAAAAATAGATGTTTAGCCTTGTGCACGCAAGCTTATCTTGTGCACACCCTATGTTGTGGTCATTTGTGATGTTGGCATAGCCATGTGCATCATGTTGTGTTTGGCAGTTTTTGGTGTCCCATGTGTTATGTTGCTTGTTGGCATTCCTTCATATATCACTACCAAGCCCAAGTTCCTACATGTTGAAGACTTGTCATTAATCGTTGTCACAACCTATTTCCACAAGCATACTTCACAGTGATCACCCGATGTCATATGTCAAGGAGTTAGTCATTTGTCAAAATATTTTTATCTAATGGTGCAATTAGATCTCCTAATAGTGTGTCAATTTTGGAGTCAAAACATGTCAATTTGAACTTATTAAGGAATGGATGGCTTGTTCTTTGTCAAACGACACCATGTTCGTAAAGAAACTTTTGTCCTACAGGGTAACGCAAGTGGCATGTGCTATATATAGTGGAGCTTTAATCTTTTGAACAGGTTGGCTAGGTTGAAAAAGTTGGTTGTGAGAAAAACAAATTGGGTCTTTGGGTAAAGTTTCCAAGCTTGATTGTAATTGTTGGAAATCTCTGCATATTTCTCCAAGTGGTGGGGTAGCATAGCACAACTAAGTTTCACATATAGGTGGCCCTTTGTATTCTTTCATTTACTTCCACAATTTCATTTGGTTTTCCTTTCCTTGCTTCCATTTGTGTGTTGTATGCGCCTATTCAATAGTTGTTCATTCGACCCTCAACCAACAATGACACCATCTAGTATCAAGGCTTAGTGTTTTGAGTCCTAAAGGTGAGCTCATGAGAGCTTGATTAAAAAAGGTTTGTGTAAAGTGTTGTCGCATTACAGGTGCCCTAGTGAAGATGGCTCATAGAGTAGGAAGAAGAGGTGCGAGGAACCAACCAAAGGCTTGCATTGTAGACCTAGCTAATGTGTTAGGATCCATTCAAACTCACCTCGAGGTCATCAAAGCTACATAGAGAAGAGGCCATGTGGCGATGGACAACATCATCGATGATGGAGGTCGTGACGCATCATAGGGAGGTGTTATGAATGCGGATGATGTTCAAGAAATCATGAAGGACAATAGATTCATTGTTGCCTTGCTAAAGGTTAAAAGCAAGCCAAGGATTGATCTCCCATGCTACTCAAAAAGCTTAAATCTAGAAGAGTTCATTGACTAGATAAATGAGCTCGAGAGATACTTCAAGTTTGAAGACATCGAGGGCCGAAAGAGAGTTGAGCACACAAGTATGAAGTTGAAAGGGCATGTTGCCTTGTGAAGGGACTCAATCCAAAAAAATTGTTTGCTAAAGGAAAAGCACAAGTTCTCACAATGGGATCGCATGGTGGCTAAGCTTAAGAAATTTTTTCTAACCAGCATTGTGCTAGATCTACACAAGAAACTCCAAATCTTACACTAACAAGAGACATCCATGAAGGAGTACACTGAAGATTTCTACAAACTCTGCATTTGCATTGATCATGTGGAAGACAATATTGAGAACGTCAAGGTGTGTGAATGGATTGCACATCTCAATTCAAGATGAGATGTGCTTGCTAACCATTCAATCTGTCAAAGAGGCATACCAAATCATGCTCAAGGTGGAAGAGAAGACGTACAGAGAACAAAGCATGTGTAGTAGTGGTAAGGGCAAGGGTAGTAAGAGAAAACAAAGCACAAGAAGGCATGCCTTTGCACAAAAGGAAAGCACAGAAACTAGTGTCGTTGCACTAAGTGTGAAGCATGAACAAATCTCCGACTGAGGTGGAGACAGAAGACAAAGTAGCATAAAAGGCTTTGATGGGACTTACTTCCAACATGAGCAAGTAGATCACCTCACATTTGAGTGTCTAGATGTTGCACGAGACCAAGGTCGCACTGAGAAGTGTGTGCATGTGTTATAAGCTAAAGAGGCAAGTTCATCAAGAAGTAGAGAAAAAAGCATTAGCCTTGAGGATGGAGAGAACCTAATGATGCACAAAGACCTATGAAACCTACATGTAAAGATGATAGTTGTGGTTGACGAAGAGCCTATTTTGAACTAAGTGCAAGGCAACATTGACAACCTAGTGTCCACGAAGATGGTGCAAAAGTTGGGGTTCAAGACAATCACATACCCCACACCATACAGGGTCTCTTGGTTGTAGAAGGGACAAGTCACAATGATAGAGCAATGTCAAGTTGCAATCCACGTTAGAGGGTACATGGATGAGGTATGTTGCAACATGATTCCAATGGATGCCTACCATGTGATGCAAGGAAGGTAGTAGTAGTATGATTGATGCATTATTCATGATGGGTGCAAGAAGATCTTGACCATCAGGAAGTGTGGGAAGAAGTTCAAGTTACTTCTCATTAAGGACAAAGAGGACCCTATGCAAAAGGGCAAGGTGTTGTTGTCAACAAAAGAGTTCTCAAAGAGGTGGTAGACTTGCAAGAATACTAAGTGTTAGTCAAAAGACTACAAAGGAACAAATGAAGCCACGAAGCTCTGCGGAGCCAAAAGTCACCACATTGCTTAACAAGCTTGTAATGTCCCCTCTTGGCGCATAGCCAATTTGTGAACAATTAGCCTATTTCTGAGTTTTCCCGTAGGCTAATTGGTGTGCAAGGGAGAACTCCAATGTTCTTGGAGAGCACAGGCTTGTTCGGATGAGAGTTTGATTCATGGCATTTGGTTCAGGAGAACTTGTGGAGCCCTGTGATGCTTTCAGTTTCTGATTCCGACCTTTGGTGAGCTCTCCAAACTTCTTGGAGCAAACTATTTTTTGTAAGTCACCCAGTTGCCTCTAATCATCGTCCCAAGTCTTCAGTATCATGTTTATATGATCAGAATTGCATAGTTATCATTTTGGTACTTTCCGCAACTCAGGTAAAGTATTGGGTCTTAAGTTGTCTAATGTTGGTAATATTAAAAAGACAACTCAGTGTAATAGCTCATTTTAACAGTGTTGAAATAATGAGTTTCGAGTTGGATGCCTTGGGGAAGGGGCCTTTGCACATGATAAGTTATTATTTTTCGAAAAGGTCTTTGTGAGGGAAAAAGAAATTAAGATATATTAAAATTGGTTATTTCCCTCCAAAATGTTATAAAAAGGGAGTTGGAGCTCATTTGGAGGGTTAGCCATGATATGAATTTGCATTTTGTTTATGAAGAGAACCTGAGTTCTTCTCGAATTTCTCGAGGACGAAAACCCTCTTGAGATTACTAGTTTCAGTGGTGAAAAATCCTCCCTAGTTGGTTGTGGTAGTTTCATACAGAAATCACATATGTGTTGCAAGTGAAGTTTGTTTGTGTTGCTATTGAAAATGGAGAATTTTGATGTGTTTTGAAGTTGTGATTTCAGTTTGTTTTGGTACTGATATTTGTTTGGATTTTCCTTATTCTTCCTAGTAGGTCGTACAACTGCAAGGCGTAAAATAATGCTCTGATCAAGATTGAGATTTAAAATATTGACTGAATACCTGTTTAGAATCAAAGCGCAAGGGTTTAATGGAGTTTATCAAAGCTGTTTGGGAAGTTTTTTAGTGTTTTCCATTGTTGTTTGTTGGGATGTACCTGCTGTAGGAGGCGTGTGGGTTTCTTGGCTGAATCGCCCCTCTTTCCTTGCATAATTTGTTTGGTGCGGAGGCACCTAGGATTGTAGAAGATGTTTGTGTTGTTCTGGAGGTGGATTTCTTGGTTTTCGGGGACTTATGATGTGGTTATGGTCTGTTGTTAAGGTTTCTACAGTGCTGAAACAATGTATCAGACCTGCAACAGCAGTATATCAGTGATATCAGATTCAAATCAGACCTCCAATTTCAGTTTGATGGCTTCTACTATGGTATATTTTCAATGTTTTTGGTTGTAGACAGTTTATGCATGCTTTCTATCATGTTTCCCTGCAATTTCAGAGTGTTTTTGTATGCTGCAAAGTGATATCATGTTGAAATCAGAATTATAAGTTGATATTGCAGCCTCTATATTTCATTGTATTTACTTTACATCATTGCAATATCTTGTGTTTGTAAACCCTGGATGGTAGTTTCACGATGCATTTCATATTGTAAATCGGACGGTTCACCACCAATATTTATAGCATTCATCGTTCAGCCCTTTTGGCATGAACAACTTGCTATATCGACCATTTTGGTTTGAGCAAGTTAGACATTCTGTCAGTGGCTTGCATGCATGCAGTCCGCCGAAGAGGTGTTGATCAGATCGGCTTGCCGCCTTGCATGCCTTCATTCTGTTGCATTCGCACTCCACTGAATAAATGTAGCTATGAATGGCTTGCTGCCTAGTGCGATCACATTGTGTGAAAACACCACTCCACTGAAGAAGCGTAGATTGTGGTTGGCGTGGCCGCCTAGCGGTTGTAGTGAGCATTGGTAGCTGCATTGGGTAGTTGTGTCTTTCCAACACACCGTATGCTCTCACCTTGCCCATCTCGGGATCTGGGTGATCAAAAAGTGTTGAGGAGACTGCATTGTATGCATTCACATATTATTGTTAAAAAAATTTGCATGTGCATATTACAAAACTCAAAGATGTGATTAGTGAGGCAATGCTAGACAAAATACTACCAATGCACAACATCTCACACTACATGGATCTGATTCCAAGTTCCAATTTGGTAATGAAAGGTGAAATATCCCCAATGGGATCTACCCTAAAATTTCTGAATTCTGCCCTAATTTTCTGATTTTAGTTTTCTGCTCAAAACCCTAAATTTCTGAATTCTGATTTTCTTTTTTGATTTCAAAAAAATTATCACAGCGAACATACAAGTGCCCAAATATGACAAATAAACATGCCAAATGATGCTACCAATTGAAATTACATCAAACATGAACTACTCCATTAAATACACAAGATATACTCATCAAATGTCACACAACAAGTCTGATATTTAGAATAGAAGTATGCTGCTATAAATCAGAATATGAAGTCTGAAAATTACATCCAAAACAAAGGCTGTCCAAGTCTGCCCTAAAGCCTAGGGTAATACATACCAAAATATGGAAAATGAAAATCAAACAAACCCTCCAAAGGGTGGTGCTCACAAGAAATGATGGCGGCTGCAAATTAGGATTTGAGAAAACCCTCCAATGATGAAAATCGCCCTCCTCAAGCCAAGTCGCCCTTCTCCAATGGTGGCGCTCCAATTCTAAGGTGAACCCTAGGACAATATCAACACAAAACCACCAAGAATGCTGCTCCAAGTGTGGTGCTCCAAATTAGGGTAAAACCTAATGCAATGTGCACCCAAAATGCCGCCACAAGTGCTGCTCCAAATCTGATTATGCAATGATGCTCTAATCTTCCAAAGGTCTCCAATGAAGTGCAAGTTGAACTCCGTAATGAATCCACCACAATGATGAGCTAGGGTTTCGTCCAACTCACCAAGAATCACAAGGGTTTTCGTCCTTGGATTCGTGCTCAACAAATGTTGCAGCCAAATGAGACAAACTCAATGAGAAATGATGAATGAATGATGGTGAAACAACTCCAAAACACCTTTTATTTATAGCCCTCCAAAATAGACTCCTTAAGGCCGACCTCTTGGCAAATTCCTTTATTTTATTTTATTTATTTATCCCATAGGGCCAACCTCCCTCTAGGCGCCAAGAATGGAAAAATAATTTTATTTTATTTTATTTTTATTATTAGAGTTAGGATAGGAGTGCAGTTAATTATTTTATTTATTTTCATTCAATAGCTTTGTAAACAATATAAATAAGTATTTTTCGCACATAGGAGGGGGGAGTATTCAAAATTAATTAGTATCAGAGTTAAATGAAGTCACTTGTATCAATTATTATCAGTCAATGAATAGAGATTAATGAGAATTTTCATGCCTACACTGTGCTGAAATTGTTATTCGCCATATATTCAATTGTATTGTGATTTTTGTGATTGATTCAACGATATTTATTATGCCTATTTTTCTTATGAATGTTGATTGAAACATATCATTATATGCGTTGAAAGTTAAGTTGTTTTAATGAATTTGCAAGCTTTGTATTGCAAGCCAAATTGAAGATGTAGTTGGTGGCTTTGTACCATCATACATTCAATTTAACAGTAACGTTCATGTTTAGGCGTTAATCTATCCGATCCATTTGTTTAGGCATTAATCTAATCAATCCATGTGTACTTGCCCTGCTCGGTCTCTAAATTTAACTAAATGGTGTAAGCGTCTAACAGTAGAGTTTTCAATTCAAGTCAAAAAGCACAAAATCCTTTGCCTCATGTTAATTAAACTCATTTTCTGATCTATAAATGAAGACACAACTACTTCTAACCTCTATAAATTCAGTTTTTGCATGTTTGTTATGATTATTTTACAATTTTATCTGTTTTGTTTACTGTGCTTTGCATAAAATTTATGTTTTTTTAAAGAATTTAAGTTTTTTTAAGTTGCCGAGTTTTGCTGAGTTTTTGCCAAGTTTTTTCCGACTCACCAAGTCCAAGTCAAATAAGGGTCTGCCAAGTTTTTGCCGAGTCCAAGTTTTTGAACTGTGTTCCCTAACCAGGTTGCATCACATATACCGAATTATGCACATGCTCTTCGGCTAAGCTGGCAAGTCTGTGGAATTTCTATTTGGCCAAAATTCACCCATAAATTGCACCAATCATCCCTTGGCAATGGACCACAAGAATTGAACCATAGTGGGAAACTTCAAAGTCATGCAGAACTAGAACACATGTTCTTAGATAAGTCTATTAGTTTTCATTTTCTAAACATTGAAATATTCATCTTTTTTTCTTTTACTTACTAAAAGAGAACGTTTTTTTTTCTGCAAGTTACAATTTTCCTACTAGTTCAAAAGAATCAAAAACAAGAAGTTTTAATGCACACAACAAAAGTGATGAGTTTTGGTGGCGTTTAGCAGATCTGAACAACCAAAAATCTTAACAGAATGGCATTTGAACATAACCAGACAAGTGAATCCAGCTAACATAAACTTTATGAAGCTCTTAACTCATGTTTCTCTTTCTGCAGTTAACTATTCATGATAACCAGTCCAAAAAATTATCAGCTTTATCCTTGAAATTGTCAGCTTTATCCTTGTCCTATTCAGAACATTTAACAAATATAGAAAATTTACGCAGCAAATCAATTTGTTTGTGACTTTGTCATTTCAAATTTACCAGACTTAAGTAATAGTTTCAGCACTACTTGATAGCAACCTTACTTGAGTTCTGTAACTATTAAACTTTGCAATAATATCTTTCAAAATACCAATAGCCAAATTCTGAAGAAGTCATGTTACATTTATAAAACATTCACTAAACAACCTAAACCAACAACAATACCATCACTTATGATAAACAATGTTCCATTCAATGTTTTTTATAATGTTCTTTACAAGTGTTATATAGTGAACAGTTGGTATTACTTTACTAAGCTCCACAAAAAAGCATGTGCTTATTGGACCCCATACTGAGACAAACTGATGTCATTGTGCATGAATTCAGAAAGCAAGTAATCATGAAACTCACCACATTTTACACCATATGTAATCCAGGAAAAAGAAAACCAACCATAGAAGAAAGAAGGCACCCTAAAAGATATCAACCACTGTACCTGAAAACCCAACGGTATAAGGTCCTTCTCTGATGCATTTACAACTGACCTGCCATAAGTTTCAGTAAAATTTAAAAATCTTGTTTAAGGAAAATTCAAGTGAAAGATTTAATTTACATATTAGAAGTAGAAAGGAGAAAAAACTATTAGCATCAACACTATCATAAAGATACCTTAACATATTCAAAATGCTTGGCCAACTATGGTATAGTTTGTCACCATGCCTCTGACATAAACAAAGCGGTTAAAGCACAATGCCACAAATAGATGCTTTCAGAGCCAAAACCTTTAAAAACATAGACTAATAGATATTATTAAAAGCATAAGAATTCACCTCTAGAACATGTAACAAAATTTTCAGTGCACCAGCACGAACTTCAGCATTTTCAATATCACTATACAATGATTTTAGAGGTAGAATAATAGCACACTCGAAAGTTTTGGGTTCTGAATTTAATTCATGTGCAACACTCCCAGATTTAGAGTCATTCCCTGTGTTAGTAACTTCTGAATTTAACTCATGCTGATCATATTTTGTTTCACTTTGAACTTGAGAACGCACGGAAGACACCAGCACAGATTCTTTCTGAACCTTTGCACATCCTAAGACAGCACAAATAGAGCGATCTAGTGCATCAAGTGCCACATTTCTTACTTGTGAAGTCCCATGTTCTACCAGCTGCAAAAACCCAATGGAATTTTATTGTAGTGTAATTTGAATAATCCTGCAGAACATAATGAAGTTGAGGAATACTGCAACGAAAGATGAATTAGATGAATCTAAAAAAGTAGCCTCACCTCAAGAAAATGAGCAATAACCTGTTCCCAAAGAAGCTCAACTCCTGATTATCAAGAAAGGTGTATGATAAGCACAGTTAGCCTAAAAGAACTAAAATTTGGAATATTTTACAGTGGTAATCATTATTGATAATTTAAATTATTAATAGAAGCATAGAATACAAATCATAGGCAAGGGCAGTGCATAAAAGGAACAGAAAATTACAAATGCAACCCAGAACTCAACACAGTTAACAAAAGTTGGACCCATGGATTCCTTGTTTCTTGCTAAAATTATGCAGTTGCTGTAATTTGCAAAGCATCAAGCAATGTCTAATTAATGAAATATACTTTCAGTAAATAATTATTTTGCAGAGCAAGAAGAAAAACAAAGCATTTCAGATTTGCTTTTGTATGCAAGGTAAATTGATCATGATTTTTTTCAAGGTAAGCATTACGTGCATGCAGTTAATGAATATGATTAAAAAAGTAAAAATACAGTTTAGGAAAGCATACTGTGCAGATTGTTCACAAGCACGGCTATCATTCTTTCCACAGAAAAAATCTTATTTGCTGTTTGCGGTATTGTTGCAGCCACTGAGGTTCCTAGAAGACTTGTGTTGGCAGCTGCAGTCTGGCCTAGACCACTGGTTGCTCCAGTCATGGACTCATTGGACAACTGGCACAATGCTGCTAGAAGAGATCTTACAGCTGAAGTGCTCATTAAACCTGAACTCTCAAATAACTTTGTAAACAGACAACAAGATATTAACTACATATTTCAGTAAGCGTCCATGATGTTAGTGATTAGGCAAAAGGCCTATACAGAAAAGCTTCTAACAAATTGCTAAGCAAGAGAACTTACTTGAGAGTTAAGAGAAGATAAGATGTTAAAGTCACTATATTGGCCACTTGTGTCTCTTGTAAGCCTTGGGACAGCAGAAGAAATTTCCTGATTCCAAAAATCAGATCAGCTCTACAACCAAGCAATTTGAAGCTTAAAATCACTTTGAATTCACATCAAATTTTAAATCACTTAGGGAAATGGTACAATTTTTTAAAATATCACTACTATTTCATTCCATGAACATCAATCTTTCATCAGACCATTAATATAAGGTAGATAAAATTGTTTTAAAGATCTATAAGTCTTGTTCGTAGTCCTATTTATTGCATCACTGCACTCGCCAGGGTACCATGTATAACATATCTGACCTTTTTTAATCACTTAAGTTTGCATACCGACAGCTTTCCACTCAAAAGGAGACTCAAAGGATTATAGTTAGATCAGCAAAACTTGGGATATAGAAATAAAATTAGGTCACTTAAGGTACAAGCAAATTTAATCTCACCCCTGAAGTTCTCTTGCAGGATCTTCATCTAGAGGTTATAGTAAGCATTCATAAGTTTGGTTGATCTACTAAAATTCTTGACATTCTTCTTTGTAATAACATAAGGAGACCTTACACTACTTATCATGTTAGTTGGGTAAGACAATAGCCCAGAGATAGATCAATGGGAAATAGTAAAAATAATTTTAAGATATATCCCAGGTACCATGGAAATGGTTTAAGTAGGTATGGTCCCTTGATTGATTTGTCATTCATCCTAAGAAAAGGTATAATTGCTCAATATGAGCCTCTGGTTGTCAGTTTTCATAATTCCATTGCATCCATTGTCATTTTTGCCTCAATACACCCAAGTTTTCTTGAAACTCGGGGCCCCCCTTGGTTTATTTTCTGAATTCTGGTTTTCTGAACTTTCCCCATGACTTTGATGACTAAACAACCTAGTTTCAAATTGCAGTCATCCAGGTTTGCTCTGTTGTGTTTTCCCCTGCATTGATTAAATTCCCTAAGTTGCTATTACCTGCAGTCAATCCTCCTCCGCCTGCTCTGTGTATGACTTTGTTTAAATCCAGATGCCATGCTTTTATAAAACCTGTTGCATAAAATATTGTGTCCGACTGTTTTAATGAACCTGAGCTAAGTACACTGTACATTTACCCAAGGTCTGCTCTAATGACACATCAAATTCTATCTGCCCTTTGTATCCAGCCTCCAGGTTAAATCTTTTATTACATCTGCATTTTCATGGTTTTGCCTTAGTTTTCTTGTGTTTTCAAATTTATCCTGGTTTCTATGTCATTTTTAAATCTTCCAATCAGGTCCAGTTCATATTGAATGGCAGCCCTTGTATTTTTACCCCCCAATCTCGCTAACGACCCGATATTGGTTTATATCTGATGTGTTTTTCTATTGGAGTCCGGTGTTTTATTTTATTACTTGGGTTCTCTCGCAGACTTTTCGGGATGTAATCCATTTATAAGTTGGATTAAATTTGAAATCGGATCCAGGTGTATATCGGAGCATGTTTTGGTTTGTTTTCACTTTTCCACCTCCAATGTCCTTTCAGACCCAATCTAGGTTGTAATCTAATTTTCTGTTGTTTTGAAATCTGTGGTGTGGGCATTTTGAAGTCTGGACATATTCCAGGATTTAAACCATGTTTAATTTCAAATCAGATCTGGGTTATATTGAAGTAAGTTTTGATTTGTTTCGCTTTTCCACCTCCAACGTAACTTTGGACCCAATCTAGGTTTTAATAGGATTTAGTTTTATATCACACTACATCGGACTTGTCCGGGTTAATTTCACCATCTTTTGCCTCCAATGACTTTTCAGACCAGATCCCCGTTTATAACATGATTGAATCTTTTATCGTCTCAGGTTTACTTTGGTTTTATGATTTATCCCTTTTGGCCTTGAATAACAATCCAAACACAATTTCGATTTTAGCCCCAGCTGATAAAATACCACATTTAGATGAATATCAGATCACAACTCATTTACTTTTCATCTTTTGCCCTCCGATCTCCAAATCAACCCAATTTTGTTTATAACCAGGGTAAACTTTTCTTGGCTTCCAGTTTTTCCGTTGTCCTTTTTTTTCCAACAGTCAACAAATGTGAAATAGGGCCACATCGAAACCCAGGTGCTACAAGATTATTACACACAGCAGACAAGGGGTGCAAAATACAAACATAGATGAAACCCCAATCACTGCAAGGTCTTGACACATGGCCACCTGAACTCAAGTTTTAAAGCCAGATTTTAAAAAACGAAATCTTGGACCCGATATTATTTTGTGAACCCAATTTCTTTCCATATAAATTTAATTCTTCCATGGTTTAGCCTGACATTTAATTTCTTTGTTTTGCCCGCAGGTGGCAATGACATGTTGATTCCAGGAAGCTTTCTAGGTGCATCGAGGGAATTCATCAAGATTTACAATCATGATTTGGAGGTCATCCCAAAGCAAGAAGTTTAATGGTAGCTCATTACCAAGGATATGTTGATCGTTGTCATCTTGAGCAATACACCAAGAGAATTAATTTATTTCTTACAGGAACTAGAACAGTTAATTATTGTTACAAAGTGGGTGGTTGGAAAACTTGTTACCAGATTAAAAGACTGAATTAATTCTTGCAACAAAGGAAATTCTATAAATACCTAGATGTTTTACTGTGTAAAAGGTTGGATAGTTTTGTATCTCTTTTCAGCTTAATCAAATATTATTCAGTTTGTTTTCTTTTCTGTTTCCAATCTAGGCTCTATGCATCTGTAAATAGATGATTGCAATTTATATGAGTATTTTTCAATTAGCAGTTACTTTTCTAAGTTTAAAAATCATATAATTTGTATGTTATCAGTGGCACATATCAACAGTGATTTACGCATTATTATGGAGTTGTGTTGAATGTGTTATTCATTTTCCTTGGAGATTGCACCATTCCAACATTCAAGTTGTGTTCAATTGGTTGTTGCTTGGATGGTTCAAATGCTTGGACGAGGAAGTTGGAAACCAGTGATGCTTATTTGGATAAACATGCTTATTCCAATCTTTCTCTATCTCCTCGTTATCTTTTGAGTTTTCTTTTAAGCCAGTTAGATTACTCTTGTTTATTCAATGAAGGCTTTAACACTATTATATAAAACACAAATCTAGGGGTAACCCAGGAAGAATTTCTGCTTGTCTATACAGGCCTCGAAATGACTAGTATCCTCTTGTGGATCAACCAATTACGAGATTAAAGTAAACCAACTAAACCTTTAAGATGGAATCATGTACCTTGGGAGAGTTAAATCCCTTTTAAGAAAGCAGCAAATTGCTCCTCAAGTTGGTGCGCCGAAAGTGGCATCGATCACACATGTTCTAACTCAATCTAATTTGGCTTCTGAGGATTTCAAATTTCTTTGCCTCGCCCAATACAGAAAACCCAATCAGTCAAAGGAAAACTCAGGGTCGCCAGGTCAGCAAACTGATCATCAAGAGGTCTTTTATTAGAAGCCTCTCGAGTATGGTTGTTGCTTGATAGGGAACTGGCCCTCTGATTAACATTGGAGGCACTGCTCATGACATACAAAGAAATTTTGAGAAATTCCTCTTGAAATATAAGCATGATGGAGCACAATCCACTGAAGAACATATCCAAGCATTTAAAGATGATCTAATTCTCAGAGTCGAGCACAAAAATGTGGCTTGTTCACTTTTCTCCTTTTCCCTTGATGAGCATTCCTATGACTGGTATTTACATTTACTAGCCAGATCAATAACAACTAGGACACAACTCAAGAAATCATTCCTTGGCCACTTCCAAATTCCTATAGATCCAACCATTATTTATCATCACTTTGCATGTGTATGTAGGAAACCAATAGCCCATTTGAGTATTTAACACAAGGTTTCAAAAAATGTAAAACAGAACTTCTGATCCATACAAACCAAACAAGGCAGCAGCAATACAGATGTATTTGCACATTGTAAACTCGATGACATCCATTTTTGTAAGACAAACCCCTGGTTTAGCAACTTTATCTGATGTTTATGTTGAAATAGTGAACATGGACCAACAATTCATGCTACAAGGTTGCAGATATGGCCATCAACATCTCTTTTAATCAACCAATCTATAGCCAAATCCCTATGTTGGAACCAGGAATTAATCACCCAGACACTTGTATTAAATCTGATACCATTGTCTACTTACCCAAAGTCGAGTTTTCTAACACCCCAGAATCTGGTAGTTTCACAAAACCAAATAACACCAGAAACTCCCACCTCAAATCAACAAATAGTCTCTGCTTTTCTTAATACCCAAGTAATTGCTCCAAGCCAAAATCTACAGAAAAATCAAAGTCCCTCAAACCCAAAGATTGATGACATTCAGCGCATGATCCATAGCAGAAAACTTGTCAAAGCAGTGAAATTGACCAGGAATAAGACAAACTGGCAAGATATTTCCACAGTTGGCTTTGCCAGAACTGGAAAAAGTGACTAAGTACCAAAGGTAGCTATTAACCGAAAAGCATGCACTTTTGGTGTGTCTCCCATGACTAAGTGACTCTAGGCTTTTCTAATTATAACCAAAAAGTGAATGGCAAGGGACCTGTTGATGAGTGTTTTTGTGACTGCAACAAACATTAGAATAAAACACAGAGTATCCTATCCTATCTTGAGTAAAGCTTCTCAGACGCTGAACTATGTGATCGAATGAGACTGCTCCAAGGTTCCTTTTGTGTCAGGTCTTGACGTGCACAGGGATAGACTCAGTGGAATGATGTGATTTACTGGTAATCACGAGGGGGGCTTACGTGGGATTGCTCCTTCATGGACATGGAATAGTTCATTACTTCTCGGACTCGGATTTGTGGGTGAATTGAACTCCTTCACAAATGGACAACTTAGAATTACAAAGTTCCACTCTTGAAGAGGCGTATGATTTGGCAATGAAGCTTCTGGAAAACTAATCCTAGCAAAAATCTAAAAGAAAATGCAAAAGATGAGGTAAGGGTTCAGGAATCTAATCGATGGAAATGACTGCTGTTGAGGATGGAAACTGGAACCAGTCCTCTGCTTCGTCATAAGGCAACAACTAGGCAGGGATGATGCTATCTTTTGAGGGGGAGTGAAGATTTTTAGACTACTCCTGCAAGGGACATGGAACTGAAACGTGCAGAACAATCGAAGTTAGACTTGGAATTAGTTCAGGCTAACCATGCACGGTGATTTGCAGGGCACAGATCACCAATGGTATGAACAAACAGATTCAATCATTCAACAGTAATAATCTCCATCATTTAATTAATGAAATACTGAAAGAAAATATAAATGAAACAACTTAGATCTTGGACCTTATGATTTGCTACAAAGAAGTCAGAAAACCATGCCACAATCCAAAGAATATCAAGAACACCAATCTTCAATGTCCATATATTGATTTGGGAATGTCTTACAACAATCTTGTTGATTCTTCAAAGTTCCTTGCTCCGGAAATGGAGTGCAACAGAAAGGAACAACTAACTAACTACTTGCTCTAAGAGCATGAAAAATGAGAGAAGAAAGAAGACCCCTTCAAATGAGGCCCTTCAGCCTTTATATAGGCAAGCAGAATACAAAGAGGAGGTGAGGAGATCAGAACTCCCCGAAATCCACGCAAACCCTAAAGAGATAGGAAAAGTTGCCACCTGTCCTGGGTGCCACCTGTCCTAGGAAAAGCTGCCATCTATCCTGGCTGACTAAATTGCTTGGTAGGTAGGTGAGACCAATCAACTGTCAATTTGTCCTACTCCTTGGTCACAAATTCCACGGTGTCCTGGAATCCTTTATCCTGAGCATAGATTCCAGGGTGAACAGGATTTTCATGTGGAGGAATCCTTCCTTGAGCAAGGGCGCACTTTTCAGTAGGTTGAGGAATCCTTCGTTTGGAATTCCTTCTGACCAGGGCTGCAGTCCTTCAGAGGTTATAGATTCTTGAGTTGGAATTCCCTGTCCCGGCGTGAATTCTCATTCTTCTCGATGGATGGTGAACTCTTCTTGATCCTCTTATCCGGAACTGAAGTCCTTGATGTGGAACTTGAAGTGTATCTTCTCCCGTTGAGGATCTTGATGCTAACCCTTCCTATGTCCTTTAAAATCTTTGAAAGGACTCTTGATCCTTCCTTTAACCTTTATGCGAGGTCTCCTTGCCACTGAACTGGAATCTTTGATACTGCCTTCCTTGCGCCAGTCACATTGAGTGTTAGGGGGAGAAAGGTGGGCACTGGAATAGAGTGATGTCCTTCATCCTCCCTCGGTATGAATGTGTAGTCTTCTTGTTATTGGAGCTCCTGGTTCCTTGAAATGGTCATCATCTCCGGCACTTGAACTCTCTGCATCCATCCTAATTGCCCCGGATCATCCTTGTTCATCCTTCTCACGGTACTTATCCTCGTCTTGGATTCCTGCAAAACAAGGGAAACCTCGAGTAGTTATGATGATCAAGATCCTTAAATGCAATGTAATCAAAAGATAAAACATGAAATAAACTTGCAAGATTTGATAAATTAGACTTATGAACTTCTGAACAAATAAAGGATTTTCCTCATTTTCTGGCATTCTTCATACTTAACTGACTTTTCCTTTATTCCAAGGTTACCAGGCATGCACAGGAGTTTCCAGGGCAGGGCACAACTGGAAGGAGGGAGTAGGATTCCTTGGATAGGAATTCCTCAGCTAGGAATTCCAAGTCTTGATGAAATTTGTCCTCCTCGGGGTGAAATTTGTTCTTTGAATGCTAAAATCTTCCTCGGAATACTTACTTCTACCCTTGGTTTGAACATGAAATCTGCTTTTTCTATCTTGGATTTGAGTTTGAATGAATGAAATGACTTGGGCAGCCTCCTTATATAGGTGTTTGGACTCCCCCCTGCCGCTTGGCCGACCTAGGTTGGTGGAATAAAAAACCTAGCCGCCATACTCCATCACCTATCCAACTTAGTTCTTTTGTCTTTTTCTCCCAGGGTCAGTGGTCGGGAATTTCAGTCGGTCGGGGAATCCACCTAGTCAGGGAATCCACCTGTCCTGGAGCGCATATTCCACTTGGTCGGGGATTCCTTGAGGTCGGGGATTCCTTCTGGTCGGGGATTCTATGAGTGACTGGGTTATGCGACCATGGATAACTTCTCCTAAGTCTAGACTTCTTCTCTCTTAGACTTTCTTTCAAGTCTTTTTGTCAAAATTTTGCCAAGTTTTGGAAATTTTCTCCCTGATGAATTTTATTCAGATGGAAGGCTACAATTTTGCACTTGTGAACAGGAATCCATTCATGTTACATACTTCAGAGGGAACTGCAATCTATCTGGCAATTTTTCCTGCAGGTCTTGTAGTCCAGCTCTCCAGGAGCACATATTCTAGGAGGTCCTGGATTACGCGACCTGGATAGAATTCCTCCAGGGGCGCAAAATCCAAAGGGTCCTAGATTGTGCGACCAGGACAAAAAACCTTCCTGGGCGCACAATTCAGTACCTTCTGGAATTTGCGACCAAGATTGTCCTTGACCAGTTTTTACAGTTTCTTCAGGATGACTAAGGACTTATCCTTCAGTTTGTCGTTTGAGTGAAGTTTCAGTTGTTTCACAGAGGTTTGATTATTGACCCGGGATCCAAAACAAGGAGTTTTCCTCCATCCACTCATGGAATTTCAATCTTCATGGCGAAATTTTCCTAACAGATGGTGAATTCTTCATTTAGGTACCTGCAGGCTAGTCCAAGAATGATTTCGTGATGATTTTGCAATGTTCAAACAGGACAGGAACTGGAACAAGACAATCAGGATCCTGGGGCGCATAATCCAGCAAGTATTGGATTATGCGACCAGGATGAAAAACCATCCCTGGATGCATAATCCAGTACCTACTGGAATATGCGACCAGGGATAGAATCCTTCCCTGGGTGCATAATCCAATAGGTACTGGATTATGCGCCAAGGAACATTCCTATGCCACAGTTCATTAGTCATCAGGAGGGGTACTTGAACATTAATTGTTTTGAAATTTGCTCTAAGTCCTTGAAAAAACTCTATTGATTTGAGAATCCTCCAAGTTATGATCTAAGATTGAGTGAGTCCTAGATCAGGATCAGAAGGTCCTAGATCAGGATCAGAAGGATATCCCTGGGATTGGTCCTCCGGAGTGGGGCTGCCGATCCCGGAACTGAGTTCCATGATGGAAAGATGAACATGCCAATGAGTGACAGGATTTGTCGAATTCCGGACCTTGTAGGGATAAGAATCTTGATAGACCTTGGAATGGGTTTCCGGGCAGGGATTCTTTGGAACAAGATTTAGGGATAGGAACTTCCGGACAGGTCCCTGGATTGAACTTCTCGACTGGATTCTTGGACTGGAATCCGGATTGGACTTCTGGATTGGGACTGAAGTTTGGAACGAGATTAGAACTGAGTTCCATGCCGAGAGTGGAGAGGGTTCATTTTTTAAAGATGGAAAGACCAATCCCTTCCCTGAGGACAATCCAGAACAGGCAGTTAGGGCTTCAAACCTATGCCGGACGAATCCATGAAGTTCACTTCTTTGAGCATCCATGATCCAACTCAACAAGTAACATTATCTACTGTTATAAAAATAAGCTAGAAAGTCTGGGATCAGAGCAAGAATCCGGGCTAAGTCAAAAGAGGGGGTCCCCATTTGCAATGGGGCAATGTGTGAAAATGTCACAACATCTAGCGCCACCTTCGAACAAATGTTCCTGAACATTCCAAGGATAAAAGGTCCACTCAGAACTCGGGATCGACAATATAATTTCCTCAAGACAATCAATCAGTTAAGAAATATACTTAAAAGGAGAAAAGAGCCATAGATTATATCAAGACATCTATCTTTGTTGTTGCATTAAATAAACGTTTCCTTTTAAAGTTCTTCAAGTGTTCTAATGATAAACAAGTGTCACAAATTCAAACATCCCTATGCACACCCCAATGTTAAGTTAGATGAACATGAATACTTGATCGAAGCTTCAAAATCAAAGGGTTAGTACAACCATTCATATGCTGAAGATCCAGTGTGTGCGATTGTGTTCATTCCCATTTGTAGGCAACTAGGGTCATCAAAGTTCCTTTACATTAAGCTACGTGATTATTACGCACCTCCTGAACTACTTGGACATTGCCCGGTTGCCAATGAGCGTTTATAGCCCCGACGGGTTTGTCTCGTATTTCCACTCGAGTAGAGCCCCACTGCTAGCAAGCGTCCATAGCCCCGGTAGAGATTGCTCAATTGTCCATCTAACTGAGTTATAGTGTGTGATTGAGTGATTTTTCCTTTTTCCTTTTCCCTTTTAATTTTCAATTAAGCTAGAATTTGGCAGAGTACAATGCAGTACCGCTACCCCTGTAACATATGCTTTTTGACAACATAGGTTACGTTGATAACTCAGCCAGTTGGGTGTGGAATTCCGATGGCGACAAAGGTGGACCATGGATTTTTCACTTAATGTAAGATCACAGAGTCTCTCCTGGCTACTTCCAGATTTCTTAGTGTGTAAAATATAAGATCTCAACATACTTCAAGCCATTCTAAACAGTCGATTTATCTTCCAAGAGCAAGCAGCATGTTATCCAAACATTAACGATGGAGCTCACAATGAACCTATCCGTTTGACACAAATCTATCAAAGGAAAACTAGAAAGTGTTCATTTAAAGATTTAAGCATTTTAAACGTATAATCAAAGATATCCATGTCGAGATGTAATATATGATTCCACACTCAAGTCAAGTACCAATCTTAACAAATGATAAGCCAAAGAAAAGTTATCATGAAGATTATAACAATTTCATGAGCAATTTATCCAAGGAATGAGTCTCACGGTGGAAGTGCCAAATTGTGTTTTTAGAAGTTCAACACCTTTCACAAATCGGGATCCCCAGAAAAGGAAACCTAAAACTAAAGCGAACTACCAAACTAAGGAAAGCAAACTAGCTAAGGAAAGCAAATCTAAACTAAAGCAAACTAAAAAGAAACCTATCTAACTATGAACAAGACCCAAAAGACCTAAATATATACATGATCTAACATGATTTCTCAAGATGAATAGGAGAAACAATGCACAAGTGACTGTTCGGAGTGTAGCAAATTCATCCTTGAATTCGGAGAAAAGATCTTGCACACCACACTTCTCATATTCAAACAACATTTCATGCAGGATTATCAATTGCGGCAATTCAAAAGGACCATGATTAATCCACACACAAGTTGTTCTTCCTAAGTTGCCATAATCAAATTCATACTTTTCACAACTAAGAGCAGGGAAAGAAACAACTTGGCATACTTCGTCTTCCAGTGGATATTGTTTACTTTCCATCAGTGCATCAGGAGGTCGCAGTTGATGATGGATCATTCCTCTTGCAGCAACTCATTCATCTTGGAATAACTCTAGCGAAAGCTCTCCATGTACTTCCTTTCTTGGATCTTCAAGCACCCCTTCGAATTGTTCTTCATTCTTGGACTCAATAGCTTGTGCTTCTTCATTCAGCATATCCATAAGGTTGTCTTCCTTTCCAAGGACGCTTGAAATTTCTTGTGATTCATTCTCGATGACCTCCTCTTGTAGCATGGACGGGTGTTCATCAAGGATTTCCTCCTCTTGCAATGGACTTAAATCATTTCCTTCTTCGCTCGAGGGATGACCATCTTGTTCAACATCTTGTGCATCACTTGCATTCCTTTGGACATCTTCTATTACCTTTTCAACTGCTTCTTCAGCAGGCCTTTTCTTTCTTGGAAGACGATATGCAAACTTGTTCTCCTCAATAGTGTTTTGATTATCAAAGCCATTAGTACTATCTACACTATTGGATGAAATGGGAAATTCTTCTCCCTTGGAGGTATAGTTGATTTCTTGAAGACACTTGCTCCACAAGATGTCCAATCTTAATCGTGTCTTGGATGCTTTTTCCAACCTCAATTGTTCCTTGACTTGACGAATAGCTTCCTCACAAGACGAACACATGAGTTCTGAATGAGCTATGTTATGAATCCGACACCAAACACCTGGAATCAAGAAGTCTTCTGCAGACAAATCCTTCTCAATGCTCAATCTCTTCTTGATCATTTCCTTGAAACTCCTGAAGAACTCCCTTTAATCGAACAGGGCGTCAAACACCACCTTCGTAGGAACAACTGCTCATGTACTTGTGAAAAGGAAATTTTCCCTTGCAAGGCTAATTCCATCCTTGACAGAAATGTCAGGCAATATAGCTCCTCATGTCCATGGGTGTCGTGGATTCTACATCCCTTCCGTGATGTAAAGTCATCCAAGCTCCTAGGATGAAGTTGTGCACTCAAATTCCACCAGAGCTGAAGAATGTTTGTAGGAGTTTTGTAGTGCTTCTATCTTGGGTGCTATTGTCTTTACACTGATGTCAAAATGTTGATGATCATGGTGGTGATCTCTCAGATCTCTCAGTGACAGGGGTTAACATGGTTTTGTGAAGTTGCAAGGGCTTGGTCATTTGATCTCAGTGAATCACAGTGGCATAGTCTTCAATGGTATACTAGTCTTCCTGGTATCAAGATGTGACAGTCTTAAGGGTTGTCATAGTTTATGTTTCATCTCATATGATGGTCTACCACATTCATATGTTGTGTGTTTTGTGTTCTCATATGTCAAAATGACAAAATGCCTAAACAGTCAAATGTTAATTGTCATTGTTGAAGGACAAAGTTTTTCATGTCTTCCATAGTTGTCTTATCTCTGTCATTGTTTATGGTGTCTCATGTAGTTCTCCTATACATGGTATTGCATTCATGGTTGTTAAAGTTATTCAAGTGTTAAATCCTAATTGTCACTATGTCCTATGTTGTGTTCTTACCTTATTATTGTCTAAAGGGGTTCTGAGACATGTAGTCAATTAGTATGTCACTGCAGTTATAAATGGTGTCTTATCATTATCTAATGGTTTCTGAGATTAGTATGTTACATGCTATGAAGGGTCATTTACCTAAACATCAAAATCTATGTTAAAGACCCTAAACTAAACTTATGTCATCCTTCCTAAACCCTCACCTACCCGTCAATTCACTTTTGTTTTAACTACCAGTTGACCGGTCGGAATGGTAAGAGTCACTTAAGTGACGATGTTAATGGTGTGATAACATTGTTTTGACTGGCCCCATCCATTAGGTATACGGTTAATTAGTGGAGGCTCAAAAAGTTAGGCGCGAAAAAGCTTATCGATGGATGTGGTTAAAAAGACTCGTGGCGGGCTCATTTAATCGAATGAATAAGTTTTTAAAAGGGCAAAAGAAGAGCAACAGTCGGCATGTCATCAAATTTGACGGTCTCTGTGCATACAAAAGCCAGAAAAATCATGCTTGTTTCTATTTTTTTGTGACAGCAAAGATCAAAAGGTGTGAAGATAGAAAGTTTTGAAGATGGAAAGTTTGTTAAGATGATTTGATTGGATTTGGCATGTGAACCAACTAGTTTTTTGTTAAAATGGAAATATTTGATATGAATGGAAATATAAATGTAATGCTTTTGAGGGTGATTTTGGATAGATTTGATAGACTTTTGTTTGGAAAGATTGATATTGGGATTTGGTTTTTGACAGAGGAAAGATTAATATGCAATGAGATGAACTAATAAAGTGTGGAGAATTTATGTGTTCTGAGCAGAATTATGTCAGTTTTTTTTTGCAGTGAAGATATCATATCAGTTTTGCAGAGAAGAAGGATGTTAAAATTGAGAAGGAATATCTATTTGTAAATTTGAAATGAAGCTCTTTTGTTGAGTTGCTGAAGTATGATAAAATTTTGAAGACCAGATTGATCAAATGTTTTGAGATGATGCATATTGCAAACAAAGTGTTGATGATGTCAATTTATTCCATCAATTTACAGTAAAATGTATATTTGTTGAAAGAAGTTGAACAAAAGAGATAAGGTATTGAGTCAGATTGAAACAGGGAAACCCCTTGATTTTATTTTGTTCATTGTTCTTTAGATGATGATAGTCAGTAAGACTTGAGATGGAAATCAATATGCCAGTGAGGCAAAATTGTATATGTCAATGAGACATTTGTAAACTTGAAGGTTTTACATTTAAGCCAATGAGGCAGTTTGAGTGGTTTTTCTACCCCTGGAGGGTTTTCCACTCAGTAATATTTTTGTGTCAAAAACTTCTTATGTTGGTGTTCTACATATTTTCATTAATCATATGTGTTTGAAAACTTGGTGATTGTGAAATCAATAATCAATTCAGCTTTGATATAATTCATTGATAATTTTGGAAAGTGATAAAAAAAATTTATCAACACTGATTCACCCCCCCTCTTAGTGTTGATTGTACTCCTACAATTGGTATCAGAGCCTGGTTCCCTATAAAGGCTTAATCAGCTTGGGTAGATCATATATTTGGAGTACTTGTCATGGCAATTCAAGAAGGTTATTCAAACTACAAAGCACCTATGTTTGATGGGTCTAACTATGCATTTTGGAAGTTCATGATGGAGTCATATTTGTCATCTTTGGGGTATGATGTGTATGCTGCCATTGAAACTGCATATACTGCTACAAATCCTCCTTTAACGGCTGATGAGAAAAGGGCATATGAAAATAATGCTAAAGCTAAAAATGCAATATGTTGTGGCTTAACCAATGATATACTTGTCAAAATCATGGAGTGTAAGACAGCTAAGGCAGTTTGGGACAAGTTGTCCAATACTTATCAAGGAGATGATAAAATCAAAGAAGCAAAATTACAATCCTATAGGGCCAAATTTGAAAGTCTCAAGATGAGTGATGATGAAAAAGTGGCAGAATATCTTCTAAGAGTTCAAAAAATTGTAAATGCTATAAGAGGATTGGGTGATACTTTGGAAGAAAAGACAGTTATTACAAAAGTCTTAAGGACTTTAAATTCGAAATATGAGTCCAAAGTGTCTGCAGTTGAGGAAAGAGATTTAAGCAAAGTAACCTTTGATGAACTTCATGGCACATTCACAGCTTATGAGATGAGAATCAGTAATAATATACCTTCAAGCAAAGAAGTTGCTTTCAAATCAGTCAAAAAGGAGAAAGAGATAAAATCTGAATCAGAGGAGTTGGATGAAGATCAAGAAATATCCCTTGCAAGCAAATTAAAAAAGGGATCTGTTGGCAAGTACAAAGGTAAGCTTCCATTCAAATGTTTTGAGTGTGGAAAGATTGGACACTATGCAGCTAAGTGTCCTTACAAGGACTTAGACAGTGATGAAGATGAAAACAAGAAGCAATTCAAAAAGAAACAGTTTGTTTCTAGAAGGAAAAACAATTTCAGAAATAAAAGAAGTTTGTTTACTAAAAATGTTGATGTGACTGAAAGTGATTCAGATGATTTTCTTGAGGAAGATGCAGAGACTTTGTTTATGGCTGTTTTAAATGAAGTGCAAAATGAAAAATGTGAAGAACAATCAAATAATTGTGAAGCTGTTATTGATTTTGAAGGAGAATTGAAGTGTGCATTAAGTCAGGTCAAGAAGCTTAAAAAGGAGATCATTGCACAAAGAAGTCAGTTTCAAAAGGAAAATGAAATCATGAATAATAAATTAACTGATTATGAGAAGCAGATTACTGATCAAAAACTGTCTCTTGAAGAAAGTAAGAGAATTATTGATGTTAAGAATAAAGAGTTGAATAACAAGGACAAGGAGTGTCATACACTTGAAGCTAAAATTGTGGATCTGAGAAGAAGACTTGATATGTGCAGAAGTAGTGATAAATTTGATGATCTCCTTGATAGACAAAAAGGATTCAAAGATAAATCAAGTATTGGATTTGAAGAGGGACAAAGTTCTCAAAAGGCTAATGCAAATGATAAATCAATCATAAGGACAACAAACTACAAAAGGAATGAAACTTTCAGGTATAATGCTCATTTTATTAGATATTGTTTTTGTTGCAACAGGTTTGGACATAAAGCCAGTGAATGCCGATTTGGAGTTAGAAGAGGAATGCATTTATTTCCAACAAACCCATTCATGTTTTTAAGAAGTTTGAAGTGTCACAATTGTAATAATTTTGGGCATATTGCCAAATTTTGTAGGCCTTCTTTGCAAATGCAGCAAACTACAAGGAATACCATTCCAAGATTGTCTTCTTTAAGTCCTGATAAGAAGTTGCTTGTTTGGAAACCCAAGGTGATCAATAAGAGCTTTGATGTCATGTTCGCACAAGCTGCTTTTCATGCCAAAAAGAAGGAACAGTGGGTGATTGATAGTGGTTGTTCTAATCACATGATAGGAGACAAAGATAAGTTTGTTAAATTTGAAGACATTGATGAAGAATCTGTTATGTTTGGGAATAATGATTGCATCATGATCAAAGGCAAAGGTACAATTCTTCTTGATGATGAAACACCACTACATGATGTGTATTTTGTTGAGGGGTTGAAGCATAACTTGTTAAGTGTTAGTCAAATATGTGATAATGGCTTTAGTGTTGTTTTTGATGCACATGGATGTGAGATCAAAAAGAAATCAAGTAAAGTTATTGCAGCAGGTCTAAGGACTAGTGGTAACATCTACAATCTTCATAAATCTGAAACTAAAAGTGTTGATAGCCATATTTGTTTCATGGGTCAAATTGAAGAAAGCCGGTTGTGGCATAGGAGACTTGGTCATGTGAATTTTGACAATCTTGTGAGAACCAGCAGGAATCACAATGTAAGAAACATGCCTCATATTTCAAAACCAAGCAATACTACATGCAAAGAGTGTCAGTTGGGTAAGCAAACCAAGGTTAGTTTCAAACCTAAGGAGTATTTCACTTCAAAACCTCTAGAACTTGTGCATTCAGATTTGTGTGGTCCTACAAGGACTAAAGAATTAGGAGGTAAAAAATATTTTATGCTTTTCATTGATGATTTTTCAAGAATGACATGGGTAACATTCTTAAGGCATAAATCAGAGGCTTTTGATAGATTCAAAATCTTCAAAAAGATGGTTGAAAAAGAATCCGATTTCAAGCTAAAATGTTTAAAGTCAGACAATGGATGAGAATATACTTCAAAGGAATTTGAGGAGTATTGCGAAAAACATGGGATAAGAAGGCAATTTTCAACTCCTAGAACTCCACAACAAAATAAAGTGGCTGAAAGAAAGAATAGGACTGTAAAAGAAATGGCAAGAACCTTACTACATGATGCAAATCTGCCTAACATCTATTGGAGAGACGCTGTTCATATAGCTGTGTATACTTTAAATAGAGTTCAATTAAGGGTAAAGTCAAATTATACTCCTTATGAACTTTGGTATGGTAAGTCAACTAATGTTGGCTATTTTAAAATTTTTAGAAGTGTTACATCAAGAAAGATAGGATATCTTGAGTAGTTTTGAGTCCAGATGTGATGAAAGTATATTTTTGGGTTATTCTACACATAGAAAAGCATATAAATGCTTTAACAAAAGACTCAAAAGAATAATTGAAAGCACTAATGTTAAGGTGGACGAGAATTTGCAGCCTTGTATGCAGCTGATTCATGACAAGGAAGATGATCATCATTCACAAAAGGAAGAAGAAATTCAGGTAGAGGAAGAAGCTCCTGAAAAATCAGTTGAAATTAAGACAAAGACTCCTTCAAAGGCATATCAAAGAGATCATCCTCATGAGTTGATCACTGGAGACAAGGATAGTGGTGTATTAACAAGAAGAAAGCTTGCTGCTGCACATAATCAAGCACATGTGTGTTTGATATCAGAAATGGAACCAAAGTGTTATGTTGAGGCCAGCAAAGATGAAGCCTGGATTAAGGCCATGGAAGAGGAGCTAAGTCAAATAGAAAAGAACAAAACATGGGAACTTGTGTCAAGACCAAAAGGTAAGAATGTCATTGGATCAAAATGGGTATTTAGGAATAAGCTTGATGATAGGTAAAGTTGTTAGAAACAAAGCTAGATTGGTTTGCAAAGGATATTCACAAATTGAAGGAATTGACTTTGATGAGACTTTTGCACCTGTTGCTAGATTAGAAGCTATACGGATGTTTTTAGCTTTTTCAGTTTATAAAAATTTCAAGGTATACCAAATGGATGTCAAATCAGCCTTTCTAAATGGTGATCTTGAAGAAGAGGTTTACATGGAGCAACCAGAAGGCTTTGTGAATAAAAACAAATCAAATCATGTATATAGGTTGAAAAAAGCCTTATATGGGTTAAAGCAAGCTCCAAGGGCTTGGTATTATAGATTGGATAAGTTTTTGCAAGAACAGGGATTCACAAAAGGAGGTGTGGACAGTAATTTGTACTACTTAATCAAAGGTGAGGATATTCTAGTTGTTGAAATTTATGTTGATGATATCATTTTTGGTAGTAACAATGATGATATGTCTCACTCTTTTCCTAACATCATGAAATCAGAATTTGAAATGACTATGCTGGGAGAATTGTCTTTCTTTCTTGGTCTTCAGATATCTCAGCTTGAAAAGGGAATATTTATCTCATAGAATAAGTATGCCAAAGAGATGTTGAAGAGATTTCAAATGAATGATTGCAAACCTTTGGGTACTCCTATGGAAACAAGGCATAAGCTAAGTAAAAATGATCAATCCCCTGAAGTAGAACAATCTGTGTATAGATCTATGATTGGCAGTCTTTTATATCTCACTGCTTCTAGGCCTGATATTATGCAGGTTGTTTGTTTGGTTGCAAGATTCCAAGCTTGTCCTAAACAATCACATTTGAATGCTGTTAAGAGAATCTTTAGATATGTTAAGGGTACAATTGATTTTGGTCTGTGGTATCCTAGACACAATGATTTTACACTTCTTCCCTATACAGATGCAGATTGGGCTGGTTGTTCTGATGATAGAAAAAGTACAAGTGGAGCAGCCTTCTTCCTCGGTGGTAGATTGGTTTCATAGCATAGTAAGAAACAAGATTGTGTTTCTCTATCTACAGCTGAAGCTGAGTTTATTGCTGCTTCTTCATGTTGCACACAGGTACTTTGGATGGTACAATCTCTTCATGATATCAAGGTTGAGGTAAAAAACCCTGTATCTATTCTTTGTGATAACACTAGTTCTATCAATATGTCAAAGAATCCTATAATGCATTCTAGAACTAAGCACATTGCTATTAGATATCATTTTCTAAGGGAGAAGGTGATTGAAAATGAAGTTGCTTTGGAATATGTGCATACAAATGATCAATTGGCTGATATCTTCACAAAACCCTTGCCTAAGGAGATATTTGAATCTCTGAGATAGAGATTAGGAGTTCTATCTTTTGTCTCTCTTCAATAAGCTACAAGGATATTGGATTCAGGGGGAGTAGTCTTCTATATTCTTATGATGTCCTGAATCTCATTTGAATCTTATCATGAAAATTGTACATAGTTTGTATATAGTTTTTGTACATATTTGTAAAAAGGATAAGTATATGGTTGTTATCAGACATCTTTTTATGATTGACAGTGTTATAGTATTGTGCATTTGTTCAGTGTGAAGTGCAGTGTGGGTTATGACAGAGGTACATCTTTTACCAGCAGTATGACAAACACAGCACAATAATTTCTATTGGCAGTGGAAAGTTTGTTTGCCTTTGACATTTTACATCAAAAAGGGGGAGAAGTGAGTCATGGTTTTTGCCATCAATGTCAAAGACAAAGGAGGAGTTTTGTAGTGCTTCTATCTTGGGTGTTGTTGTCTTTACATTGACGTCAAAATGTTGATGATCATGGTGGTGATCTCTCAAATCTCTCAGTGACAAGGGTTAACATGGTTTTGTGAAGTTGCAAGGGCTTGGTCATTTGATCTCAGTGAATCACAGTGGCATAGTTTTCAATGGTATACTAGTCTTCTTGGTATTAAGGTGTGACAGTCTTAAGGGTTGTCATAGTTTATGTTGCATCTCATATGATGGTCTGCCACATTCATATGTTGTGTGTTTTGTGTTCTCATAGGTCAAAATGACAAAATGCCTAAACAGTCAAATGTTAATTGTCATTGTTGAAGGATAAAGTTTTTCATGTCTTCCATAGTTGTCTTATCTCTGTCATAGTTTATCGTGTCTCATGTAGTTCTCCTATACATGGTATTGCATTCATGGTTGTTAAAGTTATTCAAGTGTTAAATCCTAATTGTCACTATGTCCTATGTTGTGTTCTTACCTTATTACTGTCTAAAGGGGTTCTGAGACATGTAGTCAATTAGTATGTCACTGCAGTTATAAATGGTGTCTTATCATTATCTAATGGTTTCTGAGATTAGTCATTTACCTAAACATCAAAATCTATGTTAAAGACCCTAAACTAAACTTATGTCATCCTTCCTAAACCCTAACCTACCCGTCAATTCACTTTTGTTTTAACTACCAGTTGACCGGTCGGAATGGTAAGAGTCACTTAAGTGACGATGTTAAGGGTGTGATAACGTTGTTTTGACTGGCCCCATTCATTAGGTGTCCGGTTAATCAGTGGAGACTCAAAAAGTTAGGCGCGAAAAAGCTTATCGATGGCTATGGTTTAAACGACTAGTGGCGGGCTCATTTAATCGAATGGATAAGTTTTAAAAAAGGAAAAGAAGAGCAATAGTCGGCATGTCATCAAATTTGACGGTCTCTGTGCATACAAAAGCCAGAAAAATCATGCTTGTTTCTATTTTTTTGTGAGAGCGAAGATCAAAAGGTGTGAAGATAGAAAGTTTTGAAGATGGAAAGTTTGTTAAGATGATTTAATTGGATTTCGCATGTGAACCGACTAGTTTTTGTTAAAATGGAAATATTTGATATGGATGGAAATATAAATGTAATGCTTTTGAGGGTGATTTTGGATAGATTTGAGAGACTTTTGTTTGGAAAGATTGATATTGGGATTTGGTTTTTGACAGAGGAAAGATTAATATGCAGTGAGATGAACTAATAAAGTGTGAAGAATTTTTGTGTTCTGAGCAGAATTATGTCAGTTTTTTTTTACAGAGAAGATATTATATTAGTTTTGCAGAGAAGGATGTTAAAATTGAGAAGGAATATCTATTTGTAAATTTGAAATAAAGCTCTTTTGTTGAGTTGCTGAGGTATGATAAAATTTTGAAGACCAGATTGATCAAATGTTTTGAGATGATGCATATTGCAAACAACGTGTTGATGATGTCAATTTATTCCATCAATTTACAGTAAAATGTATATTTGTTGAAAGAAGTTGAACAAAAGAGATAAGGTATTGAGTCAGATTGAAACAGGGAAACCCCCTGATTTTATTTTGTTCATTGTTCCTCAGATGATGATAGTCAGTGAGACTTGAGATGGAAATCAATATGCCAGTGAGGCAAAATTGTACATGTCAGTGAGACATTTGTAAACTTGAAGGTTTTACATTTAAGCATGTGAGGCAGTTTGAGTGGTTTTTCTACCCCTAGAGGGTTTTCCACTCGGTAATAATTTTGTGTCAAAAACTTCTTGTGTTGATGTTCTGCATATTTTCATTAATCATATGTGTTTGAAAACTTGGTGATTGTGAAATCAATAATCAATTCAGTTTTGATATAATTCTTTGATAATTTTGGAAAGTGATAAAAAAAATTTATCAACACTGATTCACCCCCCCCTCTCAGTGTTGATTGTACTCCTACAATGTTAACTTCAGGATGATCCACATTGAATTGCCTTCTAGATCCTGAGAAATCCACGTCTACTTTTATTTTCTGAATTTTTTACTTTTTTTGTGTTTCCCATATATGATGAGATCTAGCAAATCTCAAATTCTTCCTTGAAAACTCACTTTGGTTCCACATTCACAATCTAGAGTTCATTTAACATTCCTTCTCGCTTCCGTTGGGCATTTGACGGAGAAATGGCTTGAAATGGATGCAGCAATCCTTCCTTTAACCTCGGAATGAACAGGACAATTCATAGTTCATGACCAGAATGAATGGAGTAATTCCTTGAATAGCCCTCCTTCTAGCACCAATTTATGTGGAACGTTGGAAGAGAGGGGCATGCTGATGAAATCAATGTCTTTGAATGGAACAATGCCTTAGCGCCAATTTACGTTGATGAGTGTTTTTGTGACTGCAGCAAACATTAGAATAAAACAAAGAGTATCCTATCCTCTCTTGAATAAAGCTTCTCAGACGCTAAACTATGTGATCGAATGAGACTGCTCCAAGGTTCCTTTTGTGTCAGGTCTTGACGTGCACAGGGATAGACTCAGTGGAATGATGTGATTTGCTGGTAATCACGAGGGGGACTTACGTGGGATTGCTCCTTCATGGACATGGAATAGTTCATCACTCCTCGAACTCAGATTTGTGGGTGAATTGAACTCCTTCACAAATGGACAACTTGGAATTACAAAGTTCCACTCTTGAAGAGGCATATGATTTGGCAATGAAGCTTCTAGAAAACTAATCCTAGAAAAAACTAAAAGAATATGCAAAAGATGAGGTAAGGGTTTAGGAATCTAATTGATGGAAATGACCGTTGTTGAGGATAGAAACTAGAACCAATCCTCTGCTTTGTCATCAGGCAACAACTAGGCAGGGATGATGCTATCTTCTCAAGGGGAGTGAGGATTTTCAGACTGCTCCTGCAAGGGACATGGAACTAAAACGTGCAGAACAGTCGAAGTTAGACTTGGAATTAGTTCAGGCCAACCATGCACGGTGATTTGCAAGCCACAGATCACCAATGGTATGAACAAACAGATTCAATCATTCAACAGTAATAATCTCCATCATTTTAATTAATGAAATACTAAAAGAAAACAGAAATGAAACAACTTAATCTTGGAGCTTATGATTTGCTACAAAGAAGTCAGAAAACCATGCCACAATCCAAAGAATATCAAGAACACCAATCTTCAATGTCCATATATTGATTTGGGAATGTCTTACAACAATCTTGCTGAGTCTTCAAAGTTCCTAGCTCCAGAAATGGAGTGCAACAGAAAGGAACAGCTAACTAACTACTTGCTCTAAGAGCATGAAAAGTGAGAGAAGAAAGAAGACCCCTTCAAATGAGGCCCCTCAACCTTTATATAGGCAAGCAGAATACAAAGAGGAGGTGAGGAGACCAGATCTCCTCGAGATCCACGCAAACCCTAAAGAGATAGGAAAAGTTGTCACCTGCCCTGGGCGCCACCTATCCTAGGAAAAGCTGCCATATGTCCTGGCTGACTAAGCTACTTGGTAGGTAGGTGAGACCAGTCAACTGTCGGTTTGTCCTGCTCCTTGGTCACAAATTCCATAGTGTCCTGGAATCCTTTATCCTGAGCGTAGATTCCAGGGTGAACAGGATTTTCATGTGGAGGAATCCTTCCTTGAGCAGGGGCGCACTTTTCAATAGGTTCAGGAATCCTTCATATGGAATTCCTTCCGACCAGGGCTGCAGTCCTTCAGAGGTCATGGATTCTTGAGTTGGAATTCCCTATCCCAGTGTGGATTCTTGTTCTTCTCGATGGATAGTGAACTGTTATTTTGTTCTTGGCTCTCCAAGAATTGATCCTCTTATCCGGAACTGAAGTCCTTGATGTGGAACTTGAAGTGTATCTTCTCCTATTGAGGATCTTCATGCTAACCCTTCCTGTGTCCTTTGAAATCTTTGAAAGGACTCTTGATCCTTCCTTTATCCTTTATGCGAGGTCTCCCTACTACTAAAATGGAATCTTTGATACTGCCTTCCTTGCGCCAATCACGTTGAGTGTTAGAGGGAGAAAGGCTGGCACTGGAATGGAGTGATGTCCTTCATCCTCCCTCGGTATGCATGTGTAGTCTTCTTGTTATTAGAGCTCTTGGATCCTTGAAATGCTCATCATCTCCGGCGCTTGAACTCTCTACATCCATCCTGATTGCCCCAGATCATCCTTGTTTATCCTCCTCACGGAACTTATCCTCGTCTTGGATTCCTGCAAAACAAGGGAAACCTCGAGTAGTTATGATGATCAAAATCCTTAAATGCAATGTAATCAAAAGATAAAACATGAAATAAACTTGCACGATTTCATAAATTTGACTTATGAACTTCTGAACAAATAAAGGACTCTCCCCATTTTCTGGCATTCTTCATACTTAACTGACTTTTCCTTTATTCCAAGGTTACCAGGCATGCACAGGAGTTTCCAGGGCAAGGCACAACTAGAAGGAGGGAGTAGGATTCCTTGGACAGGAATTCCTCAGCTAGAAATTCCAGGTCTTGATGAAATTTGTCCTCCTAGGGGTGAAATCTGTTCTTTGAATGCTAAAATCTTTCTTGGAATACTTACTTCTGCCCTTGGTTTGAACATGAAATCTGCTTTTTTTATCTTGGATTTGAGTTTGAATGAATAAAATGACTTGGGCGGCCTCCTTATATAGGCGTTTGGACTCCCCCATCCCGCTTGGCCAACCTAGGTTGGTGGAATAAAAAACCTTGCCTCCATGCTCCATCACCTAGCCGACTTAGTTCTTTTGTCTTTTTCTCCCAGGGTCGATGGTCGGGGATTTCAGTCAATCGGGGAATCCACCTATCCTGGAGAGCATATTCCACTTGGTCGGGGATTCCTTTTGGTCTGGGATTCCATGAGTGACTGGATTATGCGACCATGGATAACTTCTTCCTGAGTCTAGACTTCTCTCTCAGACTTTCTTTCAAGTCTTTTTGTCAAAATTTTGCCAAGTTTTGGAAATTTTCTCCCTGATGAATTTTATTTAGATGGATGGCTACAATTTTGCACTTGTGAACAAGAATCCATTCATGTTACATACTTGGGAGGGAACTGGAATCTATCTGGCACTTTTTCCTGCAGGTCTTGTAGTCCAGTTGTCCAGGAGCACATATTCCAAGAGGCCCTAGATTACGTGACCTGGACAGAATTCCTCCAGGGGCGCAAAATCCAGAGGGTCCTGGATTGTGCGACCAGGACAAAAAACCTTCCTAGGCGCACAATCCAGTACCTTCTGGAATTTGCAACCAGGATTGTCCTTGACCAGTTTTTACAGATTCTTCAGGATGACTAAGGTCTTATCCTTCAGTTTGTCGTTCAAGTGAAGTGTCAGTTGTTTTACAGAGGTTTGATTATTGACCCGCGATTCGGAACAAGGAGTTTTCCTCCATCCCCTCAACGAATTTCAATCTTCATGGCAAAATTTTCCTAACAGATGGTGAATTCTTCATTTAGGTACCTGCAGGCTAGTCAAGGAATGATTTCGTGATGATTTTGCAATGTTCAGACAGGACAGGAACTGGAACAAGACAATTAGGATCCTGGGGCGCATAATCCAGCAAGAATTGGATTATGCGACCAAGATGAAAAACCATCCCTGGACGCATAATCCAGTACCTACTGGAATATGCAACCAGGGATAGAATCCTTCCCTAGGCACATATTCCAGTCGATACTGGATTATGCGCCCAAGAACATTCCTGTGCCACAGTTCATTAGTCATCAGGAGGGGTACTTGAACATTCATTGTTTTGAAATTTGCTCTAAGTCCTTGAAAAAACTCTATTGATTTGAGAATCCTCCAAGTTATGATCTGAGATTGAGTGAGTCCTAGATCGGGATCAGAAGGATATCCCTGGGATTGGTCCTCCGGAGTGGGGCTGCCGGTCCCCGAACTGAGTTCCATGATGGAAAGATGAACATGCCAAGGAGTGACAGGCTTTGTCGAATTCCGGACCTTGTAGGGATAAGAATCTGGATAGACCTTGGAATGGGTTTCCGGGCAGGGATTCTTTGGAACAAGATTCAGGGATAGGAACTTCCGGATAGGACCCTGGATTGAACTTCCGGACTGGATTCCTGTACTAGAATCCGGATTGGACTTCTGGATTGGGACTGAACTCTAGAACGAGATTAGAACTGAGTTCCATGCCAGGAGTGGAGAGGGTTCATTTTTTTAAAGATGGAAAGACCAATCCCTTCCCTAAGGACAGTCCAGAACAGGCAGTTAAGGCTTCAAACCTATGTCAGAGGAATCCATCAAGTTCACTTCTTTGAGCATCCATGATCCAACTCGACAAGTAACATTATCTGCTATTATAAAAATAAGCCAGAAAGTCTAGGATCAGAGCATGAATCTGGGCTAAGTCAAAAGAGGGTGTCCCCATGGCAATGGGGCGATGTGTGAAAACGTCACAACAGGACCCTCAAGGGCAAATTTCCCCTTGGCAAACCACCTTCAAAAGTGCTCTTTGCATGAAAATGACTAAGTGTTGAGTGGCAAAGCTCACCCTCACCGAAGTGTGCACTTCCATAGTTATTGCCAAAAAAAAAAAGTGCTTGTATTCAAAAAAGTGTGTTTCATCCTCTAATGTCTAGTTGAGACCTCCCAGGAGTGTGCCTCCGATGTTATGACCAAAAAGGTTTGTTAAGTGAAAAAAGGAGAATGCTTTTCATTTCTTTCCCGTGGCTAACTCCTCCCAAGTGTGCATGCCTAACTCCACCTTTCCACTTAAAAGCAAAAACCAAAAAAAAAGATTTAAAATATGAGAAAAATAGCTCTATAAATTGTGTGTGACCCAAAGAGGCTTATAAACAAGCAAAAATAAGACTTTTGGTCATTTTCATTTGAGGTTTCCAGATTTGAAGCATTGGAGTGAAGGTAAAAGAAATTTTCAATTTGCAGAGGGTTTCAGGTTGCAAGGTCTTCTCAAGGGCACGACATCAACATTTTTCATCATGTTTCAGCCTCTTCAAGGGAGACACCAAGGTTGGTAGACTTTCATGCAAATTTGATGAAGTTGCCATCCATTTCCAATAAAATTATTAGGGTTTGTTCTCATAAAACCTACACTCTAGAACAATTTTCATTTCTTATTCTATGTTTGGCACCTAAGGTTTTCAGCAAATACATCTCCACTCAAGCACTAGGGTTTCGGATTTTCACAAGGCTTTAAGAACTTGTTTAAGCACTTTTATTAGAGCCTGATTTGAGCAGTTTTGCAAGTCATTTCAGTAGTCTTTACAGCATTTTTTCCCATTTTGGCCATTTTCAAATACAAAACAGCAGTTTCACATTTCCATTTGAATAATCAATAGGGCAGCTAGAGTTTTAATTGATAATGGAACTTTAAGAGCATATTGTTGGACCAAAATCAGTGTTTGTGAATGAATACTCCTAGGCGAAAAGACAAGACAAGTAAGTGAATTTGCAAAGAGATTGAGAAACAATGGGCTAGTACAAGCAGCTTGTTTTCTAGTTCCCATTCAATGTCAGGAATTGGTAATAGGTTGTGTACATCATTATGACCTGCAAAGAAGGGAAATTTACAATTTTGATGACAAGGAGTTTGTATTTTTTATCCTGATTTCTTTGAAGTTCCTTTTGGTTTGCAGCCGTATGAAGAAACTCAAGTTCTTGACTTAGAAAAATGTGAAAAGGAATGGAATTATGATTTGAAAAAATGTCAAAAGGTGTTGGGAAATAAGTGATTGCTCAACCCTAAAAGACCAAAAAGATTGTCGAAGGTACTTCTGCAAAATGACTCCATAGATGAGTTGAGTATCATGACTACTTTGTTGAACAGAGTAACAGGGCAATTAGAAGGACATACAAAATTTGGATGTCCTAAATTATCAACATCATCGATGAGGGTAAGATATTCCTTGATTAGGGATAAATGTTTAGTGATAACATTCACCAACAATTTTGTAACTTTTTCAGGTACAACTTTCATATGGTTTCTTACTTGGTGTTTGTGTTGGTGCAATCAAGAGTTTTCTGGATTGAATAGGCAAAAGGAAGAGCAGCTTTTCTACAAATAATACCAACAATTGGAATAGTGAGAGGAGATGAAACAGTAGAAGAGGGTCAATGGTGTTTTTCTAATGATCACAATGCGGAGTTTGAGAAGTCAGATTCATGTCAGGATCACAGATCATGTCAGGGCACTTATCTCAGAGTGGGCTGATTGGTTTATCCAATTCCCTGCATTTCCATATATCTAAGCGTGTGGATTTAGCTCCTTTCTTTACAAGCTCCCATGGTATCCTAGCGATCAAGTAGTTCTCATGGATTATTGTCATCAATTGGCAAAGACGCATTTCATCTTGAGAGGTCAACATAAGAGTGGCATCAGAGTTCCTATTCATATGGTCTCATACAAGTGTTCTTCGGATTGGATGCTGGGATTTCTAAATGTGATGTCCTGATATTAAGGCCCTGTCTAAATTAAAGATTTAAACATCATGATGAAATAATGAAGTCAAATCGAATAATCGTATATTTAAGAATTAATATTAAACGATATTATTATCTTATTATAGTTGAAATATAATATATATTTTAAGAATAATATAAATATATATTATTATCATATACTATAATATATAATAATAAATATATTTATTAATACCAATATAAATATAAATGAAAGGCATCAGATCTGATTTAGAAAGGCGTATAACTATTAACATACACAGAAATTACTAAAGGATGCAGCGATTCTGTTAAGAGGATAATCACAATTAATAAAGTCAGCAAGAATAAAAGGCGTCGATCCCTATGTAATGCAGCGATCATAATCAAAACACAAAGGCAGCGGTCAGTATTAAATAAACAAGTCATTAATAAAAGGTGTGATCTTGTGGATGGACGTCACCATTGAAGGAATGTATCCCTTCGCATGAATATAGAGATATATATATATAGTTTGTGATTGGCATTTGAAAAAAGGCAGCAAGCATTGAAATATGAAGAATCATTCGATGGTGGAAGATTAAAGACAGACAGTCCCATTCATAAATCGCAGACTTAAATCTGCAAGGATATATTCATTAAAGGCAATTATATTATTGAGCATCATAAAGAATATTGTGTGACAGGTCAGAACAGAATCTATAAGAATATTTTATTACCATTATTGTAAACTCACCCATCATAGGGGGATGACAAGCAGGAAATGGACAAGAAAATCCTACAATACCCCCCTAAGGGCCTGTTTGGAGGCAAGTCTGTTCAGCACCCCTACCATATCTCCCTAGAGGGACCTTATGGAGGCTTTGCTTGACAGCTTGGATCCTGCCAAACCTCCCGTTAGGGCTTGTATGAAGAGGAATTGAATAGCAGCCTACCATGCCCCCCGTAAGGGCCTGCATGGATGTATTATGTACCAATCAATGTCTTGCCATCCCCACTATGGTTGAGTTGAGTGAGTGAATAAATGGATTCATATTCAAGAGCATAATGAAGAAATAACTACCTGTAAGTCATCTCCCTAACCCTCATTGTGATTGTAGGGTCTAATCTAGGGCAAATCTAGAAGGGGACATTACAAACGGTATCAAAGCAGTTATCCTGCCATCCTGTGAAAAGTAAGTAAATGCAAACTTATCAAAGGAGTAAACAAACAAATAACAACCCTATTCAAAAGAATAACATGGGTGAACCAATGGGAAATGAATTAAAAACATTCATGGAAATGACAACCAAAGAATTAATGGATCAAAACAACAAATTGCCCACATACTTTCGAAAATGCTAGCTTTGGCAGTTGAATTGAGACAAGAATACTAACAATAATTCTTTGAAGAGATTGATGGTTTTAGAAGTATTCTAAATTATGATTGCTTGAGGACAAGCAATCTTGGGCAGGGTGGACTGTGATGTCCCAATATTAAGGCCCTACTTAAATTAAAGATTTAAATATCATGATGAAATAATGAAGTCAAATCGAATAATCGTATATTTAAGAATTAATATTAAATGATATTATTATTTTAATATAGTTGAAATATAATATATATTTTAAGAATAATATAAATATATATTATTATCATATACTATAATATATAATAATAAATATATTTATTAGTACCAATATAAATATAAATGAAAGGCATTGGATCTGATTTAGAAAGGCATATAAATATTAACATACACAGAAATTACTAAAGGATGCAACGATTCTGTTAAGAGGATAATCACAATTAATAAAGTCAGCAAGAATCAAAGGCACCGATCCCTATGTAATGCAGCGATCATAATCAAAACACAAAGGCTGCGGTCAGTATTAAATAAACAAGTCATTAATAAAAGGTGCCATCTTGTGGAAGGACATCACCATTGAAGGAATGTATCCCTTCACATGAACATAGAGATATATATATAGTTTGTGATTGGCATTTGAAAAAAGGCAGCAAGCATTGAAATATGAAGAATCATTCGATGGTGGAAGATTAAAGACAGACAATCCCATTCATAAATCGCAGACTTAAATCTGCAAGGATATATTCATTAAAGGTAATTATATTATTGAGCATCATAAAGAATATTGTGTGATAGGTCAGAATAGAATCTATAAGAATATTTTATTATCATTATTGTAAACTCACCCATCATAGGGGGATGACAAGCAGGAAATGGATAAGAAAATCCTACCATACCCCCCCTAAAGGTCTGTTTGCAGGCAAGTCTGGTCAGCACCCCTGCCATACCTCCCTAGAGGGACCTTATGGAGGCTTTGCTTGACAGCTTGGATCCTGCCAAACCCCCTGTTAGGGCTTGTATGAAGAGGAATTGAATAGCAGCCTACCATGCCCCCCATAAGGGCCTGCATGGAGGTATTTATGTACCAATCAGTGTCTTGCAATCCCCACTATGGTTGAGTTGAGTGACTGAATAAATGGATTCATATTCAAGAGCATAATGAAGAAATAACACATGTAAGTCATCTCCCTAACCCTAATTGTGATTGTAGGGTCTAATCTAGGGCAAATCTAGAAGGGCACATTACACTAAATTTAATCTCATTTTTTATCATAATGATAGGGCCTATGACACTAGAGGCTATATTTTTGGGAGGCTTGGCTCTCGTTTTGCCCACATGAGTAACATTGAAGATTATTGGCCAAATTGCATAGATGCCTATGACACTAGAGGCTATATTTTTGGAGGCTTGGCTCTCATTTTGCCCACATGAGTGACTTTGAAGATTATTGGCCAAACCAAACTACATAGATTACTTTGAAGTTAGGAGGAAGCATAGTTGGATGACATTATGTTAGTTAGTTTCCTATACAACAGAGAATGTCAAGGACTCAGTAGATTCAGACGAAGCAGTCCTAGCACCACGCTTCGTAGCTACCCAAAATGACCAAACAACCGTTGCCTCCTACTAATTGGGTCATCAAGGAAAACACCTTAGTAAAAATGATAAATGAGGTGGTTATGGACAAAACTAAAAACCTTTTTGGAGAGAAAATTGGCCAGGCAAACTGCTGGGACAGCCAGGGGCAAAAGTTTAAAACCTTAAATCAATAATAGGGAGCAAAGAAAAGATAACAACTTCTATCTCTCAAATACCAATTGTATCAAATGTGCACGTTGTGAGACATAGTGGTGGAGATGAGGAAGAAAGAACTAAAAAGATGAAGGCCTCGTGGGAGGCGGATGACTCTCCAAATATCAGTAAAATCAAATTAGTAACAAGAAAAGTGTCAAGCCTCCTCCCCAAGCGAAATTGAAAATGACTCCACCTATTTCTCAAGTTCACATTTACATTTCTCCTTCTATCCCTTCTAGTTCCTCAACCCATCTTTCCCCTTCATTGCATCACAATGTTTCTTCCCTATTGTCTTCCTTGCCATCTCATGTTCCTAGTTTGTAATATCCCGAATAGGATATTTACTAAATTAACTATGCAGAAATGAGCTCTGATACCACTGTAAAGAACCCTACTAATGCTATGCAATTTTTTTTGGATTCTTTAAGCAACGTTTTCAATCTTTTGCAATCATGTAATCAAATGGAACAATATGAACATGAAACATCAAATACCATATAGCAAATCAAAGCATGTGAACCATCAAATGACATACCCGGAATCCACTTCACTTCTTATTGATTTCAAAGAGCTGATTACAAATGACAATTGGCTGGTCTGTTATATCAGACTTGACTGATTTTTGGATCAGACCTCAAACATATGAAAGATGTGTTCAAATGATAACCAAAACCCTAGTCCAATGATAGAAGATGATGTACAATGAAGTAGTAAACCAACTAGAACTGAATGTAGGCCTGTAGGTGATCCTTAACCACTGCTGTACCTGCTGATATCACTGCTGTACTTGCTGGTGTCACTGCTGTACCTGCTGAAACTGCCCAGATTTGAGAAAAAGTGACCAAAAACATGCCAACATATGTCTCCAATAGCTAGCGCTAGGCTCTAGGAAGGCAGTGATTATAGTTTAGAGGATTTTAATGATGTCAAACCCTTCCAATGATGATAAAACTTGCTCAGATCTGCAGGAAAACCCTATGTTGTACCTGCTGTACCTGCAAATCAGATTGATAATGATAGCTGGAAATGAACAAAAACCCTCAATAAGCCAAGCGATCCAACCACAAATGCTTCAATGCCAATCTATGATGAAATATGATCAAATAACTCTCCAAATCTGCAAGATATCTCCATGCAAACATCAAATTTAAGCTCCATGATGAAATCTAAATGATATCATCCCATAATGGTGGAAAGGGATCATCACCAATCCACAATATGCCAAGGGAACACCACCTTGAGCAAACTAAAAATGCAATTTCAGTCAAGAGAAGCTCTCAAAATGCAAATTTACCAAATGATCAATAGTTGCAAATTGAAACCAAGAGCCTCTATTTGTCCTTTCCTTCACCTAGGCGTCCCAATTAGCTCAATTTTGCCAATTTTCAAATCCACCAATGAAAATGCAATTTTCCACTTGACAATTTTTAAATGAATTGTACTCATGAGCTCACAATCATTTAAAATAATAAAATAACAATATTTTATTATTTTTCCATATAACTCCTTGGGCACCTATATGTAAAACAAAAAAATTATTTTATTGAATTTTCCTCTCTTCTCCTTGATCACCGATTTCCCTTGAGCCAATAAAAAATTAATTTTTTTATTATTTTCTTTTTTCCCCCTCCTTGAATGGCAAACTCCTCTTGAGCAAATAAAATATTTTTTTAAATGTTTTTCTCCTTCCTTGGGCAGCGCTCCTTGATAAAACAATATTTTGTTATTTTTTGAGCAAATCCTCCTTGGCGTCAATTTGGGACTCAACTAATAAAAATAATAATATTTTATTATTTTTATTTTCACTCTTCCAAGTGACGTTGGAAAAAATCTAGAAAAATATATAATTGAAAATGCAATTAAAGATAGCATTTTCCATCCTTCCACTTTTCTATCTCTAACATTTATTTTTCTAGAAAATCATAATATTTTGGCATTATGAATAATATCACAAGATAACACCTAGCCAAAATCCCAATAAAATCACCTGTTGAGCCAACATTATAGTTTTCCATCCTCTAGAACCAAGCTCAATCCAAAATCATGTCTAGCTCAAAATGGGGACATTACATAGTTCCTCTTCCCCTAATACATTTGTTCCACTAACTCAATCATCTTTCGTTCAACCTATGCAGGCAATTCTTCCCACAATTTGGGCTCATAAGAAACAAGTTGAGGATGCTCCAAGAATGGGTTAAGGCATAGAGTAGAGTTGTGGCAACCAGACCCCTTAATTTGAGAGTCATCTCTTCTATGTTGCAAAAAGAAGAAATCAAGAAGTTTAAGAGACAAACCAAGTTGAAAAAATGAAGTGGGGCATATCATAGCTAAAATAGCTATACAACCCGATGATAAGGGTGTGCAAGAGGTACAACTTGTTGATTTTGAGATTAAACAAACAAACTTGGGGCCTTCAAATAGGCAAGTAGACATGGGCATGTTGCAACTTGCAACAAACAACATCAAAGAAAGAGTTACAAAAGATAGTGAAGAGAAGGCAGCCCTAGAAGCAGAGAGCAAGGAATTGAAAGCTTACATTGCACGCTTGGTCAATCCTTAAAATGAATCTAGTTCTTCTCAGTATTCATCACCTTGGAGGGTTGAAAAGAGTACACAAAAGAAACTATTGGACATTTTGGTAACATGTGTAGGGGTACTCAACAATGGATTGGGTGTTTATGTAATAAGGGACCAAAAATCATTCATAAGTCAGGCGAGATATTGAAAGAAATACAAGGAGCACAAGAGCTCATGGCCGAGCTAGAGAATGCCATGATGACTAATGTTTTTGCTTGTGAGAACATCATTAGTCATTTGGAGTTGATAGTATACTTGGGCACACATGAACTAATCAAGTTGAGTGTAATTGATGATCCAAAAGAAAATCATCTTTCAGAGCGGATGGTGGCATATAGGTTAGTGACAAAACTCTGGGCTCCTACAATCAAAATGTGTAAAGATCATAAGAGGAAACTACACACCACAGAACAAACATAATCTCTTTTGTTTCATCAATCCCATGTACATTTGTTGAAAATAATGTGGAGGTGAGGGCTGAATATGATCAATTAGTCTGAGAAAGACTTGGCAAGTCTTCCTTTGGTCTAGATCATAGTTTAAAATCTTGCTGAGTACTTGGCTGACTCAGCACGACTCAAGAGTTTTTCTACTTGCCGCGCCAAGCCAGTCGAGTCCTCAACCAAGTTTTTCAAGGTGACTCGCGAGTTCCTAGCATGGACTTGCTTAGCATAGGAATACAAAAAAAACCCGCAATTTTCATTTTTTCAATTCATTTTTGACATTTTTTGCTCTTATTTCACCCAACAAAAGACATCTTTAGCATCCACATGACAAAACACACTAAGAGAAGGAATTGGAAGGAGATTTTTGTTGAGACATGGACCAGCTAGGACTCGAACCTAGGACCTTCCATTCGCTGCTGGAGTGGTCTACCACTGAGCTACTGGCCCCTCTTGGACCAATCCATCGTCGGTCCAGGTGTGGGTTATTTCCAACACCAACACCCCCCCTTAAGCCACACCTCTCGTGTGCTTAAGGATCCTAGCCTGGGCCTAGCTCTGATACCATGTTGAGACATGGACCAACTAAGACTCGAACCTAGGACCTTCCATTCGCTGTTGAAGTGCTCTACCATTGATCTACTAGCCCCTCTTGGACCAATCCATCGTCGGTCCGGGTGTGGCTTATTTCCAACACCAACACCCCCCCCTTAAGCCACACCTCTCGTGTGCTTGAGGCTCCTAGCCTAGGCCTGGCTCTGATACCATGTTGAGACATGGACCAGCTAGGACTCGAACCTAGGACCTTCCGTTCACTGCTGGAGTGCTCTACCACTGAGCTACTGGCCCCTCTTGGACCAGTCCATCGTCGGTCCGGGTGTGGCTTATTTCCAACACCAACAATTTTAAGGTGCCTTCAAAGATTCAAACCAATATGTATCTATTTTTTTTTCCTTCTTTTGATTTTGAAATTACAAAAGTTGAAAACCTACAGGAAATGCTGCCCATCTCCCCTAGCCCCCCTCAATTTCCAAACGTTTTTCTATTGTGTTTGCATTCTATTTTCTCTTATAAATGTTTGTCACTATGCCAAAAAAAAAAATTTTCGAAACCCTGCTGATTTTTTTCCTATGTTAAAATCAGCATTGTCAAGTTCAACACAAATGAGTGGCAAGAAAGACCCTGCATGGAACTATGGGACAACAAGTATTGTCAAGGGCCAAGTCCGGTATAATGCTAAGAGAAGAGATTGGAGGAGATTTTAAGGTGCCTTCAAAGATTCAAACTATTATGTATCTATTTTTTTTCCTTGTTTTGATTTTGAAATTATAAAAGTCGAAAACTGAGGGGAAATGCTGCCCATCTCCCCTTGCCCCCATCAATTTCCTAACATTTTCTATTGTATTTGCATTCTATTTTCTCTTATAAATGTTTGTCACTTTGCCCTAATGTATTTTTTTTCGAAACCCTACTGATTTTTGTTTCTATGTTAAAATCAGCATTGTCAAGTTCAACACAAATGAGTAGCAAGAAAGACCCTGCATGGAACTATGGGACACCGAGTGTTGTCAAGAGCCAAGTCCATTGTAATGCTTGCCAACTTCTTATGACAGGAGGAATCAATAGATTAAAATACCACCTTGCTAAAATACCTAGACATGATGTGAAGGTGTGCATTGAAGTGACTGAAGAGGTTACGAGAGAACTGGATGCCCTACTTGCCAATTATGATATGAAAAAAATGAAAAAAAACAAAGGAAGCAATGGCAGCAATGATGAATGCCAATCCTAATTCATCTACAAATTCCCTTGTTGCCCCAAACAGTCATCATTGGCTTTCCTCTACTGGTGAGACTCCTAAGGGTTCTACTTTTAGTAATCTTCCTTCTTCGCCAACACCTAATTTCTTTATTCCACACAATGTTCTAGGAGCAAAACCTTCACTTTAAGATACCGCTTACAATAAGGAAAAACACCATGAGGCTATGATGGCAGCGGCAAACCTTTGGTACTACAATAATTTACCCTTCAATGTGGCAAACAACCCATATTGGGAAGGGTTGGAAAATGCATTAACAGTTGTGAATAAGGGGTTTAAGACTACAACAGCTAGGGGTTTGAGTGGCCATTGCTAGAGCAAGCCATAAAAAATACACAACTTGTGGTTTATGATCAAAAGAAAGTATGGTGGAGAATGGGTTGTAGCAGATGGATGGACAAATGGGTGGAATAAGACTCTCCTTAACTTTTTAATGGCTTCTAATGGCACATTGGTGTTCTTGAAGTCCATAGATGCCTTGCATGAAGTCAAAAATGTTGAGAACTTGTGTGATCTATTGGGCAGGGTGATCCAAGAGGTTGGGATTGAAAATGTTGTCCAAATTATCACAGACAACGCAGCAACATATGTATCCGCGAGGATACTTATTAAAAGAGGCATTGTATTATTTCTTGGACTCCTTGTGCCGAACATTGCTTGGATTTGATGCCAAAGGACATTGGGAAGATTGGATGGGGAAAAGTGTGGTTCAAGACTCTAAACAAGTTACCAAATTTATCTACAACCATAATTGGGTCCTTTCTTTGATGAGAGATCACACAAATGGGAAGGAACTTGTGCAACCAGGAGTGACACAATTTGCCACCCACTTCCTCACTTTGCAAAGCATTGTTGCCGCAATTCCTTCTCTCAAGCAAACGTTTGTGCCCAATGATTGGATGGAGTCTCCATATGTCAAAAAAACCTAAGCGGATGACGCTACAAGAACAATTTTGATGAGTTGTAGTCAAAATTGAAAAATGCAAAGGAGTTACTGTATTTCAAAGTTATAGTGCTGTTATACAATGATTATTTATAATTTTGTTGTATTACAATGTATGGTTTGACTTTGAAACTTTGAAATTTCAAATTTTGAGCTTTGAGGGTCATATGACAATATGTAATGTTTGAATTATGACAAATTGGTAATCAAATTAGACTTTTGTGTTCCCTAAATGCAATAATTTCTGTTTTTCGTGTGTAATTATGTTTTCTTTTTGCTACATTTTGCCGAGTTTTTTTTCCAAGTCCCAAGTCCAAGTCAAATTTTTGGGCTGCTGAGTCTGCATTTTCAACCTATGGTCCAAATAACAAGGATGAATTGTTGAATATTGCCACAAAATTGTAAACACAAGAGAAGGAAATACCAATCACTCAGAACATGACTAAAGAATGCAAAGATTTTGTGCATGATTAGCTCACAGGAGAAAGTGTAATTTCAAGAACTGCTAACAAGTAAGTAACAGGTTCCATTGATAGAGTTTAGTGCGCTCAGGACGAGGGCAGAATGCCAGCTCCAGATTCACAAGACACACTCTCAGCTTAACTATTTTTAACTAATTATATGTTTAGAACTTTAAACAGGAGTTCTAGTTTTAGGGATGATTTTAGAGAGCTTAGTTTTAGCCTATTTTAGTCAGCTTTTATCATCACATTATTTATAATAGTTTTTTGCTTTAAAGTGCTTTATTTTCAGCAGTTTCAATTATTTTTAAGGATTCTTGGCACTCAGTAATGAAAAATTATCCAATAAAATGGAAACTGATGAAGAGAACAGTTTCAAAATATAGACTTCAAGTTAACCAAAAACCACTGAATCTTCATGACATTGAAAAACTAGTTGCTTTTACCTCACTACTTATGCAAAGTTTGATTACACTTCTATCAATCTCAAAAGGTAATAATTTGAATTTGAAATGATGTTTACAATAAAACAAGCAAAACAAAGGATTAGTTCATCTATACTATAACTCTTTGTCGGACCTGTGTAGTAGCATGTGGAGAATGAATAACGCGGTCTAAGGCTGCCAATGTCTCCAGAACCTACACAATGTTTCAAATGAATTCAAATCATCAGTTGCACAATTCCCTAATGGTTAGATTTGTGGACGAGAAGATCAATACAGCAAGGATAGACTTTTTGGTTTTGATGTTTGGTTCTGTACCAACACCCACGATGAGCCCAAAACATTATCCAACCGGTGTGCTATGTTAAAAAGAGTTCTCAATGCCTGCAATTTAGAGGGACAAATGATCAGTCACATAAATTGATTTGCATAAGGTAATAAGGCCACATAAAGCTCAGAGATTTAAAATCTAACTACACTTCACAGAATAAATGCTATAACAGAACCTTAAGATACAATTTGTCCAAGCCAACTAGTGCAAAACAAATTGCTCAAAAAGGCATTAATGTTTCTTTGCTTCTTAAAGCACATGCAAACACGAAAGAAAGTCAACTTATAAAGATAAGGATGATGATTCACCTGCACATTCTTTGGTGTAAGAATAACACTGTCTCGTTGATCGACATGTTCACTACGTTTTGACCCAGGTGATGGTAAAGTGCCAGTAATACTGTCAATCTCAGTAAAAAGCATTAGCAGTATTATACTATTAGCACCCAGACAAGTGTGAAGCAGACAAATACATAAATTCAAAGCATGAATTTCAGGTTAACCATTATAGAGTAAAACAAATCAGTACTCAAAAAGTACTCAGGGTATTTATTAGGCATATACCTTCTCCTATCTGAATCATTTTGAGTGGTTAACGCGAATTTGCAAAGAGATGCAAGAAATGCATTTAACGGTTCCACTGCACGAAGAACCCCGCATGCCTGCAAAGTGACTATGCAGAATCTTCAAAATAATCTGGACCATCCACTTATACATTTGCATTTTGAGCACTGAATCCATTAGGTGTGAATCTGAATTTGAAATGGTAAGAAATTATTTGGTCACCTGAGTAAATGCTTGATAGCCTTTCAGTATCTCCAACACAATTGCCTCACCCTGTGACCTTTAAAAAATAAAGCATACCAAACAAAATTCCTCATCAACTGCAATACACCAGAGGTAGCAAAATCAAGCAGCAAAACTTAATCATATGATATGCTTCCTCTGAACATACCTGGACAAGATGAGAGACAAGGCATCTAGAATAACTCGCCACACTGCATTTACCATTGCAATGCATAGAGAAGCGAGTTCCCCTTCAAATTTAGTTGTCAATGAGCTACTCTCACATCTTGGAGAGTCCAACTGCATTGATTAAAAAATCCTCAATTGTTCAAAAACACAAGCAAAGGGAAATTTCACCTTCTGAATCCAAAAAGAAAAGACAAAATCTTCCACTGTTAAATCTTATATACGCACCTCACCACATTCAACTGCTTCATCTGTCAATGTGGCCAGAGTAAAAACCACTCCTAACAACCCTTCAACTGCTAATGTGATTGCATGTGCCTCACTCGCAACCACCACTGCTGCATTGGTTGCATCATTGTCCATGCTCCACTCAACACCTGCAAGCAAGATAATCAGACAATAAGAAGGGATGAACTAGAATGAACCATGAAATTCACTACTGATTATGTAGAGAAAGAAGGGTTGGTTATACTAATAAATGAACCTGTACTTTCTCAGCCAGGCAAGAATTCTCAAAAATTAATTTTAACAAGAAATGGGTATTAATACGAAAATAGATACAGATATACGTCATACTTTTGCTAGTTGTTTAACTGCACAGAATTAGGCTAAGATGCCAGTTCAGGTACGAGAAAAGGTACGGTTTCGGGTACGCTGTTATTGCAAAAGAAATTCCCCTGGGTACAAGTATGGCTGTATATATAATAAGTTGTTCACTCTCCAATGTGAATGATAGGCCCCAGGTCTATGGACTGCATTGAATGCTCCAGAAAGCCAACCCCCCTCTGGATCTCAGATCTGAAATAGCACATTGAATGAAGGCCTTGACGAAGCATGATGAAAATGGCCCACCTAATGGCAAAAGCTAGTCAATTATACCACTTTTCGATCCCGGGTCCTATATATCGGTACCCACTATTATAAGCAATTGCAATTGTTTGTTTACTTACACGACCTATTATAATGTCAATGAATATTCTATTTGAGTTACATGATTATGTTTCGATTCCTGTATTCTTCTTTGTTTTGGCTATTTTTTTTTTTTTACGAAAAAATTCTGCAAGATTCAGCCAGGGCCATACCCTGCCCATCCCGTCTGTGCTCCCAACCCTGCTCCCACTCCCTCACCCATTCGGTTTGGTGATGGGACCCTGAATAGGCAAACCCGGTAACTAAGGAATTAGGTAATAAACATAATATACTAAAAAATTAAAATTCACAAGTATACAAGAAAGAAACCTGTCCAAATGCATCCATTTTTTTAGCAAAGAACCATTTCATCAGCCTTCATGTCTAAGTTGCTCTCATATTATGAAGAGTGGAGCAGGGAATGTGGTGATGGGTTTCCAAGCCATGGAGGTGGCCTTTTCATGGGGAGATGATAGGCAAGCAACTTAAAATTCTAAACCTTGGAAGGGCATTGCAGCGTACCTAAGGTTTCAGCTTGAACAATTTGACAATTGAACTCAAACAATGGCACTTTCTATTTTAAGGAAAGACAAACTGATAAGAAAAGTGGGATGGTATTAGACAGCCTGTTTGGTGTCCTTGGTAAGACTCTGTTTGACAAATGAGAAGGAAGAGGAAGTGGTATGCTTCTCACAACAGGAGATAATCATTCACCATGGGCCCATTTGTTGGCTAGGGATTGGGCCATGCAAAGAACCACATCACCTCCCAAATAGGTCCTCGATATCAATGTTGCTCATGGAGACTTGGAAAGTGAAGAACAGCCCACCAGGATAACTCCAATGTGAATGATGATGGGTGACTGCAATAGATTGTAAAGGACAAATTGTGCTAAGAGAAGAACACCTTATTTAACGTGCATACCGATACTGATCCAAAATTTGGAAGTTTATTATTTGCTTGCTAGACTAGAGTTAATTGAGCATCTATAGGCCAGACTTTGAGTTTGAGTATGCTTACAACTTTTCACAATTATCTAAAACTCTATGTCATTCTTCTCAATACTTAATAATAATTTTATCCTTATTTCTGGATTGTGATAAAACTCCTAGTTACCTATTAAAAAATATTCCTTGTCTAAGTTTGATATTTTTTCTCTGAAATCGGATTTGCCAAGTACCCTGGACTAACCCAGACCATTCCACGCAAGGTTTGGATCCTAGTGTGGTACTGGCCCTAGCCCTGCACATTTGACTTGGGTAGGTCTAAGACTTACATGGACCAAACATACAAGCTTAGGACGAACCCTTGACAAACTCAAGGAGAACCACTGGGTTCAAGAAAGAAAAAGTGCATTTAAAAAAAATTAAAGAACCTGACTATTAACCACATACAGTTAATTTTCCATGTGCAGATGCACTAATATAAAACATTTTGATTTATCTTTAACATTTATGATTTGACAATTGGCATTCAATTATCACTTGTGTTCTCAATTCTATATTTAATTTTGTACATTTTGTGCAAAAAATGGTGATTTTTTATATATTTTAATATTTTACTATGTTACCGGATTCACCTGGTTGGTGGTAGGATCCGGGCCTGGTTCGCATCCGATTCGCGATCCGGTCCGGTTCGCGTTTGAGTGCGGACTGGGTGCGTGCTTATGGCAACAAATTCTATACCAGCAAACCCGGGAGCAAACCAAGTCGAATCCAAGGAGGATCACAGGGGCGAAAAACATTTTTTAAACATTTATTTTCATTTTTTATTGTTTTCATTGGCCTCGACATCAACAAATCAATTGAAATGAGGGCACTGAAACAATGAAATGATGAAACGAGGGCACCATTTCATTATGTTCGCTCGGCAGGCGAATAAATATAATCATATTATAATATGATATATTATATATTTATGTATTATATTGTTAATATTTATATTTTATAATATTATATTTATATATTATAAACGGTCATCGAGATGAGCTCGCTCCCGCAAACTCCTGCTATTAGGGTTTCATGGACTGAATCAAGCCTAAAGGAACTCCGGCAAAGTTCAAGGATTAGCAATGGTTTTTGCGCAGGGAGGAATCTTGTAGAGTCTCTAGCCAAGGTTTGGCCTCTCAGGTCAGACTCCCCCTTGAGCGGCCCACCCAGATCCGGAGGTCACACGGCTGCAACTATCATAGAGGGCGGCCTCCTGTCAGCAGGCCATGGTAGCACTCAGCGCCCAGGCTCGGCTTTTGGGCTCAGGCGCCCAGATCTCTCCTTCATCCCCCTCTCTCCCAAGTTTTCTCGTAGGAACAACAAATCTTCAACCATTGGCGTAGTTTGAAACAACCTTGTGGCCACGAAGCAAGATGCCCTGGGCACACATGTATCTTTGCAGGAATGCAACAGCTGGAATGATTCAATGGATCGCAGGGAGCACAGCGACCGTACCGGCAAAACTCTCCAATGTTCTCAAAAACCCTTAGAAATAACCCTAAGTGATGAGGCCAAAAAAGAAATAGGAGGAAATGAAAAATTCTTCGCAAAGAATGGGCTGATCAACAGATTCAATTGCTTATGGCCCAACCTTCAGATCTACATCGATGGATTACCGAATCCTGGCAGCCCATTTTGAAAGAAAATATTGAAATTTATCCTTGCACAAGAGGGTTCTTTGTGGTGGTTTTTGACAATACCGAAGATCGGAATACCATCCTCCGCTCTCTCTGGGTCTGGGGGCAACATTTGCTCATGTTAAAAGCATGGTACCCTGCCTTCAACCCCGCAACAGAATCTTTTACTGTTATGCCATATGGGTTCGCCTTCCGAACCTTCCTCTTCACTTTTGGGTTGACTCGTGCTTTGAAGCCATTGGCAACACTCTGGGCAGTTTCTTGGCAACAGACAATGACTCTTTCGATTACATGCATACAACATTCGCCCGCATCTTGGTGGATTTAGACACATCCAAAGACCTCCCAGCAGAAATTATTTTTAAGGTACATGGTCGAAGCTGGACCCAGCCATTGGATTATGAAGGGTTGCCTTTTCGATGCAGAAGATGCTATAAAACAAGTCATATGGCTACTGACTGTCCCACCATCAAGGTTAAATCAAAGCGCCCCGATTCATGGTGGAAAGATGCTACACCTCAGCATTACATAGTTGAAAGCACAACAAATGCACAAGAGACTTCAAGTGAGCATTCTAAAGCAAATGACAATCTCTTGGGCCGACAGGATTCACATCAAGCTAAAAGGAATAATAGAAGAACATCCACAAGTTGTGCAAGGAATTGGACAACAAACTTTCGAGGCTTGTTGTGGGAAATCCACAGCAACCCCTGAAACTTCTCAATATCCTCAAGATGAGAGCTTTGATGACCGGAAGATGGTTCAAAAGAAAAAGAAAGGCTCCAATAGAGATGTTGATGCTAGGTGCAATATGCTCCTACCCTCTCATTCAAAGATTGCTTCTAATTGTTGATGACTGGACTTGGTTTTTAAGTTTCTTAGGTTTGCACCCCTGTGTAGGGTCTGATGCTTTGAATTGGCTCCCTTTTTGAGCTGCTCAAGATGGTCATTCTTGTATAAATTTTTTTATTTAAATGCAAAGATAGCTACCCCCACTAGTAGCACTTATTGAGCAAAAAAAAAAAAATTTAAATTATATATTATAATTTAATATATTTTAATATGATATATTATTATATTAAAAATATATATATAACAAATATTATAATATAATTGCAATATCCCAAATGGGATCTGCCCTAAAATTCTCATTTTCAAATTCTGATTTCTACCCTAAATTTCTGCACCTTTAGTTTTCTGTTGAAACCCTAGAATTCTGCTCTGAATTTCTGATTTTATTTGCAGACTTATAAATATTCATAGGCAGCCAATAAACATGTTCTAAACATCATAAAATGTATACCAAACATATGTAATCATCAACCAAGATATCAACCATTAAAGGCCAAAAATATGCAAGACAAATCTGATTTCTGTATTGTTCACTCTGCTGCTACAAATCAGAACTTCTGGAAATGCAATCACATCCAAATACATAAGCCATACATGACCAACTACAAATCGGATCTCTGCTGTTACAAATCAGACCTGTTAATAGGTTGATACATACCAAAAACGATGCACCATGGATGCTCCAATGCAAGCCCTAGCTGGGCGAATTACATCAGCTAGTCAAAGATGCCAAAACACATACAAATGATGATGAATGATGGTCCAAAGACCTCTCCAAGGATGGCACTTGCTGCTGCTAGGAATTAGGGTTTTAGAAAACCCTGGACAATGAAGAAATCGCCCTTCACCAAGATGGCGCTCCAAGTTGGGCAATGCCCAATGCAAAATGGATATCAAATGCCACCAAAGGATGCTGCTCCAAATCTGATCTTGAAATCTGAATGTGCAAATCTGCTCAAACCCTCCATAGATCTCCAATGAAGCACGAGTAGGTCTCCATTATGATACCTTTAGGAGATGAATTAGGTTTTCATCCAATTCACCTAGAATGGTCTTCATCCTTGGATTCAAGCCCAATTTTCGTTGCAGCCAAAAGAGATAAACTCCATATGAAATTAGGAAATGAATGATACATGAAATGACCACAAACTCCTTATATTTATATATTAAGATAAGATAATGGTCATCTGTCTGCTTTTATGCTTTATTTTTGTTCTGCTTTGTTAGCAGTTTAGTTTTTTGCTTTTCATCTATTTTTAGATGATGTAACTCTATTGTAAAATCAATTAACTCAATATCTATTCATTCAGTTATCTTGACAACATGGTATCAGTGCCATTCGGCTCCTGCGCCTATATGATTGCGAGTTACGGTTTGTATGATCGCGAGTTACCTTCTGTTTGATGTTTGCTCGCATGTTTTTCTGTGAGGGTTTTTATCCTCCCTGCTCATATTTTTTTCTGAAATTCGCGAGCTTCTAGCCACAATTTAGATAGGCGTCTGTTTTTTTTTACCTCATCTAAACCCGCGTTTTTTTTCTTCTCCTCACGTCTTTTGAGAGGTGTCATCGAATTGTGTTCGTCTGAGGTGGGTTCCTGCAGGTCACGCGTCCCTCTTCTGGATCGTGTTTTTTTTCTGTTGAAGGCTGTGATTTCTGTGTTTGGGTGTTCTTATGCTGCGCGGTGGTCACTGGTTTGGCACCCACTGTCGGTATCTATTCGACGTCTTCAAAATTGCTAAGTCGCAATTTCTGGTAATGCATTTTTTTGTTTCCTCAGTTGCAAGTTCCGTTTTCTTTCTCCTCTCTGTGGTCGCGGTAGAGTTTTCCTCCTTTCAGCGCCAATTCTTTGGTGGGCCCTAGTCTGTTTGGCGCCTATAAGTCCTTTTGGAAGCGACCAATACCCTCAGCATAAGTTCGTATCTTTATGGCAGACTCAGATATTGATCGTCTTTTTATTCATTTGGCATGAAGATGGTACTCTTTGCCGAACAGAATAAGATCATGTCTTATGCCTGTATGGCTAAACGCCCTGCAGACCATATCAAATGTTCTGCTTGGTACATTGATTCTGGTGCCTCTCGCCATTTCACACATAGGCGAGACTGGTTCACTGAATACACGCCTATCACAGATTCTGTTGTCTTTGGAGGAGGCGAAGAGTATACCGTTGTCGGAAAAGGCATTGTGCAGGTTCAGTCTGGTAGGAGAAATTTAATATTTCTTGATGTATACTTCGTACTTGGCATGGAGCTGAATCTTCTCTCTGTCAGTCAAATCATGCATCACTCTCCTCATCTGGATGTTGTCTTCAGCATGCACTCATGCAGCATAGTGGACCGTGAGACATGAACCACCGTTGCTCAGGCTCTTGAGGATCATGGTCTATATAGACTCGTGGATTTTGGTGATTCTCCAAAGCAAGCTTTAGTGGCCAGGAGTACTTCCATCAGTAAACTCTGGCACCAACATTATGGGCATCTCAACATGCATTCTCTCTCTCAATTAGCTCGAGAGAGTCTGGTTGGTGGTCTTCCAGAAATTCAGACTCAACTTCCTGGTATTTGCGACGTCTGTCAAGTTGGCAAACAGAATAAGACTCCCTTTCTGGATGGAGACAAATGGAGAGCATCCAAGGTTTTGCAGTTAGTTCATGCTGATGTATGTGGACCAATGAATACTCCCTCTGTCACTGGGTGCAGATACTTCCTACTTTTTGTTGATGATTTCAGAAGGAAGATGTGGGTGTATTTCTTCAAAAACAAGTCTGATGTCTTTGGTACATTTCAGCAGTTCAAAGCTTTGGTTGAAAAAGAATCAGGTTGTTCCATAATCTCTCTCCGAACTGATAATGGGGGGAATTTTGCTCTTCCGCATTCTCTCGTTTTTGTGCTAATCATGGCATCAAACGCTAGCTTACAAGACCTTACACACCTCAACAGAATGGTGTTGTTGAGCTTAGGAATTGCACCATTACTGAGATGGCACGTTCTATGTTGGAGCATCGAAGTGTTTCTAAGAAGTTCTGGGCAAAAGCAGTTTACACTGCTATCTATCTTCTAAATCGATCCCCTACCTATGCTGTCAAGAAGATGACTCCTGAGGAAGCCTGGTCTGGACGAAAGCCTCGAGTCAATCATCTAAAAGTTTTTGGCTCTACTACTCATGTTTGGATTCCAGATGCCAAGCGCACCAAGTTGGACTCCAAAAGCCAGAAACTCATGTTCACCGGTTATAGTGAATATCATAAGGCATACAAACTAATTGATCTCAACACTGACCGTCTTATATTCAATCATGATGTAGTGATTGATGAGACTACTGGGCCACTTCTTCTGCCTATTGCTTCTGTTATCTCTGAGGATCAGCCTTTAACGACTTCAGATGTGGATGTTCACATTCCCCTAGCCCCACCTGATGGGAGGGATTCTGCAGATGTCCAAGCAACTCAGCCTGTTGTTACACCACCCGCCCCTCCTCAGGATATTTTGGATCCTCCTGAACTTGTTCCTGCCCCTCATGATACTGATGATGCATCTATTACAACTGGTGGTCCATCCACCCTTCGGCCTAAATGGTGGACCAAACCAATCGGTGATCTTCATGATAATGAACTCTTAGAAGGATGATCTACTCGAAAGAAGAGCAAATAGCCTAATACTGTCAATTTTGCTCTCATGGCTAATCTTCATAGCATCTCAGAGCCTCATACATATTATGAGGCTAAGGGCGTCCCTAAATGGGAAGCGGCTATGAATGCCGAGCACCATAGTCTTCTGAAGAACAATACTTGGGTACTCTCTGATCTTCCACCTCGAAAGAAGCCCATTGGCTGCAAATGGGTGTACAAAATCAAGTACAAGACTAATGGAACTCTTGACAAGTATAAGGCACAGTTAGTCGCCAAAGGTTTTTCTCAAAAAGAAGGCATTGACTATGAAGAGACTTTTGCTCCTACTGCCAAAATGAGTACCATCCGGCTTGTCCTTGCTATGGCAGCCCAATTTGGGTGGAAAGTCCATCAAATGGACGTTAAGAGCGCCTTCTTCAATGGAGATTTGCAGGAAGAAGTTTACATGACGCAACCTCCAGGCTTCAAGGTTGTTGGCAAAGAACATCAGGTGTGCAAACTGGTGAAAGCTCTCTATGGCCTAAAATAGGCTCCACGGGCTTGGTACATAAAGATTGATAAATATCTCATCGATCATGGTTTTCAGCGGAGTCCTTCTGATTCCAATCTGTATGTTCATCAATATGCTGATGATCGTCTCCTCGTTGTCTATGTAGATGATCTAATAATTACTGGCAGCTCCGAGTCATTGATTCATAGGCTTAAACATGATCTCAGTCACACATTTGATATGACAGACTTGGGTCTCCTCCATTATTGCCTAGGCATTGAGGTTTGGCAGCAACCTGACAGCATTTTTATTTCTCAGTCAAAGTATGCTCGAGGTCTGTTGGACAAATTCCGCATGACAGACTGCAAATCTGCTTCTACTCCTATGGAAAAAGGGTTGAAACTTACAGCTAATTCGGACTCTCCTCTAGAGAATGAATCCGCATTCAGGAAATTAGTGGGCAGTCTCATCTACCTTACTGCCACTCGCCCTGATCTTAGTTTTGCTGTCAGCTACATCTCTCGCTTTATGACAGCCCCTAAAGCTGAACACTGGGTTGTTGCAAAGCGTGTGTTGAGATACATACAAGGAACCCCTGACTTTGGCATCTTGTATGGACGATGCACAGATCCTCAGCTAATCCGCTTTACAGACTCAGATTGGGCAGGTTTTGTTGATGACCGAAAGTCTACCTCAGGGTATGTTTTCAGTTTAGGCATAGGAGCAGTCACTTGGACCAGCAAGAAGCAGCAGGCAGTGGCTCTCTCTTCAATAGAAGCTGAATACAGGGGAGTTGTTAAAGCTGCTTGTGAGGCAGTATGGCTTCGTCGAATGCTTTCAAACATACACATGTCTCCAGTCGGGCCCTCTCCCTTGTATTGTGACAATCAAGGGGTGCTCAAACTGGCTAAAAATCCCGTCTTTCATGAATGGACAAAACATGTTATCTGCACTGTCATTTCATTTGTCAGCTTGTCAAAGACGGATCTGTTGTTTTGCAGTATGTCTCACCAAGTCTCTGAGCCCCGATAAGTTTGTCAAATTTAGGGGGCTTCTTGGTGTCGTTGACCGATTGACCATTATGGGAGGGTATTAAGATAAGATAATGATCATCTGTCTACTTTTATGCTTTATTTTTGTTCTACTTTGTTAGTTGTTTAGTTTTTTGCTTTTCATCTATTTTTAGATGATGTAACTTTATATATTGATGTAACTCTATTGTAAAATCAGTTAATTCAATATCTATTCATTCAGTTATCTTGACAACATTATACATGCTTTTTCCCTCTTCCTCAAGCTGGCCGACCTAGCTTGTTTTTTCTTATTTTATTTGACTTTTATCTCCCTCTCTAGGGCCAACCTCTATATAAGAGGAGCGCCCAAAATTTCAAATTAAAGAATTGTTTTTGTGTTATTTTCTTCTTCCACCTAGGCCAACCCTCTCCTAGGCGCTTACTTAGGATTTTCCTTCATACCTTGGCCAACCCAACATAAGGAGTATTATTTTATTTTTTCAAATGAGTCTTTCACTTTCCATCCTCCAAGACCAAACTCATTAGGCCTATAAGATAACATGTTTTTGACCTCAAAGAAGTCGTCCTCATAGAATAATATTACAAAATTATTCTTTATTTTTCCCAAGGCAACATTCCATATTTTCCTCCATCTTTTATTCTCCAAATGGGTCGCTCTCCACTAGGGCAAATTATTTGACTAATGTTGACTTCACCAAAATTACCACAAAATCATGCCAAGTCATAATCCATCATTGTTTTGCCCTACAAAAATGGATAAGTATGAAAACTTGCCCAATAGGATATTCCCTGAGCCCTCTGGCTTAGCCTACGGGAATGAAAATAGGCTAGCCATCTCCACTAGGTGATCACTCCGAAAATGGGGACATTGCAATAATATTGTAATATTATATTATAATATTTATTATATATATATATGATATATAATTATAATAATATTAATAATATATTAATATATATTATAAATACTAAAATATTATAATATATAAATATAATATTATAATATATTAATAATATACATATAATAAATAATATAATATAATATTATACATATTATATATATATATATATAGTACCAAACCCAAAAATGAACCCAACTCCAAAAATTTTTTGGGCCAAATCCTCAAATTGAATCTGTGAACCCGAACCAAGATCCAAACCAGAACTGGCAATTTACATATTTTATATATATATTTGTATGGTTGAACCCGATCATACCGAATCTGGGTAAAAATCGGCAAGCAGCCAAACTAAAACTGGCAACATGGTATTTCTTTAGTGTGCCACATCTTGCTTAAAAAATCTGCTTGAGCCATTCCTGATTTTCTATAACAAAAAATAAGTTTGGGGCAGTGTGTCTAGGGACACATCCTTTAGGTTTTTAACCCATTTCTTGGAATTGGAACGTTTCAGGTGTGGAGGAACTGTAAGTACCCATTTTTGGCACCATGTTGCATCAGGTTGATATTCCAATTCTATGATGTTACACACTCCAAAAAGTACTTTGTAGTACACCTAAGAAATAGACCAGTCGCCAATCCTCTCTAACCTATCATACCCCTAGGTCACCCTTCTAGTCTTCCTTAGCATGTTCCCAAAGCCCCATGTCTTAGTTTCCCCTTTTGAGATATTTTCGCACTTCAAATCTTTTGGTTTTGCATACTCTGATGAAACCGCCAGTTTTATCAGGCAGTAGTTGCAAAACTGCCACGGCAATTTTTGCCAGACTCAGCACTTTCAGTTTTGACACAGCAATCTCACAATCACAGCGGCAGTTTTGGGACCACCAATCTGCTAAAACTGGCAGTTTCGCCCAATGTGAAAGAAAAAATATATGGAATGATTTCCTTGCCAATCTGATTTGTAACATTTCCTCCCTCCTAGAACTTATTGTAATCTCGTTTCCTTGAATCTAAAGCCTCATTTTGATTTATTTTAAAGGGTACCCTCTCTCTTTTGAATCAGAAATCCTCTCTTGAGTTTTGAGTCTCTAGGCCAAACTCTATACAACTTTCACCATTGAAGTCTTTTCGAAGTTGAATCCCTTTTCCTACAAGCTGTGCTAGGGCCCCAATCAGCTTGCTCTACCTCTCTATAAGATCTGCCCATACTTAGACCGAAGACATGACCAGTTGTAGGTGAATTGCGAAACCTTGGAATGCTTTTAAGGAAATTTGGACATTTCTTCTTCAACCCTTCATTAAGTCAACTGTGAATTCATGGGCATGCAGTGCACATGTCAGATTAGTGTTTGTGTTCTTCGCTTTGTGAGTAGTTTAGTAATATGTTTTGTATGTTTGTTGGTTAAATTAGCTATTAGTTTGTTTAGAATTAGTTAGAATTACTTTATAATCTGTTTTGTCTTATTTATCAAACTTCTCTAGAGGTCTGCAAAAATTTATCAAGGGACTCTGTTCTTCTCTTGTTTGCTGGAATCTTCCATTTCCAGCCTCCTCTTTGCTAAACAGGCCTTAAAGTGTCTTCAAAACATTTGACCACTCGCTGTCCTGCACTTGTGACAGCCTCTTAACCATTTTGTATCAGTCTGATACCTTTGTGAGAGTTTTCCAAGACTCCATCATTGCTGTCCCTGTTTGTGGGCAGCCCACTAGCACATCAGATATACACATTTACACATTATCTCACCGTGCAGATTGTCTCCAGCCTTCTAAGGCTCCTAAGTCCCTGTTTTAGCCTATTCCATTCTTCTTAAGGCCTTATTGTTTGCTGTCCCTGTTATTTATCAGCATCTTTCAGTTCGTTTGTGTACTTGGACAACCTTAAGATATTCTTGAACTTTGCTCAAGTTTTGTTAATCATAGAACAAACATTGTTAATCATAAAACAAACAAGCAAGTGTAGCCTGAAGACCCAGAGTCTCATTAACCTATCTATAGGTTTTTCATCTTGATTTTAGTTGCCTAGTGTGACTTATTGATCAGGACTCTTGTGGTTGACCTCGTCTAAATGCATGGCATGGTGTGGTTGACCTCATCTAACTCTTTAAAAAACCAAATATGAATTCTCCCATCCACCAAGCTAATTCGACTTGGCCTAACAAAATTCATGCCTAAGGTTTATTTTTAGAGGTCTCTTAGTGTGTGGTCCTAGAGCCCCAAGTTTAGGTCCTTTTGGATCTCTATCTAGGATTTTGCAGCTTGCTCGAGCATGACCCCAAGAAGTCACATGATGTGGAGATTCCCTCAAAATATTTCCTACATGCACACAGGAATGGAGATGAAATGTCCCAATGCAACCAAGAGGGGATCATCCCAAAGACACCCCTGCAAAACTAGGGACATTTCTTCTGAGGTATTCCCCTCTATGGAGATCACCAAGGGACATCCCATTGTCCCCAGTACAACAGGGGACATCCAGACATCCCTCAATCATCCTGTCGACAGTATGATGTCCCTATGTACTATTAAGAAACAATCATTTAGTGTAAAAAAATTTGAAAAAACTAAAAAAACTTTAGATTTCTTGTTAAAAGATATAAAATTGTGAACATGGCATTCCTTCAGACCTCCGCTTTGGTTTTAAAAAGCAAACAAAAAAAATTGGGGGCTTCACTAGATAGAAAAGCAGTATTTTTTTCTTGTTTTAATGAATATTTCAGCGCTTTTCATTTTCCCGAGTTTTTCCTAATTGAATCCTAAGTAATTGAATTACATCTAGATTTTTGATTTGCCAAGTCAATCCAACTCCATGTAATGCTATTCCAAAATGTAAATATAATGATCTTAGTGAAGATGCTTGGATTTCTAACACATACATTCGCACTGCAACTTGTTGTGGATCTCCTTGTCAAGTTCTACTCTCTAGTGAATCCCTTACTTGGGAACATGCTTAAGCTCCTAACTGATACTATAAAATGGCACATTCAAAATTTGGCTGGCATTGGTGTGTTTGTCTTTATTCATTGGATGAATAACGCTGGACTTGATACTGTTTTTTCAGATGATGAATGGCAACAGGTTTTACCATCTTTGAAACCAATTGTCAAAACCATAGTTGCAAAACTCGCCAACTTAAAAAATTGCTTAAATTTCATTAAAAACGTTTTTTCTTTGCAAAATTCAATGACAAGATGTATCCAATGAGTCCATAAATGAGTACAAAAGTGTTTTCTATTAAATTTGATTGATTTGAATGCAAATTGAGTACAAAATCACATCCTCATGCGGAATCCTGATGGCTGATTCTAAGTCTGAAACCCTGAATTTGGCTAAGTCTGAAACCCTCAAACCCTGAAAAATTGGTTAAGTCTGAAATCTGATGGATCCTCCAAAATCTAGAATCTGCATGTTAAGTCCCAGGGATCTGGAACTTGTCTCGAACATCCTGGCAGTATATTTCAAAATATTTAAAGTATACAAACTTATACTTAAATATATTTTGAAATATACTGACCAAGCGTATGGAAAAACCCTAAAAAAACCCTAGAAAAAAAAACTGGTGAGTAAATACTGGAAATAGAGCAGCCATTTTCCAATATTATTTTCTTAACTCGCCGAGTTTTCATAAAAAACTCGCCAAAAAACTGCGAGTTTTCTGGAAAAACTCAGGTGAGTTTTCTGGAAAAACTCGGGCGAGTTTTTCTGCGTACAAGTGCAGGAAAAACTCGTTTTCTCAAAAGACTAGCGAGTTTTTGCTGACTCGCCGGGTTTTTGGCGAGTCTTGCAACTATGGTCAAAACAATGCCAAATTTTGCTATGATTGTTTGTAGCATGGCTGATATCAAGACATTAGACAGTACAAAAGATGATCCTACAAAGTCTAATAGTGGAGTGTTGGTCAATGGTACAATTTCGTAATTTCCACTCAAGATGCTGAAAATAAGGGTAAAAAAATTAAGATTCACTATCTCTAATACAAAATGTCATACAACAATACAACTTTGTATAAATTTCACCTTATATTACTCATGTTGTTTACATAAATGATAAATGATTAATTCTTATATTATTTTAACTGCCATCCCCGTCATTCCTAAAATCTGAAAAAAAAAATTGTCATATCCCAAAATCTGTTCCCCATCCCTGCATCCCAGAAACTCAGAGAAACACTGATTTTGAGGAAGGTTATAGATATAAGCCTTTAAAAAAATGTTATATTAATGTCTCACCAAAATAGGGTATTTGGTTTCAATAGCACCATGGAATTAAAAATGATATTGAAAGAAACTTGATGCTAGAAGCTAAAATATTAACAACATAAATTTTAACTAGAGGTAGGTGTTGGGGGTGAACCCTAAAAAAGTCAGAAAAGATGTCAAATTATAAACGTTGTTTCTCTAAGTTTCCAAGATGGAGAAACACGGGGCCGGGGTTATAAGGACAGTAGGTGGACGGCTATTAAAATAACTTACAAAAATTTAAATCAACTGTTTAAAAAGTAAATACAGTGTGCTGTATTTGCAATGGCAAATGCTCCCTCTTTTTATTTGTTGGGTGTTTTTAGCATTTTTCTCCGGGATGTCCGGGACATTGGGTACATCACCCAGACTCCCCAGGACCCATCACCACAGAACGCTGATTACAAATAACCTCATGAAAGGAAGACCCATCACCAAAGATGACAAGGTTGATGGAGGTCAAAACTTAGCTCAAATCTGTATCTGAATGCAAAGCAGATGGAGCAGCATCCTCATCAACCACCATGAAAGTCCCAATACAATATCTGAAGATCTCCATGCAATAATTGCGTGCACTGAGTGGTCTGGTTAGGAATCCTAAAAGGAGTCAAGGAACACATTCCAGAAGCCCTTCTAACATCTATGGTCGATGATCCTCCAGATGTAGAGAGGAAGCTGGTAAGTTATACCAGAGAGGCTATATTTTACCGAATTTTATTTTATGTATATCCTACACCATAAGTTTCACCAATATGTATAAAATAGATTAACTCACTGCGATGGAAGGAAAAACTCACACAAGAGTACTGGACACAGTTTGAGGATATCAGTAAGTAATGTTTTACAGTAGAGAACTCTAAAACATCCCAAGATTAATCAAAATTAGAAAACTGTTAATCAAAATTCCACCATAATAAGATGTCTCAAGCTGAGTTAAGCTTGACAGAATTTGTCGTCTAGCTTAGCAAGATTTAGATAATTTGTTGAACTCTATAATATCAAAAATATGGAAGAGTTTGATGAAGCAATCTTTGCATCAGTAAGCCCTCAGAAAAAACAAGAAGTGGTCACTTTAGAGCAACAAAGAGCCAAATGAAGATGCCAATCACAGTCCAGAGCAGAATCACGAAAATATTAAATTCTGTGAAGATACGAAGAAATCCTAGAGTTGAGAGATTTCTCAGCCAATGATAAATTGAACAAATCTAATGAAATATTTTTGCCATGCAGGCATCTTGAATGTTTTAAGGGGAATGTTCTACAGTACTTTCATTAAAATTGGAAAAAAAATCTTCGGCATCCTTCTAGTGAATACCAATTTGATCTCTTATCTGCTAAGACGGACGATGATTACAATAAGCTGCAAATAAATGGCATGCAGGCACAAAAATCGGATATATTCTGGCAAAGTTAAAAAGAACTGACTGTCATTGATAAAGTTGAAGGTCAGGCACAAGTTGCCTGGCATATTTTCAACCTAAATATCCATCCGCAAAGCTCTTAAGTAAAGCCGCATTCCTGTAACTCCTTTAGATAACCAAAGGAACCATGTTGCTTTACTGATATGTTGCTGCAGAGTTACAGATAATCATATTATGAAATAGAAAGATACATAAAACGTACCTTTTGCTTTACTGCTAAACATACCAGCAACAGCAGCTAAGCTCTCCTCACTAGCATCTGGAATCTGTAGTTTACATGATAGCAAAAAAAAAAGTTCAAACAAAAAGAAGAATACAACGACACATTGTAATGTGATAACATTTAAACATTTGCAATTTGAAAAACAAAGGTTAAACAACAAAACTGGGATTTATTTTGCTTAGTTTTTCAGAGCATAATTTGCTATATCTTCAGAATGCATTGAAAACTTAAGCATGGAATCTATCATGATTTATCACAAATTTGAATGACAAAATCCTGTTATATAGGAAACTGCTTCAATTCCTCTATACTAATGTCTGCTTATTGATTCCAAGGACAGCAATTACATATTTAATGTAAAGGAGCTATGTTCACTTTTCCAATAGTTAAATACGATAATTATACTACAACATTTGTTTACTACTCATTACAGGTATTATATAGTGAAAGTGAAAGCTGTGTGTTATTACAAGGCTACAGGATATCTTCATGGGAATCCCTACTTAAATCAAGACAGATAACATGCACTGTACAATGACAAAAAATTATAACAAATTATAAGTAACAATGGATTTGTAGGGTAACGGAGATTATGAAAGCTTGTAGGGAAACTGCAAGACTAACAATGTATTCAGGATTCTGAGCCTTATGACATCATCTAAATATGGCATTCAAGGCAACAAGACAGTGAATTTGGAGCACAGTACTAATGACACTGGAAAAATTCAACGTCATACTGGTTAGGAACTTATTTTTTCCTTACTTCTGCCATACTTATGACTGAAATCAGCTCTACAGTTGAGCAATCTTTAATTACATTTAATAGCTACTTCTTTTATGGGCTGGATACATATCGTGAGTCAGTTGGAGACATGAATTAATGCACTCACATACCAACAGGAAATCAGCAATGTACATTCTATGATAAGTTTTCTGATGGCCATACTCTACTCATCTTGAGGGTCTAGATATTATCCCGTGCATTTCATTCCCTAAGATTTGTGTACATTGTACCAACAATAGTGTTGTACCCATACGAAAAACTTGGTATTGTGCCAAGTTTCTAAAGTTGGACTCTCTTCTTTTCTCACAAAATCATGTTTCCAATTTTGTTTGCTTCACAATTGTCTTGTCGTCCTTTGGCTATTTTTTAACCCTTGCAGGATTCATGTATGAGTTCGAGTTGCAAGGAAACACACATACATAGGAGATGAAAAAAGTGCCAAATAGAGAAATGTGTCAAAAGGATAGTTTTGAAAAAAAAATTGAAAATTCTAGTGCATTGGTGTACACCTCATGAAAGGTCTTGTTCAAAGCAGGCAAACCTAGGGGGCCAAACACATGTCAATGTATAGAGCCTTTGTACAAGCACGTTCAGGAAGATCAACATGCGTCATAGGTAAGGAGTGAAAATTTTCAAGATTGTATTTCAAAGCAATGGTGCACGCTAAAGAGGATTGGCACCTCTGTCAAAACGAAAATTATTTTCCAAGTGTATGTGTAATATCCCCGATGGGATCTGCCCTAAAATTCTGATTTTTATTTCTGCCCAAACCCTAATTCTGATTTCTGATTTTTATTTTCTGAATTCAGACAATTTATCACAGTGAACATACAAGTGTCCAAACATGACAAATAAACATGGCAAATGATGCTACCAATTGATATTCATAACAAACATGAAATCCACCATGAAAAACACAATATAGGGCATCCAATTGCAACACACAAATCTGATTTTCTGTAGAAAACTTCTGCTGCTACAAATCTGAATATTCTGGACTGATTTTACAATAAATTATTGGGCTCAAACATGCCAAAAAAATGCCCAGATTTCTGCACTATAAAGCAGACCTAGAACTATGATTTTACATACCAAGAATATGCAAAATAGATGACAAATATCCAACCCTGGCTGGGTGAATCCTTCCTCGGCAAGCAACTAAGGTTTACTGCTCCAAAACAAGCCCAAATCACCCTCCAAGATGGGTGCTCAAGTCTGCTCCAAAAGTGGCACTCCAGTTAGGGTAAAACCCTAATGCAATATGCTCACAAAATGCCACAATAGTGCTGCTCCAAATCTGATCTTCAAATCTGATTATGCATTGATGCTCTAATCCTCCAAGTCTCCAATGAAGCACAAGTAGAACTCCGTGATGAGTCCTCCACAAGATGAGCTAGGGTTTCGTCCAACTCACCACATCCACAAGGGTTTTCGTCCTTGGAATGAAGGCTAACAGAAGTTGCAGCCAAAGAGTATAAACTCAAGAAGAAATTATGATATGAATGATGATGAAAAGCCTCCAAGTGACCTTGTATTTATATTCAATTCTTTTCCCTCCTCAAGGCTGACTGACCACCTCTAAGAAACTTTATTTTATTTCCTTTTTCTCCTTCCATAGGGCCGATCTCATGCTAGGCGCCCAATTACACAAATAAAATATCTTATTTTATTTTTCTTCCTCCATCTTGGCCAACCTAGACAAGGTATCTTATATTTTCTTATTTTTCTTTCCATCCTCCAAGAGGAGCGAACCACCTAGGCAATCCATATTTCTTGTTTTTGAGCTTCAATTAGCTCGTCCACCTCAACGAGAAATTACCTTAGTTTATTTTATTTTTCCTCAAAATCTCCAAAGGAATTTCCATCTTTTTTCTTCTTCCTTTCATTCTTTTTTTTCTCTCTCCTTGGTCGCTCATCTCTAGGGCAAATTATTTTATATATTTTGACTTCACCAATAAATTCACAAAAATATACAAAGCCATCTCTCATCATCAATTTGCCCTAATAAAATTGACTAAATATGATATTTAATCAATCGAGTTATTCACGTAGCCCTTCGGCTTAGCCTACGAGAATAGGATAGGCTAGCCAACTCCATTAGGTGATCATTCGGAAAATGGGAACATTACAGTATGTATGTACGCTTGTAAAGAAAGACGCACCATTACAAAGGGATTTCAGCATGCACATTGAAAAAAGACTAGTGGTCCACATGTGAACTCAAGGATGCACCTTAACAAAGGCACGTGAAAAATAGATGAATGCAGTATACTGGCATGTGCCAAGAAGCTAGCATGCACTAGTACATAAGATCAATATTTTTAATGTGCAAAAGGCATGTAAGAGTTTGCAAGCACACAAGAGTTTACAATTGTGCGCATCAGTAAAGGAGAACATCAAAAGAAGAGGATCATATGCATGAGAGACAAGCATGTCATGCTACCATGGGGATGTTTTGTGTAAAAAACCAATGTACTAGCACGCACCAGGACAATGGAACGCACCAATGCAAAGAAGGTTTTAAAACTGAAACCTCATGAATACAATGGCGCATGTCTAAGGCGAAGGACGTGCCACTACAAAGAATTTTTCAAAATTATTTGAGGAATGTTTTGGCATGCATGGAAAGCGACAGATGCACCAAAGTAAAGGAAGACTAAAAATTTTGACAGAGTACTGGTGCGTGCCCGGTAGCTAGTGCGCACCTCATAAAGGAGAAACTATGTTCTATTAGAAACGCCTCTAAACCATTGGCACGTGCCTATACAAAGCACATGTTTTTTAAAAAAATCATACAAAGAATACAAGTGTGCGCGTGGGAAGAGAGGCACACTTCTCTAAAGAAGTGAAAATGTTGAAGAAACTGAATCCAGTGTTCTAGTGCATGCTTGCTTTGATGTGTGCCAATACAGACAAGTCTTTCAGTTACATTTTCATTGTCCAATGTGCAGGCCCACGCCTAACCAACAACGCATGCCAATACAAAATAGACCATTCATACAAACATTTTCCAATCCGTATACAAGTGCATGTCATGGAACAGAGACACTTGTACAAAGCAATAAGTTTTAAAATGAATGAGGAAATGTAAAAGTGTGCGCCAATCAAAGGGGTTCAAAACGTCAAGGTATATTTTCAAAGCTTTTCCAAGGGTTGGCCATGATCAAAGGAAAAGCTACAGAATCATCAAAATCATCTAGAGTTGTTTATCTAGAGGTGTATTTTTATCCCACATTAAAGATATCTCACGCTATTTTTAGCTATCACCATTTTCAAAGAGAACATATTCTAGGATTTGCTATTTTTAGCCAATGCTCTTTATAGCCAGTGCTATTTTTAGCAGTCTCTATTTTTAGCCTAGGAGCCCATGCTATTTTTAGCAGTCTCAATTTTTTGCCTAGGAGCCCATGCTATTTTTAGCCTTCCACTATTTTTAGCATTCGCTATTTAAAGCCTAGAGTCAACTATTTTTAGATCATCTCTTTTTAGATCTATTGCCATGCAAGAGATGTGAGCATTAAGTCATAGTTTTAAATAAATTCAATCTACAACTTACTAGAGGTTGCATGGTTTTAGTTTTAGTATTAGTGGATGAGAGATCATTTGTAATAAAGCTTGCATGTCAGGTAAGCAGTCGTAGTTAGGGTAGAAGCTCAGTTACTTCAATTTATTTGTTTTCATGCAATTGCTTGTAAACAATATAAATAAGTGCCTTTTTGCACTTTAGATGGATCGATCAATGGTAATTCTCATGCCTACATATTGTTGAAATTACTATTCAATGTTATTATCAATCCAAGATTCATTATTCAATGGAATTTAGTATGCCTACTTTGGTCCTAAATTACTATTGAAGTGTTCTATTTTATGTGTCAGACCTTTATGAGTTGAATATCACATAACAATTACTAAAAGCTTTGTATTGCAGTAAATGTCAAGTCGGTCCCTTGTAGCTTTGAATGCAATGACTGTGTTTAGCTTATAATGTGTGGTGTCATTTAAATTCTTATGTATACTTGCTTTGTTCAGTCTCTGCTTTTAGTTGAGCAATGCAAGCGTGTAGTTATAGGATTTAGTTTCAGTCAAAAAGCATAAAATCCTTTACCTTGCATTGAAAGAGCATCTCAACCTTCTACACTAGGCAAACCCAAAAAATATAGACATTCAAAGTTTATTCAGCTTGAACGTGAAATCACTCCCGAAAACATTGTAAAGTTTGTAAATTATAGGTACATACTGTTCATAGTAGGTTAATTTTTGTTTGACATAGAGCTTCCCCTTATAATTCAAAGAGCATTTCTACTACACATCTATTTCGTTTTGTGTCGCATTGAAAGATGCGAATTAAAACCCTAACAAACAGTACCAATATATCGCATGTGTGTGTGTGCACACACTTGTATGGTTTAATTTTATATGTATGTGTGTGTTTGTAACTTTGTATTGTATGTGTGTACATTGTGTAAGTATGAATGTTTGTGTATGTGTGTGTATATGAATGTGTATGTGTGTTTATCTGTCTATGTATTTGTGTGTATATCTGTGAATGTGTGTCTATCTGTATATGTGTTAGTGTTTTATTTCGCACCTTTCAATGCGAATGTAAAACAGATAGATGTGCGATAGAACCGCTCTTCAAACTTGAAGGGGAAGCTCCCTGTAAAATAAAACTAACTTAAAACGACAGAGTATGTATAGTGTTTTCAAAGGTTTTTCATACAAATGCTAAATAAAACATGAAATTCGCAATCTTTTTTTGATTTGGCGACGTGTGAAAGGCAAAGATGCACTTTCAACAGCGAAGCAAGGATTTGTACTTTTTTTACTAGAATCAGAACCTAAACTTCACACTTGAACTATTCAACTAAATTTAGAGGCTGAGCAGGGCAAGTACCATAGATTAGGTTGGACAGATTGAACAAATAACATAAGAACATATGATCACGAATGTTGTGATTAAATCGCATAAGACGGTACAAAGACATCACTTATACCTTCAACTTCGTTGTGACACAAAGTTCACAGATATGTTGAAGTGACTTAATTTCAGCATAGACAACAACACAGCAATAACATCCATTAGCAAAAAGAGGCATATTAATTGTTCTTAAACGAGACACAAAAATCAAAAATTCGAACACCAAGTGACTAACAACCCAACATAATTAAGGCATGAGAATTGCCATTTTCATTGATGTTCATTCATGATACAACTGATTTCTCTCTAACTCTAATATTGAATACTGGATAATGAATTGCTAAAAAGCTAACTCATAAAAGCTTTGAAAAAGCTAACTCCTAATGAATCCGTAATCTGTGCAAAAGCACTTATTTATACTATTACAAAGTAAATGCATGAGAATAATTAACTGAACTCTAACCTAGTTGACTACTATTTGCGTGACATGCAAACTTATTACAAACTATCTGCTCGACTGAAACTGAAACTGAATCCATGCAACTACAACTCAACTGATGATTTAAAACATGCAACCTCATTTGAACTGAAGATTGAACTAGTTGCGAACTCGACTTTGTACTCACATCTGACACATGGCGATCAAACAAAAAGCCAACTCCAAGTTAATGCTAAAAATAGAAACTACTAAAAATAACACGGGCTATAAATAGCTTCGACTAAAAATAGCAAGTCTTTGAATATGCTCTTCTCTTTGAAAATGGTGACCTGCAAAAATAGCAAATCTATTTTTAGTATGGGCTAAAAATAGTTCTTTGGATAGACGGATCTAGATGACTTTGATGATTGTGAGAAAACACTCTGATAAACCTTGAAAATCTATTCATTCATCTCTCCTTTGTATTGGCGCATTTAGATCCACGAAGGCGTGCTTTTCCGTGACCAGGTACGCTTTCATACCATCGGGCGTGCTGTTCCTTTCTCAGGCACACCTTGTCCTCTCCAAGCACACTTTCTCTCAGGGGCACCTTGTCCTCTCCAAGCACGCTTTTCCTTGACCAGGCGTGCCTTGTCCTCTCCAAGCGCACTTTTTCTCTTTCAGGCACGCCTTTGACTCTCTAGGTGCGCTTTCTCTCTCTTAGGTGCGCCTTGTCCTCTATAGACACACTTTTGGTTAAGGTGTTCCTTAATGGTTTGGGACGCGCTTTTTCTGTGTCTAAGCGCAAGGAGAAACAAGGAGGCACGCTTTTGGCTGGAATCTTTTCACTCATCCTTTAGCAAAATGCGTTTTGGAGTTTGTGATCTTTTTTTTAGCAAAGCGTATAATTTATCCTTTAGGCGCACTTTTTCAGATGAAGACATGCTTCTACTCTACTAGGTGCATCCAACTCTCACTAGGCGCACCTTCCTTCTCACTAGCATGCCTTCGGATCTCTAGGCGTGCTTTCTATCTGTGGGACGCGCTTTTGTTTCCTTAGGCGCATTTGTTCACTCTAAGACGCGCTTTTGCTCCATGGACACGCCTCTGCCACTCCTGGCGCGCCTAAACCACTCCCGACACTTGATTGGCGCACTTTTCCATCATGAAGTGCGCCTTAACTTCTCTTGAAGCGCTTTTCCTTTCTTAGGCGTGCTTTGTTCCACTAAGGTGCATTCTCACGTCTAAGACTTCTTCTTTTCAAGACTCGGTTACACTTGAATGGCTTGAACATTTTTCAACACCTGCAGAATTAGCAAAAACAACAAAGGACTTGGTGTTGCAGGGGACAAACAAACATGACGCAATTGAGTCAAATACGCCAACATACAAAAAAATTTGGTTTGGGTACAACAATATGCGTTTGTGTAAATCTCTTTGTGTGTAACCATGCTTGTTTCTCTCCACAAAATGTGTATTTAAGCACAAGGAAAGCAGTTTGTAACAAGCATAGTCACTAGGATGCTTGGGTATAGGTACAAATATGAGCATAGATACACCGTTTTACAAAATAGGTACAACTTTGAGGATAAATCTGTATTATATAATTAATATATGTAACATTGTAAATTCCAAAAATTAATAATGATATTCCATTATTGCTATACTGCTGCTGAAAAAAAAGAAAACAATTAGGGCTTATTTTATTACTATTAAATGCTCCTTAAAACTTGCGGGTAGAAATCATGTTCATTTTCAGGCCATATGGGTGGACAAACATAAGTGTATCTTTTTTTTTAAAATGCTTGTCCTATGGTAGCTAAGGGCTCCCTCCTATACACATCTAGAGAAAGTAGGATTTGAGTAAAGACATTTGGAGCATCTTTAATACTCTCATCTTTGAGAAACATCTCTAGAATACATCCCAAGGATCAAGAGGCGCAACTCTCATTCACACTAGTAACAATAGAAAAGAGTAAGAAATGAAAGACAATTAACTAAATAACGAGTACAAGGAAGTCCTAGAAAAGAGCATGTGGACATATACTACATATGTTATAGGTATGATAGTTTGAACATCAAAATATGAGATCTTGTAGGAGGATTGAGGCATCAATTCAAATCATCCTACACAAGAGAATTAGAAAGTCCGTCTACAACATCCTACAAAAGTTGTGATATGAAACAAATGGAATAGCCAAAATGCCAAAAAGCAAGATGACTTGGTTTGGATTCAAAACATCCACCAAGGGCATCATAAATGTAATGCCCAAAGGCGTATATGTGTTGTTTTGCTATTTGATTCTGATTTTGGTATTGGTATTGTACTTTATTGATGATGTTTTGTATTGCCATTGAGGTGTCTGACTATGTATTATGGGATGCATATGTTGTGACTTTGTATGTTTGAACTCTAGCCATGTTTGAGCTTCATTGTTCTCACTATATTTATTTATATATGATCTTGATTATGTTATCTGGTTCGCCATTACAATTATTGAGGTTATTGATTTTTGCATCTATGATATTTGGGTCATGTTAGCCTTAGATATTTTTATTTTGATGTAGTTAATTGATATTGTTTTATTAGATTCTATTGGGTTGGATGTTTCATCCTATGCTTCGGCAATCTTGTGTTGCGCAAATACACCTAATGTTTTAATTGAGTGTGCAGGCATAGGTTTCCCCAATTTTGGTTAATTGGAGATGGCCGGTTTCGATAAATATGTTATGTTGAACTCCCTGTCTCACTTGATTCAAGTTATAAGATGAGTCCCTATGTAACCCTATGAAACCATGATCCGAATCAGTGTCAATTTTGGATCCAGGTGTCTTGATTAAACCCATAAAATGTGTGGTTGCTTTACATGTGTTTTTTGAGCTCTTGTTGCACTTGCATTTAATTGGTTTTTGAAATGCTTGATTGGAGTGTTTGTGAAATACCTATTGCTTAAGTTGAAAGAGTTTATTAAAAATGCATTAGTGAAAAGGTCTTATGCGTTTTGGTATTGAAGCTGAAAAGAAAATGCAATAAAGTTAAAAAGGAATTATTTGAAATAATAAGCTGTAGTCAATTGTGTTGGTAAAAACCAAATAATGAGATTGAGAAGAAATGGCATGCTTTTTCAAGTTGAGAGCATCACATTATATTATTGATCATATGCTAAAAATAGAAAATAGCTACATACTAAAAAATAGACAATAGTCTAAAATAGACAGAAATTACAACAAACTAACTACAACTACTTACTACAAACACTTCATTATAATATTAAACTAATATTCTAATAAACCCCCCCCCCCTTAATGACTAAACCAGAAAGATTTAGAGGTTTAGTGATTAAATTACAATATCGCCTTGGACGTGTAGAAATGAGAAGAAATATCTACATGAGCAATCTTCATGACAGCAAGCACTAGAAAAAGATATGCAAAAATAAATAAAATGCGCATGCTCTGATGTAGAAATAGCAACCGATTTTCATGTCTTACGAGCTAATGCATCTAACTTGGTGAAAACATCAAGCTCACCTTCAAAGATCACTGGGGCCTCCAAGGCACAACAAGTGAATGCTACAGAGAGAAAACTTCAATTGGAAACAAACTCTATATGGGCTGAACCTCAATCAGAATGGAGACACCTTCAATTCTACATTTGTTAATACACATGTGGAGAAGAACCACCCAAAGACTTGATGCATTGGAATATCCCATGAATTGGAAGGTACATTGAATAATGGTACCACAGTATCAGTTTCTACCTTGACCTCCTTGGATTTATAACCGTACCGCAATTTCTCCAGTGTAGCATGCAAAATAGAATCAAAAAGTTTGTACACACCACTTGGCCTAATACCTCAAGCAATTACTTTATCTTTGTTTACATCACAAACGATACACCCTTTCCCAAAAAATTGAACTAGAAAGTTAGAATTTTTTGTAATCTGGGTAATGGAGACTAGATTTTGTTCAATCTTGTAACATACCAAACATTCCATACTAGAAGTTTGATGTCATCATTGAGTGCAAATTTTACATCACTTATCCTTTTCACTGTGTGACTTGTTATCGCCAAGAGAAATAGAATCCCTATGACTATCATCAGCAGTGAACCTAACATACCAGTTGTTTTGACACGAAGTGTCTGGATGCACCTAAATCAAAGAACAAATAATTGCTTTTAGCACTATCTAAAAGAGCCATCAATGCAAACTCCTCATCATGGTTTTCCTCGACAACATCTGCATCATTAGCTTCATTTTGTTGCTTGTGGGATAGATCATATTGTTGTTTCCTGCAATCATTCTTCACATGCCCAATTTTTTGACAATAGAAGCATTGTACCTTTCTCCACAGTTGCGAAGATGAAGAATGAGAATTGAAACTTGTATCTTGAACCTTCTAGCAAATGCACTTTCCAAACTCATAGAAGAAACGTCACTCATTTGGTCTTGTCGTCGTTCCTTCTGCAACAAGTATGAATTGACCTTGTCAAAGGTCAAAGTCTAACTTTCCGCCAACAAGTTAAGAGACTCCACAAAAGTCTCATAGGAGGGTGGCAGGCTCTTAATGTTTAGACTAACAATATCCTCGTTGTCTACTACTTTGTTGACAACTGCAAGCTAATCACTAAGATCCTTAATTTTTAGCAGATGCTCTGACAAAGACCCCCCATCATGCCCCATTTGGTAAAAAATTAACAAATTTTCCATATACAAGACCCAACTTTTGTCTAACACTTGATATTTTCTTTTTAGATTATTCCATAATGTACTAGGAAACTGTAAGAAACCTTGCCTATTCTGCCCTAAATTTTTCAGTTTGTGTTGTTTGACATTTCGTCAAACACTTTGCATGCAAACTAATTTTCTAAGTATACTGATGCTTTTGGATATCTATTTGTGTTGTATGCCTTATGTTTTGATGAGCAATGACATTAAATAATAACATACATTTATATAAAGCAACACAATAAAAAGGAACCCCAATTGCTTCTTATTTCTCCTTGAAAGCAAAGTATATCAGACTTAATAAAGTTCTGATCTGAGTACAATAGCAAGCTATTCAAGTCTGATTTTCACATCAAAGAGAGTTTATTGACAATGCAAACATACCCAGTTACAAAGAAGTCATATTGGACAATAAGAGCAATGATATGAAGAAGACAATGACTGGAAAATGGACTGATTTTCTGAATATTTTCAGACCAGCAACTCCTCCAAAGCAAATCTGGAAATGAAGCTCAATTTGATGCCCTAAACAATGTCCAAACCTTCTCCAATGCAAATCATCTAGGGCAAATATGAAACCCTAGAAACCCTAGGCTGAAATAAGACCAAAAGATGTCAGTTGAAGTCTCCAAACCCTAGCTCCAACAATCTGAAATTAAAATACTGAAATCTTAAACTTAAATCTACAATTTCCTCAAAATCCCAATCACCCAAAATAGAGGAAAATTCGTATAAATTCAGGGACAGCTCCAAAATTCTGAAACCACCTTCGAATGATGCCAAAAAGTCCCTAGATCAAGTTGCCCAAGTTGAAAAATGCATAAAATTCTTTAAAACCCTAAAATCTGCAAACACCTCCAAAAAGGGTCTCAAACCCTAGCGGCCAGCTTAGTAAAATTCTGCTCCAGCATGTACAGACCCTAGCCGTCCCAAATCTCATGAAAATATGATTCAATAAGCTTAAATCTGCAACTTCAATCTTCAACCTGCAAATAAATCTTCAAACCCTAGCTGGTTGAAGCTCCAAAAAGATTGTAAAACTTGGAAATATGTCCAATAGTGAATCCTGGATGAATCCACCTCACAAGTAGGATTGAGTTTTCGTCCAACCTACAATTTTCCAAGGGTTTTCGTCCTCAGAGTTGGCTGCAACTGAATACTCAGCTGAAGATAGAGAAAACTCAAGTTTATCAAATCCACCATATCCCAAATGACCAACTCTCATCTCCTTTTAAAGAAACCTTTGATCTTCTAGAAGGATCCAAAATAACCTCCATAAAGCTTCTAGAAGAATATTTTAATATTTCCTAAAGTGATTTTTTATAATATTATTTTATTTTTCACTTAAGTTACTTTAAAATATTTAATAAAGTGACTTTATGATATTTTATTCTTTTATTTAGTCACTTTAATTAAATTAATTAGAATAAAGTTACCTTTATGATTAAATTTATTTAGATAACTTTATAAATAATTAATTTAATATTATTCCCTTATAACTCCTAATTTAGCCTATGGGAATAAAATAGGCTAGGTACTTCCACAAGATGATCACTCGAAAAATGGGGACATTACAGAAACATAGCATTACAAACTTCAGGGGTAAAATCATTTGAAACTGACAACTTGAGAATCAACAGGGCTTCCCTATGACATTTGTCAAAACCACCTAGATGATTCTATCACATTCTCCATACTCAGCAATATCTAGTATGTTGTGACTTGAAATATTATAGCTTTTCTTGGTGAGTTTATGTGCCTCTAGTAATACTAGATTCTACATATTTGTCATTTTCCTAGCAACCCCAAAAAACAAACTTTTCCCAAAAAAAATTCAAACCCTAGCAACCCCTTTAAATTGACCCCAAAAAATTTCTTCTTTGATTCCAAAAAATAAACTGTCTCGGAGAATAAAATTTGATCCCAAAAAAAAATCCAAACCTCCAAAAAAGTTTCAAGAAACTTCTCAAAATAATATTGTATACTTAAAAAAATTTGAATGAGGATTTTAAACACTTTAGAGATTGCATATTTTTTATAAAAAATAATCAAACTTCTCACAAATTCCTGTAATTATTGCTGATGATATCCTATCGTGCTGATGATTTTCAGCTGAAAAGAAAATGAAGATTTTTGGCTGCTAAAAACGAAAAACGTGCAGAGGATATTGTAGTCACATGTCTTAGCCATAACACCTTCAAATGCCTATGCCAACTAATAAAACTAGTAAAAATGCAACTTTTCCTGACCGTGACCAAAAAAAAAAGAGCACGACCTGGACTTGCGAATGTGACTGTAACTAACTTGTCCGGTCATGATTTCTATTGACTACCTTCTCTTTAGATGCCCGTGCCTCCAAAAGACACAATCCTGCTACTCGTGCATGTCCTGGTCACCTAAAAACGCAACTGTGAAAAAGACGTGAGTTTTCACACAATTTAATAGTTTTCATTCGCCACATCTAACTTCGCATGATCTTCCTTCAAAATTCTATGCATCCTTTGCAATTTTTGGCATCTAAAAATAAGAGAAATTCTGCTGCAATTTTACCCAAGCCCCTTAGACAAATTATGCAATGCAAGCTCTATTACAAAATTTAATCCACTACTACTAAATCATAACTCAAACAATCTTCAATTACTCTTGGTACAAATTAACAATGAACATTCTAGAAGGTCAGCTAAAAATAGCCAATCTATAAATAGATGCTAAAAATAAACTTCTTAAAATATGCTCGTACCCTTGGAAACGACAACGCCTATTTTTAGCATGGGCTAAAAATAGACAATCCTAATAGGTGGCTCTATTGACAATTCTAATGAATCTTTTCCACTCTGGCCAAGGCAATTCCTCTAAAACTCTAACAAATCAATTTTGATGCTTTGAATCTGAAAAAATCCTTCATTTTGTTGACCTCCACACCAAGCCCTAGCTGAAGACAGCGATTTTGAATACCCTAAAAACTAGAGCACATGAAAATAGCACCCTCCAAACACGTGAAATGTGATGATATAATGTATGCTGATCTCTGCTCTTTTGGTCAATCAAGAATCTGATAAAAATCAGCCAAATACTTTGAAGAAAGTCTTCTCCAAATCTCGCCTCCACACTACTGATTTCTGTTGTAACACTTCGTGAAAAGATGAAAAAGCTAATTCAATTTTAATGAAGAGAAACTATAGTTTAAAGAAGTCATTTGAGATCCCTGGACATTTTCCCTTTTCTAAAACCTTGAATTTTCTGAAAAACGTTTTGTAAAAAATAAAAATCATTAATGATGATCCGCTGAAATCAGATACAAGCTGATGATAATTGATGTAAAATCTCTGAAACTCAATCATGCAGCCAATACATGTGAAAACTTGCTGAATTTGATGGAAAACTTGATATAATCAAGAATTTTTGGTGAACCTCGCAATTGATTTAAACATTTGGAAAAGAGGGAGTTCAATAACAGGATGGCTAAAACAGGGTCCCGTTGTTAAGCCTTCTGCAGCCGTTGATAAGCTAAAGTTAAAGGTAACTTTTCTGCAAGTTATAGAACATAATCAGGAAAGGAGCGGAATCAGCAATGCAGGCAGGAACAACTCTGGAGGCAGCCCCAGCATTAGAGGCGGGGTTGGAGGTCTGGAGGCAGCGATGGAAGAAAGAAGGAGCAGATCTTTCATGGCTGGAGATATGGAGCACGGGAACAAAACTGGAGACAAGAATGGTATGAATTCAGACCAGTGTTCTTTAGGGAGAAAGATGGGAGGTACTCACCACTTCAGAAGGAATGTAGTGTGTCACTCCATAGATACTAGACGGAGCGATGCTTCAAAAAGGAGATTCCGGGACTGGAGGAACGGGCCCCCTTGGCAGCCTCCTCAAATGGGTCGTTTGGGCTCTCTAAATCGTAAGCAGAGATCTCCACAGTTTTTCTTAAGAAAAACTAGAAGTTGTCAGCCCCCTTAAACAGGGCTTCTTCAGAATCAAAGGAAAGAAGGTGTGGATATTGGAACTGGAGATATGATAACTGCAAATGCCCAAGGTCAGGTGCTGCCACTCCTTTTGATAGGAGAGACTGCGGGAACAAGGAGACTCGTCTAAAGGGGTCGGAGGACAAGCCAGCTCGCTCACAGTAAAAGGTGTATCACATCAAAGGGGCTTCACACGGAGCAGTGAAACTGTCTCAGGATAGTGAGATTCAAATTCACATACCAGCGGACTTAGTAGGAACCAGATCGGACACCCTCAAGGAGACTGCTTTAATAGGTAAATCTTGGAAGCTCTCCTCCTCTAATTTACCTGCTTGGATCAACAGGAACTGGCCCGAGAGGGAGGAAGTCACTCTTCTTGAAGAGGGTTTCTTTATTGTCATTTTTTGGAACAAAGAGGATAGAGATTCAATCCTTAAAAAAAGAATGTGGTTCATTGAAGGAGCAGAACTATACTTGCAGATTTGGCAACCAAACTTTAAAACCTCCAATGTGGAGATCTCCCATGCTCTTTTCTGGATTAATCTTAAGAATTTACCTCTAGGATACAGAGAGCGGGAAATTCTAAGGCTCATCAGTGACTCGATTGGTGTCTTTCAGACAGAGGAGGAGTTGCAGCCCATAGTGGTGAAGGATAGCATTAGTATTTGTATCCGTCTGGATATAAAGAAGGGCTTTCCTAAATACCTCACCTTACAATCCTCTGAAGGAGAATGGAAGCAAGAAATTTGCTATGAAGGGCCTGACATTAGATGTTTCAAATGTGGGGGACAAGATCATACTAAGGCATGTCCCAAGAGGGTTTCTTTCCAAGACCCTCTTGTGACCTCTCATCTTCCTGCGGTGGAGACAAGTTCGGAAAATCCCATAGTTTTGGATAATTCCTTGGACAATGGTATTGAAGGTGAAGAGGGAGAAGAAGTTGAATGTTGCAGCCAGACGACCAGCAGAGAGTTGTTGGCTGAGGAGAAGAGTCTAGACCTAAGCCATGCCCCAGAGGATAGTCCTCGGTCTCACACATCAAGTGAACCTCATTTCTCAGAAGGGTCTTTTTCGGAGGTGCTTTTTTCTGAATCAGAAAAGGAATTTGATAGACCAGTTGATCTACAGGTGCTGATCCCATCCTCCTCTGGGGATGATATGGGCACTGACTACTGCAGTGATAGAAACATGGCAGAGGATGGGAATTTTTTGGATGAGGTTTGTCAGCCTAGGCATTGGAATTGGCCAAAGAATGGGGACAGGGAAGTTGGGGAGGATAAGGATTTTTTGCCAGGAGGGGCAAATATTTCAGAGCAGGCCTTGAGATCCTTGCTAGATGACGTAGGCCTAGGTCTAGGAATTGATTTCTATGATGACATGGCTGAAGAGATACTTCAAGAGGATTGTGATCTTGCAAGTATGACAAATCTCGGTTTATTTCGATCGAATCAGGTCAAGAAAGCTAAGAATACCCCTTTGAGACGCAGCAAGAAACATCACAGAGTTAAGAGCAGGAGTGAAGGGGATGAAAAAAGGACAGCCCATGAATCTTTGTTAGAAAAGATTTTGAGTTCGAAGAGGGGGGTTATTCTCCCCCGGGAGATGATTGTTTCTCCCCTGACTGTTAGGGGCATTATTTTGTTTTGCCCCTATATAAGACATCAGAGCTGGTTGAAATATGGGGCAGTGCTGCAAGAGGGGTTTTGCTCTCATCTATACTGTCTTTGCGGTGCCTTACTATTATTTATTGGGAGTTTGAGAGTGGATTTTGTTTTTTTGGCGTTTTCTCCGATCTGGTAACCTTCTGGCTCTGTAAGGTTATCTTTTTTGATGCTCATGCATGAAAGTTGGGCTTTGTTTTTTCTTCCCATGTTGTTGTGATATGCTCACAAGGGCGGGATCTGCCCTTGGCTGGCAATGGATGTGAATTCTTTTTACTTTGAATTTCTTCCTGTTAGTGTTTGCTAGGGGTCTTTTACGTTTCCACTGGGGAGGCATCAATCTATCCTCTTCTATCCCTTCTCAGGGGCGTTTGGCTGGTTCTTTGTGCATTGATCAGAGGTGATTTTGTGTTCTGGCACCAGAAAGATAATATTGCTCTGGTTGGTGGAGAATAGAGCGGAATCAGCAACGTAATAGTTAATACTTCCAGAACAAAGGTAATTCTGCTCTGGATGGTGGAGAATGGAGTGGAGTCAGCTATGTTCTTTTTTGTTTGTATTCCAGCGATCCAAGGGACAATCATAGTTGTATTCTGGCATTTGTTGATCTTTTGGGCGATGTTCGTACTGGCCTTTGGCATTTTTCTCCTCCTTTTGTTTCTCTGGTGCTCCAAGTGGACTGCCCAAGTGTATTTGGATCCACGCTGGTGTGTTTGAGGGCGTGTTGGTGCTCTTCTGTTTGTGGTTTGAGATGTGGTCGACTAGTATAACGGTTCTTGCTTCATTTGAACCATTCATTTTCAAATGGCCTGGGCAGATTTTTGACACCGTTGGGGGAGTAACGGTCTCTTTCTGATTGGGACAGCTCCAAATCTGACCTCCTACTTTGAGGGATTTGATTTTGTTAGTAGTTTCAAATCACCTGTTTATGACCTAGAGGATCTGTCTCCTCATCTTCAACAGCCACTTTAGGCCCCTTCTTGTAGACTACCCATTACGTCCAGCCTCTATTTCACTTGCTTTGATGCTCCTCCTACGGGAGTGGTAATGCTCTCAGGCTGGTCATTTGAACGGGTGTGGCCTTCATTGAATCCCAGTACGGGATGTTTGTACTTGGGTTTAATTGTTTTTAAGCCCTTATTTCTCGGGCCCCTCATGTACTTCATTTCTGATCTTTTATTTATATAGTATGGGTGCTGTTGCACCTTTTTCTTAAAAAAAAAATCTGCTGATATCAGTTGTCTTTGATGAAGAATACAATTGTAGATGACTGCTAATTATGAAGGCAGCTAAGAAATCATTTGGATAAAGTGAAACCTCCTGCAATAATTACATAAAAAATTACTGCTGGAATGATGAAGAACACCTGCTGCTCTGGAATGACTCCTGTTTTGCATTCTGCTGAGAACTGCTGATAATTTGGAATTCACTGTTAGGACTGCTGTGATGTGAAATAAGGATTTGATACCTTTTTTAAGCATAAAGCTTACTCTATATAAGGCACCATTGCTGCTAAATATATTATTGTTTTTTCCATATTTAGATCTGCTATTTTAGGAAGGATTTCCTTGCTTGTGTGCTGTTCTATATATATCAATAATCAGATCCTTCTTGAGTTTCAAGAGCCTGGTGTTTTTTTCTCCCTTTTTAGAGCTCAGTCAGCCTTCATATATAGGCGCATGCCTATATGAAGGGTTTCAGACCTTTCACCTTTCAGAAAATATGCCTTTGTCGAGTGCGTGCTTGAGAAAGATATTTTTGACATGAATTTAAAACGCCAGTTTTTTTATGAGTTGCATGCTCATATGAAGGTTTTCCAATTTTAATTTGAAACGCCAGTTTTTTGCTTATACAATCACGTGCCTGTGTGAAGGATTTCTGATTTTTTACCTTTGACTTTAATTTGACCTTACAAGCACATGCTTGAAAATATGAATTCAATCCCTGATTTTGTGGTGTCCATTTTTCCTTATTAGACGCACACTCTATAACTGATTTCAGACTTTTGTGAATGTTTGATAAATCCTTTACATAGGCGTGCACCTAACAATGTGATTTCACTTCTTGACTTTGTTGACCTTGTTTCCTTCACACAAGCATGCGTCCATCAATGCAAATTTGACTTCAAATTTGCAATGCTATTTTAACTTTGTCAAATGTGTGCTCCATAAGGCGAATATGGATTTTGGTATAAATTTGCAATCTCATGCATATAGACATGCACCGATACATGAAATCCCTTGTTTTTCTGATTTTCACAAACCCCAGATAGATCCTCCTTCCTAGTGCATGCTCCACAATATGAATTTGATCTTCTGACTTTGAAATTTATCTTTTCCACATTCAGGTGTGCTCTAGGTCATTAGGCAGAATTTCACTTCTATAAATCTGCTGTTTCAGATTTGGAAGGACATGCAATGGCATGGTTACTCATTCTCTTTCACCTTTTTGATCTCCATTCATTGTCATGACTAACACCCCTGAAACTCTAACCATAACTGTGCAAGGAAGGCATCACGACATAGACTAACAAGACAAAACTCTAATACATGACTTGTGATAGTCAAAAAGACAAGGGTCTAGCTGAAAAACTTGACAAACTACAAAAACCTTGTATGGGTGCAACAAGCCACCATAATCTTTACTTTGTTGTTGGCCTTGTCTCTTCTTTTGCACAAGACTTGCACAAAAGCCACTGGATAGCAACAAAGTGCATACTTCAGTATATTCAAGGTACTACTCAAATGACCTTAAAGGAGTTCAACACAATTTATGGGCTACACTAACTTTGATTGGTCAGGCAATGTCAATGATCACAAGTCCACAAGTCCACTTCTAGCTATGTCTATCATCTCCAAACTAGTCATGTCACTTGGTCATACAAGACGACATTAGCTACTGTGTTCTCTTAAACAAAGGCAAAGCACATGGGTTCAGTTCTTGTGAACAAAGAGTCTTTATGGGTAGGTCAACTAATGACCAAGTTCGTTCTTCATCTAGAGCAGTCCACTACCTTTTGGTGTGAGAAAAAATTTTCTATCTACATAGCTTGCAAACTAGCAAAACACCAACACACCAAACACATTGAGATTGCATTTCATCTTGCATCTCACCCAAAATCATGGAATCAATCCAGTGTACTATCACACAAAGTATCAGGTAACAGACTTTCTCTACTAAGGCATTAGCATCGACCAACTATTAGCAGCTTCCATCAATGCTCGAGGCAAAGAGGAGGGAATACTCTACAGTTCCTCCCTCCTCTGATTCACCAAGTTAATCTTGGGGGGAAAGTGTTGGTGTATTGTTCTTTTTTGGACCCATTGAAATAAGACTTCGTTATTTTTTATTTCCTTGAGTATTTTTCAATTTCATACAATATATTTTTAATTATGGATAATTCTATGAACATGCACAACCTAAGATAGACAAAAATAAGTCTTAGTAGTCACCAGAGTCATCTTTTTGCATGCATGTTCTCTCCTTTTAGCATGTGTGTTCTCCTAGATTATTTTCTAAGCTTAAGTAGGGCAACACTTTTCCACCTCTATCTTTTCATTCTTACAAATAGGGGATGGCTTTGTACAATAATTCACATTTCTTTATGTGGTTTTGGCATAGTAATAAAATTTGTGTTTTTGTCATAACTTTGTCAAACTTATGTGAGAATCTGAAAGTCTGTGGAAGGATTGTAGAAAAGGCAGATCTTGGTGATTTGACAAGTCTGCATCAGATTTAAACACCTTTATGTCAAATTCTCCCATCATTCCGAAGACACTTTCTAATTTGATAATCAGTAATATAAATGCTTTCTAAATCCCCACTTTTCTTCTATTAAGGACATCGCACCTTCAAAATTGATTTTCAGAATCACCTAATTTTTCCCTTCCTATCTCTGCAAATACCTCCAATACCTGCAATATCAGGATTACCCCTAGATGCACCATCTGTATTCACCTTAACCCAACCTGTAGGAGGATGAAACATCTTAACTTTTCCATCCATGCTATCAATATTACCTACCCAGTTATTGGGGAATAACTGATAACGTTATTGATAAAGTTTTGACTTGTAAAATCCCTCAAGGATTTAGTGAGATACTTGAGATGGCTTCCACTACCTAATTATCCTATATATTCATGGGGCGAAATTCTAAGCAAAACAAAAAACTAAAACTAAAACATAAACATTGTTGAAAATATTGATAGCAATATATAGCTCTACCTGCACATTAGTAACCACTTGCCCAAGTGCTTTGATCATCCCAGCCACTACGTTTGTGTTGCCTGGTTTCCTGCAAAAGAAAAAGAACACAACTACCTTAAATCTTTCCCATTAAATCTACTAGAGTATGCTGATATTCAAGAATTCTGGAAAATTAAAATATGAATTTAATGTAGAACACCAACTACCAAGATTAGGGGTATTTAATCATGAACGGAACATAACTTGTTTTCCTACCATTCACTATGCATTATTTAACTGATGTCAATGGTTCAAAACCTGTGATGTTCAACCTTTTCATGTCATAAATAGACAATCCAGGAAAATCTTACATCAAACTAAGATCACTGGGCATAGAAACATGAAAAAATATGAAATAACTAATAAGTAATAAGATATACATGATAAATTATCTCCAACATGCATATTCAGTTACATACTCTCATTTCTTACCTATTAAAGACTTAACAAAAGTCCATAAAATCTTACAACTTAGGTGGTTTGAAGTAAATTGATATGAATGCACATTTTCCACACACTAAGACATTCAAGATCTTGAGCGTAATTCCAATGAGATAGCATTAACAATAGCAAAATCATATCGTACTTCGTTTCAGATTGTACTAGAAAGATTGAGATTTTGTTCTTAATGCTAAATCCTAACAACAAGGTAGGAATGCTTACTTTTGATCTTGTGTATAAGCAGAACAGAACATATTTACGATGTCTCAAACTCATGTCTAGGTCAATTACTTCCACAATGATCAGTATGGTGCTCAGCCATCAGGAACAAGCAACTCTAGCAACAACCACTGACTCATATGAATGCCAAGGCTTCCTTTTTGGAATGAGTTGGCCCACCCAGAATCATGTAATAAGATACAATTCATAAATAAAACAACACTAGCAAACATAGATTTAAGGAATGACTAAAAACAAGAGAATTGACTCCCAAAAGATACAACATTAACATAACAGATGCATGCACATTTTAAGGGTTACATGGTAATTTTTTAATGGTTTAATCTAAGATGTAACATAGACATCTATGCAGTATTGTCATATGGACTTGTTGTCAATCATAATTGTTACCTTGGTTGTCAATGAAATCTTGGTTCATAGGTGGATGCAAAGGGTATGAGGAAAAGGCAGTTAAGGAAAGAGGTTTCTTCCAGTTCAGAGAAAGTAACAATCTCTTGTAGAATTATCCTCAACTTGTTAAAGAGTCTTACAATTGGAGAAAATTGATGAAGTGTGAAAATCAAATAGAGAAGCTACACTAACAACCATAAACTAGTAAGGTTAAAGAACATAAATTATAAAATAATTTTTACTTGTGGTATTGAGAATTTTACATGATAGAGGACGGAATTTTGGGCAATACTTTGTTTGCACAAGGAAGTGTAATATCTTTTGTAGCAAAATTGTGGTGAGATGATAGACAATGGGAAACTTGCAAAGTATTATTTTCCCTGATTTGCACAAATTTAATGGACTAATTTGGTCCCTAGGAGCAACAGATGATGACCATTTTGGTCACACAAAATATGGTAGAATGGCCATTTTGGTCACACCATTTTGGTCAACTTGTTAAAGAGTCTTACAATTGGAGAAAATTGATGAAGTATGAAAATCAAATAGAGAAGCTACACAAACAGCCAACAACTAGGAAGGCAAAGAACATAAATTAAAAAATAAATTTTACTAGTGGTATTGATAATTTTACATGATAGAGGACGGAATTTAGGGCAATATTTTGTTTGCACAAGGAAGTGCAATATCTTTTGTAGCAAAATTGTGGTGAGATGATAGACAATGGGAAACTTGCAAAGTATTATTTTCCCTGATTTGCACAAATTTAATGGACTAATTTGGTTCCTAGGAGCAACAGTGATGACCATTTTGGTCACACCAAATATGGTAGAATGGCAAGTTATTATGAGCAGAGGAACTGGGAGGCATTCATGATCCTATTTCTACCTTTGTAAGTAACAGATGATATTATGCCACAAATTCAGTATGAAGAAAACACATATAAAGTATGGGACACATTAAAGGAGTCAATGAGACAACTAGTGATACAAGAAAAAAATAAGACATTTTGCTATGAGAAGCATTGGAATATTCACGAATCAATAAGTCCTTTGAAATTATGTTTTGAGTTCATAACAAGTTTTTATGCAATATGTAAATGACTAGTTATTTTGATTTATTATTGGTAGTTGCATAATAATTAAGATGAGAAAGCAAGGGTTGAAGTTTGAGTTTCAGAAAGATAAGTATCTTATCAAGGATAAGAGTGGAGTCAAAATTTCTACTTGAACACATGAAAGACGTCTGTGCAAGTTTCCTGGTGCCACAGAGAATCAAAGAGTTGTCATACTAATTCACAAATCTCCTTATGTTTTGTGGCATTGTAAATTTAGTCATTTGAAATTCCAGCATAATAATTATCATGGCAAGGAGGGCTGTTTCAAGGATTGCCAAAGATATAATGAGAAAAAGAAATTTGTGAATCTTGTCTCGAAGGGAAGCAGCTGGCTGAAGCTTTAAGAAGACCAGAGAGAAATCAGATGTTTTGGATCGTGTACACAGTAATGCAAGCCAGACCTATTGGTGTTGGTTTTAATATTACATGTTTCATTGATATTTTTTCATAGAAGATCTGGGATTTATTTTTGGAATCACAAATATTGATTCTTGAAAAGGATTCAAATCTTTGGCAGAAAGTTGCAAGGGTTGCAAGATAAAGGTGCTTATTGCAGACAAACGAGGAGAATATATCTTTGATAAGTTATGGAAGTTTTCAACAACAGAAATAATCCATAGATAACTCAATCCTGTATAACCTACTGCTGAATAGAGTAAAAAAGAGAAAGACCTTGTGAATAATAAAACTAAAGATAATGGTAGTTTTTTAGGTAATCACCAACAGAGATGCCAATTTGGTTTATGAGATCCCTTTTATGCAAGCATTCCACAAAGGGGAGTGTTTTTCCATTTACTTTGTGCATCGTTTTTGGTATAGAAGAAAGCTTCATAAAATATCCAAAGGTGTTCCATTGTCTTACAATCCTACTTGCACACTCATTACCTAAGAAAAGAGACACGTGTTGGAAGGCAAGTGCAAGAAAAAAAAAATTTCTTGATCATAACACCATTCCAGAATAATAAGGTAATAAGGGCCACAAAACAAGATCAAAATCAATAGAAGTGTTGTGATTGATGAGGCCAAACCATGCTGATCATAATCTATAAAGTTGTCCTCTATAATATCACGGAAGGATCTTGCCAGATCATCTATGTTAAACTTAAGATATTTCTCCAATACTTTTGGAATTGCTTCTCATCTCCAGCTTCCATTATTTTAGCAAAATACAACCATTATCTTTCATTATTGGCACCTCCTCAATGAGACTTTCATGGCGTTAAACTAATCTTGGACTCCACTCAACTCATTCTCTTCTCTATGAAAAACACTTGATTGAATCAAACATATTTTGGGTGCCCAGTCTGCCCCTTCGCTCATCTCTCTAAGGTGTCCTAGCTTTCACTAGATTTATAAAATTTCAACTTAGAATCATTAACTCTCTCCTTAACTAACTATCCAGCTAAGCTTCAAGTATGACCGCTCCATTTTATGACTCGTGTATTTTGGATGATCTCGACCACAATAATTCTAGTTTCCTTGGTTTAATCTCTCTCTGTCCATCATATAACTAATTTTTGCACACTCAAGTTCATTCTTGTAAAATGTCAATCGTTCCAATGTCACTATCTCTGTTGTGCTACTTCAATCAACCATGTATCTAGCATCTTCTCATTCAATGTACTTTGTTCAATGGGGTCATCAAAATTGATTCCTCTCCCAACTAGTTGAGCAAAGCTATCCTCAAACTTGGAAGTAGAAACTCCATAGGGTAAATGACCTGTCCACACATCATCTTAGAAGGTGAATCAACTGTGTGCTTTGTAGGTCATCATGTAAGCCCATAGGTTGCTTGGATGTCAATCCTAGTCAAGGCCTTCTATTCCACAGGAATTTTAAATGACCAATACTAATATATTGTTTGTTGTTTAATTCTAACCATTAGATCTTGGATAATGGGGGCTTGACATTGAGTGAAATATTTTGAACTACTTCATTAGATATGAAATGGTCACTCACGAAGTGACCTCCACAATCACTTGTCAAGTGCAACGATATTCCAGCTGGTAAAATTATCTATTCTGAGAATTTGGTAGTGTTTTCCATAGATTTGTCTGGTAGTGCATGTTCCTCACCCCACTTGCTCAATTATTATGCTCCAATGTTGATATACATATACTTCTGCGGACAACTAGGCTTCTTGAACAGACCCATAAAATCTCTCAAACATCTCTTGGGTTGTTCATTGGATACAAGTGCAAGACATTTTCCAAATTTTACTCATTTTCTAGCAGAACAGGCACTCTGCCAAAAGAACTTTTTTGTTCCAGAAGCATTTGCCCGTGATGCAGGAGCATACCTGTACACGCCAAATTCCTCATTTTGTTTTCTCACAAAATCCTGAGATTGTTGTCATGCAGGTTTATTTCTTCCTTGCTGGTGTTTGAATCTACTTTTTTTATTCCACTTAAAACCTGGTCGATGAAATAAGCTTGAGTGACTCAAAATCTTTTGGATCATGGCATTTAAAAAGGCAGATTTTAGAAGATAAATGCATATAATGGGCGGCTGGCGCATTGACATGCGAGTTTTATTGTTGTCAGTTAGTGGTCTGACGACCCCCAAGAATAGCTTTGTCGTTTTCTTTTCTTTTTGATTGACGGCTTCTGCACATTATTGTGTCTGACCTCGCGGTTACCACCTTCTCAATACTAAAATAGAAACTCTTGTTCTATACTGTGTGGATCAAAACGACTGAGAAGGGCAGAAAAGGGAGTCGTGGTTTTTTGAATATTCGCAGATTAGGAAGATATACTGGTTCTGAGTTTGCAGAGGGGTCCTGAAATTTTGAAATTGGTATTGTCTGTTAGTAGTACCAGCAGTTGATTGAAATTACCTTAGTAGGAGACATAGGAGTCTAAACTCTGAAGGAAAAGTGTATAACAGTCTGTGACTTTCAGTCATGTTCCAGTCTTGTGATGAAATCCTGATATTCAAAGGTGAAGTTCTGAATTCTGTTCTTGTACCAGGATATGTCTTACAGTAGGGTTATTCCATGGAAGGGGATTGTTCTGGTTGCTTCTGGTATTGTATGAATTTTGGTAGTTGAAGCTGTTCAGATTTACCTTTTTGTAAGTCAAATAAAGTCTGGCAGATATAATATTTGAGAAATTTTGTTGTTCTTCCATTCAATTCTGTTTTCTTTTAAAATTCCATGTCCTGTTCAAGTGTGCTGCTTGGACTGATAACCCTTCATTGGGTTCATAGTCTTCAACTGCATCAGCTCCATATGCCCTACTAGGATTCCTCCATGCACTTCTATTTGAACCCCTTCAATTTCTTCCCTCATCAAGCATCGCCATAGTATCTGATCCAGTCTCATACAAGAGGCCATTGACTAGTGAGAAAGTCCTTACTACAATAATTATCCTTATTTTTTGTTTTGCCTAACTCGTGACTAAGTCAAGATAGCTTCTGAGAAAAACTTCTGAGTCCTGATGTTCTCGTACCACAATATTAAACTACCAATATGACATAACTTTGTGCCCAAAAAAATCTTTCGAGTGGATTTCCCATCTTAAGTATGACAGTGTGACAGCCGCTTTACAATGACATGGTGCTTTGTTGGTCAAACTACTATTTTGAAGGTATGAACTTGTAGTAAAAGCATATGCCTGCTCAGTTGCCCATATATACTGGAGTGCTCACATGGTACAATGCTTGGTAATCAACGTAGAAAACAAACGGGTTGGCCAGTAGGTATTGCCAGAACCCTTGTATTTGATAAACAGATAACAAAAGATGATTGAATCTTGATGGATGAATAAAAGAATAATACACAGTCTCATCGGTTACAAATAGTTTGTAGGGCATTAAAATTGTATTGTGAATTCCAGTAGAATAGTTGAGCAAAGTTGCAAACAATACAATTTGAATAGTGTCATTTTTTCCGTAAGGAAAGGACACAAATACCAATTTGGAAGCATTGGTTGCACCCAAAGTTGTCTACATAAAAGACTTCTAAAAGGATTTCAAAGACCTGCATCGAAGAAGCTATTGTGCAAAATATAATAATTTTTGCTCGAGAAATAGTATCGTTAGGACACTGCGATTTGATATCTTCCAACTCCTTGAAACTTGCAGTATTGAGGAACAAACTATATAAACTATTTCTCTATTTAGATATCATGTAACCTAATTCTATGACTGGACTAAAAAGATTGTCTTAAAGGGAGACATTAACTCAGAAAAAGAAATAAAACCATGGCTACTGACTAGGAACAATGGCCTGAGATTATCCCTCTCAACACCAAAATCCACAGCCATTTGACCCAACTTTTATTTGAAATTAAACACACTCGTTAAAGCTATACCTTCTGAATATGGCTATTCATGTTAAAGTCAAAATTAAATGCTTACATAAAATTGTAGATTTGTCTTTAATCTTTTGTAGCCTTGTAATGTCCCCTTTTAGGATATTCTTGAGTTCTTTACTTGCATACAATAATATCACTAGAAAGGGACATTAGAAATATTAAAGATCAATAAATTAAGATAATATTCAATTCAATTCATAACACAATTCAGTATCGACTATGTTCAAGTCTTAATCCTTACTTCCTTTCTAATCCTCAACCTTGGATGGGGAATTACTTGTCTAGGGCGCGCTAAACCTTCTCCAATGTAATTGGGATGGGATTACTCCGCCTCTCCCTAACAACCTTGTCTAGGGCGTGCTAAACCATCTCCAATCCCATCAGGATGGAATTACTCCGCCTCCCCCTAACAAAACCACCTACCCTAGGGTTGCAAGCAATAGAAATATATTTCAACATACCAAATGATCACTATGTTCACATCTTAATCTTATTTCTCTTCTAATCCTCAACCTTGGATGGGGAATTACTTGTCTAGGGCGCGCTAACCTTCTCCAATGTAATTGGGATGGGATTACTCTGCCTCTCCCTAACAACATTGTCTAGGGTGCATTAAACCATCTCCAATCCCATTGGGATGGAATTACTCCGCCTCTCCCTAACAAAACCAACCTACCCTAAGGTTGCAGGCAATAGAAGTAAATAGGCAATGAGATGAACATACCATTACTTAATATGTTGCATTCATCATCATAAACATAAGGTTAGATACATCATACCAAGTATATAATTCTTGCCTTTGTATCCTTGGAGATTTAGTTAGTATGAATTTAGATTAGCAATATATCTATATTCCCCTTTTAAATATATATGTTTCTACTAAACTCAGAAATCTCTTTCCTATATTTTATTTCTCATCCCCTTATATTCAGTCTTATTCTTCTTATTCCTCCACTCTCCCAATACATGTATTTCATTTACTTTTGATCTGTTTATTCTCCTCCTCTATAAATTCAGATATAATTCCTTATCTCTACCTTTCTAGGTAAGATCGCTGCACTTATTATTATTAAGATTGCTGAGATATATATTGATGTTATTTGGACTGTGCTGTGTTGTGATTGAAATGATATTCGAATGTTTCCTTTCTATTTTATATCTTCTTTATACCTCTTATAAAGAGTGGCGACCATTCATAAAAGAGGCATATTACCGCTGCCTTCCCATTAATAAGTTTTAGTAATATTTATATTATAACAAAGGTTATATTATTTCTAAGGTATATTAGTTTGTTCGCTGTTTGGTAACAGCCATTACTTTAAGTACGATCAGTCTTCATGCAGTCTTTGATTAAGACAATCGCTGCTTATATATTGTTTGCAGCCTATAAACTTAATCACTGCATCTTTAATACCTTTGGTCTATTTTAAATATTATGGGCTGCCTTATATTTGAACCGTATGCCTCTTATCCTTTTGTCTTATGCTGCCTTTTGGTTTCTTTATGCAGCGCTTATCATTTTATATATATTTTTTTTATGCATAAAAGAGATTTATATTAAAATATTGAAAACCATACAGCTTATCTTTGTCAGTGACAAAGTCCCTTCTACAACCTACTGCTGGCTTGATTTCTAAAGCTAACCAAAATGACCTCGCAGGGTCTTTAAAGCCATCAAAATGCCACGCAAGGCTCATTGGCAGATTACTAAAACTTAACTCTAAACAGATATAATTTGAAAACTAACAACTCCTGACGAAGATTTCGAGAGAGAACAAAAAAGCCATTAACACTTCAGCCGAGGAAATCGCACCCTTACCCAACACCTTGCTCCAGCATGTAATCACGAAATTCAGGGATCCACACGAAGCCCTTTGTGACCTCAAACTGGAACATCTTCCTCAGGAATGCCCAGCGCTTCCTCGCTCTTTCCCTCTGCTCTAGCAGAGCCGGGCCTTTCAAGTCCAGCAGAAACGAGTAGTAAGCAATGACACCCTCGTCCCTGTCCACCTTCTCCGGATCCTTTGGCCGTGGAATTCCTACTCCCAATATCACCTTTGCTAGGGCATCTTCGAGGCCATCGAGCAAATGGTTCTTGAAGGCCATACGAGTTGCAATGCTAATCACGGTTGTTTCCATGCCCAGATCGAGCAACGAGGCCACGAACGGGGAAGCGATATCAGGGTCGACCCTGTATCTTTCCCCATCCTCCACGAAGGCCCTACCCAGTATCAACTTCACTACTCCTATTAAGAATGCATTGCCCTATATCAGGACCCGCCTAAAATGTTGGTCAGTGATTTTTTCTCGAAAAGCCATTTGCCTGACCGAGTTGGTCAGGCAAATTGGCATTGCCATACCCTCACACACTAACAACCTGCTCTGCAAATAATCTAGGGAGAGGAAAAGATCCAACCTTGGCAAACTGTCCATAACCCTGTTGAACAGAGGAAAATATATGAATTTCTAACTTGACTGCCCATCCCTCATACTATAAATGCAATGGGAAGGTTCTGGACTCCTACGTAATGACGGCTCATGCCTAAAGAGGCACATCACCTTGCAAACCGGGATCGGTGTACGTTGGCAGACTCACCTGCTCGCACTCCTCACTAGATGATGATTAACGAAATCGTGCTAGGCTTCCTCTGTGAGAGCAGATCTTCCTATGATGACATATTAACTTGTGTTTTCAATTGCCACCACCCTACTTATCTAGCCCTACACATCTTATGATGTGTAGGGCCCCCACCCTACCACCCACGAATTGAAATGAAATCACATTCTAGCTTCCCTTATCAGGATGCCATCCGCCCCTTGATTGGAGAGGTCTGCCTCTCTATTACCTTCCCTGTAGATATGATTAAACATTACTTCCTCAAAATTGTCTGCCAATTTGAGGGCGACATCCAAGTGAGCACTCAGCTTCCAATTTGTCACCCTTCTTGAGCGGAGTGCATTGATAACTAGTGTGGAGTCGCCTTCCACTTCAACTTTGGTTGCCTCAAGATCCATGCAAAACTTTAGGCCCACAATTAGTGCTTGAAATTCTGCCAAGTTGTTTGTTCCTTTTGGGAGGGGAGATGCCAATTTGCCCACAATGTTGTCGTTCCAATCACGAATGATACACCCAGCCCCTGAGGTACCAGGGTTTCCCCTGGATGCTCCATCAAAGTTAAGCTTAAGCCAGCCAAAATCCGAGGCGGCCCACCTGGTTTTGGCTCAATCTTCTTGATTGTTGGTGAGTCGCACTCCTCCGAAGGCGGGGGCCCGTAATCCATGCCAGGATCTGCGCATAGCGGCATCCCAAACCGTGAAATTGGCTTTCTTCGGCATCTGTTCTTCTAAGCTTGAGTTTATCAATTCTACTATGCTTGCTTCGATCTTATTCAGAAGTGAGGACGAAGATTTCCTTGTCCTGAAAAATTCTTCGATTGCGCTCCTTCCATAGTTCCTAAATCACAATCGAGGGGCTTACCCTCCAGAGGTTCTTAGACATAGCTTTTTTGAACCTCATCGGCCATCCAATGAGCATGTTAATTAACTTATTCGGGAGTGCCGATTGCCACTATAATTTTGAAAGAAGCCAGTGCCAGCAAGTTTGGGCAAATGCGCAGTTTAAAAATAGATGATCCCCACTCTCTTCTTCTTGTTTACACAAGGGGCAGTGTGAGGGGCCTTGATATCCCAGCTTTTTGAATCTGTTTGCAGTTAAAGCCATGTCTTTTATAGCCATCTAAGAAAAAATTCCTGCCTTCGGGAGACATTCTTTACTCCAACATAGATGTATCGGCAGTCTTGGTTGCCCTTCTCTGGCAATGGTCAAAGCTTTATACCCAACTTTAACATTGTACTCCCCATCTGCCGAGGCATTCCATTGAAGGATATCTTGGTCCTGCCTTAAGTAGATTTTTCGACTCTTCACCACCCTCTCAAAGGATTCTACCGTCCTGACGTCCAACCCCAAATTTTGGATGTTCTTCCACTTGAAACTGGGAACTCCATGTTGTTCTGAAACTTCCATCTAATCTCTTACCTTATCACCCCATGCCTGCTTTGTGATCCTTTTGACTTCTTCTAAAGACTCATATTCTTCCAATTTTTGTCCTCCCTCCCACGAGTCTTCCCAAAAGGAGGCAGACCGCCCGTCCACAATTTCCCATGTGAGGTGGTCTGTAATGAGCTCTCTACAAGATTTCATAAAATTCCAGATTCTTGAGCCTTCAGGGAGGGAGTGAGCTGTGAAAATGTTGTATGTTTCATTGTCCAAATACTTTGCCCTTACTATCTTTACCCATTTGAGCTCCCTTTTGGCGTGGATGGCCCAAATCAATTTTGCCCCCAAAGCAATATTTTGTGTAGCTAACACCTTCACACCAATGCCATCTTCCTCTTTACTCTTGCAAATTTTATCCCACTTTACTAATGGGAGCTTTCGCTGCTCTGAGTTTCCCTGCCAGAAGAAGTTCCTCATTATCTGATTTAAAGTCTTGCTGGCTTCAGCCGAAAGTGGGAGGCAAGAGATTAGATAAGTCAGAACAGCTGCTAGCACCGATTTGATCATAGTAAGTCTGCCTACCCAGGACAGCCAACAGCTTTTCCAGGAAGCCATCTTATTCTTCACCTTTTCCTTCAATGCATCCCAAGTCTTTCCAGGTTGAAGACCTCTGGTCAGTGGAATGCCCAAATATTTGCAAGGAAGGCTGCCTTTTTTGAATTTCAAAATCCTAAGGATTTGAGATTCTCTGTCCGTTCTTATGTTAAAGAAGAAAACTTTTGATTTTGCTACGCTTACCTCCTGACGCGAAGCCAAGGTATACTCTTCCAACAATTTTTTGAAGTTTCTAGCCTCTCTTTCTTAAGCTGTGCCAAACAGCATAGTACCATCTGCAAATTGTTGATGAGTAATTTTTGGGATTGAGCTTGTTACCTGTAATCCTTGCACCTTGCCTTCTCTCCAAGCCTTGTTGATGGATCTTCTCAAGGCTTCTGCCATAATGATGAATAGAAAGGGAGACAGGGGGTCCCCCTGTTGGAGCCCTCGCGAAGCATTGAAAAAGCCTTTAGGAGAGCCATTTAACTACACAGAATATCTGGGGCAAGCCACCCATTTGAACACCCAGTCTATCTAGCCCTTGTGGAAACCAAAGGCTTCCATAACTTTGAACAGGAATCGCCAGTTGACCTTGTCGTATGCCTTTCTTATGTCCAATTTCATCAACATAGCCAGTTTCTTAAGTTTCTGAACAGAGTGGATCACCTCTTGGGCAATGATTACTCTATCGAGGATGGATCTTCCGAGGAAAAAACCAGTTTGTTCCTCCGCAATAATGTTTGGCAGAATCTTCTTCAACCGATTGGTTGTAGCTTTTGATAGAATCTTGTAAATTGTGTTACAAAGGGAGATTGCCTGAAATCCTCCAAAAATTCTGGTTTTTCTTTCTTTGGGATTAGCGCAATGAAAGTGTTGTTCATTTCTTTGAGCGCTCGCCCTGAGCTTCTGGAATCTTTAGTTGCTTCCGTGACTTCTTTCCCTACTATGCTCCAACATTTCTGAAAGAACGCAGCTGGGAAACCATCTCGTCCAGGAGGCTTGTCTGGGTGGAGTTGAAAAAGAGCTTCCTTGACTTCCTTTTCAGTGAACTTGCTATTCAACATTGCATTCTGTGCCTCTGAAACTAATGTTGAAATGCCCTCTAATAGCTTTCCTTGTGCCTCTAAGTTGGATCCCTCCCAGTCGTTTAGGAGGTTAACAAAGAATTCCACGGTTGCTTCTTTCACCTCCTCCACTTTGTCCAACGATCTGCCTTCCGGAATTTTGATGAGGGAAATCCTATTCATTTCTCTCCCTGCCTTTGTGGAGTTGTGAAAGAACTTTGTGTTTTTATCTCCAGCTTTTAACTAGATTTCTCTCGATTTTTGCCGCCAGAAGGTTTCTTCCTTGGCTAGAATATCCTTCATCTTGCTTAGAAGTGCCTTTTCCTCTAAAAAACTTTGGTCATTCATGCCATCCTTGATCACCTTTTCTGATAAAGCTTTCAACTCCTCTTCTGTTTTCCTTTTTTCTTCAAATATGTTCTTGAAGATGGTTATGTTCCATATCTTGAGATTCTATTTCACCATTTTTAATTTCGCTGTGATGTTGAACATTTTTGAGCCACCTGGGTCACTACTTGACCACCATTGAGTGATTAGATCCATGAAACTTGGATCCTTGAACCACATGTTTTCGAACTTAAATGGGCATCTTACGGGACCTTTTTCCCCCAAAATCTCCAAAAGGATAGGAAAATGATCTGACCCTACCCCAGATTCTATATTGCAGTTCATTGAAAAGGGGAACTGTCCCCAGTCTCCTTTAAAGAAAAACATGTCCAACTTCTCCGCGATGCTGCAAAAACCCATTCTTCTATTTGTCCATGTAAAGCGTGTTGTGACCAAATCACACATCACCCGTTTTTTAGTCTTAGGTTAGATTAGATCTTTCTGAGTCTTGTTTTTTATCTTGTTTTGAGTTGTGAGGAGGATTGCATGATGTAATCTTTGTCTTTTGATTCCTGATCTAATAGATTCATGTGGTTGATAAGTTGATCTTGTATGGTGTTGATGTTTGTTTTTAGACAAGTCAACAATTAGAGTGAAATACAAAGTATCTGACTCCCTCTTGAATAAAGCTCTTCAAAGGCTGAACTATGTGATCCAGTGAAGTAACTCCAAGGTTCCCTTTTATGATTCCTGATGGGTTAACTCAGTGATTACATGTGATCTTGTTGATAATCACAAAGGGACTTACGCAAATTCTTCTTCACACTTGTTTAGCTTATTCCTCCTTTCAGTGTGGATGATGTATTCAAGGTCTCAATGATAAATAAAATGAAAAAGGTTAAGGGTTCAGAAAGTTAATCTAAGGTCAATGAAGCAATGATGTTGTATGAATAGACAAACTCCTAAGTAAACCTAACTTCACTTCGCCAAGGATGCCTACAACTCCATGAAGTTGGTGCAATCTCCTAAGGTTACGCGAATGGTTTTCAAATCATGAAGACTTATATAAGCACCCATAAGACGGCGCAACTCAAACAAGCATCCACAATCGAACTTATAGAGATGAGGCTCAGACTAGCTTTACACAACACTTCATCAGCGATGAATGTTAAAAGCATGAGCTAGGAGTTGATCAAATATTCAGTACAACAAACATTCCAACAAAGAACTTCTAATCTACTTTACTTGAAACATCTCCCCATTTCATTGAAGTACAAGAAACCAAGCAATTCCACAAGACAACACTTGAACACCAAATAAACTTCCAATGTCTTTGCATTAACCTTGAGAAATATTTACAACAATTTCAAGTCCTCTCAGAGAATTTTGAGAGTCTCTCCTACTCTACTCCTAAAATCTAATCTCTAGTCTACTACTACTTACTGACTACTCCTTTACAAATGAGGCAACAAGGCCTTTATATAGTGCTCCAGAATACAATGAATGGCTAAGATCAATTCGATAGCCAACGGTCTAGATCGTGCCACCTCACAGGTAGTTACAACAACTGCTATTTTTAGCACAAAAGAGAGAGGCAATGAAGGCACATTTTTCAATGTGATAAGGTAAGGCGAAAGCATTTAAAATATTCTTCCACATAGGAATCCCTTTGGCTTCTTTCATTAAATGATACATTGAATGCATTAAATAATGCGGCTAATCAAAATTAAATGATGTGTACTCGCCACATAAATGCCAACTCAGCATACTTTGAAAATTGTATCATCTTTGTGTGATGTATTCAATGTAATTGCTTGAACTTGTATGTTTAGGAATACAACTTGTTGATCTTTGCCTTGTTCATTCTTCTTGTAGACTGGATGTATGATACTCGTTGCTTCACTTGACTAACTTCATGATTCTTTCTTCTTCTTGTAGGTAAATTGATATGATGATCTTCTTTGATGTTTCTTCTTAAAGAGTGGATGATGCTGCTTCCTTCATGACATGGAGTAGAAGATTCTCTCTTGGACTTGAAGGTTGAACGGAACTTGAAATAAAATGGATGAATACCTTTGCTTGATGTAGAAGACTTGATGAAGTGATCCTTCATTGATGGCCTTTGAAGTGACCTTCTTTGAGTGTAGATGATAACACCTTCCTTGGATGTGAAGTAGATGTTAATAACCTCTCAAGGATACTTGAAGCTTGACGAATCTTTGAAGGTTGGAAGAACTTGACTTGAAGCTAGGATGAATGAATGCTTCGAACACGTTACTCTTAATAAAGTACACTTATTTGAGATATGTCTTATTGTAACCTCTTGGAGCAGCTACCTCTTGAAGTGATGTCTCTTTTAGCAATGATCATGACTCCTAGCATGAATGACGGTGAATAACTCCTTTGAAACAGCTACATGATGACTTCCTTGAAGGTGACTCCAAGTTTCTTGCTTGAAGGTGATGTCCCTTGATAATGACCTTGAAGAGTAGATGATGACAAGATGTTCTAACAAGATGATCTTCTTTAGCTTCACTCCTCGACAAAAGGTGACTCCTCAAATAACTCCTATCCTTTTTGATGTATCTACAAGACAAGATAAACAATATATCAATCACTTCATAAGATAGGAATAACTTTAAACATGTAATAATCCTTTTCAAGCTTAGGTGCAAATATAGATAAAAATAGGAACAAAGTGCGCCTAACACAAATTAGTCCCACATTCATAACTTAAAGTATTTTCAAACAATTGCAAGGGTTTTTTAAAAATGTCAATTCCCCTTATAAGGTTCATTCAAAAGGTATCTTAATGTAATTGCTTCCAAGGCGCCAATTGAGTTGGCAGAGGCAGGAATGGGCGCCTTGAAGGGGTTTAATGTTTTCCTATGTGATTGATCTACCTCCTTTGACATCCAGGCGCTCAATGTGTGATCTTTTGACTTAGGGCGCTCCATCTATCATTTCCCTCAAGGCACTCTCTTGGAATGATTCCAATCTCACCCACAAGGCTACCCTCCTTCCCAGATTTAAGGCGCTAATACACCAAGGCGCTCAAAATAGAGATGGGAAAGACTCTTAGAATTTTGAGTGCAAGATATGATTCTCACTTGTCTTTAGGCGCTAAAACCTCCATCTAGGCGCTACATTCCACATCTTCTAGAGCTTATTTTATGCTAAGGCGCAAATTCTCTTCTAGGCGCCTAACTAAGTGTCTTACCTCAATTCTTTTAAGCATCATCCTGTGAAAGGTGCTAGGCGCACTTTGAGTTTGATTCATGCTATCACTTTCATAGACTTCACTCTAACCTCTAGGTGCTTTACAAATCTTCTAAGGCGCTAAAGTGATCTCCACCACCAATCCATTCCATTCCAGGGCGCTCATCTAGGAAGTTAAAATGGGCAATCTCTCCTAAGGCGCTCATAAAGATTGGCATGGAGGATGTAAGGCGCCTAGCCTAAGGTAGTTGTTTTTTCAAAATTTGGATCAGTACACCATGGTTTTGGCTCCCTCATTCCTAGGCGCCACCTTAGATTGTTTACAACAAAACCTTTAATCCTTATTCCTCCTAGGCGCAACTTGGAGTGTTTAAACATTTCCTTCTATACTAGGGCGCCACAAAGGATAATTCGATGCATGAAGGGCGCCTATCACCCTAAGGCGGAGTTTTGACAACTTTTCAATCAAGGCGCTCAAAGTGGTTTGCTCTTGTGTTCATCTCATGTCAAGGCGCAATTCCGAAGTTGGTTGGAATGATGGGAGGCGCCCTGAGTTGCAGGCAGCATCTGGAGTCATTGCGAGTAGAGAAATGCGCCCAGAAAAGGAAGTCCAAGGAGTAAGGTATATTGAAAAATATATTTAAGTATAAGTTTTCTTATACTTTAAATATTTTTCAATATACCTTTCAGGATGTTTGAGATAGGTCTCAGATCCACCGGATTTAACATGCAGATTATAGAATTTGGAGGATCCACCAAATTTCAGACTTAGTCAATTTTTCAGGATAAGAAATTCAATCTCTAAACTTTCAGGATGTTTGAGATAGGTCTCAGATCCACCAGATTTCACATGCAGATTCTAGATTTTTGAGGATCCACCAGATTTCAGACTTAGTCAATTTTTCAGGATCTTCAGGATCAGGATACCAGACTTAGTCATTTTCAGGGTCTCAAACATCAGGATCAGGTCATCAAGGGGCTCTAAGACTCAAACACCACTAACTTCATCATGCCAAGGACATCATCCTGGACTTAGCAAAGCACTGGAATTCAAAAAAAGGGTGTCCCCATTTGCAATGGGGCGATGTGTGATTTGGTCACAACATATGGTTTTGTCGAACAAAAGGGGTTTAAGTCCTTAAGAAGAACCTTTCTCAAGAAGATCCCCAAATCTAATGTGCTAGGCCTTCAAGGATTCCAAGATCATCATCTAAGTACTCTATCTTTTAAGTATGATCTTTGCAGAAGAGGATTTCAAACACCTCATCCAATGCACCACATATAAATGAAAGGTCATTAATGGGTTTTGATGCACTTTTAGGTGAACTCACGTCCTTGATCTATTGCGCCAATTTTTAGAGGGTTGCAGAGGATTCCAAACCTTGATCAAATGCGCCAATTTCATGGGAGATTCAAGGCAAATTTCAAGAGAAACCCCAAACCTTGATCTAATGTGCTTATTTTTTAAGGTTATTTTGGTTCAATTTTCTAACATCTTTCCAGAGGATTTGAAATCTTTAAGTGATGCGCCATTCTAGAGAGTGGTGTTGATTAAAGTGTTGAGTGGTTTTAAGAGAGATCAAGATGCTGATCTGCTGCGCTTGATCCAGAGCGCCAGCCCTTAGAGGATGTGGAAAGTGTGATCCAAAGCTTAAGGCAAAGCGATCTCAAACTATTAGACAAGAAGATTCTTAACATTGGATCTAGTGCGCCACTTTGAGTGGAGAGACAACTTGAGCTAGGATGTTTCAAGAAGAGGATTCTAAACTCCTCAACCAATGCGCCAGCCCTTAGAGGATCTATAAGCCTAATCTAGTCTGCTCTATCAAGGAGATCTCTAAGACTTGATCCAATGCACCCATATCAGGGAGATCAAGAACTTGCTATCTAATGCGCCCCTTGTAATCTTTCAGCATTTTTTTGAAAAGCAAAGAAATTTCCTAGGAAGTCAAGTCTGATTTTAGTCAAGTTGAGTCTGATTTTAAGGTATCTCTCCAAGTTAGTCTTTTGGAAAGTTTGATCTAAAGGTAAAATTCTAATTTCTCCTTCATTTTCAGCAGGTTCATTGAATTCTAAACAGAAAATTGTCTAAGTGTTAATGAAATTTGCATCAAGGATAATCAATCATTATGATTTTCTTGTGAAATTTTATTTTTAGAACGCTGAAAAATCAGATTTCAAATAATATAGGAGGCTGAAGTGATTTGTTTTCAAAGTTATTTATTCATGTCTATGTCTTGTAGGAACAAGGACCTTTGATGAAGCTAAGGAATCACCAAAGGGGCTAACATCTGGAGTTAACAGGTTGCCATCTTAAAGAAGACATCAAGTAGCTGTTCTAAGAAGTCACTTCAAGGATACCCTATTTGATCACTTCAAGTATCAACTAGTTCCTTCATCAATCATAGCTTCAAGGCATCAAGTAACTACTCCAAAGGGCCTCCTTCAAGAATCATTGAATTGGAACCTTTCATCATCCTTGTGTTGGAATTCTTTGGCATCATGTTAAGATCATCTAGAAGACATCCATCCAAAGGATATCATCTTCATCAAGACTTCCAAAGGCATCCACTCTACTTCAAGTTCCTTCGAGCTTCAAGATCATCTTCAAGGAAGTATTTCATCAACTACATCATGATCATCAAGAGCAAGTGCTTGAATCACCTTCAAGTTGTAGAGGAAGCATCATTCCAAGAGGCCCACATCAAGTTTCATATGCTCCATCATCAAATGTTCCAAGGCATTCATCCATCCAAGCTTCAAGATTCTTCAAATCTTCAAGTTCAAGAGAGATCCTACTTCTGATTATGAATCAAGTATCAACATCATCATATACATTACTCTTCGCGAAGGATCATTCAGAGAAGATCATCATGTATCCTACAAGAGAAGAAGAAACATCACGAAGTCATGCAAGTGAAGCAATATGTATTCATCCAGTTTACAAGAAGATGAACAAGGCGAGATCAACAAGATACATCTCAAGTGTTCATCATCAAAGCAATCACATCGAAGATATCATACAAATGATACAATTTGGGAATATGCACAGTACATATTGAATTAGCAGTTGAAATCCACAAAATATGCTGAGGTGGCACCTATGTGGCGAGTACCTATCATCATCTAATCATATCAACCGCATTATTTTAAATGCATTCAATGTATCATTTAATAAAAGAAGCCAAAGGGACGCCTATGTGGAAGATGCTTTAAATGATTTCATCTTACCTTATCACATTGGAAAACGTGCCTTCATTGCCTCTATGATATACTAAAAATAGCAAGTTGTTGTAACTACCTCTGAGGTGGCATGATCTAAGCCCTTGGCTACATGAAATGATCTAAGCCATTCATTGTAATTCTGGACCACTATATAAAGGCCTTGTTGCCTCATTTTTTATATAGATATAGAAAGTAGTCATTAGATTTTAGAGGTAGAGTAGGAGAGACTCTCAAAATTCTCTGAGAGTACTTGAAGTTGTTGTAAATATTTCTCAAGATTAATGCAAAGACATTGGAGCATTGTTTGGTGTTAAGTGTTTTCTTGTGGAGTAACATGATTTCTTGTATCTTAATGAAGTGGAGAGATGTTTCAAAGTAGACTAAAAGTAGATTAGAAGCTCTTTGATGTAATGTATGTTTGTATTGGATATTTGATCAACTCCTAGCTCATGCTTTTAACATCCATTGCTGGTGGAGTGTTGTGTAAAGTTAGTCTGAGCCTTATTTGTATAAGTTCGATTGTGGATGCTTGTTTGAGCTACGCCATCCGATGGGTGCTTATATAAGCCTTCATGATTTGAAAACCATTCGCGTAACCTTAGGGGATTGCACCAACTCCATGTAGTTGTAGGCATCCTTGGCGAAGTGGATGAGGTTAATTCAGGAGTTTGTCTATTTATACATCATCATTGCCCCATTGACCTTAGATTAGTTCCTTTAACCTTTATCTTTTTTCATTTCTTTATCATTGATGCCTTGTACATACATCATCCACACTGAAAGGAGGAATAAGCTAAATGAAGTAAGAATAAGTCAACGTAAGTTCCTTTGTGTTTACCAGCAGAATCATACCAAGTCACTGAGCTATCCCTTAAAAAATCATAAGAAAAGGAACCTTGGAGTCATCTTGTTTGATCACTTTGTTCAGCATTCGAGAGGCTTTGCTCAAGAGAGAGTTAGATACTCTGTATTTCACTCTATTGTTGACTTGTCTAAAAACAAACATCAACACAACCCCCTTAGACTCTTCTGATCTTTCCCTAGACCTTCCTTGCATTCTTTCTCTGGTTTATCTGTTGTCGAGCAAGAGGACCCCTACACCTCAGGGCTTACATCCTCTAATCGGATTGGTGTTGTAAAGGGAGTTCTCCATCCCACTACTTTGACTAGGTCGCCTTTGGGATTGGGATCTGAGAAGAGCTTTTGCGTCCAGCTTCCCCAGTCTAAGTGCAACTCAATCTCCTACCAGGGTAGATCTGAAGAGCTTTTTTCCACTCCTAATCTGACATAGGTGTTGATCCCATCTGCTTCCATTCTTTCTTCTGCACAAAGGAAAGAGCCTAAACCATTGCCAATTTCTTCCAATATCTTAGGAGCCCAGAACTCCAGAGGCAGGTGCAACAACTTAAACTATTCTTGGGTCTTTTCAATTTGATGGCTAAATGGGTCGAGGCCTGGTTTCCATCTACAAATGTAGAAACCCCAATCGTCTAAAATCCAGACACCTTTAATAATTTCTTCCCTTATTTCTTGCGAAGGGCAAATTACCGCGAAATAATCATTTCCTAGAGTTTTGAATTGCAGAACTTCTCCCCATTTCTTCTTCCACCAACGGATCATTCTGTCCCAATTCAAACCTTTTCCATACCATTTGGCGAAGAGGCCAAGTTGTTCCAATCTTTCTACTTCAGCCCTTAATTTGGTCGCACTTATTACCCTGGAAGTCCTATATGTGTTGCCAATTGTAGCTTTGCCTTTGTTTTTCCAGTTTTCGTTAAGGATCCCTAGATCTTGTTCACCCGTTGGAAATTGATAAGGGTTTCCTTTCCCTCCATTTGCATGAAATTTTTTCCAGCTTTGAGGGTCTTTGAAATTGTCCCATCTTTTCCCTTCGCTCCTCTAGTGATTGTTCTTGTTGTTGTTCCAACTCCAACGCCTTTGCTTGCATCGTTTCGCATACAATTGCCCATACCATCCATACCTCTCATTAACTTTTTGAAATTTGCTTTCTTGCCCAAACACAGAGATTTTATTCTACTTCCAAGGTTCCTTGTCCACTCAATTTTTTATCTGTTCTGGCAAGATTTCTGCCTCGACTTCATGCGCCCAGCGGCCTTGCCCTTGGTTTCCTGTCGGATGTCTAGAAGTGCCTTCGTCAAAACTTCTCTGCTCCTTTGCTCGCATCTGCTCTGCTCCCTTGCACGCCATAATTATATACCAAATTTAAGTATTTATCATTTTATATATTTATATAATAATAATGTTTAATATTTATATTTATATTATAATTTATATTATTATATAATAATAATAATATTTAATACTTATATGAATAATCATATATTGTTATTAAAAATATATCTTGTTAATTATCTCAATAATATAATATATTATATTATTATTATAATTATAATAATATCTAAATTAATAATATTTATTATTTATAAATACAAAATATTTGTATAACAATATTATTTATTTTATATATACATAATTATCATTTGAATTGACCAAATTTCAAGAAAGCAATCATATATCATGATGTTTAAATCTTTAATTTAAACAATGCCTTAATATCAGGACATGACAAGCCTTTACAGAGCAAGATTTTCATAAAAGTATGTTCTCAGCTAATGTAACCATCATGTTCCTTGATGTAATATAAGATGTTTAAGGGGAAAAAAATTCTGGGCATTTTTTTCCTTTGAATTAAATTTATCTTCCTCAAATTCACATAAAAGGTCAGATGCTAGGAAATTCTATTTAAAAAATTAATTCTTGCTAAAGTTGTGTGGCATTACAGCAGTTTGTTATGTTTGCTGAAGAAAAAAAATGTTGAAAGGTCACTATGATTAATGCTCCAATGCAGGTGTTATTGAACTAGCTCTATGTTATTTTCTTTTACAAATCTTAAGGAATTAGTAGATGTATCAACTGTCCTGTAGAAACAGACAATGTTTATAAATATAAGTAACTTACATGTCAAAAGTTTGAAAGAGAAGACGCAGAATCCTTGCTTCAACACAAAAACTCTGCAAATATTTCCAGTGCTATTGCCATAAGAAATCTTAATGAAATACAAATTCACCAGTTATAAGGAGCAATCATCAAGCATGAAAACCCTCCAAAAAACACTGCCCCACGGGATCTTCAATAGATGAAATTTATAGTTAATACCTACCCTCAAAACTTCAAGCACCATAATGCGATGCCACAATGGCAAGTCAAGACTTGTAATTTTAACCAGCATGCTTAGAAAAACCTGCAATAAGAGAAATAAACAACTTCTAGTCAACAAATCTACTTGGTCACTAAATGTCGCAGTGAAGAGATGACAGTTTGTTAAGACTCCTATTCGATAAGATTCTGTAATAACCACCCTCAAATCTTTACCCAAAACCCACAATTTTTTCTGACTTCTATTGTGCAGGCATTTCATCAAACAGTTTGCAGTTTGCTGATCCAACAGTATTTTCAGAGTATTTTCTGTATAACAACTTTTCATGAAGTTTAGATAAATAAACATTCAAATTTGCATCACAATACTCAAAGATAAAGCATGGACATTTAGTCAAACAGTTTACAACCTTCCAATATATAAGAGATTTGAATACACAGTTTATTACAGCTTGCTGATATAAAAATCAGAAACACAGAAAAGGAGAAATTTCACGTTCTAACCTTTCATGGGAACCAATATTGCTTGCAGATGTTATTAGGTTGCTAATGGGAATTGACCAACACTTAGCAAATACAGGAATCTCTCTTCTAACAGCAGATACAACTCACAGCACCTTCCAAAGTCTTCAATATGTATCAAGAATTAATTTCATGAACATCCAAAGCTGGGCGACCAACTTGTGTGACTTCCCAATGATATTGGAGCCTCCTTAAGATCCCACACCCCTTCCAAATCTCACGTCCCACTTTAAGTCCCCACGTGAGACTTCAAAGTTCAAACACATCAAATAAAAATCCTTAGTGCTACATCAGCTTTAGTGGGCCCTCCATAAAGTCTTAAATCTCCTTTAAAACCTTCCAAACTATGAATTGCTCCTCCACAAGAGTAATCACTTCCTTCTTTGGATGCTACGGCCTTCTAAAGGAAGCCTTCAATGTGGTACGGCTGGAAAATATAGATCCTCAAAAACCCTTGCAAATGTTTTTTTTTATCTGTAATTCATTCATATCACACACTGCACAAAATCTCCAAATTATTCTTCACACCAAAATCTTAAATTTATATTTGCTTGAAATCAATAAATTTGATAAATAAATCCTTCTGCTCAGAACTCGAAATCTGCAATGAAAAACAAGTGTAGACTCTATATGAATCTACCGGCAACCAGCCAGGGAGGATCTCTCACCACCAAAACTGGTATCCTTCACGAGGGTTTTCGTCCTCAGGAAGTCTTTGGAAGAACATAGGGTCAATCCCACAGCATAACAATACAATGAAATTTTCCATATATGCAAATGAGAGCTCAGAACCTCCTTTTTATATTTTCCCTTTGGAGGGAAGACTTTTAAAATAATCTCCATAGTCCCCTTTTGAAGAATTAAAATAATATTATTAACTTTTCCCACTCACTTGTTAGGCGCCCACTTAAGGAGGTCATAACACCACTAATAAAATATCACTTAAGTGAATAATTAAACATTAAAAATTAGAAATTTAAGTGTATAATTTAGATACTCCACCTGAGTCACAGAAAATGCCACCAAGGCATCCGAAACTGAAACTAAACATGTCGTACAAAACAAAAACCGATGCTCTCCAAAATCTTTGGAGTCGCCCTACGAACTCCAATTAGCCTACGAGAACTTGGTTAATAGGCTAATTGTCACCAAACTAACTAGGCCTAAGAAGGGGACATTACAGTCCTCCCTCCCCAAAATTGCTTGTCCCCAAGCAATTGCAAATCTGGATGTTGTAATATCTGTTCACTCTCCCAAGTAGCATCCTCCCCCGGCAAATTCTTCCACTTCACCAAATACTCTCTGATGGTCCTCTTCCTCAAAGTACACTCCCTGTAATCAATAACTACCTCTAGAATCAACACAAGCTTCTCTTCCTCATCCAAAGGGGGCAACTCGGAAGAAGGAACAACATTAAGCCCAAGCACCTTCTTGAGGCGAGACACGCGGAAGACATTATGCACCTTGCTACTCTCAAGTAAGCTCCAATTTATATGCCACTTCTCCAATCCTCTTGCAGATCCTGAATGGGCCATAAAAACAGGGTTTCAACTTCTCTGATCCACTCTTCTTGAGAGTGGATTTCTGTAGGGCTGCAATCTCAAATAGACCATGTCACCCACCTCAAATGCATGCTTTGTACGATGCTGATCTGCATACAACTTCTGTTGATTCTGAGCATGCTGGAGGTTGTCTTTAAGGATTTCATTATGTCTTGGCTCTGCTGCAATAAATCCTTGGCTTTGGGAACTCTACTAGCATCAAACAGTAAATCTATGAAGCTAGAGGATTCATATCCATATAATGCCATGAATGGTGACATCTTAATAGACATGTGGTAGGTTGAATTATAACAGTACTCACCCAAATGCAGCCATCTCACCCATGCCTTATGCTGCCCTGAAACATAATTCCTGAGGTACCCTTCCACCCACTCGTTGACAATTTCTGTTTGCCCATCAGTTTATGGGTGATAACTCGTGCTAGGGGTGAGTTCAGTCCCACTCAATCTGAATAATTCCTACCAAAACAAGCTCAAGAACTTGTTGTCCCTGTCACTTACAATGTTGTTAGGCATGTCGTGCAACCTAAACACTTCTCTAAAAAACAAATCTATCACCTGTACTGTTGTAAACACTGCTGAAATAGCATAGAAGTGTGCAAATTTTGTCAATCTATCCACAACAACATATATACAATCCTTACCTTGCACTTTGGGAAGCCCTGTAATGAAATCCATAGAGATACTTTCTCATTTCTAATTGGGAATAAGCAGGGGCTACAACAAGCCAGTAGGATAGGTATGTTCATTTTTATTTTGTTGGTATGTAGGACACTCTATGACATACTTAAGGACTTCATTCTTGAGTTCTTTCCAAGAGAATATTTCCCGGATCTGCCTATAAGTCTTAAAATAACCCGAATGACCAGCCATAGGTGCATCATGAAATGTCCTCATAATCTTAACCTTAAGCCCCGATTCAGGAACCAAAAAGATTCTTTCTTTGTATAGTATGAGTTCACTCACCACTTTGTACCTGTCATCCTATAAAGTACCATCAATAACACTAATGGCAAAAGGGTTCTTGGCATACTCTACAAGTATTTGCTCTTTCCAATCAGAAGCGATTTCCATCATGGAACATAAATGTGGCCTCCTTGACAATGTATCGGTCAACTTATTTTTCTTCCCTTTGACATATTCAATGTCAAAATCGTAAGCATGTAGCTTACTAACCCACTTCTGCTGCCTATCATTGAGGTCTTTCTGATTAAGGAAGTACTTAAGGCTATTGTGATTGGTTTTGACAATGAACTTACCACCAACAAGATATTGCCTAATTTTTTTCAGCATGCATTATAGAAAGCATCTCCTTATCATAAATGGAATATCCCTTTTATGCACCTCTCAACTTCTTGCTTTCAAAGGCAATAGGATGCTTATTTTGCAATAGGACAGCACCTATCTCTTCGCCGGATACATCAAACTCAAGCTCAAAAGGCTTAGAGAAATCGGGTCTAGCAAAAACAAAGCATGTGCTCATGATTTGCTTAAACTGATCAAAACATTTCCGCGCTACATTAGACCATGAAAAGGCCCCCTTTTTGGTTAAATCTGTAACTGGGGCAGCCACCTGTGAAAATCCTTTTACAAACCTCGTGTAGAAACCACAAAGACCAAAAAAAACCTTTCAACTGTGAGAGATAAGTAGGTGGAGGCCAATCAATTATTGCTTTGATCTTTTCTTGGTCAACACTAACTCCCTTGGAGCTAATTATATGGCCAAGATATAGAAGTTCTGTCATGCCAAATTCACATTTAGATTCCTTTGCATACAAAGACTCCCTCTCAAGGATGCTCAACACCTCATCAAGATGTCTCATATGTTCTTCCCATGTCTTGCTAAAAATCAAGATGTCATCAAAAAATATTAAAACAAACTTACAGAGCTGCTTATTAAACACCGGATTCATTCAAGATTGAAAAGTAGCAGGAGCATTGGTTAAGCCAAAGGGCATAACCAAAAACTCATAGTGACCAAAATGACACCTGAAAGCAATCTTCTCTATGTCCTCCTCAGGAACCCGTATCTGATGGTAACCTGATCTCAAATCTATCTTAGAGAAGTAGACCGCTCCATGTAGCTCATCAATCCTCAGAATGGGATACATGTTCTTAATAGTCTTCTTGTTCAAGGCCTTGTAATCTATACACATACGCATAGTCCCATCCTTCTTCTTCACTAAAACAACTAAAGATGTAAATGTGCTCTTACTTGGGCGAATATGACCCATATCCAGGAGCTCCTTAATTGCCTTTTCAATTTCATCCTTGTGTCTTTTCGGATGCTTGTATGGAGTGGTGATGATAGGTTTTGCACCCTCCTCTAACTCTATCACATGCTCCATGCCTCTCTTAGGAGGTCTCCCAGGAGGTATATCACCAAAAACATTACTATGCTTAGTTAGCAAAGCTTGCACATCTGGATGATAACTTCTCTTTTCCTGTTCTGTGATGGTAGGCATAATAATACACTATGCTGCCCACTCAACCTGATCATGTCTAATCAATCTCTCCATCATTTTGAAGGTGAGTACACGTGGCCTAGCACTACTTTCTTACCATCTGCTTGGACCTTCATTTCCATTGTTTGCAAGTTCATAGTAAACTCCCCCAAAGATCGCAACCATTGCATGCCAAGTACTGCATCTGAATCACCAATACTCACCTGTAACATACACCCATGTTCTGAAATTTTTCTTTCTTGTTTGTTTTTTGGTTTGATATGTTTGAGAAGTGGACAAAGATGCAGAAGGTGTTTTTTACAATAGATAAAAGTGCAACAATACAAAACTAAACAACTCTTCAATGTTTAAAATACCCACATTCAGCACTAACTTCAAATTATTTTCAGAACTGAAAAAATATAATATATCATCAAGTTTTGGAATACCCAGATAATGAAATCACATTACAATGAAATATGAGGCATACCCATTTATTTTGAACGACCTGCAGGTCTGTTTTTTGCAACAACAGCAATTTCTAGAGACCAAAAGAGGTCAAATCAGCTCCAAATCACAAACCAATGATGTGTAGACTTAGGCGACTCCAAACAGCAGCATATCTATTGACAAACCCTAGCCGTCCTCACCACAAATTCCCCACGTCCTCACACAAGCTGTACGGCCAGAACTAGCAACTTCAATCAGCAAAGAAAAAAAGAAATCTCTCCTTAAAATCTGATAATATCTTTTCAATCTGTATTCCTGTTAAATTCTTCAAATATGCAATGGAGATTGAAGCTCAAATCTGAGATTATAAACAACTGTGATGCACCAATGTGACTCTGTGTGAAGCCACCACTAAATCCTCCAGATTGGGTCTCTCACCAACGTGGAAGATGTTGCCTGCAAGGGTTTATGTCCTCACAAACCTTTAGGAAGAACCAGCTCCTCCAGCAAGAAGAAAAACAAATATCAAGTCAAGCATAAATGCCAAATGAGCTCCAAAGTTTCACTTTTATTCTCCTCAAGCTTGCACGCCCAAGTAGAGGGAATTTCACATTTAAAGTTTAATTTAAATCTTCATTAATGTCTCCTTAAGTGGGCGCCCATCCCTAGGAGGTAATCTTTAGTCCTCTTTTAAAACAACTTGTCTCCCCATGGTCCTTTTTATAAAGTCACTTTATAAAATAAATAAAGTAAAGTTAATTATTAATTTAACTTTAATTCCTTTATGTTATTTAAAATAAATACACTGGACCATAACAAATATCGAACCGACACTGAAAATGGCATCCACCGGCAATACTAAAAATAGTAACACTGACAACTGGCCCATTGATGCCCGCAACTGACTTACTAAAAATAGTATGGGAAAAATCACCCGAAACCACTCCAAAAAGTGGCGTTAGGCATCATAAACTCCAGAGCTCAATTAACCAGCTGATATTGCTAACCCGTTGGATCCAACTGACCCCAAACGATTCCCTAACCCCACTCATTAACCTACGGGAATCCACTAAATAGGCTAATTGACCACCAAACTGAACTGATTAGGAAGGGGACATTACAATCCGCCCTTCCCAAAATTGCTTGTCCTCATCATGTGAAGCCCCCAAACAAAGGCAATGGTAATTTTGAAGGAAGGATTAATATATAATAAAAGTATGCTAGCAAGATCGTGGAATTTCGTCATATGCCTGTGATTTCTTTAAGGAAAGGATAAGTAATAATAACCTAAAATTATAATTAAAGTTTACCAATCAAGAGGCAATTGAATAATCATGACTGTTGAAGAAAAAAGATATATAAGAGAAACCCAACAAAGAGAAGTAATTAACATATCATGGAGAAGACATAATATTTATTTTTCCTTGTGGAATACAAACTCAGGATTCAGAAATCTGAGAACGAAACCCCTCAAGATTAGAAATTAAGGATGGAAACCCTTAAATTCTTCTTATCAGGTTAGTGGATGAAAACCCCTAACTTGGGCAGAAATTATAAACATTTCAAAGACATTCCTACAAAGAAATCGCTGCAAATTGGAAGAAGAATTACAGCAGAGCATAAAGGATAAGTTTTATATTTTCAGAGATACATCATAAGCTTTAAATCTGACTTTTATAATAAAAATTACAATTTTTAGGATAAATTAATATTTATAATTAACTATGCAACTATTACTGTGAGCTAGGGTTTATTATATTTTTAAAAATAAGGAAATTCTAGAACGGGACATTACATCCTCATTTGATTAATTTTGGTTGTTTAACTGATTCATTTCTAGGCATTCATGGTACAACTACAATCCATTAGATCTTTCCATACAACAGTCTCCAAATAGTTGGCAGATTGCCCTGCATGTTTTATCAATGTATTCTACCTGATGTAAATTTGCAATCCTATTGAAAAATTTTGGTACTTTCTGCATTAATAAAAAATTATGTTACACTAGGACAATAACAATTTTTTGCAGTACTTTTCAACAATAAAAAATTATGTTACACTAGGACAATAACACAAAAGTACCAACCGACGACAATGCTTATCATGCAAAAAAATAACTCTTTGTGACATCATCTTGAACCCAACTCTACCTTAAGTGCATATACAACAGCCTCTCCATGGAAAACATGTAGCCTTGTGATTTTGTTTTCCCAGGGTTTTATCCCTTCAAGTTCCAGACCAAGGACTGAACAACCCGACTAGATGATACAAGTAATCTTTGACTAACCTATTCATAATCCACCACATAATAGCACATGTAATTTATATCCTAAACCAAGATGACTATGCACAACCAAAGTTACGTTTAGCTCTATATCAGATACTCATGTTCAACTAAGCATAGACATAATAAGAATATAAAACAAATTATGTTACATATTCATAATCATACTCAAAGTTACGAGTATATTTGCAGTACTCCTCAACAATAAAAATTTATGTTACACTAGGGCAATAACACAAAAATACCAACGAACCACAATGCTTATCATGCAAAAGAATAATTATTGGCAACATTATCTTGGATCCAAGTCTACTTTAAGTGCATATACAACAGCCTCTCCATAAAAAAAATGTATCCCTTCAAATTCCAGACCAAGGACTGAACAACCCCACCAGATGATACAAGTAATCTTTGACAAACCTATTAACAATCCACCACATGATAGCACGTGTAATCATACCCCAAACCAAGATGACTAAATGCACCCATGGTTCCCTTTAGCTTTATATTAGATACTCATGTTCAACTAAACATAGACATAATAAGAATATAAGACAAAAGGATTCAATTATAGAGAAATTTCATGAACTGATTCTTCGTACAAGCTTTGAAACTAGCCTCCAGTCTCATTCTGCTCAACAAATAACACTAATTCTTTAAAACTTGAGCCCTAGAAGGCATATAGCCACACTTACTGTATGGAAATCAAGTTAAAAGAATTCAAGATTAAGATACATGTTTTGCACACTTCAGCATATTGTTATGTCTTCATTCTGTGGACATAGAGGTCCATACGCCAACATAACAAAAAGGTGTCTTTCACATTTACTATGAATAGATCAAATTCCTCTTATATGTCTTATTATCATTCCTCTATACAGGTTACCATTCGTACTTGAGGTCTGATTATTTTATATTTCCCTCCTTAAAAACGAACGACTGTCATGGACTCCCTACTTAGTTCAGAGTCCAGACATTGCATTACTCTGCACTGGGGACAATTCAGTGATTAATTTTTCTAAGACACCCTGCTGAAACAGTCATTACTAGTGTCTCTTTTGTGCCTTCTGGGGTCGTTCGGTAACTATGACTTTGTGTTGCTTTGTCCTCTGTGATTTTCAAGCTATTGGGTATACCGTTCTGTAACTATAAATTTATTTTCTTAGGGATGTTTCCTGGCACCTCCTTATAATATATTTGCTGGTCATTCACAGACACTGGTATAACATTTTTCTCTTATTTTCTTTCTTCTTACAAACAAGTTGCGTTAAGTCCATGTTTCAGTCCCAGCATGTCTACTATACAACAGCTATTAGCCAGTTCTGACTTGAATATTATCAATATTGGATGGTGCTATACTTCTTCACTAGAGGATATATGAATTTCTGAATTGCCATAGCTTGGATATTTAAAACGATCCTTACACTCCATGCCATTAAAAAAAAGAATTTTAATTCTTGACATCATATAGTCAAATAAACACAACATCTGGATTATGTAAGTAATAAAAACCTTATATACATCCAATCTTATTTCTTTGAGGCTTAAATTATTCATACAGGAATTTTAAAAAAATTGTGCTACTTGCAACTTTACCTCACATTCGGTTACAAGGGCTGAGCTGTAAAGTCTAATAACATGTGCTACTGATCGTAAGACAAGGCGATGGAAAGATGGCTCGCCTGCCTCACCTTCAAGCTGAGAGAAAAAGCAACCCAGTTATAACCAATACCAGCATATGTCACACATCAACTTGTACCATACTGGACGCCTCAAATGTCTTAATAGATAATTTTGCCTTACTATGGCTAGGAGATTTACCTCGCCTGTAGCCCGCAGTGAAGTCATAAGCAAAGAGCATACCTGATGCCTCAAAACCTGATCAGATATGCCATTATATTAATGTTGTTGATACTTTAGATTTAATTTATCGGCGGACATACCTTAAACAAAGTTACCTGTTCATATGGCAACAAGGTTCTGAAAACTGATACATAGTTTGAAAGAACAAACCTGTAACAGTTGCCATTACTGTTTGTCAGCTTGAATAATCAAGAGATTAAAAAGCACAAAAAGCTTTAAGTAAAACTGCAATAACTGGGAATTCTTTTATCTTTCTACATATCATCGTAGTCTTAGAAACAGTCAAAAAGTCCACAAAGAAATGCAGAAAACAGCAACGTCCAAGAAATTTCAACTTTTATTTTCGTCATTCCCCCTGACACCACTTACCTTAAAAAACAATATATTTTTTTGGGTAAAGAGGCAAGTATTCTATTCATATTTATAGGGTGCACAAACGACCAAATCCAGGGTCGTGCCTTAAGATTTAGGTCACAAGAGGAGCAAGGCTTGCATTGACAGTCATCGACAGAACAAGCAGTCTAAAAGCATCAGAGATAGTATTTCAAAACGGGAATACTTAGTAGCAAAGGAGAGATATATCCAAGATACTTCAGCAGGAAATAAAACACAGAAGCAGTCAAGTATATAAGTTCAGTGGGGCAGTCCTGAGTTGTTGGAGTGCTCTCCTTGGGCAGAGGAGCTGCCCTTTTCCTCTGGTAGCCTTTCCAGCAGCCAACCAATTTGAAGTATCCTGCCTTGGAATGGGCCTTATTGGGATCTTGTGGCTTCCCACCCCTCTGATGCATTCCTCTTGCACTTCTTGTCACTTTGATGGTGATTGGTAGCTATGTCACAGATTTTGTCAGATTTTATCATAGAAATTCAAAATCTGGCGAATATTAAAAACCCTTAAAATTTGTTTGAAATTGCCATTAGATTCATTTGTACGTGGCCGTATGGTTTGAGACAGGAAAATACTAGACTTTCCGACAGATCAGTTCTGCAGGGGTTTTCCAGGTGGCTGTGGTATCGAGGGTTTTTTATCAGAAAAAATAAAAAGGAAATATTGAATATATTTAAGTCAGATTTTAATTTTAAAATTTATTTTAATTTTTATATTTTTAAATTTAAAATTAATATAATGTATTTAAATAAAAATAAAGATTGGAGATTTTTATTATTCAAATTCGGTCATGAAATTTTTTATAAATTTTTTCGGTTGACAAACTTGTTCCAAATTTTTTCTTCACTAACCTTGAACATGAACACTGCAACATAGGTTGGTAGTATGGTTGACTGTCCATTTCACCATATACCACATTTTTCAGCATTTCCATTGAGGCCATCAATTTGTCCAAATTTTGGTTGGAGTTAGCCACAGGCTCCCAGCCTCTTGTTAAAGAATCTGATGTTACTCTCGGGTCTCTATGGTGTTCAGTGCTCCAACTATGGCATTATCGCTTGCCATTTTGTCATTTCATGGAGAATAAGGCCTCAGGATTTAGCGGATCACAAAAATGTAAGTTGGTTATTGATGTTCTGCTATTGGGAGAGGCCCAAAGTCCAAAAGAAGTGGCAAGGCTGAGTGGAAGAGGCCAAATCAACAGCAATACTCTAAATGGCTTGAAACATGTGGTGAGTGGCATGGTGAGAGATTTTTGAGGGCTGATGAAAGTGTTAACATTGAATACGATAGAAAGTCCTAAATCCTTACGAGACTTAATTTTGTGGATAAAACCAGGGTTACCTAACCTTTGGGGTGACAATGGGTTAGGTTGGTTTGCTGAGAGCTGTTTTATCTTCAGACCTCTTTTTGTGGATTGCCCACTCTAGCATTTCCTTGGGTTTTGATTTCCTAGTGCAAGCTTTCTTGATAGAGGAGGAAAAGGCAGGAAGGAGGTGCAGAGGGGGGAGAGAAGGGAGGACTTGGCAGAGGGTCTGATGTGCTTGACTTGTTTTTCAAAGCCTTGAGGATTAAGCAGGTGCTTTTGGTGGTCTTCGTCGAGTAACCTTCTCTGCGTTTCATTTTTTCTTCAAATGTATAGAGTGGGCATAGGAAAATGCTTAAATAAGCTCATATGATTGGGATGTTGATGCAATCTAGAATGGAGACTGAGCAGGTGGAAGTAAGTACAGCTGACAAGGTAGAATGTAACAGTAACTGTCAGGAAAGGATGACTACTGTGTTCAAGAGGGGTAAGAGCACTGCGAACTTTTGTTGTCAGTAAGAATGTTTAATTTTTCTGATTAATTTTTACCACAACTTTTTGTGTAGTTTGAACTTTACCAAAATGAACTTGTCTCGTACCATGTCTCATATTGTAGACCACCTTACTCTGGATTAAAAGCTATTGAGAGGTTGAATGCAATTAATTGGACAGTTCTTGGGTCCTTTCAAAATTGTGCATGGTGTGAGTTTTTCAAACTTGTTAGCCACCACTTTCCTTGATGTTTTTGGTGTCCTCTGTGAGATATTCTGAGATTACTATTGCCCTGTGTTGTATGCAGTCTTGAATGAGGCACTTTATACTTCCATCAAGGTCTTGGTGATGAAGGACCAGCAAATAATTCCTTGATCTGGTATTGACCATTGTGTTAGTACTTTTGCTTGCCTGTTCCTGACCACATTTCTTCATTGAAGCGAACCACAATCTACTTTTCCCTACAAGTAAATGGAATGCTGAAACAAAGGAAGGATGTAATTTGCACTTGAATGGTTGGATGGCAGAAGTAATTGCTAGGGTTGCAATGAATTAGAAGCAGTTAGTAAGTAACGTCTAGTGGGGAAGAGAGGGCTGCATGGCCTTCTTCGAGAAATGGAATTGAGAGCTGCATGACCTTCTTCGGGAAAGGGAATTGGGGTGTGTGCCAAATTTGGAGTAAAAGAATGTTAGGGGTCATGGGTGCAAGGGAACATAGGGAGAGAGGTAATTGTGAACAATTAGGAGTGGAGATACAAAGGGTTCGGGGGAGCGGGAGAGCATGGAATAGGAAGTAAAAAAATGCTTAGGTTAGGAGTGAGTAAATTATGGGTGAAGTGGGGAATAAAACAGAGTCAACTAGAATTGTCACTTTGTTACTATTATATTTTTATTGTTATTTTTTATTTTTTGCTTGTGATATTGATGTTGAAATTTTCTATAAAATTTAAGAAAAAATTTAAAATACTTGTGATTTTTATTCGATGATGTCCTCAGGGTGCATTTGCTCTAACTGCACTAGGTGTTGGATATTTGCTGAGAGCAAAGAAGCTCCTAGACGAAATAAGACTGAATTATGGGTTCCTTGTTGTAGTCCTAATTTTGATATCTGGTTGGCAACATTAATGTGGTGTCATTTCGTGAATTCAAGTTTGACTATAGTTTGTTTTTTAAGATTTAATAATGGGGGTTCTATTGGGGCTCTTGCCCTTGAATATAGTAGTATAACACGAGAGAAGCTACCAAATACTAATCCAAACTCAAAAACAAACACAGCCATAACAAAAAAAAATTCAACCAAAAAAACTTCATACCACACCCAACATTCACGGGACTCCTATGTATAATGCCCTGAATCTATCATTTCTTCAACCCACAACACCATCCCGTTAGTTGGTCTGCCACCTCATGGACCAAACAAAGAGGGGACATTGACCTGATAACAAATATCCTTTTGTCGACATGCTTTGTGCAATAAGGGGCCACATAAGTGGGGAATAGTTTAGTCACTCCCCTACTTCTAACCATCCCTTGAAATGGTATGCATGAAGCCCCGCCAAAAGTCTCCCAACATCACTGCAATACGCACGAAGCATACCTACTTCATTCTTTGTAAAGTCCCTGGTTATGGGGCCTTGGCAAATGTCTATTTATTGTGTGTTTCCCTATTTATTTTATTTTATGAAATAACAACTGAGACAGTAATTTTTAAAAAAAGAAACCAGTAATTCCACTTGGTAGATTATGAACAACAATTTCCTGTATATGCAAGGAATAAGAACGCAGCAGTAGCAAACAAATACTCCGATGGCAGAACATATTTACTATATGAATAATTTTGATAACACTCATTTTCAATGCATGTTAAGCAAGATGCATCAGTGAAGAATGTCAATGGTGCAATAAGTTAGAATTCAAATTATAATAGGCTCTGCACAAACATCTTACAGTATGGCCTGTAGCCGGCTTACATGAGGATGAAATTACTGTGGTGACCAAAGATGTGAAACACCACCCTCTAGGTGCCCGACAGACTCACAACCCTTCCTGGATCAGCTAGTGCTTGTCTCTTTCCCCAAATTCAAAATATTAGTGCTCCTAGATCAGCTCTTGCAGATGGATCAGAGTGTCTTTCCCTTAGTGTGTCAATCGGTCTGTTGGAATACAGAGTTTGATCTGAATCAAATGGCGACCCTATCCCTTGGATAGCAAATGGATTCTATTTGGAAGCTAATGGTGGATAGTTGACTGGTGGGAGTGGAATTAATCACACAACAACTGTGACTTGCAAATATAGTGCATCCAGATATCAATATGGTGCAATATAGATTTGCTACACAAATGGTGGTAGCTTATACCCAATACGACTCTGCATGCCAAAGTATGAGCTCTTGTGTGAGTATTGTTGAATCAGCTGCGGCGGCATCCAAGAGTAGTAATACTTTTGTGATCAGCTATGTGCATGAAGGCAATACAATTTTGTATGCTCGGTGAACAATGGGAAGGGTCCCTTGATCAGCGATCACAACAGTATAGTAGAATCTTGAATGAGGCGCAATAATCTAGCTATCACAATGATGAAGACCACTGCAACAGTTGGTGCCTATAGATCCCTCTTCCAATGGCAGCGCACAAACTGGTTAACAACCCTAAGGTTTGCAACGAAAATCAACTTGCAAACACTCCACGAACAACCTGAAAAGTTTGAACAAGAACTCTAATTAGCGCCACTACAATTCTTGTTTTAGAATTGCCAAGTAAGAGGTAGGGTTTCCGTCCTATCCTTAGAATTCATAGTCAAGGGGTTTTGTCCTTGATTGCACAATCAACTCGAACTCGAAATGAGCAATGCAAACTTGAAAACTGGATGATGAAAATGAAAGACGAAAGCTTGTAAATATACCTTTATCAATTTGGGACCAAGGGTCCTATTTTACCACCAATAATTAAAAATGCTTTCATTTGAATTTTATTTTATATTTTTATAATAATAATAATAATTATTATTATTATTATTATTATTATTTTAGCTAGTGTTAAAAAACAGTTTTTATATTAATATATTTTTAATTTGGGAAAAGGGATGTGACAGTCCTCCCTTCGCAAAATTGCTTTCCCTCAAGCAATTACAAATTTGGGTGATCAAAATCTCCACTCCTTCCCATGTAGCATCCTCAAGTGAAAGATTTTTCAAACGTCCCAAGTACTCCATAATGACTTTGTTCCTCAACCTTCTTTCCCTTATATCAATAATAGTTTCGGGCTCCAAAATCAATTTGCCCTCACCATCAAGTGGTGGCAGCTCTAAAGGAGGAGTGACATGTTGTCCAAGTGCCCTTTTGAGGCATGTTACATGAAATACATTGTGAATTTTCTTGTTCTCTAGCAATTCTAATTCATATGCAACCTCTCCTATCCTCTACAAGATCTTGTAGGACCCATAAAATCATGGCTTAAGATTCTTAGCTCCAATTCCCTTGAGAGAAGATTGCCTATAGGGCTACAATCTCAAAAATACCATATCTCCCACCTCAAAAGTTCTCTCCAAACGATGTCGATCAACATACATTTTTTTGTCGGTTTTGGCCCTATTGCAAGTTCTCCTTAAGCGTATTCAAAATATCCAAACCCTGCTGAACCAAATCCCCAGCTCCTGGGACACTGCTATCTGAAATGATCGAATCCACAAAAGATAATGCATCATATCCATACAATGCTTTGAAATGAGTCATACCTATGGACATGATGTGTGGAGTTGTAGCAATACTCTCCAAGATAAAGCCACTTAATCCATGTTGTCTGTTGCCCTGTAACATAGTTCCTCAAATATCCCTCAATCCATTTGTTCACAATCTCTGCTTGCCCATCCATTTGACGGTGATAGCTAGTGTTTGGAGTCAACTCTGTGCCTATCAATCGAAAAAGTTCTTGCCAAAGCAAACTAAGGAACCTATTGCCCCTGTCACTCACAATGTTTCTAGGCAGCCCATGTAATCTAAACACCTCTCTAAAAAACAAATCAGCCACCTATGGAGCCTCATATTTTGAAGATATAGCATAAAATGAGTATACTTAGTGAGTCTGTCAACTACCACAAAAATACAATCCTTACACTATACTCGCGAAAGACCTGTGATGAAATCCATGTAAATACTCTCCCATTTCTAATTTGAAAGGGGTAAGGGCTGCAATAATCCATCTGAAAATACTTGTTCTGATTTGTTCTGTTGACATGCCAAACACTCCCTAACATGTTTGAAAACATCTCCCTTGAGTCCCTTCCAAGAAAAACGCTCACCTGTTTGTATGTCTTGTACTAGCCCGAGTGTCCGACTAATGGTGTGTCATGACATGCTCTCAAAACCTTCTCATTCATCTTTGATTCTGGAACAAGATACACCCGGTCCTTATAGAGGATGAGCTCATCAACCACCTTGTACCTGTCATCTTGTAGCTTACCATCCAAAATATCAATAGCAAAAATGTTCTTGGCATACTCGACCATAATGGAAATCCTCCAATCAATAGATAAATCAATCATGGAGCACAAATAGGGCTTCCAAGATAATGCATCAGCTACAACATTAATCTTACCCTTGACATAGTCAATATCAAAATCATAAGCTTGTAACTTTTGTTGTCTATCATTCAAATCCTTGCGATTGAGAAAGAACTTCAAGCTATTGTGATTCATCTTCACCATAAATCTCCCACAAACCAAGTACTGTTTGAACTTGGCTAATGCATGCATGATGGCCAACATCTCCTTGTAAAGAGAGAAGCTCAAATGCTATGGGGTGTTTGTTTTGCATCAAAACCACTCCAATCCCCTCTCCTGACACATCACACTCCAAAACAAAAGGAAGTGAAAAATCCAGAATGACCAAAACGAGACATGAACTCATTACCTCTTTGAGCTTATCAAAAGTTCTCTGTGTTAAGTCACACCAAGAGAAAGCTCCCTTCTTCATCAAATTTGTCAATGGAGCAACCAGCTATGAAAAATTGATGTAGGAGCATCCGGGTCCACAATCAATCCTATATCAACCAAAAAAAATTCTGATTTTGTTTTCTATTTTGTCTAGTTTTGTTTGTGTTTCAGTTAGTTTCTGACAATTTGCCTCGGGAGGATTTTCAAGTTCAATTTTTCTAAGTGAAGAGCATCATCTAGTTGAAGAGCTCAATGGGTAGTACTCGTAGTTTAATTTTGATAAAATTTGGAGCTATTGTGGTTAAGCTTTCGGCAGGTTCGAAAGTTCTAGAACCTATCGATTTGCTGAAAACTCCCCTTCAATTAGCATTTTCGGTAATTTTGGAAGTTTGCGAACTTTACTTTTTTGCCGAAAATCATTTTGGTAAAACCAAGAGTTTGCGAACTCATCAATTCGCCGAAAGGAAGTGGCTCTCTCTTTCCTTTTCGGCAAACTATCAAGTTTGCGCACTTCTTATTTCGCCAAAAGCTAAGTTAGCGAGTTCGTGTTTGCACCGATTCACCGAAAGAAGCTAAGGTTTGGTTTGAAGTTCTATCAAAGAGTCGAAAAGGCATTTCGAAGACAAGTTCAAGAGTTCATTGAATTGCCGATTTACCAAAAAGTTTACACTTTTGGTAAAAGTTCAAATTTTTGAACTTCATTTGGCATCGAAGGAAAGGTGTTTCGGCAAACTTTCAAGTTCGTGAACCAAGTGTTCAACCGAAACAAGTTCACAGGCTCTAAAAACCTCCAAATCGCTGAAGACAAAGAGCTATTGATGAAGAGTTTGAAGGTTCTACAAGTTGTCGAAATGTCGAAAGGTGTTATTTTCGGCTTGTGGCTTGTAAACGTTTTAACTACCTGTGACAATTCAGTTTCTCAACAACCAAAATGGTTCAACTTCCATAATTGGGAGTATAAAAGGAGATCAATCTGGGGAGATAGCTGTCAGTTCAATTGGACTGTCAAATGTGTGTTGAAGAATAAGATTGTAACCAAGAAGTCGATGTTGTCTAAAACATTGTATTGTACTCCTAATCAAATTGATGTTGTGCATATAATAAAAACATTTGAATTCTGTTGTGAATGAAGGTATTATGTTTTGGCTGCTAAATTTTGGTTGTCTAAAAAGACTCCCAGATTTACATTGCATTAAAAACCTTTGACGAACCTCCTATAATAACTATGAAGACCAAAGAACCCTCTCAAGTGTGGTATAGTCTTAGGTGGAGACCAATCCATGATTGCCTTAATCTTCTCATCATCCACTCTAACCACTTGGGCACTAATCATATGCCCTAGATATAATATCTCTGTCAACCCAAACTCACATTTCTATGCCTTCGCAAAAAATGACTGTTGCTCTAGAATACCAAACATCTCTTCTATGTGTCTCAAGTGGTCATCCCAAGTCTTACTATAGATCAATATATCATCAAAGAAAAACAACACAAACTTCCTCAACTAATTAATGAATACTCGATTCATACAAGACTAGAATGTGGCCGATGCATTAGTCAACCCAAATTGCATGATTAGAAACTCGTAATGCCCATAGTGACACCTAAAAATTGTCTTATGCACATCCTCATCTCTCACCCTTAACTGATGATACCCTAACCAAAGATCAATCTTGGAGAAGTACACTACACCATGAAGTTCATCTATCAACTTGTTGATCTTAGGAATAGGGTAGCAGTTCTTGATTGTCTTCTTCTTAAGCGCTCTATAATCAATGCACATCCTCATGGTACCATCCTTCTTCACCAAAACCACAGAAGAAGCAAATGAGCTAGAACTCGGTCTTACGTGTCCCATATCTAACAACTCCTTAATCGCCTTCTCAATCTCCAATTATGTCTCCTAGGATGACAATAGGGTGTCATGATGACCGGATTTGATCCATTCTCCAACTCAATGACATGTTGAAACCCTCTATTTGATGGCAACTTTGGAGGAATATCATTGAACACCATCCTATGCTTATCCAAGATGGATTGGATGTCAACATGATAAGGTTTCTCACCCATGGATGAACCTGTATCCATAATCAAACATTGTGTTACCCAAGCTAATTGGCCTCTATGAAAACCTCTCTTCATCCTCTTGGCTGAAATAACCCTAAAAGCTCCGCTGGATAAGCCTCGAAAAACCACCTCCTTCCCTTCGGATTTGAACTTCAGCACCATAGTTTGATAGTTTTGGGTAAACTCGGACTATGGTTTTGGGTAAACTCAGACTATGGTTTTGGATAAACTCACCAAGTGAATGCAACCACTGAACACCCAAAACCACATCTCACCTGTGCCAACCATATAAAAATCATCACATACTCTATGCCTCCCCAAAGTGACATCAAGATGTTGAATCCTCCTGGTGTAAGGGATAGAGTATCCATCGGCCACAATAACATTAAATCCCTCAAAATCATTTGTCTTCAATCCCATCGTAGTCACCAATCCCTCATCAATGAAGTTGTGAGTGGCCCCACTATCAATCAACACCATCACTCTATGATCCTGCAAGACTCCTCTAACCCGAAAAGGATGATACCTAGGTGCTCTCGAAAGAGTAGCAAGTGTACCGCTCAAGGACTCTACTTCTTCCTTGCCCTCTTGCTCTATCTCATCAACTACAACCTCCGACTTAGGTTCTTCTGCCTCTGAATCCTCATCAAAAATAACACCTATGTAGTGTACCTGCCCCTTCCCCAAGCATCTATGTCCTAGCTCCCATGGGTCTCTACAAGAAAAGCATAATTTCTTCCTTCGACGTTCATTCTTGGATTCTTCTACCTTGCTTAGTTTTCAAGGTAGTCCCTTCAGTTGAGGGGAAACCCTTTCGAAAAGGTTTCTTATGTTGCCCCGATGGTGGAATCTTGGAGTAGAACTTGTTCTTGGTCACTGAATCCTCCAAATTCAAAGCTCTCTTGATGGCATCCTATAGAGATACTAGATCAAAAGCCTTAACCAAACCCCTAAGTGGTTCGGTTAGCCCCTCCACAAATAAAACTATGAGTTTCCTCTCTATCACATTCGGAACCATGACTGATACTCGCTGAAATTCTGCTACATAATCATCCATTGTACCATGCTATCTCAATTGGGCCAGCTCCCTAAAGCGGATCTTGGGGTCCTCCTTGTCAAACCTATCCATGAGTCTTGGTGTAAAATCAACATAGGTAACAATATGGTTATGCCCTTGTGTAATCAACCCATGATGACACCACTTGTGGGCTATGCCTTCCAAATGAAGGATTGCAAATTTGATGGCTTCTTTTCCATCATAGGGTTGAGTGGAAGATATGTATCCAACTATTGAACCCAAGCACGTGCAGTAGTTTCCCCTAAACCATCAAAATGAGGAAGAATCAATTTACTCAATCTATGCTGCAAATCTCTATGGGGTTGATGTTTAGCAGGTCTTCTCTCATTTCTTGGCCAGTTCTTTAACCTGAAATTACAGTAGTTTGCAAATGAAATTTGATTTCTAGTGTCTGGGTCAAGACCCATTACTCATCCCTGCAAGCACTGATGTCATATGTTGTTGGATTTTGCTCCTTCCAATGGTGCCTCTATTATGGATAAGAAGGTGGGATAAAGTGGCCTAACTACTGACCCAATTGATATCCTATTATTATTTGTGTGATTGGGTGGTCCATTTTAATTTGAAGTTCTTCCCTAGGATTCTAAATTGGCCTAGTGCAATTTAACATGGCATTCATATTCTACATTTGTTGCATCATATGGAGTAGCAACCGATTTGTCTGTCCTTGCTTCTTGATAAATGTATCAAATTTGTCTTCCTTGTCTACCATGTGTTTGTTACCGCTGCCTCCTATTCCAGCACCTATGTCCTATTGTGTTGCCTCCAACTTAATCTTTTCCCTTTCTAAAGCCCTCGGATCCCTTTGACACGGTTGCATACACTCATTAAATCAGATTAACCCATAGGCTAGTAGTGTCTATGTACTCTACCACCACTATAATGTCACTCCCTACTTCTAACCACCCCTTGAAATGGTTACATGAAGCCTCGCCAAAACTCTCTCGACATCACTGTAATGTCCCTGGTTATGGGGCCTTGGCAAATGTTTGTTTATTATGTGTTGCCCTATTTATTTTATTTTATGAAATAACAACTAAGACAATATTTTTTTTAAAAAGAAACTAGTAATTCCACTTGGTAGATTATGAACAACAATTTCTTGTATATGGGAGGAATAAGAACACAACAATAGCAAACAAATACTCTAATGTCAAAACAGATTTACTATATGAATAAATTTGATAACACTGTGTTCAATGCTTGCTAAGCAAGATGCATCAATGAAGAATGTCAATGGTGCAGTAAGCTAGAATTCAAATTAGAATAGTCTCTGCACAAACATCTTACAGTATGGCCTATAGCCGGCTTACATGAGGATGAAATCACTGTGGCGACCAAAGATGTGAAACACCACCCTCTAGGTGCCCAACAAACTCACGGCCCTTCCTAGATCCGTTGCAGTGCTTGTCTCTTTCCCCAAATTCCAAATATTAGTTATGTAGATGGATCAAAGTGTATTTCCCTTAGTGTGTTGATCGATCCACTGGAATATAGAGTTTGATCTTAATAAAATGGCAACCTGATCCTTTGGACAGCGGATGGATTCTATTCGCATGTTGATGGTGGATAGTTACTTGGCAGGAGTGGAATTAATCACACGGCAGCTGCGACTCTTGCAAATATAGTGCGTCCAAATCTCAATATGGTGCAATATAGATTTGCTACACAAATGGTGGTAGCTTAGACCCAATATGACTTCGCACGCCAATGTATGAGCTTAGTATTGTTGAACCAACTATGGCGACGTCCACGAGTAGTAATACTTCTACGATCAGCTATGTGCATGAAGGCGATCCAATTTTGTATGCTCAGTGAACTATGGGAAGGGTCCCTTGATCAGCAAACATAACAAAATAGTAGATTCCTGAATGAAGCGTAATAATCTAGCTATCACAATGACGAAGACCGCTACAACAGTTGGTGCATATAGATCCCTCTTCCAATTGCAGCGCACAAACTGGTTAACAACCCTAAGATCTGCAATGAAAATCAGCTTGCAAACAGTTCACGAACAACCTAAAAAGTTCGAACAAGAACTCTAATTAGCGCCACTACAATTCCTATTTTAGAATTACCAAGTAAGAGGTAGGGTTTCCGTCCTAACCTCAGGATTTGCAATCAAGGGGTTTCATCCTTGATTGCACAATCAACTCAAACTCGAAATGAGCAATGCAAACTTGAAAACTGGATGATGAAAATGAAAGACGAAAGCTTGTAGATATACCTCTATCAATTTGGGCTCATGGGCCCTATATTCCTACCAATATTTAAAAATGCTTTCATTTGAATTTTATTTTATATTTTTATATTTATTATTATTACATCATTTTTTTATTATATTTTAGCTAGTGTTTAAAAACATTTTTTCTATTAATATGTTTTTTATTTGGGAAAAGGGGCGTGACATTCCTTAACTCCTTCCATGGCAAGTAAATCCAAGCACAATATAGGGATGAAGGCCGACCCTTCACCCTCTATCCCCAAGGGTTTGAGCTCCTTTCGTCAAGCTAGTAAACTGGTCAAGCAGAAAAAATTGGAGAAACCATAGACAAATGGACACCTCTAGAACATAAAATGCCAGGTTAGTAATAAAATCCCCACTAATGGCCGCTTTGGAATGTCAACCCATCGTTAATACTCACCACCCAAAAATCCCCTTCACAAAGCCAAGCATTGTTGGGTCTTGGCATGAGAAAATGCATGGCAACCAGCAATCCAATACTTACACATGCATCAGTAACACTCCCTCATGCCTCTCTGGAGATAGGTCTGCTATAGCTTCCTCACAATTCAGCACACAACTAGCAACCTTCACCACCCTTTAGAACCTGCTATCTCCTTACACAATAAATACACACTACACACGATTAAATCACCATCCACCATTCTCCATCGTCATAATACAATATGATAGCAACACACTATATCCTCCTCCAATCATCCATATGTCATATTCATATGCCGCCTCTTTATCATCAAAACACAACAATTCCCAACCACCAAAACACTTAATAACATCCCCCTCTTCAAGATTTGAGTAAATACACCATTGTTATTAAGGAGGTTTGATATATAACAATTTCTCCAAGTTGGAACAAGTGCCAGCACTATGGCCATATATAGTTGTGATCAAGCCTTGAAGAATCTCATCATTTGCTAAATAATTGACTACATCATTAAAATCCCATCTTTAATGAACAAATTGAAGGTTCTTAAATTTTTGCTTCATACCTATTGCCTCTTCTACATATCCATCCATCTTCCAACTCAAGCTACTTCCTTTGATCATAGCATTAATCACTATCTACGAATCACCTTCCACCATCAAATTTGTCTACTTTTGCTCTATTGCAGCTTCTAAACCTACTAGTAATGCTTCCAATTCCGGCTCATTATTGGTATGAATACACAAACAAAGAGATCCTCCATATATCACTCCACCGTGCAAATTTCAAATTAATAAAACCTCCTCCAGCTCGTCTTGGATTTCCCCTTGCTACTCCGTCACAGTTTAATTTTGTGAATCCCTCTAGGGGAGGAGACCACAAGATCTTGTTTGAACTCTCTTTTTGCCTTCCATCTAGCCTATTCCTTTGTGTTTTATCACTTAACCCTTGAATGTGGGAATTTTGAGTATAGTGTTAAAACTTATCATGTCCACCATATTACTTAAGTAAATACTGCATCTAACTACCAGTTGGACTTTGCTTTGAACTAAGATGCCTCCTATTGTAGGTTTTGTTGTTTTATCACATTGGAGATTACAATTCCCCTTCTATATGTGTAGGGGAGAGTTCTAGGTTTCACATTAATAGGTGTCACATATATAGCACATGTGCTTCGGCCACATTGTTGATTTTACCCATAGTAGCACTACATTTAAACAGCCTTGACACAGCAAACTGAAAGTGTAAATGGAATTTTATTACTCGGGTTTTAATGGGAGAAAAAGGGGAAAATGACAAATTTTACCCTAAATGCTAAAAAAGGTACCTTTTTGAAAAAGGCTTTAAAAAGGGAAAAACATGAAAAAATGCAAGTTATTCAATAACCCATGTTTTTTGCCAAAAATCCCAAGTTTGGCTGAGTCAAAGCCCAACACAACCTAGGTGTCGGTTGTCGATTAAATTCAGGTAAACACATTTTATTCCTTTTTTTGCTTCTATTTTTTTAAAACCTATGTTTTTGCAATATCCAACAACCATGCATCCCTAATGGTCTCAAATTATACCTCCCATTACTGTTCTACCTAGGTTGTTCTCTGCCACACCATCAAAACTTAGTTTGTATTGTCCATCTTGAGGTTGGGTCCATTGGGCTTTTTCCTATGTTACACCAAGTTATTGAGACAGGGGCAGCAGGGGATGGGGAGATGCATTTTTGGGAAAGATTTTTTAGGAGGCCATTTTTTGGGGGACAGCAAGGGATGGCTATAAAAAAAATGAAAATTTTTAAAATATAAGAAATTTCAAATATTCACATGATACATTGATGAGGCGTCCATCATATATATTATAGAACCTTATTACATAACATTGGAGCTGAATTGAGATTTCACATAAGAGTCGACACACAAATTAACAAAATTTCATTACTTTCACTATCAATGTGCATATATATTATATAAAAATTACAACAAAATGCCCAAAGGCTATAAGTTACAACTACAAAAGGCCAATAGAGACTGATTTTCTAGTAAATATATGATACGTGATTGCCAAAGGCCTTTCAAAAAATCAATATCTAGTGATCAGTTTATCTTGGATCTACAAATCTATTTTTCCGGAATGAGAACATTGCTACTTCTACATGGAGATGGAGAATATTGCACCCTAGATGTTTTCATGGATCACTATTCATTATTCAAACATTAATTGATCCTCTACTTTGCAAAACTGGAATGCCCATGCTTATGTGCCTCATATAAGTACAAACTTTGTGCAGCCATACTAAGACTAACATTTACTAGCAGTTGTAAATTTTCCTTAACAGTTGCCTTCCCAGACAATTTTGTCTTCATCAATCATCAAGTAGTCTCAAAAACACAGGCATCCAGGTTACATCAGCTTAAGTGCTATGAATTATCACTTTGTCTATAATATAATAATAATTTAATATTGAGTTAATTCATTCCATTATTAGGGCTTTAATGAAGGCTTGCTAATGAGTTAAGAGTTATGAGTTAGTTGTGGGAGGGTAGGCGGCTAACCTATGACAGGGTCAATATGTCCATATATTACAGCTTTTGGTCCATTTAAGTCTATAATATTTATGTGACATCAATACATTTTGCCACTATAATATTTCTGTCTCCAATGTTACTTCATTCTATCAAAGATCCATGTTCATTGATTTCCTGTTAGCTTCTGCTTAATCTTCTACCATACGAGAACCCAATCCTCTTCAATCAGAAAATAAATATTGAGTAATAAGAAACTAATAAGAAACTCCATAGACATGGAATTCCTGATCTTGCTCAGATGTAACTATAAAGTAACCTGCACATTTTACACACAGAAAGTGAATTTCTATACGGACTCAAACCAAACAATAGGAGCCATGCCCATATATGGGGCATCAGTCACAAATGCTGCCCAACAAGAGGCAAAAATGAGTCCAAATGAGGATCTCTTCTGCACCTCAAAAGGTAATTACAATATTTTCTTCAGAATTCAAGCAGACTTGAATTTTTTGGAATTTGAAATCTTTCGAAACTAAAAAAATTTGTGTTTTTTTTAACTGGACCATAGGGGGCAGCTAGCCATCCCCTGCAGTTTTCTCATGTTTCCGGAATCTTTTTTAATGTCTCAGGGACATTTCCTATTTTTGCTGCAAATCAGAGATGGCTGGGGAGCGTTCCCAACCCATCTCCGCATCCCCAAAACATTTCTGGTGGGGGATGGGTCTGAAAATGCAGGGGATGTGTCCCCAAGGTAAGTAGCTTTTCCTTTAACTTTAAATGTATATTTATATACTTGTTATTGCACCATAGTATATTTATATACTTGGTGTATAATAGTTTGATTAAATAATTGTTGTTAGGAGGTCAATATTGAATAGGATCTAAATAATTGTATTATTTAGACCTATTCCAAGTTAAATTAATATACTAAGTTGTCAGTCCTGGTATGGGGTCGGGTATGGGTGTGGAGTTCTAGTAAGTCGGTACGGAAAAAAATCCTTGGGTGCGGTACGGCTGTATATATATAAATTATATTATATAATATATAATATTATAATATAATATATTAATATATTATAATAGAATATATATATATATAATAAAAATAAATAAATAAATGTTAGATGACAAAAGCCGACATATTGTCAAATATTTGAAATACAATTTTTTTCTTTTAAATAATACAGCAAAGCTGTAAAATCGTTGATGAAGCTAGAATTTTCGACGTAAACTCACTTCGCACTATAATTGTGACACAGCACATCCATCTTTAGTAGAGTACACACACGTCAAAACTATGTCGCTAAAACTATGCTGGGAAAATGAATTCGTTATGAATTTGTTTTAAAATTTATAGTTTTGTTTTTTCAAAATTCCCTGTGTGCACGCCTAGGAGCGTCCCGGGAGCGGCCAGTTCAATACAGGACCGGTCCCCAAAATTGCATAACAAGGTAACTTAATTAATATATTATTAGTGGGTTGTTCGGTGATTGTTATAACCATAGAAGCAGAAATCATCAAATGCTAGGTTTGACGATTTTTTCCCCAAAAATTTGCAATTTTTTTAATAAATTGTTGTCAGCATATTTTTACTAATTTTTTTCGCATAATCGCAAAAAAATCACAATTAAATTTCCAAAATTGCTTGTAGTCGTGGGTTTGACAATTATTTTTTCCAGTTTGATTTCAACCCATGATTTTTTTGTCTAGCTAGGGTTTTAAATATCAATTGCCATTGCACGCCTCTACAGTATTAGTATAATAATGTAATAAAGTGTATGTAATTAATGTAGTTAGGTGTAGGTCCTTAAATAAGGTGGTTGCAGTAGTTGTTATACCATTTAATATGGTAGTTGTAATAATACTTTTCTAAATCTATATAATGTTTCTCTCACTCTTTGTGAAGCAAGCCATTCTAGCAAATTTCTCATTTCTTTTCTTTGCATTTTACTAATATTGGTATCAAAGCCACCAGGTTAGGGTTAGGGTTTGATCGTGCAAAGAAAGTCGGAAAGAGGTCATGAAGGGTCAACTAGGGCATGGGCATCTGTGGGTTTTCTAGTCAAAATCGCAGCCAAGTTTTACGGAAGAAAATCACGTCTTCATCAAAGAAATGGCCGAGTCTATAGGGTCATGTGGCAGCTAAGGTAGAGGAAAGAAAATTGAAAAAAAAAAAAAAAAATTGGTCCCACAAAGTTCTTCAAGAAATCGCGGGTTATTTTTTCTGAAAATCGCACATTTTTCATCTACAAAAAATCCATTGCATTTCCATCAAAAATCACAGATTTTTTTCCGTCTCTAAATCGTGCCTTTTTTTTGCAAAAATGCACTAGTCTTTTTGCTATGGAGAGGAAACTCTTTTCTTCATCTTTATGCATTGAAGAAGGGCAACCCAATAGCCAGGCAAAAAATGAGTCAATTCTCTTCTCTTGCTCTCTACTTCCTGATGATGGATCACAGAGAGTGATCCGAAACATTGAGGAAAAAACTTTTACACAGTCAAATCCTTAAACACTCAGATATAAATCCAATTTTAGCTTAATACTACAAACTTTTACATAATACCTATAATTTTTTTAAATGTTGTATATGTAGATTTGTGGAGGGAGAATTATGGAGCTCGAACACCAAATCTTTAGAGGCTAGTCATCTGTGTTTTGTGCCAATCCTATAGCACTTATAGGTGCGAGCACAATTGGAGAATGTTTGAGAGCATTCACACCAAGAAGATAAATAGGTTAACCCAAGAGTGCCTCAATGACCTTATCTTTATCCAATACAACTTTCGCCTTCAAACCATAAAGGTAGAGGGAAAGGAGTCTCATGAAGCCATCCACTTGGATGACATTGATCCAAATTCAGATTGGATCGTTGAAGATGTGGATGTAATGTTCACTAATGAAGATCTCGCTGAATTGGAAAGAGCAGCAGCCGTAATAGAAGCATTGGAAACTTGAGAAATCATTCACTCCTCGGAATAGTTCAGATTTACCTTCTAGTTAGTGTTTGGACTACTAGTCCTGCAAGGAAGGAGAAGTTGTAGACTGTAGTTGGCTGTTGTACAATTATACAATATTTGAAATTTTGAATTTTGAACATTTGAGGGTCATATGACATATATAGTGATTGATTTAGGACAAATTGATAATCAAAATAGACTTATGTGTTCTCTGAATTCATTATTTTTATGTGTTTCATGCATTAATTTAACTTTGTTGTGTATTTATATAATTTTTTTATTTTCCAAGTTTTTGTCCAGTCCCAAGTCCAAGTCAAAATTTTGAGCTACCAAGTTTTTGTCAAGTATGAGTTTTTGAGCTATGATCTCAAGTAACTTTTTAGTACATTAATATTATTTCATTCTTTGTCTTTCTATCCTCTTTGGTATTTTACAATTGATGTGTGATTTCTACATCTTACTCATTCAAACAATTTAAGGTATTTAGGTTTCGGCTTAATAATCTACAGATTCAAGGCATCAGTCAGGGATACCTTGAACAAATGCCTTGGATACCTGATAAGCTTATGCTCATTGGCTGGTATTACAAATGTTCAATTGTGCAAAACATTATATAAAAGGATAGTTGAAGCGGGACTTCTAAGCTTCAGATTATCATACTGCACAATATGGTGACATAAGATTATCAATAGAATTCGATTATCCCCTTACTACATGGAGATCTTCCTTGCCAAATTTTCAAGAGACTACTGCCACATCTTAGTGGACTTAATAGATAACAGTCCCCAATCAAACTAGAGATCTCCAATTATTGATGTTACTTGAGACTGGCTCTAATCGAGAAAGAAGATTCTATGCCAAGAAAGGATGATTCCCTACCTAATGCTCAAAAGATAACCTTGCAAAAAAAATGTATCAAATAAATATCAACACACCATACCTACAACTGTTCTCAAAATCAACATTAATGCACTACCATTAATGCCTCTAAGAAAATTACCAAGACAAAACAAAATTTAAAAAGGAAAAACACAGTTCATTTTAAAATCTTAAAATATTGAAACATTTTAAATATCATACATAAAAAAGTTAAGAATGAAGCCTCACTCTAGGATATCCAGTGCAAATGTTCTCTGTAGAGCAGCAACACGCAACCACATAGCCTGCCATCAGAATGCAGCCAAACAAAATATATGATGTGAATCCTAGAAATGAAACCCTTGGCTATAAATGTTAGCACCCAGCTCTTTCCAGTTACTGTAAAATACAACAATTGACCAAGTATCCAGAACAGAGGCAAGAACAGATGAAGGATAAACCATGATGGAGCTTGTAATTTACAAACTAAAAGATTGCATTTGTCACATACAGATCCACCTGCAGCAAATGCTGTCAGGTCTTCAAAAAGCCGGAGGCCAAGCTTTCCTGCTTGAGTTAAATTCTCTTTGGATGAAGATGATATTCCAGGGACTATATCACTCTCCAGAGGTCTGCAATTCAAGTTCAACCATATTACTGCTCTATGTAAATTCCTTGATTTGATAAATCAAAGTTACTACTTTTATTGGAAACATTTATTTTATATCAATCAGCACATACGCTGTGGCACTTATATTGCGGCTAACATCACCCGGAACAGAGTGAGTGCGAGACACACGTCTGTTTGAGCCAACCTTTGTAACAGGTAAAGACTGAGCCAATATAACACGATCAAAGATCAAGGCCACAGCTTGCCGTAAAGTTGCTGCTGCAGTGCTAGACCAAGAACATTTAGGAACAAGAGAAGTTAGCATAATCTCACATTGCATAGATCATAAGTTTCTTCCAAAAACTTTAAGTTAAAAAGAGTATGACAAATACTTGCGGACACTATCTGGGCATCGGCTGTTTTCCAAGAGCCTGAGACTGATACCCAGTGCCATTGCCATGTTATCCTGACATGAAGAACATTGGAATCAATCTTCCCAAACCATTGCACTCGTATAATCAGAACATATAAAAAAGTAAGAAATTTTACAAAGGCATTGCTTGCAACATAGGAATATATGACTGAATTCAGCAATACCATCCAATGATTGGAGCAAACAGATTCCAGGAGATAAGTTGCGTTCACATTTTCAGTTATCTATTAAAAAGAGAGAAGAAACTAAGTAGGTTCAATAATATTTACAGGACAGTAGCTTCGATAATATTTACAGGACAGTCTAATTCAATGTTCATTTCTCATCATATATGGCAAATTCTTTTGGCTGTTTACCATGCCATACCTTCCTCCATCCACTTTCTGCTTTTTTTTAAATTGTTTTACAGTAGAGAATCTCCAGACACATCTAAGTATCAACTTCACAGCACCTGCTTCTCTCTCAACTAACAAATGTATTTAATCTTTTAGAATAAGCTAGCAATTCTCAATTATCTTCCAGGTAGAGACACTGACAACTCTCCTAATCATCTCATTCAAAAAAGTTATAAATCAACCATTGATCTTTTCTCCCGGAAAACTATCTAGCAATGAATCTGAGAAAAAAAGATGCTGAAGGTAGAGTTTGTGATCTCCCAAGAAAAATCTAGGAAAAATAAGGTAATGGAGAAGTGAGTTTGATAAGTTATAACACAAGACTTGCAATGCTAAGAAGATATATTTACTACTCCAAAATGTTCATTATGTGGAACAATCAAAGCTTTTAAGGAATACCCATATGTAACTAAAGTAGTCTCACAAATTCATTTCTGTAACTAAAAATATTAATGGCGACTAAATAATGTTTGTTTAAAATACAATGCCTCGGTACTAACATTGAATGATGCTCATGTGATCACTAACAAGTGTAACCATAACATGCAACCATAAGAGGACCATGAGCACTAACATTAAATGCATTAATATTTTCTCATCATCTCATCCAAGGGAGAAAATGAGGCAGCCACCATTCATAAGAAATGCCCCATCTGCAAAATTGCTAGAATAGTATCCGTAAGTGATTCCATATAATTATTCTAAGCAAAAAATATAGACCATATTCCTGCTGGAGAAAGACTTATGATGCCCTTCTAAACTGACAAAAGAGATAAATCATTTAGAAACCATATGTGATGAGGCAACATCATGAACAATTTGTCCAATATAACCCAAGTGTTGACCACACAATTCCTACAAACTTGCCGTTAGTGAAACTTTTGCAAAGCAGCTTTACTAAACCTTTCCATCAATCAACATATCAGAAAAGATGTGTCTTGTCAATAAAAGCAAGCTATAAAAAATTTGAAAATCAGTAGTACTAAAAAATATACAATAATAGAAATAAAAAAATTTACCCATTTGTATATAATTAAATTATGGTGGAAAAGAATCAGTTGGATGGTTGGGTGCAAATTCCACACCTGTTGAGCTGACATGGTAATCATGGTCAAGTTTTGTTAGTCAGGAAGCTCTGTTGTGCATTCACCCTGGGGTTCTAATTGTCTTTGATGTGCATTGCTGTTCCAATTATTGTGTCATCTGTTTATCAGAACCATATTTATTTAGTACTAAATTTGTTTTGCAATTACTGCATATCATAGTTAGGAAACCTACATTTCTGGTGTCACTGTCTACACAACCCCATTTAGGTGAGATGACATACACCAAGAGGATCTGATCAGCACATAATTGAAGAGTAGCCAACCAATTGCATGGACATAGAATTTGACCATGTGGAGTCCAACCAAGAATTAAGACGACTGCCTAGCAAAAGACTTCTCTACCTTGTGGCTTATTGTCGTATGCAAGTACATCAATCAAGAAGATAAAGTCTTCCAAGTGATGCCAGCCCACATTGAAGGTAGTCTCAGTTTCAACGAACAAACAAGACGAACAAGCACCAACTGCCTAGGTTCTTGGTTCACCATTATCTGAATTACTGGAAGATCTGCATACAGAGTGAAGACAATAGGCTGGCAAAGCACAGATCCTCCAGTGATATAATTCGCCAAGAATAACGACAAGGGAACCAGGAATGTTATCGACAGAAAATCCAACAACGAAGGGAGTAGTGTGGTTGATATCCAACACTCCTAAAGGGACATGAGAGTGGCAAGCCCTAGGGAGAAAGGTTAGCAATGCAATGATCTGCATATCTAGCAAAAATTAAAGTAAGAAATCAGAGGAACCTAGAGATAGTAAGGGGATCGTCATCTCAAGGCACTGCCACCAAATGAGACCAGCCATTTGATGTGAGCAATACAGTGCTTTGTGAAAAGATGCCTAGAACAATAGTACAAGTACATAGTGGCGAATAGTAGTAGAGTTGACCAACAATTTGCCCCTTCCAGAGGAAAGAAGTATGGATCTCACTGACCAAGTTACATGGACAGGGAAGTCTACAGAGATTGAAGATACCCCTATGAATGAAGAAAGGATTCTCACAGAAAGATGGGGCTTGATCACCTTTTTTAACAGACTGAGATTTGCTTTATGAGAAAATATAGGAGGCATTGGACAACTGTTGATCAGCATTGAAGAATAGCCCTCATGCACAGCAAAGACCTTGCCATTGCAACTTTCCTAACGACCAAGCCATAAAGGGTGATGACAACCAAGGAGCTCAAAAGATGTTGAAGCTAAGGCCCAGGCGAAGAGGATTCCCCAAGGCCAAGTTAAAACTGAGGAACAAGACTGTTCTAGCAGCATCAAAGATGGGGTCCAAAATGAGAGCAAGTGTTTCAAGCCTACTACAGAAGAACACTATAGTTGAAAAGGAAGTAGTGTAGACATGAGGAGTTTTATCTGAACAGTCCCAAAACATAGTTTGATTAAGTCCACAACCAAGCTGGTTGCCATAACTTGAAACTGAACTGAATAAGAACCAGGATGGCAAGTCACAGTCATCTTTGACAAAAAAAGTTGGCCAAGAATTATGGTGAGGTCAAAGCGGATTTTGTTATCTTTGTGCAAACTTGTTTAAAAGTTTGAGTTTATGTATTTCTTGTGTTTCTAACACAACCAATTCTACATCATTAAACGTTTCATGAAGGAGGATCATTAAGTTTTAAATTCTATAGTGCTTTATTGTTTCAAGTTATGTTACCAGAAATGCCCAATTTCCTACCTAGAACGGTACTAGACGGAAGCAAGTTTGGGAGTGGGCCCAGAGCACGAACAGGATGCCCGAGGCACGGCCCTGCCACATCAGGTATGCTGTGACGTACCCACAAGGTACCCGGGGTGGCAAGGCCGTGCCCTAGCCTTGCTAATGTTGTTAAGGTACAAGTATTGTTAATGGTTGTACTCAATACAACTATCTCAGTTCTCAAGAGGATCTTGATAATGTGAAATTCTAATTTTAGAAGAATAGTAGAGACATTTTTGATAGCATGTGATTCTATAGATGTATTTGTTTTGATGATGAAATTATATCTATAAGTATAAACATTTTGGAATATGGTAGGAATGAATCTATGTTACTTCTCCAGTAATGAAAATCTCCTCTCATAGCTTATACGTTTGTAAAAAATTGTGTTATATATATGAGTTTTTTATGAATGTTGTATCCAGTTGTATCCATGTCCAGGGTCCTTGAAAAATAGTAGTATCTAATACCCATATCCATGTCCATGAAACTCTGGTTTAATGTAATCTTTAGATTTTTGGCCAGCATATTTTTATTATTATATATTTAACGTTGTTTAAGCACAAATTCTTTAGATTAATGGATGTGATCAGTGTTTCTTGATGGTCAATTTGATAAAAGATGGTTGCAGTGATCTTTTGCATCTAATATTTTTGTTGTCACAATCTTTTGTAACCCGGCATTTATTGATGTCAAATTTTGTTTGAATTTCAAGCCCTGCTTAAGCAATACATTAACCCTCTAGTAACAGATGTCAACTAAAATAATATATGATGCCAATCTCTCTATTTATAATCTTGAATAATGCCATGAAGGCAGATGCCGACTTTGAGTTTTCATTTTATTAATTGACAAATTGTCAATCCCTCTAAACTTAATAAATCTTTGAGATGAAATTCAACAAGAACAGGGCATTGCAGGATTGCAGAATGTTCTCAACCATGGTGACTAGTAAGCTTCAAAATAGTGAAAATACATTTCACCTAGGATACTTAAAAGTTGTTTCAAAGTTCATAATATAAAATTTAAGACTTAAAGCTTCTGCAATCCATAGTGTAAAGAATAGAGATCTTTTGGAAAAACTGTGTACAAAAGGATGGATAATCATCATTTCAAACCACAGAAGGTGATTCATCAACAGAGTGAATGGTAAGAAAGAAGATTTGGGCTCCTTATATAGGTAACCCAATTATAATGAAGAGAAGTGGTCATTGTTTAGTCCATGTGTCCGAAATTAAATGCTAGCAACCAATAATTAATTCCTTGTTATAATATTCAATAAATACAAAGGCATTAACTAGAGATTATAATGATAATTATTTGCTCAACTAATTAAATAATCAATCAATTGCCCATTCTATGTTTTTAGCATAAGGATGGGTTTCCATAAGTGTTGAGTTCCAGCCTGTCATCCTTGTTGAGATTATTCATGAGTTAGAAGAAATACAAGATAAAATGCACAAAAATTCTAAATATTAATATAAGTTGTATGCTTGGATCCAAATTTTGCAAAAAAAATTGTTGTCCCTGAAACTATGCCCCCCCATCCCAAAAACCTAGAGAAACACCAAGCTTTGACACCTCTAAATTGTCCATTGGATCCACTCCACCAAAACCATCCCATAATGAAGCTAATTCAGTAAGACCCCTTCACTTCCCAACACAAACACCTCAGTTCATGATTCCACAAATAGCAAAATGATGATGCAACCAAATAAAAGAATATAAATGGAGCCATTTGGAGGCTTTTTGTTTGGTGTGTTTAATATTGTTAGGTCCTCTTTGTGGAAAGAAGCAATGAGGATGGTTAACCATGGTCATAGAAGGACATATGATTGAGGACGAATATCACAACATATTTTTGACTTAATATGTAATTCAATTTATGAATTTATTGCTCAAGTATTTGCATGAAAGGATTAGTGAGGTAGTGGTCAATGCAAAAACAATTAAGACTTGTTTGTGAACCACTCTACATCCAAAGCAATTTATAGAAAATATCTCTCTATGATTGCTTCAATGTGCAAAAGCAATTCATCACGATTGAGAGAAGTGGAAAAATGAAGCAAACACTCACAAAGATGCTATCAATAGGGTGGGAAAGGAGGAAGAGTCCTCCATGCACTATCACCCTAGCATATAATGAGAATATTGATCTCCTTATTTCTGTCGGTTCAACTTTGTTTTGATAGTAGATAAATGATCTTTTAACATTTTTCTAACAGTTAGATGATCTTTTTCCCATTCAAGGGCAAACAGATACAATTAAGTGTAGTAATGCTCTAAGATGGTAGGGCCTGAGTGAGGAGGTGAAGTTGAATTTTGACGAAGCATCAAAAGGGAACCCTAGCAATGCTAGGGCGGATTATGTGTTTTGTGATTGCAATGGTAGCTTTGTGTTAGGTGTCTATCTTTTGGGTGAGCAAAAGAATAATTATGTGGAATGGCTAGCATTGATTGCTCCTCCAGATAGTGGTAGTGCCAAATTCTAGTCTCTAGGTTGCGATAATATTCTCCAGTGTTGTGTGTTTTAAGGGGTCTATGTCTTCTCAATTTTTTGGATTTTGTCTGGATGTTTTTTCCTCGGCCTGCCTGTTTGGGTTGGCAGATTTTGTATATAATCGTGTGTCTAGTTCTGCTAGTGGTTTTAGTTTAATAGGTTGGTTTGCTGGTGTTGGGTATAGCTTATAGTTTTCCTACTTTTGTTATGGTATGTTTTTAATCATGGTGTTTGTATGGTTCATACTGTAGTTGGGTTGGGGCCCCATTTAATAGATCCCCAATAATTAGATGAAAAAAAAAAGTTAGATGATCTTTTGACACTTTGCTAGTCTATGTTTGAGCTTCCTTTGTTTTGTAGCTACCAAGCATGCATGGGAGATGTTGGCTAGAGCCTTGCCCAAATAAGGTAGAAGCTAGAAGCCATATTAAGTAATGGGGCTCCCTAATTTGATATAATGACAAAGGTCTTGATCTAGGCATGTACCAAGAAGTGGTAGAAGATGCTTCATAGTTCTCTTCAATTGTTGATTTCCAATTAATATAAGGAAGTTTTATAAGAAACCATGGTTGGATGATGAGGTAAATGAAGGATGAAAGGCATATTGATAAGTATTATCCCTATAGAAATATGTGCTCATATCAAGGATAAGTACTCATCGTATATTAATGAGTCAGGTAATTTTACAAATCAGGATGGGTAAATTTTTAAAAGTAAAGTTATTGAAGTGTTCAAACACAAGACGTTGAAGGCAATTTTTTATACTAATGCAAGTTGACTTATATTTATAACACCTTTCATATCATGAAGCTTGTTCATAAACGTATGTAAGTGTGACTGCATGTATGTCTATTATGAAATACACTAAGAGAACTCAAAAGATGATTGTCAATAGGTAAGTTTTCACAAGTAAAAGTATTGATGTGTTCTATCACAAGATCTTGAAGGTAATTTTTGAGTCTAACAAAAGTTGACTATTATATATAATAATCTAGATATTATTAAAATAATATTTAGATAGTTTATTTAATGGTCAATATTGTAATATTATTAGTTTAGATTGTTTCTAAATTTTGTTGTTTGTTAGCTTTAAGTTTCTTTTAGAAACATTTGTATTGTACTTTTAGAAACATCTGTTTGTAATACTAATTCTTTCAATAGAGCCTTTGTCTCTATTGTACATATATCAAGATTTTTACCATTACATGGTATCAGAGCGGGTTCAAGCGGGAAAATACTTTTTTTTGAAATTTTTTCCATCTTTCAAAAATAAATTTCTCGCGCTCTCTGTAAATCCGTGTGCAGCCGTACCTCTCTCTACGCAGGCGACTTTTGGCTTTGCAGTTGGCGGTTTCTCCTTCGTGGTTAAGGGTTTCCGCACAGTGTTAAGGGTTTTCGTTGGAATCTTTGGCAATTTCCACTGGCTTTTAGGCCGTTGTTTGAAAACACCTTCGGTCGCCGTTTATATCTCTGTCGTCCGCAGTCTCATCTTTGGTTGACACTTGCACGTTTTGTTCGCAACCTTTATCAATCGCAATTTGTTGTCGGCTTCAACTCTAGACCGTCAGGTATCAGCGGTTTGGATTCGGCATTCTTTGTCTAGCATTCCATCGGCGGTTTCAAACAAAATTCTGGGTCGCAGTTTTTAAATCCGCGATTTTAAGACTTCTTTGGTCACGGTTATATCTTGTGACCAGCACCCCAAGCACCTAATTTGCCTGTGGTCGTCACCAAGCGCCTAAGACCCAGCCCTCCAATCTCCGTCGATGGTCACTCGGGGACCAAGACTCGGCGTTTTAAGCGCTCAATCTCCGCCTGTGGTCACATTGAGGGTCTTTCGTCTTCCCTGCCCTTGGTATTTATGATGGCACCTTTGACCAACATTTTGTTGGAAAACAATCAGAAGTTCAATGGCCGCAACTACAACACGTGGAAGCAACGCATGAAGATATTTGAATATCGTTGCCTTGATAAAATCGTTCTGCATACAGAATCTCGCCCTACAACAGCCGGAAAGGACCAGGTCAAATTTGATGAGCGCAACCGAGAAGCCATAATGCTTATCAAACTTTTAGTTACTAATGATCAGGTGCCTCAGGTGCCATCTGGCAAAATTGCTAAAGAAATCTAGGATCTTCTGAAAGATCTTCATGAAACATCCGACAAGAGCCAAGTGTTCTTTCTAAAGAACATGTTGTTCTCCATCATGATGGATGAGAAGACAACTCTACAGGAGCACTTGACAAAGATCAAGGATATACGTGATCAGCTAGAAGCTATTGGTCAAAAGTTGGAGGAAGATATGGTGGTCATAACTCTAAAGAGTCTGCCCAAATCATATGAACACTTTATCGAGACACTCAACATTACATCACGAATGTTGACCTGAAGTTTCCTGATCTGTGTAACAAACTTCTGCAGCAAGATCGTTGGAAACAGCAGTTTGGAAGCACTGCTAGTTCATGCTCCACGGAACAAGCATTTACTACCAAAGCATTTCAGAAGAATAAGGGCAAAGGTCAGCCCTCTCAGCAAACCAGCCAAGGTCAATACCAGGACACTTCCAAGAAGAAGAATATCCAGTGCAACTATTGCCACAAGTATGGCCACATGAAGAAAGACTATCGAAAACGCTTGGCTTCTGAATAGTCCAAGCAAGGAGAGCCTAAACCTAAAGCCCATGTTGCAAAAGATCATGTTAAATCCTCTGCCTGGTATATTGATTCAGGTGCATCTCGGCATTTCACTCATCGTCGAGATTGGTTCACTAAGTACAAGCCATTTAGAGATTCTGTTATCTTTGGAGGTGGCAAAGAGTATACTGTTGTTGGAAAGGGCAATGGGCAGATTCAATCTGGAGGGAGAAATTTAATATTTCTCAATGTATACTTTGTACCTGGCATGGAGCTGAATTTCCTTTCAGTTAGTCAGATCATGTGTCACTCTCCTCAGCTAGATAGTGTTTTCAGTTTGCATGCATGCAGCATTGTTGATAGAGACTCGCACTACAGTTGCTAATGGACTTGAGGATCACGATCTTTATAGACTTGTTGATTCAGGTGATTCTCAAGAGCACGCTATGGAAGCCAAAAGTACTTCCATCAGCAATGCCTGGCATCAGCATTATGGGCACCTAAATATGCATTATCTCTCTCAGTTATCTAGAGATGGTCTGGTTGGTGGTCTACCTGAGATTCAGACTCAGAATCATGGAGTATGCGTAGCTTGTCAGGCTGGAAAGCAACATCGGACTCCATTCTCAGATGGTGACACATGGAGAGCTTCCAAGGTATTACAGTTGGTTCATGTTGATGTATGTGGACCAATGAACACTCCTTCAGTTACTGGGTGCAGGTATTTTCTATTATTTGTTGATGATTTTAGTAGAGGAATGTGGGTGTATTTTATTATAAACAAATCAAAGGTGTTTAGTCTATTTCAGCAGTTTAAGGCCTTAGTTGAGAAAGAGTCGAGCTCTCAAATAATCACTCTTAGGTCTGATAATGGGGGGGGGAGTTTTGTTCTTTTGACTTCTCCAGTTTCTATGCTACACATGGCATTAAGCGCCAACTTACCACACCCTACACCCCTCAATAGAATGGTGTTGTTGAGTGTAGGAATCGCACCATTACTGAAATGGCTCGTTCCATGTTGGAGCATAGAAATGTTCCTAAGAAGTTATGGGCTGAAGCAGTTTATCTTCTGAACCGGTCTCCTACTTATGTCGTTAAGAAGATGACTCCTGAAGAACCCTGGTCTGGACACAAGCCTAAGGTCAACCACTTGAAAGTCTTCGGCTCTACTGCTCATGTTTGGATTCCAGATGCCAAGCGCACCAAGCTAGATTCCAAGAGCCAAAAACTCATGTTCACTGGTTATAGTGATAATCAAAAGGCATATAGGTTGATTGATGTAGATACAGATCGTCTCATCTTCAGTCGTGATGTTGTGGTTGATGAAGCTAGTGGGCCTTTTTATCTGTCTTCTCCTACTATGAGTCCTGAGGATCAACCTCTGAAGGCTTCTGATTTGGGTGTTCACCTTCCCCTAGCACCACCTAATGGGAGGGATTCTGCAGTTGTGGAGGCACCTCAACATAATGTTACACCACCTGCCCCTCCTCAAGACAATCTGGATCCTCATCCAGCTGACTTTGTTCCAGCCACCCCATGTGATGTTGTTCCAGCCACCCCATGTGATGTTGTTCCTCCTGTTTCAGATGTTGGTACTTCTACTCTCTGACCTAAATGGTGGGCTAAGACCATAGGTGATATTCATGATGATGAATTAATTGAGGGTAGATCTGTTCAGAAAGAGAGCAAGCAACAGAATACAATTAATTTTGCTCTTATGGCCAACATTCAGAGCATCTTTGAGCCTCAAACATATTCAAAGGCTAAAGGCATACTTGAGTGGGAACAAGCTATGGAAGCTGAACATCATAGTCTTCTGAAGAACAACACTTGGGTCCCCTCCGATCTTCCACCTGGGAAGAAGCCCATTGGCTACAAATGGGTGTATAAAGTTAATTATAAGGCTGACAGAACTCTTGATAAGTATAAGGCTCAATTAGTAGCCAAAGGGTTCTCACAGACAAAGGGCATTGATTATGAGGAGACTTTTGCTCCCACAACCAAAATGAGTACCATTCGGTTTGTCCTCGCTATTGCAGCCCAGTTTGGATGGAAAGTTCATCAAATGGACGTCAAGAGTGCATTCCTCAAAGGGGAATTACAGAAAGAAGTCTATATGACGCAACCTCCTGGTTTCAAGGTTGCTAGTAAAGAACACCAGGTATGCAGACTGGTGAAAGCACTCTATGGCCTTAAACAGGCTCCTCGTGCATGGTACATGAAAATTGATAAGTACCTAGTTGATCATGGTTTTCAGAGGAGTCCTTCTAATTCTAATCTATATGTCAAACAATCTGGTGATGATATTCTTTTAATTGTTGTCTATGTTGATGACCTGATCATTACTGGTAGCTCGGAACATTTGATTGAGATCAAACATAATCTCAATCAATCATTTGACATGACAGATTTAGGACTTCTACATTATTGTCTTGGCGTAGAGGTTTGCCAGACAGATGATAGCATCTTTATCTCTCAGTCCAAGTATGCCCGAAGTCTGCTTGATAAGTTTCGGATGAATGATTGCAAACCTGCATCTACACCTATGGAGAAAGGGCTGAAACTATTAGCCAAATCAAATTCACCTGTGGAGAATGAATCAACGTTCAGGCAACTAGTGGGCAGCCTCATTTATCTCACTACCACTAGAACTAACCTCAGTTTTGTTGTCAGCTAGATCTCTCGCTTCATGACAGCCCCTAAAGTTGAACATTGGGTTGCAGCGAAGCATGTGCTGAGATATGTGAAAGGCACTTCCGACTTTCGCATTTTGTATGGCAGGTGCAAAGATCCTATGCTAATTTGCTTTATAGACTCGGATTGGGCAGGTTTTATTGGTGATAGGAAGTCTACTTCTCGGTATGTTTTCAGTTTGGGTACAGGTGCAGTTACATGGACTAGCAAGAAGCAACGGGCAATGGCTCTTTCCTTGACTGAAGCTGAATATCGGGGAATTGTTAAAGTAGCTTGTGAGGCAGTTTGGCTTCAAAGAATGCTTTGTGACATGCAAATATCTCAAGCAGGGCCTTCCCCCTTGTACCGTGACAATCAAGAGGTGATGAAACTTGCCAAAAATCCAGTTTTCCATGAATAGACCAAGCATGTTATGCTTGAACTTCATTGTCATTTCATCTGCCAGCTTGTTGAAGATGGATCAGTGATGTTGCAGTATGTTCCAACTGAGGACCAGACTGCAAACATTCTCACCAAGTCTCTAAGCTCAAATAAGTTTGTCAAATTTAGGGGGTGTTGTGACGTTTTCACACATCGCCCCATTGCAAATGGGGACCCCCTCTTTTGCTCGCCTTCGCCGTCCTTTTTGCTTTGATCTTGCAGTTTCTTGCCCGAATCCATGAAGCTAGGAAAGAATGTCCAAGCGGTTAGCTCATAGGGAACATTAGGAGTGCTTGAACTAGTGAAGAAAAGGGCGACTCTCCTGAGGATGAATAATGCCCTACCTATCATTCCTCGATTAAATCTAGCCAGTCCATGGAAGGAGTCCATCATTCCATGGAAAAGGGTCCAAATCATTCGCCCTCAGCATAAAACTCCTTGATGAACAAGGAATCTTATTCCAAAGTTCCTATCCAGGAATCCTATTCCAAAGTTCCTATCCAGAATCCCGTTCCAAGGTCTATCCGGATTCTTGTTCCATAGTTCCAATCCATGTTTCAAACTTCAGAATCTGGAGGTCCTTGTTCGCAATTCCATTGCGGTGGTCTTTGTCCTAAGTTCTTGTCTAAGGTCCTACTCCAAAACCCACCATGATTTTTGTTCCAGAGCTCTTAATCCAAAGTCCAAAGTGCACCGAGGGCTTGTCATTCCTTGCCGAAACTCATCGATCCCTGACTTGAAGTAATGGAAGATTCCAAAGATAACTTCAGGGATTCCATGATGAATGAGGCAGTTCCTCATTCCAAGGTATAAATCCTTATTCAAATGTCAAGAGGCTTCATCAGGAGCGAATAAAAATTCCACAGTTTAAGGCAGGAAAACCTAGGACCCAGTCCAACTTGATACTTGGAAGATCCTTAGGAAGGAATTCCTGAACTGGATATTCCTTGACAAGAACATCCCTGAACTAGATTTTCCCTGACAGGAACATTCCTGAACTGGATATTCCTTGACAGGAACATCCCTGAGCTAGACATTCCTTGACCCACTCCCAAATGCACCTCTGGGCAAGGATGATTTCCGGACAAGAAAATTCCTTCACTTAGTGAAATTTGCAAACAAGGAGTTCAAGGATCATTCCATTGCAAGATCCACCCTGAAAACTGTGACTTTTTCCTTGAAGGAATTCCAAACAGAAGAAGAATCCCTGAAACCTGGATGAACTTTGTCCTTGAGCGCAGATTCCTGATACAGCTGGATTTTGCGCTCCAGGAACAAAATTGTCCAGGTCGCATATTCCATGACCTCCTGGAATTTGCACTCCTGGAGGAAATTTGTCCAGGTCGCACATTCCTGACCCTCCTGGAATTTGCGCTCCTGGACAGCAGGATTCCAATGAATTCTTGATCCAGTCTGTAAGTAGTATCAGAAATCTGCGCTCCAGGAACAAAACTGTCCAGGTCGCATATTCCATGACCTGGAATTTGCGCTCCTGGAGGAAATTTGTCCAGGTCGCACATTCCTGACCCTCCTGGAATTTGCGCTCCTTGACAGCAGGATTCCAGTGCATTCCTGATCCAGCCTGTAAGTACAAGCATGAAGAATCTTGTCTGGCTGGCAAATTTCACCATGAAAATGGGAGATTCCTTGAGGGGATGGAAGAAACGAAAACTCCGTATTTCGCCATGAAAATGGGAGATTCCTTGAGGGGATGGAAGAAACGAAAACTCCGTATTTCCCCATGAAAATGGGAGATTCCTTGAGGCAGATGGAAGAAACGAGAACTCCGTATTTCGCCATGAAAATGGGAGATTCCTTGAGGATGGAAGAAACGAAAACTCCATATTTCACCATGAAAATGGGAGATTCCTTGAGAGGGATGGAAGAAACGAAAACTCTGTATTTCGCCATGAAAATGGGAGATTCCTTGAGAGGGATGGAAGAAACGAAAACTCCGTATTCCAGATCCCGTGTCGCCATTAAACCTCCGTAAGGCAGCTCGAGTTCACCTTCTTCAAATTTCACCATGAAAAGGGGAGATTCCTTGGGGATGGAAGAAACGAAAACTCCGTGCCCTGAATCTTGTGTCAATGATCAAACCTCCGATGAAACAAACTAAAATTCACCCTCTGCCAAAATTAAACTAAAGGAAAAGGATAAGTCCTTAGCCAAAATCCTGTTCCTGTGAAATTGTGCGCCCTTGGAAGTTTTTTGTCCAAGGCGCAAAATCCTGTTCCTCAGGGAATGTGCGCCCTTGGAAGTTTTTTTGTCCAAGGCGCAAAATCCTGTTCCTCAGGGAATGTGCGCCCTTGGAAGTTTTTGTCCAAGGCACAAAATCTTGTTCCTCAAGGAATGTGCGCTCTAGGAGAAAATTGTTCCAGGTCGCAAATTCCTTGACCTTGTGGAAATTGCGCTCCTGGACAACTGGCCAACAAGAGGACTCTCCTAACCCAGCCTGAGGATGCAACTGAACAACATGATCCGAGACTTGCAGGAAGATGTGCCAGATGGATTCCAGTTCCCTCCGCGGGTGATTCCTATCCAAAATGAAACAATAACCTTCATGAAATTCATCAAGGAAGAGATCTCCAAAACTTAGCAAAGAAGAACAAGAGAGTTTGGAAGAAATCCCCGACATTAGAAAATCCCCGACATTGGAAAATCCCCAACATTTGAAAATCCCCGACATTGGAAAATCCTCGACATTAGAAAATCCCCGACATTGGAAAATCCCCGACATTCTAAAATCCCCAACCTGGACAGCAGGAAATCCCTGTTGACAGTGAAAAATGCGACTTGGACAGGAAGGACTCCTGAACCAACTAGAAGTTGCTCCCTAACCTGGAAATTCCTCCTGTGCATGCCTGGTAATCCTGGAATGAAAGGAAAGGTTAGTCCAAGTGTTAAGGATACCACGAAGTGAAGAAAAACCATTGTTTATTCAAGAATTCATAAGTCAATTTGATCAATTATGCAAGTTTAGTTCATGTTTTATCTTTTGATTGCATTGCATTTAAGGACCTCGTTCATCATGACTACTCAAGGGTTTCCCTTGTTTCGCAGGAATCCAGGATGAGGATGAGCTTCCATGAAGGCGGAGCTCAAGGATGATCAAAGACTATCTCAAGCATCATGGAGTTCCAATACCGAAGAGGAGGACCACTTCCAACACCAGACGAGGAGACTACATGTGAATTCCACAAGAAGAAAAAAGAAAATACACTTCATGTCCAACATCAAGGACTTCAGTTCCGGACAAGAGGATCAATCCTGGGACAACCAAGAGGATGCACTTCAAGTTCACCATCCATCGAGAAGAATGAGAATCCACGCCAAGAGCAAGGATCCATGCTGGTGCGAAGGAAAATACAGCAGGGATGGAATTTCAATTCCAAAGTACACAGCACCAAGACAAAATTCCAAGGATCACTCCAAGAATTCCATCAGGATTGACCTGATTTCCATCCTGGAAGAAATTCCACAGCAAAAGTTCCTTGACCCCCTGGATTATGCGCCCAGGAAGAAAATCATTCCTGGTCGCAAAATCCTGTTCCAAGTGGAATTTGCGACCAGGACATAGATTCCAGGACACCATGGAATTTGCGACCAAGGAGCAGGGCAAACAAACAGTTGACTGGTCTCACCTACCAACCAAGCAGCTTAGTCAATCTGGCGTCCAGGACAGGTGGCAGCATCCCATGGAGCCTATGACATATTCATCCCTATCTCTTTAGGGTTTGCACAGATTTCAAGGAAATCTGATCTTTTTTCACCTCCTTGTTTGCTAGCTAGCCTATAAATAAGCTGAGGATGCCTCATTATATCCCTCCCTCTCTCTCTCCATCTTTTTTTTTCCTCTTTCCTCTCATCCTCTTCTCTTCTTTCATCCTTCCCTGCTCTCTGAGTAGTTGGACTGTACATTCTTTCTTCATCACTCCATTTCTACACTTTTGTTGAGTTGAAACTCCAAGGATCAGTTGGATTGTTGTAATATAGACTTCCAGAGCAATAATATAAGCATTGAAGAATGGTGTTCATATGGTTCTTTGGATTTCTGACATGGTCTTCTTGATTTCTTGAAGCATATCTTAAAGTTTCTGAAGTTATTTCCTTTACTTTCAAGCTTTTCATTAGTTAGAATGATGGAGATTATTACTGTTGAATGGTTGAATCTGTTTGTTCATACCATTGGTGATCTGTGGCTTGCAAATCACCGTGCATGGTTAGCCTGAACTAATTCTAAGTCTAACTTCGACTGTTCTGCATGTTTCAGTTCCATGTCCCTTGCAGGAGCAATCTGAAAATCCTTACTCCCCCTCAAAAGATAGCACCATCCCTGCCTAGCTGTTGTCTCATGACGAAGCAGAGGACTGGTTCCATTTTTCATCTTCAACAGCAGTCATTTCCATTGATTAGATTCCTGAACCCTTACCCCATATTTTGCATTTTCTTTTAGGTCTTCGTTAGGAATAGTCCATAAGGAACCTCACTGGGAAATCATTCCCTATCCGGAAGTGGAACTAAGAGCCTACGCCTTGTTTTCCTTGGAAGAGATAGTGAAATCCAGGCCTTTCCGTGGAAGAAACAGTGAAAACCCAGTCTCTCTGTTGGAGGAAGCAGTAGGTTCCAAGTTGTCCATTTGCGAAGGAGTTTCATTCTCCCACCAATCCGAGTCCCAGGAGTGAATTCCATGTCCACGAAGGAGTAATCCCATGTAAGTCCCCCTCATGATTACCAGCAAATCACATCATTCCACTGAGTCCATCCCACACCAGTCAAGACCTGACACAAAAGGAACCTTGGAGCAGTCTCATTCAATCACGAAGTTCAGCATCTAAGAAGCTTTATTCAAGAGAGGATAGGATACTCTGTGTTTTATTCTAATGTTGTTGCAGTCACAAAAACATCATCAACAGGGGGCACCTTGGTGTAGTTGATAGATTGACCATTAAGGGAGCGTATTAAAATAATATTTAGATAGTTTATTTAATGGTCAATATTGTAATATTATTAGTTTAGATTGTTTCTAAATTCTGTTGTTTGTTAGCTTTAAGTTTCTTTTAGAAACATCTGTATTGTACTTTTAGAAACATCTGTTTGTAACTCTTTAAATAGAGCCTTTGTCTCTATTGTAAATATATCAAGATTTTTACCATTACACATATTATCAAGCTTATTTATAAACTTAACTTTGAGAGAGTTGATGACTAAGCGAAGGCATGCAATACAAGATGGAATACCAAGGGGCATCTTTTAATGAGATCCATTGTAAACCTCCCCAAAATATGGCAAAGGGGGTGAGATCAGAAGTGATGAGTGGAGATTCCCCAACAGATTTGTATCAAGGAAGACCTTCATGTCAAGCGAGAATAGATGTCCTAACCCTATTATCACTATGCCTTGCAATGAACTCTCATGGTAATTTTTTCCTATGTGTGGGAATTTTCATCCTTGAGTAGATAATCCTCTTAAATTTCAATACTCAGATGTTTCTCCCCTAGGTAGTGGGTCAACAAAACATAGTTATAAAGTTAAACAAATTCATATATTGGGACATATGTCCCCCTTTTCAATAAAAATTCTGTATTTCATACTTGGACCGGAAATCATAGGGATAATAAATTACAGATAGAAGTGTAATGTCAAAGGACTAGTTCAAGTATCAATCTTATCTATCGAACTAATGACAACTAAGTGAGATAACCTAACTAATTGTTATTTGTTAGGTATTTAAAAAAAATCTAAACAATAAATCAATTGATGCTTTGTAGGGGTATAAGATTTAGTGTTGGAATCAACATGTCATTAAACCATGGAGAGGCAAAGTCAAGAAATGAACAAAGATCTAAAAGGTGAATTATTTAATAACAGCTTTTGAAAATATAACATATATATTTACAATACCTCGTCTTCTGGATGTAGGCGTGACTGAAATATTATCAATATGGTTTGTAGTGTCTTTAGCTGCACACTTTCATCGTTCACATCAGCATGCTGGAAAACAAAAAAGGGGATAAAACCAACCACAGTTAAAGCCAAAATTCGTGAACAAAGTATACAGTCCATAAAAAAATAATTGACACAAAATTGAAAACGATTACAATAGAACTACAATGAATATTCTGCTAGTGAATAAAAGGTAGTTGTAACTTGTAACTATTGCATCGTCAATGACTCTAGGATAGTTTTAAAAACAAATAAAAAAGCAACGATCTACAAAAACCCTTTTTTGATTGAAAAGTAATCATTTTGTAGATTAACTGTAAATGCTGGAATCAGGCCCTTGTGAATTGTCTCGTTGATTCTCTTGGTTATAGGATATATCATTTTCATTTTCCTATATTATATTGAAATTTACCTCTAGCTTTACATAGTTTTTATAGATAAAACATATAGCTCACAAACTGCCTATGCATAGGACCACTAGATCTTCTATGTTAACCTATGTTACCTGGTATGCCCTGTATCCAGGCCATACCCATCTCTATAGATCGAAGTATGGCCTGGATATGACTAGGGCATGGCCCAGGTATGAACAAGACATACCCAAGCTGGACCTTGGGCATACCAAATTGAACACAAAGTTGTTTCAAAAAAGGAACTTTTAAAGAGTATATAAGAACAAAAAGTGAAAAGACTAAACCTAGATAAATTAAACTAACCCTTAAAAATGACTGCTAGCTACCTAACAACGAAATTAAACAAAAGCAAAAATCCATTCCTTACTTACCCAAAACTCCATTGCTACTCGTTGCTTAGGACGACAAGTTTGATTTGTGTTCAAACGTTGTGTTATAGATTCCGACAGTTCTACAAGTGTTAGATAGTTGCCAAGCTTGCAACGAGGAGAATTTCTATCCAAGGTAGGATTTTTTTTAATTTTGTTTTCAAGCTCCACGAGCTTTTGTTGTTGTTTTAAAATGATTTGTTATTGTTTTTTAATATTTTGTTATTTTCTTCAACAAGTAATGGTAGCCTAACGTTAAATTATAATTTATTTTCTTGATAATTGTGTTTATTTTAATATGTGCAGATTCAAGTATATTCTAGAATGGCAAGGAGTTCTCACTATATGGCCCAAGGGTTAGATGGGAGTATAAAATCGATCATTTTTCATTGCTTTGCAATGCGTCAAAATGATTGAGCAGCTTCCTGGAGGCAAGGGTTATATGTCGCACTATAATGAATGCCAAAACAACTATAACAGCTCTTATAGTTATGTGAAAGCCCATTTGTGTGCAATTGTTGGCCAAGGAATCAAATGTTGTGATGAACCAACCAAACATGGGTTGGCAAATAGACAAATTCTTGTGTTTATCAAAGAACAATAGGAAGCAAACAGTGCAGCCAAGAGATCGTGATTAAAGTCTCATTGTTTGTCTAAGAAGGGAACCTGAAGCCACCTGCAAGGTCATTCTCTACTCCAATAGTGATTGCCAAGCATCCATTTCTAGCAACAATGTCCGCAGAACAAGACAATAGTATCCCTCTTTCTCGCAAAAGAATTAAGGATGCAAGGACCCATTAGAAAGCGTATCCCAAAATGAAGTGAAGGGCAATGTTGATGAATCCATTTACATCGATGGGATTCCTTTCAATCTCATAAGATCACCATACTACTAGGAAATGATGAGGGAAAGATCAAGCCCTGAAAGGGTATACTTGTCATGGCTATGAAAAGGTACACACCACCTTATTCGCCAAGAAAATAGATTTTTTATAAACTTCATTGCAGCTCATTAAGGATTCATGGGCCAAAACCGAAGTGTCCATTTTATTGGGAGAATTGAAAAAAGGGACTCCTAGTTGATGTCATTGCAATGTGTCCTAGAGGGGTGGCATCTTTTAGGGCAATTGATTGTGGGTTAGGTGAAGGATGCAAATTTCATCACCATCCTTGTAGAGTACATTGAAATGGTGGCATCTCAAACATTGTCAAAGTCCTAGCGCATACACCCAAAATTGCAGAGACGAGATTGTTAGTTCACTCACTCAACTTGATAATATAAAGGTGGCACACAAATCGAGTGGATGAAATAACTCTAGACAAAAAACTAGTGAGATTCAAATGTTTGTGACTACTCAACATATGTTATAAGCCAATTCCTTCACAAAGTTGGAGCACTTAAAGGTAACTTTTAGAAATTTCAATAATTTATTTTTTATTTACTCCAATTTTTAAATTTTAGTTTATATTTTTTATTTTACATTCATTTGCTTTCTAAATTTAAAAATATAAACAAAAAGTAGACGATGTTTTAACATGGACTTAAATTTAATTTGTTTAATTTTTTTAACACCGTATTAAGTTGTTGAGACTCAATTCATCTCACATACAATCATCTTGAGACAACTTATGAAGGTCTGAGAGGTGTTGTGCTCCATGGTAATTAGCAACCTTTGGGGTGCATGGAGGCAATCAAATACAAGGAGGGCCCTAAAGGTCAAAGCACTAGTCCTAGAAGATGATTGGTGGGCTCATGTTGAATATGTGTTTAGTTTTACTAAACCCATCATGAGGAACATCAAATTCACTCATACAAATCAAAATATTACAACATTGACTACATAATAGAAAAACTAAGGGGAATAATAGCAGCTAAGGAGCAAAACCCTTTTGAAATATTTTCCAACCAAATGCAAAGAATTATACTTGAACAATGGAACAAAACAACTACCCCACTGATCTTCTTTCTTTTACTTTGACCCCTAACGATCTATAATTTCATAAAACAGTTTGTAGAAACTAAGAATCACTGAATTTTATGTGCTACTCATAATAGAACCTGTCCTAGAAGTGAGTTGATTGTGCTAAAAATAGAGACACAACAACATCCAAATGAACAAACACACATATGTTGCTCAGATTTTTACCCTATAAACTCCAAACGGAGGAAAAACCAGCTGGTAGTGGCCAAATAGCATGTCTATCTGAATGTATTAGATTAGAATCAACCTTTGAACTACAACCAATCCTTTGTCTTTATCAATGATCATGGGTAGTGATTTTCTTACCTTTTTACCTTTTTGGAAAGGACACTTTTCTAGATGCAGCTTCCACCAAGTTGCATCCATATGACCATCCACATCAAAATGGTTACAATGATTTGCAAGCTTTGTCTTTGTCCTTGTAGCACTTGCGTTCTTTGTCTTGGCCATGGCTCTTTTTGTCTTTGGAGAGGATGGAGGACGATCTACTTCAAGGTAGTGAGCATGTGCACATGCTTCATCAATGTTCACCAGCTTAGAGAGCAATATGGGCCTCTGAAGATGGCTACGAAGGCCTCTGATGTATTTCATCAGAACCTCCTCTTCTTGCCTTCTACAAAATTCACTAGTGTACTCTTGCACACTTTGTTCATCTTTTTGTTTCAAAAATTGCATATTGGGTAATATTGTTTCTTAATCAATTTCTTAAATTGATCCCATGAACTAATAGGAGCTTGTTTTCTCAATGCCATAGAATACAAGAAACTTTCAAACCAACTTAGAGCATGATTTGCAATTCTCAATCTAGCAAAGGAAATCTTTTGTTCTAACTTCTAAGAGTATGCATGCTAAAATATATCTCCAATTGTGCCAATCAATGGTCAAGCTTCTCTACATCTACATCTCTTTCAAATGGAGGAGTTTCAAGCTTTGCCTCAGTCTTGAATTGAGGTGTTTTTGGTAAACATGCTTCACCGTGGCTTTGTTCCTCTTCTTTTATCAAGTGGAACTTCCCCTTGCTCTTGGCATCTTCCAATGAACACACCTCCTCCATTAGAGCCTCCCCGATCCCTCTCATTGTCTCTATTGATTGAGATATGCTTGCAACATCAACTTCTAGCTTGAATAACCTTGCTTCTTCACATCAAGCGTTTCTACATCTCTTGCCATGCTTCCTAGTTCTCTCCAACTACGAGATTCAATGTCTCTTTCCAAAGGCAACAAATCTTTCCCACTCGCTCTTATGGGCATGAACCCACAAAATCACTCACAACACTTCCACAAAGGAAATAACTTACTCTGATACCAAACTTAATCCATAAACAAGAGAAAGCCAGGCCTTGTTACTAGCCACCACATACAAATCTTATGAAGGATTAAATGAATTGTAACTCTTAAAAAAATAATAGTGAACTAAAAGGAATTGAGAGCAACAAACACCACAAAATAGAAGACACGTGGATTTACCCTAAAGAACCCAAATTCAAGGAGAAAACTCCAACAATGGCAAGGCAAGACACTCAATAATCCACTATCTTCAAAGGATAATACAATCTTAGGCATCTTGGGTACACAACCAACCTGAAATCAACTTATTTCAGTCCCTGAGATCTCTACAACAACTTTCTATTACACATTTTCAATACAATACTTTGCCTATGATAGTCAATTGAACCTACGAACTCTACTAGAATCCCATACAATTCAACTCAAATCCTTCTATCATCCTCTATGGGCATTTACACATGTTTTATAGACCCATACAGTCCCTGTTAGGAATCCCATTACCCTTCAAAAATCAAAAACAAGAGGAACATAAAGCAATCATGGGCATGGCTATTTCACAAACGCTAAGTTACCGAATCAGAATCAAAGACAGGTACAAGTATGTGGGTATGATATGCCAGTGCGGCGAAATTTTGCGCGGGCCTAGATACATTCTAGGTACAGCCGTACAAAAAACATATAAAAATCATATATAAGTTCAAAATACTGCATATACTTAACAAAACTACTATAAATATTAAAAGTTTGAAATATAATATACTTATATATTTAAAATATTTAATATCTATACATAAATTTAAAATATAATAATATATATAAATTATAAATATTTATATATAAAATTAAAGTAAAATAGATATTATGTAATGTCTTAAAAACATAAAAAGTTATTTCCTTTAGAGCTAATACAATAGCAATAGAAGGATAAATTTGGTTTATAAAATAACTTCAAGATATATTCAATTTATAGAAATAGCAGGATATTTAAACCAAATATATAATTAATTAATATTATAGTATCAACACAAATGTTATTAAAAGGGTTTCTCCCAATATTTATATGTTATAATTTATTAAGTGTTTTTCGCTTTTCGTTTTTTGTTTTTCCTTGCAATCATATAGCAAGACTCACAAAGACCGAATAGATCCTGCTCAAACTATGTGTGCCCCCATGACTGAAATAAATCTGCAACTACAAAATAAAATGTTCAAATGGCGTGAGATCCCGTGACCAAATCCTATGCAAACCTGCAGTAGATTCCACGTTGAACCCAATTCCGATATGACTTGTACTCGGAATCGGACAATTTTCAAGCTAATTCACTGACATAGCACAAATGTGATGAAACCACTCCAATGATTACAAATCGTCCCCTATCGAAACTGATTGTTTTGCACAAGCTTGCCGAAACCTTCATTTTTCTCCAAATTTCCAACTTCTAATGCCTCCACCCTGCTTCATGTGTCTTCTAAGATGTGTTCCACTTCTCCAATAAAGTCAACTAATAATTTTATTGATTAGACAATTGTGGGAAGTTGTACAAACATCAACAATATGATTATACTTTAATTTGCAATAAATTCATGCTTAGAATTTACTTGGAAGTAAATTAGAATGAGTGCTTTAGTAAATCCTAATGTTCCATGGGAACCCATCCTACCCCCAACCCAAAAAATCTCGATGTTTCTGACATGGGGACATCCCCAAGACGTGGGGAAAAGGACAAATCATCCCCCCATTGTCCCCCCACTGCCTATAGGGGGAGTCCTCGAGACTTCCCTACAAATGAAGGGGCATCATGTTTCCCACTATAGGGGATGATCTGGGGACTCCCAATCATACCAAGGACAACCAAGGGACACCTAGCTTCCCTTGACCTCTTGAGGATGGTTGGGAGCCCCCTCACACCAAGAAGTCACTAAATCATTTTGAACACTTTAAAGAAAAAATAAATCATTTAATAGGTGATTTTTCTTCCACAATTGAGCACTCTTTATCTCTTATATGTTACTTGGTTTTTTGCCTCTTGCAATGTATTATCACTTCCTTGACACTCAAAACTTTTGTCACAAAATACGACTAAGAGGGGTTCATCAATAATGACATACATTCCGCACTATGTGCTCTTTAACAGCTATGCAAAGAAGTACAACAACTATAACAGCACAAAACAAACAACTATAAATGCAAATAGCAGCAATAGGTAACAATAGAAAGATGATTCAATATTTCAAATGAGTGTGACTTTTAATTATATCTTTTCAAAATTATGTATTAATAATTAACATAATTAAAATACGTTCAGCATCTAAATGAACCTTAGTTTTCTTGGTGCACAACTATAACCTAAGAGCAATTTTGGTCCACGATCCCCCCATCCCCAACCGTCCCTGCATCCCCCATCCCCTGTCACAAAACACTATGGAACTAAGGAATTTCACCATTCTTGATGAGATAATTACCAATTTTGGGTAGTTAGTTCTTCCATCTAAAGGGCATGCTTATCCGAGTAGAGGGAGTTGAACAACTATCCCATCAATTGCCCTATTACGTCCTTGATAGGCTAGTCATAATGGAGGTTTGCCACAGATTTCCAAGACCATGAAAGAAAGAAGAATAGGGATTTACCCCAAATTATATATTATCCTAGGGAACCACACTTATTATAACTTTCCCATGATCAATGTTAAATATAATAAAAATTATGGTTATAATTTTCCCTAAGGAGTAATGCTAATGTGGGACCCTTAGGGAAGATTGTAGTCTTATTTGATGTCCCTAAGACCAAAAACCAATCTAAATTGTCACCAAACAATACATGGTGAAGCAAAGCTTTATAGGGATGCCAAAGACATTGCAAAGATGGTTGAGAGACTAAAGGCAATTGCTTCGTAGTAAGAAGCTCAACCTCAAAAAAAGCCAAAAGAACAAGAAGAAGAGGAACCGCAAGTTTAAGAGGTGGCAATAATCAAGGCTCCAAGCATAGAGAAACAACCTATTTCGTACCTAGTTAATCTTTTAATCCCCCCTTCATGCACCTAAGCACTCCCCAACTTCACACAAAGTAGGTTCTTAGGAAACAATCCAAGCTCAAATAGGATAGACCAATGGACCACAAGATTGTATAAGAGATTAGATCTTTCACTAGTTTGTTGATGTGAGTTAAGACAGATCAAGGAGATTAGAGTATCCAAGCACCAAATGTTCAAGTTCCCAGTCTCATGGGTCCTTCACATTGCAACATTCCTCTTGTGCTTCCTATTCTTCTAATTTTTGGAACAATTCAAATTCCCCTAGTATATAAAGTCAAATTCCCCAACGTAAGACTTCAAATCAATCATTAGCCAGAGGAGATCCATCCTTAGACTAGAAGGAAATGTTGGAAATGGAAAAGAAAAAATCTGGAAATGTGGGGTTGGTGGTGAATGGGGAACTAGTAATAGAGATGCGGTATAAAAATAAGAGATTTAATAGGATTAAAACCAAGAAGAGGAAAAGAGGAAATGAAACTGGGACGGTGATCACTAAAAAGGTTGTAGCAAATGTGCCAAAAGGGCAGAAATCAGATCCCACTTGTGTGGATGAATCCCTCAACTAGTATCCATTGGGGATTATTAGGGAAGAATGATAAAAATTTACACAAGAACTAAAAAATTTGAAGCAGAAGATACAAGATATTCAAGGGCAAATGCTGACCATCAAAGTGCTAATTTAGAAAGTTCTTACAGATATTGAGGATAACCTCAACTTGTTATACCCCTGCATAAGTCAACTTACACTCCCTGCTAGACCAAGTGTTGGAAATGCAGAGAAAGAATGAGAGCAAGGCAAAGGAACAGGGTGAGGTGGCAAATAAAATGGAATTTGTGGATAAAACTCGAAAACAACATAGCCTGAATAGGCCTCACATTACTACTTTGACAAAATTTGAAGCCAACGTTGTTAAAGACTTTTTTAAAGAGGTCGCATAATTGAATTGTCCCAGATGAACAAGCAATCGAACCAGATTAGGGAACTAGTTTCTTCCTACATTTCCAAACTAAGTTCACTCGATGCAGCCTTCTTTTTAACTCAAATAAAGACCCTAGAGGGGAATTGCATCATCCCCAATGCATTCCAGAAACTAATCTCTACAGTGTTGGTACAGCCTCAATTGAAGATTGCTAAATTAAAGGCAGTGTGTAAAACCATTTTGGATGGCTTTGTGTAGGTAAATGGATTTGCACTTGCCAAATCAACAATAGTTATTGGGAGTAAACACCCCTCCTCAAGATGGTGAGGCTGCCTTGTTAAAAGCCGAAACTGAAAATAACTTAACAGCTGTACACTATGCAACTTTGTATTTGGTATTTTGGTGTTCAAAGGATTTTACAAATGATTTTAAGAGAATATTGAGATTGAAGTATAGAGAGGAGTGCAGATTTAACCATACATGAGGCAGCACAAAGTGATAACAATGCTTCAATTAACTCCACATAGATGATTTTGAAGAAATTTTAAATAAAAACCATCGGCTGTAACTACAAATTGCAAAGAACAATTATGGAGAAACAAAGATGGCATTCAACATAAGAATGAAAGGAATCATAAGCACAAATACACACAAAGTTCAGATCTGCACTTATTTTCATTATTCCAGAATTGAAAAGCTCAGTCTTTTTCTTGTACAATCTTGCAAAAATGGCCCAAGGTTCAATAGCCCTCTCTTAATGAATAATTTACAATTTATAGCCTCCTCCTTAAAGCAGGTAGTTGCAGTAAGTGATATACCATTTAATATGGTAGCAGTAATGGTAATTTTTATAACTTTATAAAATGTTGCTTTCACTCATTGTGAAGTAAACCTTATTTGTAAATTTCTCTCATCTCTCTTCTTTGCAACTTAGCTAACATTGGTATCAAAGCTAATAAGTTAGGGTTAGGGTTTGTGAGCACAAAGGAGGTCAGGAAGAGGTCGTGGTCGCAAATCGAGATCACAAGATCGCTGAAAAATGCGAACAAATCATCAAAGGTCATGCAAAATCAGCCAGGGTTTTCAAATTCACAGCTAGGGTTTCCAGTCACAATCACAACCCAAATTTCAATCAAAAATTGTGCCAGTTTGGAAGCATAAAATTGCAATTTTTTTGGGTAAAACCGCGAGTTATTTTTGGTGTTTTTCGCACCCTTGTTTCTGCTTAAGTCGTGCCTCTGTTTCTGTTAAATTCACGCCCTTTTCTTCGATGAAAATCGTGCAAAAGATAAATAAAAATTGTGCAACAGATCAATAAAAATCGCACACCGATTCTTTTTTAAAATTGTAGCTCCCTTCTACTAAAAATCACACCCTATTTCATGCAAAAACACGCCATTTTTCTGAAAAAAGGTTGCACTACCCTTTTGCTCCAAATCACACCATGATTTTTGCAAAAATGCAGATTTTTTTTACTTCAAAAAAATCGTGGGTCAATCCTTTGCTAAAACCGTGAGGATTTTTTCACCTATTTGAGGCAGATTTTTTGACGGTTTGTAGCACAACTAGGGTCTTTCAGGGATGTTTTTGACAGATTTTTTGCAAATCTGCGGCAGCTAGGGTTTTTAACCCTCATCTCAATGTGTAAGTTAAATTTCAGCGGCTGCTAGGGCATGGCATCCAACAAAAATTTCTGGGTATCCATTTTTCTTAAATTTCCCTAAGTTATTTTTTCGAGTTTTGGAAATTTCAGTTTGAAGGGGGGTTTTTAATATTCGAGGTTCAAATTTTCAAGGGTTCCAAAAATTTGCAAGATTAGTTTTTAAAAATTTCCAACAAAATTTTTTGGGTCCAATTTAAAAAGGTTGTTCAAGTTTCGGGAATTAATTATTTTCTGGAATAATGGCAAATATTCAAAATTTGGTCTTACCAAAGGCACAGAAACTCACTGGGAAGAATTATAATATCTGGAGGCACAAATACTCACAATCGCTAAGTATAGGATGTGTGACAGTATTATCCTAGAGACTGAAACTAGGTCTGCAACCAACCCAGATGACTTTGACAAGCGTCACAGGGAAGCCCTACTGCTACTGAAGCTGTCAGTGTCCAGTGACTTAATCCCTGAAGTCCAAAATGCCACATCTGCATCTACACTATGGAATCACCACAAAAGAAAGTATCAGGTCTCTAAGAAAAGTCGGGTTTTGTATTTAAAGAATTTGTTATTTTCTACAAAACTACATGAGGGTAGGTCATTGTCAGAACATCTCCTAAAAATAAAGGACCTTAGTGATCAACTTACTGTCATCAATAAACCAGTGGATGACGAGGACATGGTTGCTCTGACCATTAACAACATGCTGCCCTCCTATGAGACCTTTGTGAAATCACTAAATCTACTAGCCGAAAGTCAAACTTTGACTTTTGATAAGATGAGTCAATATCTATTGCAAAAGGAGCGAAGACAAGAGTAGATAGGGGAGTCTACATCCGAGACTGCGGAAAGTGCTTTTGTTGCTTGATATTAAGAGCAAACCTCATAACTCATTTGGCAACAAACCTCAGAATTCTTCTAGCAACACTTCTTCCACTCCATCCAAGAAAAAAGTGAAATGTTTTTATTGCAATAAATTTGGGCATGTTAAAAAGGAATGCAAGAAAAGGTTATACAATCTATCCTAAAAGAAGCATGGTGAAGATAATCTGGCTGTTGTCAAGGAAAAGCATGGTTCAGATGACGAGTTTGCACTCATGGCATCTCTTTTAGACAGTGCTAACAGTAGATACTGGTTTTTTGATTCAGGAGCATCCTGACATTTCACATGTCACAAAGACTAGTATGTAAAGTTTACTGTTGATTCTAGTCATAAAGATAAAGTTTCACTTGGTGATGGTAGATCACATGTGGTCGAAGGGATAGGAGATGTTAGGGTTGTATTAAATGATTCTCTAAAATTTCTAATACACAATGTCCAATATGTTCCTACCATGAACAAGAATTTATTATCTATTAGTCAACTTACTGGGAGCCCTAACATTCAATTCAGGTTTTGTGGAAGGAAACATATTGTATCAGATGTGAAACAGGACAAGGTTGTTGCCATAGGCATCAGGTAAGGAGGCCTGTATAAGCTCGTTGATCCTGCTACAGCTAATTTGTATGCCTTAGTTGTCGAAGATAATATCAATGTTCTTTGGTATGAAAGGTATGGTCACTTGAATCTTTAGTATTTGGCCAAACTCAACAAAGCCCATACGGTTCATAGGCTGCCCCCAATACAAGAAAAAGAGGATTTGTGTGTTGGGTGTTTGGCTGGAAAGCAAAAGAGGAAACCGTTTCCTATAGAAGGTGCATGTGTTGGAAATGTTGACATTGATGTCAAAGGTGCATGGACATGTTGTCATTGATGTCAAGAAGGTATTCATTATTGTTATCATTGATGAATAGATGAGATGGTTGTTGTAAAATCCCTAACTGGATCTGCCCTAGAATTCTGATTTATTTTTCTGCTCAAACCCTAATTTCTGAATTCTGATTTAAAAAGAAATATAGCAGCGAACATACAAATGCCAATAATGCCAAATAATGATTCTAAATGATGATCACATCAAACATAAATTCCACCATGAAATACACAAGATATAGCCATCCAAATGCAACACAAAAAGTCTGATTTTCTAAGTATAAATCTGCTGTTACAAATCAGAATATGATGACTGGAAATTACATCAAATCATGGGCTCAAACATGATCAAACATGGCCCAGAATGCCGCTGTCCAAATCAGACCTAAAACATAGGTTTGCACATACCCATTGATGAAGAATGATGCACAACAAACCCTCCAAAATGGTGGCACTTGCAAGGATGATGGCGGCTGCTAGGGTTAGGGTTCAAAAACCCTCCAAATGATGAAATCGCCTCACACAAGCCAAAATTGCCCTCCTCCAAAGGTGGCGCTCCAAATTAGGGTAAAAACCTAGTGCAATGACAACACAAAAATACTACCCAAGATGCTGCTCCAATGCTGATCTGAAATTTGGAATATGCAATCAAGCTCTAAGTCTCCAATGAAGTACAAAATGAACTCTGTGATCAGTCCACCTCAAGATCAGCTAGGTTTTCGCCCAACTCACCAATATTCACAAGGGTTTTTGTCCTTGGAATAATGCCCAACAAATGTTGCCGCCAAATGAAAAAACTCAATGAAGGAATGATAATGAATGGATGACAAAATGACCTCGAGGTGACTTTCTTTCATAGCCAATTATTGCCCAACTTCAACCCTAGCCGACCTCCTCCTAGCCGACCTCACTTTGGCATTAAATTTATTTTTTTATTTGTCTTTTTCCTTCTCCTTCTGGCCAACCTCCCTGGGTGCTCACTTCTTATTTTTCTTTCCTTTATTTTTCTTTCTTTATTCCTTTTTTCCTCCTCCCTAGGTCGCTCACCTCCAAAGCAATTTTATTTAATTTATTTTTCTTCACCAAGTGGCCCATAAAAATATTAGAAGTCCTTTCACATCTTCATGCCCAATAAAATTGATTAAATATAGTATTTTAATCAATTAGGTCATTCCCTAGTCGAGAATAGGATAGGCTAACTGACTCCATTAGGTGATCACTTGGAAAAAGGGGACATTACAATTGTTATTGGTGTCAAAGTAGCAATATCATTGTATGCAAGTTGTAAATGTTGTTATCATCATTCAGTGGAATGTCTAAGGCAATTTGGATCAATCGTTGAGCAGAGGTTGATAGAGAAGATAATGTTTAAATTAAAGATTTAAACATTGGTTAGATGTGGCCGACTTCAAGTTTGATGTTTAAATTTAATATGGCCGACTAAGATATGAGGAGGAGCGATCAGTTTGAGATAAGTATGAATGAAACAGCAGCAAATATAAGAAGATGACATTTAATATATGAATATGAGTTTGTCTAATGAGGCCAACCCATATTTTGGTGATTCCTATATAAGAAAAAGTGTCTTATTTAAATCATTGTGTATAAGGAGCGAATAATATTTATAAAGCAGCGATCAAGTGTGATGTGGAGCGATCAAGTGTGCGTCAAAGCAAATTGCCCAAAGTAGTCGAATCTCCTTGGGTGATGGAGATTAAGTGTAATTTAAATTAATGAGACTCAAGGTGGCCGACATATATTCAACGCTATGTATAAAGCAAATGTCTCAAGTTTTATACAAAAAAAAAAAAAAAAGTCCGATAAAAGACAAGTGAGGTGTGATTAACAAAGAAAAGGTGCACTCCACATAAGACAAAAATGTCTTAACTAAATTGTGGTTCATTGAGGTGCGATCTGCTAGTTTTTATAGAACAGAAATGCATAAGCAGAAAATACAACACATAGAACAATGAACACAGCATTTTACCCTAGGAAAACCCTCCTACTCGAGGGAGAAAAACCCAGCAAGATATTCTCTTATAAATCAGAATAATAAGTGCAGAAATGGCACTCCCAATCAGGCCCTAGAAGGGCTGAATCTCAAATGATAAATCTGCACTTGAAGATAGTGCTACTTCCTTTATTACACAATAATAATAAAGCTTCTCCTTGAATCTGCTGCGAACCTGTTGTTGAAGAAACTGAATTGGAATTGAATGAAATTTAAAACCAAATGAAGAGATTCTCTCTCTTATAAATACCAAACTAGAGAACTTCTTCTAAGGCCGACTGGTCATGAGAGGTTTTCCTTTTTGGAAATAATTTGCTGACTTGCCTTTATACCTCCCGAAGCTACCAAACATCAACACTCCCTCTTAGCTAGGGAGGTATCCTTCCAAATATCCATGTCAAGGAGTCTCTCAATCTGACACCCTCAATGGCTACACCCATTCATGGTAAAGAGTTCATCACAGAATCACTCAATGTGATATAGTCATGGAGTCACTCAACATGACGTCCACCATGGCTACTCCCATGTGTGGAAAGGAACATGTGCACAAGTGCCCATCACGGAGTCGCTCACTGTGGTGACGTCATGGAGTCTCTCAACGTGACGCCCCCCATGGCTACTTCCATATGTGGATAAACACAAGTACGAAGGATTCATCACGGAGTCTCTCAATGTGATTTTGTCATGGAGTCTCTCAACATGACATCCACCATGGCTACTCCCAGAGGGTGGAAAGAACCACATCTCCATCCCAGAGATGGACAAGGGCTTTCACCTCATGTTTCTCCGACTCAGAGAAACATACACTACAAGGGCTTTCACCTCATATTTCTCCGTCTTAGAGAAATATACACTACAAGGGCTTTCACCTCATATTTCTCCATCTCAGAGAAATATACACTACAAGAAATCTTCATGATGATGTGACTCCCTTTGAAGCTCCAAGTACTTGCATCAACCTTCTGACCTCCTCGTCCAAGATTGCCTGTAATGCTTGCCTTAGAGGAACGGTTTTCAACGCACGCCTCCTGCACTACTGACTTGCGAGAGTTCAGGATTGTCCTCCTCGATCTCATCCCATGTCAAATTCGGATTGACAGTCTTGTTCAATTCTATTCTCAGCAGCTGAAGAGGCCTTTCAAGCACTGCAACCCACTTAGTTGACACCTTCACTTCTTCTCAGTGAGTCACAGAACTCCCTCTTGATCCCTACCTCAAAGATTGCAAGGAAATCCTCTGGAAGTGAACTCTCCTCCATTGACTGATCTCAGAACCTTAGTCCTTTTCCAAGAGATGCTCTCAACTCGTGCCTTGAATTCTCGGAATTTAACTCCCTCTGAATGTCATTTCCTCCTCTTCGAAGTCGCTGATCGCAATGACAATCTGTAAGGGTTCTCCATTGTTTAGTGTCTTCATCTTTCTCAATCTTCTTTGCTGATGCAAATTCCTCATCCAAGGCTGACCCAACCTTGTGCCCTCGAGAGATGTCTCCAGTGAAGTTATGTGCCCCCAACTCAATCCTATGGCTGCAAGCTATGACTCCATGATTGTTCATTTCTCCAACCGGCATGCCTTCCTCACAGGATGCCTCAAGCTCTTCCTCCCTTTGAATTCCTTATGCAGTCTCTCATCATCCTTTTGCTCCTCGATCCGTCCTAGAAGCATTGTAGAGAGATTACTAATAGTTCATAGAATCAAACTACCCCAAAGAGAAATATCCAAACCAATGCTAGAAGCATACATGATTCACTATTCCCAATGTTAGTGCATGAATTAGCTACATCATTATTCACAAGTACACACATAAAATACTTATCTCTTTATTGTGATGCTCTTTTCACTTCATCTTCATTCGTCGTAGAAACAAAACTCAATAGCCTCGGCCTCCATTTGCCCCTTTATGCATCCCGTGAGTTCTCGCTGCCAGGATATACAATTGAGCAATGCTTTATCACCTTAAAAATGACTTCAGCATAAGTGAATGTGACTGGCTATCATAAGGCGACTTCTTATCCCTTCGCAGCAAATATGTACCCACAACAACATCATCATGTAATATGCCACCTGGGACAGCATATAAAATAGATTTCCTGCAACCTTGTTGATTTGTGCTTGCTCAAAGAAACCCATGACTTGGTCTTTCATGTAGCCGTCAGAAATTAAATTCATATCAAAAGTGCAACCCGAGCCAAGAATGGTGACTTCAGAGATCGACATCAACACAGCTTGAGAGAATGTGAACAGACAAAGAAATGCGTCCACATCACACACAACTGAGAACGCAAGAATACCATGAGAGAAACCTGTAGAGGTGTTTCATCTTCATCACCTTGACTGCAAAGCCTAGATTTGTTCTTCACTGTTGTACAAGTGACTTTTATCTACTCCACAGATGGTACGGCTCTAACCTTATTGGTGCGGCAGCTTAGAATTAGATATCCAGCATTAAAGGTAGAGATTGTGTCGACTATCCCTTATCCCTTCTATTTGCCACAATACAATTAAGAGACTAATTTGAGCTTCCTCTCAAAAACTGCGATGACTTTTAGTTTTATTCCCACGAATAATGGTTCAACTTCCATTCAGTTTTCTGATGTAAATAATATGATTGGAATGACGCCTGGGTGAAGTCGTCTTGACCAGCAAGGATGATCATAAAAAAAATGCCTAAAATTCACAGTAACTGAAGCTGCGTCTATGCAAGATGAAATCCCCCACAAACATAAATGAAGTCGCACAAGTCGCATCTATGATGCCAAGGAAGACCACAAACTTCTACCAGCAAAATCGCCACCCAAGAAGAAATTCGATATGCTCCTCAAACTGAAATATTTCTCCACAGATCGACTTCTCCAATGACTCCCGAGATAATTCCTCAATGTCTTCTTATCAAAGTCGATTTTTCTTGAATTCACCAAGGTCCTTCATGATAGACTGCCTTAGATAAAGAGTTGTGTTGACTGCTTAAATCTAATCGGATCTTTGCTTAAACCCGCTCTGATACCATGTTAGTTTTTATAGAATAGAAATGCATAAGCAGAAAATACAACACATAGAACAATGAACACAGTATTTTGCCCTGGGAAAACCCTCCTACTCGAGGGAGAAAAACCCAGCAAGATATTCTCTTATAAATCAGAATAATAAGTGCAGAAATGGCACTCACAATCAGGCCCTAGAAGGGCTAAATCTCAAATGATAAATCTGCACTTCAAGATAGTGCTACTTCTTTTATTACACAATAATAATGAAGCTTCTCCTTGAATCTGCTGCGAACCTGCTGCTGAAGAAACTGAATTGGAATTGAATGAAATTTAAAATCAAATGAATAGATTCTATCTCTTATAAATACCAAACTGGAGAACTTCTTCTAGGGCCGACTAGTCATGAGAGGTTTTCCTTTTTGGAAATAATCTGCCGACTTGCCTGTATACCTCCCGAAGCTACCAAACATCAACACGATCAAGGTTGAAAGAAAAGCGATTAAGTATTAAAGAGGTAGTGTTGTTTTATTAATGATGAGGTGCGATTAAGGAAGAGTCACACTGTATTAATAAAGAATTGCTTCTCTTTGTAAGAGACACATCTATTGGGGATAGCCTTATTTGAAGATGTATAAGAAGTAGATGGTGTGAGTTGGGAGTGTGCGAAACAAAGACATATCATTTAGACACCTGCAGATCTGCACATGAGAAACTAAAGAGAAGATCTTAAATTGAGGCAGAAATATAGGAGATCTATGCAGATATAAAAGAGTTAGAGGCAGAAATATAGAAGGAGATCTATACAGATATAAAAGAGTTAGGGCAGATCTCAAGGCATAAATTTTTGAGAAGATAGTGCCATGATTTGGATCAGTTTTGTGAAAAGAGTTTGTGCATGATTTGGATCAGATTTGTGAAGAAAGGATATTGTGTGGGTTGTGATCAGATTTGTGAGAGGAAGTGTATCGACATTCAGATCTTGTGAAGACGTATCATCAATTGAAGAATTCGTAGGTTGGTGCATTGTTGGGTTGGTGCTCAGTTGCGGGGATTGGTGTCTCCAGTGGGTTTGTGCTCACGAATTCTACAAACAAGGATTGGTGTCTCTAGTGGGTTGATGCTCACAGATTGTACAAGAGGGGGTTGGAGTCTCCTGTAGGTTGGTGCCTACAAAGCTTGTAAGAGAAATATTTATATAAGCAATATTTTGTCATGGTTTTCTCCCGTAAGGGTTTCCACATAAATCTTGTGTTCTCTTTGTGTTGCATAATTGATAGATCTTGTGTGATCGATATTACTATGGTTAAGATTTGAAAAAAGTAAAAGATTGTATTATATTGATTCACCCCCCCCCCCCTCTCAGTATAACCGTGTGCTCATCAATTGGTATCAGAGCAGTTTCCTTCGGAGATAGTTTAACCACTAGAAGATAGATCTCGAAAGCACACATGGCGAGTCAAGAAGCTTTTTCATCAAATAGAGTTCCATTGTTCGATGGAACAAACTATGTTTTTTGGAGCATAAAAATGTGCACTTACTTAGTGGCTCTTGGCCTTGACATTTGGCAATCAGTTGTGTGCCTTAATTGTGGAAAAGTAGGACTTGCTGTCAAATGCCCATATGCAGAAAATAAAATTAGTGATGAGGAAGAAGAGTTTCTATTCATGGCAAGAGAAACAAGGAGCGTTGTATTGGAAAGTGAAGACGACTTTATGAGTGAAGTTAATGAAGAGGTGGATCTTGAAAAGGAAGTCCACTTTGCTTATGATGAGATTGAGAGGCTTCAAAGAAAAAATTTGAAACTAAAATCGAAGATTCAAGATGATGAATCCAAGGCCAAAGCACCTCAAGAAGCGGAAAGGATGATTGTAGATCTAAAGGTTCAAATTGAAGAAGCAAAACGGATTGAGGAGATAGTAAGAAGCCAGTTGGAGAAAAAGGAAGAAAATTGTGAGAAGTTAGAATCGGAGGTCGTCTCTCTAAGAAAGCAGTTAGAGAAAACAATGGCTCAACTAAACATGGACTTGAAGAAGGAAAGGAGTTCAGAAATATTGGATAAATTTTTCAATGCTCAAAAGTCTACATTTGACAAGAGTGGTATTGGATACGACGAAGGTCAAAGTTCTAAAACAATGGAATTAAATAAGGAAAAGTCGAAGACCTACTTAAATGCTCTTCATAATGATTTGAAAAATGCAAATGAATTGGTTGTGATTTGATATTTACAAATGAGCAAAAATGCTCAATATATACAATGTACAAGAGGCAAGTTTTCTTAAAATAGAAAACGGCCGACATAGATTAGCATTAACAAAATCAGGCCGACATAGAAAAAATACTAATACCCTCCCTTAATGCTCAATCTATCAACAACACCTATAGACCCCCTGAAGTTTACAAATTTATCAGAACCGAGGGGCTTGGTGAAGATATCTGCTGGCTGCTCCGAGGTAGGAACATACAGCAACTGAATGGATCCGTCTTCAACCAGCTGTCGTATGTAATGACAATGAGTTTCCACATGCTTGGTTCGTTCATGGAAGACCGGATTCTTGGCCAGTTTGAGCACTCCCTGATTATCACAGAACAAGGGAGTCGGACCTGCCTGAGGAACATGCATATCCGCAAGCATCCGTCGAAGCCAAACTGCCTCACAACCTGCTTTAACTGCTCCCCGATACTCTGCTTCTGTCGAGGAGAGAGCCACTGCCAGCTGCTTCTTACTAGTCTAGGTGACAGCACCAGATCCCAAACTAAACACATACCCAGTTGTAGACTTACGGTCATCAACAGAACCTGCCCAGTCGGAATCTGTGTAACCTCTGAGTATAGGATCAGAACTCCGAGTGTACAGAAGTCCATAATCAGGAGTGCCACTCACATAACGCAGCACACGCTTCGCTACTGTCCAATGATCAGCTTTGGGGGCTGTCATGAAGCGTGATATGTAGCTCACTGCAAAACTAATGTCAGGTCTAGTAGCAGTAAGATAAATGAAGCTGCCTACTAGTTGCCTGAACAAAGATTCATCTACCACTGGTGAGGTGGACTGAGCTGACAATTTAAGCCCGGGTTCCATAGGAGTAGAGGCAGGTTTGCAATCCTGCATTCTGAACCTGTCCAGAGGCTGCGAGCATACTTGGACTGAGAAAGAAAGATACTATGCTCAGTCTGCTAAACCTCAACTCCTAGGCAATAATGCAACAAGCCCAAATCTGTCATATCAAAAGTACGGCACAAATCCTGTTTGATCTCAGCAATCAAATGTGTGGAACTACCAGTAATGATTAAGTCATCCACATAGACAACCACAAGCAATATATCATCACCAGAAAGTTTGATATACAGATTTGAATCAGATGGACTTCGCTGAAAACCATGATCTGTCAGGTACTTATCTATTTTCATGTACCAAGCCCAAGGGGCTTGTTTTAGACCATAGAGAGTTTTGACGAGTCTACAGACCTTGTGTTCTTGACCAGCAACCTTAAAGCCTGGAGGTTGCGTCATGTAGACTTCTTCCTGCAAGTCACCATTCAGAAAAGCACTCTTAACATCCATCTGATGGACTTTCCAACCAAACTGGGCTGCTAAGGCAAGAACAAGCCGGATGGTACTTATTTTGGCTGTAGGAGCAAATGTCTCCTCATTGTCAATGCCTGCCGTCTATGAGAACCCACGAGCAACAAGACGAGCCTTATACTTGTCGAGAGTGCCGTTAGCTTTGTATTTCACCTTGTACACCCATTTGCAGCTAATGGGTTTCTTCCCCCGAGGAAGATCAGAAAGGGCCCAAGTGTGATTCTTCTGAAGACTCTGGAACTCAGCTTCCATAGCCTGTTCCCACTCAGGTATACCTTTAGCCTCTGAGTATGTCTGAGGCTCAAAAACACTATTAATGTTAGCCATGAGAGCAAAATTGACTGTAGGCTGCTGTTTGCTCTTATGTCTGAAAGTTCTACTCTCAATGAGCTCACCATCCCAAAGATCACTAATGGTTTTAGCATACCATTTAGGCCGGAGAGTAGAAGTGCTAACATCTGGAGGAGCTGGAAGAGGTTCAGGATCAGCAATAGGAGCAGCAGGAAGAGGATTATTTTCCGGAGGAAACTCAGGTAGTGCAGCATCAGAAACAGATTCTGCATCATCCCTCCCATCAGGTGGACCTAGTGGAAGAAGAACACTTTGAGGCTGATCCTCAGAACACTGCTCAGAAGAAGAAGACTAAAAAGGTCCTGTATCTTCATCAAAGACAACATCATGGCTGGAGATAAGACAATCAGTGTCAATATCAATCAGTCGGTAGGCCTTATGGTTGTCACTGTACCCTGTCATCATGAGCTTCTGACTCTTGGATTCGAACTTCGAGCGCTGAGCATCTGGAACCCAAACATATGCAAGAGAGCCAAAAACCTTCAGGTGGCTGATCCTGGGCTTGCGACCAGACCAAACCTCTTCTGGAGTCTTCCCCTTAACAGCCTGAGTAGGAGAGCGATTAAGGAGATAGACGGCAGTAAAAACTGCTTCTGCCCAATACTTATTAGGAACACTCCGGTGCTGTAACATAGAACGAGCCATCTCAACAACCGTACAATTGCAACGCTCAACAACACTGTTTTGCTGCGGAGTGTAGGGTGTAGTCAACTAGCGTTTGATGCCATGGGTATCACAGAAGTCGGAGAATGCAGCAAAACAAAATTCCCCACCGTTATCTGTCCTATGAGTGATGATGCTACAGCCAGACTCTTTTTCAACCAAGGACTTAAACTTCTGAAAGATACTAAATACATCTGATTTTTGTTTGAGAAAGTACACCCACATTTTTCTACTAAAATCATCACCAATAAACAAGAAATATTTCCAACCAGTAACTGAAGATGTATTCATAGGACCACAAATATCAGCATGAAGTAATTGAAGTACCTTAGACGCATGCCAAGAATCTCCATCCTTGAAGGGAGTCCGATGTTGTTTGCCAGCTTGACAGGCGCCACATACTCCAAGATGCTGTGTCTGAATATCAGGTAGGCCAGAAACAAGTCCCTGCCGGGACAGCTGAGAGAGATAATGGATGTTGAGATGTCCATATCACTGATGCCACAAAGTGCTGAGAGAAGAAACACGGGCTGCCATAGCTACTTCAGGAGAATCACCAGTGTCAATGAGCCGATAAAGGCCATGATCCTCTAGACCAACAGCAACAGTAAGACTGGTCTCTCGATCAATAATAGAGCACTTGTGAGCACTGAACACTACATCCAACTGAGGAGCATTCCTCATGATCTGACTCACGGAAAGCAGATTGAGTTCCATACTAGGAACGTAGTACACATTGAGGAAGATAAGGTTCCTTCCAACAGACTGTATCTGAACAGTGCCTCTGCCAACAACTGTGTACTCCTCACCTCCGCCAAAGATAACCGAATCATTGAAGGGAGAAAAGTCGGTAAACCAATCACGCCTGTGAGTGAAGTGACGTGAAGCACCAGAATCGATGTACCAAGCAGAAGTCTTGACAGGATCTGAAGACCTTTTAGCCATAAAAGCGTAAAAGGCAAACTCCTTCTGCTCAGAAAGTTCAGCAACATGCGCCTTCTGGTGTGACCCTCCCTGCTTCTTCTGTTCAGAAGCTATCCTCTGACGGCAATCTTTCTTCATATGGCCGAATTTGTGACAGTAATTACACTGCACATTCTTCTTCTTAGGGTTGCCCGAAGGTTGATTTGAACCTTTAGGCTGTGATGACTGAGATGATTGAAATTTGCTGTTATCCTTCTGAAAGGATTGAGCTGCAAATGCCTGTTCAAAAGAGGACGAAGAAGCACTGCTACCAAACTGCTGTTTCCAGCGATCCTGCTGCAGGAGTTTGTTGCATAATTTAGGAAACTTCAAATCAACATTCATAGACGTAATGTTGAGAGTCTCGACAAAGTGCTCGTAGGATTTAGGTAGACTTTTGAGAGTGATGACTACCATATCCTCTTCCTCCATTTTTCGACCAACAGCCTCAAGCTGATCTCGAATGTCCTTAATCTTCATGAGATGCTCCTGTAAGGACATACGTTCGTCCATCATGATGGAGAACAACTGATTCTTCAAAAAGAAAGCCCGGCTTTTATCAGAGGTCTCATGAAGCTCCTTCAGGTGCTTCCAAATCTCAGCAGCTGTCTTGCCTGAAGGAATCTGCGGCAACTGGTCATCTGTAACAGAAAGCTTAAGAAGCATGACAGCCTCTCTGTTACGATCATCAAACTTGTCTTGATCAGCACCAGCAGTGGGAGGACGAGTTTCTTTTTCCAAAACCAATTCATCAAGGCGGCGATACTCAAAAATAGTCAACATACGCTGCTTCCAGATATTATAGTTTCTGCCATTAAATCGCTGACTGCCCTCCAGCATCAAGTTGGTCAAAGACGCCATTTGCACGTTTCCCAATGCAGGAAAACGACAGAAAACTGAACAGCGTTTTAACTGAGAAGCAGAACAGGATCAGATACAAGATTCGAGACAGGTACGGTTGCACGGAAAACAAGGCACGAACTTCGAGGTACGGAAAAAATCTGACAGGTACCCACGAAAGGTCTCGAAAAACCCAGAAGGAATGTGTTCGAAAAAAAATTTCGTCAAATGCTGAGGGTGCAAAACCCTAGACGAAAAATTTCCGTGCCCTAGGCACTCAGAAATTTTCGAAAAAATGCAGATACTCAAAAAAATTTCGAAATTAGAGATTCCACGGCCTTTTCTCTAGAGCGAGACGCGGAAATACAGATGCCGCAATCTGTGAAGGGCCCACGAAAATCGCAGTCGCGACTGGCAGAGGAAGGAGGTCGCGGCCAAAATGCGCCCAGGAGCTCGAAAGGAGAGCTTAAGATGCATAAAATCGCCTACACCTTTGAAACCCTAGCCGCAGAGGAACATGAAATCGCGGATTAAGTCGCAGAGAATTCGCACCAAACGGAGATGCATAAAATCGTGATTTTTCAACAGAACAAACCATGACCTCTGAAGATCCCGGCCAACACCCGACCTATAGAGCCCGCAGGGATAACACAGACACAGCCTGCGAAAATCGCGCAGCCTTTTCACATGCCCACGAACCAGACGACTGGAATAAGGAGGCCGTCCCCAAAAAAACGATTCTCAGAAAAAAAATACTTCGCCGGAATTCGCACGAGCAGCGACTAGGATGCCACAAAAAATTTCGAACTCACAATTTTTGGCGCCCAAAATCGAAAAGCTCTGATACCATAAAGATTTGAAAAATGCAAATGAATTGGTTGTCATTTGATATTTACAAAGAGCAAAAATGCTCAATATATACAATGTACAAGAGGCAAGTTTTCTTAAAATAGAAAACCGCCGACATAGATTAGCATTAACAAAATCAGGCCGACATAGAAAAAATACTAATACTTCAAAGCTCTATCAAAAATGAAATCAGAAAAAGAAGGAGAACCAGAAGCAATGCATGCATCTAGAAGCTAAGAATGGCACATTCAAGAAGCCCCTTACACCAAGACAAGCGCAAATGAACAAGTTTCATCATTCTTTTTATGGTTATAGCTATTCTTGTAATAACTTTGGACATAAAGCAATAGATTGTTGGACACATGCAAGAACATTTGGTTGGACCAAGAATAGAAGTTCTTATGAGTTGCCAAATAGAAATTACAATATCATATGTTATAAATGCAACAACTTTGGTCACAAAGCAAGAGATTGTAGAACTCAAGCAAGAAATGTTGGTTGGAACAAGAATAGGAGTTCTTATGGGTTCTCAAGAAGGAACTATAATTCCTTTACTCTTTTAGAAGATTACAATGTTACATGCTATAAGTGCAACAATTTTGGTCATATAGCTCAATTTTGTAGTTGTCTTGTAGAACCTAGACAAAACAAAAAGGTGGATATCATAAGTAAGAAAAGGAAAGAACCTATAAAAGTTTGGAAGAGGAAACAAGAGCAAGAGAAAGAAGAATCTATGCTTGTGCAAACTGCACTTCATGCACAAGTGGTATCACCAAGTTCATAAGGAAAAGTACAAGTTCAGGGGGAGCTAACCATTGCATTAACTTTTAGCTCCATGGAAAAGGCGATTCAAGATAGATCATCTAATGCATATTCTATATGAGCATTTCGTGGTCATTGAACAAAGGGGAAGAGTTATAAGAAAAGAAAATAATATGGTAGTAGCAGACTACATATTAGAAAGTTACCATATAATGAAGTGAAGAAGAATTAATGTCAAGATGATAGAGAGCCTAGAAGGCTTGAGACAATGAAAAAAGGAAGAAATCATGATAAAGATGCTATGAGTGAGAGAATAGGAATGAGGATCACAAAGCTCTAACTTTTTATCATGAGAAGATATGAAGAAGATTGTGATAGATATGTTTGTAAGACTAAACTTGATGAGAGAGATTTCCAAAAGCCTGACAGGAGAATGAGAACAATCCAAAGGAGTCTTTGCCTGAAGAGTATGCTCGTATATTTGCATGTTGTTGCTTATATTCGACTTCACATTAAAGGAGTTCTTATTGATGCAATAATGCCATAGAAGACATGGATGGAAGTATAATGAACATCCCTTTACCATGAATGAAAAAAGGGGAGAATGTAATATACAACTCCAAAATTTTTTCCAAAATATAGAACAATGATAAACAGTGTTAGCACAACTAAACTCCTCCGCACTTCTGATCACCAAGATCCCAATTCGGGCAAGGTGAGAGCATAATGTGCTTTAGATTACAAATTAAAACATTGTGCAAACAAGTAAACATTCATCTGCATATGCAGGCATCCACAAGTTGTGGGGATTCACCACTTTTAGTGGGTATGAGAGCAAGAAAGGAAAATTACAATGCCATCCACTTATTCAGTGGGAATACTCCACTTATGCAGTGGGTAGAAACAATAAAGAAAAGTTCATTTATCCACACTGGCGGTAAAACCATCTAGGGGTTACAATGTGATTGATTGGAAAGATAAATTATGTATTTCCTCCACACTGGCGGTTGAACCAACCAGGGGTTATTAAGTGTTTGAAACAATAAATATAATGAATACAATAAAGTATAAGAGCTGCAATACACTCATAAAATATACTAATTCCACATCTCAGCATTCAAGAATGGATTAGCATATTGGAGACACCTGCATAGTCCATGAGCAATCCAAGGGAAACTTATCAATTTGTCCAACTGAATGTATGCAAGGAAGAAAAAACACTGCTGTAGCTGATATGAAGACTGCACTTCTATAACAGCACTGAATAGTACTTCTTATCAGTCATAAAACATGGCCAGAATGATCATCAAATCAACAAGGAATATTCCCAAGGATAAACAAGTCAATGATACTCCCAAACTGATAAATGAATGTGCTGCTGTAGCTATTAGCAGACCTGCAACACACTATGGATGCCATGCAACACACTTCATAACAACTCAAACCCTTAGATATTTCCTTTACAAACGAACCTAAAGATATTTACTATCAAAGGTTCCCCTTCCATATATCATAACTCTGGTCCAAACATAGGCGGATTCAAGCATTAAACCCACACGCCTGCTGTGACATGTACGGCTCAGGCAAGAGTAGTATGGCCTTCCAGAGGTCTCATAACCTGCAGCAAAGAACTCTGAACCAATGCAAACTGACTGCCACTTGAATTAGTGAACCATAAGATGATATTTGTCAAAATATTGATAAACTATTACACAAGAAATAGTGCCTTCTCTAATGGTACGGACATGCTGTTATGTATGGCAGGCTCTAGATGAGACTAACACAGCATTAAATTCTATGAAATCTGCCCAGGAATGATCTCTAGTTTTAAACAACTAATATCCAAACATCAGCAAGAGACGTGCTTTGAAACCATATACAATATTTCATTGACTACCACGTCTATGCCTGAAAATGTATGGACAATACAGAAACCCCAAAATCTGCAAGATTAGATCTCAGAAAACATTCAATTAGTGTTGCCAAGTCTGATTTTTAGACTCTATATCAGAGCAACAGAAAGATCATTCAAACTCCACAAAAATTCATGCATAATATGAAGAGCGGCCCTAACAAGTACGGCCCCAGCAAGAGATTTTCAATCATCAATATGCAAAATACATATCCAATGATCTAAGATATATTCAGTATCCAAAATGATAAGCATCAAATCAAAAGATAGCACACTCCATGATAGCACAATGGCAAACTCTGTATGAGCTTGCTCCAATCTCCAGCTTCAGCACAATGGTGATTTCTGTATGAAACCATACCAATTTTCAGCTAGGGTGGATCTCTCACCACCGAAACCGATCTACTCCAAGAGGGTTTTCATCCCCAAGAAGAATTTCTACAAGAGGGTTTTCGTCCTCAAGAGAAATGGAAGAACTCGCAGGTTCATTCCGGCAACATAACAATACAAATCATAAGCATGCCTGAACAATGAGCCCAACTCCTCTTTTTATAACTTTTTGAGGGAAATAAAATATTATTTCCTTTATCCCTTCATATTTCTCCTCAAACAATAAAAAATAATTCCTTAAGTGTGCACAACTTAAAGTCACCACTTTTAATTAAAAGCTCTTTTTAGCTCCAAAGACCCCTTTATCGAAATAAATGAAATATCTGCTTCGCAAGGCCCCAAAATGATGCATCCATGATTTAAAACTTTTCTTCCTCTTTCCAACGAGCTATAACACTTAGATTTTTATTAATTATTTTCACCCCTAGGAGCTTAAGTGAAAATAATAATTAAAATAGCTCATTAAATATTAAATTTTGCGGAAAATCCCAAACGACCTCCGAAAGCAAAATAAACTGAACCAATATGCTCTGTAAGGTTTGGGATGTGCAACGATGCCTTCCGGGTGACTTTCCAAAAATAGAAAACTCCTCCAAGAATCTTGGAGAGCAAACCAGAAGCCCAATCAAACTTTAGAAACCATCAATGTTACCCGGAACATCAACTGAGCTCAAAACCAAGACAAAATTATCCATTTACAAAAGGAAAACCCAATTAACTGTTCTGCAGACTGAACTAAGACCACTCCAAGAACATTGGAGTTCTTCTCAAACATGTTGGATAGCCTCCAAAAGACTAGGAACAAGCACAAATGCCCATAATAATCAATGTGCCAAAAATGGAACATTACAGAGAATTATAGAAAGAGGAAGCATTACAGAAAATGGGAGTTTCTTTGTGAAGAGTTGAAGGCATTCTCCATGCGTAGGGAATGATGGGATAACAAAACAAGTTTCTAATTTGTTAAACTTAAGAAGATCATCCAAATTATTTTTCGACAACTATAGAGGACACGTATCACCCAAGTGACATAGAGACAAAGGGGGAGCTTTACAAACAGGGGGAGTATCACAAAAAAAAAAGAAACATATCATGAAGAAAAGAGGTATACTAAGTGTCCCTTTGCCATTGATGTCAAAGGGGGAGAGATATAGTAAGGGGGGAGCAATGCAAAACGAGAGAATTATGTTTGTGTTGCCATCAATGACAAAGGGGGAGATTGTTGGAAATGTTGTCATTGATGTCAAAGGTGCATGGACATGTTGTCATTGATGTCAAGAAGGTATTCATTATTGTTATCATTGATGAATAGATGAGATGGTTGTTATTGATGTCAAAGTAGCAAGGTGTAAATGTTGTTATCATCATTCAGTGGAATGTCTAAGGCAAATTGGATCAATCGTTAAGCAGAGGTTGATAGAGAAGATAATGTTTAAATTAAAGATTTAAACATTGGTTAGATGTGGCCGACTTCAAGTTTGATGTTTAAATTTAATATGGCCGACTAAGATATGAGGAGGAGCGATCGGTTTGAGATAAGTATGAATCAGACAGCAGCAAATATAAGAAGAAGACATTTAATATATGAATCTGAGTTTGTCTAATGAGGCTGACCCATATTTTGGTGATTCCAATATAAGACAAAGTGTCTTATTTAAATCAATTTGTATAAGGAGCAAATACTATTTATAGAGCAGCGATCAAGTGTGAAGTGGAGCGATCAAGTGTGTGTCAAAGCAAATTGCCTAAGGTAGCCGACTCTCCTTGGGTGATGGAGATTAAGTGTTATTTATATTAAAGATTTAAATTAATGAGATTCAAGGTGGCCAACATATATGCAGCGCTATGTATAAAGCAAATGTCTCAAGTTTTATACAAAAAAAAAGGAAGAGGTCCAATAAAAGACAAGTGAGGTGTGATTAACAAAGAAAAGGTGTGCTCCACATAAGACAAAAATGTCTTAACTAAATTGTGGTTCAAGGTTGAAAGAGGAGCGATTAAGTATTAAGGAGGTAGTGCTGTTTTATTAATGATGAGGTGCGGTTATGGAAGAGTCACACTTTATTAATAAAGAATTGTCTCTCTTTGTAAGAGACACATCTATTGGGGATCGCCTTATTTGAAGATGTATAAGAAGTAGATGAAGGTGTGAGTTGGGAGTGTGGGAAACCAAGATATTTCATTTAGACACTTGCAGATCTGCACATGAGAAACTAAAGAGAAGATCTTAAATTGAGGCAGAAATATAGAAGGAGATCTATGCAGATATAAAGAGTTAGATGCAGATATAAAGAGTTAGAGGTAGAAATATAGAAGGAGATCTATGTAGATATAAAAGAGTTAGAGCAGATCTCAAGGCAGAAATTTATGAGAAGATAGTGCCATGATTTGGATCAATTTTGTGAAAAGAGTTTGTGCATGATTTGGATCAGTTTTGTGAAAAGAGTTTGTGCATGATTTGGATTAGATTTGTGAAGAAAGGATATTGTGTGCGTTGTGATCAGATTTGTGAGAGGAAGTGTATCGACATTCAGATCTTGTGAAGACATATCATCCATTGAAGAACTCGTAGGTTGGTGCCTTGCTGGGTTGGTGCTCAGTTGCGGGGATTGGTGTCTCCAGTGGGTTGGTGCTCACGAATTCTACAAACAAGGATTGGTGTCTCTAGTGGATTGGTGCTCACAGATTGTACAAGAGGGGATTGGAATCTCCTGTAGGTTGGTGCCTACAAAGCTTGTAAGAGAAATATATATATATAAGCAATATTTTGCCGTGGTTTTCTCCCGTAAGGGTTTCCATGTAAATCTTGTGTTCTCTTTGTGTTGCATAATTGATAGACCTTGTGTGATTGATATTGCTATGGTTATTAAGATTTGAAAAAGGTAAAAGATTGTATTATACTAATTCACCCCCCCTCTCAGTATAACTGTGTGCTCATCAGCATGGTATGCTAAGGGTCTTTTGGATCTCGTTCATGCAGATCTTTGTGAGCCTTCTTGAAACTCTCTCACTGTCAATGGATCAAGGTACTTCCTATTATTGGTGGATGATTTCTCCATAAAGATGTGGGTTTACTTCTTAAAGAAGTCTGAATGCTATGGTGCCTTCCTCAAATTCAAGGCGTTGGTGGAAACATTCACAGGGTGTCGAATCAAGACTCTACAGTCTGATAATGGGGGGGAATTCACCTCCACTCAATTCAAGGAGTTTTGTGAAAAAGAAGGTATTCAATGCCAGTTAACAACACCATACACTCCACAACAAAATGGAGTGGTTGAAAGACATAACAGGACCATCATGGAAATGGCATGGTGCATGATACACACTAGGAACGTTCCCTACTAGTATTGGGGATAAGTTGTGAACACAACGGTTTACATCCTGAATAGATGTCCATGCAAAGCTTTGCAAAAAATCACACCATTCACAGGGCGTCGAATCAAGACTCTACGGTCTAATAATGGGGGGGAATTCACCTCCACTCAATTCAAGGAATTCTGTGAAAAAGAAGGTACTCAACGCCAGTTAACAGCACCATACACTCCACAACAAAATGGAGTGGTTGAAAGACATAACAGGACCATCATGGAAATGGCATGGTGCATGATACACAGTAGGAGCGTTCCTTACCAGTATTGGGGATAAGTTGTGAACACAACGGTTTACATCCTAAATAGATGTCCATGCAAAGCTTTGCAAAAAATCACACCAGAGGAAGCTTGGACCAGTCACAAACCTAAGGTAACTTCTTTTCATATTTTTGGTTCAAAGGCATACAATTTAGTTCCTGAACAAAAAAGACAAATTAGATTCCAAAAATAGGCTTACTCATATTTCCACTAACAAGGTCATTGTTAGTCGGGATGTTGATGTAAAAGAAACAAAGTCATACTTTTCAAATGTTCAACAGGAATTCAGTGAAGACCTTGAATCTAGTATTATGGTACCTTTGAATGAGGAACCCCCAAATTCATCAAGTCAGACTGTAAGACAATTTGTGGATGGTTCTACACCGCTTGCCTATAAGAGACATTGAACTAAAATTGCTTCCACTCCAAGTAAGACTCTAGTTGAGAACTTGCCTTCGCAGCATTCACTTGAGACACGCCAGAAACCTAAATAGTATTATTCCACTATGGAAGGTGTACGTATGGATGAACTTCCTACATCAAATGAACATCCTCAGAGAAAGGCCAAATGATAATTGGTTCAGCTATTGAGCATAGTCATTTTGCCCCATCTTCTGATCTTTTTCAAGTTTCTAAACCACAAAAGTTTTCTGAGGCACAAGGAAACCAAAATGGGAAGCTGCTATGAAGGTTGAATATGATGCATTGATGAAAAATTATGACTTGGGAGTTGGTCGAATTGCCTCTAGGTAAAAAGCCCTTTGGGTGCAAATGGGTCTATAAGATCAAATGCAAAGCTAATGGGTCATTGAACAAATACAAGGCACATCTCATTGCTATGGGATATTCACAACAAGAAGGTATAGGCTTTGAAGAGACGTTTACTCCACTGCAAAGATGGTCACATTCCAGTTACTTCTCTCCATTGCCCCTCAAATTGGTTGGAAGGTATATCAAATGGATGTCAAAAGTGTATTCTTGAACGGGGACTTGGATGAAGAAATCTACATGGTGCAACCTAAGGGTTTTCAAGTTCCTAGACATGAACATCTGGTTTGTAGGTTGAGTCCCTATATGGACTTAAGCAGACTCCTCAAGCCTAGTATCTTAAAATTGATAAACATCTTAAAGATATTAGGAGTGTTTTTTATCCAAATCTTTATGTCAAAAGCGATGGCAATGATATTGTAATTGTTATTGTATATGTTGATGATCTTGCCATCACAGGTAGGACAAACACTACAATTCAGCAAGTACAATCAGAATTGTGTGCAACTTTTGACATGTCAAATCTGGGCCTCCTACATTATTACCTAGGGGTTGAGTTTTGGAAATCTGATCACGGCATCTTCATGGTTCAAATCAAATATGCCATTAGTCTTTTGGAGCATTTTAGAATGGCAAATTGTAACTTATCTTCTACACCTATGGAGGTTGGGATGAAATTGTCAACGTCCATTGATTCACCCCTAGTCGATGAATCACACTACAGACAGTTAGTGGGCAGTTTGATATATCTTACAACCACTAGACCGGATCTTTGCTTTGTTGTTAGCCATCTCTCTCAGGTTTTGTCAAAACCGAAGCTCTCTCATTGGATAGTCACAAAGCAAGTTTTGCGATATGTCAAAGGTACTCTTGACTTTGGCATACTCTATCAGAGGGCAGAAGATTTTGGATTAATTGGGTATACAGACTCTGATTGGACAAGATCTGTGGATACTCGACTGTCTACAATTGGCTACATCTTCTCCTTGGGTTTAAGAGTCATTTCTTGGTAGAGTAAGCTTCAGCAAACAATAGCTCTATCCTCCATTGAAGTTGAATACAAAGCAATTGTGAGTACCAATTGTGAAGTAGTTTGGTTATGCAGAATCTTGAGAGATCTTCAGCTTCCTCAGCATACTCCTACACCATTTTTCTGTGATAATCAAGGAGTATTGAAATTGGTGAAGAATCCAATGTATCATGCTCAAACCAAACATATTGAGAATCATCATCACTATATCCGGCAACTGGTAAACTGTGAAGACATATCACTCCACTTTTGTTCTTCTCAAGAGCAAATTGTTGATTTAATGACTAAACCACTTGGTTCTGGTTACTTTGTCAAATTTCAGAAGAAGCTTGGTGTTGTTTCTGGTTTAGTCATTACGGGGGGTATTAGTATATTAATGTAATAAAGTGTATATAATTAGCTAGTAGTTTGGTGTAGTCATTAAAGCAAGTACTTGCAGTAAGTCATGTACCATTTAATATGGTAGTTGTATTAGTAACTTTTATAACTTTATAAAATGTTGCTTTCACTCATTGTGAAGTAAGCCTTATTTGCAAATTTCTCTCATCTCTCTTCTTTGCAACTTTGCTAACACCATTCAAAATAACTTTACAATGAAGAATTTTCCAAGTCCTTGAAATATCTCACCAAGTTTTAGCGTGTCATTTTAGCATTAAAATATTAAACTTTATAAAGTTTTATGTCAAATATTAAATCATTATGTCCAAGCTAAAAATTTGAAATGTGGATTGTTGTCATTTCTGCTCATGCTTGTTTTTCTCTGCTATTGTTGTCAATTGGAATCCTTTCTTCTTCCTTTTCGGTATGACCATCTTGTAAATACTCCTATATATTGTTCAAAGCTTCCTTTACCACATGAAAATTTGGTCCATGTGAGTATTGAAAATGAATATCCCTTGAAATGATAGTATTAAATCTTCTTGGCAATTTTATGATGTGTTGAAAGCTCTCCTCCAAAAGTATTGAACAAAGTCTACATTTTGACAAGTTCATTGATAGTTTCTTCAGTCATGCTCTACTTGATTAAATTTGATAGTTCCTTGACCATAGAGATGATTGGGTTCACAATTCATTGATCATTGAAGAAAGAACAAGGAATTGCCTCAATGAAAGCTTGAAGATCTGCTAGCATACCACTACTGAGGTCTCTCACCTTTGAGAATTTCTTCTTAACTTCTCTCAAAATTTTGATTCTCCATTTAGTTGATTTGCACCATTCAAGTTGAAGTCTAGGATTATTTTCTTCAAGAATACCACCCAATATTAAGATGGAGAAAACCATCTTTACCATTTGTTGCAGCTATCGTAAATTATTGTCGAATAATAATAATTCTTCATTAAATTTTTCCTCCAATTCATCAAGGGAACTAAGATTATTGTTAATCTTATAACTTAATAGATCCTTTAATAATCTTTGAACCTTGTGTTAGGAGAGACTCTTTCCATGCCCCAATTGCTTGAATGATCCCTCCAACTTTGCCTACATCTAGTAATTTTTTGTCCAAGGCGACAAAAATAGTTGGTGCAGGAGAAGATGAATCAACTAGGGCGACAAGGTATTGAATGTAAGCAGTCAACTATCCCACCTAAGTTTTCAATTGCTCTTCGGTTTGTTCATCCTTGGTCATTCTACTCAAAATGGTGGTTACAGTTGTCTGCAATGTGCATATTTTCCTTCTCCATGTCTCTTGTTTGCTGCCTGAAATTAACTTTCGTGATTTGATAATTCATTGCTTACAAGTCCCTCTCTTCTTTATCACAAATAGGGGTGGATATTTCTGCTATCCTTGATCCTTGAGCATCCACAGAGATGGAAAAGAAGACTCTTGCCTTTTTAGAGCAAGGAGGTGCTTTATATAATGCCACAACAGATGAAAAATCATTGGAAATAGGCACAACCTCTCTTTCCCTCTCCTTCAAGGTGTTATCCAACCATACAGGCATCTCCATCTTTGGTGCACCTACTTGTTGAGATGACTCTCCTCGAGTAGCCACATTCATTGTATTTTGAGGTGGATGTCTTAAAGGAGTGTGTTGAGGGGTAAACCTCCGAGAAGGTATAGATTCATCAAAAAAAGGGAACCCATGTTGTGAAGGAGTCTTCATTTGTGTAGGAGTCCTTTCGAAAGAAAGAGTTTCTTCGAGAACTAAAGTCTTTTCGTGATCAAAAATTTCCTCTAGAACAATATTCTCCTCAGGTAAGAGTGTCTCACCATGAGGAGAAGACTTCTCAATAGTTGGCTCCTTTTCAAGAATGGGATCTCCTTGCTAAGAAAGTTCCTTTAAAGGAATTTCATCAATGGGAACCTAAGGAAACTGTTGTGATTGCTTTGGAGCATCCTGCTATGCAAGAGCAATATCTGTTGCTATATGGTGGAGTGGTTGTTGAGGAGTGGAAGTAGGAATAGGAACTTCTACAATAGAGGCAGCAATTGCAGCATCTTTATTTAGGGCATCATTTTGTCCATCTACGTGGAAAAGATTTGACTTCCATCTTGACCTTTGGAGCTGAAAACTCCATGCTTCTTGCCTTTTTAATTGCCTCTTGCAAAGTTTGTGAGTCCAAAGATTTGACCCAGCCTCTAATTGGTTCTGCTAGTCCTTCAACAAACAGAAAGATGAGTCTTCTTTCAGAAATGTCCGGAACCATTACACTAAGTCTTTGAAACTCAGTGATGTTGTAATGTTCCTTTTTTTGCGCATTGATTATTGTGAGCATTTGTGCTTGTTCCTAGTCTCTTGGAGGCTATCCAACATGTTTGGGAATAACTCCAATGTTCTTGGAGTGGTCTTAGTCAGTCTGCAGAACAGTTATTTGGGTTTTCATTGTGAGAATGGATTATTTTTCATGACTTTGAGCTCAATCGATGTTCCGAGTTACAGTGATGGTTTCTGAAGTTTGATTGGGCTTCTGGTTTGTTCTCCAAGATTCTTGGAGGAGCTTTTCTATTTTTGGAATGTCACCCAGAAGGCACCAGTGCACATCCCAAACCTTACAGAGCATATTGGTTCAGTTTAATTTGCATTCGAAGGCCGTTTGGGATTTTCCACAAAAATTAATATTTAATGAGCTATTTTAATTATATTTTTCACTTAAGCTCCTAAGGGTGAAAAATAATTAAAATATTATTAAGTGTTATAGCTCATTTGAAAGGGGAAAACATATTCTTTTATCTAGGCACATAAAAGTAAGCACTTAAGTGGAGGAAAAAAGAAATAATTTAAGTTAGAAGGAAAATGTTATTATTTTCAAAAAATAATTCATTTCCTTTGTAACTCCTCCAGTGCCTTATAAAAGAGAATGAGCTCTCATTTGGAAGGGTTATGCTATGTTTTTTGATATTGATTTTGTTTGCAGATGGATTGAACCTGTGAGTTCTTCCATATTCTCTTGAGGACGAAAACCCTCTTGTAGAATCCTCTTAGGGACGAAAACCCTTTGGAGTTCGAGTGTGGTTTCACACAGAAATCACCATTGTGCTGAAGCTGGAGATTGGAGCTGAGAAGATTTGATGCAAAATCATGGAGTTTATGTAGTGATTACTAGATTATGATTGTAGTAATGTTAATATAGGAATTTTGATGTGAAAGATTTAATATTTATTTCATACTTAAGTGTGTTTGGTTGTGCCGTACTTGAGAGTGCCATACATTTCAGAATGGTACGGATTGTTCAAAAAACATTAAAGTTCAAATAATTGAATGCAAAGGATTAGAAGTGAGATTGTATGGATTTTATGCATCTTTTTCATGATGATATTGATGGGTTTTAGTGCATACTGATTTTTCTATCTGTGAGGCCTACTTTTTCATTCCCTTGCATTAGACTATTATTTTACTGTTGATGATACATTTAGACTTGTGGGACTGTTGATCCCGAATTCCCGAACTATTAGACTTTATGCTGTATGTGGATTATTATGCTTAGTATGTTTACGATGTGTTTAGACCTGGATATTGCTTTACTGATGATGTTAGATAGATGGTTTATATTATGATGTTATGGGAAAACTAATTGGGTGATGTTAGTTAGTAATTTGTTTTGTGATTCAATCTTGGGAATGGATGTTTGAAATACAGAGTTTAGAATCTAATTGTAATGTGATCCTTTTTTGCTTATATGAACTTGTGATATTTTATGCGAGTGTATGTTTCAGTTTGCTTCGGCTATTATATATATGTGGAATTAATTTTTCAATTGAGTGCGCAAGTATTTCTAACAAGCCACAGAAATTGGAGATCATCCCACACACGATGTTGTTATCCCTTGTGAAGCTGATCTGGTTCCACGAGAAACCAAGATCAATTCTATGCATGATGAAATTCTGTAATGTTGATTGCATGTTGTTAGTCGAGCTAAGTCTACCCCTCTTTTATTTTGAATTCTAATTGGTGTTGTAAGAATATTGTCTTTTGAATTTCATTTTTTAAATTTTAAATTTTGAGACCCCTTTTCATGTGCTTTAACTTAACCCTTGGTGCTCAAAATGAGCTAAACTTGACCCTGGGTTGTACCCCTTGGGTCTATGGACCTTTTTGGCTTGGGTAACCCAAGGTAAACCTCCATTTGGTCACCTTAACTTCACCCTAAAGTTAAGTAACGAAATTGGAGGCATGGGAGGGAGCGGATGAGCGGGTCCAACACTCAACCCCATCCTTTCCACTTCCCTAGGTTGGGGATATCTCCAAGACCTCCCAATTGTGGAGGACTTTACTCCAAGTCTCTCTCACAATTGGTGAGGGTACCTTGGAGTTGTGTGGTCCCTCTTGGGAAGAAAGGAATGGAACACATGTGTCACCCATTCCCTCTTAAGCTCCACTTTTCTCTCCCACATATTTGAGAGAGGACAAGTGGAAGGGAGAGACTTGGAGATGGGTGAGTGACATGTGTCATCACCCATTCCATGGGTTTTGCTTGTAGTTGGGAGGAAGAGTGAAGATGTGACAAGTGTCACCTCCCCATTCCTCAAAGCTCACGGGTAGAGCTTATTTTAATCCCACTTGGAGAAGGGTATGGGTTGTTGAATTTTTGGAAAATTTTATTGTTTGGAATTTACTTTGGAGGAAAAGTTAGAGAGTTTTGCGGCTTATGTTGGAGGAAGATTTGGAGAAGCTCTACATCAGCCATCTACCAAATTGGGCTTTTTAAGGTTGGTTTCAAGGTGAAGGCCTTCCCTTGTTTGTATGATGCTATGTGTGAGATCTATTTTTGAGTTTTATTTGTTGTGTGGGGGAAATTGTAAGGGTGTTGTAAGAGCCTCTCTCACTTGGGAGAAGATGCTCAACAAGTGTGGGGTGGGGAAGGAGTGAACCTCCTCGAGGTCATTTCCTTGAGTTTGTGTTGTAGCCTTGAGGGCAATATGAGATTTTGAGCAATATGTGAAATGGCTTGAGGGCCAAAATGGAAACTTAGTGAAAATTGTGTTTAAGAAAGTGTTGGCTTCAGGCCTTGAGAGGTATTTGTATTGGGATATTTGTAGGAGTGGCACTCTTGAGTTGAGTGTTGTCCACTCCCCTACCCCTTTGAACTCATCCTGGTTGAGTTCTTGTGTTGTGTTATCCATGGGTGTAAAATTGTGTTTGGTTGTAGAGTGTCTTGTTGTGATGTGGAATGAGTTCCCAAGTGTGTGGGTGACCTCCCTAGCTCGGGGGTGACCCTCTTGCGAGTCTATGGTAGGGAGGAGAGCAAGATGTGTGGCTTCTTTCCCCTTGTTGTGTTATTGCAGGTTCATTGGAGCTATGTTTGTGAAGTTGGAGAAACACCTTGTTCTTGGGTTGATATCCTATCTCTTTTAGCTCTTGAGAGAAAGCTTGGCCTATTTAGGAGTTGCATCATTTGTTGGTTTTCAAAAAGGACATTGTCCTCTCTCTTGTTGTAAAAGTGTATTTTCTTATGTTGTGTGTAAGCTATTTTCATTTGTAATAGAAAGTTAAAATTGTTGATTTTAATTCTTATCATTCAAGAAAAGTTGAAGAAAGAAAATTTGTTTTAAAAATTATTTCATTTGTATGTTCATTTTAAAAATTATCAAATAGGAAAGTTATGATTTTAATATTGAGACAAAATATGAAATTTGAATATTGTTTTTATAAAAAAAAAGAAATAGTTAATACTTGTATTATAAGTATTTACTTAATTGTATTTGTTCTTTTCCTTAAAAATGTGAATATTAATATTGCAATGAATATATTTTGTTAGAAAAAAAATGAGTTCCTTGTCTTGTAGAAGAACAAATCGATCGAGCTTTGTTGAAAAAGTTTTAAATTAAAGAAAACGTGAAGGAGAACAGATTGATCGGACTTTGTTGAAAAATGTTCAATCAACTTATTCAACTGATTTACCAACTCAACTAGTGAGACGTAGGTAATTCAACATCAAACCTTTACACCTTAGATCAAATTAGTTTTAGTTCAATAAACCCTAATCACGCCCGTGAGGCATTATGCTGCCGGATTTTTCCGGAATCTGGGGTTTAGCTAGGTTAGTGGAGTTTAACCCTGTTTAGGATTATATTATTGTTTTTTTGCCGAGTATCATCATTTGATTTTTGTATTTTATCATCCTCTCATGCATTTTACTTTTGGCTATTGATTTTGACTTAAGTCAAAATCCCTTCATTCACATAGGTTAACTTAGGGTTTCAATCATTGATCCTAACCCTATTGGCAACATTAACCGTGTCGCTTCGACCCCCTAGTTGGCCTTCATTGCGTTTGGTATGCGCACGTGGACACATTACCCCGCATTCAACTGTAATGTTTACGCCTTAAGCGTAACGCCATCGAGCACGCTTACGCGTGCGAGGGGGTTTCTAGGGATGCATGGAAAAAATTTTGATATTTCGTGTCATGACCACATGACAAATGTGGACATGACACATGTGATGCGTGTCGTGACCGCATGGGAAATGTGGGCATGACACTATCATTAATCCGTACATTTCATGTCCGTACATGGCTAAGTGGATGGAAAGAAATCAGAAATTATTGTTAAGTCTTTGGCATATATTGTTGATTTTAGATTGTTTATCATGTGTGGGCAATCATATTGAGAGTGTTGGCATTGATTTTGATAAGTATTAATGATGCTGTTAGGATACCTGTACATGCTGTGCCGTACAAGGCAGTTTGGAGAAATCTTGATAAGAAATTATTAATGATGATTTGTTTGCAAAGTCTGTTTGGAATGCATTGGTCTTCTCTAAGCGCTTCTTTTCAAACCATTTTCTATGGGTTTTGATGCAGTTTGAATTTTCTATGAGTGATCCGTACCAGGCAAGGCCGTACAGACCTGTAGGTGAATGTGTTGATTTTTCAAAATAAAATCTTTAATCATTGGGTCTTCTTTGATTTTCATTTGAGTGCTATGAGATGTGACTGTGATTATGGGAGTTTGCAAAGAGACTACTATATATGTGCTTCTTGTGACTCTATGGTTGGTTTCTTGGTGCCGTAAAACAGGAATTATGGCCTCTGTAGAATGCAGTTCTGCTTGGGTCTGATTTCCTTGAAATTACAGATTTTAACCTTGTCTTGGGAATGTTTAGAATCTGATTTACAGTATCAGCAGTGTATGATATGTGATGGAATGTTGATGGCAGATTGAATCATGGATGTATACATGGGTACTTGGACAGTATGCAGGGCTGTTATAATACTGTTGTAAGAAGGCTGATGTGTTTCCAGATTTGACCATTATTGACCTTATGCAGAGATTTCCAGCCTGGGATTCATGTCTTTATGCAACCTGATCATCTTTCATGTGCAGGGTATTCTTATGAAGCCAAGACTTATTCAAGGTTGTTATGATGGTCTGATATTCCTTCATTGGTATTGTATGAGACTGTCTTTGGTATGGGAACCTTGTGAGAAGTTGTAAGTTCTTGTGCTTGATTTTGTGTGGGTTTTATGATTGTCAAGACAGCCGTACAACAGGGATTTAGACTGATTTTCCTGAGTGTTTCTCCATCAGCAGTGAACCATGCATTCTTCAGTTTGAGACAGTAGTTTTCAGTTGAACCTTAATGCTCTTATGTTGCAGGTTGAAGCTTCTTGATGCCAAATAGTTGATCTAATTTCACTATTCTGAATAGTGTTGCATAGTGCTTGTTATTTGTAAACAATCCATTGATATTGCACACTTTTTAACCCCTGGATGGTTTACCGCCAGTGTGGAGGAATTATACATTGTTTATCTTTCTTTTATCACCCACTGAATAAGTGGATGCCCGTTGAATAAGCGGATGCCTGCTATATAGCGGAAGATTGTATTTATTTTCATATGCAACATATTTGATTGTAAGCCAAAACACTGTATGCTCTCACCTCGCCCATTTTGAGAACTTGGTCATCAGAAGGTGTGAGGCCTTTAGTTGGTTTTATGCATTTCATGCTAACATTGTCATATCCTTGTATTTCAATTTGGGAAAAAAAATTTGGGGGTTGTTTATTACAGATGTAATCATCAATAGTGCTGGTTTGCTTCAGCTGTGCTAAGTCCTTGAAGCTTTGCTCTAGGTCTTGTTTGTCAAACCTCTTGATGAGTCTATTTGTGAACTCATCATAGGTTGTAATCAGGTTATGACCCTGTGTCACAAGGCCATGATACCACCACTCATAGGCAGCCCCTTCCAAATGTAAAGTTGCAAAGTTTAAAGTTGTCTCCTCAGGCATAGGCTTCAGAGTAATATAAATGTCGAGCTTTTGAACCCAAGCTCTTGCAATGCATTTTCCGCTACCATCAAATTTGTCCATAGACACTTTACTCAGAGCATGCTTGTAATCCTTGTTCTCCCTGTTGTCTAGTCTTCCACCATTTCTTTTTTTCTAACTTAGAAATTGATCAAATGTTAAGACTCCTACAAACAATAGCAGGAAGGGTCATATATTCATTATGATTCACCATGATATCATCTGTGAACATAGTTCTCTCCTCCTATTCAGGTGGTATTTCTTCCCTTCTATTTGCAAAAGGTTGAAGGGATCTTGCAACTAATCCAACTGAGGTCCTGGTAGGTGTTCTCACATGATCATTTCGGGCTCCATTGTTTTGCAAGCTGCTGGCTTCAGTATTGTTTCTTGTGCCTGGAACTAAGTTCTGATCCAATTTGTCCGCTAATCTTGCTATCATCTCATTCATATGATCAAACTTCCTCTCCATTATTTTACCTGGGCTTTCAGGTGGACAGTTTTCTTTGTCCGCATCTGCTGTGACTGATTCTTCCTCAACTGTATTTGAGATAACTATAGTTTTCAACTTTCTTTCCTCTCTCTGCTTATACCTTCTTTTCTTGTCACTAGATTGCTGCATGCAAAGTCAAAAAAAACTTCACAGGCTGGCAGGATACCAGCTCTGATACCACTACAATATCCACCCCAGTTTGATGATAAAAGAAAAAATAAACAACTTACATTAACTTGTAATAGTTCCGTGAACATCACTGTGCAACTTCATTGGATCATAGAGAAGAAATTGAAACTAATTCATACCTTTGCATATTGCACCCAGAAAAGGTTGTATTGCTGCAAAATTAATATTACCACAAGGTTATTTGATAACAACTTCACCAGACTGAAGAAAACTCAATGATAATGCTCTTCCTGTATGCTGGTACGGCAGCCCAGATTAGTCTCAGAATGCTTACAGCAAACTCCAAACTGCATATTCCCTAATCAAAAATGCTGATCATGAAATAAGACACAAAATAATCAAACTTTTCACCTCAAATATTCCCACGCCACTTCAGGCTGGTACAGCATTGATGCTTGGTACAGCAAGCTGGGAATTCACATTCTAATGCTATTATTTCTCATTAACTGCCCAGAACTGGGCATTCATACACAGAAAATCTAGAACTATTCTCAGATAAACTCCACCCTTACATTCTTTGCACCACGAACATGCCCTTATAACATAGGTACGGCTGGACCTGCATGGCAACCTCGGGAACAAACCCAGCTATTGACTAACACCAGAAAATGTGAAAAAACACTACAAAATTCCACTACCAAAAGATTATTTCAGACTCTAAAACTGAACCAAAACCTTCACTCCAAAACTGATCGATTTACATCAAACTCCATGCATGCCCAATGTGATTTCTGATATGAATTCACCAAGTTCTAGCTGGGGTTGATCTCTCACAACGGGAGCTAGATAGTAGATGGGAGCTAAACAGCCCCAGAGCTGAACCGTGCTCAATAGCAAAGTCACAGAACAGAAGAAACTCCAAAATCCCAGCGCATATCCCCAAAAATGAGCCTCGGAAGACCCCCAGCGCTCCTAGCCAAATATAGAATATTCTTTGCTAATATTAACATGAGCGCTCCCATAACTTTGTCAGTTACAACCCAAGATAAGAATAGCAAATAGCTATTAACTGACTAAAACTGGCACCACTATGCAATGCCCAGCCAAGAAAAGAAGTCTACTGACAAAGGGGCCCACCCACTACAGCGCCCACTGAGGAAGAAAACCGACCACTATTAAAAGAATTAAGTTTTTAAAGAAACATTTAATCTTTTAATAGTCTAATCTCCCTTACCACAAAAAAATTAGCTTTCCGGAAATTATTAAAAGCTGACTTATTTTCAGTTTTTCTATCACTGAGAAAAAGGGGACATTACAAATTACTATAGCGATCAGTCAAGGAAAGGAATTCATCAGTTGTTTTGTTTCAGCTACAGCAAACTCAACAGGTGCGGCCATAGCTATAAGCTTTTAGTCAGCTCAAGAGCATCAACAGTTTGCTCTCAATGTAAATTCCAGATTGATATGTTTCCTTGTTTTGATTTGTAAACTGGTTATTGATTGCTAAAAGAATCTCTAATTTGATATTAGCATGATATTTAAAGAACTGCATTCAAATCTTTAATTTGAATGAACATTCTACATTCTATATCAAGTTGTTTGGTTCATCGAATAGAATTTGTTATCAGACTTAAGGATTTGTTATCAGAGTTCATCATAAAATCAGAGAATTGAACAAATATCCTAGAAAGGGATATTACACTTGCTGATAACAATCATGATGTGCTTTTGTCTTTCCCTAAGACCCATGGCAGATGTATGAGGGGCAATGGGTTAATTTTTAAGAAGGGACATTACATATGTCAAGTTGATGCTTCCAATCAACCCCTCAATCTTCCCCCCTGGGATTAAACTTCCTTCTTTTCTCATAAAGATGTAGATTAATCTCTGTCATTTCCTTTTCAACAGTCTTAGCATAGGCATAGGTGGCACAGGTGTATTCACCAATTGAAATAGGGAACTATACACTAGACTTATGCTTACTTGAAAGCAACCTATGAACCCCACTTAGCTGCCTATAGAATTCCAATAAGATAATTATGTTACTAGGATACTTTGGCAAAATGTATGGAGCAGTGGTAAACCCTCCAACTCTAATATAGGTGAATGTTGAAAACTAGATAAACCAATTTCAGCACTCAGTGATTGCAGACGTAGCTTCCTATGAGATCCTCTTATTGAAATCATTCTCTAAAGTTTGATTAGATAGAAGACAAAGGCATCATTTACCCTATTGTAGTGTTTGTTGCTTTCTTTCAATTCCAGTTGAGGATAATGTTCATAAACTTTCTTTTCTCCCAGACCCATCTTCTCTATTCTGGTTAAACCTGGAAAGGTAGCTCTCCTTGCCAATAGATATACAAGATAAGAGGTCATATAGAACTTTTTGTTGTTTTGTATATCATATAGTTGATTATGCAAATGATTACTAATTAAGATTCCCCAATCAATTATGTTGGTGTCATCCATAATGGTGAGTATAAAATAGTACATCCGTGGGAGAAGTCTTTAGCTATAGGGTTTCCCACTATTTGGTTAAGTAGAGTAATTGGATCACTTATGTTTTCAATGAAGAGTAATTGGATCACTTATGTTTTCAATGAATTCACTGCTATGAATGATCTTGGGCATCCTAGTAATAGAAGTTCTTCTCTTGCTCAACCAATTATCATTCAAACATCTCACACAAGTAGTTGTATGTTTGTCATAATAGTTATTTGCAAATTTGATATCTACAAGAGCATATTTGACATAGGTTGGAAGCCCAAAGGTCTCTTCAATAGCCTCAGTAGGGATATCAAGGATGAGCTCATTTGAGAGCCCATAAATTATCCTCTTTTTTGCATCATAATTTTGAGCACATGCCAATACAAGTTCAAAAGATTGTATTGAAACTAGAAAAGTTGCAGCTTGCACAATGCCATTGTTTGCTATGCAACAAGCCCCATGTGACATGTCCTCCACCTTATTGCCCTTTTGATGAATTCATTGATATCTAAATGCCCCGAGTCTGTATATCCAATCTCTGAAACCGTTGAGATGAGCTTTGAAGGAGTATGATAACCCTTGAAATCATACTCCATATCTTTAGATTGCTTGGTCTCTAAAGATGTCATGAAGATTGTGAACTACAAAAAGAGGGAGCCTTTTAGGTTATTCAAACAATGGATATGCTAAGGAAAGAGCAAAAACAAGGAGCTAATTTCGAGACGTTTTGTACCTGGAATCAGCCTGTAAAAGGGGCAATTCGGTAACTTAGCTCTTAACTATGCTTGTTGACTTACACTTATATTAAGCACATTGAAATGTATATCGTATCTTGCTTCTGGACCGTGTTTCCTGATCACATTCGTGGTGCAACCTTAAAAGCTTTTGTTTGTAAGTATGATAGGTGTATGACCTTTGGAATGATAAGTGCCAAAGATTATATAGTAATAGGAGAAATAAAGCAATTAGTCTGGTCAGAACATAACAGAACTTTTCAAAATTAAAATAAACGACACAAAGGGTTCCCTAAGATAACAGGCAAAGTTAATTTCGTAAATTTAATATTTTTGTGTTATATAAACTTTAAGGACTGTAATTCTCCTGAGAAAAAAAAAATGTGTAGGAAGATAATGTGATTTTTTGCAAGAATTTTGCTATCTCTAAACTAGAACTTTGTTTTGCATATATTAGCACAATAGAAACAGCTATCTGTATAGACCGATGAAATATCTTGACAGCTTATTGGAAAGAAACAAATGCATGCATTCATACCTCCTTTGCAAAAGATTGCTATATGCTTTTGCAATGAAGGAAGCTTTCAATTACAGCCTAATTTATTACAAAACATATTCTAGCCAAAAAATGCAGAGGTAAGAAGCCAAAAAAATAGAAACCACAAGTATCCAAAACACCACATTTGTGGCACTTACTTCTTTTAGTGTGATAAGAATCTCCCTCAGTGCAGTAGGTGCAACTGCATCATGTGAAATTAATTTCTGGAGGCATGAAAGGCCTATAACACTCAGTTTAACAGACTTGACTTCACAAGCCAGCAAAAATATCCGCAGTATGTCATCATTCTGTGTAATCTCGCTGGGATCAGAAAGTAACCGAAGCTGCAAAACAATCCCCACAGGAATATTACGTTGTGCATAAATCCCACAAAAATATTCAATAATTGTAGGAAATAGACATGACTATGTTAAGTATTGGTCTAGGTTAGAATGGAATTATGAAAAAAAACAGTACATACTGCATCAACGTTAGGACCCATTGTAAAGTTCTAGAAAAGTATAAATCGAAACATTGATGTTGTTTGGTTGTACCCTGAAACTTGATCAATCACAGTTTGTCTAAGAGAAGAACAATCTATCTAAGAAAAAAATGCCTCAATAGTAAGTGATGTGGAATTGTGAACCAAAACAATTAATATTCAAAGATAGAATTCCTAGTGCATAAGGTTTCAAACTCGAGCATTGTGGGCACCTTCACATAATTAAATCTATTTTAGAAAGCATTAATCATATGAACTTGTCAATTGGTATACCGACAAACTGCAGAAATTCACAGGTAAGATGAGTATCAACATTGTGTAACTCATTGAAAATGTGTGATTGAGAGAACTTACTATATCCTCTGTAGGAATCTCATATCAGATGACCACTAAACATTCTCAACTTGTTGTATAGAGAAAAAGCCATCTGATTGGATCCTTTTGTAAAATGATTGTGACTTCCACATTGTGAGATTTTATGTTCTCTTCAATGTATTTTATGGATAACATTTTCCAGGCAGCAAGCAAATATCATGCACACAGCAAAGAAAGTGTAACAATAGCACACAACACAATTGAGCAAAACAACTGTCTGCCGGGCTTTGATCTAGTGGTTGAGTGCTCGTGTGTGTGAGCGTGTTGAAGTCAGAAGCTCGACTTGAAGAATCTTTTGGAGAAAAGGAAGCCGGATCTCACAGCTGTCCCTCTACTGAATTTCAATAAAAAGAGCATTTTGCCAATAACTGTGTACTTAAGTCATCCTGATGATTGGATCATAGAGTGTGATAGGAAACATTAATGTTAAAAAAATTACACAGTCTTCTCCAAAAATCTTTTGTAAATTATTAAAGTAACAGCAGAGCAATATAACTGCAGGGGAATTGAACTAAGATCACTTGATCATTCAATCATTATCACCAACACAGCACCTTCTAATAAATTTAGGGTTCGAAACTTAATCATGATATGACCTCTGACTCCACAAGAATGCACTAAAGGAACTTGATGCTTGGTGTTTAAATAAGTGTTAGGCAGCCCAATTCAGAGGAAAACCTTGTAAATACTCAATGTTTTCACCGGGCCACGGCATCAAGCAATTACAGTGAAATAAATGAAATGCGATAAGATTAAGCATGTAGAACCACAGATTCAAATATAATTTTCAACAAATAAAAAATGCACCTTTAATATAGCATGCTCGGCCCCGTCCTTTACAGCGGGATATTTTCTTCTGGCCTCTGCTGAGAGAGCGCGTAAATCAGATTCCAGTACGGCCATAAACGCCATTGAGAGATCTGAAGAGAATAATTACTGGATCCAAAGTTTGAGGAATTGATGGATCTTAAATCAGCTCCGCCAGTTTTCCTCGACGAATTGTTGCTTCTCATGCCCAAATCTAAATACAAATATGACCCGTTAATAAAACATTTTCCTATTTTTCCCCAGGCCGGGAACTTTATTTCGCAAAAATGTCTCTGTTTTAATTTAGATAAGAGCTTTTTTTTGGCACTGTTGGAGGGGAAAGTTATTTTGCGGGGAGTGAGGTACCTTCACCTCCACATTTCTCTAAATTTGTCATAAAACATGTTTGATTACTTTAGGATTGCTTGTTTGGTATTTAATTTTTTTTTTAATTATATATTTGTAAACGAAAATAAACTTTTGTTAAAGTGTTATTTAGATTGATTAATTGATACTATATTTGTCATAATACATGTTGATTATTAGGAATATTAATGCATTGTCAGATGCAATTATTTTTGTGGAGCACTCAATCACCCTCCCGTATTTAAAGTTTGAAATAATAAGGTTAAAGTGCAAAATCTTTTCTTTTATGCACAAAATCTTTTCTTTTATGCATGGATTTAAAAAATATGATGTTGTTGTGTGAAAATTAATTAAACAGATTAAATTTTATTGGATTTCAAAGTGAATGGAAAGTGGCAATTGATGGTGTTGGCAAGAGGGTACGAATATGCAGATGAATTTATTGGTTCTTTAATTGGTGTTATGTCCACAAACAAACCATTTGGTAATGACTGCGGTCATTGACACGTGTCTTCCAGAGGAGTTGCCTACAAGTTGTGTGTTTTTTGGTAACTTCATTAACATGTTTAATTTATCTTTACAGTGCACTAGTTTAGTTTTCATTTTTTGGAGCTAGATGTTGCAGATGCATGTCTTCGTTGGCTGGGCGTTGTATTGATTCACAGCTACGGTGTGAGTGGCAGGTAAGGATTTATTTGAATCCTTACTTAATTTGCAATAAAACTAGATAGAGAAGTGTTTATGTGTGATGCAGTTAGGGATGGAGGGTCCAAAGAGTGGACTGTCCAACCATCCAGCTAGAGTAAACACAACGGAAACAACACAAGAATAACACAAGAATGGACTGCAATGGAAGATTTATATGCTCAATATCTCAGACAATTACGATGCTTATATGCGGGCAATATGCGGGCTACAATCTGACTCACATGCATGTTTTCTAAGTTAAAATATACATGAATGATATGGCATTGAAGTGCCTCCCGAAAAGAACTATCTTTCTATTTTAATGCTACATATCAACAACTGACTTCCTAATGCATCTGAGAAATGCTTATATATCATCTTCTAGCTCAAAGAATCATGTGCGTTAGCATCAAGAGGTCTCAAACCCCAATGCATGATGGAACGTGTAAGTCGGCTTACAACTCATGGTAATGCTTCACAAATGGATGAAACGTGCTGCAATTCTCAATGAAGGTATGTATCATCCTTTACTGCCTTGTATCATGTTCCATTTAGCTCTGTAAGTCACGGAAATGCTCAGCAAACCTTGTATGCTCAATTTGAATGTTGATTGCTCTACTCTATAAAAACTAGTGATCTTCTAATAGCGGTAACTCTCTGCAAACAATTCCAAATCTCATGAAATCTGATTATGATGTAGATGAGATACTGTACAATCTAAATCCTGCTCCACGAGCTCTGAAATGAAGATGCGGTAGAATGTAGTGGAAAATCCTGAAGCTGCAACTGAAATGCAAGAAAAGAAAAGAATCAAAATATTTTTGGTTGATGCAAGATTGTTCTTGAACCTGGGATGCTCCTGCGTCAACGTGTATGTGTTTTTGTGGGTTTCGCTTCAATGGCTTTTGGTTGGATTTGTGGTGCATGTTGTTGTGTCTAGGATTAAAAAATGTACATGCAGATTTTTTTGTGGGGATTCTGTGTACCCACAGTTTTAGATGTGGGCATCTTCTTTTGTTTGGTGTTTGGTGTTTGAAAGTCATTTGGGATGCGAAAAGTCATTCAGGCTATGTATGGATGTATTGTAGCTGGATGTTGTAGATGCATGTCTTTGTTGGTTGGGCATTGTATTGATTCACAACTATGGTGTGAGTGGCAGGCAAGGATTTATTTGAATCCTTAGTTTGTAATAGAGCTAGATGGAGAAGTATCTTTGTGTCTCTGCTTTTATGGGTTTGACTTCAATAGATTTTGGTTGGATTTGAGGTGCATGTTGTTATGTTTATGATTAAAAAATATAGATGGATAAATTTTTTTTGTGGGGATTTTCTATACCCACGGTTTTAGATGGGTACATTTGTGTATAATATAGATGTCTGAGTGGTGGCAGCCATACCACTAGACCTCTAGGTAACCATGGCGCTAGGAGTAAAGAGCATTTGTTAAATATTATAAGCGTGTATCATTTAAAAAAGTTTTTTGCCAAAAAACATGCATGCATGCTAAGTGTCTAGTAACTATGTCGAATGACTTTCATTATAGCAATTGTCATTTTTTATAGTCGTTTGTTAGAGCTAGCGTCTCCTAAACCTACAATTTGTGTTGAATTGAAAATTAGCTATGTAACCAAAAAGTGTATCTGGCATTGTAACTAGTTCTAATTTGTACAAAAACATGGTTGTAGACACAAAGTTAAGTTATGTTGCAGTTTGCACAATTTACATAGGGCATTAGAGCAATTTGATGTTTTCATTTTATATTGTCATCTATTCTATTTTCAAATCCTTTTATGTTTACACAAAAAAAATGTTTAGATCTTGCTAATACTCAATCCTTAATATGCATTTGATTTTTACGTTTTGTTATATTCTTAATTTGTGATTTGCATTTTGTCTATAGTAAATCATAATGGCAAAGATTGTTTGATTGTTCTTGGAATATTATGAACTCAAAAAAGTTATGAATGCATTGTGGTTGTCTCTATATAGCTTTCGTATGATTCTTTCCATTGCATATGCAAAGTCTGATGTCTAATTTGCATTAGTGAAGAAGTGGCATATCCAGTAACATTGGCACTTTTACCTACTCTGAACATGAGCTTTCTAGAAACACTAAGAGGTGCTTCTCATGTATTTATTACCAGAATAATTTATTTCAGAATAGAACATATTTGAATATTGTGGAGATGATCTTGCTCTAGGGTGTTTGCAATGAAAATGCCATGTTTTTGGATGCTGGTATATTTATGATGTTAGAAGAGAATTAACTCAGAGATTTATAGTATTTAGCAAATGTTGTTTGCCCCTGTCCGCATTGGCAAAGAATGTGTGTGAGTAGACAGAGAAAGATGTCAATTGAATTAGAGTGTGTCTATAGATCAGTAAAGACAATTATATTATACATAAATGTTCTCATCAAAAACTGTGTGTATAGCGATGGCCAAATAGCCTGTGATCCTGTAATGTAGTTTACTAGTAACTATACCTCTCTCACATTCATGAGCGTAGGTGTATTTAAACTTTTGGCGTTTAGTCAACACTGATATCCATGGACACACGTTCTAGTGTTAAGTAGAATTTTAAATAATGAAGAGCAACATTTGATGGTATCTATGTGATTGTATCAATATACAAATAAATTTACTACTCATTATATTACTGTCATTTCAACAAACAAACGAATTTAATGGATTGATTTCATGATAATAGTGGCCATTAAACATATTCTAATTGTTGCATATTCTAGTTTTTGTTAACTAAGGAGGACATATATAACCAAATTTATCAATGAAAAAATACTATATAAATTTTGACAGTTTGGCCGAAGTCTCCAAAGTCTTAAGCCTCCAAAGTCTTGCTAAAAGTTTAGTCAAGTTTAATGGGAAAAATGCTTGGGCACTGCTATATAGCGATCATAGGCTAAAGTTGAAAATAGTTTCTTTTGTGCTGGGATTTAAAGAATATGATTTTACTGTTCACGGATTGGTTGGTTTTGTGAACAGAGAATGTGAAAATTAATTAAATGGATTAAATTTTATCAAATTTCAAAATGCATGGAAAGTGGCAATTGATGGCATTGACAAGAGGGTGTCAATATGTGGTTGAATTCATTGGTTCTTTAATTAGCATCATGTCAACAAGCAAACAAATTTAGTGGATTAATTAGGGTAAAAAAAATAGAGGTTGAAAGGGGGAGATTACAAATAAATAGTTATAAACATATTTTAATTTGTACATTATAAACATATTCTAAATCAATGCATTGAACAAGTTTGCTTGTTGCAATAAAAAATGATGTTGGACAGAAATAGTCTGGAACCCTGCTATGTGGTGTCTTATTGAACAATTGCTACTAGACTTGCATACTATCACCTATGAAAAGCACATCGAGTGCAAGTAAGCGGCCATCTTTATGCTACAAGGCTTTGATGCAGAGCATTGGTTCACAATGAACCAAAGCTATGTTGTTGTCAATTCAATTTATGCTACAAAATAGTCACTGCTTCCTATGGACATATGCAATCATGCTCCACAATGTGGTGGTTTGTTCAAAAAAATATCTTCTCATTGGCTATAGCACCACTGTTTACACATAAGATGCTCACACCCAATTTTATATGCATCTTGCAAGCACCAAGTGGACACAGGAATTGTGTATCAATGGTTTCCAAAAATGCATCTCTAATTTCCTATGTTAAATTAAGACCTTTAATTAGTAATTGAAAGTCAGTATCTTTGTTTCAAGATTTTTGCACTTTTACACTTTGGTTGTCTCGTACTATTCTATGGAGTTGCAGTCTTACTTATGTATTGCCTGATGTTAAATGGCCTAAATTGATTCGGATCTTGGCTACAAATTATGGGGTCCAAAAAAGTTGAACAAAGGCTTTGCAATCAAGATTTGTTACATGGCTCTAGTTTTGCCATGTGTAGCAAAAATGTTTAAAAGTGTTGCAATGTTTTTTATTATATATGTGGTGTACTGAAAACTGTTCCTACTACCATATTGTCGTTGTCCTAACAAGCCAGGTTGTTTTATGCATCAATTTTGTGCTAATTTGTTGCAACTCCTTTTTTCATATATTAGTTGTATATAGTTTTCGTTTCATTCCTTCTATACTTTTTCTCGGTGGTTGTTTGTATTGGGAAAACATTGGGTTGGGAAAAAATATGATGAGTGCCAGGTAGCACCCATAATAATATACCATTTTTACCTCTCTTTTCCATCCTTCTTATTCTATTGTCCGGGTAATTGCACCATAGTAGACTGATAAGGTTTGTTCTAATTACATTAATGAGAGATGAATTACCAAAAGTTGTGATTTTTTATTGAAGGACTAATGTGCATCAAATTAATGAAAATATGCAGAAAATTCTCTCTTTTTGTGTCTACAGGTGTAGTTGTACGGGCAAAGGTAATTTTGAGCATCTTTGGAGATGGTCCTAATAGTCTCCGGAGCTAACACGAGGGATACTACACCAAATTCCAATGTTTTTCTAATATGATTGGAGATATTTTGAAATAGGAGGACCAAGGGTGGATCATCTCCAGAGTTGGACATAAGTCATAAGTGCATCTCTGGAACTCCAGACAAAAGCACACGTTTTCAGAGTCCTCCTTGAGATAGTACAGAGTCTTCAGCGCCGCTATCAGTCAACACTTCTCGGGGCAATTGGAGCGCTCCCAGGATTACTCAGCCAACACCTGAATGATTAGGTGAAGACTCTAGTTGACTGCTAGAGGTCTAATTCCTCTTTTATTGATTTTGCATGAGTTCCCAAAAGAGTTATTAAATACTTGTATTTTCAGGGCCTCACTACCCAGTTGTATTTAAATTAAGACTCTAGATTTAGTGGGACTGTTGTACAACTAAAGTCTATTTCAGTTGCATGATTTTACTCTACAGTTAAACAGTTGATAGAATAAGAGATTGATGTTATCTCATAAATAAAATGATAGTTAGAATAGAGTGATATCTCATCATTTGATATATATATAAGGTAGAAGTTAGATGAAGATGATTATCATTGAATTGTTGTAATCTCAATTTTTCCAGATTGGATACATTTTTTGAATACAAAGGATACTAATGAAATTAGACTTAAAAAAGATTGTGATACTTTACTCCTGTGCTGATTTATTGCTTTAGTCTTTAGTCCTGAGGGTGAGGAGCAAGGGCCCACTCCCGCCATTCAAGACAGGAGGCTAGTATTTGTTTGTTCATTATCTTGTTTCAGATTCTACTTAGGAAAATAGTCCTTGCTTTCACATAAATAAATGTATGTTTCAGTTGTGTGGATTAGAGTAGGTCAATATTAGCAATTTACTGTTTCAGCTTTGTTTCCAGTACTTTCAGAATTTACTTTCATAGCAGATAAATCAGCAGTATTAATTTCCATAGCAAATAAGATTAGTAGAATTAGTTAAATAGATTGGTAACTATGGGACCCCTAATTGCAGACAGCCAAGGACACAACCCTATATTTGACACGTGAAAATATGATTAAATGCCAAGGACCAACGACCCTTGTCATTTTTGGTGTCGTTGCTAGAGATCTCTGTGTTAATTAGGAAAACTTAGTTAACATTTTTTAGGTTAAATTGAATCTGCATGGTTAGATCTAGGGATTCAAAAGGTAGATACATAAAACATACACCCAAACAACAAACTAAAGGAGAAAGCAGTAGGGTGGCACAAGATCTTGTTGAAGAGAGGCACCTAGAACCCACCTTGGAAACTACACCCCAAATTGATATTCCCTCAAATCCTTGAAGTCCTTCACTCTTTGAATATATCCAAGAATTGCAAGAAAGATTCCAGATAGATCCTTTAACAAAAACTAATTCCTCAGAACCCCACACTGAATCTCAAAGAGAAGAACAAGTGTCAGACATGGGTGATAATCATGATGAGGAGGACAATCAGGCTCCAAGAACCTTCTCATACCTCATTATCCTGGCTGCTGGAGATAATGTCCCTATGAAAAATATTTCACCTTCACATTTACCAAATTTTAGGGGTCTTGCTTCTAAGGATCCAGATCAGTTCTTGTTTGAATTCAAAGTGGTATGCCAGACTTATGATTATGGATCAGATAATCAAAAACTCAGACTTTTTGCATCAACCCTAAAAGATTTTACTATGAGATGGTTCATGGGTTTACCCCAAAACTCCATTCATTCCTAGGATCGTATGGAAATAGAATTTTTGGGAAAGTACCAGGATTACTATAGGGTTAGTGATAAAAATGAGGAATTGTTCAAAATTAAACAAAAAGAGGATGAAACCTTAGAGGACTATGTGGATAGGTTCAACTTTGCTTTGAGAAGGTATGGCAATCCTGTGGCTCACTCTTTGGCTAGAACACTGTTTGTAAAAGGATTAGACAAAGAATCAAAATAGGCACTGGATCTAATGGGAAAAGGGAACATCAACAAAATGGATATGCCAGCTATAGAAGAACTCTACAGGAACTATTCCAAAACCCAAGATGGAGTGAGAACACCCAAATCTTTCAAAGGGAAGAATGAAATAGGACAGTTAATGGAGGAGATTGCAAATCTTAAAACAAACATTCTAGTCCAACTGAATACCACATTAGATGGGATTCAAGCAAAAACTAGAGCAACCGATCACAACAAAACAACCAAACCACTCTCCATATATTGTCCTAGGTGTAGGAAGAAACATCTATTGAGAGAATGCCCTTTAGATAAATTAGAAATCTGTTAGATCTGTGACAAGGAACATCCTACCAGTCAGTGTGATCAGTTCCTAGCCTTAAAAAGGTTGACCAAAAAGAATGCCATTATAGAGGACTTGAACTATGTAGGACAAAAACAAGTTGGGAATTTCCCTTATAATCAGTATCCAAACCAGGCTTCTATTAGGGGCCCTTCGAACTGGGGAAATAATCAATGGAATCTAGTGTGGCATGGGCCTCAGAATATTCCCCCTTAGGACCACAAGATTGGTCAAACCAGCAATGGCAGAACCAACAATGGCAAAATCAGCCCTGGGGAAATCAACAATGGCCACAACAGTTTGGATCACAAAACATGCAACCTCATTGGGGTCCTCAACAGGATTATAATCAACAATACCAGGGACAACCTAGACGTTTCTAGCCTCAACAACAAGCACTACTAAATAGACCCCCAACACACAAGGACAATCACAAAATGAGCTAGTTAGCCAGCCACCTTTACCAGCCCAACCTATACCAAACCCATGAAATAAACAGGGAGCAACTGTTTACATGACAGAACAAGAAAATATGTTTGGTATCAATGCTATATATTCCAATAATCTCCAGCTATGTTTTGGGAAAGCACTTTGTTGTACCCAATCAAAAATTTTGCTTCATTAAGGCATTTTGAGAAAGTTTAGAATTTTTTTTGTCAAAAAAGTCAAAAAGTTAAAATTTCTAAAAATAGATGTCAAATTAGGTTTTATGGGTTTCTTGAGATATGAATGATGGCAAAATTTTCTAAAAATAGAAAGTTTCTAAAAATAGAATCTCTGATTTAGGTGTTGTGTTTGGTTGTGATTGACTGATTTCGCTTCACAATTAAGGTGGTCCGGACGGAATCTACAAAAGGTCAAGTTTTCTCTACTGGTTCAATTCTTCTTTTTCAGAAGGTGAAGCACGAGCTCTGGAGCCATCAATGGAGGAAGTTCATCTGCTAGAGATCAGTTTCAAGTCTTCCAGGTTGTTTAGCTAATGCAAAACTGACGAGCAGTCATCAATTTGACGAAGAATAGGAAACATAGCAGGATGGATCCAAAATGAGGAGAAAAGTTGAAAATCCTGAAATTTGACTAAGGCATGGATTTCTAGGCACCCCTGGAGGCTGGGGGAGCCCAGTTTTGGCAATGTTTGATTTTTTCATGTTTTCTGAGAAAATGTTAAAAATGTCTCCGTCGATCAGTTCTGGGGTGGACAAAAGCAGTCATTTTGGTCAACAAGCCCTGAAAAGTTGGAATCCACATCAGATATACCCAAGATATCCAGTCCATCCCTCATTCAATGGCAGTTGACTGGTGAAACGTTAAAATCAGTGACAGGAAGCAGCTGTCGGCACACAAAACGAGGAGAATTGCAAACAGGGCTTAAAAATCATAAATTTGGCTAAGGCATTATAATCCAAGTGCCCTTGGAGGCTGGGGGCACCCACCTTTTCGTGCCTTAGAATTTTTTTTTGCATTTTTTTAGAAAACATTAAAAAGCCTTCGTCAGCTCATTTCCAGGTGATTAAACTCAGTTGAAATGTCGGTAAAAGCTAGAAATTCATCTCAGGTGTGTTCAGACAGTTCAAATCACCTCCCGTCTTGCTTCAGCAGTCAATCAGACGACCAAAAATGAAGATCAAACAGGAACTGCCGGCATAGAAATTGAGGAATGGAAAGAAAAATTAAAAAACACAAAAAAAAATCTAAGGCATAAATTCCTAGGCACCCCAGGAGGCTTGGGGCACCCAGTTTCACCAGAGTTAGTTTATTTTTGAGATTTTTTTAAAAAAATGACAAATCCTCCTCCGTCGGCTCGGTCAGATTCATAGGAAATTAGTTTGGCACATTTTCTGAGGCAGGTAGAAGGTACAATCAACTTAGTTTTCATTAGGCTTGCCTGTTTGTCAGATCAACGGACTCAGTTTTGCTCCGACAGATAGAAATCGACATCCAAATAGGTGTTTACAGTCATCGGAACGCGCACAAAAATCTAGAAGTTGAAAAAGTTGAAAATTTCAAGAAAATGGCTAAGGCACAAAAAACTAGGTGCCCTAAAGGCTGGGGGCACCCAAGTTTTCATAAGTTAGAAATTTTCATGTTTGACAGTGTTTTTCCAACAGCCGCTTCCAAAACTTCATCCGGCAACAGGGTTCAGAAGACAGATTTGTAGTTGAATGTCGTAAGATTGTCAGTTCGAGGCTAGGGATGAAATCACAGTTGATAAATCTTCAAGGTGCCATGATCAATCAGCTTTTTTAGTCAAATAGTGATAGTTTGTCATCTTGTTGAAGTCAGAGGTAGGCCATGCTGGAGTCAGAACAAGTGCAAAAGTTTTAAAACGAAAGTAAAATTTGGCTTAACACTTGCAAACTCACGTGTTTGATGACATCATCAAAGAAGATATTTTAAATCATCCTCACACATGAAGCCATAGGAAGCTGTAAAATAGGGATTCTTCCTATTCGAGGATATCTACTTGGATTTGTGCTTTAAAAGATGCTTTCTTCATGGATAAGATTCAAACTTTATTCTTTCACAAAGAAAGATGCTTTTTCGCCCTGAAGTTCTATAAAGACAAACTTTTGGCCTCTTTTATTCATTACTTTTGTAGGTTGCATCCAGAGGAGGAAGATTTTTATTTTATTTCCATGAAGATTTAAAGACGCAAATGAAGTGTTTTTTCAGCATTCTTCATAGTTTCAGGATGAGGAAGTAAAAAGGCATGCTTTTTCAAGGTCCTTTTTTCTAGGGGATCATTTTTCAGAAATAGGGCCGAAGCTTTTTCAATTTTCATCAAGATGGATCCAGCCATAATTTCATCCTCTTGAAGATTGAAAATTTTTATTTTTTCGGGAATCTACTCTTTTACTGCTTTTTCAGGAAATCCTTCACTTTTTTAAAAATCTGACAATCTAGGTTGCTTCAAAATGAAATTATCTACAAAACCCATGTGCTAGCTTTTTCACACACATTCTACTTTTTAGAAGAAATCAACAAGTAATTTTTAGCCTTTTGTCTAAGGTTCTTTTGACATAGGCGAGAAGGTGTGGCATGATAACAAGAAAAATATCAGAGAAGAATTGCTCGAAAGTGGCTGAAAGAAAAACAAAATGTTTTGCCAAGGAACATTGGACGTGAATGAATTCAAGGTGGTCAGATCCCATCTTGGTAGAAGTACCCGACACACGAATGTGAATCTCTTCAAGGTTGCAGTAGATCATCTAAAGGAGAGAGTGTTGAAGGACGGAGAAGATAAAGCAGCCCTCAATGCTGAAAATAGGTAGCTGCGGCAATATAATTATATTAGTGGATGATGTCACCAACAGGGAAAGAATAAAGACGAGGATGTGACTCAAAAGAAAGCAGCTTTAACTCAAATGTTTTTTGTTTTAAAGCATTTACTTTCATCTAAAGATTATCCATCCTTAAAATAGTAAAAATCACTTTGTAATTGTTGGATCTTTCTTTGCTTTAAAGCAAATTATTTTAAAGCATTTGTTAGTTGTGATCTTTGTATTAGAATAGAAATAAAGCTTGCGAGTTGGTAAGTTAGTTAGGTTAAATCAAGGAGATTTTAGGGTTCCCTACTCCTTTGATTAGTATAAATAAGGGCAGCTTTGCCCATTGTAAGTAATGGTAATTGTGATAGCAAAATTTGTTGTGCCTATTCTAGCCTGCAGAAATTGTTATTTCAAGTACTCGTTCATTCTGTGTTGTTTGGTTTCTAGTGTTCGATAGTATATTGTATGCTTACTTTTTGCTACAATATTATTGTCCTGGAGTTGTATCAACTTTATGATATTGGAATAGAAGTCTCATGCCTACCATTTTCTTTGATTTTATATCTCAGATCATCTAGTTTTGTCGTTAGATGTGTGGCTTGTGTAATCTTATTTCAGCTTTCATCTTAAAGTACAATGAGTCTTCTAATGTAAATCTAGGAGTTTATTAAAGCTTTTATGTTAAAAACAAATCATTCCTTGTTAACTTTTAATCTCTTTGCTCTGAATTTACTTAGGAGATTAAAAGCATCATTTAGTTTAGGCCTAGTTGTAGTTAGAAGTTTTAAAAAGGAAAAACCTCTGCTGCAGCGATTTAGAGTTTTATAAGCTTGTGCTCGCAGCTGAGAATAAAAAAGAAGATAGGCAAATTTGTTTTATTTATCTTTCAAGTGAACATCAGCAAAAAGGGAACTCCCCCTCATAATAGGAGAGCAGTTTATCTATGCATAGATGTTCATTTCCAACTCGCATTCCAGAGGTACGAATTGAAATGCCAACACACTTCCAAGACCATCTTCCCTAATTATAGTTGAAGTAACCAATGATTTGGAACCTAAAAATCCATCCACTCAACTTTAGGAGGAGATTACTATCGAAACTATGCTAAAAGAACCATCCTTGGGTAACTCCAAAGTTCCTCCTAAAGGAACAGCTATGGAGAACACCTCTAGAAACACTTCTATTAAGAACTCCGAAGCTGCTTCGGAGATAGAAAAACTAGCACCATACCTAGAATGGCTTAAACAACATGTCCCTCATAAAAAGGTACTACAAAATCATGTCCAACCTACCATGGAATCAGAACTTCTACAAGAAATCAAACAATTGAACATTGAAATTCCACTTCTACAAGCAATTAGAGATGTGCCTGAACTAAACCAATTCATCAAACAACATTGTGTTAAAATCTAGGGTAGAAAGAAAAAATTTCCTACCACCATCCAGGTGGAAGGGAAAGTAGTAGACCTCGTAATGGGAGAAATGCTCCTCCTAAAATATGGAGACCCTAGTAACGCTGTCATAATTGTTTATATCTCAGGGGTGGAAATATCTAATGTTTTGGTTGATTTGGGAGCAACATTAAATGTAATGTCTGTGCACACTATGGACAAATTAGCTCTAACAACTTTCTAGGCCACATCCACCATCCTCCAACTAGCTGACCAGTCGCTAGCAATTCTAAAAGGGGTGTTAACTAATGTCTCAGTTGTGGTAGAGTCATGGGAATTCCCAATAGACTTTCTGATATTAGAACCTAGGAACCAGCGAAATGCATATCCATTGATATTGGGAAGGCCATGGCTAGCTACATCAATAGCATCTATTGATTGTCGAACAGGGGATATGGTAATTTCAAATGGAATAGATTTGAAGAAAATTTCTTTATACCCTCCAACTAAACCATCAATACATTATTTAGGAAAAGTGTGGGTAAATGAGCCAAATAACATGGAAAATAGTACCTCAGTAGCTATGGTTACCATCAAGGAACAGTTGGATGAGTTAGAAGAAGAAATCAACTATGATACAACAGAAGATATCACCCATATTTTTATTGACAAAGATATAATGAAACTAGCCCAAGATTCAAATAGAGAATTTCTCACTGCTACTCATTGTACCTTAGCAAACATTATTCCTTGTGGAGAGACCTTTTATAGAGACTTAGCCACATTCCACATGTTGCTCCCACATTCTTGTCCTCTCAATACTATGACTCCAGGATATGGATTGAGGACATCTATGGATCAGATTACAAAACAGGTCATGATTTTACTTGGGAAAACACTGAATATCAACACGCAGTTAGCAAAAAAATAGGAAGAAGCACTTCTCAAACTCCTAATCTCTCATTCAGCAGCTTTTGCTTGGGAATACCAAGATATGAAGGGCATCCTTCCTGAGATATGTACTCATCATATATACACTGAAGATGTCAAACCTATCAGACAACCCCAAAGAAGATTAAATCATGTTTTAAAAGATATTGTTAAGACTGAGATAGAGAAATTGTTGCAAGCAGGGTTCATATATCCAATCTTAGATAGTCAATGGGTCTTGCCCCTAGTCAAAGTACCTAAAAAGAATAGGAAGTGGAGAGTGTGTATTGACTATAGAGAACTAAATAAAGCCACAAAGAAGGACTACTTCCCTCTACCATTCATTAACCAAGTGCTAGACAACCTTGCAGGGAAAAAGTACTTCTCGTTTCTGGGTGGTTTCAATGGATATAACCAAATTCAAGTAGCACCTGAGGACCAGGATAAAACCACTTTCACTTGTTCTTGGGGAACTTTCACCTACAAAGTTCTTCCATTTGGATTATACACTCTAGCTACCATTCAGAGGCTTGTTTTAGCCATTTTTTCTGAATTAGATAATGAGTGTATGGAAGTCTATATGGATGACTTTACCATGTATGGAGACAACTTTGAAGAAGCCCTCATAAACCTAGAGAAGGTGCTACAATGTTGTGAAAAAAAATGACTATCCCTGAGCCATGAAAAATGCTTTATTATGGTAGAGGAAGGAATTGTATTGGGACATCACATCTCAACAAACGGGATCAAAGTAGACCAAAACAAAATAGAAGTGATAAAACAACTACCCTCACCTAAAAACTAGACAGTTGTTTGAAGTTTTCTAGGTCATGCAGGTTACTATAGGAGATTTATAGAAAAGTTTAGCAGAATAGCTGCTCCTATGTTTGCCCTACTTACCAAGGACACTGACTTCTTATGGATAGAAGATTGTCAATTAGCATTTGAAACCCTTAAAGAGAAACTCACTATCACACCTGTTTTGAGAGGGCCCAATTGGACTCTGCCATTTCACATACAAACTGATGCTTCAAATGAGTCTATTGGGGCAGTCCTAGGACAGAAAGAAGAGGGAGAAGGTATGCATGCCATCTATTACATCAATGAAAACCTTACCTCTGTAGAAAGAAACTATACCACAACCGAAACAGAATTCTTGGCAGTTATATATGCTATAAACAAATTTAGGCATTATATCACTAGATACAAAATATTTGCACATACTGATCATGCAACTATCAAATACTTAATGAACAAACCGGTAGTGGGTGCAAGGATAATTATATGGCTATTGCTATTGTAGGAATTTGATATTACCATAGTTGATAATCCAGGGAAATTCAATTTGGTTGCTGATTTTCTGTCAAGATTGCATACAGGTGGAGAAAACCAACCAGTGGAGGACAATTTTCCAGATGAACATCTTTTTGCTATCTCCTCTACGGTACCTTGGTTTGTAGGCATAGCTAATCTCTTAACTATAGGCTTGTTTCCATCTCATTTCACCTCAAAACAAAAGAAGCGATTGTTAAAAGAAAGCTTATCTTACAAATGGTTAAATGGTTTACTGTGTAAGTGTGGTCCTAATTTCATTTTTCACAGGGGTTTAAAAGCTGATAAAAATTTTGATGTCTTAAGGGCATGTCGTGATGAACCATCTGGTGAGCATTATTCCTCACATAGAACCATTCACAAGATTCTAGGAGCTGGTTACTACTGACCCTCTCTTCATAAGGATACCAAGAAGTATGTACAACAATGTGATTAGTGCCAAAGGATGGGGCAGCCAACCTTTACCCAGGAAATGTCACTTCATCCTTAGGTAGTGCTGGAACCATTTGAGCAATGGGGTCTAGACTTTGTGGGACCAATTTCTCCACTGTCTTTAGGCAAAGAATACATTCTGGTATGCACAGACTATGTAACTAAATGGGTAGAGGTTAAGGCATTACAATTTGCAAGAGAAGAAAAAGTTGTTGATTTCCTCTATAACAGAATCTTCTTAAGGTTTGGAGCCCCAAGATCAATAGTTTCAGATAGAGGACCCCAATTCACTTCTCAGGTAATCAAAGCATTCACAGATCTATACCGAGTTAAACACATAAAGTCTTCACCTTACCACCCCCAAGCTAATGGGCGGGTGGAAGTGACTAATAGGGAACTGGAAAATATCCTTACAAGGATAGTGGTCATGAATAGAAAGGATTGGGCTAGCAGGTTATCTGAATCGGTTTGGGCATACAATACCACATGGAAGTCCACAACCAAGTTCTCACCATATGAATTGGTTTATGCGAAGAAACCCATTCTATCTATAGGATTTGAATTGCAGACACTCAAAACTTTATTAGTTATTGGCTTACCATTGTCTATAGCATAGTAGAACAAGATCCTTCAACTCAATGAGTTGGATGAAATCTGGATAGAAGCCATACAACAAACAAAACTTGTTTAATATCAAAGGAAATAATGGCATGACCAACACATCAAAAGGAGGACATTTCAGCAAGGATATTAGGTTCTCTTATATGATTCTAAGTTTAAGGAGTTCAAAGGGAAGTTACAAACTCACTGGATAGGCCCTTATCAAATAAGGGAAGTTTATGAAAATGGAACGGTGTTGCTAGCACCCATTGATGGAAGCACAGATTCATTCTTAGTAAATGGCCACATAATTCGATTCTATACAAGGCCATCAACTAAGGAGGAATTTACCAAGGACTTGTGCTTGGTAATAGGAGTCACAGCCTATGTCATAGATTGAAATATTCAAGGACAATGAAAAAAAAAGGGTTGAAAACCAGCAAATGGCAGCGTATTTCAAATAAAAAAACAAACAAACAAACAAACAAAAAAGAGGAAGATGGAAAACTAATAAATAGCCATCTTTCTTGACCAAGGGGATTGAAAACCAGTAAATGGTAGTTCCCTTCTTGTAGGATTTCAGTAATTGATCTATGGAGCCAATCAGACGCTAGGAGCTACGAAGACACATCTCTGTAGCAATCTAGGAGCACCTCTAGCACTTCACCAATAAGGAATCATTTTAAGGAACAAGAGGAAGGAAGGTACCCACCTCTCCAGGTATCAAAGTGGGGACATCATATGATGAGGTCAGCATGACTCATCCTCCACTTTTTGAAATAAACAACGGTGAGGTCAGCGTGCACATCGTTAGCAATCAAAAAAAAAGTTGCTACCGCATGCACAGGCCATCACAGATATCTCTCCTAACATCACTTGACAGCATGTCATTTCCAAATCCACTCAGTGGGAAGGATTTCAGGCCATGTGACAATGAAGATGTTGACACTAGTCCAAGCCACACAGGGGCTGCTCATGTGCCAGGTCACATCAAACCTCATCAAAGCCACGGTGTATCCACCAAGTACATTAGGCCATCATCACAAAAAGTGATATAGGTAATTAAGTTTATTATTATTATCTTATCATTTCTATTTTTAGGTGCAGCTACTTCAACACATGTCCCTGCCATTATTTCCCTTTTAACTCATACATGTCGCCTTAATTGCCACGCTGTCAACCTTTCTTTGGAGTGTCATATCACTCCTTGCCATTATGACTGAACAATCACTTCATAACTAATTTCAAGCCACCTCCACATAATCTAAGCAATTGCAATTAACGGACATCAAACCTAGTTCAAAAATTGCAGAATTTCCCTTCAATGTGTACTACCACAGTCTTTCATAAGGTAAAAGAAAAAAAAAGAAAAAAACTATAGAGGAAATCAAGGGAAGGTTCAGCTAGAGGAGGTGAAATAAGACAGGAAGATGGGAGTGAAAAAGAAGTCGGAGCCAGAGAGTGTAATACGTCTGCTACAAGACCAAGCTGTGGCAGACATCTTAAGGAAAGTTGGGTGGCTAGAATTTTTGGAGAAGTTTAAAGGATTTCAGGAGGACATTGTAGATGATTTCTCTTGCAACCTAAAGAATAATCAAACCACAATGAGAGGGATTCAAATCAATGTCTCATCCACCATTATCAGCCATATTTCAGCGCTACCAGAACAAGGTGAGAGGTTCTACCATCTAAAAACCCTATACACTAATTTGATTAAAAATTTCTCTGAAGAAGGTGAACCTAAAATACAATTGCATTTAAGCAAAAATGAAGTAAAAGGAATTGTTAAGACCTCACTTCCACAACCATGGCAATCTCTAGCTATGTGGTTAATGAAATATTTTACATGTGATGGGCAATTCTCTATAGTTTTAGGACCAATCATGAAAATGTTAATTTTTCTGAGGCATAGGCATGCCCATCCATAATTTAGCATAAATATCCCAAACTTTTTGTATTCTGCTATCATAGCCTTGACAGACAAGTATCAATAGGGGAAGGGTCCCATTAAAAACCACGGCCTCATTTTCTTGATTGTAAAATATCACTTCTTGTCCCAAGCTGATGGAGAGGCTTTATGGCAGACATTTTTAGAAAGCAAACCATAAGACAGGACACCAGGCAGGGCACAGGGTATAGATGAAACTTCCTCTACTCAGCAAGATGAGGAGGAAATGCCTTCTACCTCCTCCCTGGCTACTGAAAAGGGGAAGAGTAAGAAACAAACAATGGAGGAAACACCAACTTTTTGCCCCTATTACTAAAAACAAAAGAAAAGGGAAAGAAGTTTTCAGGGAAGCTTCAGCTGCCACAGAACAACTAAAAGAACCTATTACAGAGCAACCCTTCCATATGACCCGCTCAGCAAAATGAAGGATAACCTTGGTTGAGGAGTCCATTCCAGCCAACCAAACATGGGAAGCTGTCGTTATGGAAGAGGAAATTACACTAGCCCCTACCCAGACTTTTGGCCACGGAAAGTAAAGGAAAGGAACAGGGCAGAGTAAGACAGCAAAAAGAACTCCAAAGTTACCAAAGTCTAGCAGACATCATAGGGTCGAGGAAGAATCTGATGATTCAGATGAAGTCCCTCTTATTAGGAAAAGCAAACAAAAAAAGGTAGTTCAGGAAACTCCCCCAGAATCACCTATTCATCCAAGGTCTCAGTCTCCAAAGCCACAACATCCCCAAGCTCCGGAGACAGTAGACAAAGAAACCTTCACCATTTCTTTGGACTTTGAGGATAATGCACCTGCTTCAGAGACACAAGCTCCACCAGTGCAAGGGAGAATCCAGAGAAAGAGACAGCCTACTTAGGTTGAAAAGGATACTGCTCTCTTAGTTGAGGTCCTCATGGGCTTCCGAACTTCCATGGTTGAGGTTGGACCTTCCTCGGCCCCAACATTTGCAGATGTGAGCCAAGGGGAAGTTTAGGATGAGAAGGAGACTTTAGGGGAAGATGAGAAGGAACAAGAAGATGCAGATGACAATGTGAAGCAAAACATTGAAACCCCTGATGAGGAAAGAGTAGAGGAAGGAGAAATAGGGAGTTACTCTCACCCCTCTGATCAGGAGGATATAGAGGTTCCAAGAGAACAACAACTGTTAGAGGAAATTGATAATCTAAAGAGACTGTTGTAGGGGAAAAACTTAATCATCACTGACCTCAAAAAGGTCATGAAAGAGAAAGAAATAGAACAAAAGCAGATAATTGAAGGGAAGGGCTACAAATAGAACTTAAGGACAAACAAAAGATAATTCAGGAGAAAGAGGTGGAAATTAGAGAAAAAGAAGAGGAAGCAACACAAACTATTTTTGATATTATAAGAGCTAGAGACAATAGTCTCACATTAATTGTAACACTCATTAAAAAGACACAAGGTCAAGCCAAACAGTTGATATGGGCCAATAACAAGATAGATGATCAGGAAGAATACATTCATGAGCTAACCAACCTAGTTGTAACCATGGAACAGGGGATTCAAATAGACACATACCTAGGGATGGTTCTAATATACATCCCTAAGGCCATGTTTCATTGGGCAAGAAGATGTTAGGAATATGAGGAATCCAAGCCAATGCTGCAAATGCAAAGAGCAGTGACTACCATGACATAGAAAGTACAGACCTTAGAGGAAAAGGTCATCTAGGTAGCCACCATTTTAGCTGAGATCATATCTTGCAGACTTCCCAGTGGTAGTTATGCTCTGTTTTTGCAAGAACGAATCCTTCAGAGGAAGATATCTTTGATTTTGTCTAATTTAATTAAGGACATAGAAATTGAGGCAAGCTTCATGGAGGCATACATGAAAGGTCCTGATGAGGACAAGGATTTCCTATGTGAGTTGTATTTGCATGGTTTTTGCATCAATGATCACACTTTCCTTATCAACTACTTTGTAAGGGAATGCCAACTCAGGGCATTCATATCACTAATGATAAATCATCATATTTGGAATGAAAAGATGGAAGATTACACAAAGAAGGATACAGAAACAAGCCTCTTCCTGAGGAGGGAATGTCCAAATCCCAAAGCTTTTGAGATTTATTTCAGGGTAAACATTTACTCCCCAGAAGGTAAGAAAAAGATTTTGCCTCTATATCAGAAACATCTACAGGAATGTGCTATTGATTTTGGTTTCCTCATGAACAATTTATCCAAACAAGTGCTTCCAATGGCAAAGAGAAGATGGAATAATTTAACTACAGAACAAAAGATGAGAGAAGTAGTGTCCCTTTCCAACCTAAGGTTGTTTATGAGGAGCTAGAGTAGTGTCCAAATTGATGGACAAATACAAACAAGAGTGGATAGGTGGTCATTTCAGACCTCCACTCATTATTGAGCCACTGCTTATATGGGTGGAACAAATGCAAGATGCCAAATTTCAAGAATGGTTGAAGCAGGTTGAGCAGTTCAGGGGGAATGGCAATACAAATAGCACCACTTGGTCCACATATGCAAATGATTTCAATTTGACTGATAGAATATCCCACCTAAATAAGTCCAGGTTATGAAGCATAGGAGGACCTGCTAACCTTCAAGTTTGGGGGGATGATGAGTGCTAGGTAGCACCCATAATAATATACCCTTTTTAGTCTCTTTTCCATCCTTCTTATTCTGTTGTTGAGGTAATTGCACCATAGTAGACTGATAAGGTTTGTTCTAATTACATTAATGAGAGATGAATTACCAAAAGTCATGATTTTTTATTGAAGGACTAATGTGCATCAAATTAATGGAAATATGTAGAAAATTCTCTTTTTGTGTCTATAGGTGTAGTTGTATGGGTAAAGGCATTTTTTGAGCATCTCCAAAGATGGTCCTAACAGTCTCCGGAGCTAACATGAGGGATAATACACCAGACTCCAATGTTTTTCTAATATGATTGGAGATATTTTGAAATAGGAGGACCAAGGGTGGATCATCTCCGGAGCTAGACAAAAGTCATAAGCGCATCTCTGGAGCTCCAGACAAAAGCACACGTCTTCAGAGTCCTCCTTAAGATTGTTTAGAGTGGTCAGTGCCACTACCAGTCAACACTTCTCAGGGCAATTGGAGCGCTCTAAGGATTACTCAGCCAACACCTGAATGATCAAGTGAAGACTCTAGTTGACTACTAGAGGTCTAATTCCTCTTTTATTGATTTTGCATGAGTTCCCAAAAGAGTTATTAAATACCTATATTTTTAGGGTCTCGCTGCCCAATTGTATTTAAATTAAGACTCCAGATTTAGTGGGACTGTTGTACCACTAAAGTCTATTTTAGTTGCATGATTTTACTCTGTAGTTAAATAGTTGATAGAATAAAGATTGATGTTATCTCGTAGATAAACTGATAGTTAGAATAGAGTGATATCTCATCACTTGATTTGATATATAGATATATAAGGTAGAAGTAGGACGAAGATGATTATCATTGAATTGTTATAATCTCATTTTTTCCAGATTGGATACATTTTCTTAATACAAAACATACTGATGAAATTAGATTAAAGAAAGATTGTGTTACTTTATTCCTGTGCTGATTTATTGCTTTAGTCTTTAGTCTTGAGGGCAAGGAGCAAGGGCCCACTCCCGCCATTCAAGACAAGAGGCTAGTATTTATTTGTTCATTATCTTGTTTTAGATTCTACTTAGGAAAATAGTTCTTGCTTTCACATAGATAAATGTATGTTTCAATTATGTGGATTAGAATAGGTCAATGTTAGCAATTTACTGTTTCAACTTTGTTTCCAGCATTTTCAGAATTTACTTTCATAGTAGATAAATCAACAGTATTAATTCCCAGAGCAAATAAGATTAACAGAATTAGTTCAATAGACTGGTAACTATGGGACCCCTAGTTGCAGATAGCCAAGGACACAACCTTGGATTTGACACATGAAAATATGATTAAATGCCAAGGACCAATGACCCTTGTCAAACTATGTTGTGTAGTTTCCATTCCTTGTGTTGTATGTACATGCCATTAGATTCTCCAACCTTCACCCAAATGCATTTCCTATCCACACCTTCACGTCCACATAAATTAATAATAATGGTTTCTTGAAATGAAGTTACCAAAAATAGACACAACTAGCAAACACACTCCTCTCGAAAGCACATGTCAAGTTCTCTCTTAGTTACTTTTTGTGAAAGCATTTTTTGTGCTAGTTGTGTATGGTTTCCATTATATTTGTTTAATGTCTTGTTTGCAGTGTCTATGTTGAATTGTAAATCATGTATGTGATCATAAATTTTGTTCACCATCGCAGCTAGTTCTAATTTGAAAAAAAACACATGGTTGTAGATACAAAGTTGACTTATGTTCCAGTTTGTATAGTTTTTATAGGGCATCAGAGGAACTTGATTTTTTCAATTCATGTAGTGTTCTATTCTAATTTGAAATTCTACTCTTTTTTTTTTATTAAAGATAGTTCAATCATATTACCAAAAATGTAGAAGTTTGGGTACAATCATTGTGGCCAAGGGAGCCATCTTTACAATATCTCCATAGTTATACTATTTCATACAATAAATAACTATTTTGCAAAAAGACATGAGGATTGTATCTATAGCTAAACCAGCTCTGTCAAAAGATATCATTATGTAAACTGATCAGAACTCTGCACTTCATAGGAAGCCTTTGAAATAGTATCCACCAACATTGGATTTGATTCACAGCTTAAAAAAAAACATTTATATCTTGCCAATAGTCAGTTCTTAATATGCATTTGATTTTTATGTTTTGTTGTTTCCTTGATTTGCATTTTGGATTTTGTTTATAGTAAATTAGAATAGTGAACATTGTTTGATTGTTCTTGCAATACTATGCAATCAAAAAAGTCATGAGCGACTTATTTATTCTATTGGATGTAATTATTTGTGTTGAGTATCTAATTGTTATCGAGTATTTAAAGTTTGAAACAACAAGGCTAAAGTCCAAAACTATTTATTTTATACTGGGATTTAAAAATGACTCTTTTCCCTGCTCATGAATTGGCTAGTTTTCCGAACATTGTGTGTGAAAATGAATTAAATAGATTAAATTTTAACGGATTTCAAAAATGAATGGAATGTGGCAATTGATGGCACTGGCGAGAAGGTGCCAATATGCAATCGAATTTACTGGCTCTTTAATTAGTGTCATGTCAACTAGGAAATAAATTTTACAAAGCAGTTGACAGGTGCCTTCAAGAAGATCTATGTATGAGTTGTGTATTTTTTAACAAGTTCATTATGTGGATGTGAAGGAATGGAGGGGAAATGTTTCTATTTATGTCTGCAAAATGTGCTCTCTAATTTGCATTGGTGAGGAAGTAACATGTCCAATAATATTGACACTTTTAGATGCTATCAATATAAGTTGATTTTATTTTCAGAATTATATATGTTAGAAGAAAGCATATTTGAATATGGCACAAATGATCCCACTATAGGATCTTTGCAAAGGAAATGTTATGTTTTTACATTCTGAAATATTTATGGCATTAGAAGAGAATTAATTTTGAATAATTATAATATCTAGCAAATGATCTCAGTCCTTGGCTGCATGGTTGCCTAAGGCATGGGATGATCGGTGTGGGCTAGACAGACAAGGATGCAAATCAAATTTGGGTGTCTCTGTAAATTGATAAAGGTACAACTATATTGTATATAAATGTTCTCATCAAAAACATTTATTGTAGATGGACAAAGTAAGCGTAACATTCAATTATGTCATCGAGGAAATGACTACATGTCTACGTTGTGTGTTGTTGTATAAGAGGAACACTCTTAAAGTCAATAGTTTGAGTGTGTACGTATATGCTTCCATTGAATTGGAGCTATTATAATTATCACTTGACTCATTCAACTTGTATCCTGCCTAAATGTCTATTTTGTTATAGAAAATATGGTCAATTGATTAGGGGTTTCTTTGTTCTCTAGAATCTATTATCATCAACTTTTACAAAAAAATGCCTTGGTTATCATCTGGTGTCCCTTGTTGCTAAAACCAGCAACGTAGATCCATTGTAATGGTGTCTATTAAATGGGTTACAACATGTAAACAATTAGTAATCTATAAAACAACTGACACAAACAGACAAGAGTAATATCTTAACAAAGAAACTAAATATCTTAATCTAGGTAAGGTAAGATCCAATGTGAAGCTAATGCATATGTCTGTTATAATATATCTGACATGCCCCTTTAATGACTAAACTAGATATGAGTTCAAGTTTATCTCTATATTTAACTTATATTTATCTCTACTAAATGGTTTGGTCATTATGTTTGCAATCTACTCCTCTGTAGGACAATGATGGATGCAACGGTGATAAACTTCAATATTCTTAGTTTTGGCATGATAGACTGGGTTCTTCATCATCTTGTGAACATTTTAGTTGCCACATAAAAGTGAGGTTAGTTATGTTTGGTTAAGTTGAAGATCAGGTAATATCCATCATAACCACATTACCTCACACCCTGTGCTAAAGACTCCCTTGCATATTTTTTTGTTGAATATAAGGCAAATATATGTTAGAGCTTTCTTTGCCAATAAATTAAGTCTAAACCAAGAGTGAACACATAACCTATTGTGGACTTCCTTGTATCAATTGACCTAGCTCAATCAAAATCAATATATCTTGCTACAATGAAGTCAACAAATATTTGATATAGAATGCTAAAGTCAAGGGACCCTTTGACATATTGAAGGACTTATTTAGTATCATGCTAATTTCCCTCTTGAGGCTTAGTCATGAATTGTTCAAGGTAACTTATTGCAAAACATAAATCCATTCGAGTGATAGTAAAATAAATCAAACTACCTATTTAACTATTGATATACTGATTCATTCACCAACAGTGAATTAGTGTTAGTTAAGAGCTTTATCCCAATTTCCATAGGTGTAGATGTTGGATTACATTTAATCATTTTGAATTTAATTTTTTCTAATAGAGATTTGGTATACTTAGTTTGTGATACAAAAATAGTATGTTCAAACTACTGAAATTCTACACCTAAACAATATTGAAGTAGACCAAGATCTATCATTTCAAAAATAGAACAAATAATAAATTTCACCTATTGAATTAATTTGCCATTGCTTCTAGTGATGGCAAGATAATTGACATAGACAATTAGGATCACTATGTCACCACCACTAATTTTGATAGGGGAGGTCAAAATAGTTTTTTCTAAAACCATAATCTCTAAGACACTTTTAAAATACCAAGTTAGAGGAGCCTATTTAAGTCCATACAAGACATTACCAACCTACAAGCCAAATGTTTTTTTGAAGGAACCTAGAATCGCTACAACTGACCCATGTAGACCTCTTCCAAGTCTTTGTTCAAGAAGACACTTTTAACCATAGTACAAAAACTCATAGGGTAATTACCAAAGTCATGATTACTCATGAGTCAAATTTGCAGACCAGGAACTAGCCCTCAAACTTTCTTGTGATTCAATACAAGTTCAATTTATAGGCTTGTGCTGAATAACTCAGTGAGTTTGTATGTTAGAGTCGCCTAATGTGGGATGAATGCAAATGCAGTTGTAACATTGTAAAAATGCACAAAACGTTGAAATTTGGCCTTTAGAAAAGCTATCCAACCCTCATGTTATCCTCAAATTGCATTTACAATCTTGTTTGAGCAATCGGAGGTGATTGAAGGTGATTGAAGGAGTGAATTTCTATAATTTTTGAAGTTTTAGGTATTTTTTTTCTTATTATTTCCTAGCATTTCCAAAAATTGTTTTCATTCCTAGATTCTTTGTTACATGTTTAGGCATGCAGGAATACTAATGCATTTGTCAGATGCTATTGTTTTTGTGGAGCAACCAATCACCGTCAAGTATTTAAAGTTTGAAATAATAAGGCTAAAGTGCAAAATCATTTATTTTATGTTGGGATTTAAAAAAAATGATTTTGTTGTGTGCAAATTGGCTGGTGATGTGAACAGTAAGTGTGAAAATTAATTAAATAGATTAATTTTTATCAAATTTCAAGGTAAATGGAAAGTGGCAATTGATGGCATTGGCGAGAGGGTACAAATATGCAATAGATATCATATGTGTGTGTGTGTGTGTGTGGGCATACAAGCAGCCCTGAACACTATAGCAGTGTTTAAGTATTCTCCCACAAAACACAACCAAAATATTAGAAATACTATATATCTGTGTGTGTGTGTGTGGAAAAGCGGAGGTACCAATATGCAATTGAATTTATTGGTTCTTTAATTAGTGTCACTCCAACAATGAAACAAATTTATTGGATAGGAGAATCCATTATAGGAATAAAGACTATTTGCCCATCTCTATAGTTGCATATTTCGACGAGAACATTGTTGAAATTTAATTTAAGGAAAGAGCAAGGTCTAAGTAAAGATGTAGATATATGCCGTTAAGGGTGTGGTTCGATGGTTAAGTCTCTTGGTCATAGTGGCGGCCACCAGAGTTCAAACCCCCACTAGGCCAACGAGTTCATAGGCTTTACGCCTTCGCTGGGCCAATGAGCTCATGGGTTTCAAGTGTTCCTTCTTGGGGATGAGGTCCCCCGTGTTGTGGCCTCACCGGTTCATCGCTCCGTGCAAAAGTGTTAGTGTGGAGCCAGAGGGCATGCAACGGTAGCATCACCAGTCACGTTAAAAAGTTTACCAGACACATTAATTTTTTTTTTTAAAAGTAAAGATGTAGATATCAAGATGGTAAAAGCATAGTTTTTTTAATAATGTTTCTTATAATCATTTGTTAATTAAAGGATGGATACATTTTAGATATTTAAATTAATTCAGAAAAGCTAGACAAATCACTAGTGACAAAGAATGCTTGTACTAGAACAAACAAATAACTAGTTGAAATTTAATTTAAAGAAAGATCAAGGTCTAAGTAAAGATGTAGATATCAAGGGGAGTGCATTTATGATTAAAAGCATTGTTTTTTAATCATGTTTGTTATAATGATTTGTTAATTAAAGGATGAATACATTTTAAATATTTAAATTAATTTAGAAACAATTTAATTGCATTCAAATATATATATATATATATATGAATTATTCATTTAAAATATCTAGGATTATATGATGGATAGTAAAACAAGAAGATGGATCTAATACCATGTTGATAGAATTAGGATTTAAATATTGATCATGAGAGGTCATATCTAACTCCATGCTATCTTCATGAAGGAAGTATTACAAAGCTCCATCACTTAAGTATATACAAAACTCACTAATCAACAAGAAAACATCATTTAAGTGTTGATAATTAGCAAGTAGGAAGGATAATTATTTATTTGTAATCTTCCCCTTTTAGCCTCTATTATTTTTTTACCTAATCAATCCACTAAATTTGTTTGCTTGTCGACATGACGCTAATTAAAGAAAAAAAATCAAGGACATTGTGGTTGAAATTATATATTCAATTCTTTTTAAGACTATTTTAAGATTTTGTTTTCTTAATTGATGGCCAGTGTATTTATTCATAATTTTTTCTCTGACAAAGGTATGTTGAACACACCTGGATATTGAGAGGGGGGGTGAATCAGTATCTTCAAAAACTTAAACCCTCAGCACAATGCAAATTTAATCTTCTAATAAGATCAACAACAATGAAAGATAAAGCAATGAACACACATGTACAAGATAACACCAGACATACATGGAAAACCCCAAAGGAGAAAATCCATGGTGACAAAAGCTACTAGGAGCTACTGTCCTAATCCAACCTCACAAAAGAATCATAGTTACAACTTTGTTTTAGGACTACAACCCAAGGAAGCTACCACTCCATGTAGAAAGGTTTTAGGGTCACTCCTAAGGAAGCTACAACTCCCTATAGACTTTGTTTTAGGTCTTCAGCCCAAGGAAGCAACTACTTCCTGAACTAAGAACAAACTCAAAAAAGATTACAGCATAATAGTCCTTCTACTATCTGAATCTGACAATGAAGCTCAATCCTTTTGATGATTACAATTCTACTTTTTCACTTCTCTTTTGATGATCACAAGTTTGCTCTTACAACTTCTACAACTTCTTCAAATGTCTTCTCTGCAGCTTACTGACTCACTGCTTTCAACCTTCAAGAAGTTTTGCCTTTGGCTCACTACCTCCAACAATCAGTTAGGCACACTCTTCACTTCCTTTCTGTCTCAAAAATATCTTCATGATGAATTCAAATAAGATCTATTACTTCAGATCTTTCTCTTTCAAACACACATCATAATGCATTACACGTCCACATTCAACTTCTTACACTCACACTTGCAATCACACTTCACCTAGATCAACTAGGTTTACAATATATACATGATATTACATTTATTACTTTACATGTTGGATAAAGACAACAAGAATATTAAAATTACAAGTCGACCAAAGATCAAACAACATGAAACATGTAGAGGGCAAGTCCTAAAATGAACTACACACAACACCAGGAAGAGGAACACACCTTGCGAATTTCAACACACACTTAACTTGGTCCTAAACACCCTTCCTAGCATCATCCTTCAAAGAATAACATTTACACACTTCACACATTTGAAGTAGGTCAATCTTAAGCAAGAAAATATGAAGCTCGTGGCATTTCGACCATTACAACTTGGCGGTACTCATGGAAGATTAAACATTACTTGCGCTCTCCCATATGAGTCGACATGACCCCATAAAACATCTCCAAACACTCCTTGAACTTCGCACAACAAAGACTTTGTGGCGCACACCTTCAACATACCTCAGTCTGCCAAGCAAAAGCATAACCCAACAACACTTTCATTCTAGACCACATCCTATTTTGGAGAAACTAGACAACACCTTGCGAAGAAACAAGAAACATCACAAGATCCTTAGGATAATTATCCACTAGCAAATTCACCACTTCATATAGCAACAAATTGGTACAAGCCAATAGACACTAAAACTAGCTACCGGACAATACAATCCTGCACTATGTCACTTACAACTTTCTTTACGGAGGGACAAATGATATGAAACTTTGAATGTAGTACCTTCACAACATACTAAATTTAACTTTTGAACCACATGACCATATCTTCAACAGCAGAGGAATGTGGAGCATTCTCCCAATCAGTCTTCAAGGCAACTTCCTGCAGCAGAGACCTTCACCAACATCCAGAGACAAGAGCCTCCTTGTAGCAACACATACTTCCTTAGGAACAATAGGAGAGAGCATACAACATGCTACAGACCATCAACAATATATCCCAAACATCATCATTACATCTAATCCTCATCTTAATGCTTCTAATTCTCATCTTAATACATCATCATGATATCATCTCTGTTGAAAACAAACATACTCAATACAACTTTAATTGATATTAAATAAGGCATGACATCCAACCATGAACATCACCAACATCAATGTTAGCACAACATCATAGTATACCATCAACATAAGCATCAATGATATCCCAAACTGAGTGTTGATATCAGTGACAACCACATCAGTGACAATCTTAGGTAACATATGTGCAACAAGGTAAAATGATATTTAATTCTAGTTTCATGGATACAAAATACACCCTCAATATTGATGCAAGTTAAATTAGCATTGGCTTTTATCATACTACTATTATCTAATAATGTTTCTTCTAAAATAAAAAAAATAGTTATTTAACAACACCCTGTTAATTTGTTTCTGATTTGGTTGTTGATTTGAACCTTGCTTTTCTTCACAGCTAATGTTTTTTTATTATGTTTCTAGTAATCTCATGGTTGATCTAAAAGGATGTGTACTTTTTTGTGACTATGGTTACTAATTCATAGTATCTTCATGGATAATAGTGTCTGAAACAGATTAGCAAGATGTTGCTAAACAACTAATTTTATTTTACAAGAAGCATTATTACATAACAATAATTTGATCAAGCTCACATTTAATTTTATTTGCATCAATATTGAGGGTGTCTATTTGATGCATGATTTATTACAGAGCCGCAATTCGCATTGAACCAAAGCAATGTTGCCAAAAACACAATTTGCACTATACAACAATCAACGCATGTTATAAACAGGTACAACCGTATTATGTTGCCTTGTAGATATCGTTGCAAGATAAATTGGTATTGGCTTTTATCATAATGCTATTATGTAATAATGCTTCTTCTAAAATAAAAGAACTTGTCTATCAACACCCTCTTAATTTGTTTTTATTTTGATAACTGATTTAAACCCTGCTTTTGTTCATGGCTAATGTGTTTTTTATTATGTTTCCAAAAAATTGATAGCCAGTCTAAAAGGAGCTCTATTTTTTATAGATATGGTTAGTAGTTCGTTGTACCTTTATAGACAATGCTCTGCAAAACAAATTAATAGGGTTTTGCTAAGCAGTTAGTTTTATTTTTCAACAAGCATTATTACATAGTAGCAATTTGATCAAATTCGTGTTTCACTTTGCTTGCATCAATATTGATGGTGTCTCTTTGATGTAGACTTTATTGTAAAACCACAATTTGCATTAACCGAGAGCAATGTTGCAATGAATACAATTTGCACCATAGAATAATCAACAGATGCTACAGATAGGTACAATCATACTTTGTTGCCTAGTACTTTGTTCAAAAAACTATTTTCAAACAAATTAATTTGTTTGAAGCCAATACATTATTTATTGGAAATGCTTCTTCTGAACAATTTTTGCCTTCTATTATTAGAAAAATTATTTTCCATTTTGTGGCACAATTGTACACTCTAATGGATAGTTTATGACATGGTACTTTTCATATATTATTCTCAATAGGGTTTCAAATGTGGTTGATCATAATTTGCTATTCTAGAATTGAGATGTTGCAAGGGATACATGCAGTTGCCTTTTCCAACTGGATGGACTATTTGCATATGCAATTGCAGTGACTTCTCATGTCTTAGCCTTCAGGATATTTGATTTTGCCAATTGTTTGTGAGGCTTCCATGTTGAATTAAAGTGCCTTGTCATGCCTTCAAAAAATAGAATACACATTAACCCCCTAGCACTTCTTCAACTTTAATTTCAAATTTCCATTTTACGGCCAATTCAAATCCGTACATAGGCTCGTATTGAAAACATGTGTCAACTACTATCTTAATCGCTTTTCCATCAATATATAAACATGCTAAAAAAATAACCAAACTGGACTAAGTTGATGATTTTGTAGTATGGCCTTGTTGTTCTGAACTTTAAATACACACCAGTGATTGGCCGCGCATGGAAGGAAATTGTGTTATCCACACACACACGTATATATAACAAATGTACTTTACTCGTACCATCATAATTGCCTAGAGCACTCGTAGTGTGGCTACAACTACTCATACATGAATATTTATATACAAATTTACTCACCCAAAACCGTGGGTATATAAAACCCCCCAAATTTTTTCTACATTTACATTATTTAATCCTAGACACAACAAGACGCACAACAAATCCAACTGAAATCCATTGAAACTAAACCCACAAGAATAGAGGCATAAAAATACATGCTTTCTAGGTTGTGTGTTGTAGTACAAAAAGAACACTGGTAAAGTTGCTAGTTTAAGTGTGCATGTGCTTGCATTGAATTGAAGCTATTTTAATTGTTGCTTGACTAATTCAACTTGTATATTGCCTAAATGTCTATTTTGTTATAGACAAGAGGGTCACTTGACTAGGGGTTGCTTTATCCACAAGAAGTTGTTCTTGTCAACTTGTACAACATGTTTTATTTAGGTGAAGTGCCTTTGTATGCTTTGTTATTCCTAATCACTAATCACCATTTTCCTCATTTCCACCTTTGAAATCCACTTCTTGTAGTCTTCAACGATGCTAGAAAATAACATATATTTGCCATCACTATGATTCATCTTGTATCTTATGTAAATAAACTATATGTCTATTTTGTTATAGTTAAGATGGTTAGTTGATTGGGGGTTGCCCTATTCACAAGAATTTGTTCTCGTCAAATTTTGCAACCCTTCCATTTGGCTAAATTCACTTGGCTATTCTCCATTGAGCCTAACCTATATTTACCTTGTTGTTTGATTCCACATTACAAATCCATTTATTCTAGTCTTTAATGTTCCTGTTTCACTGTGTTGGGTAACTTTCATCATAGGAGTTGTGCTTTTAATACATGTTTGTTAGACCTGATATCTTCTAAAGCTACCTATTTTTGGCATATGATCAAGAATCATAAATAAGTCTTTATTTTCTGAAGAAAATAATCAAGCACTTTAGAGGGTATTGATTAGCCATGGCTAAAATTAGTGGGGCTTGAGGCTGACAATGCTTAATTGAATCAATTGTCCATTGATGTTGTGCCTCAACAAATTCTCTAAATACAGTTCTTGAACAACTTCGTGTTAACAAAATAAAATGAATATCTACATAGTGTAATGTATAGAGCATGGTTTGAATTGCTTATAGATCAATGTTAATAAGATGCCATCACTGGTCGCATTTGTATGCCATTTTTTATTGACATGGACATCAATAGGAGCAGATTTTAGAATCTTGTGGTAGTAATTCCATGTTGTTCATGATGAATATGCCAAATTCAAGGCATCTGTCTTGACCAGTGGATTGAAGTAGAAACCATATAAGGATCAATATTCTTTGCCCAGCAAGTATGTCAAGGTCAACAAGCAACATAAATTATAGTTAGGTAAAGTAAAGCCAAGATTTTATCCCTTGCTCAAGAGAATAGTTGCTTGTCTAGGATGTGTGTTATCTTGCAAAGACAAATTTAATCAGTTTCTTTCTTGTTTCCAATTTTCAAATCCACTTCTTGTAGTCTTCAATGAAGCTCTTTCATCATGTTGGATAAGTTTAATCATATCAATTACCCTTTTAATACCCCTTTGTTAGAGTTAGCATCTCCTAGACCTACTTGTTTTCAAAATGTTGTTACTGGTGCTAGGTGGCATATAATTAAGTGATGTAGAAGCATCTAGGTTCACTGGCAATCCTGTGTCACCAAACATATGTTTTATTTCTTAAGTTGTTTGACTTTGTTTCCTTGCAATTTTAGGTTTTGTGTTTCAGGAGCAGTTTCAATCAATCCTAAAGACATCATCTTGTAGAAGACCCAAATGGGTATCTGCAGTTAAAATTTGGTGAAGATTGGATGAAATTTGGCTAAGTTATAGCTAGTCAGAGAAATCCTAAGTTCACAAACTCATAGGTTCGCCGACGGGCAACTTCACAACAAGCTTTTATATAGTACTATTTTTCATTTATCTTAACTTCGTAGTGTAGACAGATCTCATTATCGGCGAAGGCTCAGGTTTCAAAACTTTATCGGCAATCTTGCGAGTTAGTGAACTCATGAGTTCGCCGATAGTCTCTTTTGTCGATAGGCATTTTTATTCAAAGTTCACTTTACAAAATATAAAGGCTCCGCAGTGTTCGATCGGTGAAGTTTCAAGATTTTGAACTTTATTGGTAAAAGCATGAGTTAGCGAACTCGTAAGTTTGCCAATAGCCTATTTCGCCGACTAACTTTGCCAAGCTAAAAGTCAAGCCTTTGGTTCGTGAATGAATGCAACTGTCGATTGAAAGAATATCGCTTAGTTGGTAAATAGTTGAATTGCCTAACCAATTCGTGGGTTCTAACATTTGCCGATAAGCCGATAAAAGCTTAAGCATGGAGTTTGAATTTGTTCCAAGTTGCCAATGGTGCTGAAGTAAATTTTTGAGTTCCACAAAGTAAAATTTTGCTGATAGAAGGAAATCACTTGGTGGATATACCTTTGGATTATCTAACTAGTTCGAGACTTTCAAAATTCACCGATTTGCTGATTAGGTTCAGACAGCTTGGTTTTTCTGAAAAAGGGAAATTGAAGACCTTGGATGGTTCGAGATAATTAAGTTTCACTGATAACATGATTTGGCCTCTAATTTCGTAAGATGAACCTTTTGCCAACAGACCTTGCGTTAGAAAAGTCAAAGTTGCAAAACTTGAAGTAACGTCGACAAGGGACCCTGAGGTTCATGGAAATCATACTTTGCCGATAACTTGGGCAAGTGACTAAGTTTGTAAAATCTTTATTTTATTGATAACAAAGGGATGTTCCCAAGTTCATGGAAAATGTATTTTGCCGCAAGCTATTCAAAAGAAAGGTTCACGAATGGGTCAATAAGCTGATAAGCTCATGAAAGCAGACTTTTGTCGATGGGTCTTTATAATGAAGGTTCAAGAAACTGATAATTTGCTGATAGGCATTTGTTTCTCAAGATCAGAAAACTAGACAATTGTCAATAACATGGAGAGTTTTGCATAGTTTGGTTTTGCTGATAGATGGCTCCATGGTTGTGGAAAAGGGTATTTTAGCCAACGATTGCCTAGAGCCGAATATGTCTAAACTAATGAATTTGCAATGGTGATTAGAATGTCCTTATGAAAGAATTGATGATGGTAGTTAGTTCGTTTTTGATAGTTCTGATCAGTTGTATAACAATTTGGGCGGTTGAACTATTTTGGGCGAAGGGTCATAAATATGTTTGTAGGGACCAGATTGGGGGTTCAATCTGGGAGGATTTGATGGTTGGGGATTTGATGGTGAATCGCTTATTGAGCTAATTTTGTCTTGGTTTACTCTCTTGGAGGAGAGATATGTTGGAGAAATCTCTATAAGTGAAGATGGATGTAACATGTTGGCTGTGTAATGACATCTTGTACTCCTGTAATCATTCTATTGCTGATAATAATAAGATCCTTTTTGTGGTGTGGTGTTTGTATTGTTGTTTGTGCTTGCTACTTAATTCAGTTGTCTGATAAGATCCCTAATTTTAGTCCTACATCATTAAGCATAAGAAATAAGTCTCAATTTGTCAAGAAAGGCATCAAATATTGTAGAAAAGATCATGATTGTATGCATCAACTAGACATAGTTTTCATTTCTTGTGTTGTATGTTTTGTTAGCAGTGTTTGCTTCTGGGCAAAAATAAAAACAAGGTATGCAATGGAAAACTACCTACATAGTTTTTATTTTGCTTGTTTAGGATAATTGTTTTGCAATGTTTGGGATGCATTGTATTGATTGTGTGTTGTTTCCATTCCTTATGTTTGATATCTTGTTTGTAGTGTCTACGGTGAATCGTAAATCGAAAATGTAACAGAAAATTTTGTTCATCATCATAGTTTGCAATACAAAGTTGATTTATGTTCTAGTTTGTACAATTTTCATATGGCATCAGAGGAACTTGATTATTTTAGTTCATGTTTAGTTCTTTCTAATTTGAATATTGGTTAAGTAGTAACATATCCAATAGCATTAACACTTTTAGATGCTGTGAACATAAGATTTTCAAAATGATCTATTTTTTTAGGAAAAAGCATAGTTGAATATGGTGTAGATGATGTTGGTATAGGGTCTTTGGAATGGAAACGCTGCTTGTTCTAGGGCAATTATATCAAGCATTTAAAGCATCCATGCTCTAGGCTCAAAACCAAACACATGATATCCCCTCTTTTATATGTCCTAATATCATTTCACAGATTTAATTAATGTACAACATGTAGTGTATTTAATAACAGCCTAACGTATAGGTAAAATTTACATTTAAAAGCTTACCTCCAGATTCTACTACGGTTTTAAGGTTTGTTGATAATTATTGTGAACTACAACCCAAGGATATATAAGACAAGGCTCTTTTCTAGGCTACATAAAGAAGGAAAACTTTTAGCCCACTCTAATAAGGTAATTCAATCAAACACTAACCCAAATGTACAACATTTCAATTTAAAGGAACCCATATGACAAACATGATCACAGGAACGAGGCTAGCATGGAACATAGTTCACATACTTACAATTTTTGTAGAGCAAAGAGACATATGTAGTCTTTGCCTTTTTTTTGTGATGTGCCAATAACTATTCCATACATCTTTACTAGTTTTGGCATAAACTCAGTTTAGAAAACATAACATTTCTTAGTGCAATTATTCCATGTTGAATAAGCAAATGTGAATAAGATCCTAAACCATTCTTGACTCAAATATTCACAGCAAGGAGCCTCATGGATATAACATTTTCCTTGGAAAACAATATAATTTGCACTTCTTTGGTTGTTGGCTCGTTCATTTTCATCAGTTTCTCTAGTCACCTTGGATTTAAGTACACCTAGCACCTCAGAAGCAATGGTTTTAAACTGCCTATGTGCCACAACAAAGCCCTCTTTCAGAATCCTTTCATGAAATTCAAACCTAAAAACCCTAAGCTTAGTGTAACAAATAGTCAATTATCTCCATTAGGGTTTCAAAAACAAACAAGGCACAAGAAATTAGTAGGAGATTTACAGATGTTCTTCGATAAATCTTCATCGAATGAATCGATGTCTTCCATACATAGCGTTAAAGTGCACAATAAGAAACAAAGGCATGACATAGGTGACAAATGACCATTATCATCACACAGTCCATGCAAACTATTTTTTTGAAACCTAAAATAGCGAACACGATAAAGATAAATAAGACATGTTAATTCAAAGCTAGCAAAAAACACACAACTCATAGCCAACTCCTCTTGAAAACATGTGTCGACTGCTCTCTTAATCACTTTTCCATCACCTAAAGATTCTAAATAAACAAATAACCAAACTAATTAAATTGACTTCAACAAAATGGAATTATTGGCCCTACCTTCCATAAAGTATTATTTATTGTTTTTTTTGTTTACAAGCCTTCATTTTATTTGCTTGTGGAGATGACACCAATTAAAGAACCAATAAATTCAACTGCATATTCGTACCCTCTCACCAATGCCATCAATTGCCACTTTCCATTCACTTTAAAATATGATAAAATTTAATTCATTTAATTAATTTTCACACTGTTCACATCGCCAACCAATCTGTGGATAGGAAAATCATATTTTTAAATCCCAGTATAAAAGAAATGATTTTGGACTTCAACCTTATTCATTCAAACTTTAAATACTCGATGGTGATTGGTTGCTCTACAAATGAATACATTGGTCACGCACCCATAGATTTTGATGAGAACATTTGACCATAATCTTACCTCTCCAATTTGATGCGCAGTGGCATATAATCAAGCATTAGAAATAGGTCTAAATCACTCAAGGAAGGCATCAAATACTATACAAAAGATCATATTCCTTGTCCATGTTAAATTTAAAAATCATCTGTCTTGTGTTATAGTTTAGTGCATACCAAATTTGAGTTCGTAGGATGGTTGATGTGAATAACAAGTGAAACAATGAAATAAATGGTTTAAATTCCAACTGGTTTAAAAAATGAAGCAAAGATTGTATTCAGAGGCAATGACATCTAACCACCCGCACGAACACACCAATATGCAAATGAAGGCAATAAATTATTGTCATCTTAAGGAACAAGCAAATTCAATGCATTGATTTGTTGTGAATGCATTATATCCATTGACTAGCAACTCAAGTTCATTGTGTTATGACTTCTTAATAACATTTGTTCCCCATATATTTCAATTATTACCTATGGCTATTCAATTCTAGGTATTGGACGATAAGGACAAACTGATTATCCTGAACTAATAATAAATTGCAAAATAATGTCATGGAAGGTGGGGAGTCTATCAAGAATATAATATAGAATTTATATCTTGCTGATACTTAATTCTTGTATTCTAATATTCTATTTGTGTTTTGTGGAGAATACTTAAACATTTCTATAGTGTTTAGCTCTGCTTGTATGCACACACATATATATGATATCTAGTTGTACATAATATATAAACATACGATGTGTATGTATCGATATGCATAATATTCATATTGTATATTTATGTATTAGATGTATTATAATTGTACGTAGCATACATTAATATTTTCCAATTTCTTGGAAGTATTTAGTCCTATTTACTTTTGGCTGGCAAGCGACAAATGTGAGATGCCCCCCATGTTCACAATGATGTATTGTTATAAATGCACTTTATACATTGACTAAGCATAGTTTCCATTTCTTGTATTGTATGTACATGTGATTGCGATCTTTGACCTTCGCCCAAATGTGTTTCCTATCCAGTCCTTTGCGTTCACATAAATTAATTATGCTGGTTGCTCCATATGAACTTACAAAAAAAATGCACAACTCGCATGCATGCTCTTGTCAAAGGCACACACCAACTGCTCCCTTAATTGCTTTTCCATCATCTAAACATGCTAGAAAAATAACCAAAATTAAATTATTTTGCAATGTTTAGAATGCTTTTTTTGTACTAGCCGTATATAGTTTCCATTATGGCGATTTGATAGCTTGCTTGTAAAACAAACATGATTGTAGATATAAATATGACTTATGTTCCAGTTTATACAATTTTCATAGTGAATGATAGAAACTTGATTTTTTCAGTTCATGTTGTGTTCTATTCTAATTTGAAATTCTTCTCTACTTACACCAAAAAAAAAAAAAATTATATCTTGCCAGCACTCGATCCTTATTATGCATAACACTCCCATTTTAGACTCCCTAAGTATTCTGATTTATTAAGTAACAATAAACAACCAATTTTGTACACATCTCCACATTGGAAACCATACACAACCAATACAAAAAATGCATTCCAAACATTGCAAAGCAATTTTGCTGAACATGCAAAACAAAAACTATGCAAGATGTTTGCCAATAGAAAATGAAAACTATGTATAGTCGATGCATACAATGCATTCATAACAAATCAATGCATTGAATTCGCTCTTTCCTTTAAATAACAATAGACATATAATGGAAACCGTGCACAGTCAATTTTCAAAAAATGCATTCCAGGTATTGCAAAAAAAAATTATTAAATGCGCAAAACAAAATCGTGCGTGCAAACTTGGCCATTGTATACGTTCTTACAGATGGTTGGAAATCATCACCTGCAAACATAGATGCTTTCCACAGCCAATGGAAATAAAAAAGAGTCAAAAGCTAGACAAGTGAACAAAAGCATTTCCACCAATAAATACAATTGCATATTGGTACCTTCTCACCAATGCCATCAATTGCCAATTCCCATTCATTTTTTAAATCCGATAAAATTTAATTTGTTTAATTAATTTTCACACTTACTGTTCACAACACCAGCTAGCCCACGAATAGGAAAGATTTCATATTTTTTAAATCCTAGCATAAAAGAAACGATTTTCAACTTTAGCCTTGTTGTTTCAAACTTTAAATACTCAATAGTAATTTTTTGCTCCGCATAAATTATTGCATCTAATGGAAATACATTCCTACATCATTTTCTAAAGCCACTAAAATTTATATCATTTATTTCATTTTCTTGTTTTCTATTCACAATATCAACCAACCCATGATCTCAAATTGATATTGACTAAATTATAATATCTAGGGTAGATGATTTTTAACTTTAACATCCTTTTTGATAGGATAAATTTTAATTAGGTATTGTTAACCTCGACTCGCACTAGTGCTAGCCTCTAAAAGACATATAACACAAGGGCCATGTCTATTTGCAACTAATCTAACATGGTGTCATTAATAGAAGGTTCATAGATCCCTCACCTTCTATGAAATTATTTTCTAATTTATTCTTAGCTCAACATTAACACTTCCTCCTTACTCTCCAACACTCAACATTGATCAGTTCTCGACAAACTTCACTGAAATGTGACAATTGAAATTAATAGTGATTGTTATCCTAGTCTTTTTTTCCTTAATTTAGTTGGATTCATGAGATATTAAACTAAAATTTCATGCATACAAAAAACACCCTCAATATTGATACAGGTAAAATCAATACTGCTCTTGAACAAATTCCTTTGATTACATAATACTGTTCTAAAATAAAAATAGTTGCTATGTTGTTTATTTTTTTTACAAATTTGCACTTAACAAACCTAGAGCATGCAACTTTTTAACTTTTGGATCATCATCTGCTTTTTTTCTGTTTTCACATGATAAATTATCAGTTTATTATTAAGCAACTATTTTTTTACTTGGAACAAGAATCATTGAATCCTAGCAAATTTTCAAGATTGGTATTGATCTTACCTGTATCAATATTGAGGGTGTTTTCCTTGTCATTCAGGCTTTGCTGCTATAGTGCAATTCACATTGATACAGATCAATGGACAATCTTTCTTCAAGTTAACAAAATCTATCTCTTTTGCACATCAATGTCTTTTATAAACATCACATTTCACCAATTTAGTACACTTTCTACAGATAACATGCTCACAACATTTTTGTGCATATTTTGCAGGCACCAAGTGGAAAACAAAATAAACAACAAATACATTCCTCTTAATTGGCTTTTATGTCAATTCCAACCACAACCTTCCCAAAAAATACATCTCTGACTTTTGACACTCTATGATTTGTTATATTACACTTTACAAACAATCACACTATTCAAAACTAGTTGATATTGTTACATGTATACAATTTCTATGTCCACCCAAACAATATTGCCTTTATCGATTTATTCAATACTTTGCTCCCCTCCTCTTCAATACTTTGGCTATTCAAATCCTCATATTATATTATGTGCTTACATTTCACACAAGCATATTCTATGTATCGAAGTGCAACTTTCATTTTGATGCATTGATATTTTGTCATCAAAGTTGTTCACTCACCTTTTAATGCTTTTGCTTTTGAATTCTCTCAAATTATGCATACTAGGCTCTTGAATACACTAGTTTGTTGAACAATTTGCAAATAATATACTGTCCATACATTGCAAAATCTAAATTGTGTCTTTATATTGATTCAATTTCATTGTGCCTGCAACCTGCAATATTTGGCACATTTGCTTGATGTTGTTGATTGTTCTATGATACAAGCAAATAGCAGCTGATAATATTTACTACTAATGTGCATTCAACAAGAAATAGACAAAAAAGATCTTAAGTTGAAATTGCATAACAATATAAAAATATACTATATATAGTTGTAAAAACAAATAATAAACAAGAACAATAATATAATTGTAGTGACAAATTCATCAATTAAAACTTGCTCACGCCTAATACATAGTATCTAGGCCTTGTTTTTGATAAGATAAGGGACATAAAAGGGTGCCAATCCCAGTACATAATAGACAAAAAAGGCGCACCAAAAACTAACACAGTTTAAGAAAAACCATCAAAGTTCAAGCATGAAACATAAAGACAAAAACAATAGGAAACCATAGACACAACAGAGAGATAGCAGACTGACAGTAGACCAAGCTTCCAAAGGTTAACCAAACATCTTATCCTAGTCATCCACCAGGAACTACAAAACATCTCGGTACTCTTTCAATTTTTTAACCTTCTTCCCTTGGCCCGTAAGTTCCTCACCTTGAAGTACTGCCAGAGTGGTGGAAGACCTATGCATCACCTTAGCTGAGAACTTAGCCAGTATGTTGAACTTCTACTCCAGATCACTGAATCTAGTTGAAAGGGTTTCAATTTCATTGTCTTTACTGGTCTTCTTTCCACCTTTTTTCTTTTTTCCTGTTCCTTTCTTCCCCTTTTCAGAGCTGACGAAGCTCGAACCTTGAACATTGAACTTAGGGAAATTGCTAGGACCCTCATCCTCAACCTCCATCTTATCATTCTTGTTATCCTTGCTCATAGAGAATTCTCCCTCCATTTGTTCCATTTTAGCCATCACCGTATCCATTTTGTTGTTGCCCTCCGAATCCACGTCCTGCTGCTCAAGAGAAACCCTCTTATTTTTGTCTTCAGAACCTTTGTCTCTCTGGAGGTTCATTGAATCCTCCTTGTTCTTTCCTCCAGGCCAATCCTCAACCTACGGCTTCGCCGTATCAACTTCCACTGCCAAGGAGCCATCCTCTGGGGAGTAGAGATAGGTTTGGCTGCGAGTCTTGTCAACCTCTTGGTCGACGGCACCCGGGGCTTGCAATCCATGACAGTGTAGTCCAAATCACCAGTGCTGTCAGAACCCTTGCTTCCCTCCTCCGATTTGACTTCCTCCACCACCATAGTAGCCTTAGCAACCTTAATCCCGCTGTCAATGCCACTCTCTTCCTCAAGGCTACCCCGCTTCTTCTTCTATGGAGTTTCTTGGGAAGGGTTGCCTTGTAAAAATTTTCTTTTAGCAAGGGTAGTAGCAGGAGATTTGGGAGTGATGTCTTCTATGGTGGGTTTAGGGCTTTTGGCCGAGGTATGCTTTTTCTTACCAGACTTTAAGGGAGTGGCATAAGAAGCAGGGGTGACTTCAGTTATTATAACCAGTTTAACCTTTCCCTAAGCAGATTTAGGTGACTGAGGGGGTTCCACCCTAATAGGAGTGAGTGCTTTAAGCGGGCAGAGAGCAAGATGGAACTTGTAGAGTCTCATTATAAGCGCTTGGTGGAGAGGGATCTCAGGCTTGCTAGGGTCTAAAGCATGTTGTTCTTTGGCAGTCATAATGGAAGTTTCCAGGGATGAGAGAAGATAAAAAGGAAAGCTAATGAATTTGCTACGCCTAAAATGATTCAGCAACATGAAATGGTAATGGAAGAATCTCTTGAATCTTCCCTCTAAAGTAAAACACTTCATAATCATATAACATACCTCGTCCCACGGTTGAGGTAGAAGTTGTCTATCGAATCCCCCTAAAGGCTGTGCAGAACCTCCCCAGGCTTGAGAAAAGCCATCATACCATCAGTATCAGACACTTTACTTTTCCTAGGGTGTTGAGTTCCATCAGTGGGCATCCCCATCGCAAGCCCAATCAGTTCCTCCAAAATATTGAAACTCACAGCTCCGATCTTGACCTTCTTGTCCTCATAGGAGTGCATAAACTAAATGGAAAGGCTTTCATCATGACCTTGTAAACACCCCAAGTAAGAAGCGACCCTGCCCTCCTGGCAAATATGCCAAATGGTCTGGTTTCTTTTAAATTCTTCACAAGTTTCTAGCTCTGTGCGCGACCTATCTCCCCCCATATTACTGCATTAGCTCTAGTTCGAAATAGCAATGTAGAAAGCAGAAAAGCACTTAGCAATGCAGACCGCCATTCTAAACTTAACAATGAAACTCAACTCCCTCGATTTACTAATAAATCTCGAGTTAATGATAATTACATCCCTTCTCCCGCTGTAGGGAGCATACTTGCTAATATTCACCATGCGTGAATAATCTTTTCCTTTCTTATCATAATTAATGAGCCAAGAATGCTCATCATTATATCTCATGCTAAGCAGCGTCGGGAAGGAGTCACTAAACTCCATGTGCTTGAGTGCGCGAGACCTCTCCTCAGGCCTCCAACTCAGCATGTTGCATATGTATCCTTTGTTATGGAGACGAAATCCTGTACTGTCCATATTGTTCTGGCCAACCAACCTCTTGGCACCCTTACCTTTGATCCATGAGTCCAACTGGTGGTAAATGCAAAATCCCAACTGGCCATCCAAGATCGCTTTATGATGAAGACAAGATGCATCCCTGACATGAGTGATCTGGCATAACAAATTCATGGCCTCCCAATCTTTGGTATGTGGGTCCAGCTGGCCGTTAATATAGGATCCCAATTGGCCCCCGGAGCTCTCCCTAGGACTAGGGTTTATAATCATGGTTGACTAGGGGAAGGACATAGCTCCTTATCAATAAGGTTTTGAATCAACTGTGGAAGGTTATTCTTATTTCTCTAGCAATGCCAAGTGTCCATGTTCTGACCCAGGTTAGCCATTCCATCTGCTGCTTTATTTCCCTCGTGGTACACATACCCAACCTCCCTCTATTTGAATCCAGAAAGTAAGTAGTTAATATCTTTCGTGATGCTCTTCATTTTCCAACCACTGTTGGACCTTCCAAGGGCTGCATCTATAATGATTTTTGAGTCCCCTTCCACATGCAAATTGTCAATTCCCATAGAATGGACAATTTTTAGGCCCTTTAATAGAGCCAATCCCTCAACAATATTATTGGATTGGATTCCCAAACCCCCTGCATAAGCCGCTGTGAAGGCTCCATGGCAGTCTCTAAAAATCCTATCACCACTAGCCAGCCTGGTATTCTTTTTTTCTGCACCATCAAAATTGAACTTGATCCAATCTCTGAGGGGCAATTTCTAAAGAGTGTTGATTCTAGCCATCTTTTTGGAATTGTCAACCTTGCTCATGTCAGAATTTAGACACCACTTCTTGGCAATCTGGACTTCCACCAGGGTAGGGGGTTTCTCGGCCCTGTGTAGAGTACAGAAGGACACGTTTTCAGTCATGGCCCTGCAAAAGGAGAGAAAAACCTCATTACCAAATCAAGTTTTTTCTCTAAAGATATGATTGTTTCTCTCTTTCCACACACTCCATCCGAGGTGGGGGGGTATTTGTCTCCAGAGTTCCCTTATCCTGGGATGAGAGAAGGGGGAGCTCCAACTCTGTGTGAAGCCCATAAAGTTTTCCTAGAAAACCCATTCTAGGTTGAGATTATCAAGAGTTTTCCCCCATAATTCTTTAGAAAACTCGCAGTGGAAGAGAAGGTGTCGCATAGTTTCTTGTTCTTTAAGGCACATAACACATCTATTAACTAATTGGAATCCCCTTTTATTGAGATTATCAATGGATAGGACTTTATTGTGAGCCTCAACCCACCAGAAGAAGTTGACTTTAGGTAACAATTTATTATTCTAGATGCTCTTCCAGACCTGACTCTCCAAACCAATATTTACCAGTAGATGGTAAGTCAATTTAACCAAGAAGTTTCCTTTTTGCTCTTGTCCCCATAGCATCTCATCTTCCCTTTGAAAGATTGGGATTATGTGCTTCTTCAATTCATTTTGCAGAGTCTGATACTCCAACTTCTCATCCTAGGAATTATAGCAATCTGAGAGAATCTTCCATCTTTTTTGGCTGTGGGATTGGTTAGAGATGTAGTTACAGACCAAACTGCAAAAAAACTTATCGCTCTCTCCTTAGTGTTCCTATTCTTTCTGTCAGACAGAGGACCTTCCCTTAACTAGTTATCCTCCCAGAATCTGATTTTATCCCCTTACCCAACTTCCATCTGATCCCTTGGGAAAGCGTATTCCTGGTTTTGGTCATTTTGTTCCAAATGGTAGAACCTTTGGGAAGAGTATCTCTATCCAAAATACCTAAATTGGGGCCATTTTGCAGGTATTTAGCTTTCATAATATGAACCCACTCTTTCTCCTCCTTAAGGAAGGTCCAACCAATTTTATAACTAAAGCTTTATTCATTCCCTGAATTTTTCTGATTCCTAATCCCTCTTGCATTTTGGGTAGACAGACTCTGTCCCAACCAACTAGTGAAATCCTCTTCTTTTCCTCCACCCCAGTCCATTGGAAGGTTCTCTAGATTCTTTCTAATTTTTCTGCCATGTATCTGAGAATTTTAAACAGGGAGAGAAAATAGGTGGGAATGCCTTGCAAGGAAGCCTTTAGAAGTTGATGTTTACCAGTTTGGCTAAGAAGTTTACCTTTCCACCCCTCCAGTTTCTTTTGGATACGTTCTAAGACAGTATTCCAGAAAGTAGGGGTCAGATCTTTGACCGTGATGGGTAAACCCAAGTATGTGGCTGGGAGGGCAGCCTGGTTGCACTGAAGGATATTTCTCACTTTAACTTGCAAGTCCAGCTTAGTGTTGAAGAAGAACACATTGCTTTTTTCATAATTAATGCATTGCCCAGACACCTCCACATAAGTGTTTAGCAAATTCTTCCATCTTGTGGTCTCCACAACTGAAGCTGCCCCGAAAAGCATAGTATTATCAATGAATTGTTGGACAACCGATGGTCTTAAGGTGGACGCTGCTTTGACACTAGAGAGGGTATGATTATCCAGGTGGGACATGATGTTTCTTCCGAGAGCTTCAGCCAACATAATGAATAGATAAGGGGAAAGGGGGTCTCCTTGATGGATACCCCTACAAGCATCAAAAACCCTCGAGAAGTACCATTCACTAAAACTGAATACTTAATAGTGGTGACACATTCTTTAACCAAGTGGAGCATTCTGTCATTGAACCCAAACTTTCTAAGGACTTTAAGTAGGAAGTCCCAGGAAATCCTGTCATAGGCTTTAGATATGTCCAGTTTAAGAGCCATACTTGGACTGTTACTTCTTTCCATCGAGTGGATGATCTCATGGGTTGAGATAGCAAAATCCATAATCTATCTTCCAGGGACAAAGCCTTTTTGGCAATCTGAAATGAGACTATCCAACAAAGGTTGAAGTCTTAGGACCAACGTCTTGGTGATAATTTTATATATGGTGTTACAGAGGCTAATGGGCTAGAAATTAACCATGGTTTCAGTGTTACTTTTCTTGGGAATCAATGCTATGAACGTGGAATTGATCTGCTTGAGAATTTTACCAGTCCTTAAAAAGTCCTTGACAGCACTATGACATCATAACCCACTATCTACTAGAATTCTTGGAAGAAGGCAAGGGGAACTCGTCTGGCCGTAGCGCTTTGAAAGCCCCCATCAAGAACACAGCCATCCTGACTTCCTCCTCAATGATAGGCTTCAGCAGCCCCTTTTTGTCTTCCTCTGAAAGGATAGAGGGAATACTGTCCAGAAGATTATTTTCCTGTGTACTATCTGCTCTATTTTTTTGCTCTATGTTACCCCAAAAATTTGAACCCTAAAAATTTTCAAATTTTAGTGCAATCATCGCCTTGCACCAATCTGGTCATTTTCCGTCCCAAAATTTTTAAGTCTTGAAAGCATTTGTATGAGTATTTGTCATCGGACATTCTTCAAGTTCTTGAATCCTTTGTTTCCCCAACTTATGTTCTTAAGTGTGAGAAATGACCGACTTCCCGACTTCTCCTTTGTGTCACGGAAGTTCAGAGTTTTTGAATGTCACTCTAAACAATTCGAAGGATCGTAAGAGCTTTGACGCCCCAACCTCACTCATTGTTGGGAGTTTTCAAATTTTGAGAACTCTGTCTTAAGGTTCAAGGTTCAGAATCTGCTCCGACTCTCGACTAATCAGCATCTTCGCAGTTCCTGGTGGTGTTTCCTAGTTTTCAATATATCGCTAGTTCATCTGATTACTTGTGTGGTATGTAATGAGCATATCTTTTCAGGAGTTATGAAATGCGAGCTAATCAATGATGCATTAATTACCTCTTAAATAACAAGTGTAATGGAGCTTGCTAAGGTGGTAGCACAACATTAACAAGTTTAAAAACCATCATTACTTGCTGGCATAATTAAATAAACCTGACTGTAGAGAAAGGTGACGGTGCTCTCTAAGTTCAATCTTTCTTGTCGACCAAGTTATCTTTTAGAATGGGACTTCCTGCGAATAATGAAATTTGGGATAATGAGCCTATGCATGTTCTACAACCTAATTTGCATTGGCCCGAGGAGGAATAGATTGATATCATCTCTCAGTTGTGCACAGTTGCTTGGAAGGAGAAAACCAGTTATGCTAAATACCGCAGAACAATTTTCATCCTGGAGGAAGAAGAAGAACGCACTGAGTTGCACCAACTTTTTATGGAAATACACTTGGAATTGGGGGCAATTTAGTGCCACTTGTCTTGCATATATGAAATTCTTTTGTAATTAGTGATGATGATTACATTTTTGATATAATGTAATTGTAACCGTTTTAAGGTCACTTTCTTGATAACAGTTACTCGAAAAAGACCATTTGGAGCAGCTATGATTTTTGGGGGAGGTTTTGAAAAACTATAAAGGGGAAATGACCTTTGAAGGGAAGGGATCTTTTTCCGACTGTCTGTGAATAGGGGAATGTGGGCAAGTTTATTTTGTTTTATTTTCCAGTTATATTTTTCTTAGCTCAACTTATGTATAGAGGCATTGCAGAAACTTTGAGTTTTGTTATATTGAAGAAATGAAGAATTACTTACAGAACTTTGTGTCTCCAAGTGTCTTCTGTGATTGCAATTGTTCTTGTGTCAATTCGTAATCTATCTTCAATATTGCTTCTTTTATGTTGACATGTGTTAAGGCGGAATATAACTGTATCTTTCAATCAATTTATCCTTGTTTATGAATGTTGGATAAGTGGGCTGTGTATCATTTATCTACATTCATTTCTTTCCGTAATCAGTCATGCACATCTATTTCATGGTGATGGGTAGATGTTAATGCACCTTTTTCTACTTTCTGGTTAAAAGCACACTCTGTATTTTTATTCATTGCATATCTTAAGAGGGAGCTGTACCTCTAAAATTCAGAGGAAAGTTGTCGATCCAATGACAACTTCTCAAACTGTTAGTACTGTTTGTTCTTCTTCTTGGGTGTCTTGAGTCATTCTCTGCATTTATTTTCGAAGGATAAATCTGTTCACCAACACTCTGCCGAGAAGTTACGAAAGTATTTTGAAGCAAGATCCCCCATTTCTCTATCATCAACAACTTCCCTATTATTTTCATCAAGCAACTTAATGATTTTGTTCCTCTTTCTGTGTTTCATAGTCGACTAGTGAAAGAAGGCTGAATTCCTATCTCCCTCCTTCAGCCGTTGCACCCTAGACTTCTATTTCTAGAAGATTTCTTCCTTCCCGATAATGTCCTTAAGGTTTTTGATTAGCTTCTCTTCTATTTTATACATGTCCTCACTTTCATCCCCCTTAGCCATCTTATCTTGCACTTCCATAAGGCCTTCAGTGATGTGTTTCTTTTGGTGCAACACATTGCTAAAGCAGAATTTGTTCTAGCCCTTAACTTTATTTTTTGACATATATAAGCTTTTGGGTGAGTCTAAACATATGAGATCCATGAACTAGGATTCTCCACCATTTAGCAATGCAATTTTTAAAGTCAGAGGCCCACATGATTTCGTACCTGAAAGGGAAAGGACCCTTCAGACCACCTTCAGTCCAGGAGAGAAGGAGGGCATTATGATAAAAAATGGTGTGAGGAAGAGTTGAGAGGGTTGAGTTTTGAACCAAGTCCTAGTTAGAAGAAACCAACATCCTATCCAACTTAACCTGAATTAGTTGATCTCCCCATCTTCTGTTGGTCCAAGAATAGGGTTGGTTATTAACCTCCAAATCCATAAGCCCAGTCTGCCTTAGGAAGTCCGCCAGGTCCACCATGCTATCAGAGTAGTCCATATTGCCCCCTGATTTCTCTGAGGGGTAAAGTGGGGTGTTGAAATCTCCCCTAAGCATCCACAAGGTCCTTCTCTCATCATTTAATTTGGAGCTCAGATCTTCCCACAGTTCCTTCCTGGCATTTCTAGTGTTGGGGGCATAAATATTGATCAACTTCCAAGTTTTCTTGTTCATTGTGCATTCAATTTCCAAGCTATTCTTATTGTACGAGCAGTACCAGCATGAAGAGTTGTACTTATTCCATGTGGTAACTAGACCTCCAGAAGCTCCTGTAGAGGGACTGATAATGAAGTCGGCCATAGGCCATATATTATTGGCTATTTTTCTAAAGTTTTCCTCAGTCATTTTAACTTCTTGATGAAGAATGAAATCAACCTTATTGTCAAAGATATAGCTCCTTATCATGAGTTGATTATGGGGGGCTATTGAGCCCTCTCACATTCCAGGTGATAATCTTCATTTGCGGGGTCTTCTGGAGATAGCCTCCGGAGTGCTCTATCTCCCATAGGCAATTTCCTTGGTCACTTCCCTAGTTCTAGTTTCACGCAGGGATAACCTCCCTACCTTTCCTTCAGTCCCCACATCTACAAATTTCTTATTGTGTTCTTTCCCTTTCTTCTTGGGAGTGATCCATCCCTCTTGGTTGCTAGTACTAACCCCTGAGGAAAGAACCCTGGCGGGTGATGTGATAGACTTCTTTGTACTTCCCTGGACAACATTTTGAGTTCCTTCCATCACCAAAACCTCCAGCCCAACTGATAGTCCCTGAACAACCCTTTCTCCTCCAAACAAGGGAGGGGTATTCTTATTGGGGGTTGTGATTTCTCCATCTTCGGTCTCGTCTGAGTCTAGGGGCAATTCTTCAACTGCTCCTATAGGTCCACTTCAAGATCCTACTATAGCTCAGGCTGATGGGGCTCACTGGGAGGAGCAATAGGGACTTCCGTTGGGACACCCAGATCCTGGTTCCCGTCCAGGACCGTAGTCATGATGGGGGACTTAAAAATTTCAAGCAAGTCCTCTTTAAACGGGTAATCTTCCATAGCGTTCTCTTCTTCCAAGACCTGTTTATTTTTCTGAGGCCTTGGTTTTTTGCATTCATTAATCAGGTGCCCCTTTTTAGAGCAGCTTTGGCATAAGGTAGTAGAGTTCTCATATGCTAGCTATTGTTCCTAGCTACCGTATTTAGACTTTAGCAAAATAGTATTAGGTAGAGTCTTATTTATGTCTACACTAACACAGAATCTAGCAAATACCAACTTGGTTTTGTGTTTGGTGGTGCTGTCCAGAGTGATAAATTGCCCAAAAGAGTTGCCAATCCATGTGAAAATCTCTTCATCCTAGAATTCCAGGGGGAGTCCAGGGAGTTTGACCCAAATTGGAGTCGACCTGTTGAGCTCCATTACCGCATCAAAACCTAGTTTCCAGCGCCCTAGGTAGAGGTTGTGTTTGCCATACATCCATGGCCTTCCTGCCAATATTGTAACTAGGTCTTCTTTGGCCGTAAACTTAAATAGGAACAGGCCACTTCGACATAGCACTGGTCACCATGCTACCTTTTAGGTGCCATCTAGCAGTTACCCAACATCTAACCATGTCAATGTTGGGCCTTAGAGCTTGGAACTTGCCAACTAGGGAGAGTTCCAAGGAGGAAGTTATTTTGTCCATCATCCAGTCTGGGATCTAGAAGTGCATTTTGTCTCCAGGTTCTGACTGCATCGGGTCTTCAAAATCTTTTGCAGACCTACTAGACTCCCCTAGTAGGGCCTGCTTCTAAGCTTTGGGGTCTAAGCCCGAGGCTAGGGAAATGGGCTCATTAGTACTGACCGAGGTAGTACCAACAACAGTAGGAATCTCCTGCGGGCCCAGAGGGGGGCAGGGCCCCCTGGGTTGACAACCTCCATGAGCGAATCAGATTCAAACACTATTCAAAGCGGGAAAGTTGCGATTACTACAAATATACTTAGTGTTAGGGTTAGTCGACAGAAGATATCAATTAAATGCAAATAAAGATTAAATAGAGGAATCGAAATACACATAAATAATAACAATGAGAGACAAGTTTTAACGCGGTTCACCCAAACTCGGGCTACATCCACCAAATAGAGAGTCTACTATTATTATCCAGTAAATCAAACTAATTACAACCAGCAATCCCTGCAACTCAATACCGCTGCAAATACTACAATACAATATCAACAGAAACCCTAACCCTTAGCCTCTTTTATCAAGCCTTATGTCGGTTACAAAAATAGGGTTTTTTTTTTAATGTCGGCCAATAGAAAAAATAACTCTCGACGCCTTTATAAAATAATAGGCAATTTTTGCTTCGGGGGCGCTGCCCCTAGCAGCCCCCAGACCCGCATCGTGGGCTCTGCCCCCGGGCCCCGCAGGAGGGGATCTACCCCCCTTGCACTCCCCTGTTAATTAATTTGGGGGAAACCGCGCCGATAAAAGTGGGGAAAATTTAACCTCCGAGTCTGATTAGGCTCCATATAACAACACTTAGTATCTAGGCCTTGTTATAGCTTAAATGAAATCTTAAAAAATATTGTGTTTGCACAAACAATATAATATTGATGTATATCCAATGATCTATAACACTCTAACATCCATACAATTGAAGTTTGACATATACATCTTAAATTACAATTGCATAACTATATACAAAATATAGTATACAAATAATAAAATTGTTGATGTAAATCGATTTTATAAAACGTAAATAAAAAATTCTTTTAACAAATTCACTAAAAACACATATTATGTCAACATAAAATCAAAGGCATCATTTAAAACTTTCTTGCGACCATTGGATACTATTTGGGCCTTGTTGTAGCATTAATAAAATCTTAAAAATATTGTACCATTTTTTATACACATTTCAAAATTAGTGACAAATACATTTCTCTTAATTGACTTTTATATCAACTCCTAACACATCATTTTCCATTGTATGTTTGCACCAACAATACTACAAGACTCCAACATCCATCCAACTAAAGCTTGACAAGTACATCTTAAATTGGTATATAGATAATAAAATTGTTGATGTAAAGTAATTTTATAAAATGCAAATAAGAGGAATTGTATTGACAAACACACAATAAACACGTATTATGTCAACATAAAACCAAGGACAATATTTAAATATTGTGTGGGCTTTGTTATAGGTTCAATGAAATCCTAAAATACATTGTACATTGGCAACAACAATACAATACATTTATATTTTGACAAATACATCTTAATAATTCAAATACCATTAATGTATTAGAGTCACCTAACATTTTGGATTTGATTTTTGAATTCCTCACTCTATTCATCAAGTCCCTTGAAACCAACTAAAAAAAATCCATGGAAAATTAAAAAAAAACTTCTCTCATCATCTACATTATTATCATCCTGTTTTCTTCTTTGTCATTGTTCAAAATTGCATCTAGACCTCAAACAAATTACCTCACTTCCTATTCAAAAGCTATTATCTGTTTTGCATATATATTTTATGCCTTTTACGTCTATATTCTTTGATTAAGGTACATAGTCATGCGAAATGACTTCCACAAATAGACTGTCCAAAATTGCATCTGAAATTTAAAGATTCTGCAATTATTCAAACACTATGTATAGGTATTCTATAACTGGACAATTAATACCTAGGGTAATTAAAAAACACAATTATTCTAATTAAATATAATATTGTCATTTGACATGATTCATTGATATCAATAACTTTAATATGGATAACTTTAATATTGATACAACTCTATAACTAAATCTTTGGTACACCATAATTCATCATTGCTCCTAACATACCCAATTACCAACTCCTTTTTCCAATATCGACAGGAACCAGATGCCATGCGCCACTTGTTTTAGGATTGCTTGTTTGGCATTTTTTAAAATTATATATTTGTAAAGGAAAATAAACTTTTGTTAAAGTGTTATTTAGATTGATTAATTAGTACAAATAATGTTGTTGGTTAGTTTGTGTGTTGAGTGAGAGAAAAATGATTTTCTGAACGTAGTTGGATTTGGAGGTAAGCATAATGTTAATTGGACCATGTAAATTGTAGGGAGCTACATTCTCTCAAAAACGTAATTATTTTTGTGCAATCTATTTTTATTTTTGGAACATGGAACAAAATGTAGGCTAACAAGTTACGACTATAATAAGAGGCAATACAAATACAATTAGCTAATTATGGTAGATTTCATCATGATTTTAGTAGCTAGTATATTGTTGTACCTAATTTGAAACTTGATTGGGCTAGATGAAACTCCTTCATTGTTATCAAATTGTGTCAAAATTATAATGAAGTCAAAGATAATCATTTTTGACCAAGTTAAATTGTTATGTCGAAGTCCAAAAATGTCGAATTGTTGAATGTTCGTAATTTATCCATTGATTTTAACTTTAATTATTAATTAATTAATATATATCAATTAATTATTTATTTATTTCATCAATGAAATAGAAAGTTTTTTATATTTCCGCTATGGCTGCTCCATAGGAGGGCTTTTTTACAGTTACATAATCTTTCCAAAATATTGTAATTCCCTTTTTGCAGTTACACTGTAGGTCTATATACATTTTAAGAAATAGAATAAGATTGCATAGAAAAACCCCTCACTATGCCAAAATACCTCCAACCACCATCCACATCGCTATATACGGTAAAAAGTTATATTCTGTTAAGCGAACATCATTAACACCTAAAGTATTATACCTAAGGAGCCATGGGATTGCCATCCACACTATCATCTTCATCTCCACCTTCTTCTAACTTTGAACCCGATGCCTCTATTGCGAATGACCAATCAATCTCTGTAACTAGAGTTGCTCTAGTAATAGCCTTTAAATTTTCTATACCCCATTTTTCCTTATGCCATCGTGCTTGATCATTCTCACCAACTACCCAAATTATAAAAGGGATCCAAATCCCAGTGTAGCCTAGATTAATGCATGATCAATATCCCTGGTCTAGATGGAAACCCAAACCCAACACTGCATCATCCATGATTTTTTCAAATCACATCTCCATCTTAGCTTTCATTATTGCTTCAATCATCGATCGGATAATAGTCTTCTCTTCCCCACATTCAACAACATTGCAACAAACATAGAGGAAATGTTGGTGTTTACTTGGTGCCTATGCGATGAAGACATGAAAGTATTGCCTAGAATCATTATAATGGCATGTAAAACCACCACAACCTTAGTCTAAAAAACCTTCTTCATTCTTAGCTCTGTTATTTGCCCTATGAAGGCAATCGACCTTCTTTTGGCCTTAAGACAAACTATGGTATCCATTCATCCGACCAAGAATAGGGATGAATATATAATCTCTTCCAAAGCCATCTCTATAGTTAATTCCATTATTAGTTTTGTCACTTGTTGTCCTTGTTTCAGTCCCCTATAGTTCATATGATTCAAACCATCTGGCTTATCACTCCATCATTATTTGTATTAATGTCATGAAATGTACAAAGGTTATGAATCCCTCAATAAATCTTGCCAAGTGTCCATCATGTCACCAAAGAAACCATTCCCTTCATGTCAATGCTGCATTTGCTAGCTTGTCTGCCACATCATTGGCTTCTCGAAATACATGCTTGATCTTGAAGTCTTCAAGTTGGTTTAGTAGATTCCAAATTGAGGAATAAAGTGTTCTAACTTCCAATTGAGTGTGCCCTTTTTCTGTAGTGCATTTATAATTATGATTGAGTCCCCCTCTAAGAATACTTTCTTTAGTTTAATTCTTTTACAAGTTTGGACACCTAGTAATGCAACCTATAATTCAGTTTCATTATTTGTGCCTTTAAGTAGTTTTTTTCCACTAAGCCTACAACCACTCTGTTTTGATATCTTATGATGCATCTAGCCCCTAATTTCTCTGGATTACCACATGACACTCCATCAAAGTTAACTTTATGCAATCCTTCTCCTGGAGGAACCCAGTATGCATCAGCTCTAGATTTGTCAGTTGGATGAACTTGAGTAGCCCCATGAACAGGGGGAACAACAAGTCTTGGCCACTTTTTGCACATCTCTCCATCCTAAGCTATGAATGAATTATCCTTCAGTTTCTGGTTTCTAGCATCATTATTGGCAACCTCTGTAATGGAATTTTCTAGTTTATTGAAGAAAGCTTCACAAGTCATTTCTTTACCCTGAAAGATCCTCCTATTTCTTTCCTTCCATAGTTCCCATATTATCACAATGGGCTCGCAATCTAGATACTTGAAAAAACTACCTTTCTATAGTTTATTGGCGATGCATTGAACATTGAAAGTAAATCTTGTGGGAGTGGGCTTTGCAATTTAGAATTTACATTACATTTTTTCTAACAAGTATCTACAAAATCACAGCTCATTAAAATGCGATCAACAATCTCTTCCATGTTCTTACATAGGACACATCTTAAGGGGCCACTAAATCCAAGTTTTCATAGCCTATCTCTTATTAAAATTAGATGCTCTGTAAAGTTGCCCATGCAAAGGCACCAGCGTTCGATAAGCATTATTTTTTCCAACAAAGATGCACTGGCCAATCTTATTTTTGATAGCTGCCTCCACCAATGTATATCATATCTTCACATTGTATTTTCCATCAATTAATTATTATTAAAAAATAAAAATAAAATAATTAAACAACAAAAAAGGTAGCCGCCTTTACTTACCTTATTTTATTTTTAATGAAGCAGCGACTAAGCAATTTTTTTTAAAAAGGGGGGAGAAATCACACCTAAAGAAAGCAGAATTTTTTTAAAAATAAAAAAATAATATGAAGTCACTGACCTCTCCAAGATAGCAAAAGGACAAAGTAGACAAGATGATCTCCACGTCAGACAAAAAAGACAAAATTATAACCCAAATCAATAGCAAAGTAGTAGCATCAAAAAATCAAAGGGAACCACTCCTTTTTTGTGAAGTTTTTTTTTTTAAAGAAGTGTAGTCAAAGCTTTCTAGTTGCGCCTATTAGAGAAAGATTGAAAATCATTGAAAAATAAAATGTAGAAAAGGAATAGAGGAATCAAGAGGCAAGTTATCCCAAACAACAAAAAAAATAGTGAATGAAGTTTGGGATAGGTGCATGTTTTATCAATAGATGATTTTTCAAACTATGACATAATTCAAATATGTGTGGCATCTAATATGAAAAAGTAGAAGAGGCACAATTTTTTGTAAACTTTCATATTTGCTAAAAAGTGCAACCAAGGAAAGAAAAGCACACCTAACCAAGGCATAGATTTTATAAGGTTTTGACATTATTTAAAAAGCTATGGTCATCCTTAAGAACCACGCCTAAGCAAAAAACTCAAGGAAAGTTTAAAAGATAAAAAGTGAAAATATCCAAGTCTACCGTTCTAAAACTATAGGAAAAGATAGATCAAAGCATTTAGTCGGTAAAGATAAAGGACTTTAAATTTTTTTCCTAATCATGAGTTCAAAAAATGTCCATGGTTTGAGAGAGCATTTGAAAGCAACAACAACAATAAGGAAAGTTTGTATGTTGATGATCTTATTCTAGTTGCTAAAACTGCTTATGGTTTGAGAGAGCATTTGAAAGAGTTAGATCTTTTTTGTCATGAGGTTGGGATGCAAGTGAACACTAGCAAGACCAAAGTCATGATTCTCTCATTAAAAAGGAAGCAACAACAAGTCAACTTTATTTTTGAAGGAAGCTCTTTGGAAATAGTTGAAGAGTACAAGTACCTTGGTTGTTTTCAACAATAGGCTCAGCTGGGACACTTGTAGAACGAAGAGGATTCAAGGGGGCTAGAGAGCATATTACCTTCTTTAGAACAAATGTAGGAAAGGAGATCTATGGGATTGGAAAACCAAGAAGACTCTTTTTGGTTTGTTAGTCACACCGATTGTCCTATATGGCTACGAGGTTTAGGGGAGTAGCATGTCAATTCACAAGTGGAGGCAATTAGAGAGAATTCAAAAGCATTTTATCACTTGTAGCTTAAAGTCAAGGCTACAATTCGTTATGAGATTCTTTTGGCCGAGGCGAGCACCTTCACATTAAAGGCATTTGCTATTATTCGGCTACTTTGCTACCTAAAGAAGGTGGAAACATGGAGAATCAACGTTGGCCTAAGTTGGTGGTGGAGGAAGAGCTGGACTATAGGAAAACGACATGGATGAAGCATAACAACTAGTGGATGAACAAATGGGACATTAATTTTCAAGATTGTCCTAAAACCAAAACAAAAATTAATAGTTTGTGCTAGAAAAATCTAGGTCTGCCATGTGGACTAAACAACTTGGGTGAAAAAATTTGCATTATGTCAAAGAGTTCAACCCCACATGGGAGCATGGGGAAAAATTCTACCCGCATGCTGCTATTAAGGGTAGAGCTAGACTTTTAATTGCACAGTTAAGGACCTGTTCTCATCACTTAAGGTGTGTAACTGGTAGGTGGACGGTCCCCAAGGAAGTTTGGGAAGATAGGATATGCACTTTCTACAGCAAAAAAGTGGTTGAAATTGAATGGCACTTCATCTTTGAGTGTGCTGCCTATGAAGATACCCGCACTCAATATGGAAACAATTTGAAAGGGGGAAGTTTAAATGAGCTCTTTGAGGAAGCGAAGCTTCACATAATGGCAGACTTCTTGGTCAAGATGCATAGAAGAGTTAACATCGAAAGGTCTTTGAACTTGTCTTAGGGTTGCGGCTCTTGGTCCCTTAGGCTGATTAGCCTTGTGGACGTCATTAAAATTCATTCATTCATTCAAGGATGGGAATCAGAAAAAGGGAGGCACTAGATAAAAGGAAAGAAACTCACGAGACAAAAGTCTTGCTTGACAAATTGACAATTAAGATGAAAGAAGTTGTGCCATAAAAGCAAAGAATTAAAAGTAAAGCAAGTTTTCTATATGTGCAATGCCCATTTCAGAAAAGCAAACACTATATCTTAAGGAGAAGTGTCGCCAAGTTTATAGTAAGACTTATACAAAAATAAATTCATTTACATATTCAAACTTTTATCATCTTCTATAGCAACAAATGTAAAGTAGATACACGGTAGATATTAGTGAAAGATAAGTAATCTACCATAGTAGAATGAGTGCATATTTTTGACAAAAATAATAAGACATAATAGCTCCTTTGAAATCTTCATGAAATCAAATTAGTCTAAGAGAAGCAGTTCAAAGAGGATTTACAAATCTTTAAGGAAGCATATTTGTTAAAAAAAAAAAAAAAGCGAAGATAGATTATCAAAGGAGGATATTCATAATTATAATTTTCAGTCAAGGTTCAATTCAAATCAATAGGAGAAGATTCTTGAATATAAGAGCATCAAGTGATTGTCAGAATCTTGTAAGGCTTGCTATAAAGCTTCACCAAAAATCATCAAGAGCCACCTTTTAGGAAAAGTTTATTTTTAGCGCACACTAAAAATAACTTGTTACTAATTATGAAGAGAAGAGTGTATTCTAATTTTACCATCTTTGTGTTGAAGTTGACTATTGTTATAGAGTCTATCTCATCATGTGAGAGACAAGAACTTTTAAGGGATAATTCTACTCTTTTAATTGTTAGTTGAAATGGTAGTCACATGCCACATTTGTGACAAGATAATTTGTAATAAAGCTTGCACATCATGCAAGTAGTTGTAGTTAGGGTAGAAGTCAAGTTAATTTAATTCATTTAATTCTATGCAATTATGTGTAAACACTATAAATAAGTGTTATTTTGCACTTAGTTTAATCAATGGTAATTCTTGTGCTTGCATTATGCTAAAATTTCTATTAATCAAGTGTTTAATTTTAATGCAATTTTATTAGTCAATGACATTAATTACACATACCTTGCTTCTAAATGTTTATTAAGATGTCTCATTATGTGTGTTAAGGGTTAAATTGCTTCGGTGAATTTGTAAGGTTTGTATAGCAGCGAAGCTTGAAGGTGTAGCCCATGGTTTTGTACCGAGTCCTACATTTGATTTAACCACAACATTCATGTTTATGTGTTAGCCTATTCAACTCTATGTGTACTTACCTCGCTCAGTCTCTATTTTTAACTGAATGGCGTAAGTGTGTAGTTGTAGGATTTGTTTTAAGTCAAAAAGCATAAAATCTTTTCACTGATGTTGAAAAAGTGTCTTAGCCTTTTACCCTAAAGAAAACCAAAATAATACAAATTTACATTTTAGCACGAATTTCAACCACCCCAAAAATCATTGTAAATATTGAAAATTGCAAGTACATATTGTCCAATTTTAGGTTAGTTTTTTAATTTACAAGGAGTTTCCCCTTCTAATTTGAAGAGTGGTTTTACCGCACATCTGTTCCATTTTGTGTCACACCGAAGTTGTGAATAAAAACACTAAAATATATAAAATAACTTGTCTTATGTGTTAGTAATTTGATAGATGTTGTAGAGGCTTTGAAATAGTAAAAACTTGGTAGCAAATTTTAGGAGAAAAGAATAGCGGGTTAGGATTGCTACATGTAGAACAATATGTCTTGCATTATTCCCATGTTTAAATAAAAGTAATGTTGGAACTAATCGTAGTTCATAGGTGGGAGGAAGACATTTAAAGGGTTGAGAGACAACCCAAGATTTCTATTAATCATAATGTTACAAATCTATTTTCTATATTATAATGTTACTTTTTTTGATAATTACCCCCACTCTTCACTCTGAATTGTTATGCAAGTTATAATTGTATTTGCTTACGCTACATTGACAAGCAACGTAACTACCATTCATGACAGCAACAATGTGATACACATTTTTAAATTGGAAAACAATGAGAAAAATGCAAGTAAAGCACATTTTATAATGTCAAGTTTAACATCACAAATGATTGCACCTAATAATATAATTTCTTATATAATATTATGACAAAATCATTTAAATTAAATTATTCAAATGTATAGAGATCATCAATCCTACTTTAAAATTAATTCTAGCTATTTCATTTTATTAATATGTCAATCCTAGATAGTATTGGCTAAGCTTATTTAAGCTTTAAACTAGTTAAAGATGTCTACATACATATATTATCAAACTTTCTTTAAAAATTAAACTTTATTATCTTTGTAGTGAGACATATCTACATAAACACTTGCTTAAGCCTATTTTAAATCTACTTTTAACTTAAACCTAATTTATATTGGTAGTATCCATGTAATCAAGGAAAGTTTATAATTCAAATTTACTAATAAAGAATGCATAAATTTATTTTAATAAAGTATTTGAAAAGAAGCAAAGGTGTGCAATACACTTCCTACACTAATCTATGATAAGAGGTATGTGCAAATATATAAAATCTTTATAATTACGAGGAAAAAATACACAACAAAAACAATATACCATAACACAATGATTTACATGGGGAAAACCCTTTGGGAGAAAAACCCCACTCTAAAGTAACTCAATGTATTATTCAATAATCAAAAGCTACTATATTTTTAGAGTCTAAGACTTTATAGGAGTTTCGCCAACAAGAGATATCAAGAGTACTTCTTGGAGCATAATAGTACCTACAAAACTCATTATCTAAACCTACATCTCAAGCATCCAATAAATAGGAGAAGCAATACATGAAACCATCAAATGCTAACTAGAAAACCATGAGCTCAAACCATCCAAAATGTAGCAACCAAATCACTGGTTAAAATCCAACACCCAAATCCCAAGATGAGTCCACAACCTAAAAATAGCATATACCTTCAACCTACCATAAGCTCATCATAATCTACTCACTAACTTGGGTGCTCTATTTTGGCCCCATTATCTCCATTCAAAAATCTCTTATGATGTGTCGTAACATGTGTCATAAGTTGGTTGACAAGTGTAACTCCCTCTACAACTCATAGATGTTCTTACCTTTCCAATGTGGGAGGCCCAACTTCTAGAGGCCACAAATTTTGATCTGGAAAGCCAATTGAGACCCTAATTTTTAACTTGTAGAGATTGAAAAGGTCCACATCATGGACATCAAGGAACTTCAATGCTAACTTATTTGGAAATATTTGTGAGGCCAAAAATGACCTCTATAGCCCAAAAATTAAGTTTTTTCTATTCTACAACTTGAAAATTAGAATTTTTGTGTTCTTACACTAGGATACAAGGTTGTGACATTTTTCCTAACATTTTCCCACTTGTTAAACACCTTGCAAGAGCAAGTGGAGTACCTACACTATTAACTAATTACTAGGGTCTTAGAGGCCCATGGATTCACAACACCACTTGAACTTTTTTATGCTCACTAGCTTTGTCAATGCATCTACAACATTTTGCAAAGTTTCATCTTTCTCCAACATCACCCTCCCATCCATTACCATGTCAAAAACAAAATGGTACTGGACATTAATATGCTTAGTCCTTGCATGAAAGGTCAAGTTCTTTATGAAACATATGAAACTTTGATTATCACATAAAACTATAATAGTTCCTTGACTCAACTCAACATTTGAACATAATCTCCTAAGCCAGATATCTACTTTACAATCATGGGTATTTGCCATGTACTCAACATTTGTAGTGGATAGAGTGACCACAACTTATCTCTTTCTCGTCCAACAAATACCATCGTCAAATAAAGAAGAAATGTAACCACTAGTGGATCTATTGTTGTTGGTATCAACTACCCAATTTGAATCCATAAATCCATGAATATTCACTAAACTGTGGGCCCCCATAAAATCACCATGATAACAAATAGAGTACTTAGAGGTATCCTGCAAATATCTAAAGGCCCTCTTAACTACATCCCAATGAACACGTTTAGGATTAGTCATGAAATGAATAAGGACTCCCACTACTTGGGCAATGTCTGGTCTAGTACAAACCATGGCATACATCAATCTCCCAACAACACTATCATAAGGTACTTGAGCCATGTCCTCTATCTTACTAAGTGAATTTAGACACTGTTCTACAGATAATGTGGTTCTCAGTGAGATAGAAACACATAATAGTTTGCAAGATGTCATGTTGAATCTCTCTAATGTTGCTCATTCACATAATTTCTCTAGCCTAACCAAAGCTTCTTGTTTGCTCTATCTCTTTTGATCTCCATGCCTAAAATATATGTAGTAGCCCCTAAGTCCTTTATCTCAAATTGTGTTGAAAGTTGAAACTTAAAATCACAAATCAAATACTTATTGTTACTAAAAAATAATAATCATCAACGTATAATGTAATAATAAGGAATCAATCACCATTCATATTATAATAGATGTAATGATATGATTTGGATCTCAAAAACTTGAAACCCTACACAAATGAGTCAAACTTTTGATACCACATCCTAGGAGACAATTTGAGACCATACAAAGGCATTTTCAACTTACAAATCAAATGTTCTTTACCTTCTTCCACATAATGCTTTATGTGTCTTTAGATCTCTTCCTTCGAATCACCATGAAGGAAAGCTATCTTCATGTCCATTTTTTGCAATCTCAAGATCAAAGGTTGTTGCAAGAGATAATACAAACTGAATGGATGTCAACTTAGAAACTTGAGAAAAAATCTCACCATAATTAATTCCCTCAACCTGGGAATATCCCTCCACAACTAATCTTGCCTTATACTTCTCAGCATTTCCATCATAACTAATCTTCCTTTTGAACACCCATTTACAACCAATAGGTTTCAGACCATCAAGCAAAGGTACTAAGTCCCATGTGTGATATTTCTTTAATGCAACCATCTCCTCATCCACATTACTTCTCAAGTACTTAGAATCATCCATACCTAATGCCTCCTCCACAATTCTAGGCTTATCTATGCTAGTAATCAAAGCAAAAATACACCTCTAATCAGGAGGATTATACTTGTCTAGTTGTTGTCTATGTCGAGTGGACCTCCTCAAAAGCTAAGGTGGAGGTTCTATTATCTCTTCAAAAATATCTGAACTATTTTATCTCTCCTCTTCGAGTCCTTCATGAGCTTTTGGTTCAATCTTTTGAGTATTTGGGAAACCATATATTTCTTCCAAATTCTTTTGACTACAACACTAAAGGAGAAGGCTCAATCTCTCTATAAACAACACTTCTATTATACAAAACTCTTTTGGCCATAGGATCCCAAAGCCTATACCCTTTCACACCAACACCATAGTCAATGAAGATACACTTAACTACCTTGTTCTCCAATTTTGACCACCTCTCCTTAAGCACATGAGAATAAGCCTCACAACCAAAAACACAAAGATGTTACGGTGAGGGCTTTTTGTCTGACCAAGCCTCTATAGGAGTCTTATCCAGAAGAGTTGATGTAGGAGACTTGTTAATAAAGTAACAAGTTGTTGCAACTACTTCTATCCAAAACTTCTATTCTAAGCTAGCTCCACTAAGCATACTCCTAGCCCTCTGCATCAGTGTCCCATTCAATCTCTCTACAACTCCATTTTGTTGATGGATATATGGAGTTGTCTTATGTCTCTCTATCCATACTCCTTATAGAATCTATCAAAATATATTGAACCAAACTTACCACCATTATCAATTCTCAAAAACTTAATTTTTCTACCAATCCATTTTTCTACAACAACCTTAAACTCTTTAAAATGATTAAAGACTTCATATTTACTTCTAAGGTAACTCACCTATGTGATTCTAGAGTAGTCATCTATGAAATATACATAATACAAATATTTTGAAATTGAAGGAACATTTATAGGAGCAAAAACATCAAAATGAATTAGATCCAACACCTAGAAATTTTTTTAAAACTCAAGTAAAATTCAACATGGTTTTGTTTTCCATATATGCAATGTTCACAGTTCATCAAACTCAAAAGCACAATCACTTAAACCCTCTACTAGATTTTTCTTTTTCAAGGTTGTTAGACCCTTCTCGCCTATGAGGTGCATTCTCTAGTGCCATAACATTGTCTTCTCTATAGGTAACTTGGTCTTTGAAGCAAAATCACCCTTAAGTACCTAGAAAGCATGACCATCAAGATTAGATGCAACAATCCTCTTTGTTGTTGGTTCCAATGGTGAAGGTGTTTCACTACAAGAATAGAGGAACTATTGCAATGAACTATGCATGCATCTAGATAAAATAGAGCGCTCACATGAACACCCTTATCAAGCACCATAGCTCCTCACACCATCTTACACCCCCCACTAGAGAGAACAACCTATATAACCACATCATTAAGCTTGCTAACTGAAAGTAGGTTATGTACAAGACTAGGGATATGTAGTACACCATTGATCTCCTTCACATGTGCACCATGATATTATATCAAGATTCTTTCACAGCCAACAATCTTCAAGTGAGAGTCATCTCAAAGGTACATCTTTCTACCATCATATTCTTCATACTTTGAAAAACAACCATGATGTGCGGTCATGTGGAAAGAAACCCTAGAGTCTATCAACCACATACCTTCTAATGCATGTATTGCTAAGGCCATGACAAAGGCATCACCATCATCTTAAGAAGACTTTTTAAACTCATCATCTGGATCATTCTTATTTTTTATTTTTCTCCTCCTTGCAGCCTCTTCTAAAATTCTTAGCCTTGCCACTATTCCAACATTAACCTTGGTCTTACTAGGAGACTTGTATCTAGACTTGTCTCACTTGTTGTCCTTATTCTTGCCTTTCTCTTTCTATCTTCCACAAATATCTATGGCCTACTTGACATATTCAGAAGTTTTTCTCTGCATATCCTTTTAAAGTAATGATGCAACTACCTCATCCATTTTTATATTAGAGGAAATACTCCCAATTTCCATCACCAAGTGATCCCATGAATTTGGCAAAGAACATAATAAAGTCATGCAATGATCTTCCTCCAATAGAGTGTAATTAGGTAACAATCATGTTGAAAGCATTTACGTGCTTATCCATAGAACCACTATCCTCCATCTCAAGGGTATACAACTTCTTTCTCGAGAAAAGTTTATTTACCAAGGATTTAGATGGACAAACCTCACCCAACTTTCTCTAAAGAGTCATAGTAGTAGCTTCTTCATGTACATTGAACAATATAAAGTCTGTCAAATAGAGCCTAATGAGACCCTTCACTATTTTGTCCATTTTTTCCTAGTCTTCCTTTGACATAGGAGTAGGTTTGGATCCAAATACTACAACCCATAGATCTCTATCCACTAGCATATCCTCCATCTTGAGCTTCCAAAGCTCAAAGTTCAAGCCTAAAAACTTCTTCATATCTATCCTTGATGTGCTTTCCATTTTCGTACAACAAGTTCTCTTTATATCAAAGCTCTCACTCAATCCAAGATTAGTATGAAAAACCCTTGTCTCTAACACCTAGGATCTAAGGTAATCAAGCTATGACACCAAAGGAAAGGAAGTAGAGGTGCGAAAATACACTTCCTACACTAATGTATGAGAGGAGATATATGCAAATAAATTAAACCTTTGGAGTTACAAGGAAAAATACAGAACAAAAATAATATACCATAACACAATGATTTACATGGGGAAACCCCTTTTGAGAGAACAACCCCACAGTCAAAAGCAACTCAATGCATTATTCAGTAATCAAAGGTTATAATACATTTGCAGAGTCTAAGCTTTTATAGGAGTATCACCAACAAAACACCTAGAGTAATTTTGGTGGCATAACAATACATACAAAACTCACTATCTAAACCTCCATCTCAAGCACCCAAAAAATAGGAGAAGCAATACATGAAACCATCAAATGTTAATTAGGAAACCATGAACTAAAACCACCCAAATTGTGGCACCCAAATCTTTGGTTAAAAATCCAATGACCAAATCCCAAGATGAGTCCAAAAGCTAAAAATAACATATTACTTTCACCTATCATAAGTGATGACGGTTTTTGTAGTCGTCGTCATTTAATTAGAAAATGTCAATCCAAGGTGGTGTCCATGACGATATGGAAGAGGGAGAAGAAATCATTTGCATGACATTCTTTTTCTACAAACAAAATTGAAAGGAAATGCATGAAAAAAATTACTGAAATCAAATCTAATCTAAGAGATTGTAAGTGAAAATACTAGAATCAAACCTATTCTAAGACGCTTGTGAAGGGAAATACTAGAAATGTAAAGAACAAGAAATGGAAAGACTGCCAAGAAATGAAACTATAAACAATTACTGCTGCTAAAATATTGAATTATATTATTTTATAAATCTCTCCTCATTTGATTCCTTGATTAAAATGCATTTATAGAATGTTTATTCTTAATCAATCTACCAAGAATGTGGATATGAGATCCTATTCTTGAGGAGAAAAACTATAAATTCTTCCTCTGATTTCGCTGCCTTCAATCATGTCACTTTTATTTTAGTCAATTTCTATCACAAAATGCTCATTTATTTTGATGAATTGCTTCAAATGGTTTCTGGGTTTTGTTCCCCTCACTTCTAGCTTTCTAAATCATTTTGAATTCTGAATTTCATTGAGAAATGTGGGAGATATATCCATTTTATTGAAACTACATTTTAAACTTCCTCTTTTAATGCTTCTTTCTAGGAAGTTTTCTAGCGCTCCAATTTAGTAGAATTTATTCTCCAATCCACTAATTGTTTATTACAAAGAAAACATGAAATATCATTAGGACATGCAGTGACACTAATTAAGCAAAATACATGCTTTTATTTAGCTAATAAATGAGACAATTTATTGCCCCAACATCTCCCCCACACCTAAAATGTTGCAGGTCTTCCTACAACTCATAGTGAGCTTTTGGAGCCAATCTCTTTATCTTTATTGTAGTTGTTTTGAAGATATTTTGAGAGGCATGCTGAAGATGCTCCAAAAATGTTTTGAGTTACTCTGGAGCTCTCCAGAGCTAGTTGTATGGACGACTGAGTTATTTCAGAGCTATCCAGAGCTAGTTGTATGGTTGACTCTAGAGATCTAGAATGTTGTAATGCTAGAAATACAGCCCATGGACAGCTCTAGAGAGACCCAGAATGTTGCAAGAGTTCTTTCAGAGTACCAATTTGTCTAGAAAAGTGCATGTTTAGCTTTAGAAGAAATAACATATGTCAAACACTTATTTGCAGAAAAGAAACTCACTCTATCCTACTCTACTTAGTGATGTAGATATAGGTTACACAAAACCATTAACTGGTTGTGGAAAATAACATCCTTTTCTCAAAAGATGGAGTTATGCATTCAACTTATTGAAAGAAGAGGAAAACCATGAGAAGAAGATGATTTAATATTTGAACTTTGATGCTCCACCTTCCTTTGAAATGGAAGCCTTCTTCATAATTTTTTATTCTAGTAGATGCATGGGCTGATTGGAAAGATCTTACAATCCTTCCTCACATTTTGCATCAAACACTTATTTGCAGAAAAGAAACTCACTCTATCCTACTCTACTTAGTGATGTAGATATAGGTTACACAAAACCATTAACTGGTTGTGGAAAATAACATCCTTTTCTCAAAAGATGGAGTTATGCATTCAACTTATTGAAAGAAGAGGAAAACCATGAGAAGAAGATGATTTAATATTTGAACTTTGATGCTCCACCTTCCTTTGAAATGGAAGCCTTCTTCATAATTTTTTATTCTAGTAGATGCATGACTGGATGTAGCTCCTTGTCCTTCAAATATCTAATCAGGCAATCCTCCTTGGACTTTGAAGGTATCCAAATAATAATGATCCTTTCCTTACTGGGACTTGAAGTCATGGTCCTCCAATTGAAGAGGTTGCACAAGAGTTGTCACCTTCTTTACATGCAAGAACCTCTTCCTTTGGATCTATTGTTTTGGGGAGAGTTTCTAAAATAATAAACCTAAAAAAAGACTTGCCAAACTATTTTTCCTTTTGAAGTGCTATCACCAGATCAACAACTCTCTAATGACACCTATCCCCAACAACGACGCTAAAAATGATGAGGGTCATTGCAGTCCTCATCATTTAATTATAAAATATCAATGTAGGGTGGTGTCCATGGCGATATGCAAGAGAGAAGAAATCATTTTCATGACATTCTTTTTCTACAAACAAAATTGAAAGGAAATACATGAAACAAATTACTGCAATCAAATCTAATCTAAGAGATTGTAAATGAAAATACTGGAATCAAATCTATTCTAAGAAGCTTGTGAAGGGAAATAGTACCAGAAATGTAAAGAACAAGAAATAGAAAGACCACTAAGAAATGGAAATACAAACAACTACTGCTCCTAATATACTGAACTATATTATTTTATAAAACTCTCCCTATTTTATTCCTTGATTACAATGCCTTTATAGAATGCTTATTCTTAATCAATCTACCAAGAATGTGGATTTGAGATCCTATTCTTGAGGAGAAAAACTATAACTTCTTCCTCTGATTTTGCTACCTTCTATCATGCCACTTTTATTTCAGTCAATTTATGTCACAAACTGCTCATTTATTTTGATGAATTGCTTCAAACAATTTTTGGGTTTTGTTTCCCTCGTTCCCAGCTTTTCAAATCATTTTGAAATTTTGAAGTTCATTGTGAAATGAGGGAGATATCTCCTTTTTACTGAGAATTCATTTTAAACTTCCTCTTTTAATGCTTCTTTCTAGGAAGTTTTTTAGCACTCCAATTTCGTAGAATTTATTCTCCAATCTACTAATTGTTTATTACAAAGAAAACATGAAATATCATTAAGACATGCAATGACACTAATTAAGCAAAAGACATGCTTTTATTTAGCTAATAGATGAGACGAATTATTGTCTCATCAGTAAGCTCATCATAATCCACTCACCAACTTGAGCAGTCCATTTTGGCTCCATTATCTCAATTCAAAGATGCTTTATGACATGTAATAACATATGTCATAAGTTGGTCAACAAGTTTAACTCCCCTTACAAGTCATAGATGTTCTTACATTTCCAATGTGGGAGGCCCAACTTTCAGAGGCCATAACTTTTGATCCAAAAAGCTAATTGAGCCCTTTTTTTAAATTTTAGAGATCGAAGAGGTCCATGTCATGAGTATCAAAGAACCATTTTCAGCTTATCTAAAAATATTTTTGGGGCCAAAAATAACCTCTATACCCCAAAATTTGCATTTTTATGTTCTATAGCCTGAAAATTGCAATATTTGTGTTCTTACACTAGGATGGAAGGTTGATACATCTTTGATACACCTTGTGAAGAAAATAAAAAGGCATATCTCCTTGTTCATCATAAGACCATGCAAAATATTTCTTAAGTCTTTTCAACAATGTAATCAACATTTGCTTCTCATTCGGTTGTAGCTTCTTACCACTGTAGATCATCCTAGGAGCTGCCTCAGTTCCTATGTTCACACCTTCAACAATATCTTCTTCAATTGGCTTGCTTTTTCTCTTCCAATGATTTGTATTATCAAACATTCTCTCCAGTGCTACAAGCCCTTTAGGAATAGTGGTTGTCTTCAGTTGTACCACCTCATTACCAAATAAGGTCCTTTTTCCATCCTCAACTTCAACCATAGGCTACCAATCTATTAGTTTAATATCAAACTCATCCATATAATTTAAGAACCTATAAATTTGAATGTTATTATCAAATACTTACCAGCTGTAGATGTTGTCAGGAATTGTGGGCCTTGTGAGAACTTCAACAACATACTGAGAGTGAGAAGAGGCTGAATGTAGATTAAACTTTAAGGCTGCAACAACTAGAGTATCTGCCTCTTCATTTTCAGACCTTTCGATCCACTCAATGCCAATAGCATCAAATAATTCTAAAGTATCCCACACTACATTCTTGTATGCTCTTAACCTATTATCTTTGGTTGTATAAACACATCTAACTTGCTGCACCGCAAGTTCAAAATCTCCCTAGATTTTAAAGCATTTGATTGCATGTTTATGAGCAATATTCAACCCCAACAAAAGAGCCTCATACTTAGTAATATCATTTGTATACTAAAAATTGAGCTTGAAGGACAACCTAGACCGCTCCCCATGTGGTGATATCAAAACAATACTAGCACCTGAGACATCTCTTGAGTATGCAACATCAAAACACATCGTCCAAAAATCATATATATCACCAACAAGAGGAGCACGATGAGGGAGATCAAAAATAACATCATGATTATCATTGTTACAATACCCAAATGAACTGATCAATTTCAATATTGAAGAAGTTTATTTCTTCATTAGCTTTGTAGTGATCCTCTATACTAGCTTCCATTTTCTTCTCCCCATACAACTTCACCTCTACTCCATGCACAGGGATAGTGGAAAATGATAGATCCATTTGGATACTACCCCCCATAGAAGCTTCTCACTTCTTGGATAGCATCATACCCCACTTGGAAAGACAATCAACAATGATGACATCCATTAGAAATGTCTTATCAAGGTAGGCAACAAGCTGGACTTCAACATCTTTTACCCTGGTCCAATTACATTCACCTCTCTAGAATCCATGGTATAACATTTGCCATAAGACTTACATACTTTTAAACCTAAGTCATTCATGATCTCTAATGGCATGACATTACTAGAGGCTCTAGGATTGATCATGCAATTATGTAACAACCACCCATTGATAATCAATGTTGTATAGAAAGGATAAACATCTAACCAACTTGTTGGTTCCCAAAATTACTACTACCCAAAACCCTAAAACATTTTACAGTCACCAAGGCCAGGGGTGTCTTTAAGGTGATTGAAAGAGGTTTACCAATAGGTCAAGGGTGATTTTGGCCAACTAACAGGAGTGGGTATGCTCCTCTGCACTTTAGGCTTAGCTAGACCTAGGAGGAATATTCCTAGAGGCATGAAATAGAACACCAACAAACAAACACAACCCTACCCAATGTACACTTAACCCCCAAAGTTGTCACTAGGTCTAGACAAACTAACTGCACATGCCTCTATATTAAGCTAATTACTACACTATGCATTTGCACCCAAACATGACAATACTACATTCCTTGATATGACTCCATGTAACTCCACATACACAAGATACACAGTATAGGCACACAGGTACATGATTCCAAAAGATTAAAACAATTTTGCATCACTTCAGATCTATCACTAGTTATTGCACTGAATCATGAACAACATGAGAAACCCTAAACTAAACCTACTCCTACACGTAACAGGACAAGGGTTTGATTAAAATAGTGATTGTTTCATCCCCAATATGGATCGGTGCCTACTCCATTGCGTAACTGAGTCATAAACAATAAAGAGGAAGGAAATGGATAGACTAGCATCGACAAAAAACTAAAATGCATTCACATACATTTCTCATATTACATTTCATACACTGGGCATACTTATTAATCCCTAGCAACTTACAATGATCCACTTGCAATAAAAGAAATGACCCAAAGAAAGCTTGTATTGACATAAATGTTCTCATACATTATCAAATCCTTGTTACAACATTCCAACAAGTGTGGTACGATAAAATACATAATTGGGTTCCCCCTGAATCATCACAATCTACCATGGAGACACACCACTGCATGTAGATGTGCATTACAATCCTTTCCTAAGCTGTATCAGATGCATTCCTCCATTCACTGCCCAGATTGACATTATTTGAAGTCCTAAAATCAACCTGAGGCACTTGTAGACTAGACAATTGGTTCAACGACCAATCCTTTATATGAGTTTCAATCTTCCTTTTATAGCCATCACAACTCGGATGTGAGGATGAAATTGGTGAGAAAACCCCCAACAACCCCACCAACTATAGTAAAAACATTAATTTCAACTACCCATTTCGTATTAATGGCAATCTTGGGGTTGTTGGGTGCATTTTCGAATGATGAAAGGAGTAGGGATGGCAAAATAGTAGAGCCCCGACCAATTAGGTTTCCCCCAGGCAATCGGCCTTTGAAAAGGTGAAGAAGGAAGCCCCAATCTCCAAAGTCCAGAAGGAATAAAGGGAAACCACTAGGCTTTGGAGATCGGGCCTTCACCATACATCATTCATTTTGGAAGAGAAGAAAGGATCTGCCTAATCTCGAAACCCTTAGAAAAAATTTGAAGCTCACCAGACTTCGGTGATTGGACCTATTGCCTTCCATCTTTGAAAAGAAAAGAGGAAGTGAAACCGCCCGGTCACCGATGCCCACAACACTTAGAAACTCTTTTGAAACCTTGTCAGACCTCTGTGATTGGGCCTTCCTCCAACAACCTACAAGGGGAGGAAAAAAAGAAACCTCCTGCATGCCACCGCTTGAAAGACTTAGAAGAAAAGAAGCTTCATCAAACTTCGGTGATCGGGGCCTCACCCTATTGCATGCGCAGAAGAAGAAAGAAGACCGCCACCCCAGCCTCCAACGTCCACATAACTTTGATTTTTTTTTAGCCTTGGCACACTTCGGTGATTGGGCCTTCCTGCTAATGCATGCTTGGAAGAAGATGAAAGGCTAACACTCTGACATCCGATGCCTAAAACACTTAGGCAGTTTTACAAATTACCAAGGGGGAATTCAGAGTCGATAAGAATCGGACAATGGAGGAGAGAACCCTGAAACTCCAAAGCTCTGAAAAAGGCAAAAAGCACAAGGAAAAAGCTAGGAATATGTTGGTACTCATTTATGTTTAGGGTTTTAAGCTTGAACGTTTGCAAGTTTTCTCATTCAAACCCTGAATTTTCCGAGTCATGGGATCTTGCATTGTTTTGTCTATTCTAATGCTGGTTTTCTATCGTGGGTTCCTAGTTTTTGTGTTTCATCCTCATGCTTTAATGTTCGAGAGTTGACCAGTCCTCATTCAATGTACTGATGCCCCATTTGTAGTTAGGGTTTCAAATTAAGAATCAATGGAAATTTTTCATTTCTAACCCTAGGCGTTTATACGTCCATCGGTGTGACAGGTGATATTAGCGAAGGAATTTTGGAATCTGCTGATGTGTTTGGGTTATGCCGATGGAGATGCCATCAGGGTGACATGGTGCATTGGGTGGATCGTAGAGAGTTGCGCCGACAGGGATACTCTGGCCAATGGAGCTATATTGGTGTACCAGGGGATAAGCATGGTGATCCCCCGATGGTCTTAGTCACGCTGATAGGGGTGTCCATCGGTATGATGTGTGGCATCGGTATGTCTGATGGAGGTCATCCCGATGGTTTGGGTCTGGCTAACATGTAGTTTGGTTTGAAGCTTTCAGTGGTATGACGATCGGTGTGAGTTGTGTGGTCGGCGAAGGAATTTTCAGTCACTCTGATGGTTCTGGTTATACTGATGAAGGTGGCAATGTGAAGGCTTTGTCAGTATGATCGGCATATCGGTAGGAGGATTTTTAAGTTTGCCGATGGTTTATGGTCTCGCTGAAGACTTGGCAATGGGTGTAGCGGTCGGTGTGACATGAGATGTTGGCAAGAGGACTTTCATTTGCTTCGATGGTGTGGGTCACACTGACGGAGGCGGGAGCTACACCGATGGGCTATTGGCGGATGGTTCATGGGTTGCGCAAGGTAAAATGCACGACGTTAGGTACCCACGACCTGGTTTATAAAATGATCAAGAGGTCCATGCATGGCGAATGTGGGACAATAGATCTCACTGGTTTTGAGAGGTCGGCAATAAAAGCGAAGGGTGCCTACGTGGCACGATCTAATTGGCTAGTGACTTTTCTGCACGATTTGAGGCCGTAGATCTTGCAGTGGGAAGTGATCAATGGCTAGATTTCAAAGTTGCAGTGTTGGTTTTTCCTTGCATCCTCAGGCATATTTTGAGTGGGAAAACTCCATGGATGCGCTGCTGCAAATTCCAAGGAAGCTACGGGTGGTTGAAGCCTTTAATGGCGTTATACTGAGGCATGGCCCGATGGACGAACGGCCACCTACCAGTTTTATGAGAAGGTCCTCAAGTGGCGGCGTAGGGCTCGAATCCAACTCTTCCTCGCCGTTCCTTCTACTTGCTGCGTTCATTATTTTGGGCGCCCCCTTTTTTTTCTCATGCTTGGAATCTGGTCAAATTTTGATTTGCCTTGTATTTAATTTTGGCCGGGTACACAGTCTTGGTATAAAGGCCAAACTGTGTTACCCAGTTTGGTGGTTGAAAAACTAGACAATTCTGGGTGCTGTAATAAGATACAACTCTATTGGTGACCATATCTGGATGTCTTGTGAATTTATGAGTCTCATGTTGTATGTTTCATGCATGAATTTACTGATTTCATGATTGATTTTATATGAACAATGCTTTATTTGCATGTATTCTGTTATTCTCTCTCCAAATTGAATATGCTTTTCTTCTGAATTTAAACATCTAAGGGGTGTGGGATTCTAGGATATGGTTCTGCTATATTGAAAACTTAATCTTTTGCTTCTGCTCAAGGGGTAGATTAAAGTGTTTCAGGTTAACGGTTGGGAAGAACATAATGCAGTAAGGATATTGTAAGTATAGGTAACTGAATACTCTATTTTAGGAGGTATCAGTAAGGCAGATATCATAAAATCCCCTTGATACCCAATCTCTGATATATGCTTATGTTGACCATTCACATGTGTATGTCTATTGACTCTGAGCCTTGGATAGGCACCAATCTAGTCTTGCATTGAGGTTACACCTCAGGTCCTAGTTTTGCATCCAAATACCAAATCAACCTAAACTTCAAAACTAGACCATTAGGACTTTAGAATTAGTTTTAGGATTAGAATCTTTTGTCTCACAACTGAACATAGGCCCAAAGCTAGCCCCTTTGCACTTATCTTACAGTTTTGGTCTACATAAAGGAGGATTCATCTGCTTTATATCAGCATCCCACCATCCACAGATATATTTTATGGATGTTGAATAGGGAATACCCCACTAGGTCTTGCAGAGCCTAAAGAAGAAGAGGAGATATCTATAGAGTCTATCTCCTACACTGTTGGCCCCTGGCCCGGATATCCTATTGATCAATTATGGCTACCTTGTAGGGATACTGGGAACAAGCATCCAGTCTGGGAAAAAACCAACAGAAATTGGCGACCCCGCTGGGGATTGCTTTGTAAAAGAACCCTGATTAAAAAAGAAAACAATTCCTAAGTAGAGGTGGTGACTCCGAACCAATCTCCCAACCGGTAAAGTAAAAATTTGTATGCAAGGGAGAAGATCCCTGCGTAATTCTCTGTCTGTAGAATTACCGAGAAAAATGATGTATAGGAAAAAAGGGGCTACTCAAGCCAGTCATGAGGGTTCTCCCAGAAGTGATAATCTTCAAGACAATCCAGGATCTTCAGAGCGAACAATGCCTTATTTTTCAAACACTGAGGCTGAAATCCAGAATGTATATGAAAGACAGCAAGGTGGTAGTTTGAGAATAAGATTAGAAGTGTTTCAAGAATGCCCTTTCTTGGTTCCTAGTGATAGATTTAAAGAGATTGAGTCTCCAAGGGATGAAGATAATGATGATTAGAATGGAATGGGACCATCCTCTTCTATGCCTAAAGAGGAACAATTAGCTGAAGAAATCAAGAGCCTGAGGGCAGAGTTAGAATATTTACAAGCTATGAAAATTAGAGATGACATGAGATAGAAAGTGCAAGCTCTGAGAGTTGCTCAAAATGATTCAGTTCCTACCCTTGAAAACGCAAATGTGTTGGGAAATCAACACAGAAATGAAGTGCAGGATTAGCATAATGATCAGAGACAGAATGCAAATAATGCTCGAGTACCATTAAATAATGTAAGAAATTAGAATGTAAACAGAAATTCCAATGTTAATCAATTTGGCAGACAGCCTATGCAACTAGATAGATTTAGGCAGTTAGTTTTTGATAGCATTCGTGGTTACCCAAATCCTATTGACAAGCATGTGAGGCTGCAAGTGCCTAAATTTTATGGAAACAACACCATATCAGGTGAGGACCATTTGAAGGCTTTTCAGAATATCATGGACAACTTTGAGGTTGAGCATGAAGATGCTTTCATGAAATCATTTATGCAATCTTTAGTTGATGAAGCCAAGGAATGGTACAAAGGCCTACCTGACAGAAGCATTTCATCATGGGAGGATTTCAAAAGAACATTCAAAGAACAATATGGTGACAAAACTGATCCCAGTTTCTTCATTAATGAATTCACTGGCATTACCAAAGGCTCAAATGAACAGGTTGCTGATTTCAATGCTAGATTCACAAAGGTGTTGAACAAATTGCCACATCACCTGAGACCTAATGAACCTATGTGCATAGTGTTATACATAAATGCATTTGATGCCAAGACAGCTTATGGACTGAGAGATAAGAGTCCCGTTAGCCTCAGAGATGCCTTTAAAATTGCAACAAATATTAAAAATAACAGGAAAGCATCTGGTAAGACAAACATAAGAGATGATGTAAAAATTTTGCAAAATCCAAACACTAAATCTCAGAATAGTCAAGGTAATGCATCTACTTCTGAGGATAAGTTAGATAAATTGACAACTATTGTCAAGGACCTAGGTTATAGAATGGCTAAAAATGAAAAGGGAATAGGTCCTGACAGACCAGTTTACCAAAGGCAAGAAAGAAGACCATCATTACATGATATGCCATATAACACCAATTGGCATAATGGTAATCACATCCTTCCACACGACAATACAAATCAGAGAGCTCAGAATGCAAAGGAAACACCTGATCCTTTGAAGAAGGCTGTTAATATTGTTAACGACACCCCATGGTGTATCATATGTCAAATGCCTCACTCACAGTCACAATGCATGATCGCTCAGTCTCTATACAACAATGCCGTGGCCTGTGATGAGTGCAATGAGCCACATTGCATGGAAGATGACAACATCAATATGTTGTCCACACACAGAGGGTTTCCTGATGCTGATGCAAGTGCAAATGATGAGGTTCAGATCTACCAGCAGTTCCCATATGATGAAGATGAAGAGGATAGCTACGCTTACGCTCAAGATTCATACAATTACTTAAATAACCTGTAGAGACCTTCTGATGGAGAAATTAGAGCATTCACAGCTGCAACAGTAGCTCAGGTCAAAAGCAATTACAATCTCAGGGGCAGGGCCCAAGTAAGCAACTTACACCAGCCAGTGCATAGTCATAAAGGAACTGAACCACAAAAGAAGCAATGGAGCAATAATAGGCAAAACTTTAAGCAAAAGACAGGCTATGATCCTCAAGGACCAAAAGATAGAATTCCCCATATTGAGGATCAAAACAAAAATTCTCAGATCAACAATGACAGTCAAGAAGCTATAAAAATTAAAGCTGGATCATCTCAGGATAGAGGTAAAATGGTGGAGCAGGTTACAACTGCTATACAAAGTTATGCTTCTTTTGACGTAGCTCAGGTATTATCCCAGGTAAAGGTCTCTGTACCATTGATGGAACTCATGAAGGTGGAAGAGTTTAGAGATAAGGTAGTGTCCTTAATTTCAGGGGTGCCTTGTCAGGCCAAACAAAATATTGAGGTTCAAGGTAAGAAGCAAGCCATGTGCACTCATGAAGATGAAGTCCCTGAAGTATATCTAGGGGTGACCATGACAAAATGCCCATCACAAGTGGAACCATTTTATGTTTCCCTTGTTATCAATGGGAAAGTGATAAAAAATTGTATGCTTGACTCAGGGGCATCAACTAATATCATGCCTCTGGCTATCATGCAACAAGTTGGGTTGAAAATAGACAAGGCATGTGGGAAATGCTATGCTATGGATGCTAGAGAAGTACTTGTTATTGGAATCATGAAAGATGTAGATTTTAGGTTAGCGGCGTATCTAGAGAAGACATATAAAATGAACATAACAATGGTTGACATAAAGCCGCAATATGGTATGCTGTTGTCAAGAAGATGGGCAGCACTGATTGGTGGAAGTATGCAGCTGGACCTATCATATGCCATGATTCCAATAAATGGCAAGGATGTTAAGCTGATCAGAGAAGATAGGTCACCAGAGACAGTTGAAGATCAGGATTTAGAGGAACACATTTGTTTTGTTGACACTGACTGTGAGAATTTTAGGGTTGTCTCAGGTGATCAAGGAAACCAAGAGGAAGACATCTACATTCAAAAGCTAGACCAACAAGGTCTATGGACCATGTACTTTGATGGAGCTTGTGCAAAAGAAGGATCTGGTGCTGGAGTTGTGTTCTTGTCTGCAGTTGGTAGGCTCCTAAAGTTCTCCTTCTTGCTGAAGTTTACTTGCACAAATAATATTGCAGAATATGAAGCTTTATTGCTAGGACTGAATATGGCTCTTAAACATGGAATCAAAATGTTGAGAGTATTTGGAGATTCTGAGTTAATTGTTTCCCAGGTTAGAGATAGGTATGCTTCTAAAAATAAAAGGTTAAAACAATATAAGCATGTTGTATGGGACACAATTGAATTATTTGATGCATTCTCAATCAATTGGGTAGAATGATCAAAAAATGTCATGGCAGATTTTTTAGCTAATGTGGCCATCAGGCCAGATGATATAACTCTATTTGATATTACAAATGTTGAGATAAAAATCAGACCTGCAGTGCCAGATAATGTATGCAGCTGGCAAGTGTTTGATGATGATAAGGATTTACTGAGATTTCTGCATTGTATTGATGAATATGAGCACCAAGAAATGGATTTTCAGAACCTTGTAGAGGTTGTAGATGGAAAAGAAACTCTCTTAGGGAAGGAGGTAATGCAGCTAAAGACAAATAAAATCCCTAGAGGGCTGGTTGCTTTAGAGAGAGCTTTTGACAATAGGGACCAATTTGTTACAAAGACATCTCCAACAAATAAGAATGATCTAGAGGAGATAAACTTGGGGACATTTCATGCTCCCAAAAAAGTATACATTGGCAGACAGCTCAAGCCACATATCAGAACTATGCTGATTGCACTACTTAAGAAATATAAACATGTCTTTGTCTGGTCATATGAAGACCTGAAAGCTTAGAGAGAGGATTTATTCCAGCATGAAATCCCTTTGAAGCTTGAAGCTAAGCCATTCAGACAAAAACAAAGACCTATTAATCCTATCTTAGCTCCAAGAATGCAGGAAGAACTCAAGAAGCTTAGGGAGGCTGGAATAATTATGCCTATTAGACATTCAACTTGGGTGTCTAACCTTGTCCCAATCAGAAAAAAGAATGGTGAAATAAGACTTTGTGTTGACTTTAGAAATTTGAATGTGTCTTCTTTGAAAGACAATTATGCACTGCCAAATATGGAGGCCATGTTACAGAAGGTGACTGGCTGTGAGCTTCTATCCATGATGGATGGATTTTCAGGTTACAATTAGGTGAAGGTAAAGGAATCAGAACAATACAATACTGCCTTCACCACTCCATGGGGAACATATGTATATGTTAGAATGCCATTTGGACTGACAAATGCAGGTGCTACATTTCAGAGGGCAATGGATGTTGCTTTTGTAGGATTGATTGATTCAATCTTGGCTGTTTATCAAGATGATATGACTGCCTATTCAAAGAAGGAAGAGCAACACTGTATGCACCTAAAACAAATTTTTATTAGAACATTAGAATATGGCATTTCCCTTAACCCCAAGAAATGTGCTTTCAGGGTAGTTGAAGGAAAACTCTTGGGGCACATTGTTTCCAAAGATGGAGTTAGGATTGATCCTGAAAGAGTGGTTGCAATTGACAAAATTCAGATCCCTAAGACAGTGAAAGGTGTTCAGTCCTTCTTCGGACAAATTAACTTTGTTAGGAGATTTGTGCCTAACTTTGCAGAGACTACAAAAGAAATCTCCAGGATGCTGAAGAAAGGTGCAACTGTCAAATGGGAAGAGGAAGCGACTAAATCATTTCAAAACATAAAAGAGGCTATAAAGATGGCTCCTGTGCTAAAATCTCCTGACTTTTCTAAGCCATTTCAATTATTCTCATTTGCTTATTTTCATACTATTGCTGCATGTTTATTGCAGAAAAATGTAGAAGGGTTTGAGCAGCCTATAGCTTTCTTTAGCAAGTCATTGCAGGCTGCTGAATTGAAATATGACATCATGGAGAAACAAGCATATGCACTGGTTAGAGCAGTCAAGAGCTTCAGACCATATCTAGTAGGATCTCAAATAATTGCGTATGTCCCTCATGCAGCGGTCAAAGATATCTTCACTCAGCAAGAGGTGATTGGAAGAAGATGTAGGTGGATAAACAAATTGCAGGAATTCAACATAGAAATACAGATCACTAAACTGGTAAGAGGACAAAGTCTAGCAAAACAGATGACACAATCAAATCTGGAGGCATGCCAAGTGAATGTAGTGCACAATGAAGTTATAAATATGTCAGAATCTGAGTGGTACATGGACATTGTATATTATTTGCAGAATTTGAATTGTCCTACCCACCTCAGTGAAAATCAGAAGAGGACCTTGAAGCTACAGGCTATTAAATACATCATTGTTCAAGGAGAGTTGTATTGGAGAAATCTTGATGGTGTATTACTCAGATGTGTGAGTGAAGAGCAGGCCAAGAATATTTCAAATGACATGCACAAAGGAATGTGTGGTGGACACTACACTGCCCAAACAACAACTCACAAAATTCTTAGGGTAGGATATTGGTGGCCAACTCTTTTCTCAGATGCACAAAGGTTGGTGAGGAAATGTGATCCTTGCCAGAGGTTTTCAGGAAAGTTAAAGTATGAAGGTACATTGCCCCTTAGGACCATAACTGTAGAAGCTCCATTTCAGCAATGGGGAATTGATTTTATAGGGGAAATTTTAGAAAAATCAAGTGGAGGGCATAGTTGGATTCTTGTTGCCACTGATTACTTCACCAAATGGATTGAAGCCATTCCAACTAGAAGGGCTACAAGCAAAGTGGTGATGGATTTTATTCTGGAGAACATTATTATCAGATTTGGTGTTCCAGCCAAATTGGTCACAGATAATGCAATGTGCTTCAGGTCTGGTGAGTTTATTAATTTTTGCAAAACTTATGGAATTGATTTGTCTCATACATCGCCATACCATCCACAAGGAAATGGCCAGGCCGAGTCAAGCAATAGAAGCCTCATGAAAATCATCAAGAGAGTGATAGATAAAAACAAGAGAGCTTGGGATTTGAAGCTAAAGTTGGCATTATGGGCTGACAGGGTGACAGTAAAAAGAGCAATTGGAAGGTCACCTTTTGAATTAGTATATGGTGCAGCAACTAGATTACCTGTGAACAACCTCCTGCCAGCTTATAAATTCATCCAAGGGAACGATGAGGAGATTGAGGACCCAATGACTGAAAGAATAAATCAGTTGATTAAACTAGATGAAATCAGAAGAGAGGCACAGAAAATGAACATCAAGAAACAACGAAGAGTGAAGTATCTATTTGATAAAAGGGCTACAGAGAGAAGGTTTTAGATAGGTGATCTGGCCCTTATGTGGAATGCAAGGAGCCAAGATAAGGGCAACCATGGAAAATTTGAACCTTTGTGGACTGGCCCATATCAAATTAGCAATATCTATGGAGATGATTCTTATTTTCTCCAAGCCCTAAATTGTGAACTATTGGAATTGCCAGTGCACGGTAAATTCCTTAAGGCCTTCTTCTCATAAGTGAGTACCTTCTGTGCACATTGTAAATTAGTTGTAAATATTTTGTACATGCCTTGTATAGTTGGTCCTATTTTGAGTTTTGTGTTTTGTCTGGTCTACCTCGGAGTAGTCTGGTCCTCACTGCAGTCTTGCACCTGCACGTCCCCAATCAGAGCCTGTGTTGGTACTCATTTATGTTTAGGGTTTTAAGCTTGAACGTTTGTAGGTTTTCTCATTCAAACCCTAAATTTTCTGAGTCATGGGATCTTGCATTGTTTTGTCTATTCTGATGCTGGTTTTCTATTGTGGGTTCCTAGTTTTTGTGTTTCATCCTCATGCTTTAATGTTCGAGAGTTGACCAGTCCTCATGCAATGTACTGATGCCCCATTTGTAGTTAGGGTTTCAAATTAAGAATCAATGGACACTTTTCATTTCTAACCCTAGGAGTTTATACGTCCATCAGTGTGACGGGTGATATCGGCGAAGGAATTTTGGAATTCGCCGATGTGTTTGGGCTATGCCGATGGAGATGCCATCGGGGTGACATGGTGCATCGGGCGAATCGTGGAGAGTTGCACCGATAGGGATACTCTAGCCGATGGATCTGTATTGGCGTACCGGGGGATAAGCATGGTGATCCCCCGATGGTCTTAGTCATGCTGACAGGGGTGTCCATCAGTATGATGTGTGGCATCGGTATGTCTAATGGAGGTCATCTCGATGGTTTGGGTCTGGCAGACATGTAGTTTGGTTTGAAGCTTTCAGCGGTATGACGATCGGTGTGAGTTGTGTGGTCGGTGAAGGAATTTTCAGTCACTCCGATGGTTCTGGTTATATCGATGAAGGTGGCAATGTGAAGGCTTCGTCGGTATGATTGGCATATCGATCAGAGGATTTTTGAGTTTGCCGATGGTTTATGGTCTCGCCGAAGACCTGGCAATGGGTGTAGCGGTCGGTGTGACATGAGATGTCAGCAAGAGGACTTTCATTTGCTCTGATGGTGTGGGTCACACCGACGGAGGTGGGAGCTACAACGATGGGCTATTGGTGGATGGTTCGTGGGTCACGCAAGGTAAAATGCACGACATTAGGTACCCACGACCTGGTTTATAAAATGATCAAGAGGTCCATGCATGGCGAATGTGGGACAATAGATCTCACTGGTTTTGAGAGGTTGGCAATAAAAGCGAAGGGTGCCTATGTGGCATGATCTAATTGGCTAGTGACTTTTCTACACGATTTGAGGCCGTAGATCTTGCAGTGGGAAGTGATCGACGGCTAGATTTCAAAGTTGTAGTGTTGGTTTTTCCTTGCGTCCTCAGGCATATTTTGAGTGGGAAAACTCCATGGATGCGCTGCTGCGAATTCCAAGGAAGCTATGGGTGGTTGAAGCCTTTAATGACATTATACTGAGGCGTGGCCCAATGGACGAACGACCACCTACCAGTTTTATGAGAAGGTCCTCAAGCGGCAGTGCAGGGCTCGAGTCCAACTCTTCCTTGCCGTTCCTTCTACTTGTTGCGTTCATTATTTTGGGTGCCCCCATTTTTTTTCTCATGCTTGGAATCTAGTCAAATTTTGATTTGCCTTGTATTTAATTTTGGCCGGGTACACAGTCTTGGTATAAAGGCCAAACTGTGTTACCTAGTTTGGTGGTTGAAAAACTGGACAATTTCAGGTGTTGTAATAAGATACAACTCCATTGGTGACCATATCTGGATGTCTTGTGAGTTTATGAGTCTCATGTATGTTTCATGCATGAATTTACTGATTTCATGATTGATTTTATATGAACAATACTTTATTTGCATGTATTCTATTATTCTGTCTCCAAACTGAATATGCTCTTCTTTTGAATTTAAACATCTAAGGGGTGTCTAGGATTCTAGGATATGGTTCTGCTATATTGAAAATTTAATCTTTTGCTTCTGCTCAAGGGGTAGATTAAAGTGTTTCAGGTTAACGGTTGGGAAGAACATAATGCAGTAAGGATATTGTAAGTATAGGTAACTGAATACTCTATTTTAGGAGGTATCTGTAAGGCAAATATCATAAAATCCCCTTGATACCCAGTCTCTGATATATGCTTATGTTGACCATTCACATGTGTATGTCTATTGACTCCGAGCCCTAGATAGGCACCAATCTAGTCTTGCATTGAGGTTACACCTCAGGTCCTAGTTTTGCATCCAAATACCAAATCAACCTAAACTTCAAAACTAGACCATTAGGACTTTAGAATTAGTTTTAGGATTAGAATCTTCTGTCTCACAACTAAACATAGGCCCAAAGCTAGCCCCTTTGCACTTATCTTACAGTTTTGGTCTACATAAAGGAGGATTCATCTGCTTTATATCAGCATCCCACCATCCACAGATATATTTTATGGATGTTGAATAGGGAATACCCCCCTAGGTCTTGCAGAGCCTGAAGAAGAAGAGGAGATATCTATAGAGTCTATCTCCTACACTGTTGGCCCCTGGCCCGGATATCCTATTGATCAATGATGGCTACCTTGTAGGGATGCTGGGAACAAGCATCTAGTCTGGGAAAAAACCAACAGAATCTCTTGGACTTAGCTATTTTTTCAGGGTTTTCTTCCTTGCTCTTCAAAAAGGAAAACACTTAGAAAATTTTGAGGGAACCCATTCAAAATAGTCTCAGATCGGATATAAATGATGGGTTTAACAACATAGGCACAAAGTAGGATCTTGATGGATTTGGCAAGATTATGCAAGTTAGGAACTAGTTTTTTTCAGGTACCAACACTAGCTCTAGTTGGGGACGTGTGCCAAGAAGTGGCACAATGAGAACCCATTATCTCCAGGCAAACCAAAAAGGCAAAAAATTAATAGGGGAAACAACGAAAGATGTATTTACAAGGCATACAGTTATAAGCATGATGGTACAAAAGGAAAGTTGACTGTAAACAAAATTTGTAGTTACTTGCAGGTCAAACCTACATAAGATGACCAAGACTACTGGCCTCCATCAAAGACAAGCTGAATGAAGGAGTTGTTTTCCCTCAAACCAAATATGCACTTTTCACCTGGCTAGAACAATTAAAGTCTTTCATCTGCATGCTCCAATCTGCAATCACTATACATGATGTGAAGACAAACTTCACCATTGAAAACACTGCTATAGGGTAGCCACAAATAATAGGTGCTCAACCTATTCCATACTACATCATTTTTGTTCCTAGCAACAAGGGGTGAAAAATATAGAACCAAGTTAGCACAAAAAGAGATAGATGGAAGGAAGTATCCATCATCAATTGCCACATTGTCATACCTACTGACCTCGATATGTGAATCTAGTCAAAATCAAAATGTCTCCAACTCACAAGGAAATTGAAATTGTGCTTGAATGCACTGCTGATCCACAAAAGAAGACACTTCATCTTGCAGAGCAAACTGGAAAAAATCCATCTCAGATATACCTTCAAGTTGGGCTACCATCTGTTGAATTTTGGGCATACGCATGGCTTGCTATTCATTCACATCAATGTCCCATGTGACAGAATCAACCTCTACTTTAACACTAACACATTCAAGAAATGAACACTCCACATCAAAATGGAAAGACTCATATTCATTTGCATTTCCAACAATCTCTTGAACACAACTTTTATATGTGTTTCTATAACTTTTAATTTCTAAATCATAATCATGAATCAAGCTACAATCCAAATCATCAGCACACAAATCAATACCATGAGACACCTCATGTGAAAAAACATGTTCTTCAAATTGTCTCTCTATTTTAAGTCCACTCTGGAAATTTGCTGTCATACTCACTACTACAAATAGACCGCTGAGACAAATCTTCTTCCTTCATTTCTATTTCATCTCCCCGTGGCTTAAATGAAGCACACTTTGCATGAGCCAGATGACACACCTTGCACCATAGAAACAAGTTCTCATATGTGTCCACATGTCACCATCTTCACAATCTAGGGCAAGCTCTTTGCACTAAAACTCCATGGTTACAACATCTGTCTCTGATAAGTTATCATCATGTGCAACCACATCTACATCTACCCCATGCAAGCAAATACTAACTGCTTCCTCATCACAAATGGGAACAAAGGAGGGTAATACATCAAACAAGAAACAAGTTCCCTACTCACAATCTAATTAATTTACCTGTGTACACTCAACATGATCAACCTTACAAGCTAATCCCACTGGTTGTTCATCCCTATACATAGCATCCTCATTGTTCATTGAACCGCATACCTTAGCATTAAGTTGGAAGTCACTAATGGTTTGATCATAAGGGATTGCGAAGTCTTTTCAGAGTGTGACTTGTGGAGATGAGTGTGTGGTAGCGAGGAAAAGAGCGAAAGGCAGAGCATAAGGTTTGGGCTTAAATGGAACTGACTCAAGCATGGTGAAGATGCTATTTACTAGTTCAAGTATGTGATACTTATTCTTTTGTAGACAGTGTGTCTCTTGTAGGCAGTGAGCCTCTTGTGAGTAGTGTGCTCAGGTAGTGAGCCCTAATTGGCATGTGCCATTTTGTTTTTTCTATTCTTCTAACAGAGAATACAATCTTGGGTTAGTCACCCCATGGTTTTTCCCTTAACTAGGTTTTCCATGTCAAAATCTTGGTGTCTCATGTGTTGATGTGTTTCTGCTCTTGATTAAATGCATTTTCATGTTTGATTTATTGTTATACTGCTAAGTGAATATACGTGTTGAAAATGAAGAAAGGTTTGGACAACTGATTCACCCCCCCTCTTAGTTGTCTGCCCTAAGTCTATCAATTGGTATTAGAGCTAAGTTCCTCTAAAAGGAGCTTAATCGCTTGAGGAGATCCAGGATGTCATCCTACAAGAAGGATAGTCTGAAGTTTGACGGAACTAACTTTGCTCTTTGGAAAGTTCGCATGAAATGTCACTTGCAATGTATGGGAATGGCGTACTGGTCCATGGTTACAAAACAGTATGTACCTCCACAGGGTGGTCCGACAACCCTAAATGAAATCACAGATGCTGAAAACAATCTGCAGACCAAAGAGGCTCTTCTAAGCGCATTATCTGACTCAGAGCTCTCAAATGTTATTGATCTACCAACTGCCTTTGAGATTTGGAATAAACTGAAACTTTTACATGAAGGAGAGCAATATGTTAAATGTGCAAGGTTACAAAGTCTAAAAGGGAAATTTGAAAAACTGAAGATGAGAGATGATGAAAATATTACCTCTTATGCCAAGAGTGAATGAGATGGTTTGTGGAATTAGAAATGCAGGTGGAACCCTGAGTGAAGATGAGATTGTTGGCAAAGTTCTCAGATCCCTTCCTGCTTCTTATAAAATCAAGGCTTTTGCAATCGAAGAATTCGGTGCTCACACAACAGTCACAAGAGATCAATTGGTTGGTAAGTTGGCTGCTTTTGAAATGGCCGAGTTTGGAGATGATCCTCCAAAGACTGAATCTTCATTCAAAGCCAGTGCCTCTATAAAAGGGAAACAAAGGTTTGATCTGGGAGAAAACTCTTCAAGGAACCTATCATGGTATGAAAAAGCAAGAAAAGACTTAGAAGAAGAAGAAGCTGAAACTGCTCATCTTGAATCTCTTATTGCAAAAAGACTGCCAAGAGGATCTGGTAAGTATGAAGGGAAATTACCTTTTAAGTGTTTTAACTACAATAAAATTGGTCATTTTGCCTCAAGATGTCCGGAAGGATTTTCAAGACCAAATCCTAACAGACCAAGGTTTCAAAAGAATTGTTACTATGTTCATGAAGAAGATGATAATGAAGGAGTAACAGATGATGAATCAGAGATAGGAAACAAATCCGGTAATGAATGGGTGTTTATTACCATCAAAGAAGAGGAACCAATATCCTCTGTATCTGTCAATCATAAAGTTGAAGAAAGAGCTCTGGCTACCCAAGTTGAAGCAAAGGATGATTGGGTTATTGACAGTGGATGCTCTCACCATATGACAGGTGACAAGAATAAGTTCTTAAATTTGGAAAAGTATGAAGGAGGAATTGTAAAATTTGGAGATAATTCTGTTGGTAGAATCAGAGGTAGAGGAACTATTTCTCTTGATGGAAAGAACAAAACCAGTAATGTACTGTATGTTGAAGGATTAAAGCACAATCTTCTCAGTGTTGGACAGTTGGTGGACAAAGGCCATGATCTCAGATTCAGGAATAGAAAATGCAAGATCTTTGAAAGTTCTAGAACTGAGATTGCATCCGGTACTCAAACTAAAGGTAATATCTTCCACTTGGTTGGTACTGGTAAAAGTTGCTTATTTGCTCAAATTGATCAGAGTTAGTTGTGGCATAGGAGGATGTGTCATGTGAATTTTGATAATATCATCAAGATAAACAATACTTAGGCTGTAAGAAATCTTCCAAAATTAGTGAAACCTACTAATAGCTTGTGCAAAGAATGTCAGTTGGGCAAATTGAGTAGAGTCACATTCAAAAGTAAGGAATTGTCTTCTACCAGACTATTGGACTTAGTTCATACTGATCTTTGTGGTCCGGCAAGAGTTAGGAGTATCCAAGGTGATAGATACTTCATGTTGCTAATTGATGACTATTCTCGGATGATGTGGGTAACCTTTCTAAAAGAAAAATTAGAAGCACTTGAGAAATTTAAAATATACAAGGCCATGGTGGAGAATGAAACTGAATTAAAATTGAAATGTCTAAGGTCTGATAGAGGTGGAGAATTCACATCCAGTGAGTTCATAGACTTCTATGAGAAACATGGAATAAAGAGACAGTTGTCTACCCCTAGAACTCCACAGCAGAATGGAGTAGTTGAGAGAAAGAACCAAACCATCCAGGAAGCATCCAGGACCATGATGATGGAAGCAAATGTTCCTCAGATCTATTGGAGAGAAGCTGTCAGCACTGCAGTCTACACTCTCAATCGAGTTCAAATTAGAAACAATACCGGTAAGACTCCTTATGAACTTTGGTTTGGCAATAATCCCACTGTGAGATATTTCAGAGTTTTTGGTAGCAGATGTTACATTAAAAGGGATGAAGATCTAGGAAAGTTTTATGCTAGAAGTGATGAAGGAATATTCTTGGTTTACTCTACTCAAAGCAAAGCATACCGGTGTTATAACAAGAGACTGAGAAAGATTGTAGAAAGTGTAAATGTGAAGGTTGATGAAGAAATTGAAAGACCCTCAAGAGTTCATGAGTATGATGAAGATGATCAGAATGGTGTTCAGATTCAAAGTATCCAAGCCTCTTCTGAGAAACAAAGTCAAGTTGATCCGGTAAGTCAGGAAGAAGAGATAAGTCTCAATGAGACTGATCTAGAGTTAGAGGTGCAAGAAATTCCCAAAGTTCCAAGGTATGTAACTCTAAACCACTCTGAAGATCAGATCATAGGTGACAAAAGCAAAGGAGTGCAAACAAGGAGGAGAATTGCTCAAAATTCAGATGAGTATTATCTAATTTCAAAGATTGAACCTAAGATAGTGAATGAAGCTTGCAATGATGAAAATTGGTCAAAAGCAATGGAGGAAGAACTAATGCAAATTGAGAAAAATCACACTTGGGATCTTGTTCCCAGACCTAGAAACAAGAATGTGATTGGAACCAAATGGGCCTTTCGGAACAAACTGAATGAAGCTGGTGAAGTAATCAGAAATAAAGTTAGATTGGTCTGCAAGGGTTACTCTCAGATTGAAGGAGTTGATTTTGAAGAGACTTTTGCTTTGGTGGCAAGAATTGAAGCAGTTAGATTATTTCTTGCATTTGCTGCCTTTAAGGATTTCAAGGTGTATCAGATGGATGTCAAATCTACCTTCCTAAATGGTAATTTGGAAGAAGTGTACATTGAGCAACCGGATGGATTTCAATTGTCTGATCATGGTGACATGGTCTGCAAATCAAAAAAGGCACTGTATGGACTGAAGCAAGCCCCAAGAGCCTGGTATGAAAGATTGGATAAGCATCTCTTGAAGATTGGTTTCAACAAAGGTACTGCTGACAGTAATTTGTATTTCAAAATTGATCATGAAAATATCTTAATTGTTGAAGTATTTGTTGATGATATCATTTTTGTAGGAAGAGATAGTATGTGTAAAACTTTTGCAAGTCAAATGCAAAGTGAGTTTGAGATGTCCATGCTTGGAGAAATGAATTTCTTTTTGGGTCTACAAATTACTCAAACAAAGAAAGGAATCTTCATTTCTCAGTCAAAATATGTGAAAGAATTGTTGAGGAAATTTGGGATGGAAGACTCTAAGCCAATGAACACTCCAATGGCAACCGGATGCAAGTTGAGCAAAGATGATAACTCTCCCAATGTTGATCAGACAAAATATAGGTCAATGATTGGAGGACTGTTGTATCTCACTCAAACTAGACCAGATATTATGCAGGCTATTGGTCTTGTTGCTAGATTCAAATATGATCCTAGAGAATCTCATGTTATGGCAATCAAGAGGATTTTTAGATATCTAAAGGGGACAGTTGAGTATGGGTTGTGGTATCCTAGAGATCATGATTTCTCTCTTCATGCATATATAGATGTTGATTGGGCAGGAGATGTGGATGACAGGAAGAGTACCAGTGGTGGAGCATTCTTTTTGGGGAAGAGATTGGTTTCTTGGTTAAGCAAGAAACATGAAGCAATATCTCTGTCCACTGTAGAAGCAAAATATATTGCTGCAGCAGGTAGCTGTACTCAAGTTTTGTGGATGAAACAGATGTTAAGAGACATCAGAGTAGAGTATGAGGAGCCCATCACAATTTTCTACGATAATTCAAGTGCAATAAACATATCCAAGAATCCAGTGTTGCATTCAAAGACTAAACATATATCCATCAAATTTCACTTTTTGAGAAAGCAAGTGAACAAGAATGAAGTCAAATTGGATTTTGTGCCTTCAAAGGATCAGATTGCAGACATCTTTACTAAACCTCTACCTAATGACTCTTTTGAGTATCTCAGGGAGAAGTTAGGGGTTATTGCCCCTCCAGTGGTGAACTAAGATGCACTGATGTGCATCAGTCCGGTGGATATCATAGTCACATCTTGTGGTCCGGACTGATGATGGGGAGCTGCTACTCAGAGGGAGCAGCAGGCATGGTTCTGAAGTGGTGGAACTGCAAGTATGTCCCCTTTGCCATTGATGTCAAAGGGGGAGAGAAGACATGTGAAAAACAAGTGGTTGCTGATCAAAGGGGGAGCAGTAAAGGGAGAGAAGACATGTGAATGGTTATTGCTGATAGGGGGAGTTGTGACAGTAAGGTGATTTTCTTTTCTTGATGGTTAAAACAGTTTTTCACATCATATGTTGCCATCAATGACAAAGGGGGAGATTGTTGCAAGTATGGGCCTAACCGGTGTTGTCATTGATGTCAACATACTCCTATTACATTAATGATAAGGTTGGATGAGTTGTGTGTTGAGGATATTGAGAAAATTAGTCTCAATCAGGAACAGTGAAGAACAGTGATGACATAAGGTAAAAGTCCAAGATAGGATGACGACCAGAGGATGCAGATTAAAGGGTTTGTAGATATGTGTCTTAAGATGTTGCAATAGAGATTTCAGAGGTCCGCATGAAGATATGAAGAAGTTATGGCAGTTCAAGTGAAACCGGTTCCGATAGATGTTTAGTGATGACAGAATGATACAGATAGGTCCGGTGAGATCCAGGAATGCATTCTCCGGTTCTGCAGATTTGAGGAAGTGTTGGGGAAGTCTGTGTGGTGTGTTAACTCAATTGGTTTGTGGTTTTAAGGTCCGCAAGTATCTATTCCTTTGTGACAGTAATGGCAGACTGTGTTCTTGAGGTTCCGAATGAAGGAGAGAAGGATTTCAGTAAATAGAGGAAGTGCGGATGTTCTTGGTGTTTTAGGCAAGTTTGTGGAGGTCCTTGGATCATACTCAGTTCATGTTTATGGTCTGCATTAGAATTGGGGTCCCAGAAATGAAGAATAACTTCTGGATGATGGTGTTCTTTATGTGACTGGCCAATCGGATGAATTATACATCTTACAGATGTTCTTGTGGATGTTTGCCGACTTAGATGTTTGTTCCTAAGTCGATGTCATGTATAAATAAGGGATTGTGAAGTCTTTTCAGAGTGTGACTTGTGGAGATGAGTGTGTGGTAGTGAGGAAAAGAGCAAAAGGTAGAGCAGAAGGTTTGGGCTTAAATGGAACTAACTCAAGCATGGTGAAGATGCTATTTACCAGTTCAAGTATGTGATACTTATTCTTTTGTAGACAATGTGTCTCTTATAGGTAGTGAGCCTCTTGTGAGCAGTGTGTTCGGGTAGTGAGCCCTAATTGGCATGTGCCATTTTGTTTTTTCTATTCTTCTAACAAAGAATACAATCTTGGGTTAGTCACCCTGTGGTTTTTCCCTTAACCAGGTTTTCCACATCAAAATCTTGGTGTCTCATGTGTTGATGTGTTTCTGCTCTTGATTAAATGCATTAAGTTTCATGTTTGATTTATTGTTATACTGCTAAGTGAATATAAGTGTTGAAAATGAAGAAAGTTTTGGACAAGTGATTCACCCCCCCCTCTCAGTTGCCTACCCTAAGTCTATCACATATGATGTTGCATTCACTCGATTGCATGTATCCACATTGCTGCTATTCAGATTAGCATGTTGACTACCAACAATACATGCACTTGTGGATAACAAACCCTTTATGTAGTCATCTCATATCTCCTCCATGGAGTCCAGGGAAAAATATGTTTGCTGCATACTTGTTATTTTTAAATCTTCCTGCACATAACTCAGTCCAGTTTCATATGCTTTGAAAAACATATCAATGCAATCGGGAATGTTAGGTCTAAAACTTTCAGGAACATGGGAAAGAACAACAACAAACCTGTGACCAAAATCCTTTCTTGACTCTCCCTCTTGTCTTTTATTTTTTTCCATCTCTATGACAAGATAAATAGGGTAAGACCTTTGGAAAATTCATTTTCAAATGTTGCCACAAGTTCATTCCACGAGGCAAAGGACTGCCCTAGGAAAATCTAAAACCATTCTCTTGCCTTTCCATTTGAGGACCTAACAAAAATTCTCATGTACATATCCTCATCCTCAAATTGATGTTCTTCCATGAATTCTAAAAAGACATCAACATGTGTGTCCCATTCCCAAATATTGTACTCATCAAACTTGGGCAACTGGCTGTAGACCTTGGTTGGCATACTCATCATTTTGTAATCAACCCATGAGATGTCTAACTAGTTGTAAATCAGATCCAAGGGAATGCAGGGGATTGAGCATTCTTATTTTTAAGGGTAGCAGGGAAAGCATTGGATTGCACCCTAGACTCTAGCAACTTAACATAATTTTTACTTTATTTTTCCTGCTACCATAAGGACTCTAACAGTTGTTTAGATTTATCAATTTCATATTGCAGCCTAGCAACGTTATTTGGATTTTGCATGGATGCATATGGGTTTAGGTTTGTATAACATGCAAAGCCATGACTAGAATATGCATTGCCAGAATGGTCATGGTAATCCACTCCAATATAGTTCCTAGGGTCTGCAATATAAGAAGATGCACAGGAAGGAAAACCCCTAGGGTATCCATGTTCATACCAATTGTCCATGACTAAAGCATTCTACAATGCAAGATAGAAAAGAGAGGCATACAAATTTGTTCCTTCAACAAGATAGGACTAACAAGCTACATTTAGGTAGGAAGAAAAGTAACAATGCACCTATAAATTCACCAGATGTTGCACATTTGAAGTGGGATCCTTGATTCACCAACAACAACCAAGGGGCAGCGGTAGTAACTTTTTTTTTTGATAGCAGAGTTGCCACCTCTTCCAAAGAGGAATTCCTTGAAGTTTGACTGATCTTCAAGGCAAAAATTGATTGTGGGTTCAACTCACCAACAAAGTCTTCAATTTCTTTGAACCCTTAAATTCTCTTAGGCAACGAAGCCATAATGTTGGTTTAAGTTGACGGGCTGCCAACTTCGACACACAAGCTGCACCTAGCAACGACTGTAAACTTCTTTAGTGATTGTGTTGCAAAGATCTTTCAAGATTTGAGCCAAGATATTACATCCCCAACAACAACACCAAGATTTTGGTTCACAAAACTACTACCTGAAACCCTAAAACATTTTACAATCACCAAGGCTAGGGGTGTTGTCAAGGTGATTAAAAGAGGTTTACCAATAGGTCAAGGGTGATATTGGCCAACTGATGGGAGTGGGTATGCTCCTCTGCACTTTAGGCTCAGCTAGACCTAGGAGGGATATTCCTAGAGGCATGAAATAGAACACCAACAAACAAACACAACCCTACCCAATGTACACTTAACCCCTGAAGTTGTCACTAGGTCAAGACAAACTGGCTGCACATGTCTCTATATTAAGTTGATTACTGCACTATACATTTGCACCCAAATGTGACAATATTACATTCCTTGAGATGACTCCATGTAACTCCACATACACAAGATACATTGTGTAGGCATACATGTACATGATTCCAAAATATTAAAATAATTTTGCTTCAATTCAGATCTATCCCTAGTTATTACACTGAATCATGAACAATATGAGAAACCCTAAACTAAACCTACTCCTACTCCTACAACTAAAAGGATGAGGGTTTGATTAAAATAGTGATTGTTCCATCCCTAATATGGATCGGTGCCTACTCCATTGGGCAACTGAGTCATAAGCAATAAAGAGGAAGGAAATAGATTAAACCATCATCAATATAAAACTAAAATGCATTCACATACATTTCTTAGATTGCATTTCATACACTAGGCATACTTATTAATCCTGAGCAACTTACAATGACCCACTTAACAACAAAATAAATGACCCAACACAAAGCTTGTATTGATTTAAATGTCGGCATATATTATCAAATCCCTATTACAACATACCAACAAGTGTGGCATGAGAAAATAAATAACTAGGTTCATATATTCCCCTAAATCATCACAATCTGCCATGGAGACACACCACTACATGAAGATGCGCATTACAATCCTTTCCTAAGTTGTATCAGATGCATTCCTCCATTCATTGCCCACATTAGCATGATTTGAAGCCCTAAAATCAACCTAAGGCACTTGTAGACCAGATAATTGGTTAAGTGACCAACCCTTTAGATGAGTTTCAATCTTCCTTTTATAGCCGTCACAACTCAGATCTAAGGAAGAAATTGGTGGGAAAACCACCAACAACCCACCAACTGCAATAAAAACATTATTTTCAACTCCCCATTTTGCATTAATGGTGATCTTAAAGGTTGTTGGGCACGTTTTCAGATGGTAGAAGGAGCAGGGAAGGCAAAATAGTCAGGCCCCGACCAATCGGGCTTTCTCTAGGCAATTGGCCTTTGAAAAGGTGAAGAAGGAAGCCCCGATCTCCAAAGCCTAAAAGGAACAAAGGGAAACTACCAGGCTTTGGAGATCGAGACTTCACCATACATCCTTCATTTTGGAAGAGAAGAAAGGAACCGCCCAATCTCGAAACACTTAGAAAAAATTTGAAGCTTGTTGGACTTAGGCGATTGAACCTTCTACCCCCCGTCTTTGAAAAGAAAAGAGGAAGAGAAACCCCCCAGTCACCGATGCTTGCAACACTTGGAAACTCTTTTGAAACCTTATCAAACCTTGGCAATTGGGCCTTCCCCCAATAACTTGCAAAAGGGGAGGAAGAAAAGATGCCTCCTTCATGCCGCCGCCCGAAAGACTTAGAAGAAAGGAAGCTTTGTTGGACTTCGGCGATCAAGGCCTCACCCTACTCCATGCCATGAAGAAGAAAGAAGACCACCACCGTAACCTCCAATGTCCGTACAACTTAGAAAAGTTTTTGGAGCCTTGATGCACTTTGGCAATCAGGCCTTCCCACTAATGCATGCTTGGAAGAAGATGAAAGGCCGACACTCCGACCTCCGACGCCCAAAACACTTAGGCAATTTTACAAATTACAAAGGGGGAATTCAGAGATGATAGAAATGGCACGAGGGAGGAGAGAACCCTGAAACTTTGAAGCTAAAAAAAAGGCAAAAAACATGAGGAAAAAACTAGGAATCTCTTGGACTTAGCTAAAATTTCAAGGTTTTCTTCCTTGCACTTCAAAAAGAAAAACAATTAGAAACTTTTGAGGGAACCCATACAAAATAGTCTCAGATTGGATATAAATGATGGGTTAAAAAACAAAGTCATAAAGTAAGATCTTGATGGATTTAGCAAGATTATGCAAGTTGGGAATCAATTTTTTTAGGTACCAACACATATATTAACTATGGATGATCCTAAATACACCTCTACAATTTCTTCTTCATTTTTACTTTTATCATTGTCATGAGAAATAATAGTAGGCTATTCTAGTGCATTAACAATAGTGACATGGTATAAAACTCTATCCCTATGTTCAGGAATTCTAAGGGCTTCCCCTATTGGCAATAAAATTCTATCTTAGCTAAGAACTTGAGCCATATCTATAGGGTGATAAGTAGGTAGAGGGACATCACATGATATGGTAACATCATTTGCATTTAGAATGAAAGGTATCAACTGGTTGAGAGAGATATCCATATGTTTCAGAACTTTCTTCATACCTTTGCTATTTCTTACTCCTTTGAAAATTGGAGCTAGTCTTCCTTGGTATCATTCTTCAAATGTTGCACTCTTGGGCAAACTTGGCAACTGATTGGATCACATGTGCTGGATCCTTTTGCACATAGACCACATGTACTGGATCCTTTTGCACATACTTCTTTTTTTCTGTTTATGGTTGTGTTGGGACCTTCTTCTTTTCTAGCACATTATTTAGGGTATTATTGTCCCTTCTTTCAATATTTATTTTCTATTTTTACTTTTCAACACCCACTCCATTTTTACTTGGCTTTATAGTAGGACTACTTTGCATAGGCACTTGCCTATTCCTCAATTGGTAACATCCCTGCACTTGCATTATAGCTGCATCAGTTAAGACTTTATTGTCTTCTCTGGATGGTTTGGACTATTGATACCTCATGTGCATGAGGTCTCTCAGATGCTCAAAGTCATGATCTAACAACTCATACCTCTTAGGGTCTGCACTATAATCATATTGAAGAACATGATCATCTTCACCATAACCATCATAATCAACATCCTTATCCAATTGCTCGTAATCCTTAGTATCAAACCGATTTATCTCATCTTCATAATACTCAACACCACCTTCCTCATTAGGAAATTCTTCTTCTCTACTCATTGAATGATCAACTGCATAATTGGCAAAGTCATGGGGAAGATAGCAAGCCTTACACCAAGATGAAACCTCTTGAAAGTTTACTTGACCCTTCCTCAATGGATCAGGTGCATCCCTCTTAGGCAACTTGAAATTCACTTGCTTGGGGGTTGCTTGTCTATCATTCTATTGTGGCACCTTTGACTAGTCAATTTTATAAGGTTTGTTGTGTAACCTTTGGACTCCATTGAAATGTATCATTGCACCTTAAGGTGGCAATCCATTTTCATTTCTTGCTACCTTATTGGACAAATCCTTCATAACTTCCATGAGCTTGTCCAATTTATCTTCAATTATGAGAGGCTTATTCAATATTGTTCCATATGGTTGGGAGATCCTCAAATCAAACCTTTTGACATGTTTACCTGATGTTGTCATTTTTTTTTCAATGTTTATGGTTGTAGCATAAGCCTCCCTCAATGTTTGAGGATTCTTGTCCCTCATACAATACAATACCAAACACATTGACTCATTGGACCTAAGATTCAAAGGTACCTTTCTCATGGTCATGATGAATCTGCTATTGAAGTCTGCCACTATTTCATTCACTCCCTTCTTGATGGTTGTAAGTTCATGGATAGAAAACTTGGGATCAATCCTATCCCCATAATGAAATCTAAATACCCTCATGAACTCCTCCCATGAATCCACATTGTTATCAGGAAGACTCTTGTACCATTCTTTAGCACTCTCCTCTAATGAGTGAACAAACAATTTCATCACATCTTCATGATCAATCTCATATTCATCTATAACATTTATAAAATGTCTAAGGTGTTCCTCACTTGTAACTGCATTATTTCCTTTAAACCTAGGAGTCTTTCCTCTTATTTCATTTGGAAAATTGAGAATACTAAAGAAGTCAAGTTGTTTATACCTTTCTGCCCACAATGGTTGCCTAGCTAGAAGGAACCTTTGGGCTTGTCTCTGGAATGTAGGTCTAGGGTTTGGAATGTTTGTAAATTGTTGGCCCACCTGTGGCTATTGTGGTGGTTGATTGGGAACTTGATGCATATGACCTGGGTTCCTACCTTGCTAACCCATTTGCTGGTACTACTATTGGTGTTGCTATTGATATTGTTGTTGATTAAGAGGAATTTGATCATGATATTGATTTTTTAACCTGTTGTTGGGATACTTGGACTTGTTGGGAAATCAACTCATTTTCTGCAATGAGCTCTTTCCTTCTCTGTTTGACATGGTCCAATAAATCCAACTCCTCATTGAGACTCCTTTCCCTCTCTTCTGCATTAGAAAGTGTTGGCTACTCATCATTACAGGGAATGTTTCCACGTTCATTCCTTAGTGACCTCATGGGTGAAGTAGGATGATGGGCTGTTTGACGTGCCTCTTTACACTACAACAAATCCCTGTGATTATCTCCTTTTTTTTGCTTCATTTTTTGCTTCCACCCATTGTTTTAATGTATTTTCTCCAATGTTTTGAAAAAGTCGGTGCTATTTATCGGGATGGCACTTTTTTTGGCATTTTTTGCGCCGATCAAAACAAGTAGGCACTAAATTAGGTGCCAAATTGCACCTAAATTAGAGCCGACTTTAGCGCCCAAATTAGCGCCGACTTTAGCACCAACTTTAGCGTCTAAATTAGCGCTAACTTTAGCGCCGACCTCTAAGCCTCTATGGATTGTGTTGAATCAAAATTTTAGACTTTAAAATTTTGCCATTCCCACCATAATCCCTAATAAGATGTTCTACTTGAACCCAAAAAATATCACCATTCCCTTATTAGCCCTAAATTCTATACCTCAACCGTAAAATATTTGATGAAAAAATTAGTATAGCTAACATCGGCAAGATGATACTCCATCAGGGAGACTCAAAATATAGTCTCTTTGATGACCCGAAGGCACAAGCAGACAAAAGGAAAATCACACGAAAACCCGAAGTAATGAGCAAATCGAAGAGACAGGGGATATCAACAAGAGTCATTCAGCAGTCTCATCGATACCCTGAAAGTCGAACAGATAAGGCACTTTGGCGTGACACCAAAACGTGTCACGATGATCAAACGAAAATATCAATAACCTTTAAGGGATTTGGGATATCGAAGTGATATGGTTTAGAGTCTCACCAACAGAAGGGGTCTCACCGATGAAAAGATAATATAAAGGGTATTTCGAAGAAACTCTACTATGTCGAAGAGAGGGTTTTTGGGGTCTCTCCGAAAAGGTGATGAAAAGAAATTAAAATATCAAAAGGATGATTTCTTGTTTGAGGAGACTCATATTATCGAAGTAACACCAATTAGGGTCATACCAAAATCCTGAACAATAAATGAGATTGCAAAACACATCACCTTAAAATAAAGTGACAAGACATAAAGGTGGCAATCTAACGCTATGTTTTTGAAAACATTTAAATTCCCTTCAATGATATGAGAAACAAAAGCAAGATGCCATTGATTGCACAGAGTTAAGATTGTTGAATGGAAATTTAGAGGGCATTGCAAAGAACAAGTGTAGGGCGTGAATGAATAAGCAATTCAGGACCAGAGTGATTTGTCAACTATGTATTGCAAACGTTCTTGTATAGATTAATCTGCATTTATAAATCATAGAGTTGAAATCCAGACATAGTGATAGAATATGGAAGAAATAATTTAGAACCCAAAGTAAAAGACAAAAAACTGGTGATAGGCATCTAAACCGGGATTTATTAGACCAATGTCCCGGGTCAGGACAGAAATCCAGAAGAAATGCCCAACTAAAACCACATGCTGAGAAATTTAAAGATTTATATAGGGATATTGGGGATATATGGACACCAGTCAGAGGGTATGATCTCTTTATCTCCCATTACAAAAAAATTCACAGGGATAAACCCATTTCAAACACATGGTGGCTAAACTTGGGTAAATTGGTCGTCCCGAAGGTGTTTGTAAATGTCTAGTTGATGAATTTTTTTGTAGAGAAATTCAACCCTAAGACTTGTTATATTGAATTCAATGATGGGACTAGTTTCTTCCCCATTACCAGAGACTATATAGCCATAGTGTTTCAGTTAGACACAAGTTTAGACAAGAAATTCAGAATCAAGGATTTATTGGTTGAGTACTACAATATAAGTAGCAATTATAAGAGATGGAAGTTACCCTTGCACAGGCCTCACGGTGACAATAACCAACTTAGGGTATTTTCAAAGGGTGAAGATCCACCCTACTCAACTGAATTGTTTGAACATTATTTCAAAAACACATATTACTCTACCTGCTAGATATTGGGAATAGAGGCCTCCATGTTCATGGAAATTGCGCCCATGGTCCTAGTTGCAAACATACATAGTCATCATGCGTGGTATTTTGATTATGCTGAATACCTGGCATATAATATAAAAAATGATTTAATGTCTATTAAGAATGGAGGAAGTAAATTCAGACATTATTCTTTATTTATGCATATGGTATTATATGAAGGACAATGTATGGGCTTATGGGATAGAAATCTCAGGGTAAGAGACCTAGACATCAATGGAGATATAAAACCTGTGCAAATGTGGATTGCTATTTGGGATAGAAGATGTGACAGATCCCATTATTTATACTTTGAAGAGTTTTTTGTGAAACCAATGTTCAAATGGTTTGGACATCCTTGCAACCACAATTTTTCATTGGAAATATAGAAGTTTTTGAGACCAAAAGATAGACATGAAGAGGGAAAGCTCAGCCATAATTGGGGCGATTGGTATGTTTTCAGAGATTTCACTATGATAATAGTATTCAAATATGAAGGGCCACCCTTCTTGCTACCAAAGACATGCCTAGATCGAGTTGCATACTTAGAAATTGTTAGGCAATTGGCTTCCTCAAACTTCATGCATCTCAAGAATCAACATAAATAGTCATTTATGCCTGGGAATTTATGCTTTGGAGATTTCACAGTACTTTCTAACAAAGGTTATCAATTAATGGATAGTAAATTAGAATAATTAAGATTACCTTTTGGAAATTCAAGAGGAAATTTTGATCCAGAACACTTCATAAACAGTGTAAAAACAAACCAGAAGTTAAAGGGATATGATCATGTCCTATTTGTTGATGAAGATTCAAAAATTGTGATGAAACCACAGAAGCAGAAAGAAGTTTATACCATAAAACCATGTTAGCAGAGGCTTGGAGGGTAGCCCAAAACCCCACCTACACCAGACTTTTCCAGGATATTGATGATCCTATCGAAAGACTGGACACTATGATTACACATTCACCAGAACTAATCAAGAATGTTCCCCTTCATGTATTTAAAAAAAAAGGAAAACAACTTAAAGATGCACATGCTGAGTATGAAGTACCCCTGGGTCAATTGTCACCTCAACCCACACTAGATATAAGTTTCTCTACAGACACAAACATTGCAGAAGGAGAGGGAGAGTTTGAAGAAGGGGTGCAAAGTTATGACCCAACCATTGAGGCGTATGAACTGCCTGAAGACAGAGAAGTTGTCACTGTGGAAGCACCAAATGATCTATTAGAAGACATAAGGCACCTGGCCAACAATAAATTCATATCAGATGATGATTTCATCAAAACACCTGAGTTTAAAGCCTTCTTATATGAATACAAGGGCAAACAAGCTAGGAAGAGAATGAAATATATCACTCCTGACATACAGGATGAGGTGCTGTCTAAGCTTTAGAAGGAGATCGACAATGAATTGGAGATAATGACTCTAGAAAGGGGAAGGACCTTGTTACAAGAAGCAGGTGTGATTTTGATTCCTGGATGGGACATGGCTTCAGCCATTATATTTGATTCTTTCAATAGAAATCAAGATAAGAAGTTGAAACTCAACATGGAGGCAATGGATGATATCAAAAGAGGATCAGGGTATGACCCTGATAAAAGAGCATTGCTTATATGGGCGTTGTATCCTCCAAATAAGAGACCATAGATCATTGATGATCCTAATAAAGCTTTTGGTATCTTGTTGATACAAAGGATTGAGGATACATATCCTATGGACACTGCTGATTTAAATGTTAATGTTGCAAGGTTTACTAAAGCACAAATTGAGAAATTAATCAAAGATAATAATATATATAAGAAAGAAAATGCTATGATGAGACAAGAGATTGATTTGCACAGAGACAAGTTGCCTTCATCCAACAGCTACTCACCATACCTAGAAGGTGATCAAAGGGTAATAGAGGCCTTGGCAAATGTGAATTATTGGAAGTATAAGGTAGAAAAGAATCAAAAGAAAAGTGAGTAGCTAGAAACTAAATTGAAAATTGTCAAATATAGTATGGCCTCTGAATTGATTCAAAGAAGGTTTGGCCACATGATGAAAAATAGCGACAAGGTTTGGGATTTGCACAATAGAACACATCAATTATACCAAGAGCATAAAAGACTACACCTTAGAATGTTGGAAACAAAGGAAGGGTTGAATGCTAAAGCTAGCACTAAGGAACAAGTGCTCAAACGATATAATGAATTGATGAAAGAACATGAGATATTTAATGGTATATTGATAGCAGATTTGAAAGATTTTGAGCAACGTATTGATTTGGAATTTCCCAACTTCTTCAATGATGAGGGCAACCTAAAAGAAAAGGACACTTAGAGGAATGAATTGGGTCAGTTATTGCCACCACTACTTGAAAATGTAAATAATGAGGAAGGGATGATAGAGAATACTTATACATGTCTGGGAAAGATATTTACTCTAGAATCAACGATGAGTAGTTTACTTGAGACTGATCCATGTGATGATCAAGGGTACATCGACCATATCAGTTAGATAAATCTATTTGTATACAGAGCGCTATGATGAAGCAAAAGCAGTACAATTTTGTCAAGCAATGCAGGTGTATCAATCTATATTACTTGCCAGGCCTTTGAGTCACGGGTTACTCTATGGAGATTAATGGAGCCAGAATTAGACCACTACATATGCTTTTATCTTCATTTATGTTTGTTAATTATGCATTAGTTACCAAAAGATGTTATTATGAAAAGGTACAATGTTTCAGGCCTGAAGCTTGTTTGAATCCTATAAAATAGGATACCAAGGCTACTATGAAGGAGATCATCCAATCTATTTCAAAGACATATATTTAATATAAAAGCAGTATTCAAAGAATCCATTTCCATCTATCTATGTTTTCAAACCAGTATGAATTGCTAAATTAATAAAAAGAATAAGAGTTAGTTGGTGGATCCAAAATTGATGTTCAATTGTTGTGTTGATGTTAATATTTATGAGTTGCATGATTGTCTCCAAAGTGGTTTGTCAAGTTGTTTAAGTTAATAAATCAAGGATATCATTAATCTTTTAGTATACATTTGTTGTTACTATATGATCTGTGTGATTGGTTTATAAGGAAGTTGATTTAAATCCGGCTGAGTAGTCAGTGTTTATTGGTCTTTGCCCAGGGTTAGAATCCTTTGAATAATCTATTCTAGTTGGTTTCCTTCCTGTTATAATTAAAATCCTTTTTCTAGGTCATAGCAATTTGAGGAAATATCATTGGGATTTATAAGAAGAATATTGTACCTCAACATTCTTTCACATCTGCACAAGATAAAGATTTACATAAATGCCTAACAATTTGAGTTAAGTCAATATAAAGATCTATTACACCATTGACTCCTAATTTCTTTGCCCAATAGATAAAGCATTGGTCCAATTTACTATTAATATTCATACCCTATTCATATTTGCAAACCTTAACCTTAGAAATACATTCCAACCCTTACATCTACTTCACACCCGTTTGCCACTGTGAAGGTTACACAAAAATCTGCAATATCTTTCAAGGTACACCGACCTAGGTCTAGCAGAGCCTAAAGTGAAGGGATTTAATAATATCTACCTCGTGTCGTTAGCCAAAAATGTCAAGAGAGCTTGGCAACCTCTTAGGGTTAACAACCTATGTTTTTGTGACCTAACAGATTGTTTGAGATGTTTCAGTTGGAATGTTAGAGGTTTGGAATCCTCTGAGAGGAAATATGTAGTTAGAGATTTTTGTACCACTCTATGACTTTTAAATGACACGGTTCAATGTTATTCCACCCATGTAAAGGAGTTGTATACCATGATGCAAGCTATCAAGCAATGGTCTCACTACATCTTGGGAAAGGAGGTCCAATCATCCACTTTGATCACAAGCCACTCCAATTCTTGCAAACTCAGAACAAATTGGAAAATGTGCACCACATGAAATGGATTACATGTCTACAACAATTCCATCTAGTTATCTACAATCATGAGAAGGGAAAAGACAAAAAGGTATTTGACTACCTAAGCTAATAGCTAGTTCATGCACTAACCACAATGTTGGACTCATGTGGTCACAACTTCTTTAACCGGGAACCTCTCTACCCACTAGACTTGTACTTTGCATAGAACTACACCAAGCTCGTACACGGCAAATAGGTTGGTGAATTTTACATGTCTAACAAGATTCTCTACAAGCTCAAGTATCTCCATGTTTTAGACACCACACCACACTAGAGACTCATCTAGGAAGCATACTATTCCAAAATAACTCAACACTTCAACATTACTAAAACACTAGCAACACTTGAACAATACTTCTAGTGGCCTCACATATGTGCAAATTGAGAACCACATCAAGTCTCTCATTCTTTGTAGCATTGCAAAATATTGGAAATAAGAAGCTTTGACTCTACACCCCTCTCTTAGTTTTGACACTGTTACTAATTTTTTGTTCACACTTAAAATTAGTTGGACCTAAGTGTAGTTGTTTAGAAGGAATAAAAGAAAACTTCAAAGTTATGCATTTCTTGAATGGTTGATGCCTTGGCAGAGTATAAAAGAAAATCTAGTTGTCAGGATAACCCATCAGTTCAATTAGGACTGATAAGTTATCATGACAGAAGAATTGATTATCAGGAAATCAAACATTTAAGGAGATATAGTTGTTCTACACAGTTTGATCTTTTAGGAGTTATAAGTTAAATTGGTTATTCAGTTGATCAGTTTTGAATAAATGAGAGAAAGATATTGTATTGCACTGTTATTTCATGTCATGTTTTGAACATACATTCAAGTACCTGTTACTTTATCTCATGCATTGAGTGAAAAGGAAATACATACACATCATATGCATAAGACAAATTAATTGATCATGTTTAAAAGAAGTGTTCAAATATGTCCCACACAAGCCGTGGGAGTAACTAGATTGAGCAATTGTATACATGCAAGCTATGCATCTGTTTGATAAAAGAGAAAGAAATAAACACATGCTAAGGTTAAACATCCATCATTGCCTAATGATAGAGGTTGCTGTTGAAGCTGGCCTTCAAATCTTCAGTCTTCATTCTTCACTCCAAGCCATCATCAAGTTGAAACCTACAAAATTTTTGGGACAACCCTGTTAGTGCTCCGGATGTTTAAAATTATCACATGCTTTTACCAAATAGAGACATCTACTTATCACATCATGCATTCAGATGAGAAATCAGATCAGATATATGACACAAATCAGGAAGAAATCATGAAGAGGATCAATCAACACTATCAGGTTTTTTTATGCTAACTTGTTTGTTCACTGTGCAGGTATAGGACAAGTTTTGTTGCTAATTTGAAGACAAATAAACATGTGGATTAAATGTGGCTCCCACAAGGGTTGAGCCCAACATGATTGTTTCTTACTTAATCAAGAAAGATATCAAGAGTAATGGACATATTACATCATATACTGTTTCCTTATACTATGTTATCAGGAGCTTAGATCCATATGAATTACATCAAAAGCAAAGATACCATTCAATGCCTTGCTATGCAATAAAGAATACAAGTATAACTTCAAAGATGAGACAACATTCTGCACCAGGTATTCCTCTTATTGTCATCATACTGTTTAAAATGATCAAGTTTAAACAATCATGTCACATTCAAGTTGCAAGTATCTCATGAGGACAATCAAGTAAAATGTCACATGAGATAGCAGAAGAGGCTATAGGCTTTAAGGAGATAAGGCTCAGACCTTAATAGCAAATGAAAGACAATCATGAAGATGACTCTGACAGTTAGCAAGAGACAATGGGAGTTTTGAAACATGAAGGTGTATATGAACCTAGAAGGTATTGGAAGTATTTCAAGCATACATGTAGATCCTTGTGAAAGTAGCATGCATGTTAAAGAACATGAACCAAGTTGAAAGAGTAAGGTTGAAATAATGACAATCATAGAGAAGATAAAGATGATACAATGCATACTAAGAATGTGGTAGTCAGTTGGGTCAGAGAATAGCAGATAAGACAAATAATTACCACTTTTGTTATGAATGAGATGTAACACTGTAACAACAACTTTGGAAAAATGTACACAACAAGTCATTTAACACATTTTCTTGTAGGTTACAATCAAGGAAGGAGGAACAACAGAAAGGAGAAACAAAGACTTATTTCAAATGCATAACATCAAGGAGGACAAAGAACATGAAAGTCACAAGGTAATCCATTAAAATGCAAGGACAACTACAGGTGTAGGAAAAGATGTATGACACATGTGATGCAATAAACATTCAGATGCATAACAACAGGAGAGATAAGAACATGTAATCACAGCTACAGGTGCATTTTTGCAAACACAGTCACAAAAGAAGGTAGCATGATCTACGCCATGATAGAATATAGTTAAAGAGAAGAAGGACAACACACAGTCAAAGATAAATACCATATGACAAGGGTCCACCATATACAATTTGCAAGATTACAGGTTTATCATATGCAAACAAATAAAGAGACCATCTATGCTACATGAGATTCTCATAGAGGTTCCAATGTATGCTACAGAATATTAAATGATTTGTTGTCATACAGAATATAAAGACTTTCTTATGCCAGGTAGCTACAGTGAGACAGACAAGGGAGGCGTATCATCATCATTAATGACATGACAGTCAAAAGGTGTTATGAAAGCAAAGAAAGAAACTCCATCTATTAACACCTCAAACTCTTAATGTTGTTGCCTACAGGAAAAGCCCATATTCCAGAAGATAATATACAAAAAGAAGTATGGCTCATGCTAAAATGTATTTTCTGATCAAGATATCAAAACTCTAATGTTCATTTTTGCACCCACAGTCAAGAGAGTTGAGAGAAAGAAAGATATAGTCATAGCCATGACAAAAGAGCAAGGTTTCTCATGATATCAGGGATACCCATGTCAAGATATCAAACCCTAGTTAGATTTTTGCAAACACAGTCACATAGTTTCAAAGAGAAAGATGATACAGTCACGACCATAACAGTTTGAAACTATGAAGGTGTAAAATGAGCAAACCCTTGATAGAGGGTTCAACCTTTGTTCCTTTACAAGTTAGAAAAGAAAGAAATAATAGTAAAGACCATGCATGGCCGTGACATTATGAAGAGATACAATGCAAGAAGGGTTGAAACCCTAACTTCAAAGTTCACCAAAGCCTCAACAGTTGCACTATTTGATGCCTATCTTCAAAGGATCATGACCATAACAGGTGAAGTTTTGAAAAATGGAGAAAAAATGTCAAAACCCTCATTTCAAAAATTTAAACCCTCCGAGTTTCTGCATGATACAAACAGATCAGGGCAAAAGGAAGGTAGATATAGTCATGGCCGATAGTGACAGCATTTTTTGCTATAAAATGCAATACCCATGTCGAACAATGGATTTGTCATGCTGTAAAGAGTAAAACCAAAGACAAAATTAAGCTACAAAGATGAAGATGACCAAGTCCTTACCTCTTTTTGTTGATAGAGAGAATCTTTCCATGGCCTCATAGTGGCCTTAAACTTTCAAGAGCAGAGGAAGACCATGAAGAGAAGAGCACACAGAAACAAGGAGGGAAAGTATTAAAAAATGCACATCTAATGGAGAGACATAGATGAAGAAGGCCATAGCCAAGAAGAAGAAAGCTACAGATTAAATAAAATCCTCATATAAAGCTCAAATAGTGTTACCTTTTCCTTATAATGCAGAGTTCCATGGTTGCAGTCAAGAAGAGCCGTTGAAGGGAGAAAGACCAAAGCCATGATGGAAAAGTTTCAAACCCTAAGGTCGGCATAGTGCAGTTGTAGATCTCCGAGGAAAGAAAACCAAATGAAGAATGAACAAAATTAGGGTTGTTTCCTTACTTTTCTTCGAAGGTTCTTTTACCAAGTGTGTTTTTGACTTGTAAAAACAAATAATTACATTATCCAAAGGAGTGCCGTGGTCAAGACCTTTTGTCTTGAAGATCCTAGCCATCATAACATGGAGTGGCCGACAAGCAAAGCTTAGTGCTTAATTTTATGAAGTCAAGAGGGCTGATGTGATGTGAGGGAAAGGCTCAATGCCTTATAAACATTTTAAGGATTCCTTGGTGGTCGATTATTTCATGGAATAAACAATGATACACATGCTTGGGGTTCTTTGTCTCCATTTAAAACATTATAAGGTAAGGATACCTCCATTATGCATAGTGGCTAACAAAGCCAAGAGGGTGTGTTTTCAGACATGGCATGCATGAGACTGAGATGGAGTTTTCCAAGGTAAATGGTTATGCATGGTGACAGTATAATGATGCAGATATAATGGAGCATTTTGATGCATGGAGTTTTTATGCATTATGGAGTTGTAATATTCCTTGATGGAGATATAAGGGTGATATTATTTTTCCCCTTATTGCATGTGGAGTGATAAGGATATTTTTTCCTTAATGTATATTCAAATCATGCAAAATGGGGTTATTTTCCCACATGGAATTATATGGAGTTTTCTTTTCTCCTAAGTCCTATTTTTTGCTCATATCATGCAAATTAGGCAAATGTATTTGAAGTGATAAGGAGTGATATTTTTTCTTCTAATCATGCATGATTTTACATACAAGTCAATTGTAAATAAATAATAAAGTAATATTCTATAAATTACTTTATTATTTTGCACAAGTTGTAAAATCAGAAATAGAACAAATTGTAACCAATAATAAAGTAATTTTCTATTACTTTATTATTTACTCACAATCAATTTTGCTCATGCAAAATCATGCAAATTGATTAGTTGAGTTAACTAGGCCACCTAGGAGGTTTTGCATGACTTTTAGAAGTATTTTTAGGGTCCTTGGTCAAAATTTTTGGTCAAACATATGGAGAGGGGCAAATTGAAGCTATATTTGTTTGATTTGTGGCAGTTATAGGCCCTAATTTTGAGGATTTTAGAGGTTGCTCGGGAATGAGTATTTTTAGAGGCAGTTATCTGCAAGTCCATATTTTTTGCATGCCTCTTGGAGAGAGCAAACCTATATATTGTAAAGAAAATTTTTGTTTTTGCTAGTTCTTGATTCTCATTCTGATTCAGACATATTGGAGAATTCTTGTAGCTCACTTTTTTACAATTTTATTGAGAGATCAGCATGTCACAGGTTATCTTTTTATCTTATTTGCAAAGCTTTCCTTTGTTTATTTTTGAATCAGTTGAATTACCTTTCCTTTTAGTGCTAAATATTGAAGTGATTTGATGAAATTTTGTTGTGTTTATTATTGAACCTTTAAAATTTTTGTCTCACTTCTTTGCTTGCAGCATTAAAGCATATATTCATCACAGGTCTTAGGTTGTGTTAACCAGAAATAGTCTTTTTGTGCTGTGAAAAAAACATTTCCTTCATAAAAAGCTATTTTCAAAGCTTCCTTAGAATCATTTTTGTGATATTTATGCCAAGTCTGGATTGTGTAAAAGTCAGATTTCTGAGCAAACATTGTGGATCGGATTGCATTATTTTTATCCAAATCAGGTGCATCACCATTTTTACCTTTATCATTTACTTAGTTTCTTTTTCCCTTTTCCCAAATAGTAAAAATATACATCTCAATAGAACATTTGAAGGGAACCAGCCCACAATCTGGAGGTCTAGTTTCATCATAGGGCACCCACAACCTGAAATCAGTCCCATGTTACACAGAATTGCAGTGCTCCACCAGCCTTGCATACTGGTGCAATTCCCAGTGATAACAGACACCACCTTGGGAATCATTAACATGGATTTATTAAGAAGACTACCTATGACAAAGCACTGGTGTAACTCCATGACTGTGTTATCATTATGTATTTTTCTTATGTTTGCCATACTTATTTCTTCTTATATTTGAATGAATATGAGTTATTGAGCCTCAATACTATGCTTATGTGAATGAATATGCTGATACAGTAAAGCATTTACTATGGATGTTTTTAGTTACATGTTCAAAATTATGTTCAACATAAAAATGGAAACTATTTAGAAATAATATAGTTAACAAAGTTGCTTATTTAAATAATTGTGAGTTACGTGCATTAATATTTTATTAACTTTTGTGTCTTCATGAACATACGTTGATACAAAATGAATGGAAGAAGCATCCAAGTAATCCTAATTTTTTCTGCCAAAAATTCATACCAAAGATCGAACAATTTAAGGATATTGCAATAGGTAATTTGTATCGACACAAATAATATTACTGGAGCATTACAAAGTTTAGGCCATAAGAATCATCATTTTTTAAACATGGATTGCAAATAATTCTAAAAATTTAGAAGTCTTGGTCATTAACATTATTGTCTGCTATAATGTCATCAAGTGTATCATTGTCAATGTTCATATGTTCTTTCAAGTATTTAATATTATCATCATCCTCATCTTGACCTGCATCATCTTCATCATCATTAAAATTTGACTGTAGCCCATCTATATTGTTACCAGTATGTATTTGGATCATCATTTTCTATGCCATCCATATTGTTGTCTTCCATAACATCATCTAACTCTGGATTGTTGTCTTCTTGTGCCTGAACATAACCAACTTCAACATCATCATGGATGCCAATTTCTTTGATGTTCTCCAATCCCTCTCTCTCATTTTGTTGGCCATCATTGTTTTGCTCATTATCCACTAATGCATCATCAAATACATGCCTTAATCTTGGATCATAATGTATGACAAATATCCATTTCGGGTCCAAAATATCTTCATAGAAAAATACCCGCACATGAATGACATACATATATTAGACGTAGGGTATAACAATTTTATTGATTAATAAACACATGTATATATTCACAATAAACTATGAATTAATAGATTAATGATCACTACCGCTTCTTGTTTGAGTTAAAGAAATACCTGCTCACAATGAATTGGTAGAACATAAGGCTCCTTATCCTCTGGTAGGAAACATGAGGAATCTATAGAAAACAATCCACTATGGGTATCATGTCTTTGTGTCCTCTCAAATGCTTCATACCATCTACACTTAAAAACACAACATTTAAAAGAGCGGTAATGCAACTCAATAATTTCTTGTATTTTCCCAACATATTGTAGATTCCCTTCAATTATATTTTTATCTTTTGAGCTTGATCGACTGGATTGCTTGAAGTTAACCATGATGCCAGAATCGAAGGACCATCACTTTACATCTACACTTTTGACACGATAATGTCGACCTTATGACCACATTGCTAGATATTTCCTCGCCTATGAAAGACCATTTATTTCAGTGAAAATAATTATAATGATGAATATTAAAATAGTTAATAGTGTCAAAACTATAAGGAAAAAACATTTTGTAAAATTCCAACTGTACTTTTCTTTCACATCCTCTAGACATGTTGATTTCATCTTCTGTTATGTTTGAATCTATACCTGCATCTTCTATTTGATTTTGAATTTGTTTGGTAACCCATTCTAGTGTGCAATATTTGCCCCATTCCCCAAGAATATCAGTGGGAAGTGGAGTATTCCTTGGGTTCAATCTCTTAAACTGTCTCCTTGCTTCTAACACTTCTTCTCTCTTTTTATCATACAGATTGATCCATTTGTTCATAAAGTCCATGTGGTATAGAATGAACTTGTTGAGTATAGCACTTTCATCTACATCTATTACATGTCAACATGTTTAATTCAAACTCCAAATGTCATGCTGTTAATTTGACAAATAAATTACATAGTAAATTAATGATTGCAAGAAAAACAACTACACTAATCATGAATTTACTTACTAATTTCTACTTGAACACCATTAGATTGTGGTTTTTCTCCATCAATAATATCTAATGCTCGTTATTCATCCCAAAAGCATGGCCCATCTTCAAAATCCTTACCAAGGAATTCACACAGGAAGAAAAATGCTTCATTCAATACATACCCTTTAGCCATGCAATCCTTTGGATGTGCCTTTTGTCGGACATATCTTTTTAGAGTTTTCATATACCTCTCAAAGAAAAACATCCACCTTGTTGATATGACACCAGCCAATTCAATGTCATCAACTAGGTGTATAAGTAAATGGACTTGTAGGTCCATGAAACTTGTAGGGAGCTCCTTCTCAAATACACATACAATTTCTGCAATTTCCTTCTTCCATTTTGGCACTTCACATTCATGGATCTCCTTGGAGGTCACCCACCTAATATAAGAATAGTAAATTAGTATGAACCTTTAGTCAAAAATTAAAATGCAATATAATATCTCTATGTCTCTCACACATGAACATTTCAATCTTGTAAATGCTGACAATCAACTTATGGCATTCCTTAAGTCAACTGTAAGACAAGAATTCCCCCTAATTGCCAATGGCATGTTATGCTATGAAACACATTTATGAAAAGGTCATTAGTAATTTTTCCTCACACAACAAAATATCAAAATATATTTAGTACTTAATCAATGTTACTAGTAAATGTTAAATGATGATATATAATACCTTCATAAAATTATGAAAATCATGTGTTTTAAATCCTGTGATATGTCTATCAATTGTAAAAGCTTTAGCCAATGATGACCCATAGCCAGTAGGTGTCCTTATTGAACGGATGACATTTTTTAGTTGGTCTAGCTCTTTTTTTTTTCAAAATCCATGGAGCTTTTGCATATGTTTCATTTTCCCTGTTTGGCCACAAATGTTTTCTATCAATTTTGGTACGTGAAAGAGCAATATCTCTCCTCGAAGACAAGGTGCTCTTCTCTTTGCTTGATATATGTCGAAATATAGAATCTGAGACATTTTTGAAGATGTGCATAGGATCTAATAGGTGAGATATTAATAGATCCTTCCAGTAAGGGAGCTCATAAAATATGGATTTCCTTTTCATTCCTTCTGGCATATTAACTACAACTTGTTCTAGTTCTTCAATTGAATCACCCCGATCAAAAAATCCTCCCAAGCTTTCAATTCAACATCTTCATACTTCTTAAGCCAATCACTTGGACCTATAATCATGGGAGGGCCTCTATTTTCAACTTTTCCATCAAATTAGTTCTTCAGGCGATTTCTAAACTTATGATCTAGTGGTAGAAAAACCCTATTGTTTGCATAAATAAATTAATGTTGATCTTTAGAATATCACCCTTGAAATTGTTCCGCACATCTTGGACATGCAAATATCCCTTTTGTTTGAAGCCCTGCAATTCAATAAGTAATGTTAATAATATCAAAAAAATAGTATAAAACCAAGTATGAAAGTTGGGATAGAAATAAATTATGAGTGTAAATACGTAAATATTTTATCTTACCAGAATAAACACCAAGTCTCGGGAAATCATGAATAGTCCAACATAGCACACCATACAACATGAAGGACCTATTTGATGGGGGACATGATATGTCATACATTCTTATGCTTTTCCATAGTAGTTGCATCTCATCAATAAAAGGCGTAAGATAAACATCCATATTTTTAACTTGATGTTTTCCTGGAACAATGAGAGTTAGCATATGGTGCTCCTTTATAACACTTATCCATGGGGGAATATTGTATACTATCAATCCGACTAGCCAAACACTATAATTTGAGTTTAGGAAAGAGAATGGGCACACTCCATCAATTGCAAGACCAAACCTGATACTACGGGGTTCATCTTTGAATTTTCTTGGCCATTTTTCCTCTGTGTTTCATTGCTTTGCAGTCGGCCACAATTTGCATGAATCCATCTTTACTCTTGTTCTTTGAATGCTAGTCCATCAATTGTGCAAGTGACTTGCAATGAAACATTCGTTGAAGTCTAGGTATAATTGGCATGTAACATAAAACCTTCTTTGGAATTGTAGGATCTTGCACACCTTTATAATATCTCTTCTCTTTGCATACAGGGCATTCTACCTTGTTTTCATATTCATCTTTGTATAAAATGCAATCATTTTTACATGAATGAATTTGCTTATATTCAATCCCCAACTCAATCAACAACAGATGCACCTCTCTGCAAGTTGATGGCAACACATTCTCTTCAGGAAATATTTTAGTTTTTAGTGCCCTGTAAGATTTCCAGAGATTAAATCAATTGAATGTTTGACTTATGATGAACATGTTTCATATGTCAATCTATACTAGGACTTTTTATATACAATATATGGTTTTAAATTCCCCTTAAAGAAATATAAACAAAGTTGATGAATGTTTACGAATTATGTACACCAATTGACAATGCAAAGTAAGAAATGGATTTCATCTCACTTTAGTAGGGTAGTGAATCCTTTGTCTGACCAACCAAATAGTGACTTGATTTCTAATAATATTAATGTGCATGCCAGTTTTGAAGTTCTACTTGCACCCAATTTGAACACGGGTGTCTTCGCTGTTTGCTTGATGGAGTCTTTCAGGTTGTTATCATCAACATTACGTTGGTGGTAATTACCCCTGCTATCATCGTTACTGTCAACCATATGATCATTATTGTCATCATTGTTTCCATCCCCAAAGAAACATGTAAGCATTTCATTCAATCCTTCTTCATGCACTACATTTTCACTATCATAATCATCATCATTAAGGCTAGCTGGCATGTCATCAGTGTATGCGAATCTCATCAGCAGTTCAAATTTCTCAGCTACTAGTATTCTCTTCAATGTTGCTCTTTTCTACTTGGTATAGTTTAAAGGATGGTTTGGATCATCTCATCCAAACCTTAATAACCTAGTTGGATCTTGGGTATTAGTATGTGTTTCATCAACATCTTCTACTTATCAACAAACACAAGCATTATTTAATGTTTGGAAACAATTGCACTAAATTCAAAATGTATCAATTTCAAAGAAATATAATCAAATATGGCTTAAAAAATAAAAATATAAATTATATGAACATACATACATCATTTGAATAATGGAACAGTATTTTATAGACTACCTTTTTTATACAATAATTTAAAGAAAACACAATTTTGACAACATAGTTTATAAAACATCAGTCCACACTCATTTATTATTCTTTGGTTTTCTGCCCTTAAGAACATCCTTAGGGAGACCTTGTTCTTCCCTTTTCTTTCATGCAGGAGTGCATTTTAAGAAGGGGTAATCAATCAATAACTCATCCCCAATGGTAAGGTCCATAATAGCCTCAACCATTATCAATCTATCAACCTCTCTTTCCATATCTCCATCTTTATCATTTATAATCTCAACAAATTGACAATTCGGTCTTACAGTAGGGTCCCTTCCCTTACAACTATTTATAAATCTTGCAATATTTTTGTGTGTGTATGCACTTCCATCTATATACATAAGATGACATCTATTCATTTCTTTTCCACTTTCCAATTGCAGACGATGTGTATACATATTCAAATTTAGACCATATGCTGACATGCTAGGCTTATATTATGTTAGCCTTCTCCATTCACCACTGTAATATGATGGACCATAATATGGCATTAATCTCCTAGTGGTTTGTTCCGAATTGTTTCTATGTTTAGATCCCACATGTACATTTTGGATGACAAAGAGGCCTAGATTCACTCCATGAATATTGGAGGGTCGTATCATGTAGCTATATCCCCAAAATTGAAACATCTCGTACAATCTAGGTAGTTGTTGATCACTAGGCCAAGCGCAATATAGTCGATGATCAAATGTCTCTTTGTAAATTGATCTCAAACTTAGGGGCAAGTCATCATCTCCATCACATTCATTCTCATGGGGTATGTAGTCCACCTTCCCCTTGTCTTTAAGCAAATTATGCATCTTTAAACCAATTCTTATTCTGTTACTTGTTTTCATCAATTCCTCATCTTCGGAGCTAGTATATTGGCACATATTTTTGTTAGATGTATCATCTAATGAATGATCATTTCCCTCTAGGCTGGAAGTCGGTGATCCAGGAAAATTTAAACCAAGAACTTTATCCTGCAAGTATCCATTAAGAAAAACATTAGTTATTTAAATAATATAAAACAATGTTTAAATGAAGTATACATGTTATTTATATCAAATTGAAAAATTCCTTACCACAATTCCTATTGGATTTGAATCGATTGTAGGAGGCATACTACCGACTGGAAGCTCATCATTTATGTATTGTCTTTGTACAATTGCTTGTTTGAATTGTTTCTTTCCATGACATATAGAACATCCACAAACAACAATTTTCTCAAAGTATTCATCCCATGTATTATAGTCCTGACCAACCTCTTGTTCAATGCAATCATTTGTTGTGTCTGCAGGATCCATTGTCATATCCTCTTCCACCCATTGTCATCTATGTGGTTTAACAATTTTAGGTCCACGTCCACGTACATATCTTTTTCTTTTGCTAGTTGAACGCTCAAGCTCTACATTTGCTCCAATCTCCATCTAAAATAATCAACAACATGCATTAATTTATGTCAAGATTGGAAAATACATTATAAATTTCAATAATACTGTGAAAAAAGATGGACACATCACAAAATGTCATTAGATAATTTTTTCCTAAGTTAAGTAAAAATTTGAGTACCTGATGTCCCACTTCATCCATTGTGTCCTCATTTGATATGACACGATCCATTGCCATGGCCTTGTCTGGCCCCTATAATACCGAACATGGTAAATAATGTTTAGGACACCAATTATATCATTTCAACGAATATGCTATCCAACACAAAACCTCACTTTAGTCATATATGTGACATATTCATATCATGTTTTGGCCATCCTAATTTTCAAACTTTTCCCTTAATCATAGAATCACATTTAATCACCATTCCTGTGCATTTTCAACCAATAAGTTTGACCTCAGAGGCCTCACAGATAAAAAAATGACTTTATCTCCTCTATGTTGTAGCATTTATGAATTCATAAACACCTTCCTCCTTCGGTTGAGGTTGCTTTCTCTTCTTACCTCTATTGTATCTGTAGATTTTGTTGTCATATCTATTTCCACCCACTTTCCTCTCTATGATTTAGTAGTTCTACATCATCCACGTCCTCTCTCCATGGCCTCCTCTAGATCCTTTAATACACAACAATGACAATAGTCACATAATAGCTGTGCACCAAGAGGTTAAAAGGAACCAATCAAGATAACCACACATGAACAACAAATGTGTCTTGACAGATTATATAAATTTCCTATATGTTTGCATTTATCCTCTAACCTTTCTACATCAGCCCTCAATTGTGCATACCTCCTAGTTGTTATATGTAAATGATTTGTATCCTTGCATTCCCATTGGCAAATACAGTGAACTGATTTGAATCCTTGTATAACCAATTTGCAGGTATAGTGAATTGATTTGAGTTTTTGCATTCACAATTAAAAAATCACAGCGAGATGGTTTGAAACCTTGAGTACTCAAGTACCAAACAAGGTGAAACGATGTAGGTTTTCGCATACCCACTTAGCTATTATAGTGAAATGTATATGAATATTTAAAGATCCATTCACCATACATGGTGACTATTTAGACATAGGACTTTGAAGTCCATGCACTGAACAGAGGAAAATACTACATCAATTTTCAATGCCTAATGGCATGTTTAAAGACATCTCTTCCTTTAACAACATTTGAAAAGGGAAGAAGTAGGTGACCTGATTTGTGAAAGAATAGTGATCACTTTCACTGGTAAGCTCATTATTCTTGCATTGGTAGAATTTGATAGATTTCTTCTCATTTGTATAATTGTAAGCAAAAGGTTTTCATTATAGTATGACCAAATTACAAACATCCACATCATCCAAATTACAAGCATCATCATCATCATCAAATAATTTGTCTCTTTTTTCAATCACTTTGGAGACAGTACAACAACATATAAACATGAAAATTAACACAACAATTGAACACTGAAAAAAGGTTACCATTTAAGTATAGTCTTCTCCATAATACTGATTCATAATATATATATTAATTGCAAAGTTTTTGAAACATGAAAGTGGATGAGTGGGATGGGTGCAATCTATCTTCTTACTAAGTCCCCTAAAATGCTTCAGAAAGAACTACTACCCTCCTTTTTTTCTCTCGGGTCTTGGTCTCTCTTATATGCGAGAGGCAACAATCTACAAACCCGTTACAAAAAGACACGACTTTTGATAACTAATTATAACTGAAAAGAAAAATATTTCATTAAATGGATGCACCGATCCGTTAATCTCCGAATAGAGGCCCATGACCATCTAAGGCCTATGCAAAGCTTCTTTTTTTTGATATGATGCCCATCATACTGTTGATTGATCTCCTCCATCTGATGATTGTCCTGTCATATTTGGCACGTTCATGGTTCAATTGATAAACAGATTTATTTCAGAGAGATGATGGATGTAGTCCTGTTCTACATAGATATTCACATTGATAATCACTTCCTTCATATCATACTCCATTCGCATCATTTTTTCCAACTACTTATGAGTATTTTTCAAGACTATCTCTTCATCGTTGATCTCTTGTAATACATTTGTCAGAACCATGGCCAATACTTCCTTCCAATCATCACATTTTTAGATATTCCCAGAATTATCATTAAGTGGTGGAGCAAGATTAAAATAATCAAGCTCTTCTTTGAGCTTGTCATGATATTCATCATGTGACTCTATCAAATCATTATATACCTATAATGTTTGTCCCACCAAGATCCCTTTTCCCAAAAGGTCTTCTTTCTTTTCAGTCATCCTCCCCTGTAATCTTTTATTTTCTGCCATTGTTGAGCGTTTCAGCTTAAACAATTTCCAATAGGTATCATTACAACTCATCATTTTATTGAATCATTCCCTAATTAATTCAGATGCCATATCGTATTTGATAGTTTTTACTTCCTTCTCCATCTCTTTACATTTCCCTTGGGATTTTAGATGGCAATTTTTCCAATAAGATGCATCAGTAAGTGCGTCCAACACTTTCTTATCTTTCTCAAGGTCTGGAGGATAGAATTGTGATATAGAAGAGGAAGAGGATTTTTCCTTTTGATATAACAGCTCCTTCTTTAGTCTATCATTTTCTTTAAGCAAATTTTCAACTTGTGCCTTATTGAACTTTGCCACATTGATGTTGAGCTCTGCTGTTTCCATGGGGTCAGTATCCCCTACCCTTTTTACTAAGAGATGACTGAACATTTGATTTGAATTATTAGCAATTGCTGGTCTCTTATCCTGTGGGTAAAGTGACCAAATGAGTAGAGTGGCTTCATCTACATTATACCCTAATCCTGATCCTGAGTATATCTTATCAGTGGCTTCTTCAGTCAAATTCATTGTTTTGTCTTCTCTCTTCCTGAAGCTATCAAACACAATTGCTAAACTCATATCCCACCCTGACAAGAGCAATACTTTGGCTTCTTGAAGCAAATCCCTTCCTCTTTCTGGAATGATGGACTCCATCTCTTTATCAACTTCCCTTTTTAATTCATCCAAAGTAGTAACCTCTTGTTCAGAAGTGACATCTTGCATTTTTCTCTCACCTTTTTTCCTTTGTACTCATAGACAAATGACTTAAATTAAGGAGTTTTAATAAAATCATCATCAAAAATAAATTTCTGTGCAACCAAGATTCTAATGTCATCAGATAATTCATCTGATGTCTCAAACTTTACATCATTCAATTCAGGAGGATGCTCATATTGTGCTATTTCAGGAGCATTTATTGGCTTCTTTTATTCACTTTCTTCATCACTTTCCCCTTCTTCACTTATGTTAGTATCTACAGAAAAACATACTTCAGGGGTAGGCTATGAGGCTTTGTAGCCCAGAGGCTCTATGTCTTCAGCTTGTGTTCCTGAATAGATTGTATAAGTTGTATCAAAAACAACTGGGGGCACATCTTTTATGATTTCATCTACATGAGCAATCAATTGTTCAATCCTTGTCAGTGGATCCTGTATTTCACAAAACATTTTTGAATAAGATTGGACATGTTTTCTTTTCCAGTCATCAGCAAGAATCACTTTGTTGAATGTAACCATTATGTTGATAATAGAGGCCTCATCAAGGTTTCTAATCACATATTCCTCTAAAAATAAATGTTCATATCCTGAGAGCCCTTGTGAAATATTTGCTTTATGAATAAAACCCTCTGAATTAAAATTTTGTCTTTCATTACCTACAGGAAGATCGAACCATGCCAATTTAGTATTAATTTCTTCATACCCTTCACTTGTGACCACTGTGAAATCTCCAAAACATAGAGTGCTAGGCATGATTGATTGTTTGTTATGCTTCTTGAGGTGCATGGCATCAAATTTTAGTAATTGCCTCACAATCTCTAGACGGGCAATCCGATCAGGAACTATTCGTGGCAGCAAATGTGGGGTGCCCTCAAATCCATAAACTCTAATCACTGTGCAGTCATGGAAAGAATACCAATCTCCCTAGTTATGGTCCAATTTACTTTTAGGGTCATTTTCTTTGGGTCTTAGAAATATCTGCATCCTTGGGGATAGGTTATAATCCCAGGGATATGCCAGTAACTCCATTAAAGGTTTTACAACAAACTCTTCAAAGTAGAGGTAGTGAGATCTACCAAATCGGCTATCCCATAACGAAGTCCACACCTGTACAGGTTTAGGATCCCCATTATCAAAAGAATCCCTTATCCTTAGTTCACTGCTCCAAAATCCTCTTTCATGTCTATCATAAAAAAGCAAATGCATTAATAAGGAATAGTGTTTGAAGTTGATGCTATCACTGTTATTTTTTATTTTTTCCAGCCTTTGATTTAGGGCATTAGCCACAAAGCTAGCATAGTCAAAAGTCCTGGCCCACTTAGTCTGTACATCTGCAGCTAAAACCATTGGTGCAATTGACATTAGAGGTGGGACCTCTACTCCCTAGACTTTACTAGCTGCATAATAGGTGTATAAAAAATACTCTTCAAACAGATCTTCATGAAATGGAGGATTCTCATTACTAGAGAATTTCTTTAATTGTCCTTCTTCATCTTTAGGCCTATGCAAGGCCAACTTCCACCTTTTATAGCTAGTATCCATATGACGATACTCTAGCAATAGATCTCTGATTGTGAATAGTAAATCAAAACCACACTCTAATTGAAATACATTGGAAATGAGATCTTTTGAAATAACCAGTAAATTATCACCACTGTGTGTTCGAATAGTTCTCATTTTTGGATCATATTTATTGGCAAGGGCTTTCATTAATTCCACATTGAGAAACACCTCTGGCACAACTAATCTCCCTAGGTTTAGCCTCCACGGGTTACAGACTGGTAAAAACCTATATTATTTTCTGTAGTGGTATAAGAAAAGTTTGTACCCTCGTAGTGGAGTCCATACATCTCCCAAGTCCTTGTGATTGTCCAACAATCGATCATGTGAGGGGTTCATCTATACACTTATTTTTGGTCTTGGTCCCGACCTAGGACACTGATCTCTCAAGTCTTGGTTTAATGGTCTCTTTTCAGTTTCTTATTTTTAGGTTTTTCTGCACTATCTCCCATTGCTTGAATTCAAACCTTTAAGAGACAGAATTTCTCAGCTGGGATCAGTGTACTTACTTGAATTTTGCTTTCCCACTGGTCTTTCTTCGCTTTACTGTGTGAGAGCTTCAGTCCCCTTCTCCTTCAGCCCCTTTTGCAATTTGTTCAAGTTTTACAGGAGCTATGTGATCAAACTGTGGCACAACTCACTTTCATTCCTGGCATAGGAGGAGGTCATTTATTTTGAATATCTAAATGATGCCTCAGGATGTCACAATAATTATTATCGCTACATCATTGAGACTATTATTTATGTTTCACTGATGTCAGCTTCCTTCATTGATGAACTCTTTGTGTCGATGTATTGGTGGGAAGCCAGGTAACGTTACCCCGATGTACCTTAGCTTGGGTGATATTGTACCTTTGGTTAACTTATGGTCATATCAGGTTATCAGGGGAACATAAACATTTATTTCGCCAATGTTTATGAGTCACAACGATGTGCTAGCTTTTGTTGATTTTATCGGTCTGTTGGTGAGGGACTCTCAAGAGTTAGGTTGATAGGATATTGTTAGCCTGATATGGCTATGAGTAATGTTTATAGGACTATCGGTGGGAGTATGATGGGAACTCCAATGATGAGGGCTAACAATATTGCACCTTTGGTTAACTTATGGTCATATCAGGTTATCGGGGGAATAAAAACATTTGTTCCGTCGATATTTATGAGTCACAACGATGTGCTAGCTTTTGTTGATTTTATCAGTCTATCGGTGAGGGACTCTCAAGAGTTAAGCTGATAGGATATTGTTAGCCTGTTATGGCTACGAGTTATGTTTATAGGACTATTGGTGGGAGTATGATGGGAACTCCAACAATGAGGGCCTGTTTGGTTGATTATTTCTAATTTTGGACAACCCACAGTTATATCGATTCATCGGGGGAATATGAATATCTATCCTACCGATGACTATGTGTTGCAACAATGTGCTCACTAGAGTTAGCTATATTGGTCTATCCGGGTAAGGACTTCAAAGGTTAGCCCGACATGGTATTTTTAGATAGATAACGCTATAAATTATTTTTCATAGGGCTATCGGTGGAGCTATAAATAGGGTTCCAATGATGTAGTGTTGCTAGGCCTATACACATAGGAAAATATATTATGAGGATTTGTTCATAAATGTAATTGTTCTAATAGGATTTTGTCACACACGTTTTAGCAATAGGAGTTAATATGGATCTTGTCACACAAATTTTCATAAATTGTTTTAATCACAAAATTATAATGTGGCCAATTTCCATGGTATACAGAGGATAAGTGTGAAGAGGTTGGTGAGAGATGTAAATTTTTTTCTAGTTCTAACAAGTTCAATCCCTTTTCAATCAAAATTGTTCATATAATGTTCATTCGCGCGGCCATTAATGTCCATCACTGGAAATGAATGCAACATTTTTTTTGAATTTTGAAATGTCAGATTGCATTGGTGGGACTGTCCTAGTTTCAGGCCGATCTGTGTGCTTCATTTGGTGTCATCTTTGTTTATATATTCATAACTGATCATCAAGACTCACTGAATGTCTTTTTGATACGCAGTGTGCCTTTAGTTCTCTTATTTAGTCGGGAAGACATTTAGTAATCTCACTGATATTGCATAGGTGCCTTTTGTCTTAACATTTCAGGGAGAACAATATGAAGTTTACCCAATATTAGGGTAATCTAAATTATTAGAAATCCTTTTAGTCGTCGACGAGTGTCCTTCAAATGAATAATAGTCATTCCTATTGTTATCAGGTTGACATAAGGGATTAGGGTTTAGGGTGGAGGGATTAGGGTTTAAGGTATAATGTTTAGGGTTGAGGGTTTAGGGGTAGGGTTTAAGGTTTAATGTTTAAGGGTTGAGGCTTTAGCCTTTAGGGATAGCATTTAGGGTTTAGGGTGGAGGGATTAGGGTTTAAGGTATAGTGTTTAGGGTTGAGGGTTGAAGGATGCATTACGCTGCACTGCAAGGTTATAGTCCCATTAGAGAATGATGTCCTCACGCATGGACTATGTCGAGTGCCCTCATGAATCTTGGTAAGGGATACATGGAAGGCAAATGGATTAGGCAGATACTATAGCTTAAACCTTAATCCCTAAACCCTATCCCTAAACCTTAATTCCTCAACCCTCAACCCTCAACCCTCAACCTTCAATCCTAATCCCTCAACCCTCAAACCTAATCCCTAAACCCTAAATGCTATCCCTATTCCTAAACACTGAACCCTCGACACTATACCTTAAACCCTAATCCCTTATCCCTAAACCCTCAACCCTATCCCTCAACCCTCAACCCTTAAACCTTAAACCCTAAAACCTATCCCTAAAACCTTGACCCTTGACATTATATCTTAAACCCTAATCCCTTAACCCTCAGCCCTACAGCCTCAACCGTCAATCCTTAAACCTTCAACACTAAACCCTATCCCTAATCCCTATACCCTTGACACTCTACTTTAACGCTAATCCCTCAACCCTCAACCCTATCCCTAAACCCTAAACCCTCAACCCTCAATGTCAAACCCTGATCTGTCAACCCTAATCCGTTAACCCTAACCCCTCAACACTATACCTTAAACCCAAATCACTCAACCCTAAACCCTAAACCCTATCCCTAAACCCTAATCCCTTGACCCTCAACCCTCAACCCTAATCCCTCATCCCTAAACCCTAAATGCTATCCCTCAACCCTTATCTCTTACACCTTAAACCCTAAAACCTCGACCCTCGACACTATATATTAAACCCTAATCCCTTAACCCTCAGCCCAAAAGCTTCAACCCTTAATCCTTAAACATTCAACCCTAAACCCTATCCCTAATCCCTATACCCTCAACACTCTACTTTAACCCTAATCCTCTGACCCTTAACCCTATCCCTAAACCCTAAACCCTAAACCCTCAACCCTCAACATCAAACCCTGATCCTTCAACCCTAAACCCTAATCCCTTAACCCTAAACCCTATCCCTAAACCCTAATCCCTCGACCCTCAATCCTCAACCGTAACCCCTCAACCCTAAACCCTAATCCCTCATCCCTAAACCCTAAACATTATCCCTATTCCTAAACCCTTAACCCTTGAAACTATACCTTAAACCATAATCCTTTATCCCTAAACCCTAAACCCTATCCCTCAACCCTTAACCCTTAAACCTTAAACCCTAAAACCTTGACCCTTAACACTATATCTTAAATCCTAATCGTTTAACCCTTAGCCCTAAAGTCTCAATGCTCAATCCTTAAGCATTCAACCCTAAACCCTAATCCCTCAACCCTAAACCCTATCCCTAAACCCTAAGCACTATACCTTAAACCCTAATCTCTTGAACCTAAACCCTAAATCCTAATCCCTCGACCCTCAACCCTCAACCCTAATCCCTCAACCCTTAACCGTAATCCCTCATCCCTAAACCCTAAATTCTATCCCAATTCCTAAACCCTCAACCCCCGACACTATACCTTAAACCCTAATCCATTATCCCTAAACCCTCAACCCTCGATGTCAAACCCTAATCCGTCAACCCTAAACCCTAATCCCTGAACCCTAAACCCTAAGCACTATACCTTAAACCCTGTTGGCAAGAGACACTATATGGATTCATTATTGTTGTCATTGATGGCAACAAAGTTCATCCCACACATCCGCAGGACATGGTGTGTCTCCACCAGAAGTCAGAATGAAGAATGTTGTGGTCCGATAAGCAAGAACAGAGCATGTGGCAAGGTCCGAGAGTCAGGTCTGGATCTCTCAGAAGAAGTATCTTGGTGAAGTACAGATTTGGGAACGTCAAGAGGACTACCTTGACTGATATATTCCAAGGATTTAGCCTCTGGTGATAGATGAAGAAAAATATATGAATACTTGAGTATCAGGTTCCTGATTAGCAGTATGGACAGAGGAAGAACTGACTGACAGAACATCAGACATTATTATGGATGTGTTACTGATGATGGTAAAGGTTATTAAGGCATAATTTATGATTGCTGATGTGATTGATGACGTCTACAAGTATATCCTTGATCCGCATTACTTGGTAAGCAAGGTTTCAGCCGACAGATCAGAGTTTGTGGAAAAGATTGACTATTCCGGATGCTGACTAGAAATGTGATGAAATCACTTGTGCAGATATATATACAAGATGGATTTAGTTGTGAGAAGTGTCGTTGTTTTGTGGTTGTGTGTGAAGAAAAGCAGTAGAGCAGAGTAAAGGCAGAAAAGAAGGTCCAGTATGTGAAAGGAGTGCAGCACAAAAGAAGAGGAAAGATGAAGTGCAACAGATCAGTGTATTGAGCCTAACCAGAACTGAACTCTAGCATATGTAGATGCTCCTTATCAGTTCAAGTATTGTATTGCACTCTTATAAATTGTAGACAACGTGTCTCTTGTAGGCAGTGTGCCTCTTGTGAGCAGTGTGCTCGGGTAGTGAGCCCTAATTGGCAAGTGCCATTTTGTATTTCCATTCTTCTAACAGAGAATACAATCTTGGGTTAATCACCCCGTGGTTTTCTCCCTTAACAGGGTTTCTACGTCAAAAATATTGTGTCATGTGTATTTCCATTTCATGGTTATGTTTGCTTATTTAAATTAATGCTGCATTGATTAATAAGAAAGTTCAGAAAGTAGAAATAATTAGGATAACTGATTCACCCCCCTCTCAGTTATCAACAATTGGTATCAGAGCCAAGTTCCTCCCAACAGAGCCTAACAGCTTGAGGAAGATCTGGGAATTCAAATTGATGTGTATGGTATGAGGGAGCAACTTAAATCTGCCCTAGATGATCTTGAGCAGTCAAATTCTGAAGTCAATGAATTGAAGGAAAGACTCAAACAGGCTAATGATTTCATAAATGAACTAAAAGGGAAACTGAGTCTCTCTATGAAAAAGAGAAAAGAGCACCTTCAGCAATTGGCAAGTCAAGGTGAAGCCAATGATACAAATAAGGATTTGAAGGAGAAAACCAAGTTGTGTGAAAAGTTATCAAAAGAAATCATCATGGTAAGACATGAGATGGAATCAGGAGTCATAAAGTTTACCCAAGAAATTGAAGAGAAAAGAAAAATTGAAGATGATCTAAGACAATCTCTCAAGGAGAAATCAGAAGACTGCCACAAGATGGATAGAATAATCAGACACCTTGAATCTGGTCTTGAAGATGCTAAAGATAATGAAGAAAAACTTGAGGATCAAATTGTCTCTCTTAAAAGGGATCTTCAAACAACAAATGAATATAAAGAAACATTCAAGATAAGTTCTTCTCAACTTGAAGTTCTTCTTGAAAGTCATAAGAGGGTAGATGACAAGTGTGGTTTGGGATATGAGAAAGGAGAAAGCTCCGGATCTGGTTAGAAGAATTTTGGATCAGAAAATCTAAGGAACAGGCCTAGAAGACCTCCAGTAAGGTAGCCTAATGCTCAAGGATATCCAACCTTCAACGGATACTACCACAACTGCAATAACTTTGGTCATAAAGCTAATCAGTGCAGAAAGAGAATGAATCAGACTAATTCATCCTTCTCCGGACAGTGTTTCAACTGTAAAAGGTATGGTCACAAATCTCATGAATGCAGAAATATGCAAATGAACAAGTCATTCAATGGTAGATGCTTTGCATGCAATAGAATAGGTCATATGGCTAATCAATGCAAATCAAGAGGATATTAATCAAATATGCAAAGAAATGTTATTTGCCAAATTTGCAATAGATCCGGTCATATTGCAAAATCCTGTAGAAGCAAGAATCAGGACAAAAGAGGTCCGGCACAGCATAATCAGAATCAAGATAAGGGAAAACGAAAAGTGAATGCGGATGAAGTTCAAAGTGAGATGAACAAGATTTGGGTGAAGAAAAATATAGAGATTGTAGGGGATGGGTCCGCACTAGACTCTGGTGCTGATATTCCTTCTGAAAATTAAAAAGTGAGCTCTGGCTCAGGGGGAGACACAAAGAAAACCTTGTTCCCCCAGCCAGTTAATTGGTGCCAGAACTGGCACAAGAAGAGTTGCGGATTAAAGGGTTCATAAGAGAAACATCCAAATAAACTATGGTTAAGATTTGAAAGATCCGCAAGATGTTTAAGATCAAGATTGGTCCAGTTCTTCAAGTCATCTGAATAAGGCAAACCAGAATGACTTAGGTAGAGCATTTATTGCACTTAACATTAGGGTTTGCGGAGCAATATAAGGGTTTTCTCATTAAGCATTTGTTCATTCTACATTCAAGAAGAAACGAAAAGTGAAGGCTCTACAATAGAATTCCTCAAGCTCATCAAAGATCATTTGCAGAAGTCAATTCATCTAGAAATCGATCCGACTAACTCCGTGAAACTGAAAGACACAAAAGGTATTTTCCATTCTTCTCTGCAAAGTCCTTTTAAAAAAGATGTCTACTTTGAATATTGTGAAGATCACTGATAGGCCTCGCCCCAAATTCAAGAAACATCCCTACAAATCCCTGGAAGTAGATCCCCTAGGAGCTTTTTCCAGTGTTCCGCATGGTATCCTGCATACAGAAGATATTAGGGTTTACATTCACGCAAACATTGAAGAATTCAGAGAGTTCAAATTGAGGGATATCTACCACAAACAGTTAATAGATGATTCATTTGAGCTCAAACCCCAATACAAGGCCCTCCAGGAGAAGCACTTTGCACAATGTATACATTTCCCTTGCTTTGCTGAGGATGAATGGGTCTGGTATGTCTTGAGTAGAATACATGACAACTTCATGTGGTTGAATAGACCATTCAAGATCACAAAAGATGCCATTAGGGCAGTTACCGGTTTTCACTCATCCGGTGGTATACCTGTTCTCAAATCTGTCAAGAATCAGACAGTAAGTGATGCAACCAGATCAAAATTTGACAAGAGAGCTATGACAATTAAAGATATCACTAATCTGGGTGTCAAATTTGCATCCATGATAATTGGTTACAAGATTTATCACTCCAATAGGGAAAATTCAGTATCGGGAACTGCAGTTTATACAGCCTATCAAATGTTAAAAGAAAATGCTGACTATGATCTGTGTGAACTACTTCTAAGCCAACTTTTGGAGAATCTGTAGAAAATAAAGAAAGATAAAAAGAATTCATTCAAGTATGGTGGATTGATATTGTGCTTATTCTTCTACTTTATGAATGAGCTTCCCGGATCCAGTGGCTGGGTGTGGGAGAATGATAGACTAGTAGCTATCCAAATCAGAGATTATTTGCATGGACTTGGTGATGACAAAGCTCAAAACATAGCTCTTTGGGGTTTCTTTAAAAACTTTTAGAACATGATGCAAGCTAGAGAGAGAATTCCCTAATCGCTAGTTGAGAAATATAAAGATACAATATGCTTCATGGTAGACACTGATCAATGCCTAATGGAGGCAGTAGAGCCAAGGATAGTCTGGATCATGCCTATGGGGTATGAAGTTGATGAACAAATTGTGGAGCTGCATGTTCAACACATGCTAAGTCAGCCAAAGGATCCAAAGGCAGAAAGGTTTGGAACCTTTGAAGAGCTAAGTGTAAAGATTCATGTGGAACTCAGACAACCAGAGATCAAGAGGAAGGTGAGAAAAGAAGTTGAAGATGTTGCCAAAGGATTTGGCATCTCAAAGGAGGCACTTGATGCCAACAGGGAAAAGAGGCAAAGGGCTAAGCAAGAGAAGAAAGAGGCAGAAAAGGAAAGCAAGGAAAGTGCTCTGGTAGAAACCTCCACCCAGACTAGATCATCAAAGAGATTTGCACCTGCCACTGCCAAAAGCTCAAGGGCATCTAAACTGAAAGCAAGATCATCCAGTAAAATAGAGAAAAGAACCAAGACCAAGGCCACAAGGTCTTATGCGAGTCAAAAGGATGAAGAAGAGACTGAATCTGATGAGGGGATAAAGGAAATAAAGAAGCAGAAGAAGAAAGGATCCAGTGAAACTTCCACAGGTCAAGACAAGGAAGAAATGGTAGAGGAATTCGTTGAAAAGCCCACCCTGTCTCTAGAAAGTGTAATCAAATCAGTCACTGTGGATGGAAACCTTCAACCAATGGCTGAATTCTATGATGATTATAATGAGGTTGACCAAAAGATCTTGCAGGAAGCTACAGTTAAGTATTTGAACATATATAATAAGGCTTTTATTGAAATTATATCTCTTATTCCCAAGAGCCTAGAAAAGGAGTTGGAAATAAGAAAGAATAATGCCATGGAAAAAGACCTTGAGATCCGGGAACAGATAGCTATTCAGCTATATCCTTCAATTGATCCAAAGCAAATGAATATGATCTTTAAAGATTGCAAGGATGAGTTCAGGAGCAAAGCCAGAATGAATCAGCTCATGCTTGGTGAGACTGACAAGGTAGCCAAGGAAACATAATAGATCCTCCGAAAGGTCTTCAAAAGATTCAATCTTCCTATCATAGAGGACTTGGGGGCTGACCCCTCGGCCACAAATATTACAGAAGAGTCCACTGAGAAAATGGCAGAAGAAGTCATGGACACCATGCAGAAAAGGAAAAGGACTTGGAATCCTCTACTCTGGAAGAGGTGGCTCATGAACAAACAAATATCTCTCCTCCGGTTTCCCCTACTGTCTCCGGATCTAAAGGAAAAGAAAGACTCGAGGAGAAAGAAGAAGTGAAAGGGAGAGATGAAAGTCAAGCTGAGAAGAACATAAGTGACAATGCAGAAGAGAAGAAATCTCTGTCTCTGGCAAGAGACACTGCAGAAACTATTAAGGACTTCTTGACAAAAGAAATGTTGGAGATCGATGAACCGGAGTTACTTCAAGGGCCATTAGACTTTGACTCTCTATCCCCGGTACAAACAATGAAGATAGCTTCATTTGCAAATGCGAAGGCCAAAGAGAAACTACTGAAATCTCACATGGAAGACTGTGAGCTTATAGAGGTAGCATCCGGAGTGTTGGAAAAGATCATGCCATCTTTTTAGAAGGATCCCACAGCCTCCTCTTCTGGTAATCTCAAAACTCTAGTCAGCAGTGTTAGCACACATTTTGATTCTCTAGAGAAGTCAGCTGAAGAAAAGGTCCGGAAGGAGTTTTTGGATAAAAGATTCTCTAAAGTACAGGGTCTGGTAACAAATGATAGGAGAGTTATGGATATTGGGATAAAGAGCTTGGAAAGTGCTCTTAAAGATGGTAGAAATATGTACAAATTTTGCTTATCTTGGCCCACAGTGACCAAAGATATTGAGAAGAAAATAAAAGAGCAAGAGGATAAACTACTAAGTTTGTCTCAAAGTTTTGATCCTCTCTCATCCTCCATAGTAAATCAAGAGTGTCAGACTATTGCAATCTCAAATGCAATAAAGAATTTTGAGAAGGAAAGGAAGAACATAATTAGCCGGATGGGTGAACTTAGAGGGATCATTATCCCTAAGTTAGAGGCCATGCATGAGGCCATAAGTGAGGCTCAGACAACCGCCTGAACCAATGATCCGACAGATCTTAAGAGGGCAGAAGCTTTTGCATTCCTGTTGAGTGGTCACATCTCAATTTTGGATAGGATGAAGGTGAGTTGGGCGACAGAAGTTGTACAATTGACAAATACTTTTGCAGATATACTAAAGTTTATGTAAAGTATAACCGGAAAGTATACTTATGTGACTAAGTATAGTTAAATTTTTGAAAATTTTGATGCGCGGTTCCCACCCTTTGCCATTGATGTCAAAGGGGGAGTGAAGAGCAGTGAAAATTGAGGAATCCAACTGAGGGGGAGCTTTGAAAAATGTATATAAAAACATAGCATCAACCAAGGGGGAGCATAGTGTAAACACTTAGTCATTTTTCACTAAGTGTTGCCATCAATGCCAAAGGGGGAGATTGTTGGCAAGAGACACTATATGGATTCATTATTGTTGTCATTGATGGCAACAAAGTTCATCCCACACATCCATAGGACATGGTGTGTCTCTACCGGAAGTCAGAATGAAGAATGTTGTGGTCCGGTAAGCAAGAATAGAGCATGTGGCGAGGTCCGACAGTCAGGTCCGGATCTCTCAGAGGAAGTATCTTGGTGAAGTGTGGATTTGGGCACATCAAGAGGACTACCTTGACTGATATATTCCAAGGATTTAGCCTCCAGTGATAGATGAAGAAAAAGATATGAATACTTAAGTATCGGGTTCCTGATTAGCAGTATGGACAGAGGAAGAACTGACTGACAGAACATCAGACATTATTCCAGATGTGTTACTGATGATGGTAAAGGTTATTAAGGCATAAGTTATGATTGGATGACATGATTGATGACTTCTACAAGTATATCCTTGATCCGCATTACTTGGTAAGCAAGGTTTCAGCTGACAGATCAGAGTTTGTGGAAAAGACTGACTATTCCAGATGCTGACTAGAAAGGTGAAGAAATCACTTGTGCAGATATATATACAAGATGGATTTAGTTGTGAGAAGTGTCATTGTTTTTTGGTTGTGTGCGAAGAAAAGTAGTAGAGCAGAGTAAAGGCAGAAAAGAAGGTTTGGTATGTGAAAGGAGTGTAGCACAAAAGAAGAGGAAAGATGAAGTGCAGCAGATCAGTGTACTGAGCCTAACCGGAATTGAACTCTAGCATATGTAGATGCTCCTGATCAGTTCAAGTATTGTATTACACTCTTATAAATTGTAGACAATGTGTCTCTTGTAGGCAGTGTGCCTCTTGTGAGTAGTGTGCTCAGGCAGTGAGCCCTAATTGGCAAGTGCCATTTTGTATTTCCATTCTTCTAACATAGAATACAATCTTGGGTTAATCACCCCATGGTTTTCTCCCTTAACAGGGTTTCCGCGTCAAAAATATTGTGTCATGTGTATTTCCATTTCATGGTTATGTTTGCTTATTTGAATTAATGCTTAAGAAAGTTCAGAAAGCAGAAATAATTAGGATAACTGATTCACCCCCCTCTCAGTTATCAACAAAACCCTAATCTCTTGACCCTAAACCCTAAACCCTAATCCCTTGACCCTTAATCCTCAATCCTCAACCCTAATCCCTCAACCCTCAAGCTTAATCCCTCATCCCTAAACCCTAAAAGTTATCCTATTCCTAAACCATCAACCCTTGACACTATACCTTAAACCTTAATCCATTATCCCTAAACCCTAAACCCTATCCCTCAACCCTTAATCCTTAAATCTTAAACACTAAAACCTATCCCTAAAACCTTGACCCTTGACACTATATCTTGAACCCCAATGCCTTAACCCTCAGCCCTAAAGCCTCAAGCCTCAATCCTTAAACCTTCAACCCTAAACCCTATCAATAATCCCTATACCCTCGACACTCTACTTTAACCCTAATCCCTAAACCCTCAACCCTCAACTCTCAACATTAAACCCTAATCATTCAACCCTAAACCCTAATCCCTCAACCCTAAACCCTCAACCCTCAACCCTCAACACTATACCTTAAACCATCCCTATCCCTCAACCCTACCCTTAACCCTTAAAACTTAAACCCTAAAACCTATCCCTAGACCCTCATCACTCAACACTATATCTTAAACCCTAATCTCTTAACCCTCATCCCTAAAGCCTCAACCCTCAATTCTTAAACCTTCAACCCTAAACCCTATCCCTAATCCCTCTACCCTCGACACTCTACTTTAACCCTAATCCCTTGACCATCAACCCTATCCCTAAACCCTCAACCCTCAACTCTTAACCCTCAACATTAAACCCTATTCCGTCAACCCTAAACCCTAATCCCTCAACCCTAAACCCTATCCCTAAACCCTCAACCCTCAACACTATACCTTAAACCCTAATCCCTGAACCCTAAACCTAAATCCCTCAACCCTAAACCCATTAGAGAATAATGTCCTAACGCATGGACCATGTCGAATGCCCTCATCGATGTTGGTAAGGGATACATGGAAGCCAAATGGATTAGGCAGATAGTGGATTATGACGTGGATTATAGAGGGGAGAAAAGTGGATTATGATGTGGATTATGTAGGGAAAATAGTGGATTATGTCAGACTTATGCCAAAGCATGGACCATAGGGATGGTATGTGGAGGGTATGTAGGATAGTGGATGAATGATGGTAGATTTATTATGTAATGGAAGGGAACCATGACCAATGGTTGCACACATCGCAATAAACATTGAAGCTTGTGATGCAGAGGTGGTGTAGAGTGCAATGGAGATGTTTGATTAGGAGATGGATGATGAAGGGCTTTAGGAACCCACATAGACTTAGGTGTTTTATTAATTTTGGTTTGCTTGTGGGATGGAACGTTTTGACACTTTTGAGTGGAATGGGAATTTGAGATGGGAGTAGATGGTTGGGATTTTTTAGAGGTAGATGCCTCATTTAACTTGATTTCTTTTTGTTTAGGTACCTGTACCATTTTGGTTTTGGAATTTGCTTGTGGAGGTATGGGCTTGGATAACTTTTTGGAATGATTTTTCTTTGACTCTTTGTTTTTATGTTTTGAGGCATGAGGACCTTAGGATGTTTAGCTTTATCAGTAGAGGCATCTAATTTTGCATTTCTGGATCCCTTGGGGATGGTGGAATGAGTGGAAGCTTTAAGTTTAGCTTTAAGATTAGAGTTGAGGGATTAGGGTTTAAGGTATAGTGTTGAGGGTTGAGGGTGTAGGGTTTAGGGATTAGGGTATAGAGTTGAGGGATTAGGGTTTAAGGCATAGTACTGTTTAGGGTTGAGGGTCTAGGGATAGGGTTTAGGATTTAAGGTTCAAGTGTTGAGGGTTGAGGCTTTAGGGATAGGGTTTAAAGTTTAGCGATAAGGGATTAGGGTTTAGGGTTGAGGGATTAAGGTTTAGTGTTGAGGGATTAGAGTTTAAGGTATAGTGTTTAGGGTTAAGGGTTTAGGGATAGGGTTTAGGGTTTAGGGTTTAAGGTTTAAGGGTTGAGGCTTTGGGCTTTAGGGATAGAATTTAGGGTTGAGGGATTAGGGTTTAGGGTGGAGGGATTAAGGTTTAAGGTATAGTGTTTAGGGTTGAGGGTTGAAGGATGCATTACGCTGCATTGAAAGGTTATAGTCCCATTAGAGAATGATGTCCTCGCACATGACCATGTCGAGTTCCCTCATCAATGTTGGTAAGGGATACATGGAAGGCAAATAGATTAGACAAATAGTGGATTATGACATGGATTCTAGAAGGGAGAAAATTGGATTATGATGTGGATTATATTGGACTTATGCGAAAGCATGGACCATAGGGATGGTATGTGGAGGGTATGTAGGAAAGTGGATGAATGATGGTAGATTTATTATAGAATGGAAGGGAACCATGACCAATGGTTGTACATATTGTGATAAATGTTGAAGCTTGTGATGTGGAGGTGGTGTAGGGTGCAATGGAGATGTTTTCTTAGGAGATGGATGATGAAGGGCTTTAGGAACCCACATAGACTTAGATGTTTTATTACTTTTGTTTTGCTTGTGGGATGGAATGTTTTAACACTTTTGAGTGGAATGGGAATTTGAGATGGGAGTAGATGGTTGGGATTTTTTAGAGGTAGATGCCTCATTTAACTTGATTTCTTGTTGCTTATGTACCCATACCATTTTGGTTTTGGACTTTGCTTTTTGAGGTATGGGCTTGGATAACTTTTTGGATTGATTTTTCTTTAACTCTTTGTTTTTATGTCCTAAGGCATGAGGACCCTTAGGATGTTTGGCTTTATTAGTAGAGGCATCTAATTTTACATTTTTGGATCCCTTGGGGATGGTGGAATGAGTGGAAGCTTTAACTTTAGATTTAAGATTAGGGTTGAGGGTTGAGGGTTGAGGGATTAGGGTTTAAGGTATAGTGTTGAGGGTTGAGGGTTTAGGGTTAGGGATTAGGGTTTAGAGTTGAGGGATTAGGGTTTAAGGTATATTACTATTTAGGGTTGAGGGTTTAGGATTTAAGGTTCAAGTGTTGAGGGTTGAGGCTTTAGGGGTAGGGTTTAAGGTTTAGCGATAAGGGATTAGGGTTTAGGGTTGAGGGATTAGGGTTTAGTGTTGAGGGATTATGGTTTAAGGTATAGTGTTGAGGGTTGAGGGTTGAAGGTTTAGTGTTGAGGGACTAGAGTTTAGGGATCTTTACTCCTAAATCTTTACTCTTGTTCTTTGCATACTAGTCCATCAATTGTGCAAGTGACTTGCAACGAAACATTCATTGAAGTCTAGGTATAATTGGCATGTTGGCATGAGGAACATTTTAGTTTGGCATAGCTAGGCACTAAATTAGGTGCACTTCACGTCAGTTTTGGTATCCTAAAGAGATTACACTTAGGGTTGAAAGTTGGCACTAAAGTCAGCGTTAGAGACGCTGACTTTAGCGCCAACTAATGAATCCAAAAAAAAATTTAAAATTCGCGCCTGCGTTAAAACATACCACACAAAAAAACACACAAATAAGTTAATACATTTAAGGCCCACAACACAGTGTGCTCACACTTTAGGGTAAATTTGAGTAGTAATGTTAATTATCCTTGCTTGCAGTATAACTTGCATTTACCATTTTGGAAGGCCTGTTGAACAAGGTCTCTTTCTACATCATACCCAAAATACGAGCTGTTAGGAATTTTTTTTGGCTACGATTGGTCAAGCACGCTGTTAATTCATACCTGGCTACGATTGCCTCCATAGACTGGACGAAATAATTTGCCCTAGGTCACCTCAAAATGTCAAGCAATAGAGGGAAGGAAGCAAACTCTGGCCACAATCAGGTAATTCACTGTCAATTTATAGATTTGTAAATGTTTCCATTGTTTCTTTGATTTTTAGTATTTAGTTTTCTATTTCTAAATTTAAAAGAAGAAATTATATATATATATATATAGGGACATGAGACTGACAAAGATAAAGAGACATTGGCTTCCATATTGGGGTTAGAGGCAGTGAACAAATTGGATGGTGTTGACTTGACAATACTTGCCAGATACATAGAAAAATGATCTAGTAAAGCCCCTGAAACATTGCAACCAAATCAATAGTCTCAAAGGGAATCAATTGATTCCCCAACCAGTCATGGATCAGGCAAAATATCCAAGAGGAAATCAATAAAAGTAACCTCTAAGAATGTGGAACAGGGAGTAGAGGCTTCTAATGTCCCATCCACTCTGGGGACACAGACTTCTTCGACCACCACACCATGTTTGGCATCTTGTATTGGTAGCTATGATACCAAGATAAAATACGATGTGGTTTCAGGGGAAGTCTGAATGATAGATGTTGGAAAAACATTTGTGAATAGGTTGAAGGAATCATGCCTTCGATAGTTCAAAGACCATCTACATTTTCCATTCTCAAAGATACCCATGCACCTACAAAAAGCAGTTATCCATGACATGCAGACTGAATTTGGCACAGGTTGGTCTGTAAAGAAAATAAAGCTATGAATATCGCAAAACTACAAGAGATTCGGTGCAACCAAACAAAGAATATAAAAAAAATCCCTCCCGAGCTAAGGCTCAAAAAAATGCCAATTGATGTAAGTCTGAAAGTATGGAAAGAGCTTGTAAAAGCATATGAGAAGTCCAAATCATGGAGGAAGTCCGGTGAGGAGAGTACATAGGTATTTGAATTTGCTCATAAGATTTTATCAAATTTATTAAATGATTTTTAAATTTTATTTGTGCATAATTAAATTGAATTAGTATATGTTTTAGGACAAGGCCTCCAAGGCTAGGCTTGAAAAACTTCGTGCCACTCATCACAGTGGCCAGAAAGGTTTATAGGCCTTGATCTGTACATTTGTAAGTATATTTAATATGTTAAATGATATTTTTTTTATTTCCTAGGAAAAAGTAAATGATTGCATATTATTTAGTTTAACTAGTCCATGTGCCATGTTTTGACAGGAGGAGAAATATGGCCGGCAACCAACACAATTTGAAAAGGAAATGTTGGAAAGCAAAAAGTGGACCGATTTTGTAATCTGGATGGAGAATGAGATATCAATAGTTGAATTTCAATAACTTAGTTGGATATTGTTGTGTTAATATGTCAATTTGCATTTCTTGTGTTAAGTTTCAATAATCTTTGAAGAGGTTATAGAGTGATACTTGAGACAAACAGTTATAGTTGTACTCTATTTGTTGTGTTTGGTTTCTATTGGTCTTCTTGTCTTTTTGACTCAAGTGGATTGTTATTCATAGGTCACTTATAATTTTTTGTTGATCATGTGGATGTAGTTATCATTGAGTTTTCAGGTGGTCTCTTAAGTGAATAGACCAAAGGGTTTATCTCAAGTCTTTGTTTCCTAACCTTTTATTATAAGACTTAAAGGGGGGCATGCATTACAGTTACGTTGTTGGTTATATTTCAAACCTTTGAAATATAATAGTGGACATTTAAATTTTAATATGCACATTTTTTTTTGTTGAGAAGGAGCCATCATTGGTAGTAGGCATTAACTCTCCTCTGCCATAATAGCTTTGGGAAGTACTAGTCTTTAATGTGCTTGGTTTTGGGGTATGTGAGGGAGAAAAAGGAGTGGGAAACCATTTTGGGGGGAATTCTTCTTTTTGTCTTGGGGTCGAGGAAGGAAGGTTGATGGTAGGATTGTAAGTTATTTAGAGGAAGGGAGACTTTGGGTGTGCTCATCATGTTGGCTGAGTGTCTTGCTATTTGGGTTGGAGACTAAGAATCAAATCACCAACTGGTCTTCTTCAACTAAGCTAACCTTTCTTTGAAGTAAAACTCCTTGTCATCCATTCTTGTAAAATTACATTGACCATTTTGGTGAAACATTTCCTTTAACTTGTGTAACTGTATGTGGTCTTGTGAAAGCCTATGCTAAAGGGTTTGGATGAGGAAAATATTGTTAACTGTGAGAGTTCAGACTTAAGATCATGGAACTTACAAACTGTGGCAAACTGTTGGTTATTGTGTTTTAGATTGCTATCATTAAGGAAGCTACATTAATTTGGTCATAGTTTGAGGTGGAGTTTCAAACCCTAGCTAGAATTGCTAGAACGCTTTCATTGCAACATACCAGGAGTCTTGAGGAAACCTGGCCTGGTTCATGGTTATCTTTTTTGACATGGTTGTAAACCCTAATGGTGTTGGCATTTCAACTATAAATGTCCACTCTCAATTGTGGATGCGAGGTCTTCTTGGGATTAATAATGCCACTCCTAGGTAGGGTTTTGGGATGGTTTTGGATCCTTGGTTCAAGTCAACTTGCCCCCCAACACTCCCTCCAAGGTTATGAGGTTTGCATTACTGAAGCCACAATGGAATACAATGTTGAAACAACACTACATGATTGTATTTGATTACCAGTTGACTCTTGGAAAGAATGGGTTTTGTCAATTGCATACAGTTGTGTAACATTGCAATAGTTGTATTGTACTTGCAACTAGAACAGTCTATTGTGAAGGCATTCATTTGATGAGAATGACCTTTGAGTTCATTGTAATGACTTGCACTAACTTAGAAATGTGATTTCAAACCAATGTTTATTAAATTGGAGACTGTTTGTGAACAAATTTATCTTAGTATGGACTTTTCTATGTTTGAATGACTGAGTACTACCCACAGAATAGTAGATATTATGTACTTGTGATCATTGCGTCATTTGGATAGAGGACTCATAAATGGAATATAGGACCTTCTGTTTCATTGTCCAAAAAATTCTAAGGGTTGATTAAGTTATTGTGCATGGATGTAAATGGAAACTTTAAGCTCTCTGAAGGCTTGCTTATTGTTTGCAAAGTAGCATTAATTTCTTATTTTAACTGTGGAAACATCTTGTGGACACTAGTATGGTGTTGACTAAGGAATTATCTTGTAAACACTAGAAAGGTCTATGCATGTTAATCATAGATTGTAACCCTACATTTGGAAGGAAATTGTTACTGTAGATGTGATATATACTGTATAGTGGTATCTGGTCTATGGAATGACATCTTTAGTAGGAGGTACCTTCAAATTTTTGTAGCATCATGTTTGGGCTAAGGTATCGTAAAGTTAAGTGTGCATTGTATGGTGTTATTGTATTGGAGGTTGCTATATGCAAATCTACAGTGATATAAGGAGACTCGACTCTTGTCATTTCATTGCACAAAGTGAGTGACAAAATAACTACCTAGTTTAAAATTGGCCCTTCTTTAAGCAACATATGTAGCAATGAGACTTAGGATTCTTGAAAATGAGAATCATCCTTCTCCCCATACAACCTACTAACTAGGGCCACTATGTTTTTTACTGAACCCTTGAGGCTGATGGAAGGGTACCATTTAGTGTTCCTAGAAGTTAATTGTCTAACTTCTCATCTTGAGCCAATTTTGCTTGTATGATGAACTAGATGATTGGGATGACCATCTTGAAGATGTAATTGAAGACTTTTGTGCTTGTGTAGTGTTGCAAATGTACACTCCACGGGGACAAAACTTGTAGATCTTAGTGTTAATCATGATATAGGCACATTTTTTTTAATTGTTGGTCATGTAAATGTGAGTTTTCAGCTACCACAAGTGTACTCTTAAGGACATGTAAGAGAATTCAATCAACTGCTACTTAAAAACTCTTTAATGTTTCTGTCTAATGCAGGTTATTAGATTAATAGTGAAAAAGAACATACATTGACCACGCAATTTGTGGCACTTAAGGTTATGTAATATAATTTACAGTTGATAGTTAAATTGTATAACAAATTTTTTTATGATCTATAGTAACGTTTATTAGAATTGTTGCATGTTTTACATCATTGGAATGACATATTAGCTGTAACTTTTTTGAAATTTTATTATGGTATGTGCACTTTGATATGATGTAATATGATTATGGTTTTGTTTCATATGTTGGAATATTAGATATATAACAGAAAAATAAATTATTACATGAAATAAATAATAACTTTTCATTTTTTTTTTTTGTAGAACACGGGTCTTCCAGAAGATAAAGATGATCCTGATGATATAGATCCAGATTATATTGGTTCTGGTACAGATCACATGGCAGAAGATGATGATGATGTAGATACAAAAGACAACGAGGCCAATGACGATGATGATGACAACGATGATGATCATGATGATGATGATGATGATCACGATGGTGATGATGATGATGAGGCAGTTGCTGGTAGTAGCTAGTGACATTCATGATCATATAGACTACATCATGGATCATTGCTGATATATCGTTATGATGCCTCTTTTCATGGTTACTATCATATGTATCATTTTCACAGCTTGTAGTACCATATTATTGAGTTGTATCATTTTCACATGTATCAATTTGACTTATATCATTTGGACATGTATCATCTTGACTTGTATCATTTTGAGTTACATAATTTATCATTTTTACTTATATCATTTGTACATGTATAATTTTTACTTATGTCGACTGTTGGACATGTATCATTTTAACATGTTATTGATCTACTGGCATATTTGACTTTCACTTGTTTTAGTTATATATGATGATGGTCTTATCAGTATTGACTTGTCAATTTATATATATTGAAAGTGGTCGATGATTTTTGGATGGATATTTATTATGTGTGATGATTTTAATTTACTTCTCAGGATGGATGTTGTAAAATTTAATTAAATTATAGATATTTGACTCACTTGTTATAATTATAGATGATGATTATATTAGAATAATTATCTTGTTAAATTGGAAGCAAAACCTAAAGTAAAAAAGGAGGTCATAATGGAAGCAAAACTTGGTATCAATTAGGAAGCCAAAAAAGAAACTATTTTAGATGCCATACAAGAAGCAAAATATGAAGCACGACTAAGAGCAAAACTAGAGCAAAAATGGGAGAAAACATGGAAGCAAAACTGGAAGCTAAATTGGGTGCCAAATCTGGCGATAAATTGGAAGCAAAACTAGAAGCAAAATTGGAAGCAAACTTGGAAGCAAATCTGGAAGCAAAACTCGAAGCAAACTTGGAAGCAAAACTGGAAGCAAACGTGGAAGAAAAATCGGAAGCAAACCTGGAAGAAAACCTGGAAACAACACAAGAAGCCAAACCAGAAGCCAAATTAGAAGCCAAACTAGAAGCCAAATCTGATGCTAAATTGGAAGCAAATCTAGAAGCAAAATCAAAAGAAAAACTGGAAGCAAAAATTGAAGCAAAACCAGAAGCAAAACAGGAAGCAAACTTGGAAGCAACACAAGAAGCAAAACTAGAAGCAAAATTGGAAGCCAAACTAGAAGCCAAATCTGACGCTAAATTGGAAGCAAATCTGGAAGCAAAATCTGAAGCAAAATGGGAAGCAAAATTGGAAGCAAAAATTGAAGCAAAACCAGAAGCAAACCTGGAAGCAAAACTAGAAGCAAAACTGGAAGCAACACAAGAAGCAAAATTGGAAGCCAATTTGGGTGCCAAATCCAGTGCTAAACAAAAATGGAAGCAAAAGAAGAAGCAAACCTGGAAGCAAAACCAAAAGCAAAATTGGAAGCCAAATTGGATGTCAAATCTGGCGCTAAAGCCAACGCCAAATCCGGCTATTGCTTTCTAGTGCTAAATTCGGCACCGAAGTAAGCATGCAAACTTGCACCGGGTTTTGTACCAAAAAAAGTGTTCAATTCCTGAGCTCAATTGTAGTAAATTCTGACACCATTTTAGGCACTAATTGCCTGTTTTGTTGTAGTGTTATTTTGATTTGGCATGCTCAATGTTCACATGTTTGCTTCTCAAGATTTATCCCTACTTCCCCTACCAATAAAATTTTCATTTTGTTCAAACCTCATACTCATTTCTATTCCTTCTCCTATTTGTTTTGAGCATGTTATTAGCAGAGTCTTCTAATGTGTATTGATACTAATTTCCAGATGCTTCCTCTTGGTTTTGAACATTTTCTCTAGATGCTTCACCAATGTATCTGACCCTCCACCTATTTCTTTGATTCTTCTACTTTCTAAGGAATCTCCAAGTCTTGATTGATCTTAGTACTATCTTCTTCAATCCATCTTAAACTCTTTGAATTGCAGACTATTTTCTTGGTTGACCTAAAATAGAGTCACCATTCTTGACTTGGAAGAGATTACTTTGTAAGATTTTAAAATTAGCACTACTATAACTACATTAACTTTACTAAGTTGTAGAGCTGTGAAAATATAACCAAAATCAGAAAGTCCTCGGTAATGGCACCATTCTATTGGGTCCCAAAAAGGTAGGTCCAAAATCCTAGAGTATTTCTCCTCCTTCTAGGACATGGGTGTCATCAGAAAGGTGAGAAAAGGGCTCATCCATAGCTTAAGGGTGTTTAATGCCAACTAACAAGAGCAAGTATGCTCTCATACACTTCAATCTCAACTAGACTAGGGAGGGATATTCTTAGAGGCATGAAATGGAACACAAATTAATAACCATAGCCATACCTATTGTACACTTGACCCTTATAATTGTCACTAGGTCAAGACAAACTGACTGCATAAAATCTCTAATAAAATTTATTAATGCACCATGCATATGCACCCAAAGATGACAACATTACTTTCCTTAAGATGAATCCACTTAATGTAGCATACACAAAATACAAGGTGCAGCCATGCATGAACATGATTCACAATGATTTAAATAGTTTTATATTGCTTTAGATTGATCCCTAGTATTAATACTAAACCATGAATAGGATGTGAAACCTAATCTACTCCTACTCCTACTCCTACGACTACCTAGGACAGAGGATGATATAAAGAAAGTGCTGGTCCTTCACCAATCTAAATTGGTGCTTGCTCCATTGGGAAATAGAGTCTTGAACAACAAGAGGAAAGAGATGCATCCAATAAGCATCAACAAAAACTATATGTGCATACATACAAATGAAGGATTACATTTCAAATAGTAGACATACTTTGTTATCCAAAACAAAACTGCAGTAACCCATGTGCAACAAAGAGAAGACTAACACAAAACCTTTGTATTGCATTAAAATGCTATCATACATTTATCTAATCTCTATTACAATCATACCAACAAATGTGGTGAAGGAAAAACATATAAACAAATAACTATGAAAACATATTCCCCTAAATCACTACAACTATCCATGGAGACATACCACTGCATGAAATGAGCATTACAATTCTTTCCTATGTTGTACCAGATGCATTCCAACTCCTTGTAGACTTGACTAGTTTCGTTTGATGCCCTAAAGTCACTTGAGGCACTTGTAGACCCACAATTTGCTCAACGACCAACCCAAAATATATCTTCTGATCATGTATATATAGCACTTCTTGCACTGTTGTGCTTGGGCATGAATCACCTACTCCACCTACCTCTATAAACTTGATATTGAATCACACCCACTATGCCACCTACCTGTGCTTTATCTTTATTTTACATTAATGGCATCCTAGGTACAGGCCCGTGGCATTCAAAATTCACCAAGATCCCACATATGAGACTCAATAATCTCATAGTGTACTGTCGTACTACATGAGTTATACTTCTTGAGATTCAGCTAATCATGCAATCAAATAAATCTAGCAAGACCGAAGTGTCTTGGAGGAATTATGAGCCACCACGTGTCCATTTAGAGATGCCTTTGTATTTTCTTCGCAAGGTTTAAAGACTTGCTTAACTCACTTGCTTCAATTGATGGCACAACACCTAGAACCTATTGGCTCTTACACCATCTTGGTGATGTGCAAACTATTGGATATCTTCAACTTATGATCGACGGTTCAGAGTCTTTGATGCCTCACAGAGAAAAATGGGACCCAATACCTATGATTTGGCATTAAATAGACAATGGCACAACAGGAATACTATGTCAATTCTACCTTCTTGGAACTAACTTAGTGTTGCTTCAACCAATGGTGCAATGTTTAAAAGTTGTCAGAACTGATAACTTAAAAACTTGTGCGGTGTTACTTCCTGGAAACATCATATTAAACACATCTACGGTTCTGTGGTTCTATTTTCTTTGTTCTTCATTTTATTTTTGATGATTTGATAAGTTTGTGAATCGAAGAACTTACCAAAAACCCACTTCATCATTTCTTTCTTTTGCTTTCTTTGATGTTCATTTTTTATTTCAATGATTCGACGAGTTTACGAACTGGTGAACTTGCTAAAAAGCCACTTCATTTGCATCTCTTTTTTTGCTTCGGTATTTCGACACTTCTTAAAATTGGTGATCCGTTGAACCACTTTCTAACTCTCTTTGCTTTGGTGTTTTGGCAAAATTACAAACCACTTTTGATGGGTTTGCAAGCTTGCGAACTTGCTAAAATACTGAAACACAAGGCACTACAGCTTTTGGTAGGTTCACAAACTCGCAAACCTACCGAAAGGCAATCACTTAGACAAATTTCAAAGGATTTTCATACTTAGATGATTTTAGGATGGGGGCCCATATAAGATCTCTCTGATCGGATATAACTAATGGGCAAAGTATGGATGCACAAGGAGACACAAACATGAGATTTTTTCCAATTTGGGGCACGTCGAACTTGAGTCCCAACATGAGCAACTTATCAAAATTTTGTTATTGGTAAGTGTTACCTAATTTAGATTTCAGCTCAATTAGTTTGAAGCTGAGATAGTGTTTGCAAAAAGAGATGAAGGTATACATTAGTTTCTGGTTTTAAAAGTTACATTCATATGCTAGAGATTTTATCTAATAAACTACAATTTAGTTTTGCAAATGAACACAAAAGAAAGATTACATAATCTTTGAATAACTGTTGTCTTTTATTGATAATCATGAATGAATAATGTTCCACACAAGCCGTGGGAATAACTTTTCTAATGTAATATGAAAGTAAACTATACAATTGAAAAAAAGGAAAAGCATATAAAAGGAAAAGGCATCCATCATTGCCTAGGTGGTGAGGATGGACATTGATCTGTTGCATCTCCAAACAACTCTTGAATCTTCCAGAAGCTTGCTCTATTGCTCTAGAATGTCTGCAGATGTTGAGAAAGAGTTTGTTAGCACTCAGGACACATTTTCCAATCATATACATTGTAGTATTCAACAAGCATATAATGTACTATCATAAGGCATTGAAGTGATTCTTGCAATATTATTGAGTCAAGACCAACAAAGTAGAAAATCATCCTCATATCCATCATATTCAGAGCTTCATTGTTTTGTCTAATATGTTTGTTCACTGTGTAGGTATAGGTGAAGTTTTAATTTTTGGATCGTCTGTATTTGATATCATAGCATGTGGAGTGAAATGGGCTCCCATAAGGGTTGAACCCAACATGTTGCTCTTATGTTATAATGAGGGATGAGAATGGAATAAAACATTATGAGTTCAACTCTAACAAGCATCTATTACAAACAATAGTGAGTTGATGAATATCTTAGTTGTAAATGATAAATGCTTGCTAAAGTAGAACTCATAAGAAGGAGGTAGTGATCATATGCATAGAAGCAATCACAAGGACTTTTCAGGGGGATAGTTATATTCTGGCCTAATAGTGCTAATCAGAGCCATGACATCACCCTCAAAGGTTGTTGTACATGAGTTTTACATGCCGAGCAAGACCAAGAAAAGTAGAAAAAGAGAAATGTCTTGATAAAGGTATGGTCACACACAAGTTGGGACAACAAACAGAGAAACATTAGTCATATCTACAAATGACTAGTAGCAGCCTATCCACATAAGTAGGCCTCAAACAAGGCAGAGGTAAGGGGCTGTCACACAAGGTTTATCTTAAACTTGTGAAGAACATCATACTACTGATAAGGCTCCAATATAAAGGTTCAATGGAGATAAAATATATTGGACCTACCTGGTGATTTTAGTATGAAAAGGGACAACCAAAACATCTATCCTTTACATTCATTCATCATAGTTTTCTTGCAAAAGTTATTTGACAGTCTAGAGATCATATATGTCATGTTTTTGTCTTAAAATTTTATCTACAAGCATTGGACAGTGTAGGCATAACAGTTCATTATTAATGGAACAGACAAAATAAAATGAAACAACAAGCAAAACTATGATTAAAGTACAATAGTTAAACATGATTGTAACATAGTCAGCAGAAGTCCAAGACATAGTCAAGAAACCAAATGGTGAACAATGCCATGAAGACAATCTCATATAGAAAATAGTCAGAGCAATCATCTCAAGTCTCCTGAAAGGATAGTCAGCATCAAGAAAGAAAGTCCTGAGATGGTAGTCCTGATATGAAGAGTAGTCAAAAAGCTTAAGGGGATTGCATACAAAGGACAATGATGTTTATTTTGATCAAAACCCTTTTCAATGCATTTAGACCTTGTAAAGGAACTGTAAATAAATAGTGAAAAATCACAAGAGCAGTGATACCGAGCTTGTGTGTTAGGGCTAACAGTGTAAAAGTCAATCTCAGTGAGCATGAAAGTACCTGTGAAGTTTTAAAGGAAATTGATGGAGATAAAGGAGACAGAGGTTTGCATGAGTTCTTTAGGGTTTGATAGAGATATATCATTAGAGTAGAAAGAGTACTAGTGAACTACAGAAAGGTAATGTTCATATCACCTGTGTATATGCACTGTTCAAATGTTATCATTAAGTGAAGATGATTTTGAAATGAAGAGTTATAGCACATATTCATCATGGGCTGAGCAAAGTATGTACAAGATGAACAGATCAAAATGACACCTTCATCAAGTTAAAACATGCTAATGAGTTGTATACAATGTTATTTTCGATCAACATGATAAGAAGATGCAACAGGTGCATATGTTTTTCATTTATACATGATTCATGTTCCAAGCTTCATATCATACACTGTCAAGGAACTTTCATGAAGTCTTTTGTCTTTGAACACAGGTGCAGTCATTAATGAGCTACCAAAATGTAATTGTAGCCTCATGCATCCAAGGTCGAGCTACAAATTACTTAGGAAGAATAAGACTCTTCTAACAATATGTTATGCATCTGAGACAAAATTAAATGAGTGGCTACACATACTAATCAATGGTGCTTCAAACCTCAAGCATTAGCCTCTTTTATTGAAAGGATCCTAAAGTGCATACATTTTTCTTGCAATGGAAATTTGATGTCATATACATGCCATAGAAGCATAAAGATGCATGATAAGAATAGCCATGCTTTTAAAGAGCTGATATCAGTTGCATAGTGGTGTCATGAATTGACGATAAAGGAGGTGCTATCTCAAGGGCTATAGAAGGAAGAATCCATGATATGTAGGTGAATAAAATGCCATATGAAGAGATGTATACATAGGTTTCAAATATTCATTTCCATCCACAGAAGTAAAGGAAACAAATGATAAGTTACAACTATTACAGAGTGCAATAAGAACAACAGAAATGAGTTGTAATCTAGTGCAAAGATGATGTGTTTACTTCATAAAATATCAAATCCTTGTTCCTTTGCATAATCAGGTATGCAACATTCAAGTTGACAGGGGAAAATGCTCAAGAATGATGAGGAAAAGCTCAGATAAACAAAAAACACAGCTATGGCTGTGACCTATAGTGCCATATCAGGCTTATATCGATGACTCATATATAGAGAAAAATGGAGCTTTCAATTTGTGAAAATACTTAGAAAATGTGTAATGTACCAAATATGGAGCGGCCAAAGCAAGTTTTTTTCTTCATTTTCCTCACAACGGAGTTAAACCCATTTGGGGTTTTGAGCAAAAAGTTACAGATACAGAGGAAAATAAAAAGTTTTTGAGCTCATACAAACATAGAATGCTCAGAAATAGTATCAAGTCGCAACCTATATAGGAGAAAACACATAGAAATTTGTTCATTCCTTCCATAGTAGGCAAAGGAGGTCCATTATTTTGTTTGAATGAGCTTGAATCAAACTTAATTAAGAGGGAGATGCAAGGTTCAAGCAATGAAATGCTTAGCCATTATTTGCTATTGAAGAAACTCATTCAAAAAGAAACTACAATGTGGCTTCAAATGCTCGAAGTGGAGGTGTCCATGGTGGCCAAAGAGAGTAGATGTTCATAGAGAATGAAAACACAGGAAAAGATCCATCAAAAACCAGTCAAAGCCGTGGGCTTAGAGGCCCAAAATTGCCTTCAAATCGAGAAAAATAGAGGTCAAAATCTCAATTTTGATAGTAAAAGCAACTTACCACACATTTTACATAGAAAATCCACATGGAAACCATTCAGGATTGACAAAAATGGTGCAGATTGAACTTCCAAACCCTAGCTCGTGGTGGCCAAGGCACAACAAAGTTTCCAGAAGGAAGGCAAGTCAAGAATGATAAGGATACTTAGGGTTCAAATGTTTTAATTTGACCCCCTTGTTTGAATTTTTTTTTAGAGTTTCCATTATTATCACCATGGTCCATGACTTAAGTCATTCGACCTAGTTGATTTTGGTGCCCATGAGTTTTCAAACTCATGTGATCATTTGTTTTAAAATGATAATGTCACTTTATATGTTTAATTGCATGATTATCGACAAGAATTACGACATAATTAAATATTAAGGGTAATATTTCATTGTTACCTTAATATTTAACATGTATTTTAAAAAAAGAAAAGAAATAACAAATGTTGAATATTGAAATAATCGATAACCTATTATCTTTAATATTTAATCAAAACATTATCCTCCCCTATAATCATGCAATTAAACATATAAACTGAACTGCAATCCTTATGCAAAGTCAAAGTGTAAAACATTTGACTAAGTGATGCAATTATAAGTCACTTAGTTTAAATGTTATTTTCAGAAAAGGAAGGATATTTATGTCATTTATTGCATAAAGGGGGTAAGACTAAAATTTATGAGAGGCCAAGTAGGTTAGAGGAGGTTGAAAATGTGGGGAGCATTTAAGGGGATATTTTGGCTCAGTTGAAAAGTTTTAATGCATTTTTAAGAGCCTTTATGATAGGATATAGGGTGGCTTGACTTTTTATTCATACTCATGCCTTTTTGGAGTCTTTTAGTAGGCTTAAAAATAGGCTTTTTAGGTGGATTCGACCAAGATGGTTAGGGTTTCATTTTTGGATGCAGCTATTGGAAAAAAAACATATATATCTTTAGACTTCATTTTTCATGTAGTTCTGGCTGTTCACTGCACTGCATATTGTAATTTTTGAGTTCTTTTGTAGAAGTGGACATTTTTGTAACTCATTTTTAGAGTAACACAACATTGTAACACCTTTTAGCAGTAATAACCAGTTTATACCTTCCCATACTTTTGATATTATGTGTCCTTAGTGTTAGTACAGATTCTTGTGATGTTCTTTGTCCTTCAAACTGTATTTCATGTTGGTGCCTTTATGCAGGAATACATACATTATTTGTAGGTTGTGAGATGTGCTAGTAATAAGAATCAGTCTTAAGTGGTGAGAAAACATCTTTATGCCTTAAAGGACTGTGGTTATTTAGCCTTCTTATAAATTAATGATGCAAAGATTGTGATTTACCAGGTTTTGTATGAGAGCCTTAATATTGCTATTCTATCATGTGTTTTTTATTTGTGTAGTCTCTGATAATCATTTGGTGCATCACCTCAGATAGTATGTTTCATTTTCATGTAATCCTTCTTATTCTTTTCTCTGCAAAGGCATTAGTACAAGCAGTTATAAGTGGAGTATTAAGAGGAAGCCGACCTTCTCTGGAGGTTCTTTCCATCATAGGTGATCCACAAGCCTGGAAAGATCCCATGTTTCTCCAGAATGCTAAGTTTTGCTACTTAGTTAGGGTGCAATTTTGAGAGAAAATAATTTTTGGCACGCCTGGTGGGACTATGAATTGATTCTCAGTCCATTTTATACTTTTTGTTACTACTGTTTGGTGTGTACAATAGTAGTTTCAGCCTTTTGGAGGCATTTTATGTACACACCTAGAGACTCCAGAAAGATTATTTGTTGGTTTCAAATAGACAAGTGTTGACATGTTCTATAACCCATCATCTCATGAAAATGTTGCCCCTACACCTCATTGCTAACTATATTAGACTGAATCAACAACTGGTTTTAGTCAAAATACCTTAGCTACAGGAGGTTATCAACAAATTCCATATTTCTACCACCCACCCATCCCTGTATAGCCATCTTGGCAGCCTTATCCTAATCAACTTCAAAATGATGAACAAGTAGAGATTGCTAATATAAAAATCTTATTGCTAGACTGGACCAAGCAGTTGAATGACATAAAGAGGCAACATGAATATGCTTTACAATAGGAGTTGGCTTACAATGCCCATCTTCATGAACAACAATTGGTGGCACAAAAACATAAGTATGAGGAAGAGCTTGCAAGGGAGGTGCTCGCAAAAGAAGAGGAGAAGAAGCTCTTGGTTGCCCAAACACAAAGGCTAGAAGCCCAATCAACTTCTTGTACTCCTAGCTTCAGGAAAACACCTATAGAAGAGGCATCTCCCAAGATTTGTTTTCTAAGCTTCATGCAAAGGCAACCATCTGGATCTTCAAGTAAGTCTCTTTGTTTTGAAATTCCAAGTTTTAAAAATCTTCACCTCATGCAAAAGCTTATATTTGCACAAGATCAGTCTACCATTCCTCAAGAGCAGCCTTTTCCAAATCCTTTTTACCATCAAGAAGCCCAACAAGCTATTCCAAATCTCATACCAAATCAACCTTCTTGTCCTAGCACCATTTGCCTTTATGAAGGAGGACCTATTGTCTATCAAGATAGCTAGTTTAGTGGACAAAAGAATGAGTTTTCTAAGATAAAAGAAGAACTTGTTGTTCATGAACCTATATGTGATAAAAAGGAGAAAAAATTAGGCATCTTGCAAAAAGAAAATATGCATGATCAGTTGAGACAGCAGGTTGAAAAGAAGGTAAGAGGTGTTGAGCATGAATTTTTGGCTGATTTATTTGATGGCCTTCCATTTTTTGTTGAATATGAGGAAGATGTATCAATGCCTATGTCAACAAATCAATTGGAAAAATAAGAAGTGGATGGTGAAGAGGAAAATTCTACTCTTTGGTTCGATGAGCTACCTTCTTTTGTTGAACAAAATGAAGAAAACATGATTATACCAACAACAACAATAGGTTTGGGACAGCAAGAAGATGCAAATAAATTTGATAAGGTGCTAGTTTATCAAGAGCAAAATGAGAGCAACCTTGTTTTGGAAGATGGAAAGGTTGATGTGCATGAGTTTGACTATAAGGAAGAAAAAAATATCATCTCTGAATTTTTGCTTCAAGTACAAGATTTTGATATTTCTAAAAGTTTTCAAAAGAGCTATTATAAAGTTGAGATCGGTCCTCCTCCATCAGAATCTCATTAAGAGTGTGAGGAAGATTCATTTTGGGATGACCTTAAAGTTTTTATCTCCAAATTGGATGACAAAAAATTAGATCTGCTGGAAGAAGTTGCCAATCACGATAAATCAAAACAACAAGTTCACAAGTTTGAACAAGAGTTGGAGTAGCAGGAAGAAGTTAACAAACGTGAGGAACACATTAATGTTTTGTTTCCTCAAGAGGGATGCTACAAAAAAGATTAGTTTGAGGATATCATTCAACTATCTTTCTCACGATCAGAAGGTGAAACAACATCTTTGGAGGAGGGAAGTCTTGAGTAGCAGAAACAACCTGTAGAGGAGGTTATAATTCAAAAGGAATCACTAGAAATGGAGCATTCCAATCAGTAAGATGAGGAATTAGTAGTACATGAGGAAGAAGCCAGCAAAGAGAGATTGAGGTCCATTAGTTCAAACGGATGTCCTATCAGACATCTAGCTCAAATCAAGCCTAACAAGGTGTTATTAGCCATGCTCTCACCTAAGGAGAAGATTAAAACTGAGGAGTAGCTGGTTCAATATTCCTATATGCCTCAAAACAATAGCAAGCTTGATCAAAATCATGAGGTAGGTGGACTTGTTTTCTTTCTCCAAATCTCATTTCAGGAGTTGGTTATACTTTTGTCAATTATCCACCTTTTTAAGGCTACTGATGAGCATGTGAGATATTGTAAATTATTGAGGATGGGAAGCTATTTCAAAGAACCAGTAAATAGTTATGTTTGAGCATCACCTTTGCTGGTTAGATGTAGGGTAGATACAATTTTCTTTCCTCCAAGTGCATTTTTGCACAGTTAGTTAGTTGGTTCTGGGTTTCTGTTAGGAAGAGAAGGATTTTTCAAGGTACCATGCTTTTTTCTGATGAGTTACTGCAATATACAAGACTGTTTTCAAGATTGGTCAGTTTTCCAAGTGACTCTGTGCCCAATGGATAAGTTTTAGGCAACTGGTCAGGATGTTTAGCAGGCAAACATATAGCAGATGTCACCAAAAATGTTACCTAATTTAGCTTTCAGCCCAACTAGTTTGAAGTTGAGATAGTGTTTGTAGAAAGAGATAAAGGTACACATTGGTTTCTACTTTTAAAAGTTACATTCATATGCCAGAGATTTTATCTAATAAACTACAGTTCAGTTTTGCAAATGAACACAAAAGAAAGATTACATAATCTTTGAATAACTACTGTCTTTCATTGATAAACATGAATGAATAATGTCCCACACAAGCTATGGGAATAACTTTTCTAATGTAATATGAAAGTAAACTATACAATTGAAGAAAAGAAAAAGCATATAAAAGGAAAAGGCATCCATCATTGCCTGGGTGGTGAGGATGGACGTTGATCTGTTGCATCTCCGGATAGCTGATGAATCTTCCAGAAGGTTACTCCATTGCTCCAGAATGTCTACAAATGTTTAGAAAGAGTTTGTTAGCGCACAAGACACATTTTCCAATCATATACATTTCAGTGTTCAAAAAGCATACAATGTACCATCATAAGGCATTGAAGTGATTCTTGCAGTATTATTGAGTCAAGACCAACAAAGCAGGAAATCATCATCATGTCCATCATATTCAAAGCTTCATTGTTTTGTCTAATATGTTTGTTCACTATGTAGGTATAGGTGAAGTTTTAATTGCTAGATAATCTGTATTTGATATCATTGCATGTGGAGTGAAATGGGCTCCCATAAGGGTTGAGCCCAGCATACTGCTCTCATGTTATAATGAGGGATGAGAATGGAATAAAACATTATGAGTTCAACTCTAACAAGCATCCATCACCGACAATAGTGAGTTGATGAATATCATTGTTGTAAATGATAAATGGTTGCTAAAGTAGAACTCATAAGGAGGCAGTGATCTTATGCACATAAGCAATCACAAGGAATTTTCAGGGGGATAGCTATATTCTAGCTTGACAGTGCTAATCAGAGCCATGACATCATCCTCAAAGGTTGATGTATATGAGTTTTGCTTGCCGAGGAAGAACAAGAAAAGTAGAAACATAGAAATGTCTTGATAAAGGTATGGTCATATACAAGTTGGGATAGCAAACAAAGAAATAATAATCATATCTACAAATGACTAGTAGTAGCCTATCCACAGAAGCAGACCTCAAACAAAGTAGAGGTAAGGGGCTGTCACACAAGGTTTATCTTAAAGTTGTGAAGATCATCATACTACTGATAAGGCTCCAACATAAAGGTTCAATGGAGATAAAATATATTGGACCTACCTGGTGATTTTAGTATGAAAAGGGATAGCCAAGACATCTATCCTTTACATTCATTCATCATAGTTTTCTTGTAAAAGTTGTTTGACAGTCTAGAGATCATATATGTCATGTTTTTGTCTTGAAATTTTATCTGCAAGCATTGGATAGTGTAGGCATAACAGTTCATTATTAATGGAACAGACAAAATAAAAAGAAACAACAAGCAAAACTATGATTAAAGTACAATAGTCAAACATGACTGTAACACAGTCAGCAGAAGTCCAAGACATAGTCAAGAAACCAAATGGTGAACAATGCCATGAAGATAGTCTCATATAGAAAATAGTCAGAGCACTCATCTCAAGTCTCCTAAAAGGACAGTCAGCATCAAGAAAGAAAGTCCTGAGATGGTAGTCCTAATATCAAGAGTAGTCAAAAAGCTTAAGGGGACTGTATATGAAGGATAGTGATGTTTATTTTGATCAAAACCCTTTTCAATGCATTTAGACCTTGTAAAGGAACTATAAATAAACAGTAAAAAATCACAAGAGCAATGATACTGAGCTTGTTTGTTAGGGCTAACAGTGTAAAAGTCAGTCTCAGTGAGCATGAAAGTGCCTGTGAAGTTTTAAAGGAACTTGATGGAGATAAAGGAGACAGAGGTTTGCATGAGTTTTTTAGGGTTTGATAGAGATATATCATTAGAGTAGAAAGAGTACTAGTGAACTACATAAATGTAAGTGTTCATATCACCTATGTATATGCACTGTTCAAATGTTATCATTAAGCAAAGATGCTTTTGAAATGAAGAGTTATAGCACATATTCATCAAGGGCTAAGCAAAGTATGTACAAGATGAACAGATCAAAATGACATCTTCATCAAGTTAAAACATGCTAATGAGTTGTATACAGTGTTATTTTGGATCAACAAGATAAGAGGATGCAACAGGTGCAACAAGGTGCATATGTTTTTCATTTATAAATGATTCATGTTCCAAGCTTCATATCATACATTGTCAAGGAACTTTCATGAAGTCTTTTGTCTTTAAACACAGGTGGAGTCATTAATGAGCTACCGAAATGTAATTGTAGCCTCATGCATCCAAGGTATAGCTATAGATTACTCAGGAAGAATAAGACTCTTCTAACAATATGTTATGTATCTGAGACAAAAGTAAATAAGTGGCTATACATACTAATCAATGGTGCTTCAAACCTCAAGCATTAGCCTCTTTCATAGAAAGGATCTTAAAGTGCATACATTTTTCTTGCAATGGAAATTTGATGTCATATACATGCTACAGATCTGCATAAAGATGCATGATAAGAACAACCATGCTTTTAAAGAGATGATGTTAGTTGCATACTGGTGTCATGAGTTGAAGATAAAGGAGGTGTTGTCTCAAGAGCTACAGAAGGAAGAATCCATGATATACAGGTGAATAAAATTCCATATGAAGAGATGTATACACAGGTTTCAAATGTTCATTTCCATCCACAGAAGTAAAGGAAACAAATGATAAGTTACAACTATTACAGAGTGCAATAAGAACAATAGAAATGAGTTGTAATCTGGTACAAAGATGATGTGGTTACTTCATAAAATATCAAATCCTTGTTCCTTTGCATAATCAGGTATGAAACATTCAAGTTGACAGGGGAAAATGCCCAAGAACGATGAGGAAAAGCTCATATAAACAGAAAACATAGCTATGGCCGTGGCCTGTAGTGCCATATCAAGCTCATGTCGATGGCTCATATACAAAGAAAAATGGAGCTTTCAAATTGTGAAAACATTTAGAAAATGTGTAATGTACCAAATATGGAGCGGCCAAAGCAAGTTTTTTTCTTCATTTTCCTCACAACGGAGTTAAACCCATTTGGGGTTCTGAGCAAAAAGTTGTAGATACAAAGGAAAATTGAAAGTTTTTGAGCTCATAGAAACGCAGAATACTCAGAAATACTATCAAGTCACGGCCTATATAGGAGAAAACACATAGAAATTTGTTCATTCCTTCCATAGTAGGCAAATGAGGTCCATTATTTTGTTTGAATGAGCTCGAATCAAACTTAATTAAGAGGGAGATGCAAGGTTCGAGTAATGAAATGCTTACCTGTTATTTGCTGTTGAAGAAACTCATTCAAAAAGAAACTACAATGTGGCTTCAAATGCTCGAAGTGGAGGTGTCCGTGGTGGCCAAAGAGAGCAGATGTTCACGAAGAATGAAAACATAGGAAAAGATCCATCAAAAACCAGTCAAAGCCACGGCCTGAGAGGCCCAAAATCACCTTCAAATCAAGAAAAATGGAGGTCAAAATCTTAGTTTTGATAGTAAAAGCAACTTACCACACATTTTACATGGAAAATCCGCATGGAAACCATTAAAAATTGACAAAAATGGTGCAGATTGAACTTCCAAACCCTAGCTCGTGGCGGCAAATGCACAACAAAGTTTCCAGAAGGAAGGCAAGTCAAGAATGATAAGGATACTTAGGGTTCAAATGTTTTAATTCGACCCCCTTATTTGGATTTTTTTTAGAGTTTCCATTATTATCACCATAGTCCATGACTTAAGTCATTCGACATAGTCAATTTTGGAGCCCATGAGTTTTCAAACTCGTGTGATCATTTGTTTTAAAATGATAATGTCACTTTATATGTTTAATTGCATGATTATTGGCAAGAATAACGACATAATTAAATATTAAGGGTACAATATTTCATTGTTACCTTATTATTTAACATGTATTTTTAAAAAAGAAAAGAAATAACAAATGTTAAATATTGAAATAATCAATAACCTATTATCTTTAATATTTAATCAAAACATTATCCTCCCCTATAATCATGTAATTAAACATATAAACTAAACTGTAATCCTTATGCAAAGTCAAAGTGTAAAACATTTGACTAAGTGATGCAATTATAAGTCACTTAGTTTAAATGTTATTTTTAGAAAAGGAAGGATATTTATGTCATTTATTGCATAAAGGGGGTAAGACTGGAGTTTATGAGGAGAGGCCAAGTAGGTTAGAGGAGGTTGAAAATGTGGGGAGCATTTAAGGGGATATTTTGGCTCAGTTGAAAATTTTTAATGCATTTTAAGAGCCTTTATGATAGGATATAGGGTGGCTTGACTTTTTATTCATACTCATGCCTTTTTGGAGTCTTTTAGTAGGCTTAAAAATAGGCTTTTTAGGTGGATTCAACCAAGATGGTTAGGGTTTCATTTTTGGATGTAGCTGTTGGCAAAAAAGCATATATATCTTCAGACTTCATTTTTCATGTAGTTCTGGCTGTTCACTGCACTGCATATTGTAATTTTTGAGTTCTTTTGTAGAAGTGGACATTTTTGTAACTCATTTTTAGAGTAACACAACATTGTAACACCTTTTAGTAGTAATAACTAGTTTATACCTTCCCATACTTCTGATATTATGTGTCCCTAGTGTTAGTGCAGACTCTTGTGATGTTCTTTATCTTGGAACTATATTTCATGTTGGTGCCTTTATGCAGGAATACATACATTATTTGTAGGTTGTGAGATGTGCTAGTAATAAGAATTAGTCTTAAGTGGTGAGAAAACATCTTTCTCCCTTAAAGGACTGTGGTTATTTAGCCTTCTTATAAATTCATGATGCAAAGATTGTGATTTACTAGGTTGTGTATGAGAGCCTTAATATTGTTGGTTCTATCTCATGTTTGTTATTTTTGTAGTCTCTAATAATCATTTGGTGCATCACCTTAGATAGTAGGTTTCATTTTCATGTAATCCTTCTTACCCTTTTGTTTGCAAAGGCATTAGTACAAGCAGTTATAGGTGGAATATCAAGAGGAAGCTAGCCTTCTCTGGAGGTTCTTTCCATCGTAGGTGACCCACAAGCCTAGAAAGATCCCATGTTTCTTCAAATGCTAAGTTCTGCTACTTAGTTAGAGTGCAAGTTTGAGAGACAACGGTAAGTTAGAGGGAGAAAAAGCTTGGGTTGGGTGGGATGGGCTTTTTTTGGCACTTGTGAGTTTTTGTTTCATTATTATAGTGACAGGTTCTAGTGATGAAAGGAAAGAAAATTAGGTTGGGGCTGAGGATAGGGATTCCAATAAAAAGAAGAAGACCCAATAGATATCTAAGAATGGTAATTGGTATTCCATTTTCTGTAGTTATTTTTTTGGTTGGGATCATTATTACTATTTGGAGACAACCTAATATTCTAAAACAATTGCATCTACGTCGATCAAACTCCATGTTTTTAGCATTTCTAAAATGATTAGAAATTAGGGTTCTTGAGGGAAACAATACATTAGATGGTTTTATTGGAATTGAATTCTATTATAGAGATCTATAAATTGTCTCATGATCTATTTCCATTCAAGGAGGTGATTGTAACTTCTATTTTTGCTAGGTGGGAGTGATGAATTTGGTGGGGTGTTTGTATAGGGCAATGCTTGTGTGCCATGGTGCAAGAGAGATTGCTAATCAATATCAATTTGGGAAAAGAAGTGGGGCCTCTATGGTGTTCTTGGGCACTACTATGATGGTTTTGGGTATGTTACTGGGCAAGTCCCTTATAAAACTCATCACCCAATTCCCAATTGGTTCATAGGTGTGTTACTAATCTTTTTAGACATAGAATTGGCCATGGATTGTCATGACATGAATCCCAATCATGATTATTTTTTGATGCTCATGTGTATTACTATTTTGCTAATTAGATCCTATGTAAATCTTGGATTTGGATGTGGGATTGTCCTACATATTTTACTAAAGCTTAGGCAATTGAATTATTATGATTGAACGAACTTTCACAAGAGAAAAATATTATAGGAAATATGCTATAAATACTTGATAATAATAAACCACTTCAAGGGGGAAAACCTCCAAAAGTCTTTAAAAAGAATGTAATTCAAAATATGATGATAATAAGCTAGCCTCTACCTGGTATATATACCATACTTATGCCATGGATTCCACTCATGATGATCTAACTACCTATATAAGACTATATTAATGATCATATAACTTAATTAAAGGTTATGCTAGCCACAAGACAACTACACATATCCCCATGCACATTATAGTTTAAGGGCATAGCATGCCCCCCTTCACATAGGCATTGTCTTCAATGTTCATCAACTATGGATGCATCTATACAAAATATTCATCTTCCCATATGGCATCTTAAATAGTAAATTATTCCATTGGAGGTACTTTGTTTGTGTCTAAAGAATTAACTTTGGATCCATTATGATTCTCCCCCCTTCATCTAGCTCAAGTAACACTGACTGTGGAAGGATCTATTGCCCAATAACCTTCATTAAACATGAGACATGAAAAATTGGATGTATCTTTATTGTTGAAGGTAACTATTGACCTTTTTTTCCTCTAGCAGGAGTCAAATAATTCAAGCAGCATCAGTCAGTGTGCATACCCCCATGTAAGCTATGTTTGTGATCTTGAAGTCTGAACCCAAATCTCAAGGTCTGAAGCTTACCATGTGAAAGAGCTTAAAAAAATAGGCAAGTTTGTTTTTTACATCACCTTGAATTTTGCTAAAATAAGGAAGTTATGTATGGTCAATGATCTGGTTAAAACCTGTTCTTCCAGATGGGGTGATATTTTGAACATCGGGTGATACTCCAAATATCATCCCGATATTTGTAATATCACCCCCTCGTCCAAATATCACCCTGATGGTGCAGGAGCACCTACCTGACAGCTGGCCTTCATGAGGCAGTTAGTTAATTTGAGTCTTGTTTATGTTTCCAAGAAGGTCTGATAAGACCAATGCATGTAATAAGGTCATGCTGATCATACTAAGATCATGCTGACCAGGCTTTACTATTTTTAGGATAGTTTGTTAGACAGCTGTCATGCTGTAGGTCCGGTTGGATCTCCCAGCCGCCTGGAGAGGTTTCCCAGCCGCTTGGAGTCGAGTGGTAGTACTCGCAGGAAAATCTATTTAAGCATGAGGATTGGTTGGTATTGTATATCATCGATCAGACTTTGAGAGAGGAGAGACTGAATATTGTAATAGCATCTTTTGAAATCGAATAAGAGATCCTGTTCTGTTCATTTTCTGTTTGGTCTCCACTGTGTGATCGATTTGTTGTTTTGGGTGGTTTCATGGATTCGCTGATCCATTCCACCGGTTGATTCGTCGAATCGGTGGAATGGTTATGTACAGTAGGTTAGGTTTTAGTTTGCTTTCTGTTTGCATGCAGGTGTGCAGGATCGCCGTCGAGAGGTGTTGAGAACCCTAGCATGGGCATGTGCTAGGTCGAGCTGATAGAGTTTGGAAGATCACCCTGGAAGTGGATCGGGGCATCCCAGGAGGATCGGCGAATTGAAATTTCGCTAAGGTAGGAAGTTCGTCAAAACGGCATCATCAGGATAATTTAGTGAATATCCTGCAGTCGCTTCGACATCATCATCCGAGTAAAGGGAGAAGAGCATGATGCGGTTGGTTGCATAAAGTGAAAGTGCGTCGGGGTGATCATCATCAGGAGGTGCCGAGGAGGAGCGTATCGGCATAAGGTAGAAGATCAGGTTGATCGCGGGCCGAAAAAAGTTAAGTTTGGCCAACAGCAGGATATGACGTCATCATCATCAGGATATACATCATTAGGATATTGCGGAGCAGCAGGATATTGAGGAGCTGCATGTGACGTCATCGTCATCAGGATATCGGGGTGACGTAAGCATCGAGTGGACGGTGCGTGGAGTTAAGGTTTGTCATCATCAGGATATATGGGAGGAACCGGATGTTCCATATCCTGCTGATTAACATGATGTTGAACATCATGATGCTGAAGATAGTGAAGATGGAAGTTGTCGGTGAGATGAACAGTGGACGTCAGGAGGATGTTCGCGCTTGCCGAACATGATGATGCTGCCGAACATGATGATGCTGCTGACATGCGAAAGTGCGAAGGCTTGTCTGCAGGAGGATATCGGTCGGCGACAGTAAATATGATGATGCTGACAGTGTAAAGGAAAATATGATGATGATGATGATGATGATGATGGGTTGCGGACATTAATGCTGTATGTTAAGGTTTTAGTGTGGATGCCTCTGCATCCCCTGATATTTGTAATATCACCCTTCTTCCAAATATCACCCTTCTTCCAAATATCACCCCGATATTTGTAATATCACCATTTCATCCAAATATCACCCCGATATGATGATGATGCCATCCTGTCACATTTCAATAGGGCCTATCCATGATGGTGACGTCACCATCATATCCCTCATAAGGATGAGTATACAAAGGCCGATTCAAAAAGGTAGGGGCCCGCGTTGTATGCAGATCTAGGTGCATATTCAAGGGGCAATTTCAAAGAGGAGTTTAAGCGCCAAAAGTAGAGGTACATGATCCAGATTTGCATATTTGGTTGAAGGGACGTTTTAGCAACCATTTTTGGGGCAGATGCAGATATTTCTTGCATTCATTGCTGCACAAAGAGGAAGCAACTCGCATTGATGATTAGGAAATATCTCTCCACCACCTTGTTTCAGATGCTGCATACAGTCATGGCCGAGGATAAACATGCAAGATGCTCACATTTAATACCAAAATATCTTCCACCATTACAGGGGAGCAGATTGATGATGCAGCAACTTGCATTGAAGACTGAAAATATCTTCCATCTGCATCAATTCTAGATATTTGACACCATTACTTCGGTAGCTGGGAGGTCCCTTCAGGAAGATTTTTTTGGTGGCAGCTCTCTGAGCGAATTTTGTAACTGACTTAGGTTAGATTGAATGCTATATAAGCAGAGGCTTATGTTGTAAATAGGGTTGGAAATTTTTTTGGTATAGAAGCTTTTTTGTTTCTAATCAGAGCTTTTTCTACCACTGTAACCTTGCCTTCCTACTGAATATATGCAAATTATCATACCTCTTTGACTGATTTTCTAGTTCTATGTGAATCTGGATATGGTTGCCTGTGAAGGTCTTTGTTCCTCTTAATCATATTGCTTCTTACCTCTGCTAGAATCATCTAATCTGTGTATACATCCTTGCTCTATCCGGTTGTGCTGTGCATTTTTCAATTTTGTGAAAGTCTCTTTAAATCTGTCTGGTGCATCACCCTTTTACGTTTCAAGTTTTGTTGTTTCATCTTTACTTTAAAGCATTCCTTCTCCCTTTTCCCCTCAAAAGGTTCAGTAGTTTAGGTGATAATTAGGCAAGGAAGCTGACCTTCTCTGGAAGTTTGATCTCTCTAAGCAAGGTCCCCACACTTAGAGATCATTCCCATTGTGTCATTGGAATGCTTGGAATCCTTCCAAGCAGGGTGCAATTTCATGTGACAATAGTTTCTGGCACGCCCGGTGGGACAGTACAACTTTTATTACTAGTTTTGATGTGCAGCCAGTGATTTTTAGACCTATAACAGGTTAAACCTGCATATTTGGTGACTCACACTGAGGAAGGGCAAGCAGATTAGTTCTGCTAATGCATTTTTATGAGAAAGTTTCAAACCAGGAGTTCAAGCTCATTCGACTATTTGTAACTGTCTCCACCTAGAAGGTAGAGTAGAGTTGTAGCAAGGAGCCCAGTTGCCAAAAGGATATAGTCAACTCCACCAAATTTTAGACCAGTTGCCTCTGTAGCCCCTGTAGCAACTCAAGCAAATCTACCCCCAGCTATTTAGATGGCAAGAAATCAGCCATTCATGACTTTTGATGGGGGAAACCCTTTAAACCTAACAATACATGATGTTATACCCATGGCAGCTTTGAAGAGTCTGTCCTATTTTACAGGGGAAAATTAAACTACCCCTATTGAGCACATTAGAGACATAGCATCTTTGTGTGGTGTATATCATGCCACTCAAGAGAATGTTGCCATCAGGCTGCTGGCTGCCTCATTTAAAGGGAAAGCCTTGCAATGGTTCAGGAGCCTACCAGTGTAGACTATAGGAACTTGGGATGATCTAGGAGAGAAATTGAATAAATAGTTCCAAGATAAATCAGATAATCTATCATTGGTTGAACAGATGACCACTATGAAGAGAGCTCCTTAGGAGCAAATGATGGATTTTAACTTTAGATTCTAGAAGACATGGGACAGAATCCCTGCCATGGTAAGACCTCCAACTGAATATGAATTCTTGTATTTTTTGAAAGCCCTAAATAGTGATATTTCAGTGATGATACAATCATTAGGAGGTACTAGTTTACCTGATGCTTATGAAATAGCTATTAGGGCAGAGAATAGCTTGATTCAGGCTAGAAAAATAGCACCTAGACCACCAGTGCCTATCTTTCCTGAGATTCAGGCTTCAGTGCCATTGCCAACCCCATATTTTGCCCCTGTACCTATAGTAGCAACATTACCAAGCACTACCAATTCTGAACTAGTTGCCTCTAGTTCATCTCAAGAGCTGAAAGAGATCAAAACTAGCCAACACAAAATGGAGAATATCCTGCAAACTTTTGGGAATGAGCTGGTAAACATCAAAAAGCAACAGTCCCAGAATAGGTAGCCTTATCAGCAATCTAGTCAAGGGCAGAATCAAACATATCAAGGGCAAAATTAGCCTTACCAAGCTAATAGGCCACCTTATCAAAGCAACTACCAAGGTGCCAGGCAAAATGTCAACCAGAGGCCTTTTCAGCCTTACAATTCGGCACCCATTAATGCAGTAAGGGACCTTGTCCCTGTTCAGAATAATCTTGTAGCTGATTATGAATGGTGTTTTCCATGCAATCTGCCACACAATCAGGTAGCCTGCTCGAATGGGGTGATAAATCAGGCTCTAATGGTGCAGAATGTTGCAGCCACAACCAAATACACCTCATGATGGGGCTATGCAACAACAGGAGCAACCTTAGAGTGATTCTGCTTTCATGAATTGGTAGGAAGGTGAATTCTATGGCATAAACAATAATAACACCTTAGTTGCAGCAAATACAAGAGCCAAGAAGAGGGGTTATGAGATAGACCAAGCAACAAATAAAGGAAAAGGACTTGCTGATGCTTCTACTTCCCATGTTCCCCACATTTTACAAAGAAACACTTCAGCAACATCAAGGGAAATGCCTCATTTGTAGGCTGATACTGTTGCTACAAAATCAAATCAGAAGGTAAGTGCCTTTCCACCCTTCGATATTATTGTAAATATGAAGAAGATGAATGTGACAATGTCCATGTGGGATTCCCTAGCTATCCCTACCCAAAAGAAGATGTTGCAATCTGCCTTATCTAATTTGAAAGTATCCAATGATGCAACTATAGACCCAAATAGGGCTGTCCTTACCAATTCATCCCAGGATAACAACAAACAGCCCAACAAAAGTGCCAAACCACTCCCATTTTATGTATCATTGATAATTGGAGACAAATTAGTACATAATTGCATGGTGGATAGTGGAGCAAGCAGTTTTGTGATGCCTAAGCAGATTGTAGACCAATTAGGGCTCAAGTACCAGCCTCTTGAGAAGGGTGTACTCCAATTAGATGGCACAACTGTTAATACTATGGGTGTAATAAAAGACCTAGGTCTCACTCTGCATACCTGTCCCAATGTTTCCATTTTCCAGGAGGTATTCATCATAGATTTGCCTCCTTATTTTGCCATGTGCTTATCAAGAGAATTTACCACCGAGATAGGAGGATATTTGTCCTTAGACTGGTCCCACATGTTTTTCAGGACTAGATATGGCACCAAAGTAACTTTAAAATTTGAGTTGCTTTCAAATCATCACATAGAGCCTTACACACCAAATGTTGTTAATGCAAATTGCATTATCTCTGATAATCCTGAACTTGTTGTTGCTCAAGAACTACAAGCTGAAAGCATACCAGAGGTACTCTTAAGGGAGTGGGCCTTAGAAAATAGTGTGGATGATCCTAAAGGACACATCCAAGAAATTGGTATGGGGGTTTACATACTGCATGAACATGAAACAGTGATTCCAAACCTTGTGAAGGATGCAGAAAAGCAGATAGAACAGCATAATGAAGTATGGAAAATGTACTTTGACGGCTCAAGGAACAAGAATGGATCTGGTGGTGGTATAATGCTAGTGTCACCACAAGGTGAAAAATATTTTTCTTCTTTTCGTTTTGCCTTTGCATGTACAAATAACATTGCTGAATATGAAGGATTAATCCAAGGTTTGCAGTGGGCAAGAAAGAGGAAAATAGGCTGTTTGTAGGTCTATGGTGACAGTGAACTCATTGTGAATCAGGTAAGAGGACTACATCTTACAAAAAATGATGTTATGAAATGCTACAAATATAGAGTATGGGATATGATTGAAGAGTTTGAAGCCTTCAACCTGATCTCTATTCCAAGAAATCGGAACTATCATGTTGATAGGTTAGCTGCAATTGGGGCTTAGTTTGACATCCCCAATGATATTCAAAGGGAGAATGTACAACCTCATGTAAAAATAGTTGATAGGCCCTCTATCCCTGATAATAACATTCATTGGCAAGTTTTTGAAAGTGATGAGCAGATCCTACGTTTCTTGTTAGAAGAGGATGAGTTTTCCATGATAAATCAGGATAAACTCAAACAACAATATGGCAATGATCAAATTGTTCAGCTGAGAACAAACAAGGGATTGGTAACCTTGGAGTCTATTTTTAGTATAGATGATCAGCTTAAGAAAAGCAAGAGTAGCATGTAGGTAAAAGAAGAGAATTATGAGGAATTAGAGATTTTCAAAGGTAAGCTTCTTAAAATTGGTAAAATCTGCTCAACTAAGGACAGGAGAGCTTTTATTGCTCTCTGTCAAGAATTTGAAGATGTGTTTGCTTGGGATTATTCAGACTTGAAGGGGTTTGACCCTCATATTGCCCAGCATACCATAGAATTAGAACTAGATACTAAACCTGTGAGGCAGAAGCAAAGACCTTTAAATCCAAAGCTTGAGACTCTGATGATTAAAGAATTGACCAAGTTGATCGAGGGAAAGATCATTTTCCCAATCAAGCACACTTCTTGGGTCTCCAACCTTGTCCCTGTGAGGAAGAAGAATGGAGAGATTAGGCTGTGTGTTGACTTCAAAGACCTCAACAGAGCCTCCCTAAAAGATCACTACCCATTGCCCTCAATGGAGTAGATTCTACAAGTAGTGGTTGGCTTAGAAAGATTTTCCTTGCTGGATGGATATTCTGGATACAATCAGGTGCTAGTCAGGGAGGAGGACCAATTCAAGACAGATTTCACCACCAAATGGGGTACTATGGCCTACAAAAGGATGCCCTTTGGTCTGTCCAATGCTGGCTCTACTTTTCAGAGAGCCATGGACATGGCTTTTAAGGGTCTGATGTATAAACTGGTGCTGGTATACCTTGATGACATAACGAGTTTTTCCAAGAATGCATCTGAGCATCTATCCCACTTGAGGCTAGTTTTTGAGAGATGCAAAGAGTTTGGGATATCACTTAATCCAAGGAAATACATATTCGTTGTGCATGAAGGCAAGCTACTAGGGCACGTTGTGTCAAAGGAAGGCATTACCATTGATGTTGAAAGGGTAAGAGCTATTCTAGATCTGCCTTTACCTAGTCACAAGAAGAGGCTACAAAGTTTTATTGGAAGAATTAATTTTCTGTGAAGATTCATACCCAACATTATAACTCTATTAAAGCCTTTGACGCCTATGTTGAATAAGAGCACAGTTTTAAGTTGGACAAAAGAGGCCAAACTCAGCTTCGAGTCCATAAAGGAGGCATTAGTAGCTACACCAACGCTGGTAAATCTTGATTTCTCCAAAGACTTTATCTTGTATGCTTATGGTGGCCTAGATACCATCTCTGTAATTTTGGTACAGCAGCAGAGTGAGGGTTTTGAGCAACCAACACTTTCTTCAGTCAAGGGCTGGAGGATTATGAGTAGAGGTATAGCTTCATTGAAAGACACGTCCTTGTAGTAGTAAGGAGTCTAAAAAAGTTTAGGCATCTTATTTCTAATAATAAGATACATTTGATGGTAGCTCACCCTAGTGTGAAAGAGTTCCTGTTGAGTAAATATGTTAATGAGAAAAGGGCTGGTTGGATCACCAAAGTCATGGAATATGATGTAGAGATCAAGATAACCAAGCTTGTTAGAGGCAGAGGACTCAGTGAGCAACTTGCTACCAGTTCTGAGAATGAGGTAGAAAGAATAGGAGGTGCTTCTGATCATTGAGGAGGAGCATCAGAATGATACAGCAGTAGTAGGCACCAGTTGGGTTAATGACATGACTCAATTTTTGCAGACTGGTGAATGTCCAGTAGGTCTAGATAGAACTAAAAGAAGATATTTTAGACTGTAATCCATTCCATATGTTTTAATAAATGACATCCTTTTCAGAAAAGATTTCAATGGTGTATTGCTAAGGTGCATTAATAAAGATCAGATTGACAAGGTGCTTCATGAATTTCATGATGGAACAGTAGGGGGTCATTTTGCCCCAAGGACTATTGCTTGGAAAATAATGAGAGCTGGCTATTACTGGCCCAATTTATTTAAGGATGCCCATGCATGGGCTAGAAAATGTGTAAAGTTTGCCATTTTTGCTGGCAAAGAAAGGCTGCCAGCTTTACCTCTGTAGCCAATTCAGGTAGAGAAGCCCTTTATGAGATGGGGCATTGATTTTATAGGTCCCATCAACCCACCATCAAGTGCAGGCCACAGGTGGATACTCACAGCTACAGACTATTTCACAAGGTGGAATGAAGCAGTGGCTCTGAAGGAATCAAATGAGAATGTTGTTTTAAATTTTTATCAAGATTTGATTTCCAGATTTGGGGTGCCTGAGTCTATCATCTCTGATAATGATTTAGCCTTTGTTGGCCTAAAGATAACTGACTGGGCTGTTAAAAATGGGATCTATTTGAATACTTCATCAAATTTTTATCCACAGGGTAATGGATTGGCTGAATCTACAAATAAAATTCTCATAAGGATTATTAAAAGATCAATGGAGCATAACTAGAAGACCTGGCACACTAATATGAAATTTGCTCTATGGGTAGATAGAATAAATTCTAAAAGGTCTATTGGGAACTCCCCATATCTGCTGGTGTATGGAAAAGAGGCAAGGTTGCCTATGTCTATGGAATTGCCAGCACTAGACATCATGAATCAGCTGGAAATGTTTGAAGCAGAGGGCCCCATGGCTGTTAGATATGCTCAGCTTATGGAGCTTGAAGAGAGAAGAGATAAAGCCATGAAAGCTATGGAGTATCATCAGCTTCAAACAAAAAGAAATTTTGACAAGAAGGCCACCCACAGAAATTTTAGAATGGGTGATATGGTGGTCAAATGGGATGAATTGAAAAGTAGACCAGGAAAGCATTCCAAGTTTGACGCATGTGGAGTGGCCCATTTCTCATTACTGAATGCAAAAAGCACAATGCATTTCAGTTATCAAGTATGGATGGACTAAATTTTCCTATCTCAGTCATGGGATACACTTGAAGAGGTGTTTTGAGGTATGAGTGCTTTGTAAATTAGTAGATCAGGTCTCTATGTTTTCAATAAGTGCTGCTGCACATTAGTTTAGATCCCTTTTGCTTTCCCTAAGTGTTGTCTAGCACAGTTGGGGGGGTTGCTTTCAACATTTTTGTCTTGGGTTGGTCTTTCAATGTTCTTCACTACTTTGATGAGTTGCTAAAGTCAGAAAATATTTGTATATTTTTAGTCTATGTATGACTCCATGCCCAATAGATGCTCAAAGCCACTGATCTAAGTGTTTAGCAGGCAAACATCCCATAGAAGTCGCCAAATTGTTGACCTATTTTTTCCTCTAGCAGGAGTCAAATAATTCAAGTAGCATCAGTCAGTGTGCATACCCCCATGTAAGCTATGTTTGTGATCTTGAAGTTTAAACCCAAATCTCAGGGTCTGAAGCTTACCATGTGAAAGAGCTTGAAAAAATAGGCAAGTTTGCTTTTTACATCACCCTGAATTTTGCTAAAATAAGGAATTTATGTATGGTCAATGATCTGATCAAAACCTAATCTTCCAGATGGGATGATATTTTGAACATCGGGTGATATTTTAAACATCGGGTGATATTTCGAACATCGGGTGATACTCCAAATATCACCCCCTTGTCCAAATATCACCCTGATATTTGTAATATCACCCCCTCGTCCAAATATCACCCTGATATTTGTAATATCACCCTTCCAAATATCACCCCGATATTTGTAATATCACCCCGATATGATGATGACGCCATCTTGTCATGTTTCAATAGGGCCCGTCCATGATGGTGATGTCACCATCATATCCCTCATAAGGAGTATACAAAGGCTGATTCAAAAAGGTAGGGGCCCGCGTTGTATGCAGATCTAGGTGCATATTCAAGGGGTGATTTCAAAGAGGAGTTTAAGCACCAAAAGTAGAGGTACATGATCTGAATTTGCATATTTGGCTGAAGGGACGTTTTAGCGACCATTTTTAGGGCAGATGCAGATATTTCTTGCATTCATTGCTGCACAAAGATGAAGCAGCTTGCATTAATGATTAGGAAATATCTCTCCACCACCTTGTTTCAGACGCTGCATACAGTCATGGCCGAGGATAGACATGCAAGCTGCTCGCATTTAATACCAAAATATCTTCCACCGTTTTAGGGGACCAGATTAATGATGCAACAGCTTGCATTGAAGACTAAAAATATCTTCCATCTGCATCAATTCCAGATATTTGACACCATTACTTCAGCAGCAGGGAGGTCCCTTCAGGAAGATTTTTTTGGTGGAAGCTCTCTGAGTGAATTTTGTAACTGACTTAGGTTAGATTGAATGCTATATAGGCAGAGGCTTATGTTGTAAATAGGGTTGGAAATTTTTTTGGCATAGAAGCTTTTCTGTTTCCAAATAGAGCTTTTTCTACCACTGTAACCTTGCCTTCCTACTGAATATATGCAAGTTATCATACCTCTTTGACTGATTTTCTAGTTCTGTGTGAATCTGGATATGGTTTCTTGTGAAGGTCTTTGTTCCTCTCAATCATATTGCTTCTTGCCTCTGCTAGAATCATCTAATCTATGTATACATCCTTGCTCTATCTGGTTGTGTTGTGCATTTTTCAGTTCTGTGAAAGTTTCTTTAAATCTGTTTGGTGCATCACCCTTTTATGTTTCAAGTTTTGTTGTTTCATTTTTACTTTAAAGCATTCCTTCTCCCTTTTCCCCTCAAAAGGTTCAGTAGTTTAGGTGATAATCAGGCAAGGAAGCCAACCTTCTCCGGAGGTTTGATCTCTCTAAGCAAGGTCCCCACACTTCAAGATCATTCCCATTGTGTCATTGGAATGCTTGGAATCCTTCCAAGCAGGGTGCAATTTCATGTGACAACAGTAACTTGAGCTTGTATGCTACACTTCCAATCTTCAGCAAAATCTAATATGGACCATAATATTTAAGTGACAAGTTGTTTTTGTTTTATTGTTTTAGTGACATTTGCTTATAATATGGTTGCAATATCAAGAAAACCCAATCACCCACTTAAAAAATCCTTTGGCTATAGTGTTGGCCAGCCTATTAATTCAACTTTATGCCATGGCCAAACTCTCCTTGAAACCATAAAGTACCTATTATTGATGGTTCAGATTATCGATAGCCTAAACTCTTGGTGTAACATTTAATGATGATGTGATGGATATGGGATGGTATCCATATAAATCCATGAATTATGGAATTTTTTGAGCTCTATGGAGGGAGTGTTATAGCAACATTATGTTAGTGGTAGCTAAGCCACCCATTGAGACTGCTTATTTAAAGTAAAACAATGTAGACACCCCTATAAGTACTTGTTAATGAACTCAATTTATCCATTTGATCAGGGATGGTATGAAGAGTTGTGAGCCAATTGAGTACTCAAAGAAGAGAATAAATTTGTCAAAAAGTTACTAGTAAATATAGGATCATGATCACTGACAATAACCTTTGGAGTACCATGTAACTTTTGTATATTCTCCATAAATGCATTTTCCATTGCACTTGTTGTAAAAGGATGGGATACTGCACAAAAATGGGCATATTTGGTAAGTCGGTCCACTACTACCATGATGACACATGGAGACCTATTCCTATTGCTAGCTAGGAATAACCAAAGGCTACAAGAGATTGGGTTTCTTAATTATCTCACCTTTATGTATTTGACATACCAAATGTTCTACCACAAATTTTTGAAATCCCCTTTAAGCCCTTCCCAAAAGAAATCCTACTTGATTCATTGATATGTTTTTGAAAGTGCTAAGTGATCCCCAACTAGAGAACCATGGAGCTTCTATAGAATCTTGTGTTTGAGGGTGGAATTCTTGCATAGGTACAATCTCTCTTTATATCACAAGGAGTATACTTTCCAAAAAAACTTATCTAAACTACTCGGAGCATTCTACAACTGTTGTATGAGATTATGTGTACAACATCTTTTTGCCACTCTAATTTTGCTTCTTCAACCCAATCTACCAATAATATTGAAATAGCACACGATAAAGCCTCATCCATTTCATCCTTCTTGGATGGTGTAAAAACTACTAAATTCTCATTCTATTTCTTATAGATGACCTCAAAGTTATATCCCAACATCTTAATCACCCCTTTTTGTTGTTCTTTAGAGGATAATTGTTGCTCCAAAAAATATTTTAGGTGATCATGATCTATATTTACTTTAAAGTTTCTACCCATTAGATATGATCTCCACTCTTTATTGAATGAAGAATAACTAGAATTTCATTCTCATAAATAGGTTTGAGTTGATTCTTAACCTTTGACTGATGAATTTCACAAATAATGGTCCTACATTCTTGCATGAGAACTGCTCCTATACCATTCCCTGAAGCATCACACTCCACCATAAATTCTTACTGAAATATGGAGTGGCTAGAATTGGAGTGGTACACATATTCTCCTTTAGTTTTTGAAATGATGTATTAGCTTCCTCATTCCACTAGAAAGCATTCTTTTTCAAAGGTGTTGTGAAGGGTGCTGCTATGTGGCCATAGTTATTTAAAAATCTTCTATAGTATCCATTGAGTCCTAGGAGACCACTCAAGTTCTTAATGGTTGTAGGAATCAACCACTCCATCATAGCCTTGATTTTGTTCAGATAAACTTTTAGTCCTTAATAAGACACAATGTTAACCAAGTACTCCATCTCTTTGAGTCTAAAAACACACTTATAAGGTTTAATATAAAGCTGATGTTGTTGGAGAATTTGTAATTTTTTATCAACATGGTGCAAATGGTCTTAAATCAGTATATCATCAAAGAAAACTAATACAAACTTCCTTATAAATGGCTTAAAGATGGAATTCATCAAACTTTGAAATGTAGAAGGAGCATTACTAAGACCAAATGTCATCACTAGAAACTTATAATGACCCTCATGAGTCCTAAATGTTGTCTTGGGAGTATCTTCTTAATTTTAATTTGGTGATAACCTAATCTAAGATCATGTTTTGTAAAAACATAGATCTATTTAGTTCATCTAACAAATCATTAATTACTAGAAGAGGAAACTTATCTTTGATGGTGTACTTGTTGAGTTCTCTGTAGTTTGGACACATGTTCCAAGTGTTATCCTTCTTATGTGTCATCACCAGTAGAGAGGAATAAGCACTCTGACTATGATATATAATACTTACTTCTAACATCTCTAGTACCATCTTATCAGTTTCACTCTTCTAGAAATGTGAGTACCTCTAAGGCCTAATGTTAGGTGTTTGAAACCCTAAAATTAGTTGAATGATATGATCGTGATCCATTTTGGGAGAAAGTCTTTTTGGCATATTTTTGAAGAGTGATAAATGTTTCTCCATGATAACGTGTAAGTCTAGTGGTGTAGACCCCTTTATTGGTTGTACCTCTATTGATAACAATTGAGCCACAAACCCACCCACACCCTTTTTTAGAATCTTCAACATTTGATGAGAACTCACTAATTGTGGTGATGTTGCACGTACCCCACAAAATTAAAATTTCCTAGTCTCTCACTAGAAATGTATGAAAAGCTCTCATAAATTCATCTCGATCATTCCCAAGGTAGTGAGTCATTGGAATCCCAAAACAATGTTAGCTCTACCCATATGAATGGAAACTATAGGACTATCTAGTCTATATTCTCCCATGGAGAGATTAATAAGATGACATTTTTTATAACAACTAATTGTACCACCATTTGTAATCATGACTTGAAACTTTAGAGATGGATAGACAAAATAGTTTAAACATATAACTAATTTGCTATTAATGGAGTTATGTGTACTAGTTGAATTAATTAATATTGTCAGCTTCTATTTTTTTAAACTTACTACCTTAAGGGCTTGTGGAGTACTAATGCCTAAAAGTGCATGGCAACAAATAGTGGGTTATTTTCCTTCAATTCTTTCTCTGGTATCCTCACTAGCCTCCCTTGTCAAGCCTTCATCCATATGTTCTTCATTAGCAAACTTCAATGTAGAACAATTTCTTTTCTCTACACTTATGTCCTCAACTATACTTCCTATCACAATTAAAACATAACCCTTTTGCTCTCTTCTCTTCAATTTATTGAGGAGTTAATTTTGAAGGTTGAGAAAATGACTATGCAGGAGTGCTTCTATCTCTTATACTTACTAGCCTCTACCTTATGTTAGCCAAAACCTTTTCAATTACTTGCCTTGACATAATCATTGATTGAGAAACACAAGTTAGGTTGAACATGCATATCTTATATTTGATGCAGTCCTTTAGAACCCCTAGATATAATTCCTTCAAATTTCCCTTGGTAACATGCTCCAATCTTGAAGACAAGGTTTGGAACTATTGAGTATAGTACTTAACTATACATGTGCGCCTTAATTTGGTGATATGGACAAAGTAGCTATTTGTTGACGACGATGTTACACACTATCAGACATAGATAGAAATTACACTACGAACACCTATCTCTCTTGAAAGATCTGATAAATTCAAGATGAATTTATAATCTCAATGCTCTATTAGTCAGGTCTTGACTTCACTTGTAGTTACTCAAGGTTCATTGTAGGATGTTTTAAATGGGGACTTACACATCTTGCACTTGATATTCCTAATCTAGACAATTTCCTACAAATATTGCTATTATCTTGCATAATCTGCACATGTACTACACAATTCTTGTTAACTTTATCACTTAATGACCAAATTTTGAGCAGATTGTCAGTGATTTGGGCATAACTTTGATCATTAAGTGATAAAGTTAACAAGAATTGTGCAGTACATGTGCAGATTATATAGGACAATAACAATATTTGCAAGAAATTGTCTAGATCAGGAATATCAAGTGCAAGATGTGTAAGGCCCCATGTAAAACAACCTACAACAAATCCTGAGTGACTACAAGTGAATTCAAGACCTGACTAACAGAGCCTTGGGATTATAAATTCATCCTAAATTTATCATATCTTTTAAGAGAGATAGTTGTTCGTAGTGGAATTTCTATCTGTGTTTGATAGTGAGTAAAATCTGTTGTTATCTACATCCTCTAATCCATAACTTCTTTTGATTGCAAGATCTATTTTTTATTAAGGTAGTAAAAATATTAACTCGTAACCCTAGCCCCACATAGACAAATTAATTTTGGTGTGTGTGTGCATCATGCAGGACACAATGATGAAAAGGCAGAAGCAAAGGGATGATGAGTTCAAAAACCCAATGGGTCACACACCTGGAGGAGTCTGGAGCAAGTTTGGATATGCCTCTGACACTTACTACGGCAACGTGGATATAGAGACCTTTAGGGAAAAGATCCATGCCCAAGATGCAAATGAGGTGCTGAAGAGTATAGTTTTGAGAAACATAAATAATGCAGCAGGGTTTCCATATGCCATGGATGCACTAGAATTGGTTATACAGTGTGCACAGAAGTACAACCCACTCAACTGACATGTGGAGCACCAGGATAGAATGTATGTTGATTTCTCACCCAATGGCATAGCTAAAACATTCAACCTCCCCAGGAGTAGGGATGTGTATGAAATTGACTTAAATGCGTTAACCACGTAGTTCAACTCTAACATTTCTGGGTGCAGGAAGGTCGTGCACAACTCATGGTTAGACCCATCAACCAGACCTAAAGCAATGCCGAAGATGGCACAAACCCTGGTCAAGTTTGACTTCAACGAGGAAGTCCAATACATGATCACCTTACTAAGTAGGATGGTCAGGAAAGAAGATACCAACTCCCTTGAGCTGTGGATGTTCGGCTTGATCAGATTTGTAAAGGATGTCGGCGGAATTGTGCACTGGGCACAATTAATCAGTGACTCAATACACAATGGTATGGTTGGCTTGAAGAAGAAGAAGAGGAGGTTCCTCATGATCTGATATGTGGTTTACTCCTATGCCTATAAGTCACAATTGTTGGGATAAGTTGCCATTAACTTGCAATCCTAACCAATTCATGTGTCTCCAAAGTTCTTGGAATGTGTTCCCCAACACATAAGGACTTTGAGAGATTAATTATTTATTAATTATATCACTTTGAATTTTGCAATCAATTCCTAAGTGATAAGGTCAAACTTGGGCATCCATTTTTAGAGTGGGGGCCATGAAGACCTTGTTGACTTCTCTTAAGTCTTAAAATAGAGTTTGATAAGTCCTAGTGAGTGGGAGTTAGACTTGGGACTTATTTTTAGACTTGGAGTTGTGCTTTTTTATGTACATGAGTGGATAATGTTGAGACACCTTCATGGATATAATGTTGGAGTTAACTACAATGTTAGAGATGCATGAATTGAATATTGCTTGCATGTGGTCAGAATAGCTTGCATGGACTTGCATGTAGCTTGCATGTACTTGCATGTTGTTGCATGTTACTTGCATGTACTTGCATGTTGTTGCATGTTACTTGCATGTTGTTTCATGTTGCTCATATAGACTTGCATGTTGTTGCATGTCACTTGCATGTGTTTGCATGTTGTTGCATGTCACTCCTATGGACTTGTATGACCTTGCATGTTGTTGCATGTGCTTGCATGTCACTTGAATGTGCTTACATGTTATTGCATGTCATTCCTATGGACTTGTATGACCTTTCATGTTGTTGCATGTCACTTGCATGTGATTGCATGTTGTTACATGTCATTCCTATGGACTTGTATGACCTTGCATGTTCTTGCATGTCAGTTATATGACCTTGCATGTAGTTGCATGTCAGTTTTGTGAGATTACTTGCAGAACACTCCAACTCTAGAAACTTTCAGGATGGTACATCGTAGTGATTCAAGAAATGGGTATCAGTTGCATGTTGTTGAAAATGCTTGCATGTCGGTTTTAAGATATTACTTGCAGGACACTCCAACTCCTGAAAGTTACAGGATGGTACATCTCAGTATTTCAGGTAATGGTATCAGTTGCATGTTGAATTTGATGTTTGCATGTCACTTACATGTACAGAACAAGGTAATTCAAAATAACATTGGGGACATCAATTGTGCAAGTTGTTGCATGAGAATTGGTGTGTGTTGATCACTTCAGTTGATTGAAATAGATTGGGCTAACTTGAGCACCCAATCTTGGGACTTTCAGCTGTTTCTTTTATTTGGAAATATGTTTGATGTTGGCAAAGCTAATTTTGGCATACTTGTGTGCACACATCATGAAGGGGCAGTTAACTCAAAGTTTGGACTTTGTTTGAGTTTAGTCTTCTCAATTTAAGTGAGCTTGATTTTTGCATGAGCTTTTGAAGCTATGTTATCAATTGTAATTTATTATAAATTGAGTTTCAAGATTTTGAATTAAGAAGCTTTTGAATTAAAAGAGGGTTTTTGATTTAATTATAAACCCCATACATTTTCCAAAGAGTTGATATGAGGAAAAAAGACTTAGAATAAAAAAGTAAAGAGCTTTTTTGACTTAGAAGAAAAAAGCAAGAAGCTTTTTTGACTTAGAAGAAAAAATCAAGAAGTTTTTTTTATTGAAGAAGCTTTTGAAGTTTTTTACAGGTTTGAAGATTGAAGAAGCTTTTGAAGTGCATCAAGGACTTAGAGGAATTTCAGTATTGAATGTAATCTTTTCCAAAGAGATTTAATATAAGCAGGAAACATCTTTGAGTGTGGAGTTTTTTCTCGAAAGGGTTTCTCCACGTAAATACTGTGTAAAAGCTTTTTCTCTTCTCTTCTCTTCTCTTCTACATTAGATTGAATGTGCAAATCAATTGTTCATTAATTGTTACAGATTAATCTTTATTTCAGCTTTGCATACACAAAATTTTAAAGTTTATAGCAGCAGTTCTACCTTCATTTTCAACAACAATTTGATGGCTTATGCACTGTAGGCAAGCTCGGGAATAAGGACAAAGAACAGATGGTGTGGAAACACTACCCCTAGTTGGAGAGGAACTAGTCTATTACACACTTATGAAGAGTGAATGACTGCTTACTGATGTGATTGGTCTGGGTAATGGAAGGGGACTGAGCAAAAAGAATATCCAGGGAGGCCCAGGGGGTCATCACAGCGCATGGATCCTGGTTTATCTAGTTTCTCACTTTCACCTATATCAGAATGGCAGGATTTGAGGGTCACCCACTCATGTTACCAAGGTACCCTACAGCTAAGATATTGCTCCTAGAGATAACTAGGAAAATCATCCTCTCTTTTGAAGCATATATCCAAAAGCATGGCCAAGGAACAATCAAATTCCCACTGGACATTGGGTGGTATAGATGTGTGGAGTTTAAGGACTCCAAATTGTCCAAAGCTGAATTACAAATGCTCAACTTATAGCCATTCCCACTCCAACAGATGTTCGATCCATACCATAGGATGGAAACATTTGTGGACAAGAGGTTGTGACATGTCCCCCATCTAGAGGAATTCTGGGTAGATCACAGCGATGATGAAGATGTCTGGAAGAGAGGATATCAATAATTGACATTGAATCAACTAAAGACTAGGAATTCTAGAGGTACCACCTGTAATACGAAAAATTTAGATAAATCGAAAGATAAAACATAACATGCAAATTACCTTCTTACCCAAATTTTACGAATACCTTAGAAATCTTGAAAGATGGATGCATGTTGATTCTTCGAATGGTTGATTTGTTTATAGGCAAATGTGAGAGGATGGGAGGATAAAGTTTCCATTTCATGAGTGATAATTGAATTAGAAAGTTGCTTGTGCAACTTGGAAAAGGAAATAGAAGGTGGAAGAGTTCACTTGAGAGGAAATTAGAAGGTGGTTGGAGTGATTTGAGAGATGAGTCAAGATGAAAATGGAAGGTGGGCCAAGTTAACTCGAGAAGATTTGAGAGATGGAAATGGAAGGTAGGTGATTTCATAATTAAATAATTTAAAAAATTATTTAGATTATGAGGCATGTAATGATAAATAAATAAATAAAAATTATTTATTTATTTAAGTGGGAAAAGTATAAAGTGATAAATTTAAATAAAATAAAAGATTTATTTTATTTAAATTCAAGAGGAAAGAGGGGCAAATAAATAAATAAAATTTATTTATTTAGTAATGTGAAGGGATGGATAAATTAAATAAATGTTATATTTATTTAATAAATTAGAGGAAGATGCTAGATTAGGTGACGATATGGGGTACGTAGGGCAAATATTCTACAAGATGTTCTAACTAATGCAATGTTGTGACAAGGTTGACATTTTTGGGTGTCTACATTTTGTCCCTCTTTGAGATGATGTTCGAGATGATGAGATTTGTGTCGAGTAACATCATTTCAATGAAGTTAAGGTATGGATAGAGGAAAAAGATGATGAATGGAAGATAGGATGAGGATGATAGAAAGGTAGGATGATGATGCCCCCTTGAGAGGATAGGCGGGTTGGACAAACATGGGTAGGTTCTTGAAATGAAATGGATTGGTCGAAAAGGAAAAAAGATAAGGAAATGGCTAGAAGAAAAGGAAGGATGCGTTATGCTACAATGAAAGTGAGCAATCATATGTTTTCTATAGCATGAGACGTTATGCACTAGGGTATAAGGACCAAGGTGATGATGTGTCTCGTGCCCTAGCATAATACAACCTTGTCTAGATACAAGATATGAATATTAGCTAGGAAGATACTGATGCAAATGCAAGATAAAAATGATAACACACACAAGCAAGCAAGCAATCGTGCACAAATGATATAAAAACAAACAAGGTATTGCCCCTATCATGGCAAGGAACGATATATCCCTAGAGCAACACAAGGATGATGATGATTGATTGATTGATGATTAATGATTGATTGGGTTTATGACAAGGCTAGGATCAAGACCGTTGATGCAATTGGATAATTTGACAAGATTGATTTGATCGGTATGGATAAAAGATGATTTGCATTTGGGTTTATTGGATGGATGATTAATGATGAGATTGAATGGAAGAAGTGATGGAAGATTTGATTTGAGTGATTGATTGGAAGAATTGTTTTGAAAGATCGATGAATTGATATAGATAGATGATAGAAGAAGATGAGAGATGGAAGAAAGAGGAATATCACCTTGTGCCTGAATTTGGGCACTTCCTTCATACGCCAGACTGCCTACATATTTGTGTCCATGGGATCAAGGCACATAACGATAGAGATGAGATGTATTTCTGATTTTGTGTTTTATTGATGAGATGATGAAAGGTGGATTGATTGATTGGGTTATTGACTGATTAGATGTTATATGATGTTGATTTGATGATATGGATTGGATTGATGTGATTTTGATTGATTGATAGATTGAGATTGACTAGGATTGATTTGATGGATTGATTGATGATTGGATTTGATAATTTGATTAGATTTGTTTTGATTTGATGATTGATTGTTGATCGAATGATTAGAAGAATTGATTTGGTATAACTGTTTTCATTTTTGTTGGATTTTATGAATTTTTTTTTGTATTTTTAGGAATATTTAAATTTTTTTTGTATTTTTCAGGGCTTTTTATATAATTTTTTTGAATTTTTGGAATATTTTGATTTTTTGTATTTTATTCAAGACGTTTTGTGATTTTTTTTGGATTTTTTCAAGACATTTATATGATTTTTTTGAATTTTTGGATTATTTAATTTTTTGTATTTTTCCAGGGATTTTTATGATTTTTTTGGTATTTTTCCACAACTTTTTATGATTTTTTAGATTTTTTTAGGACTTTTTGCGATTTTTTTGTGCTAGATACCAATGACAAGGGAGGAAACCAAGTCTAGGTGCAAGGTGGCAAAATGGATTGGATGAACAAAAGGATGTGTGATAGTAGAAAAGGGATGACTAGACGTATGCGCAAGAGAGCAAGGATGTGATCTCAAAGGCTACGTCACATAAGAACAATATGCCCCATTCTAGATAGTATGGTTGGGATTTTTCATGACAACCCTGCTGATGATATGACTCATGCTAGGATTAGGCTTATGACAATGGGATGATGATAGGATGATAGGATTTATTGGTTTGAGAAGGATGGAGTACATCAAGAGATAACCAAAGCATGTTTCAACATTTTTCCCCCAATCTTTATCAAAATCAAAAGGAGGAAGGGAGGAAGAATGGATGTAATGGGATAGGTGCATGTATGTGGATGGATAAGGACATGGTAAGATAAGATATGACAAGATAGGTTGAAAATGATATGGTGGATGAGACAAGGTGCCCCCAAGTGTAGGTGACATAGAAGATCAAATTACACATGATGCTTGTTTGTTAGGTTTTCATCATGGTACTTATCCAGGGCACCTGTTTACCAGGTTTTCACCATTGGATGAAGGGATTTATCTTTACTTTTTTTCATTTTTTTTATTTTTATTTTTTGACTTTATTTTTGTATTTTTTGGATAGGAGAATGCAAATGTGGGTGAGAGGGACTCAAATGTCTAGTTCCATGAAAGTGGTCCCACTAGATGGATGTCGTCGCATGGACCATGCCAAGTGTGCTCATAGATGTTGGTAAGGGATGACATGAAAGATGGATTAGGTAGATGGTGAATTATGGAAGGTGCGATAGTGGATTATGATGTGGATTATGTAGGGAAGATGGTGGATTATTATATGCAAAAGCATGGACCATAGGGAAGTTATGGGTAAGATATGTAGGATAGTGGATGAAGGATGGGGAGATGGAGGCATGTGGAAATGTTGAATGGGAGGGAACCATGACCAACGGTTGCACACACCGCGATAAACGTTGAAGCTTGTGGGTGGATGGTGGTGTAGGAAGCAATGGTGTTGTTCACTTAGGGGATGGGTACCAAAGTGATTTAGGGACCCACATAGACTTAGTATTTTTATGACTTTTGTTTTTCATGTGAGATGGAGGAATTTGAGACATTGGAATGGAATGACATTTTTGGATGGAATGGATGGAAGGAGATGGTTGGGATTCGCTAGAGATGGATGTCTCATTTGACTTGGTGGCTTGTTGCTTAGGGACCCATACTATTTTAGTTTTTGACTTTGCTTGTGGAGGTATGGGTTTGGATATATGCGGCTTTTGTGCAACGTTTGAGGTAATTGCTTGTTGCTTGGGGACCCACACCTTTTTCATTTTTGCTTTGAGGTGTGTGGATGTATGTAGCTTTTTAGATGGATGTTTCTTTGATTCTTGACTTTTATGTCCTAAGGCATGAGGACCCTTAGGATTTTTGGCTTTATGAGTGTAGGAATCCAAATTTTTATTTTTGAATCCCATGAGGTGGATGGAATGGGTGAGGTTGGTGGAAGCTCCTTGTTTAGACAATGTGTGCATTTGCTGGTCATGATTGGGATTTTTAGAGGATTTATGGATGGATGAATAAGGTGTTGGAAGTAGTGGAGGTAGGTTTGATGGAGGGATGTTAGGAGTTGGAAGTAACAGGTGCAAATTGGATGGTGGAAGGTGCACAGTCACATGCTTTTGACATTTGTAAGAGGATGGAGGTGGAATGGCAAAATATGACTTAGGTGTATGATGCAATTTGTGATAGGAGGAGGTGGACTTAGGAGGAATGGCGGAAGTACCAGCATCGTTAGATTGTTGACCTTGAGGTGTGTATCCAAGGCCAAATGAGCATGGAGGGACTTTGACATGGATTGGCTACAAAATACCTTGTTGATGAAGGCCTAAGCCTTTACCTTGATAGTTCATGTTTTGAAGCATATGATTGACAATGGGACTACATGTAGTTGGAACACTAGACATGAGTTCCTTATTGGGTGAAGAAGGTGAGGTGGAGGATAATGGCTATTGTGTTCCTAGGGAGGAACACTCATGGATAAAGGTGGACAAACCCACAAGATATGATGGTGAAGTTGGAATGTGGAGGTGGAAGGATCATTAAGATCTTGCTTATGTGCATTATGATCCAAGGTATATGTTTGATCTTCTATTCTTATGTGTTCTTGGGAGGCACATGGCTCATCATGACAGGTAGATGTATGTAGATCATGGATAGGGCTAGATGGAGGATGGATAGGAGCAATTTGGATATCTTGCTCATGGATGGGTATGGAAGTAGGGATAGGCATAGTGATAACCTCTTGATGATGAATTGCATAAAGTTTGGCTAAGAGGCTCATCATGGTTTTCATGATCATATATAGAGTCTTGATCATAAAGGTGAGCATAAAAAAGAATAATTTGGCTATGAATGGGATCACTTTGCTCATGAATAGGGTTATGATCATAGCTAATATCTTGATCACATAAAATGTATAGGTCATGAATAGTTTGAACCTAGAGATGCTTTGACCTTGATTCAGATGAAGGCTTGGTGTTTCCACATGCATTGAATTATACTCTTGACATAGCTCTTGGGTTGCTTGAAAGGAAGGGGATGACCCTTGGATAGGCTTTTGCTCAACAACATGAGGGTATGATAGGTCTTCATGTGGACTCATTGGAGAACTATTTTCAATAGGCTCGAGGGTTTGTGGACCACATGATGGGGCTGGAGGAATAAGCAAGGTATTGGGAGACTCTTTGATAGGCTCATGAATGGTACTTTGATGACATGGGAGTTGTTTATTCCTTGCTACTAGCCAATGGATCACATCCTTTGTAGGTGGAGGGGTGATGGAAGCTGAAGGCTTATGATTGGGATTAGGTGGAAGAGTAATTAGATTAGGGCTTGTGAGATGGACAATGGGATTAGATGGGCCAGGACTTGGGCTAGATGGAAGGATAAGGGGATCCGATGGATGAAGACTAGGAGTAAGATCACATGGTGGTGCCAAGATAGGACTAGTAGGCTCATGTGTTGGCATGTGATTAGATGGTGATGGAGGATGTTCATAGGATGCAGTGACTAGATTGGTATCTCCCTCGTCAAAGATTATTAAGTCTTGAAGCATAGGCAGACTTAAATATACTTGATTTATGTACAAGGGGTCACTTAGACTTGAGTCAAAGGTTATTAGGTCTTGTAGCACAGGTGGACTTAAGTCTATTAGGTCTTTTTGCAAATGTGGACTTGGGGTCACTTGATTTATGTACAGAAGGCCACTTGGACTTGCATGTTCATGTTGTGGGGGCCATTGATAGTCTTGTGAATGTGTTTGATTAAGAGATGAAATAGTAGGATGTGTAGGTAAAATATCTTGGGGTATGGGTTGTTGTGGATAATGGTTGATGTTGGAAGAAGTAGGGTATGGTGATGTGGCATTGTTATGGGAAGGTATATGATTAAGTGATGTGGTAGTGATTTGAAATGCGGATGGATTAGATTGATAAGGAATAAGATAAGGTGATGTGGAATTGTGATGAAAAGATGTGGGATGAGTTGGTGTGATATTGTTATGGATACATGTGAGATGAGGTGATGTAGCAGTGATTTGAAATGTGGGTGGATTAGAATTGTAATGAATAAGATAAGGTGTTGTGTAATCATTATGATATGTGGATAGGTTAGATTGGTGTGGAACGGAAGGGGATGCCACATAGGAATGCGGTGTAATTGGTTGGTGTTGAATGGGTAAGGGATGATGATGGGATTATTGGTTTTGACCAGTGGCCAGGAGGTGTAGTACTTGTGCTATAAGATGTTGCATTTGAGGTGATTTGCTTGTTTGCAATTTTTGGATCATGTCTTGGGCCCTTTGAATGTTCCGTTGGTCTAGAGGTTTTGGCATTTGGTGAAGTAGGTCAATGAGCTCTTGGGCTGGGTCCTCTAGTGTTGACATGGTGTAGAATGATGTGGATTAGATTAGAAAGAGGATGAATGTGTAATGATGAGGTTAGATTACCTGGGTGGATTAGGATGGGGCTGATTGAATGACAAGGATGATTTGGTTTGGAAAGATTGGATGAAGTGTGATGATTGAGAGATGTGTTATGACCAGTCAGTTAAGGGTGATGTGGCGATATCAAACCAAGATCTCACATACACATGCATGCACACCAAACATAATGATCAATGTGTATAACCTAGGCTAGCCAAGGACAATATCTGTTAGGTTCCCACTTGGTTTTAGCCAACCGCTCTTACTTATGGTGTATAGCTCTAGGAACTTGGGGCATAGGCTCCCCCTTATAGTGCACTCACTTCTCAGGCACACCAAGTTACAGGTCCTCAAGATGCACAGATCTTGAGGTACCTTGCTATCTCTACCATAAGTCATGAAAATGTGGGATGGTTATCAGAGGCCTAATCAACTATCCTCTTGTACTAATAGATATGGGTTTTTGATTGCTACACAGAGGTTTCTAGTAAGGGTTTCCATTCAGGTGGCTATACATGCAGTGATTCACTCCATTAAGGAGGCTTCCTAGTCTACAGAGGTTAGGTTCTGTAGGGTTTTGGGGGAAACATTTGTTGGTATAGCGAAACAACACCCGCCGTTTGTGACTTTCATCACAAATGCATTATTTATATAGTGGTTGGAATGGCTTAGCTTTAGCCCATTTTTGCTTGGGTCGTACCCCTTCTCACAATGGGAAGGCATGCCCTCTAGAGTTAGCAACAGTTTCTCACGCACCCCAGATCCATTGGATAGGTAGGGGGAGAGGATACTTCTGTTGCTAAATCGGGTAACACAGACTCAACAAGCAAACAAAGAAAAGAAAGCAGGCACATAGTAGACACTGTTAATTTTAAGCACCATACTAAAGTGTGCCTACTCTAGTGATGAAAAAGATTCTTTGATTGCTTGGAGCTATGAAAGATACGTCAGTACTTTGTTTTCTCCATTCTTTGACAAGCGGTTAAGACAAGCTGTACAGATAAGATGTTAGCTATCATTGAGGATTTTGGTCAAAAAGATATGATCAGATAAAAATCTACAAATCATGATCTTATATAGTAGAATAATTGGTGAAAATATAAATTCTATGAAATTCCATGCACTTTTTAAAAAAATTTCGTTGGAAAAGGATAAATTTGGTTCAAGTTATGTATGTTTGAAGTTTGAAAGAAAGCTGATGTTTGACTGAGAAATTACCTACCAAGATGATGAAATTACCTAATGAAAGTTGTATAGATATGAAGTTTGTTCTGTTACCTTTTTGATGAGTATTTATTTGCAAAAATATGATGCCGTATGCCCCTGTTATGGCAAAAAGAAAAATATACCCCCTTTATGCAAGTAGATGAGAACAGGTTGACTGGTTTGACTTATTGTTTGAATTTTGGTTTTTGATGGTTGACCTGATGTGGTCACATGCAAATCATTTTCTAGCAATTGTGGATTGTACTAGTATTTTAGGTTTAACTTGGTAGTTTAGGCTAAGTCCAATGTTTTACACCCAAAAACCCAAAAACTCAAACTTTAAAGAATAAAACCTTAAACAAAAACTTGACTGGGCGACAAACACCCCTTCACTGACTTCGACCAATGTTTCCTTTCACTAGTGAAAACACTCTGGTGACTTTGACTAGTCCTCCTAAATGACAATAAGCCCTTTCAAAAGGCGACCAACTCCCTTTCAGAATTAGGATTTCGACAAGATTTGGGATTTCAAATGATGACTTTAGAGATTTTAAACGCCCACCATATGGTTTAGATAGTGACAAGGGGTGATTTGACTGCTGACCTTGAAGCTTTTTATGCCGACTATAAGGGTTTTGAGGTTGATCAAAGGGCTCCGATGCCGACTAAGGGCTGAATACAAAGATTCTAAGATGACACAGGAGAAATGTAGGGACTAAAAGTTGACACAGGGGATCGACGAGAGTTTTTTAAATGAGTGACCACTGTTCTGAATGGTGACTAAAGGAACAGTGACCAGAGACTAAAAGAAAGTGACTAGCAGCCTAACAAAAGTGATGGCGACTGTGACCTTTTTTAACTACCCACGTCAATGTTAGGGTTGGATGAGTCTGAGATTTAGGTTGCAGTTTTAGATTTTGTGCGTCAGAGTTTTGATAAGGCTGAGGACTATGTTAGGGAAGCGAATGCAGGTCGATAGGGGCTTGCAAAAGTTGACAGAGGCTTAGGATTAGAGGTCAACAACCAACCTCTCTTCTTTGAACAACGATTAAAACTAATAAAACATTCAAGAAATAGACCTTTTTCATCAGCCTAGGAAAATAGAGACCTATGCTGAACTCTACAGGGGATCCATATTGTACGGATCCATATCGTATAGGTCCCAAATTTAAAAAAAAATTCAAAAAATTAGAAGAAATTTTCCTGTGACGAAATATGTGTAAATTTATAGTAAAAAATCATGTAAATGGCCTCCCGGATGTGATGACATAGTCATTTTTTGTTCCAAAGATTGCCCGTGACAAATTTCCTACAAAACTTGACAACGGGGGTTAAAAAACACAAATTTTCATAACAAACATCTACAAAAACAAACAAGCGAAGTGAGTCCCACCGAGCGTGCTCGAATGTAATACGAAAAATTTGGATAAATCGAAAGATAAAACATAACATGCAAATTACCTTCTTACCTAAATTTTATGAATACCTCAGATATCTTGAAAGATGGATGCATGTTGATTGTTCAAATGGTTGATTTGTTGATTGCTCACATTTTGTAGCACAACGATTGGATAGGATAAAGATTTGATAAGAAGAAAGTAGGTAGGTGATGGATGAGGAGGAATTCTGATAGAGTAATGATGCTTAGAAGATTCATTCATGCAAATGAATTGGAAATGGATCAATTTATAGGAAAATGTGAGAGGATGGGAGGATAAAGTTTCCATTTCTGAGTGATAATTGAATTAGAAAGTTGCTTGTGCAACTTGGAAAAGGAAATAGAAGGTGGAAGAGTTCACTTGAGAGGAAATTAGAAGGTGGTTAGAGTGATTTGAGAGATGAGTCAAGATGAAAATGGAAGGTGGGCCAAGTTAACTCGAGAAGATTTGAGAGATGGAAATGGAAGGTAGGTGATTTCATAATTAAATAATTTAAAAAATTATTTAGATTATGAGGCATGTAAGGATAAATAAATAAATAAAAAATATTTATTTATTTAAGTGGGAAAAGCATAAAGTGATAAATTTAAATAAAATAAAAAATTTATTTTATTTAAATTCAAGAGGAAAGAGGGGTAACTAAATAAATAAAATTTATTTATTTAGTAATGTGAAGGGATGGTATAAATTAAATAAATGTTATATTTATTTAATATATTAGAGGAAGATGCTAGATTAGGTGACGATATGGTCTACCTAGGGCAAAGATGCTACAATATGTTCTAACTGATGCAATTTTGTGATAAGGTGGACATTTTTGGGTGTCTACACCACCACAGGTCAAGTTTGATGATGGTCTAACCTTAGACCTAGGCTATGATAACAAACAGGTATGTAAGGAGACATTGCCTCTCCCAGATTGGGCAAAGCCTAAAGAGACATCAATCGATGTCATATCCAAGAATGTCCTAGCAGCTACCCAAAGATGGGTAGACCAACAGGTGAATGAGCTTAAGGCCAAGGGAGCAGACCTGACCTACGGGAAGAAAAGGAAGAGGAACGATAGAACTAATGCAGATTATGATGACTTACTCATAGTCAAGAGAAGGGTCATGGAGGCATCATTGGCCAAATAGGGTGCATCTAGTTCCAGACCTCCTCTAACTTTAGTTGGTGTGAGTGTAGCCATGGTGCCCTCACTTGAAAGACAACAACCCATAGGCACCATTCCAATATCCTATGCAGCTCTGCTAGAGTGCCTAGCCATAGATATTCTGGAGGCATTAGAAATCCCTAGATAGAATAGGAGAATACCTCAACTAACTGCACATATGAGGGGGGCCATCCTAAAAGACAAAGATGAAGAGGCAAGAACATCTAGAGCTGCCACTGCCATGGAGAAGTTATTTGCATCTGAATCCTCTCAGCCCGAGCTATAATTACCTCAAGCCCCAGCACCTCAAGCATACAATATCTAAAAGATCATCTAGGTGAAGAGAGAGATGGTAGAAGAAATGAAGAAGGATCAAGAGACCCAACAATAAGCAAGGGCTGAGGATATGCAATTTCCATTAAGTCAAGTTGTAGACCTGACTGATGATGAAGTCACCCATGATGTGACAAATGATCTAGTCTCCTCTTTGTTCACACCCCAAGCATCACAATTAGATAAACCCTAATCAATGCATGTTGAGGTAGAAGAAATAAAACGCCTAGAGGTGGAAGAAGTAAAATGTCTAGAGGTTGAGATAATATCTGACATAGAGATGTCAATAACTCCAAGTGCGTTGGTAGACAAATTAGAATAGGTCCAAGATGTGAGTACAATGACACAAGAAGAGGTAGGTCCACCACAACAAAGTGAGATAGAGGAGGTAAACGTGGATATTACTCTCCATGAAGATAAAGAAGAGACTCGTCATGACACCCCCAAGGAAGGTGATACATATCAAGGTGAAGAGCACCAAACAAGTGATTAGGATAAGGAAGTGCAGGAGACATTGGTACTTGATGAAGCTTTAAAAGACCAAGAGACTGAAGAGGCACCTCCTAGAGAAGAGAATCTGGAACCTCAACCCATAAATGTAGTTCCACTGGTTATAGAAGAAGGCAAAGGAACTGAAGCCTTTAACGATGGACAAGATCCTGAAGCAGATAAGGGTGAACAACACCAAGTTGAAGAACAAAATAAACAAGGAGTTCATCACCAAGAATAAGTTCCTAAACAAGAAGAAGAACATCTCAAAGAAGCTAAGTTGGAGATAGAAGATGTTCAAATTGAACAACCAGGTCAGGAAGGACCTGTACCAAGTGTCCCAGAATGGTTAGCATCAGAGGAACAAGACACTCCAATTCATTTGATTTTAAATCGATATTTTTTAGTAGAGGAAATAAAGCCTAAGAGAAAGGCAAGAGCAATATCTTCTATTCAAAGATATGCTATAGGACGTAGGACAGTTCAATTGGTTGTACCTATAGTTGATAAAGCTAAAGGATAAATTAGTGTAAGTGAGTACCAGATAACCACTCTGGATGTAGGGAATGCCGCTACAAAGCAAGAGATAGATGAACTGAAAAGTAGTGCGGAGGCTATTGCAGCACATATGAGAAAGAATAAGCTGAAGAAATAAGAGTTAAAGAGACATTTATAAAGGGGCTATTTATCCTAGGAATATAAATAACCAAGGTCCCAACTAACTGTTAGAATCTAAAAAGGTTATTAACCTAGAAAACTAGTGCAAATGAAAAGATATTTAAACTATGAATGCAAATGATACGAAATCAAAATAGCAACACAGAGTTAGTCTCCAAGAGAGTAATGCAAATTCTAGAAGCAAAATAGCATTAAGAGGATGCAAAAGCAAAAGATACAAAATACAAGCCAGGTAACATGCTTATATAGACTAGGAAGAGGGAGAGGTGGCAACACCGACCAATTAGGAGCAACCATCTATCGGACTAAAGATAGAAAAAGATCTTTCCAAAATAGCTAATGGATGCTCACATGTAGGAAGGTAACACCTCGCAACCACTCACCTAATAAGACATGCTTTATTAACCTAAGTGAGATTAATAGAAGTGTAGGAAAAAACCTAGGAATATAGGGAAAAAATAAATAACCTACTAGGAAATAAAAACCTACACTAACACCCCCCCATAAGTGAAGCTTAGGTGGATGTAGAAATGGGTCCCAAAAAATCAAGCCTGATGAGGTACCCATGTACATAAAATTCCCCCCAAAAAAGAGAGAGAAGAGACCCCCCTGAAAGTAGAGAGAGTCAGGACTCTGAGTGAGAGGAAGAAGCCCCCCAGAAGATGAAGCATCCCGCGCCCCTAGCAAAGCTCACAAATGAAGGAACATTTTGTTAGTGAAGGGTTTGGTGAAGATATCAGCAACTTGCTCAGAAGTCAGACAATAGAGAAGGTCATTGACGTGCCCATGGATGAGCTCCTGGATGTAGTGCATGTGGACCTCAATGTGTTTGGTTCGTTGATGATGGACCGGATTCTGTGAGATTTGAATGGCACTCTAGTTGTCACAAAATATGACTAATGAAAACTTGATCTGGATACCAAACTCAGTGAGAAGATTCTAAAGCCAAATGGCCTCAGTGGCAACATTCACAGCCCCCCGATACTCGGCCTTAGTAGAAGATAGAGAAATAGTAGACTGCTTCTTGCTCGACCAACAAACAGGACCTAAACCAAGTGAGAAAATGTAACCTGAAGTAGACTTGCGATCCTGAGAATCACCCACCCAATCTGAATCTGTGTAGTCCACTAAGTCAATCTCAATGCTTGCTGTGTAGTGAATCCCAAAACTGTGAGTACCCTGAATATAGTGAAGGATCCGCTTGGCTACTTTCCAGTGCAACTCATGAGGCTCCTGCATGAATCGAGAGACCCTACCTATAGCATATGAAATGTTAGGTCTCGTATGAGTTAGATAAATGAGACTCCCAACAAGCTGTCAGTACAAAGTGCCATCAACAAGTGGATAAGAACACTAAGCCTCAAGTTTGACTCTAAAAAGAAAGGGAGTTGGAGCAGGCTTGCAGTCAACCATATGAAACTTCGAGAGCAAATCTAGAGCATACTTGGACTGGTTGATGGTGATCCCGCAAGTAGTCTGGTAGATCTCAATCTCGAGAACGTAATGCAACAAGCCCAAGTCAGTCATAAAAAACCTATCATGAAGGGTAGTTTTGACAACCCCAATGGTGGATGAAGAACACCCTATGATCAACAAGTCATCAACATACAGAACCAGGAATAGGAGTGAATCATCCTGCTGCAGAATATAGACATTGGGATCAGAATGGCACTGAGTGAACACAACTGATAGAAGGAAGGAGTCCATCTTGGCATACCAGGCCCGAGAAGCTTGTTTGAGGCCATAGAGAGACTTTCGAAGATAGAACACAAGTAAGGAATCCTGAATGAACCCTTGTGGCTGTGCCATGTAGATCTCCTCCTAAAGGTCACCATGAAGAAAAACACTCTTCACATCCATCTGGTTTACTTCCCAACAATTGGCTGCAACAATGGCAAGAACAAGTTGGGTGGAATTCATTCAGGCAACTAGCACAAAAGTCTCAGAGTAGTCAATCCCAGGAACCTGGGAGAATCCTTTGGCGACCAAGCGAGCCTTATGCTTTTCAACCGACCCATCTACTACAAATTTTGTCTAATAGATCCACTTACATTGAAGAAGTTTTCTTCCCTTAGGAAGAGGGACAAGATCCCAAGTGTGGTTCCTCATCAAGGAACTATACTCCTCCTGCACAGCTGTATCCAACTCAGGAATACCAAAATCCTCATGAAAAGACTGTGGATCTGAGGCAGTAACAATGAAGACATGTGGAGCATCTTGGAACTGTGAATGAGTTCGCCTGGTGTCTGAAGGATCCCCAACCCAATCACCTGCAGACTGCAAGGTGTCTAGCCCAAAGTGGACCGAAAGATGGAGAATCTGGAGGAGAATCATCAATGTCTGAATGATGGTGAGGAGAGGAAGGAGGTGAGTCCTCTGAATTGCTCTCTACATCAGAAGTGGAGGTAGAAGACTACTTAGGTGAATCTGACTCATCAGAAGATCTGTCATGTATCCCAAGTGACTCCAATGTTAAAGTAGGAGTTGGAGAAGTGATAGAAAGTGAGCTCAAAGAGCCCTCCTCAAACTGAACACTCCTCTCAATGAACAACTCATGTGTAGTAGGATGGAGCAACCAATAACCCTTCACACCATCAGGATAACCTACAAATATGCAAGGTCTGCTCTGCGAATCCAAGGCCTTGCATTTCTCTGCAGGAATGTGGGCCCATGTAGGAGAACCAAAAACTTGAAAGTGCTTAACTAATGGTTTCCGACTGCTCCAAGCTTCAAAAGGAGTGACTCCCTTCAAGTCTTGGTGAGGAACACAGTCCTGGTTATAACAAGCATAGTTAATGGCCTCTACCCAATACTTTGGTGCAAGAGATCTGAAGTGAATCATGCAGTTCAACATTTCCTTCAAGGACTTATTCTTCCGTTCTGCAACACTGTTCTGCTGAGGATTGTATGGAACTGAATGCTGTAAATCAATCCCCTCTAAAGTGCAAAACCTGTCAAACCAATGGTTGACATACTCACCACCATTGTCAGTGCACAAAACTTTGATGGCTTTCCTGGATTGCTTCTCTACAAAAGTTTTGAAGTCCTGAAAATGATCAAATACCTCTAACTTCTGTTTGAGAAAGTACACCCAAGTATATCAAGAAAAGTCATCAATGAATGTGAGGACATATTGGGCCCTGCTGAAAGAAGGATGTTGAAATGGATCAGCCAAATCACTATGAACTAACTCCAGTATCTGTGAAGCTCTCCATGCCTTAGCTTTGTCAAACTTTTCCTTAGGATGCTTACCAAGAATGCAACCTTGGTAAATACCACCTGAAAACTAAACTGAAGGCAACCCTGTGACCATGCTCTGTTGGTTGAGCTGCTGCAAGTAGCAGAAGTTAAGATGGCCAAACCACTCATGCCATAATCTACTCACATCATTAGAATGAGTGAGCAAAATAGTTGAAGGAGGATTAGGAACAAAGTGAGAAAATAGATAGAGCCATGACTAATGATCTGCTCTCCCAACTGCAATTGTAGAACCACTGTGTAACTCACGAATCTCCACTGAATCAGGAGTGAACTCAACCCGCTTAACTGAACCTGTGTGAGTGATCTGGTATACCGATAGGAGATTAGTTGATAATGAGGGCACACAAAGAACATCATGGAATGTGCCATCCCCCACATCAACAGACCCTCTCCCACACACCTCAACAGGAGTGTCATCACCCATCAAAATAGAAGGCATAGTACACGGCTCCAAAAATGCAAGTTCTTCCTTAGATGAAGCCATGTGGTGCGAAGCACCCAAATCAAGAACCCAAGTGGATGGTGAAGAAGCAACTGCAACAAGGGCCTTGCCCTTTCCTTTCCCCTTGCTGTTTTCTTTTGCCTTGTTAGACCCCTCATTAGAACTCTGTTTGATAGACTCAGGAACACTGATATTATTCTTCTCAAGAATGTGTGTCAAATGATCAATTTGTTTCTTCAGACATTTATGTTCATCATGACCGAGTCTTTTACAATAGGCACATTGGACCCTCTCTTTCTTAGGCTTGTCGCCCTTGGAAGATTGGGTCTCATTAGTTGTTTTTGAAGCAACCGGTATCTGATCCTTCTTATCCTTGCTATTCTTCTGTTTCTTATCCTTACTATTGTTGTTACTACTTTGTCCTTTTTGTTCTTTTGTGCCTTGGTTGGTAGCCAAGGCATGTGACTTAGAGGACTTAAGAGTGCCCATCTGGATTAGCTTGTCCTATTCCTGAGTGAGATTGACAGAAAAATTATCTAAAGATGGCATGGTGAATTGAGTACCAAGTGCACCCTTAGTAGCATAGAAGGTAGAAACAAACACAAAATATTCTGAACTTAGCTTAGAGAGAATACTAAGAATCAGTTGTTCATCTTTCTTTTCAATTCCACATTATTTTAACTGTAGCCTTAGTGATTTCAATTTAGTGAAGAAATCCTGTATTGTGTTGAAATTGCCTAGACTTAAACTAATTAGTTCATTTTCCAACATATGACCCCTCATTGAATCTTGTGTGCCAAATAGTGTTTCTAGCTTTGTCTAGATTTCATTTGGTGAATTCAAAGACTCAATGTGAAAGAGCAAATCAGGAGAAACAGACAAACACAATGTTCCATATGCCTCATCACATTTGTTAAACCACTTAGGCTTATCTTCATCTTTAGTAGGTTCAGTTTCAAGTCCCATAGTTATCCTATTTAATCTATCTTTCCTTAAGTGAATTGTCATGTGTGATTTCCACTCAAAGTAATTGTATGGAGTTAGGATGGGCACATTTGTTTGATCCATGATGAAGAAATGTAGAGAAGAAATGTCAAAAAGAAGAGAACCCAACCAAGACAACCCCCCCTTTTCACTCAATCAAAGAACCCCCCAAGAAAATATGATTTGGCACTTTATATTAGTGTATTTACAACTGCCACTAGCAAGAAATACTAAGTGGTATTGATTTCAATGCATTATAAAACCCTCACGAAGAGTATATACTAAAACTATAACTTTGGCACAATACCCAGAGAAATAAATAGCACCACTACAATCTACTCAAAAAATCATGCACTTTCAAAAAACGAATCGCCTCGATACGAGGTCGTATGTGAAAGTTATGATCCTTCGAAGTTCCCAAAACGAGAACTGTGTAGTGTCACAATTGAGAATCTACAATTTTTGAAAACTCTTTGCATCAAAATAAAAAAATGTCTGCACTAGTGCATAGAGAACGAAAAAATAGCCAAAATAATAAAAAAAAAAACATTGTGGGAAACAAAGTCCGTATGAGTAAGAATGGAGCATTTGAAAACTGCCTTCAAAACTGCAACTGCCAACGGAGAGAGGTCCTGTTGTAGCTTTTTAAGTGCATTTATACAAAATATATGAGTTGAATGCAAAAAATAAAACATACCCAGATGATTTTTCGATGCTGCAAACAAAACCCAGAAGGCATTTTTCTTCCTAATGTATAGAAGATGTTGATTTAGTGTAAACAAAATGCCTTTAGTTACAAAAAATGACCCCAGCAACCAAAAAATGACATGCAAAGGCTGAATTAGCTACCTAAGACAACCAAAGGCATGCTGGAACCTGCCATATTGATTAAAAACACCAAATATGCAAGTTGATTGTCAGATTTGAGCTTGAAATCCTGATTCTGCAACTGTGTCTGACGATCTCTGATTTTAGTGAAATGAAAGCTGAATTTGACTTTCTCAAGCCTCCTAGACGCGTTGGAACAACCGGAAATACTGTTAGTATAACTAGAAATGCTGCAATCACCCATATTTCATAAAAGACATGTGCAAACCCCAAAGATTAAAATGTTTCCGTCAAACTTTTCTAATTCTCTAGATCATCCAAAGATGCAAGAGAAGAGCATACTGGGTTTTTCAAAAAATTGCATTAAAATTTATTATCCCCCCTGAATCTCTCAAATAAGGAAACTAAAATCTATCCTTGCACATAGAATAGCTCTGATACCATGTTAGAATCTAAAAAGATTATTAACCTAGAAAACTAGTGCAAACAAATAGATATTTAAACTATGAATGCAAATGATATGAAATCAAAATAGCAACACAGAGTTAGTCTTCAAGAGAGTAATGCAAATGCTAGAAGCAAAATAGCATTACGAGGATGCAAAAGCAAAAGATGTAAAATACAAGCCAGGTAGCATGCTTATATAGACTAGGAAGAGGGAGTAGGTGGCAACACCGACCAATCAGGAGCAACCATCTATCAGACTAAAGATAGAAAAGTATCTTCCCAAGATAGCTAATGGATGCTCACATGTAGGAAGGTGACACCTCGCAACCACTCACCTAATAAGACATGCTTTATTAACCTAAGTGAGATTAATAGAAGTGTAGGAAAAACCTAGGAATATAGGGAAAAAATAAATAACCCACTAGGAAATAAAAACCTACACTAACATTAACTTGATGTTGGTGACTCAAGAATAGGTAAACTGGATGCAAAGAAGCATCAAGCTCAAGTCATGGAGAGATGGTACCTAAAATTATTGGAGGAAGGAGAAGAGGTCATCTGGACAAATTTATCAAATTGCCTTCATCATGAATAAGGTCAACATCCTGAAGGCACATGTGCCACTGGTCTAAACCAAAGTGATTAGGTCATCATGAAGCTAAAAATTATCCAAGCGATGCCAGACAAGATGTTGATACTCCACCACCTCATGACCATCCAGACCATGCCACTCATGTCGTCTTGGATGAAGGACTTGAAGTTTGAAGATGAGATTTTGAAAACTTGCCAGCACAAGGCCATAGACATCAACAATAAGATCCATGAACTCCTGACTGAAGAAATGGAAATCTTGGAGGAGATAACTGGCCAGATGATGGACGAAAAGGAAGTATATGAGGAGCAAGCCTCAAATGCAAATTTCAAGGCCAAGTATGGCCTAATTTTGCAGGATCTAGTGGGCCACTTCTCAAAGAAGGCTATAAATGAGGTCATGGAACTATATACTAAGATCAAAGGGTATAAGGAGAAGCTAGATGTTAGGACAAATAAGTGGATAGCCCTGACAGATCAACTCCAGATGTAGGAGTATGCCAAGGTGAAAGCTGAGGCCTTTGATAGGGACAGTATCAAGAAGACAATCACATCTTATGATGTATACAAGGCCATGGATTTTGGGCAGATGTTGATTGAAGAGGATAAGGGATCTAATACAAAGTGATGAGGCTCATCATAATGTTAAGTATTTTGTGGCATATCCAAATGTTTAGTTGGGATATATTTTGGTGATGTATAGTGCAATGGACATCCAGGCAATAGTCACAAAGGAGCTATAGAAAGCGAAGGTAAGAAAAGGTAGAGTGGTAAAAAGGGGATATTTCAGAATATTCCCAGATCTTGATGGGGTGAAGAGAGAATATCTTATTGGGCCAGCTGTCATCTACAATTGAGTGCCAATTGGCAATCACATTCCTTGTTTCTTAATCATTGATGTTGAGGATGAGATCCTGACCATTGCTTATTGTAACTGATTCTGGATCCTTGTCTTATGAAAGGCATCAGAATCATTGTAGATAGGGGGGATTTAATTGATGAAATTTGCTAAGTATTAAGCTAGCAAACTTTGTAACTTTTTGGCGTACCTCATGATTTTATCTCACATTCAATGAGATCATTTGTATATCCCGTGCATATGAATGGATTGAAGAATGGATTACTACCTCATTGTAAATCATAAGTGATCTTTCAGTTGATTTCTGGTAATGAATATCAAATTGTTGTGTCCCTTAGAGTGCATTTGAACCATTTCTTGCTATTATCAACTATCCTTTGAAGATTTGAATCTGTTATACGTAGCTGTGGAAAACCTGGTGAAATATAACTAGATTTAACTTCAATTCATGAATTGTCAGGATATATGTGAGTCCATTGGAAAACTTAACTTCTTAGGACTTTTCCTTCTCAACCTTATCTTTTGTCTTTTATTTTCATAAAATTTCATAAATAAATACAAATAATGATGAATCTAAAGGAGGCAACTAGTAATATCAATGAATCCAACACCTTAAAGAGGATCTTTATGTAAACTCAAGTGAATTTAGATGAATTGTGTAAAGATCAACTAAACATGAATTAATTTAGAAGAACTGATTAAAGTTACATGAAGTAAGGATAGATTGATCAAAGATTTAGTTAATTGGAGATAATTCAAAAGAATTGATCAAAGTTATTCCCAAATCACCAACAATCTGTTCAAAGTTTGGTCATTAAGTGGTAAAGTTAATAAGAATTATGCAATACATGTGCAGATTATACAAGATAATAACAATATTTGTAGGAAATTGTCTAGATCAAGAATATCAAGTGCAAGATGTGTAAGTCCCCATGTAAAACAACCTACAACAAACCCTGAGTGACTACAACAAAAGTCAAGACCTGATTAATGGAGCTTTGGGATTATAAATTCATCCTAAATTTATCATATCTTTCAAGAGAGATAGGTGTTTGTAGTGGAATTTCTATCTGTGTTTGATAGTGAGTAACATCATCATCAACAAGATTCTCTTTTGTAGGTGTCTTTCTATTCCTCCATAATTTTGAAGATCCCCTCTTGAAATCCTCTCTAGACTCAAGGGATCTTCCCATTTTCACTCTTTTATATCATCATCATATTTAGAATAATATTGTTAACAAGCTTATTGTTCCATTTCATTTATCTTTTCAAAATTATTAATCTATTCCATTTATTTATACCTCATCACATGTGGCACATAATTTGGATTGTCCATTTCCTATTTTCCTACATATATATTTAACATAGTGTGCAAACCTCTTAGTTAGATATATCACTAGTTCACATACTATTTTATTTGCTAACCCTAGTCATAGTTCTAAGTGCACACACAAAATTTGTTTAACTACCCATTGGAGATTAAAATACCAAAATATGGGTTTGACCATTTCAGCAGGCTCCTATGTAGTCACCCCTTTGTCTTAGATGTAGGTTTAACATTTTGGACACTCCAAATCTAAAGAATCCCCTTTTAGAACATATGGTTTGATTATTTATTATTATTGAATTTCCTTCAAATTACTCTATTTTTAGTCAGTTTATATTTCCATATATCTTGTTCTTTGTTTGCTTTTGTCCATTTTGTTTTGTAGGTAATTATTCATAGGTTTGTTACATTTCATTTTCTATGTATAGAAGACATGAACGTAGTTGTGCTAACATCTTTGTGGTCGTGATAGAGTCCATGTATCATAAAATCAATCATGTACTATAATCAAGTTTAAACCAATTGTTGATTTCTTAGCAAATTCCATTTTATAAGAACAATCTCTATCTCAACCTAGTTTGATTTGCACAAAAGCTAGACTATAAATGTATTAATTAGATTAATTGTTTAATTTTATATTACTATACTTCTTTTGTTAAGGAAAGTAATTTGATTGCTAATCTAATTAATATACATAAGAGGGACAAAGATTAATCTCCCTTTAGTAATAAAGGTATCCTAATTTTTTATCTTTCACCTTTTACATAGGAAATATCTAAATCATAGCCACTTAGTAGTTCCAATCATTTGCATTGGTGAGCATTTAGATTCTCTTGGGTATGCATTCCAAACTCTTATGTTCTAATTGTAATGTAGAAAAGAGAGACTAGCTCAATGGATCAAACTAGGTCAAACCCTCTTCTACAAAACATTGGGGCACAAATCGAGCTTGGCTTCTACCTTAGAAGGAGAGCGAAACTACAAGGGTTCTGCCCTTTTGTTTTATTTAGAATGAATTAACCAAATCCAATCAATCAAGCTAGAGTGAAGACATGAAACCCTAGTTGACAAAGATCGGAGCATAACAAACAAACAGAGAGAGATATGGACAATCCAAAAGAAGTACAAAGATCAATGAACAGAGGAGAACTTGATATAGAAGGTGGGAGGTCAAGGACAAGGGTGCTTGGGTGCCCTAGACTCAATTAGGGTTAGCAAAAACTAATTTCACAACTAGGTCTGTAACAACAACCTTAGTCTTCTTCCTAAAAATCAGCTCTTGAAACATGTTTGTCTGACCTGCACACATGCAAGAAGGAAAATGGTTGGGTGCTATTTAAGAGCTTGCCTAAGTCAAGCCCTGTGAATGGTGTTTCCACCTCCACAATAGCAAATATGATTGATAAAGAGCGTGTTCCCTAGGAGGGCAGAGGCAAATTAGAAGTAGAATGGAATGCTAAGACAAAGCATGAAGGAAGTCACCATGAGCATGGAAACCCTTGTATGCTTGTAGGTGGCATTATAACTTGACTCAAGAAGTTGTTGTAGCCTCCAAGAACTTCACAAGACCTACAATATGTTAGTGCCACAACAATAATCCACAAGAGAGAGCTATAGAGAGCATGAGAGAGAAAGAGAGAGAATGCAAGAGTGCCAAGATTCACTGGAGAGAGTTAGATGTTCAAATGAATGACTTAACTTACTTTTATATGAATTCCCATTGATTTACAAAGAGTTAAATCACATGAGGCTAACCTTAGGAGTCATTTAAGAGGCCTAAGCTGGCAAGGCCACAATTTAGGGCAGGGCTAGCTTGGGTGCCCTAGTCTTTTAGCCACATAATCCTATAAGAGGGAACTTAAAGCATGCTTATCCCCACCTTATAATTAATTTCTAGGTTTCATGCATCACGATCAAGAACTACATGCTTAATGCTCAAAAAGGTGCTAAATTAGGTTCTAATAGTCAAGTGTAAATATTTGAGGCCCATCTAGGAGCTAAACTAAGTGTAAAATAGTGGTGTACACATACGACGTTACATTTATCCCCCACTTTAGTGGGGGTACGAACTTACATTTGAACTCATACTAAAGGATGGGGAAGACACAATTCAAACATAACAACATAGAAACCCAAAGAATGAAACTAAAAATGAAGGGTGGCCAAGCCCCCAAATTTAGGATTCTAGGAGTCTATGATATTTGGCATACAAATAAGACACATAACATAATTCATTCACATACATGGAGAACTTAGAAGACATGGGATAAGAAAAGGCATACACAAGGCATACGCTTGAGAAACCACAATGCATACATGCAATACACAAAGTATACATGAAGCATATACATATAAGGCACAAAGTATACATGGAATACATGTGAAGAACATACAAGGAATACATGGAGAATAAGAATAGACAAGAAACATAATGCAAAAGACCTTGAGTCAACATGATAAGAGAGACCTCGATCTAAGTGATGTCTCAATCACCATGTATCATTCCCCAAGATGCAATAAGGAAGAATGCTAAGAGGTTAGTTAGAAATAAGAAGCATAGGAGAAGTGCAAACACATCATATGCACAATCCATCTCAAAAGGAAAGTGCTTCGACTCAAGGGAATACACAAAGCTACCTCCCACAAGAGGATTTACCTGAAGCCTTATAGAATAAGAAGGTGGAGTGACCTTACTATCAAACTCTAGTTGGTGGCGCAACCCTTCTTCCAAACATGCAAGGAGATTCAACTCAAGAGAACAAGATGACTCAAGATCTTCTTTCCAAGCTTCAACCTAGGAGAACAAGATGACTCATGATCTTGTTTCCAATCTTTTCATAAGCCTTTCTAAGAGAGTGTAGATTTTGATAACCAATAAGCATTTAGATAGAATGAAGAGAGTAAGGCTCATAGTATGAAATATCTTTCAAGAGAGATAGGTGTTCCTAGTGGAATTTCTATCTATCTTTGATAGTGAGTAACATCATCATCAACAAGATTCTCTTTTGTAGGTGTCTTTCTATTCCTCCATAATTTTGAAGATCCCCTCTTGAAATCCTCTCTTGACTCAAGGGATCTTCCCATTTTTACTCTTTTATATCATCATCATATTTAGAATAATATTGTTAACAAGCTTATTGTTCCATTTCATTTATCTTTTCAAAATTATTAATCTATTCCATTTATTTATACCTCATCACATGTGGCACGTAATTTGGATTGTCCATTTCCTATTTTCCTATATATATATTTAGCATAGTGTGCAAACCTCTTAGTTAGATATATCACTAGTTCACACACTATTTTATTTGCTAACCCTAGTCATAGTTCTAAGTGCACACACACGAAATTTGTTTAACTACCCATTGGAGATTAAAATAACAAAATAGGGGTTTGACTATTTCAGCAGGCTCCTATGTAGTCACCCCCTTTGTCTTAGATGTAGGTTTGACATTTTGGACACCCCAAAGCTAAAGAATCCCCTTTTAGGACATATGGTTTGATTATTTACCGTTAGTGGTTAGTGATTTTTGGTCATATGTCATGGTTAGTAGACTGTGATAGTTTATACTAGCGGCGCCCTTGGTCGCCCATATGACCAGGGGTGAAGGAGATGTAAAAAAAAAAAAAACAATTATAAGCGACTAGGGACTAAAAGACAGTCCCCCTAATTGTTTTGACAATTATTTTAGGCGCGGTTAGGCATAGTTAGGGCTTCCCGTGGACGGCAGTTTAGGTTTTGGTCGACCGGCGGAGGACAGAAGAAACAAAGATGTCGATGGGAATATGGGAGCGGAGGTTAGGTTTTAACATAGTGGGAGGATTTGAATTGAGCAGTGGTTAAGGTGTATGCCGGGTGGTGAGAAAGTTTCAACAAGACAGTCGATGACCTAGGTTTCAAAGAGAATATCGGTGGAAGGGGGTAGAACCAAGGTGGCGGTGATGGTGCTTTTGAGTGGCGACAGTGGATGTGTACCAGAGAATGACAAGAGGTTTTTGAATGGAGGTGACTATGATAAACTGAGGTGGTGACACAAAGTCAGGTGGAAGCTAAAGTCAACAGGGTGGCTTAATGGCGGAGATGGGGCTTACTTAGGTCTGCAAAGTGGGTGGAGAGCGGTTTAGGTTTTGATTGACATGAATTTTCTTATAGTCCCCTACAAACAAAACCTGCAATATTTATCATACCACAATGTTTTAATCTGCAACACAAAACCCTTATAAAAATTGATGAAACAGACTGTACAGAGATGATGGTGGGTCCGTACAGTATGGATTTACTAACTAAAAAAAATCAAAATTTGCAAAAAAAAATTGTAACCAAAATATAGCAAATTTTATGTCAATCTTCGCTTGCGAGGCCTCCTGGACTCAATGGCGAGGTCCGTTTGAGGCCAGAAGGTCACTTAACAAAAGTTGATTTCCAGAAGTCAACAAAAAATGTTAGATTTGTAAAAAAAATTCATGTGAGGTTCACCATTTTGTAGCTAGGGAAAATCAAATTTAGTGTCAAAAACAACAAACTAACTAAACCCTAACTAGCACCATGAAGGAAAAACTAGCATGAAAATGAAAACAATAAAACTCAAATGCAAATTGAATCCACACTAGACTTGATTAATCTCCATGGCTCTTCTCGATCTTGCATAAGAATGCAGGATGTCGAAGGATTGTTAATTGCTCATTGTTGCATCATAACAGAGCTCAAGTGTTGCATGATTCTATGAAAAATGATTTGTGTGAGTGAGGGCTTATAGAGATTTTTTGGTGGAAGAAAAGCGGGAAAGTTGCTATTATACAACAGAAGATCGTTTTGAAGTTAAGTGATGTGGATTAGAGAAAGTTTCTGTTAGGAAGAGAAGATAGAAAATAGAAATGTCAAGGAGAGAGAGAAGAGTGAAAGATGGATATGACAAGTTTATTTAATTAATTAAAATAGGATTTTAATTAATTTGTGGCATATATGAATAATTAAATAAATATATTACTTATTTAATTATAGAATGAAAAGTTGGATAAAATTAAATAAATATAAATATTTATTTAATTTGGAGGAAAGATTAGGATAAGGATAATTAAATAAATTTAATTATTTATTTAATTTAGAAGAAAGATTCTAGGGCAATTTTTAGTGTCTACATTTATCATTATTGAATTTCCTTCAAATTACTTTATTTTTAGTCAGTTTATATTTCCATATATCTTGTTCTTTGTTTGCTTTCGTCCATTTGGTTTTGTAGGTAATTATTCATAGGTTTGTTACATTTCATTTTCTATGTATGGAAGACATGAACGTAGTTGTGCTAACATCTTTGTGGTTGTGATAGAGTCCATGTATCATAAAATCAATCATGTACTATAATCAAGTTTCAACCTGTATACACCTAAAAATGACACAACTCTGTCTAAATAAACATTTTTAATATTTATTTAAGTCTACCTTCCTCTATCAATAAATAAATAATTATATTTATTTATTCAATTCATATTCCTCTAAGTTAATTAAATATCAAAATATTTAATTATCTCTTCTAAAGTCAAAATTAAATAAAATCCTTTATTTAATTAAATTCTTCCAAGCAATTAAATAATTCTAAATTATTTAATTAAGTCAAGTCTATTCCTCCAAATTTAAATAAATCATTTAAATTTATTTAAATCCTCTCTCTCCAAAAATAAAATATAATTAAATATTTTATTTATTCTTCCAAATCATGTGCAAGTAATTAAATAAATTTATTTATTTAATTCGCTTTCTTATCTTCCAAAACTTCTAAAAACAAATCTTCCTTGTCATGCAAAAACAAAAGTTGAGTTATTGATTTAAAACAGCCTTGTTTTTATCAACAAACTCTTAAATTAGAATAAAACATTCTAATTTTGTGAAAGCAAATCTTATCTTTGTCATGAAAGCAATTAACTCAAAGAGAATAGATTTTTTATGACACTTATCTTCTTTCTATTCGTGCACATCCTCTCAAGTCTTCTCCTCTGTTGATCTTCTTATTTCTTCTACACTGTTGATCCTCTCTCTCAGAGTCTATAAATACAACCCTCTTCTTCCATTTCTACAACACATGCTTTCAAGTAAACTTACACTGTAGAATCCATAGCGTGCCTTTGGCACCTACACCATCACATAGCTCATATCCATTATTCATTGTATTGAAGCTCATCTTCTATACAAAAAGTATCCTAGCCACCTCTCTATCGTCATCTTAAAGAAGTGCAAGGAATTGCATTTCCTGAGGGCCATATTCTTCACAACAAAGATAGATCGAGACTAGGTGAGCAATGGAAACCACGAGGTAATAAAGGTTGTAAGTATAATTTCTTTGTTTAAAGATTTTGTTAGTTGCAAATTCTATTGTGTTATTGGGTTTTTATATTCTTTAATGATATATGTACCACTTTTTCCCATAACATTTTTGGCGCCCACCATTTAATTTTATATTTTTTGCAAATTTTTGTAGTAAACATTTGTGTTTCTCTAAACCCCATTGTCAAGTTTTGCAAGGATCTATCAAAAGGTGACCTCCTGGGCTGAAACTGACATCACCAATGTGCTCAGAAAGGTCGAAAACCTTAGAATCACCTGTTAATTCACAAAAATCAGAGACTGAAAAAAATCTTTGTGATTTTTTTGAGGGTGCATCCTTTTATCCAGTGGTCCAAAGGGTGCTTCCGCAGGATGCATCACTTTATCCAGTAGTCCAAAGGGTGTTTCCGTGTCCTTTTATCCAACTATTCGAAGAGCTTTTTCGCAGGGTGCATCCTTTTATCCAGCGGTCCAAAGGGTGCTTCCGTAGGGTGCATCGCTTTATCCAACGGTCTGAAGGGTGCTTCCGCATCCTTTTATCCATCTGTCTGAAAAGATTTTTCATAGGGTGCATCCTTTTATCCAGCAGTCTGAAGGGTGCTCCTGCAGGGTGCATGCTATGCCCTTAATCCTATAGTGTGTATAGGGTTATGAATAGTCGGCTTGTGGCTATCTTAACTCTTAATTAAGTCATATTATCATTATTTTATTGTTATTTAGTTGTTTAGGTCGGCCTAAGGCTTATATAGGCCCATCTAAGTCGGCCTAGGTGATATCCTAGGCATAAATAGGTATATATATATAGGAGGTAGTGAGTCTTATTTCATCATATTCAGTATTGTGTTCTCATTGAAGACTATTGGAGGTATCCCCCTCGAAGTGGTTTTGGAGGTTGCCCCCTCGAAGTGGCATATTATTATCAAGTGTTTGCAGCATATTTACTACTATATTCAGATATTGTGCAAGTTGTTTCATTACAAGTGGTATCAGAGCATGATCTTGGCACCGTGAAGACAAAAACTAGGCGATTTTTTTTCTGATTTGGAGGTCATTTTGGAAAGCGCATAACTTTCAAATTTTGGTGAATTTTTTTCTAATTTTAAAAGGGTTTTTGAAGAACATATTAAAGCTACTACAATCCAGAATTTAGAGCATTTGAAGCAAAATTAAGTGAATTATAGTAGAATTAGGGTTTCTGCCCTTATTTTTTGAAAAATGTATATCTCTCTTATTTTGTTGAATCTCTGAAAGATTTTTTGTGGGTTTTTCAATATAAAAGTGAAGCTACTACAGTCTAGATTTGAGAACAATTGGAGTAGAATAAAGGGAGTTATTTATAAATTAGGGTTTCCACCAATTTCTCTCTCCAGGCTGCACAATTTTGAATTTCTTCACAATTTTTTTAGGGAAGTGAGATCTTGGCCCTGGTAAGTTACAATAAAAATTTTAGATTGATTTGATTTGTTTTGTGTGATTTATTACAAAATTATTTTTTCCAATCATGACGGGTCCTTCAACAAGGGGCAAAAAGAATGTTACCACACCGGGAAAAACTCTAGGCAAGGAGGAGGTGGAAAACGAGGATGTTGATCAAAAGAATATGAAAATATACTTGAACTTATTCATAAAGAAAATAGCAAGATGAAAGGTGAAATCTTGTCCATTATGGGTGAACAAATGAAAGGGTTGGCTAAGTCATGTGATATTGAGAAAATTCTGGAGATACTTTCCAAACATAAGTAGTCACAACACCAAGATGTGGAGGAAGAGGATTCTACAAAAGGGAAGGGTGTTTTTGGGTTTGAATCAAATATCAAGATGGATTGTCACACCACTCATTTTATGGCAAGGAATTTCACACCAAAGTTGGATATGCGAAAGTTTGATGGTCAAGATCCTACCAATTGGCTTTGTCAAATGGAGCAATTCTTTGATATCCACCATGTTCCATGTCAACAAAAGGTGGCCATGGCTTCCTTATACTTGGAACCTGATCAATTCATTTGGTACCGTTGGCTATGTGAAGAAAAGAAAGCAAAAGGATGCATTGTCACTTGGTCGGTTTTCCAAGAAGAACTCATTACTCATTATGGTGAAAATCTTATGGATAGCTACTTTAGCCAAATTACCAAATTAAGGCAAACAGGTATGGTCAAGGATTACATTCATTAATTTCATACTTTGTCTTTAAGAGTGGAAAATGTGTCTACAGAAAATTTGTTGGAGCTATTCATTGGTGGCCTAAAGGATCACATTAAATATAAGGTACGCATGTTCCATCCAAATTCTATCTTAGATGCAATGATTATGGCAAGGCAAGTAGAGGAAAAATTTATGGTTAATAAAAGGCAAGGTTTTATAAACATAAGAGATAAAAGCACTCCTACACAGTCATTTCCACAACCTACTAGGCTAACACCACAACAAATTGAAGAGAAGAGAGCAAAAGGATTATGTTTTAATTGTGATAGCAAATATAGTAGAGGACACAAATGCACTAAAAATAAATTGTTCTATATTGAAGGGCCAAGTGAGGAAGAAGAAGAGGTACCAATAGTAGAGAGTGACAATGAGATAGAGGAGGAGTCAAGAGATACTCAACCAATCATTTCTTGCCATGCACTTTTAGGTTTTAGTACCCCACAAACTCTCAAGGTAGTGGGTTTCTTAAAGAAAGAAAAAGTAACAGTGTTGATAGACTCAGGTAGCACTCATAACTTCATCAACAAAAAGTTGGCCACTCATCTAAATTGTTTTATATATCCAGCTCCAGAATTTCAGGTCTTGATTGCAGATGGCGGTACTGTTAGTTGTTCAGGAAAATGCCATAGCATTAAATTATCCATGGGAGATTATCATCTTAATTGTCCAATGTATGCTATCTCAATGGGTGCAGTAGATATTGTTTTGGGAGTACAGTGGCTCACCACTTTGGGAACAATTGAATTGAACTTCCAAGAACTATTCATGCACTTTCAATCAGAGGGAAGAACAATAGAATTACGAGGGATGCATGCAAAGTCACCACAGATAGTAAGTTCTTACCAAATGCAAAAGATGTTGAAGAAGGGGGTAGATGGGATGGTAGCCCAATTATTTACATTAGAAGCATATCACTCAAAGGCTTCTACACCATTAGATCTACAAGCAATTATAGATAAGCACTCTATAGTTTTTGGGGAGATGCCAAAAGGATTGCCTCCTAGGAGAGATCATGATCATGCCATTCAACTAGTACCAGGGAGCCAACCACCCAACATTAGGCCCTACAGATATCCATATGCTCAGAAAAGTGAGATTGAGAAGATAGTTCAAGAGATGCTAGAAGCAGGCATTATCAGGCATAGTCACAGTGCTTACTCATCTCCTGTGGTAATGGTGCGTAAGAAGGATGAAACTTGGAGGATGTGTCCAGATTACAAGGAGCTTAACAAGTTCACCATAAAAGGACATGGAATAGGAGCAATACTTATGCAAGAAGGAAAACCCATAGCATTTGATAGTCACCAACTCAAAGGTAAGAATTTGTTGAAGCCAGTTTATGAGAAGGAAATGTTGGCTATCTTGGATGCAGTCAAACAATGGAGACCTTATCTAATGCCACGACACTTTAAGGTCAAGACAGATCATGATAGTCTCAAATATTTCTTGGAACAGAGGTTATCATCTGAAGAACAACAAAAATGGGTCACAAAGATGTTGGGATATGACTTTGAGATCATATATAAGAAAGGCAAGGAGAATGTTGTGGTTGATGCTCTATCAAGGCGTGATGAACCCATAGAGTCATTTTTATTTGCCATTTCCATGTTACAAGTAGACTGGGTAAATGAGGCAAGAGAAGAGTGGGAGAAGGACATAGATACTCTAAGGCTCATTGAGAAACTCCAACAGGAATCAAGTGTGTCTGACAAATTTTCATGGAAAGGAAATATTTTATGGTACAAGGAGAGGTTATACCTTTGCAAGAATTCAACTCTTAAGATTAAGGTGTTGGAAGAACTACATGCTTCTCCAATAGTTGGGCACTCAGGATTCCTCAAAACTTATCATAGAATCAAGCAAGATTTCTTTTGGGAAGGGTTGAAAGGGGATGTTCAAAAATTTGTAGCTGAATGCATGGTATGTCAACAACATAAAGGGGAGACAATTAAACTCTAGGTCTTCTACAACCCTTATGTATCCCAAGTCAAAGGTGGGAGGAGGTATCTATGGATTTCATCATAGGTTTGCCTAGATCTAAAGGAAAAAATGTCATCATGGTTGTTGTGGATCGTCTCACCAAATATGGTCACTTTTGTGCTTTGGCACAACCATTGGCAGCAAGCACTGTAGCAATAGCTTTTATGAATACTATTCAGAAACTGCATGGGACTCTGAAAGTTATAGCCAGTGATTGTGACCCTATATTTACAAGTAATTTTTGGACTGACTTGTTTTCATGCTTGGGCACTCAGCTTGCTCGTAGTTCATCATATCACCCCCAGTCAGATGGACAGACAAAAGTGGTCAACAAATGCTTGGAAGGCTATCTCCATTGTTTTGCTTCAGATAAACAAGAGAGATGGGTGCAATGGCTACCACTAGCAAAATGGTGGTCCAACACTTCTTTCCATACTTCTCCCAAGATGTCTCCATTTTTAGCTCTATATGGTTACCACCCACCATCAATCATCTCTTCATTGCGGGCACAACCAAAGGTTCACACAGTCGAAGAACACATCCATCATCAGCAAGAGGTATTGGCTAGTCTTCGAGAGAACTTGGCAATGGCACAAAACAGAATGAAGCAACAAGCTGATCAACATCGTACTGAAAGAACTTTTGAAGTGGGAGATTAGGTCTTTGTGCGACTACAACCATACAAGCAAATGTCTCTAAAACAACAACATAAAGCTAACAAGCTGGCACCCAAGTACTATGGTCCTTATAAGGTGTTGCAGAAGATTGGCAATGTAGCATATAAATTGGAGCTTCCCATATCAACAAAAATTCATCCAGTTTTTCATGTTTCCTGCTTGAAGAAGGTTATTGGGAATAAAGTGGTAGCACAGACTAAGTTACCTGAGCTTGATGAGGAGGGAAGAATAGTTGTGGATCCTGAGAGAATTATTCAAACATGCACCAAGAAGCTGAGGACAAGGGAAATCATAGAATATCTAATTAAATGGAAGAACTCTCCAGTTGAGGAAGCTACATGGGAGAATGAGGAATTCATGCAAAAGCATCCACATTTGGTTAGCATTGAGGACAATGCTTCTTTGAAGAGGGGGGGCATGCTACGCCCTTAATCCTATAGTGTGTATAGGGTTATGAATAGTCAGCTTGTGGCTATCTTAACTCTTAATTAAGTCATATTATCATTATTTTATTGTTATTTAGTTGTTTAGGTTGGCCTAAGGCTTATATAGGCCCATCTAAGTCAGCCTAGGTGATATCCTAGGCATAAATAGGTATATATATAGGAGGTAGTGAGTCTTATTTCATCATATTCAGTATTGTGTTCTCATTGAAGACTATTGGAGGTATCCCCCTCGAAGTGGTTTTGGAGGTTGCCCCCTTGAAGTGGCATATTATTATCAAGTGTTTGTAGCATATTTACTACTATATTCAGATATTGTGGAAGTTGTTTCATTACAGTGCATCATTTTATCCAGCAGTCTGAAGGGTGCTTCTGCGTCCTTTTATCCAGTGGTCTGAAGGGTGCTTCTGCAACCTTTTATCTAGTAGTCTGAAGGGTGCTTCCGTAGGGTGCATCGTTTTATCCAACAATCCTCCATCCTGCCTTCTTCTACATGCCATAAGGGTGGTATCTTTTTCTTTTTTCCATAACAGGAGCATACAAATTCGTAATCGTGCAAATAAACACTTGTTGGAAAGGTAATTCCGTGAAATTCACAATGGAATAGGTTTGATCAAGTGATTTTATCATTTTATCAGCTATTTTTACAATCAAAGTTCAACAATATTTCCAATCTTAAATCTAGTGTTTTTTCTTGGAAACTAATGATTTATTTGTGCAGCTTGACTTAAATGCTTGTCAAAGAAAGGAGAAAAGAAACTTCTTATATATCTTCTGCAGGTTCGAGTGGTCAAAGAACAATCATTTATCACTAAATTAGGCACACTTTTGTTTTGAGCTTTAAAATAAATCTTTGTGTGTTTAGTTAGGCAAACATTTCAGTTGGACTTAAAAAAGAACCATTGCTATCTTGTTATCACTTCAAAGTTAACAACTGGTGTGTGTGCCCAAGTAGTGTAACACATATAGTGTTTTTCTTTTTAAATAGGGGTGAAAGAACCACTGTTTACTATGTCTTTGGAATGATATCAGGCCTATGCTCTCCCCTATCTTGGGTGATCAAAATGCCAGACATATCATTTTGCATGTGTTATAACCTTTAGAGGGGCCTGCCCTTGGATACCCGTCCATCCAAGTGGGAATGACCCTAAGTGGTAACAGGCTAAAGCCAAGCCCTACCGATCCACTATAAATAAATTGTGCTTGAGGCAAAAGCTTCATGCAATGAGTGCCACTGTGTTATACTGATAGCTAACCTCCCCCAAAACCCTTCAAGGTGTAACCCTTGAAGGTTGGGAGACTCCATATTGGAGAGTAGTGCTACCGCATGTATAACCACTCAAACGATTACCCTCACTACATAGCCATTGTTTAGTAGCCCAAAATCCTTCTATTTGTTGGCACAAAAGGTGGGACCTTTGAAGCCACCCCGATTCATGTGGTTCTTAGTAGAGGTAGCAGGGACAATCCTAAGGTTCGGTGGGGGTACAAGCCTTGGGAAACCTGGATCTTGGTATGTGTGAGAAGTGTGTGCTATGGAGAGGAATTGGTGCTACCAAGATCCTGAAGCTATCCACTTTGAATATGCATAGCTAGGGGATCTGACAAATATTGTCTTTACCAGCCTAGGATTGTAATTGTGTTTGTGTCCAAAAAGAGTCCCAAAAATTACAAAAAAAAAACCATGAAATCATTCTGTGTGTTTGCTATGTCTTCTTGCTATAATTGATAAAATCAGATCAAAAAGACCAACCTGCAACCAAAAAACCAAAAAAACTACAAAATGTGTCAAAAATTTTACAAAAGCATTCAGAAAACTAGAGTTGCGCATATACATTCTGAAACCGCGCATCTATCACAGTAAGCTTTTCTGGTCTTGTTTTAATTTCTGTAGAGATGGAAAACCAATTAGATTATATTGCTCAAACACTCCAATGTCTATAATTGCAAATAAACTTAGGTCCCTCGCCCCAAGATTGTATAGTGATTGCTCAACAAATCCAAGTCTTACAACAAGAAATGGCAATCTTGCAAGCTGAACATACCAGTACAAGCTACACCTCGCACTAAAATCATACCTTCTTTTCTCATCTTAATGATACTATTGACAAGGCAAGCACCACCTCAAGTCAGAAATCATATACCACCTTGTCTACTAGTCCTCCTTTGCTATCTTCTAAGACACATATCCCAAAGCATACCAGTTCTACACCAACACCACCATCTAGTTCCTCAAAATCTAAATGGACAACCAAAAAAGAATCAGATGAGTGGTGGGAAAAATGTTTTCCAAATTTATACAGCAAAAGAAAAGCTATGGGGAAAGCCAAATCCACTCATCCATTACCTCATTCATCTACCCATACACCTACGAAGGATGTGATCCAAGGACTACTAGTAGAGAGTCAACCATGTCCCCAAATTCCAGTCCTTGACCTTACCAAAGATTCTTCCACTAACATGTCAAATCCTACAACCCCTTCATGTAATCTGCAACCCTTTGAGCTTATCGAAGAGTCTCCTACCATGAACCCAAGTCAAGAGCTATCCACTTCCATTCAAACAACCCAAGAGTTATGTCAAGAGCACACCTTAGAGCACATGGAAACATTAATCCCTAGTCCAAGTCAAGATCAAATCACTTTTATGCAACCTATTCATAACATGTATCTTTTCAATGATCAAGATGATACCCATAATGATGAACCTCTCCATGAGCCACTTGATCCTATCCATCTCCCAACAACTATACATGGGCAAGAGATCCAATTCCAACCCATTCATAATCTTTATCTCTTCCATGATCAAGATAATACCTTTGAAAAACCTCTCCATGAGCAACTTGATCCTATACATGAGAAAGAGATCCAATTCCAACCCATCCATAACCTATATCTTTTCCATGATCAAGATATTCCCTACGAAGAAGATGTCCATGAACAACTTGATTCCATACCCATCCATGAGAGAGAAACCTCCATTACTCCTATCCATATTCCACCTAGTCCTATCTATGATCCAACAACTTGCACTTCCCTTGATGAGACACTTGCCTCCCAAGTGCACATAGATGATCAAATTGATAACTTGGATCCTAGTGAACATAATGATAATGATCCTGCACCATCCATTATTGGCCATGCTACAAATCCCCCATCATATATCCTTGGTCTTACTACCTTCATTCATGAGTGTCCCTCTTTAGAACACCAACAACCATTATCCTCTATCTCGCCTTCTCCATCCAATAAGGAACTTGTGTCTAGTGTTCCACCTATACATAATCCCACTGTCCACCGCGTACTCCAACATATGAACTATCAAGGTAAAGGCTTAGGCCTTCATGAACAAGGTATCTTGGAGCCCGTCCATGTCAATGCCCCTCCTCGTTCATACAGCCTTGGATACATACCCCAAGGTGAACAATCTCAAGATATTGGTACTTCCTCTACTTCTCCTAAGTCCACCACTTTCCATTGTACATCCTATCATATCCCCAAAACATATGTCGCCATTCCGCCTCCCTTATCCTACACATCCCAAAAGCATGTGACCATACACCTTCCACCATCCAATCTACCTCTGCTACTTTCAACTCCTAACACTCCTTCATGCATTTTACCACCACTTCTTCCAACACCTTATCCATCCATCTATAAATCCTCTAAATATCCCAATCATGTCCAACAAATGCACATGTTGTCTAAACAAAGAGCTTCCACCAACTCCACTTCCACCATCTCAAGGGAATTCAACAGCAAAAATTTGGATCCCTCTACTTATAAAGTCAAAAATCCTAAAGGTCCTCATGCCTGCGGATACAAAAGTCAAGAATCAAAGAAACATCCATCTGAAGCATTGCATACACCCACACACCTCAAAGCAAAATTGAAAAAGGTGTGGATCCCCAAGCATCAAGTAATTACCTCAGAAGCTACACAAAGGCTGCATATACCCAATCCCATACCTTCACAAGAGAAGTCTAAGAGCAAAATGGTTTGGGTACCCAAGCAAAAAGCCATCAAGTTAAATGATGCATCCACCTATCAAGAGTCCTGACCATCCCCTTTCTCCTTTTCCATCCAAAAGTATCAAATCCTTCCATTCCACATGACAAACTACCAAGAAAAAATCTCCATTGCTTCCCACACCACCTGCCTATCATAAGCTTCAATGTTTATCAGGGTATGTGCAACCGTTGGTCACGGTTCGCTTCCATTCCACAACACTTCTGTATAACTCCATCTCCCCTCCCTTCCACTACTATCCTACATATCTTCCCCATCCTACTCCCATGATCCTTGTTTTTGCATAAGCTTTCCAATCCATATATCTACATCAGCATCCACTATTGCACCCTTCCATAATCTAATATCTACGATTCTCCATCTCGCTTTCATGCAATCCCCTACCAACATCTATGAGCACACTAGACATGGTCCGTGCGATAGCATCCATCTAGTGGAACTATCACCTTTCAAGGAACCAAATACTTGAGTCTCTCCTTATCCATATCCACCTTCTCCTATCTAAATATTCAAAAATAAAAATAAAAAAAAAGTAAAGAAAAATCCTTTAGTCCAATGGTGAAAACTTGGCAAACAGGCACCTTGGATAAGTACCATGATGAAAACCTGGCAAACAGGCGTCATGTGTAAGTTGATCTCCTACGTCACCTACACTTGGGGGCACCTTGTCTCATCAACATATCACTTTTCTCCTATTAGTTTCCTTATGTACCATTTCCTATCCTATCCTTCTATCCGCTACATACCTATCCTGTTGATCCATCCATCCTAATCTTCCCTTCCTCCATTTTGTTTGATCTTGATAAAGATTGGGGGCACAATGTTGACAAATGTTTTTGACATCTCTTGACATACCTTATCCCTCTAAACCACACAAATCCTTCATTATACTCTCATCCTCCTCCTTCGTCTTAAGCATTGTCATGAAAAATCCTAAGTACTCTAACTATAATGGGGCATGTTATTCCTATGCGACTTAGTCCTTGGCGATCACATCCTTGCCCTCTTCCGTGTGCATTTCATTCCTTATCACCCATGCATCTACCTATCCGCAGTGTTTCCTTGTCATCAGTATCATCCTATCCATATCTGGTCCATATCTGTTCCATACCTGATCTATATCTGTTCCCTATCGTGTCTCATCTAGTCCATATCTCAATATCACAAGGTTCACCCCGAACTACATTACCTCTGCATCGTCACGTAGGCAAGCCCATTATCAATGCGCCCTCGAGGCTCCGCTACCCATCCATTCCCTACCTTATCGCCTGTCCTCCGGTCCGTCCACGTCTACACCTTTCACCAGACGCAAGCACGCACAACAAAACGCATTTCCAAACAAAACTCTTGATGCAAAACATCAACCGGTCCAAAAGCAAAGCAAAACATATACCAAAACACTCAAACTGATTCTATATCAATTATGGCAAGAAGACACATCTAAATGCAAGAATGTTTTGTGCTTTATGAACTAGTTAACTTACAAGGTCTTGAATTTTTGTCATTGTGTCTTTCTATGCTACTCAAGGATGCCAAAAGCTAGAGATGCTATGATGGGGGCATAATCATTTTTGTTGTATGCTACTTGTGGCTTAATCTTTAGTAGTGTGATGACTTTTGTCTAATGACATGATCAACAAAAGATCATCGAGGACTTCCAAGGTCTAAACATGAAAAGGGGCAATCCTTGTCTGTTGAAACGCAAGAAATACTCAGGTCATCTAGCTTCAAGTTTGACTAGATGCTTGTATCAACTTGCTATATCAAAATCCATGTAAGGAATACTCAGGTCATCTCGGTTTAATTATACCTAGATGCTTGTATTTTCTTACAACATAATAAGAGCCCGATGATGAAACAAAGCACTTCAAAATACTTGCAATATCAAGATGACAAATATCCATATTCATAACGTATCCAATTGCATTTCATATCCATATCCCATGCAATAAAATTCTATGCAGAGAATCAATGTTTACAAATAAAAGCTTGTGATTTCTTCTATCGAGTCATTCTTCTATCAATCAACTTTCTATCTATCATTATGGTCCATTCTTCCCAATCTAATTAGTCCAAGCAGTGATCAAAATGCAAGTCTATCCTTAAATCCATACCAATCAAGTCAAGTCAATATTGTCAAATGATCCAATCACAATCAGTGGTCTTGATCCTTGTCTGGTCGTAAACCAACTCGATCAGTTATAATCAAATATTTGTCTTATACAAGATGCAGCATTGTCGAAATCAGACCAATACATGCGTCTTACACGACATGCTTCATTTCCTGAAACCAGACACTGTCCTTCGTGTTGCTCTAGGGATCTATCATTCCCCACCATGACAACATTGTTGTATATCGTTATCGGTATATCGTTGGTTTACCACTTGACAGGGGCAATACCTTGTTTGTTCTTGTATCATTTGTGCATACTTGCTTACTTGCTTATGCGTGTTATCATTTTATCTTGCATCGCGTATCATTCGGCCTTTCTTCAAACCATTTTTTCTTCATCCTAGCCTATCTTCCACCTTCTTCTTCGTGAGATTGTCTGTCTCACGCCTTCTTCTTTTTTCTTGTCCAATCTCCCAAGGGGGCATCCTATCATCGTTAAACTTGTACCAGGGGCAAACTAGGGCATGTATCATTTTTAGACAATCTTATTCTTTGAAACAACGTGATAAAACACATTGCATCAAAGAGGGGCAAAATGTATACATCTAAAAATGACACGACTCTGTCTAAATAAATATTTTTAATAGTTATTTAAGTCTACCTTCCTCTATCAATAAATAAATAATTATATTTATTTATTTGATTCATATTCCTCTAAGTTAATTAAATATCAAAATATTTAATTATCTCTTCTAAAGTCAAAATTAAATAAAATCCTTTATTTAATTAAATTCTTCCAAGCAATTAAATAATTCTAAATTATTTAATTAAGTCAAGTCTATTCCTCCAAATTTAAATAAATCATTTAAATTTATTTAAATCCTCTCACTCTCCAAAAATAAAATATAATTAAATATTTTATTTATTCTTCCAAATCATGTGCAAGTAATTAAATAAATTTATTTATTTAATTCACTTTCTTATCCTCCAAATCTTCTAAAAACAAATCTTCCTTGTCATGCAAAAACAAAAGTTGAGTTATTGATTTAAAACAGCCTTGTTTTTATCAACAAACTCTTGAATTAGAATAAAATATTCTAATTTTGTGAAAGAAAATCTTATCTTTGTCATGAAAGCAATTAACTCAAAGAGAATAGTTTTTTTTATGACACTTGTCTTCTTTCTATTCGCGCACATCCTCTCAAGTCTTCTCCTCTGTTGATCTTCTTATTTCTTCTACACCGTTGATCCTCTCTCTCACGAGTCTATAAATACAACCCTCTTCTTCCATTTCTACAACACATGCTTTCAAGTAAACTTACGCTGCAGAATCCATAGCATGCCTTTGGCACCTACACCATCACAAAGCTCATATCCGTTATTCATTGTATTGAAGTTCATCTTCTATACAAAAAGTATCCTAGCCACCTCTCTATCGCCATCTTAAAGAAGTGCAAGGAATTGCATTTCCTAAGGGCCATATTCTTCACAACAAAGATTGATCGAGACTAGGCGAGCAATAGAAACCATGAGGTAACAGAGGTTGTAAGTATCATTTATTTGTTTAAAGCTTTTGTTATTTGCAAATTCTATTATGTTATTGGGTTTTTATATTCTTTAATGATATATGTACCACTTTTTCCCATAACACAACCAATTGTTGATTTCTTATCAAATTTCATTTTATAAGAACAGTCTCCATCTCAACCTAGTTTGATTTGCACAAAGGCTAGACTGTAAATGTATTAATTAGATTAATAGTTTAATTTTATATTTCTATACTTCTTTTCTTAAGGAAATTAATTTGATTGCTAATCTAATTAATATACATAAGAAGGACAAAAATTAATCTCCCTTTGGTAATAAATGTGTTATAATTTTTTATCTTTCACCTTTTACATAGGAAATATCTAAATCATAGCCACTCAGAAGTTCCAACCATTTGTGTTGGTGAGCATTTATATTCTCTTGGGCATGTATTCCAAACTCTTATGTTCTAATTGTAATGTAGAAAAGAGAGATTAGCTCAATGGATCAAATTAGGTCAAACCCTCTTCTACAAAGCATTGGGGCATAAATTGAGCTTGACTTCTACCTTAGAAGGAGAGCCAAACTACAGGGGTTCTTCCCTTTTGTTGTATTTATAATGAATTAACCAAATCTAATTAATCAAGCTAGACTTAAGACATGAAACCCTAGTTGACAAAGATCAGAGCATAACAGACAAACGGAGAGAGATATGGACAATCTGAAAGAAGCACATAGATCAGTGAATAGAGGAGAACTTGATCTAGAAGGCAGGAGGTCAAGGACAAGGGTGCTTGGATGCCCTAGACCCAATTAGGGTTAACAAAAATTGATTTAACAGTTAGGTTTGTAACAACAACCTTAGTCTTCTTCCTGAAAATCAGCTCTCGAAACCTGTTTATTTGACATGCACACATGCAAGAAGGAAAATGGTTGGGTGCTATTTAGGAGCATGCCTAATTCAAGCCTTGTGAATGGTGTTTCCACCTCCACAATAGAAAATATGATTGATAAAGAGCATGTTCCCTAGGAGGGCAGAGGCAAATCCGAATTAGAATGGAATGCTAAGATAAAACATGAAGGAAGGAAGTCACCATGAGCATGGAAACCCTTGTATTCTTGTAGACGGTGTCACAAGTTGACTCAAAAAGTTGGTGTAGCTTCCAATATTTTCACAAGACTTGCAATATGTTAGTACCACAACAATAATCCACAAGAGAGATTCATAGAGAGCATGGGAGAGAGAGAGAGAGAGAGAGAGAGAGAGAGAGAGAGAGAGAGAGAGAGAGAGAGAGAGAGAGAGAGAGAGAGAGCCAAGATTCACTGGAGAGAGTTAGATGTTAAAATGAATGACTTAACATACTTTTATATGCATTCCCATTGATTTTCAAAGAGTTAAACCACATGTGGCTGACCTTAGGAGTCATTTAAGAGGCCTAAGCCGACAAGGCCACAATGTAGGGTAGGGCTAAAGGAGGGCCCAGGGCACTTGGGCGCCCTAGTCCTTTAGCCACATAATCCCGTAAGAGGGAACTTAAAGCATGCTTAGCGTCGCCTTATAGTTAATTTCTAGGTTTCATGCATCGGGATCAAGAACTACATGCTTAACGCTCAAAAAGGTGCTAAATTAGGTCCTAATAAATAAGTGTAAATATTTGAGGCCCATCTAGGAGCTAAACTAAGTGTAAAAAGTGGTGTACATATTTTACGACGTTACATTTAGCCCCCACTTCAGTGGGGCTACAAACTTATGTTTGAACTCATACTAAAAGATGGAGAAGACACAATTCAAACATAACAACATAGAAACCCAAAGAATGACACTAAAATTGAAGGGTGGCCAAGCCCCCAAATTTAGGATTCTAGAAGTCTATGATGTTTGGCATACAGATAAGACACATAACATAATTCATTCAAATACAAGGAGAACTTAGAATACATGGGATAAGAAAAGGCATACACTTGAGAAACTACAATGCATACATGCAATACACAAAGTATACATGAAGCATACACATATAAGGCACAAAGTATACATGGAATACATGTGAAGAACATATAAGGAATACATGGAGAATAAGAATATATAAGAAATGTAATGCGAAATACCTTGAGTCAACATTATAAGAGAGACCTCGATCTAAGTGATGTCCCAATAACCATGTATCATTCCCCAAGATGCAATAAAGAAGAATAATATGAGGTTAGTTAAGAATAAGCATAGGAGAAGTACAAACACATCATACACATAATCCATCTCGAAAGGAAAGTGCTTCCACTCAAGGAAATACACAAAGATACCTCCCACAAAAGGATTTATGCGAAGCCTTACAAAATAAGAAGGCGGAGTGACCTTACTACCAAACTCTAGTTGGTGGTGCAACCCTTCTCCCAAACATGCAAGGAGATTCAACTCAGGAGAACAAGATGACTCAAGATCTTGTTTCCAAGCTTTTCATAATCCTTTCTAAGAGAGTGTAGATTTTGATAACCAATAAGCATTTAGATAGAATGAAGAGAGTAAGGTTCATAGTACAATATATGCCCCCATCTTAAAGTGATTGCTAACTCCATAAGGGAGAAATTGTCTTTAAGGTAGAGTAAGAAAGAGACATAAGACTAGCATGAGAGCCTTGTAAAAACACATGCCCAATTGACTTGTGTTTACAAAAGTTGCATCGCAACAAGGGGTTGCCCCCAAGAAGGGGAAAACAAGGTGATGCTTACAGGCATGATACACAATGGTTTGTGTAGTCATGGTATGACGCTGAGCATTGCTACAAGGTGCCATATAGATAGAAGAAAGGTGATTAATTTAATGATTTTGTCGCATTCCAAGGAAAAAATGGGCCCGGGGGACACTTTTCAGTGGCCCCCAAGGCACCACTATCCTCCTGGGGTGCCCTAGACCCTACTAGGCACCCTGGTCCTAGGACGAGGATATGTTTAATTTTCTTAATTGTTGATGAAGTAAAGTTAATCAAGATTTGATTTATATTTTGAAGTAAAGACAAACCTTGTTCGAAGTTGTTGAATTTTTTCACCCAAGACTCGACATTCATTAGTGGAATGGCCAAGTGCTCGATGATATGCACAATAATGTGTTGAATCATTATTTTGTTGAATCTTTTTGCATTTCAGAGGAGGAAGAGTAATTAAGTAGTCTTTGAGTAGACTTGACATATACACTCTTTTTGAGATAAAAGAGAAGATATAGGGGGAGTAGGAAGCAAACCATTTTGTTGAGAACATGGTGGCGACAACATAGGAGAAGGCCGGAAACCCAAACCTACTTTAGACAAATGTGGTGTTGGTTCCACAGGTTCCGTAATTCCTTGTTCTTTATACATCCTAACCCATTTCCATTATATCCTTGTTTTGAATCCATGCCCATAATGCTTCTCTAAGATTGAAGGATGAAGAGAGGTCATATGGCTAGCTTTCCTTTTAGAAGTATGATTATATGTTGAAGAAGAAGGATCATTATTTTTATCATGGTGAGGAGGGTCAAACTTTGTTTCAACCATCCCATGAGGGTTGAAATCTAAAGAGACCACATCACTACCAAGACATGTATCTAAATTAGATGATCTATTAGGTTGAGATGATAAATTATCAAAAATGGTTGCTATTCTTGTAGGGGAAGGTAGATCTTCATCTATTTTAAAGGTTCCATCATCATTAAATTTAAGTTTAATCTTTGTAGGAGTATGATATTGTGTTGAAGAAATTGTATTTACCTTCAAGGTCTTAGGGTGTGAGGGTGGGATTTTATATTCACCCACTTGAAGGAGGGTGTAATATCTAATGAACCCCAATCATCACCAAAAAACACATTCAAAGGACCAACACTATCCTGACCAACAAATATTGTTAGTAGAGGAGGGTAGTGTTAGAGAAGGGATCAAACTACTCAAAGGAGTTTGATGTCTCGCTTCTATTTTCAAGCAACTATCTGGAGTCATAACATCTTCAATTGTATGTACTTTTTTTTCAAATATGAATTTTACTGAACAATGAAGGGTAGACGAAACTGCCCCCATGGCATGAATCCACAGTCTACCAGGAAGGAGATTATATGAAAGATTATTAGGCATGACATGGATAAGGGTAGGCAATGTCATAGGTCCATCCTTAAGAGGTAAGGTAATAGTACCCAGTGATTTCCTACCAACATTATCAAAGCCACGAATGTTGAGTTTATCGTCCAATTGAATTAGAGATGTATCAATATTAAGTTTATGTAACAAATCTATTCCACAAACATTAAGACCTAATCCACCATCAATCATAGTGTGTTTTATCCTCTTTCTATTAAAGATCATGAATATCATAAGAGGCTCATTTTGGTTTTGAACTTCTATGGGAGGTAACTCATGTTGTTGAAATGATATACTAGATGTTGTCACCTACATACAATCGAACAAAGATGCTACATCATTCGGTCTAATAATAGATGGAACACTCACCTTTTGAAGAGCCTCATGGAGCATTTTGCAGTATGTAGGCAATGTTTGTATTAAGTCCCATAGAAAGATCTTAGCCAGAGTAGCATAGAGCTGCTCAAAAAGATCATATTCTTTACCAAAATGTGGAGGAAGATGAGGTGCTTGAGGTAGGATAGGTTGAGAAGGTGGAAGAGACACAGGCACACTCAGTGCTTGCTTACTTTTATTGTAGGTGTTGTATGTGTGAGCAATTGTGTGATGCTACGACACATCTTGAACACCTTGATTTATTTGAGTAATTTGTCTTGCATAATTTAGAATGTAACATGGAGGTCGAGGTGGTGTTGGATCACCTTGGACCTTAATCAATGGTTTGATGTGATGAGGCATATTAGGTGCCTCATGCACAATGATTTTAGGAACATTAGTACACTTATTCACTATCCCCATAGAGGACAGAATAAGTCTATTAATGATGATTGAATTGACATTATTTTTATTTTGATTAAGCTCAACATCCATCCTTAAGGGATTTAATGTGAGAGACCTCTCTTTATTCACTAATGCTTCGTCTTTTGAAGGGAGAGCTTTGGAATAAGGGGAGAGTATAGTGTTAATAAAATTGTTGATGATTATATTCTTAGTGATGTTTAATGGGTTTGAACATGCAATCAAAGGAGAACTATCCATGGCCGTCTCATCCTCAGTGATACCCAAGGTACTTTCACATTCAACCAAAGGAGGAAGATCAAGGGTTTTCACTTCCTTACTGATATCCAAGGTTCATGAACATTCAATCAAAGGTGGGAGATAAATAGGATGAGCCATAGAATTATCATTTGTTATGGTGGAAATAAAAGTGGCATGCTTATCATTATCCAATGTCACATCTCTAAAAGAGAGACTAGGGATTGTGTCAATGAGCTCATCCTCTTTCACCAAAATGTCTTCACAAGTGGGAACAATTTTGGGAGAGGGGTCCAAATCATAAGGTGAAGTAGGCAAGGCTAAGTCACCATCATATGTCCTAGGGATGATGTCCACAATATCAACATGAAATGTAGTAGTAGAAGAAGAAGAACTATCTTCATCATCTTTCTCATGGCAATTCATGGAGATGATTTTAGTTAGGTCTTCTAATATTGAAGGATACTCACTGTGAATGGTGTTTCCAACTTCACAATAGTAAATATGATTGATAAAGAGTGCACTCCCTAGGAGAGTAGAGGCAAATTTGAAGTAATTTGGAATGCTAAGACAAAGCATGAAGGAAGGAAGTCACCATGAGCATGGAAACCCTTGTATGCTTATAGATGACATCACAACTTGACTCAAGAAGTTGGTGTAGCCTCCAAGATCTTCACAAGACCTACAATATGTTAGTGCCGTAATAATAATCCACAAGAGACAGTTGTAGAGAGCATGAGAGAGAAAGAGAGAGAGAGTGCAAGATTCGCTAGAGAGAGTTAGATTTTCAAATGAATGACTTAACTTACTTTTATATGCATTCCCATTCATTTCTAGAGAGTTAAACCATAAGGCCGACCTTAGAAGTCATTTAAGGGGCCTAAGCTGACAAGGCCACAATTTAGGGCAAGGATAAAGGAGGGCCCAGGGTGCTTGGGAGCCCTAGTCCTTTAGCCACATAATCTTGAAAGAGGGCACTTAAAGCATGCTTAGCCTCGCCTTTAGTTATTTTTTGGGTTTCGTGCATAGAGATCAAGAACTACATGCTTAATGCTCAAAAAGATGCTAAATTAGGTCCTAATAAACAAGTGTAAATGTTTGAGGCCCATCTAAACTAATTGTAAAATAGTGGTATACACATTTTACAATGTTACACTAATTTAAGTTCAAAATCCTTATCCAAGAGGTAATGCATCCATGCTTTTAGAGCATGAACCACTATTGCTAGCTCCAATCATGAGTAGCATGTTTATTTTCATTCTTCTTTAAATTTTGTGACTTATAAGCCACCACTCATCCACCTTGGACCAGAGAACTACCCAATCCATTTAGTGACACACTAATCCACATTGTGAACTGACCATTTGGATCAGGTATTAACAACACAAGTGCTTATATAAGTAGTTCTTACATCTTTTAAAAAGAAAAGTCACATTCTTGAATCCACACAAATTTCTTCACTTTTCTTAGAAGGGACATATTTGGATTTACAATCTTTTAAAAAATTTCAACAAACTTGTGGTAATACCTTGTAAGTCTCAAAGAAAATTCTCACTTTTGTTACATTTTGAGGGGCAGGCCATTCCATAATAGCCTTGATCTTTTATGGATAGATTGTTATTCCTTGCTTAGATAGCACGTGCCCAAGGTAGTGTATTTCATTTTAAAAGAAACACTTTTACAACTTACCGTACAACTTGTTTTTACTTAAATGTTGGACAAGTTTTAAGTAGTGTTAACATTCATCCTAACTTCTTAAATACACCATTATATAATATAGGAATGCTAATGCAAAATGGTCTATGTTGTTCTAAAAGAAACTATTTATGAAATTCATAAAGGTTGTGAGTGTACTTGTTAACCCAAAAGGGCAAAATTGTGAATTTCTACAATCGTATCTAGTTCTAAATTTTGTCTTATGAATATAATCTTCCTTAATTATTGATTGATGATACCTAGATCTCAGGTATATTTTGGAAAATATGGTTTCCCTTCTCATCTAATGAAAAATATCTTCTATCTAAGATAGTGTTATCTATTCTTCTTGGTAGCTTTATTAAGCAAATGGTAAATTATACAATGTCTTTGAGTACCATTTTTCTTTTTTAAAATAGTGTCAATGCTTTGTATGGAGAGACACTAGGCCATATTAATCCTTTATCCAACAACTCATTATCTTGTAGATTAAGCTCTTCTAAATATAATGTGTTCATCTTGTAAGGAGATCTCGACACAAGAGTTGATGTAGGTCTATTTCAATGGATAAATCTAATTTTCTTTTTGGTTGCATTATTAGAATCTCATTTGGAATTACATCCATGAACTCCGAAATTAAGGGATGGTTGTTTAAATTTTAATTATTCCCATTCCTTGAGTCTTTCACTTGCACAAAATACAATGGACACACCTTTTTGATAGGTTTTATTAATTGCAAGGAAGAAATAATTTTTAATTCTATAGGTCTTTTTATTTCTTCAAGGGTGACTAGGAATCCATGGTCATCATAGCATTGGACATTCTTCTCTACACAATCAATTTGAGTCTTATGTTTTTATAGTTCCAATCCATTTTGATGATGGCTTAAATAGATCCTAGGGTTACTATTGACAAACTTAGTTTGGTTATTATGGTCCGCATATCTAATACCAATTGTTCTACCCCCTATGTGATATTGTCTCCTTCCTATTCCTAGATCCATACTACCTACTTCCCTCAATTTGTATGTTTGGATTCCACATTGCATAACTAATTTAGGAGAAATAAAATAATTAGTAGTTTCTAAATCTACTAATATAGAAACTTGTATTCTATTACCTTGGATATCAACTAGCATTGCTTGTTGATAACTTGGTAGTTTTCCATTGCAACATAGATTCTGTGGTTTGGTCTTTGTCCATTATTGGGCTTAAGACAATCCTAGGAAAAATGGTCCCTTCCATGATTTTAACAACTCCCAAGTGGACATCTTTTCTACATAAGAATTCTATTTTTCCATATTGTAGGTGTTCTTTATATTACTACAACCCTCTAACATGGTTGATTTATGTATGCATGTGAAAATGAATACAAGAAATAAGAAAAAACAACATTAACCTACTTCATTCAACTCACATATGCCTCAGATTGAGCATAAAGGAAAGCATAAACCATGAAATAAAAACTATCTAATTCACCTCACATGCTAACCCTTGTTGTGTGGATGTGCTCCTTGGATGATTTGATGTAAGTGGCTCCTCATATGGATAGCATAACCTTACAATGCATGGAGTCTTGAAAATGCTTAGGGTGAGAATCTATTTATAGGATTTTTGGATGTTGGATAAAAGGATGAGATTGAATTTGGAGATCAAGGGTGGAGGATTCTTGAGAGCTCTCAAGCAAGGAGATATTTCCAAGTGGAATGATGAGATTGGTGGATGGGAGATGTCCTTGGATTGAGTACAAATCAATGGTTGGAAAGTGAGTTGGAAAAAGGGGATGATGAGGATTGAAGGAGGACAAGAAGGACCAAAAGGACCTTGGTACAAAGGACCTTGGACATACTTTTGTAAGAGGCCCATGTGGGAATGTACAAGAGGCCATGCCTTTGTACACATGGGGAGATGGGGAGGATTTGACTATATTTAGGTTAGGATAAAGGAATGTGCAAGTAGGAGGTTAGCTAATTAATTAGGTTTAGGTCACCTAATCAAAATTGTAGAAAATAGGGAATTAAATTAATGTAAATATTTATTTAATTCATGGGATGGAAAAAGGGGATAATAGATAAATTAATTGTATCTAATGTTTGGACTATAGAGGAATTGGATAAATGATTAATAAATTATCTAGGCTAGGTATAAGTACCAATGCAGGTATCAATACAGGTACAAATGAATAGTGAATAGTATGTATGAATAGTGATTTCAACAATAAAATATTGTAAAATCACAGTTTAAAGGGGATTTGATCAATTAATTGTTTAAATATGTGTTTATTTAGTTAATTGTGGAGAAAATGTAGTTTAGGGGTGTCTAGAGATGATTAGTGATGGTTTAGAGGAGTTTGAGGATGAATTAGGGATGTTTAGGGATGACATGAAGAGTGGACAATTTTAGGTGTCTACATTTTTCCTCTCTTTGAGATGGTGTTGTGAAGCAACATAATTTCAAAGAAAGATAAAACATAGCACTAGGAAGAAGATGGTAGGATTAGGGATGATGATGCCCCTGGCACTCAAAGTGAGAGTGACAAGGAGGGATGATGGTAAGGATGATGATAGGTATGATGCCCCCTCGAGCGGGTAGGCAGGTTTGAAGAACACAAATGCGCTCTCGAAAGAAGGAAGATGGTTGGATTAGAAAGAAGAGAGTGGAATTTAAAAATACCACATGGATTGGGGGATAAGGTAGATTAGATGTAGGGAATTTGAGGAAGGGGATGACAGGGGATAAATGATTGGAGAAGAAGGATAGTGGTCGATAGAGGATTGGATGAAATGATGGGGGGAGGAAAAATGGATGAACACAAGATAGGTAAGTGACGGAGAATTTTAACCCAAATGATCTACAAAATATGTTGAACATGAATTTTGACAAGGGATGTAGGGTGTCACTCCAAACCCTCTTGGAAATAGCATGTATCGAAACTCTCTAGAGAGGCTCAAGATTGTGATGAATCAGAAATGGATGAAAGGGATGGATGCAAGCTGATTTCATGGATCCATGAATTATGCATTATGTTACATTGATAAATGAGAGCCATCTTTATTTGATATGGCATGAGACATTATACACCAATGTATAAGGAACCAGGGTGACAATGTGTCCCATGTGTAAAATCCAATCGATAAGGTCATAGGTAACCCTATGTCATGTAGCACCATGATATGGAAGACCATGACACCACTATGGCAGGTAGGTTATAGGAACCACTAAAAGATAAAATGATAATGCACATACACAAGAAAGCATGCATGCACAAAAAAAGATTCAAAGACAAACATGATATTGCCCATAGTCAAGCTGAAAAGCCAAAGATTGATGGATGGATGATGTTGGATCAAAGGCTTGTAGCAAGGATGGGAACAAGACCATGGATCTGATTGGATGATTTTTATTATGATGCTAGATTGTGATGCGTATTGATAAGGATGGTCTTGTGATTTTGTATGTTAGGGAGATTTGGATATTTGGGGATTTGGATTTCTAGGAGGAGAATGCACTGGGTTGTGTGTAGGTAGCCTTAAGCTAGATACAAATGACAAGGGAAAGCCATGCCTATCAACGAGGGCTAAAAGGAAGATTTGGATGAAATGATAAGGTGATAATGGATAATGGCTAAGAAGTATTAGTGGTAAGGGGGTGATGGATAGGTGATAGTGGATAGTGGATAATAGAAAGTGGAGAGGAAGTGAAAGGAAATGATGTACGGATGAAAACATAATGGATGGTCTGGATAGGGTAATGAAGTGATTGGGTGATAGATGTGGGGAGTAGAATGCTCAGACTAGATTCAACCTATCAAAATCATGGTCAGGGGGAAGATAGGATGGGGATGTGGGGATAGGGGGATGATGGATTAGGAGGAAAGGATAGGGGATGAGGGAGGATAGGAAGGTGATAGAGGATGACAGATGTAGGATGGATGGATGTAATAGAGTGACCAGTTGGGTAACATGTTGGCAATGTGAATGGGTGATGGTACAAAACCATCGAAGGGGTTGGGACATGAGAGATGGGAGAGGGGGTAGGATGCTGGATATAGGATAGAGGATAGAGGAGAGGTGGATATAGGGAGTGCGGAGGTGATCTCCAAGGACTATGTCGCATAGGAATAAGATGCCCCACTCGAGATGTGTTGTGCATGACCAGGTGTTATGATGGTGGGGATGGATGGACATTAAATAGGATATGCTTGGAAGGAAGGTATGTCAAGGTGTGTCCAAGGCATGTCTTACATATATTGCCCCTATCCTTAGTAGAATCACAAGTGGGGAAGGAGGAAGAAAGGATGACAATAGGATAAGATGGGAGGTATGGAGAGGAAACAATAGGATAAGTGGATAGGGATGGTGAAGGGGATTAATGGATAAGTAGATGGGAATGGATAGGATGATGGGATGGGGAAATGATAAGCTAGGTGAGATTTACCCCCAAGTGCAGGGTGAAAATGGAGGAGGGATTACACATGATGCCCACAAGGGGTTTTGATCATGGTAATTTCCCAAGATGCCATGAGGAGTGGTTTTCACCATTCGATGAATTTATTTCTCTTTAATTTTTTTTATTTTTAGATTTTTTTTTTTTATATTTGGATGGGATGGATAGATTTGGATAGAGGAAGAGGATGATATGTAGGATGAGGGGAACTCAAGCGTCTATTTCCATATCAAGGTAATAGCATCTCATGTTGGAGAGATGTCACATGTGGACCATGTAAGGATGCACATGTATGTTTGTAGATGGAGAATAGTGGATTATGATGTGGATTATGGATGGATGGTGATAGTGGATGGATAGATTATGTGAAAGCATGGACCGTGGGGAAATGATAGGAAAGATATGCAGGAGAGGAGATGTATTATGGAGGGATGAAGACATGTGGGAATGATGTGGGGTCGAGGGGAACCAAAACTAATGCTTACACACACCGTAATGGATTTTGAAGATTTTGATTTGGAGGGGGAGTGGGGAGTAATGGGGATTTGGGATTCATGATGGATTTGTAGGATCGGGATAGGGGATTTTGGGATTACTGATTTGGGAATTTAGGGACCCAAATGAACTTGGGATTTTTATGTTTTTTTGGTGGGGAGGGGGATTTTTGGGATGTGGGGATGGAGGGAGAGTTGGATGCTCCTCTTGGATTTATCACACTTTGAAGTGGGGAAACACATCATTTGTGTTTTGGCTTTTGGAGGTGTGGGCTTATGTAGCCTTTTAGATGGAAATTTATTGGATGATGTGTATTGATTCCCTATGACATGATAGTCTTTAGGCTTTTGCGGATTTTGTGCTTTATGTGGGCAGGCATCCAAAATATTATTTTTGAATCCCATGGGGTGTTTGATAGCTTCATGTTTGGATGATGTGTGTATTCGTTGATTGTGATTAGGAATTTTAGGGGATTGGGTTTTATGGATGGGGATATTAAGGACAGGGGGATAAAGGGATTTGAGGATGGGGATATTAGGAGTTGGGAGTAGTGGAGGAAGTGTGGACTTAGGGAGGTGTATGGTCATATGCTTTTTGGATTGATGGATGAAATAAGATGGAGGAGGAGGGATGGCGACATGATTTGGAGGTGTGATGAGATGTACCAGTTTTGGGTTTGGAAGAAGTGGATTTGGGAGGTGCATGGATGGTACTGACATGTTTGGATTATTTTCCTTGGGATGTATAATGAAGGTCATGTGCGCATGGATGGATTTTGACATGGATGGGCTCCAAAATGCCATTTTTGTGAAGGCCTAGGCCTTTACCATGATAGTTCATGTTTTGGAGCATACATTGTGCGATAGGATGGGTGTTGTTTTGGAAACAAGACCCGAGTCCATTATTAGAGGGAGGGGGTGAGTGGTAGAAGAAAGTTGTTCCTCTCCTATGAGAGAACCACCAGGGAGGAAGGTAGTGGGACCAAGAGGATAGTATGATGGATTTGGGATGGGGTTGATAGGTGATGGTAAAGGAATGATTGGGGATGATGGGGGACCAATAATAGATGGTATGGGATTGGGAGAGTGAGGATATGGGATGCTTGGATCATGATTAGGCAAGGGGGTGCATGTTTCGACATGATTTAGACTAGGCTCTTGACATAGTCAGGTTTGCATGGATGGGGTGGTGGGGGAGGAGAATGTAGTTTCAATTATTTGAATAGGCTCCTTGGATGGGGTGGATGGAGAAGTGGGATATTTTTTGGATAGGATGTTCAATAGGATGGATGATGGTTTAGTTTTGATGGGTGTGAGGTTGGCGAAAAGGTCATCAATGACACATTGAGGTGTTTATGGAGGATTGGAATGCAGTGACTCCACAAGTTTGTTTTCATGATTTTCTCTATACTCTTAGCAAGAAGTCCTTGGAGGAAGGATGGTTTGGAATTAGGAGAGGATTTGGGTGATGGCATGTGATGTGGACTAGATGCCAAAGTAGATGGCATAGTTGATGGATTAGGAGATGGTAGATTTGGATAAGGGGGGGATGGATTTGGATAAGGGGAATAAGGATAAGAAGGATGTGGATAAGAGGGGAAGGTGATGGGGACTTCATATGAGAATGGATGTTGGGATGTGGATGGGGGATAGAATGAATTTACCTTGTCAAGGGTAGCATAAGGATGACCATAGGATATGCAATGAAGTACAGGGGCGTAGCTTGTGCTATTGAATGCATGGTCATAAGGTGCTTGCATGCTTATGGATGGGTGAGAGTGATTTATGGCAAGCTTACTTGCAATGATTTCATCATGGATTTTGAGTTTAGCTTGGTCAATGATATCATCATCAAAAGGATATTTAGTCATGATTAGATTTGGATTTAGGATGATGTGATGTAAGACGATTTAATGAAATTGATTTTGATTTTGGATTAGAGGGGGATTTATTTGGATTAATTTGGATTAGATGATTTTGGATTGATTTGGGATTTAGATTGATCAAGGTCAATGATATATGACACTTGATTGGATTTGGATTGATTTGGGTTGATTTTGGATTAGGCCAAGGGCCCTTTGGATAGTGATTTGGATGATGATTTGGAAGAAAATGATTAGGATTTGGATAGAAAATGGATGGAGTATGATTAGGATTTAGAGAGGATTAAAAGAGGTTAAGTCCTTTGTTATAAATTTAAGGTAGATCAAACCAATTCCACATAACCCAAAGGGGATAATGATGCATACAAGCTTACAGATTTAATATAATGCAAAGATCAAAATACAATCAACAAGATAACACAAGATATACCCTGGGAAAACCCTCATTGAGGGAAAAATCTAGCCTCCAAAAGCATCCACACTTAAATGTATTATTCAACAATAAGATATTACAATACAATTACAAAGTCTCCATGAACACTTCTATAACATCAAGCTCCTCTAATGCATCCTCCATGTATCCAAGCATGAATCCAGACATCCCATGCCATGCTTCACATATGAACTCACAAGAGAAACTCAATACAATGATATCCTCTCACACAACCTACAACCAAGCAACTAATAGCCAACCCAAACCACTAACCATGTGCTTTCTTTTATAGAGTCAAGCTCACATAAATACAACTTGTGGTATTGGATAAAACCAATGTGACTCAAAATCATGAGCACAAAACCATTGACCCCAAAATTAATTATTTTCCACAAATAATAAATATTTGCCTTATGTCTCCCACACATAAAATATCTAACCTGGAATGTTACATACAACTTTTACAAGTGACACCAAATAAACATTTAATGTGGCTAAACACATCGATTAATATGCACCACAAATAAATATTTATTTTACATAATTAAATTAATTAATGTTATGCAAGGTATACAACACCTTTTTCTAACATTCTCTCACTTGTTGTATACACTGCATAAGGGTCAATCAATGAAATACATCATCATAGTCAAACATGAAATGACATGAATATCCAACATGTTCTCGTGCTCCATCAAGATACCTACAATAAAATCAAAGTAACCACCATCTCAAGAAAGAACTCCTCTCATCCTCCAATGTGCCACCTATGGAAGAAAAGGAACATGCCAAGGTGAAGATGCATGAATCCAAAGAACACAAGCATCAAATCCAAGTGATAAACAAGTTCTAGGTAGCTATCAAAGGTAAAAAACCCACATGATCCAAAATAACACCCACAACATATGCTAATACATCCAACCATACATACCTCATAGGTACAAACCACATTAGTAAACTCATGCTAACAACATATCCAACCCATATACCGCAATCACAAGCTCCATGTATAAAAACTATCAATGAAGAACACATACATCCAGGAACTCCCATTGCATGGGTAATTCCAAATCTAAAAATACATCCAAAGCATACCAAGTCTACCAATCAACACTCAAACCAAGGTGTGGCTAATCGACAAGCCAATGTAGTATCAAGGACAATCACAATTATTCACATATGAAAGATAAAATATTGCATATTCTCTCACAACACGTCACCATAACTCTCCCCAAGTCCAACCATATCAACATGATCCTTCAGGAAGTAGCCATAAGACAAAGAGAGAAAACCTGTAAATGTCCTACCAACACCTCAAAGTGCTAAGTTGTGTCAAGTATGATCTCCTATACAATCCCAAATGAAAAGTCTCAACAACACCCAACCATTCAATCCCATAGATCAAATGAACATATGTATCATGTAACCAACATGGATGTAAGCCTCTCTAACCAAGGTAGATCAAACTCATAAGGATTCCATAACCAGGAATAAGCCCAATCACATCTCCTAAACTCCTCATAATGGGCATCATAAATTGAACCATATAAACAAAGAGATAACCATGTTAAAATCCCTCAAATGAACCCTCCAGAACCAATAACCATAGCTCAAGATCCATGTCCAAGAGAAGATAAAACATAATAGAAAATGTATCTAAAAGGATGGGCAGTACCTCATAGATGATAACCCATTGAGTAGACCAAGAGTGGGAATGAGAATGCTCCTCCAAGATACACCAAGCCACAATGACTCTCTCCAAGAACAATCTCCTCTAGGTCCATAATGAACTCATGTCCATATCTAGGTGTAGGCTCCTTGGTATTCCTTCTAAAACCTCCAATGAGTAACTATCTCAACAATTGTCTATAATCCCAAGAGAACTCTAGCCTCACCTAAGTATTCAAGTATCCATGATCACCTCCATGATCAATCCATGCTGAACTCCAAATGCAACACTGTACTATCATGAATCTCTCAAGCGCATGACCAATGTACTCAATACCAAGAGAACCAACAAGACTAATGTCAAAGCTCCAACTGTAGAATCAAGAACCCAATCATGACATCATGATCTAACATCTCCTCCTAGGAGATCACATGCATCAATGCACACATCCTATCTCAAGAGAACTTGTATCATGTCAAAACTCAAACGCGTAATCAAGAGTCCATCAAGACACATTATCAACATCTCTAAACCAAGGATCAACATGTCAAATTGACAAGTCATAAACTGACACCTCAACTAAAGACTCTAAAAGTCCTCCATGGTAAACCAAGATGTCAACATCTCCAAATCACATGAAGATAACCATATCCTGCCAAATCTCCCACTGAACCATGATACCAAGCTATACATGGAAACAAAGTAACCATATCCTAAATGAATATTATCCATGGCCCCAACACAATCAAGGAATCTCGATGTAACATCAACAACTCCCAAAAGGTAGAGTACAACCATGATCTCCAAACCAAGAAGATAAAACTATCACTATCAAAAGCTCACATAAAACCATGTATCCAAGCTATCCATGACATCATGATAAACATGCTATAAGTCCCAATAATCAACTATCCATGCACTCTAATCATCCATTCTCTTATCCCAATGCAACATACCAATGTACAAATGACCATAGACAAGGCCAACTAACAAAACCTGCATAAACATTGAATCAATCTTATGGATAAAGACAGTGCACATCCAAGTCATCCCATCATAGATAATGGGTAATAAATCCATAAACTACATAACTCAAAGATTCAAAACAAATGTAACATGCAAACTCATCATTACATTAGTAACTTGCAAATTGAAATATAAAAAAAAAAAAACCTATAGACTCCAAGACTCAAACACCAAATCAATGCTAGATTCAATTTGCCAAACAAGTACATGAACAAGTAACCATAGTCAAGGAACTAATCAAGCATCTAGGAGATAAGAACCTCTGAAAACTACACCACAAAACCACCTGTAATCATGAATCAAACATCATAGCCCATACATATAACCCACATACATGATCATGTTATGCCAATGCAAAAGTGTACCTACATATCCATGACACCATAATCATCATCATCATCATCGTTGTACCTGTACTCAACTCCCACTAAAATGAGATTCCTAGTCTCACATGTGTATCAATCATGTCCTCAAAACCAGAAGACAACTTGTGTACCTATCTCCATCAAAGCTCAAACTCTGATTTAACACTTGTAAACCTGCAACTGGAAGCAAAATCTAAAAACCTGCTATACCATGTTGATGATCTCATAACAACATGCACTCCCACAAGTTTGTGCCCCAAAATCCATCTGAATGCACTCTCAATCGTACCCTGAATCTCAAGGTCCCACAAGTGATCAAACGAGTACCAATCTCTCTCTACACACCAAACTAAAAATCTACATGATCCAATATGTAGTATACAACAATAGCTATCCAACTCCTATCTAAAATCAAAAATTTGATTATGTATGCAAAATTTATGAGCATAAAACTGTCTCGAAGCAATGCCTGGCTTAAGGCACCAAATTTTGACACAAAAAAAAATATATTAACCAAACCTACACCACTATATAGTTATCTGAGAGACCTTTTTGACGCCTATAAGAAGTTGAAAATCTGACACGATGTGCGAAAGTTATGCCTCTCAGAAAAAAGCCCTCTGAGGGCTAGAAATGGCCCCATGGGACCCTGTCCATACGTTGACATCATCACTGACATCATTAGTTGATTGAGCAAATGACATATATGCTCACATGGCGCTGAGCTGACATGCTAATGTGGCATGACTATGGTGTACTATTGGCTTTGACTATGGACTTAAAAACAAGGTTTTAAATTTGTTTAAGTCTTCAAATTTTTCAAACTTCAAAAAATTCAGACCTGACAACAATATTAAAATAGGTTTAATTTTTTTTATTTTAAATTTTTTAGTTGCCCAAAAATTTTTTTTAAACAACCTGCAAGGGGCACTGGCGTTGGCTCTCTACTGGTCGGGCCTTGCTAAACTGATGGTCACGGCCAGGAGCCTAAGGCCCCACCTTCCTGGCTTGCTAGCTGGTAGGGCGGGGAGCTGACAAGCCCCTCTCGCGCCATACCAGGAGTAGGCCACATTTATGATGGTCTGCGGAACCCCCCTGAAAATAATTTTTTTTGTTTTTGTTTTTCCTGTAGTTTCAAACATTTTTAAAATAAAAAAATCATTTTTTTTTGAAACTATACAAAACATTTGCGCATGGCATAATTTTTTTTCTTTTTCACTATGCATACCTGCAAATCCGTACGGTTGTAGGGTTGATCTGGGCAAGGCAGACAAAAAAATTTCTCTAGGCCACAGTGGCCAAAACAAGGCAAATAATATCTTTTTCTTCGCCTCTCAGGCCTTCTGGACTCAATGGCGACGTTTGTTTTGTCCCAAGAGGTCATCTACAAAAATTCCTCCTCAAATCCCTCATATTGAAGCACACAACTAGGAAACCCTTTGCTAAGGTTTTTCACCTTCAGATCTACAATAACCACAAAAAATATGAAGCACCCACAACCCCAAATCTGCAACACAACAACCTGCACAAACCTTCATATCCTGCAATGTCCAAAATCTTTCCTGCATTGTCATGGATTTAGCTTTGCACCAGAACTACACAAACAAGGGTTATACCAAAACATAGATTTATGAAACCCCACAATCTCAACCATGGTTTTGATAATATGACTACTAATCTCACATATCTACAAAACAATGTTAACACACAAATGATCTATTGCAACCCACAATTCATTCCAACAGATTCTCAAGATGGAGGAAAAAACACCCATAACCATAATTATATAGATACATCATATGCAAGCACATACAAGCAACATGCAAGTCCATGCAAGTACATGCAAGCTATGAAAAACCTTGCTCAAATACCAATTGTTAGGAATTTAAGGTAGATCAAACCAATTCCACATAACCCAAAGAAGATAATGATGCATACACGCTTACAGATTTACCATAATGCAAAGATCAAAAGATAATCAACAAGATAACACAAGATATACCCTGGGAAAACCCTCATTGAGGGAAAAACCTCGCCTCCAAAAGCATCCACACTCAAATGTATTATTCAGCAATAAGATATTACAATACACTTAAAGAGTCTCCATGAACACTTCTATAACATCAAGCTCCTCTAATGCATCCTCCATGTATCCAAGCATGAATCCACACATCCCATGCCATGCTTCACATATGCACTCACAAGAGAAACTCAATACAATGATAGCCTCTCACATAGCCTACAACCAAACAACTAATAGCCAACCCAAACCACTAACCTTGTGCTTGCTTTTATAGACTGAAGCTCACACAAATACAACTTGTGGTATTGGATAAAACCAATGTGACTCAAAACCATGAGCACAAAACCATTGACCTCAAAATAATTATTTTCCACAAATAATAAGTATTTGCCTTATGTCTCCCACATATAAAATATCTAACCCAATGTTACATACAACTTTTACAAGTGACACCAAATGAATATTTAATGTGGCTAAACACATCAATTAAGATGCACCACAAATTAATATATATTTTACATAATTAAATTAATTAATGTTATGCAAGGTGTACAACACCTTTTCTTAACACCCTTAACCAATTTTTTATTTGTAAAGGGTGATTTTTGGATTAAGGATTGGAATTGGATTTTGATTAGGGATGGATAGAGGAATGATCGTAGATGATTGATTTAGGATGAGGGATGATTAGATGAGGTTGGGATTTGGATGAAAGTGTATTAATCTCAATAATGGGATTAGGATTAGGGGGGTTAATGGATGAGATGATTAAGGATAATTGATGGGATTGGATTAGGATGGATAATAGGTTTGATTACAGAGATGGGTTGGATTAAGATTAAGGATGGAATAGATTAGGATTGGATGGTGAAGATGGATTATGATTAAGAATGAAGTGGATTATGAGATACTTGATTATGAGATACTTGATTAAGCTCAAATAGTGGGATTGGAGTAAGCTCAATTGATGGGAATTGATTAGGATAATGGTGATGATTGAGAAATCTATGAGGTGGATAATGGATGTAGGATTAGAGGGATAGATGATTAGTATAAGATGGTTAGGATAATGGATTGGATTAGATGTGGAAGAGAGTTGGGATTATGTGGATAAGGGATTTGGATTAAGAGGATGAGGAAGTGATTAGGATTGAATTAGGATGGAGATGGAGAATTGGATTAGGATGAAATACTTAGTAAAATGGATTAGAATATGGATGAAAAGAGAGTAAGAGGATAAAAGGGTTGGATTAAGAGGATTATGGGGTGATTAGGATTGGATAAATGGATTAGGATATGGATGAGTGGATTAAGATATGGATGAGAGAGTGATTATGATGATGAATATGTTTAAGCTCTAAGCTTGAATTTAAATAAGCTCAAATGATGGGGGTAGACACCTAAAAATGAAGTGGATATCTCAGCCGTCCAGTTGCTCTTTCAAAAACATGGGTGGTATTTTGATCTTTTCTTTCTGATCTTCGACATCATTTTGTCGATCGCTGCCTGTCGACGTGGCTTGGCGACCGCCCCCTTCAACCTTCGCTATTAGCCTTTTTCTGCAGGTGTTGACCTTTGTTGTTAGCAGTATTGTCTTGAATGCTTTCTAGGAAATGCAGAGGAACCATTACATATATCATTCCACCATAGCTCGTTTCACACTTTTTTTCTAACTAACATACATTTCCTGGCAAATATTTGTTATCGTTGCCTAAACCGCCTGTGTAAACTGCCTAAACACTAGCATATGCCTAAGCCACCTATGATTGCCTCCTACATACTGTTGTCACCACCACCATTTAATTCTTTTGTCACTTTTAAACCTCAACCGTCGGCTAGGTCTCCTAAGTTCAACTAGTGATTCGTTGATTCACTGTAAAGATTATGCTTAATGTGATATGTGATATGTGATGGCCGGTTAAGTTAATGTCTAAGGATAGGCTTAAGTTCATGTGATTAAAGGATACTGTGGAGGGGTTGATATAATAATTGAGGCCGACATCACACTACTCCACTAAACTGCACTCTCCCTAGTCTTCACCACGATCTTTAACCGTAGGGGTTTGATATCACATGCAGTTTCAATGTTCACATACAATTTTTGTCTTTACCCTTCAGTTTTGACCCAGTTTAACAGTTTTATTTCAACTTTATCTTGCCCTTGGACCGAGAGCACCTTCAGCTTTGAACCCTGGTCATATGAGTGACCAGGGGCTATCTTACTCAGATTTCTAGCACTAAACTTAACCGTCAAACTTTAAACTGTTGCATGTGACTATCACTAGGATTTAAACTTTCAAACATGCAGAAATTAAACTACAACAAAACCCTATCTACAATGAAGTGCAAGCAAGCCTAGAAAATAATCAAACAAACATAAAATGAACTAATCTAAGCTACAACTTGACTAATCTTCATTATTCTCCTCCATCTTCCATAATGTCCTCAGATTTGTAGATTTTACACAATCTTGAGAAACTCAAATGGGTGAAAGTGGCAAGATATTGGAGAGAAAGAGATTCAAGAGCATAAGAGCATGAAAAATGAACTAAGAGATGTCTAGAGAGAAATCAAGCTAAGAAATGAAAAAATGAACTAAGAGAGATCAGCCAAGAGATCCAAAACTAAGAGATGAAAAAATGAACTAAAAGAGGTGAAAATGAGTTGGAAAAAGTGATTTTATAAAGGAGCATGTTTGAATGGAGGGCTAGGATTAAGAGTTGACTTTGGAGTCAAATGAAGGGCTAAGATTAGTAGGGCTTTCTCACCACTAAAGGACAAGGGTGAATTTAAAATTGGGAGAAATGATGAGGTGGAGGATATATTTTTTTTTTAAATTAGATAAATGGTGTTCATTTATTTAATTTATTTGAGAAGGGGGGTTTTGTCAATTAGGTGGGGTATTTAAACAAACATTTATTTGTTTAAATTAATAGAATGAAAGGGGACATTAGGAAAATGAACGATTAAATAATTAATTAATTAAAATTAATTATTTAACCATAGAGGAAAAATAGGGAAAAATAGTAGAATGTGGAAGAGATTAGCATTTTGCAATCTGAGGACACTTTTATGTGTCTACATTTTGCCCCTCTTTGAGATGATGTTTGAGATGGTGAGATTTATATTGAGTAACATCATTTCAGAGAAGCTAAGGAAATGGATAGAGGAAAAGGATGATGATGGAAAGATAGGATGATGATGCCCCCTTGAGAGGATAGGCGGGTTGGACAAACATGGGTAGGCTCTCGAAATGAAAAGGGATTGGTCAGGGAAGAAAGATAGAGGAATGAATAGAAGAAATGAATGATATGTTAAGCTGCAATGGAGGTTGAGGAATGAAGATGCAAGAGAGAGATGGTGGAGGAATGAAGGATTGGCTAGAAGAATGGGAATGAGATCTTGCTTTGATAGATTTTTGAGCTTCTCACTTACAATTTTTTCTGCTTATCATCATAGAACTTATTATGTCAAGGGACGACAATCACAATGACGCGACAGAGGCCAAAGTGTGAAAATGTGATCCCTTGCAAAACAGGCACATGACAGACAAGGAATGCCTGACTCAGACTAGTAACTATGGTACCTTGTCAGAACATGCAATGAGATAACCTTGAGGTATGCAAGTCCCGGTGCAAGGAAGCATGTATTCTTTCCCATGCATAGGATGTCTTTGAGTCACACCCAATGGAATCCCAATCACACGCAAGGCACCAAGTTGCCCAGTCATTTTTCCAAGACAAACTGCAAACAACAATCAAAGAAAAAAAGTCTCGCTCCATCCTCGCTTGTCTTCATCACTTAGGGACTGCCTTGAGAAGCATAAGAATGAGACTATAAAACAATCCAGTAAAATAAGATAGACTAGATCAACAGCCATTTGGACCTTTTGCCAAGTGATATGAGTTTGATTGATTACAATGATTAGATGAAGGAGGCCTAGTTTCAGGATGGAAGGTATGTCGTATAAGACACCTAGTTTGGTTTTGACAATGCCCCTACCTGTCTAAGGCAAGTGATAAGATTGAGACATCCCGTATAAGACATGTGGTTTGGTTTTGAGAATGTTGCAAACTGTGAAATGATTGTTATGTTTGATCTTAGAAATGACACATGTCATATAAGGCATAGAGTCCTGATTTTGACAATGCCCCATTTTGTATAGGGTATGTGATTGTTGATACTGATAGCAATTAGTCTGTTTTGGCTAATTGAATAGCTTATCTTGTTTGATGTTTGGGATTGTTTTTTGTCTGAAAGATTGATTGCTTTGTCCGGTCAAAGTGTCCATCTCATTAAGGGATGACTTATTATGACAGTTGACTTGATAGGCCCTAAGGGATTGACCTAATGCCTCGAGGGAACATCAAAGATGGCCTTGCTTACGTGAAAGCTCAAAGGCACCATAGTTCGACCAAGTGGACTTTGACATGGTTTACTGCTTGGGATTTTTGGCTGGTTATTTGATTTTTTTGTGTTTTTTGATGATATTCGATGTTTTTGGATTTTTAGGAATATTTAATTTTTTTGGATTTTGACATGTTTTAATTTTTTGGAGTATTTAAATGTTTGAATGTTTTTGGATTTTTGGAATATTTGAATGTTTTTGGTTTTTGGAGAATATTTGAAGGGTTTGATTCAAATGCAAGATAAATGATAACACACACAAGTAAGAAAGCATGCACAAATGATTCAAAAACAAACAAGGTATTGCCCCTCTCAAGTTGTAAACCAATGATTACGTGATTGATTGATTGATTTGATGATAAGGATGTCTAGTTTCAGGAAATGAAACATGTCATCTAAGATGCTTGGTTTGGTTTTGACATTACAACAACCTGTCTAAGACAACTAATTGATTGAGTGACACTAGTGTTGTTGGCCATGCGAGCAACACCAGGATTTGATTAATTGATTGATTGATTTGATTTAAGTCAAGATTAGGATCAAGACCATTGATGTGATTGGATGATTTGACATGATTGATTGACTTGATTGGTTTGGATTAAGGATGACTTGCATTTGAGTTTATTGGATTGGAATTGATTTGATTGGATGAATTTTGATAAGGATGATGATTGGATGAAGTGATTGAATTGGAGAATTTATTTGATTTGATTGAATTGAATGGATGAGGATGATTGATTTGAAATGATTTTATTGGAGTGATTTGATTTGAAGAATTGGGTGATTGAGTTGATTAATTGGATTAAGTGATTTTTTTTTTGCTTGGATTTTTTATGGATATATTTTTTTTTTGTATTTTGGGAATGTTTTGATTTTTTTGTATTTTGAATGTTTTGATTTTTTTGTATTTTTGAAATGTTGTGATTGTTTTGGATTTTGAAATGTTGTGATTTTTTTGGATTTTTGACATGTTTTTGATTTTTTTTGGATTTTAAAATGTTGTGATTTTTTGTAATTTTGAAATGTTTTATTTTTTTTGGATTTTTGATATGTTTTTGATTTTTTTATATTTTTGAAATGTTTTGATGACATTGGATGATAATTTTGGTAGCCTTTGTACTAGATACCAATAAAAAGGGGGAACTAAGTCTAGGTGCAAGGATGGAAGGTAGGATAAAATGATAGGTGATAATTGATGGATGAGAGGATGGTTGAGAGTGGAATGGATGGATGTATGCGTAAGAGAGCAAGGATGTGATCTCCAAGGACTATGTCACATAGGAATAACATGCCCCATTCTAGGTGTAATTTTTAGGATTTAACATGACAAGGTTTATGACAAGAGGAATGATCCTATTGTTTGGAGAGGGATGAGGTATATCAAGAGATAACCAAAACATTTGTCAACATTGTGCCCCCAATCTTTATCAAGATCAAAAAGGAGGAAGGGAGAATGGATGGATGCAATATGATAGGTATGTGCATGTAATGGATAAAGATGGTAAGATAGGATGGAAAGTGATAAGATGGGAATGATAGTTTGGAAAATGAGAGGAGGATGAGACAATGTGCCCCCAAGTGTGACATAGAAGATCAACCTACACATGACACCTGTTTGTCAGGTTTTCATCATGGTACTTATCCAAGGCACCACCAAGGGTGGTTTTCACCATTGGATGGAAGGATTTCTCTTTACTTTTTTTTTTTTTACTTTGTTGACTTTTTGAATTTTTGGATGGAAGAAGGTGAATATGGAAAAGAGGGGACTCAAGTGTCTAGTGCCATGAAAGGTGATAGTCCCATTAGAGATGGATGTCATCTCATGGACCATGTCAAATGTCATTATGTTCATCAACATTGGTAGGGGATTGCATGAGAACGAAATGGAGTAGGTAGATAATGGATTATGGAGGGAATGATAGTGGATGATGATGTGGATTATGTAGGACTTATGATGTTGATGGATGGAAGGCTTATGAAAAAGCATGGACCATAGGGAGGAGATGGGGAAGATATGTAGGATAATGAATGAAAGGTGGGGAGATGGAGGTATGTGGAAATGTTGCGGAATGAATGGGAACCATGACCAAAGGTTGCACACACTGCGATAAACATTGAAGCTTTTGATTGGAAGGTGGTGTAGGAAGCAATGGTGATGTTTTCTTAGTGGATGGATGATGGAGTGATTTAGGGACCCACATAGACTTAGGATTTTTATGACTTTTGTTTGGCTTGTGGGATGGAGGAATTTGAGTTTTTGGAATGGAATGGCATTTTTGAATGGAAGAGGATGGTTGGGATTCTTGTGATGTGGATGCCTCATTTGACTTGAGTTCTTTTTGCTTAGGGACCCATACCATTTAGTTTTTGACTTTGCTTTTGGAGGTATGGGCTTGGATGAATTTTTTGAATGTACCTTGCTTTGATTCTTTCCATTTGTACCCTAAGGCATTAGGATGCTTAGGATTTTTGGATTTATGTGTGGAGGCATCCAAATGTTTATTTTTAAATCCCATGGGTTTGGTGGAATGAGTGGAAGCTTCATGTTTACATGATGTGTGCATTTGTTGGTCAAGATTAGGAATGTAAGGGTATTTATGGATGATAGGAATGTTAGGTGTTAGAAGTAATGGTGGTAAAGTGGATGGAGGGATAGTAGGAGTTGCAAGAAGCAAAGGTAAATTGGATGGTGGAAGGTGTATGGTCACATGCTTTTGACACTTGTAGGATGATGGAGGTGGAATGACAACATACTTCTAGGGGATATGATGGGATTTGTGGTGGAAAGTGGTGGATTTAGGAGGAATGGAGGAAGTACAAACGTCTTTAGATTGTTGTCCTTGGGGTGTATATCCAAGGCCATATGAGCATGGAGGGAATTTGACATGGATGGGCTCCAAAATTCCTTGTTCATGAAGGCTTAAGCCTTTACCTTGATAATTCATGTTTTGGAGGATGCGATGGACAATGGGACTAGGCATGTTTTGGACATTAGACTTGAGCTCTTTATTTGATGGAGAAGGTGAAGTGGAAGACAATGGTTGTTTTTGTCCTAAGGAAGAAAACTCATGGATGAAGGTGGTAATACCAAGTGGATATGATGGTGGATTTAAAATGGGATCGATGGTGGATGAAGAAGGATCATTGGGATTTTGAGTATCCTTATGCAAGTTAAGATCCAAGTTATTTGTTTGATCTTCTATTTTTTCTTGGGAGGCACATGTCTCATCATGACAAGTGGAGGATGGTGGATCATGGATGGGTGAGGTGGCAATCTCTTGACCATGGAATGCATAAAGTTGGCTGAGAGGGGATCTTGATCATAAATGGGAGCTTGGTCATAGATAGGATCAAGTGTGTTATTTGTAGGATCATTAAGAGGGCTTTGATCTTGATTAGAATTAAGTGCTAATGTTTCCTCGTGCTTAGGATAATTCTCTTGACTTCCTTAAATGGAGGTGGAAATTGAATTGGATAACTCTTGTAGAGTCTTGATGGTTTGTGGACCACATGATAGGGTGGAAGAATTGGACATGGCATTCAAAGGTTCTTTGATAGGCTCATGAATGGGTGTTTGACATGGGGAGGTTTTATCCCTAGCTAGTAGCCATTTGATCACATCCTTTGCCAGTGCATGTGCAGAAGGACAATATAGTGGATGGACAATGAGGGTAGATGATGTGGACTTGTGATTAGCATTAGGAGTTAAAAGTTCCCATGGTGGAGAGATAAGAGGGATGAATGGTGTTGTAGGATTAGGGTTCGGACTTTGATTAGATGGAAGGTCAAAGGGGTTGGATGAATAAGTGGATTTGGACAACCCCTTAGGCTTGCTTTTGTAATGCTTGATTCTAGGATGTGGAGTTGATGTAGGATTAAAGTACGGTGGTAGAATGTACTTATAGGATGGATGAGGTAGACTTATGTTCCCCTTGTCAAAGGTAGCATTGGAATTTGAAGGCACTTTGTCTTGTTGCCAAGGTGGACTTGGGTCGACTTCTGAAGTGGCTTGGGGTGTTGGAACCTTGTGACACATTTCTTCATATCATTGTATGTCATCTTGTGGGATTAGGACCATGTTGACAAGTGCTTGACTAGGATTAGGGTAATGATAAGGTGGAATGACTAGGAATGTGATAGAGTATGAGATTGATTGGATGATTAGATAGGTGATTAGGGATGATTAGGTTATGGTTAATGTTGACTTGGAAATGAATAGAATAGATTAGGGGTGAGGTGATTAGGATGAATTTGATTGAATGATGTGATTAGAAAGGGTGATTAGGATGTGAAGGTTGAATAATGAATATATGAATAGGATGTAATTATGATGATGTTGAATGACAAGAATAATGATTAGGATGAAAATTGATTGGGATATGATTAGAATGATGTTGATTGGATGACAAGGATGATGTGGAATGACAAGGATGAATGTGTTGGTGAGAATGTTGTGTTGATGTGTTCACTATAGGGATGACTAGGAGGATCTACTCCCTTTCTCTTCTTTTTTTGCAACCATGTCTTTACCATACAAGACTTGTGAATTTTGGGATGCTATGGGGATGTCAATGCAAGGTGATTAGGCCCAGACTATGATAGAGGCTAATGGATATTAGTCTTCAAAAATTCTAGCTCCAAGAGGGTACTCTCATCTACTAATGACCTTGTCAAAGTATAAATTGGATTTATCAAGACTTTGAGGTGTGGAAGAAATGATTGATTAAAGTGAACCCATGAGTTTCAGAATTCACTTGGAAGGATGGACTTAAACTAGCCTTGGAGTATTAAGCCCAAGTGGATCATCATGGCCTTCTTGGTCCATATTTGTACTTGTGATACAATCAAGCTTTGATAGTTTCTCCCTATGTTTCAACCTTAGGAAGACTATTTTTGGGAACCTCTATAGATGTCAAGGGCTGAATGCAATTTAATATGTAGTGGGTGAATAGACCCAGTAGGTCTATAATGTTTTGACACAATTACAATCAGATTTGATAGGGAGAGTAGACACTCAAATGTTTCCCTATGGTTGTGGTGTATTGTGATTGGGAATGGTTATGATGAAATTGATTGGATTGGAATGAATGGTTAGGATATGATTAGGATGTGATTGATTTGATTAGAATGGAGATGATGATGTGTAGTGACAAGATTAGATGACTTTGAATTGATTAGGAAGAAGTTGATTGGATTATGAATGAAGATGATTATGGTTTTGACTAGGATGATTAAGATGATGGTGATTAGATGAAAGAGGTGATTAGGGTTTGATAAGGATGACTTGGATATGATTAGGAGAATGATTAAGATGATGTTGGATGGATTAGGATTATGTGTAGTGATTAGGAATGATGACTTGGATGGATTAGGATTATGTGTAATGATTATGAATGATGACTAGGATTATATATAAGGATTAGGAATGATGATTAGGATATGATTACGATGAGGTGGAATGATTAGGAATGATGATTAGGATATGATTATGATGAGTTGGAATGATTAGGAATGATGATTAGGATATGATTGGGAAGAGGTGTAATGATTAGGAATGATGAATAGGATATGATTAGGATGAGGTGTAATGACTAGGAATGATGATTAGGATAGATTAGGATTATGTGTAATGATTAGGAATTATGAAGAGGATATGCTTAGGATGAGGTGTAATGATTAGGAATGATGAATAGGATATGATTGGAATATTTAGGATGAAATTGATTGGCTTAGGAGGGTGACTAAGATATGAAGATTGAATAATGAGGATATGATAAGAATGTGATGATGATATGATGACTTGGAATGGATGTGTTGGAAAGAATGTTTAGGGTGACGATTAAGCAAGCACACACATCAATCATAAACGACACTTGGCAATAAGATTGGTTGTTTTTGGTGACTCTTGACAAGTTTGAAAACACTTGTAAACATTTATAATCCTAGGCTAGTCAAGCATACTACCTGTTGAGTCCCCACTTGGATTTCTCCAAATACTAAGACAAGGAGGAAAACTAGAGAATTTGGTGACACTGGCTCCCCCTTACACGGCATGAGCACACCTAACCTCTTACCCTTCGATCGTAGGGACTAAGGGAATTCATGTCTCTACAATGAATAATACATGTGGGGCAGGTTGGGAGGTCTGACCTCTTGCACTAGCAAGTAAAAAGGGTTTTTGGCCACTAGCACAAATGGTTCTTAATTAGTGTTTCAGGATATACTGGTGTCTATACATGCGGCGGTTCTCTCATTTAAGAGGCCTCCCAGCCTTTATAAAGGGTTTTTACACATCACTTGGATACTAAGGGAGACTTTCGTCGGTATAGAACAACGGCACTAAGTGATTGGTGACTTTCATCACAACCACGATTATTTGTATAGTGGACCAAAATGAAAGTACCACTTGGGTCATTCCATCTCACAAATTTGGAGGTAGGTCCTTTAAAGGTTTGCACAACAGTGGTACAAACACATGTTTTTAATCTCCAAGGTCATACAAAGATGCGAGGAGTGAGCATACACGTGTTTGATCACACTAGACAGTGTTCATTTAACCCTTAGAAATGAAATGTGTGGTGTGATTTATGAAAATGTTGGGAAGTGTTTTTGATTCCAAATATCACTTAAAGCGCGAGGGAAGAGAATACACACTTCACAAACTAAACACAATCACCAAGGAAAGCATACTATGATTCATTTTAAGCCCAAACTAAGTGTGAAAATAGCAAGATAATGTTCATTTTAAGTGCACCAAATCAAAGTGTTCCTATGATATCAAAACACACACATGAGAAGGAAAGGATTCCTACATCAAATTGTGTTAGTAGTTTCAACAAGGAGTCTTTTCCTAGTGACTGACATAAGCTAAAAATTAGATATTAGTAGCAGAAAATCTCTATGACAATGTTCAAAACATGAAACATCAAGTAAAATACCCCCTTTTGCAAGACACGAAGTAAAAAAGGCCACGAAAGTGAATATGGTAAAAATCTAAAAAATCTGATCAGTTACATAAAAATAGAGAACTGCATTAGAAAATTTAGGAAATGTTAATGAATTTAAAAAAAAATGGCCAAAATCCGATAAAAAATGCTCAAGATATGTGTGTTTGAAGTTGTGAAATAATGTTGACTTTGACCAGAAAAAAACCTAATAAAATGATGTTGTCACCTAAAAATGACCCTATCATCGCAAAGCTAACTGAATCCTTTTTCTAACACCACCAATTTTGTGAAAATCTGATATGTTTAGCCCAAGTTATGATTGAAAGAAAAAAAAAAGGTCCCATTAGGGCATGTGTAGACAAAGGGGTCAAGTCTGACAGTCAATTTTAACTGCTAACGGTTTGCACTTGCCTGATCACATGGGTGGTTAAGGATTTAGTGATTATCCCTACAGTTAGTGTTTAGAGGGGCTCCTGGTCACCCATGTGACCAGGAGCAGACCCAAAAAAAATAAAAAAAAAAGAAAAAGAAACAAGGGGTGGCTGGCTTATTAGCCCCCTCCCCGTTCACAGGTGACCGAAAGCTTAGAAAGGGGGCAGCCGTCTATGAATGGTTAAGGTTATGGTTTACTAATTGTGGCAATGATGGCTTCGTGGGTGGCAACATGATTTAAAGACTGTGATGAAGGGCTTTCAAGCGACGATCTAGGATTTTTTAAACCATAAAGCTCTAACCATGAATTTGGAGTTGACCATGAATTGAAGTCAAATGTAGGTGACCAACAATTAGATCAGCTGCTAGTTGTTTACTAACCACCAAATTTGACTCTTTGTCTCTCACGTGCTAAAATAGGCAGTTTTTTCAAACTTTCATAACTTTCGCATATAGAGGCATATTTTCACAAAATTTGTGCCGTTGCAGAGCTGGTTCACCTAGCTACCCTGTGGCGAAGTTGATTTTAGGTAACAGTGTCATTTTATTAGGTAATTTTTTAGTTAAAGTCAACCTTAGCTTGCTACTTTAAGCGCTCATAACTTGAGTAATTTTTATCAGATTTCTACGATTTTTTCTTCAAACTGCTTAGAATTTCATGTACTATCTAATGCTATTGTTCATTCTACTATGACTGATCATTGTTTTAGATATTTTCTAGATTTGACTATTGTAGGTTTCTTTCCCTCTTTCATCTTGGTGTCTTTCAAAGGGGGTATTTTACTTGTGGTTTTCTGTTTTGAACATTTTGATAAGAGGATTTTTCTACTACTAATTTTTGATTTGCAGCTTTGTGGCACTCGTTAGGAGAAGACTCTTATTTGAAACTACTAATGAATTTTGTGTAGGGTCCTTTCATTCATGTGTGTGTGTTTTGATATCATAGGAATACTTATATTTGGTGCATAAAATGAAAAATAACTTGCTATTTTCACACTCATTTTAGGCTTAAAAAAGAATCATTGTCTTCTTTGTCTTGTGGTCTTGCTTGTGTTTTGAGGTGTGTATGCTCTTCCCTCGCACTTTATGTGATTTTGGGAATCAAAAACACTTCTCAACACTTTCATTGTCACACCACACATTTAGTTTTCTAAAGGTTAATGAACTCTTGCTAGTGTGACCAAGTAACATGTGTATGCTCTCTCCTCGCATCTTTGTATGACCTTGGAGATCAAAAGAATTTACTTGTGTTGCTTTTGTATAACCCTTTAGATAGGGCCTACCTTTAAGACACATCTGTATGGAGAACTCATTGGCGACCCAAAGTGGTTTTTCTCTTGGGCCGCTATATAAAAGGATAAGGTGAAAGCCAAGTCTAAACTACCATTAGCCTTAGCCATACAGTTCCAATCCAAAAGTGCAAGCTACCCACGTTTATGTGAGGTATTTTTAGTACCACTAATGGATTGGTTAAAGCCTTGAGTGCCTTGTTGGACACTCGCGAGGTGGTAAGTCCCCGAGTTATGATTAGAAGACAAACTAGTTAGAAGCCCACCCTTTATGATTGAGTTTATTGGCATCACTCTCGGTGTAAGGGTTATCACCCTAAAGTTACTCACCATATGAACTCCCTTGAGATGAGATGGAAATCCTCAGCTTAGCATAAGCTATATGTAGCTTTCCAGGGAAAGGGTGATTGGGTTATCCTTCCAGGCCTAGAGGCCCCTATCCATCCCCTCTTGAAAGACAAGAGTGTACACACCCCCTTCTAGGGTGTTCCTACATTAGCGTTGAAGGAGTTTCCAATTTGTGGGCCCGAGCATCATGCCATTGGCCAAAGACTTTAGGGATAGGAAGTGTTTTATGTGTGTGAAGTGTCTTCGCATTATGCTAGACCCATGGAAATTGGGGTGGATAACCCTTGAACATACACATACACTTACAAAGTCAAGAGTCACCAAAAACAACCAATCTGATTGCCAAGTGTCTTCTATGTTTGATGTGTCTTCTGATTTTTCAAACAAATTGTCCAAACAAACATAGAAACAATACACCACAATCGTAGGGAAACCTTTGATCACCTACCTTCCCTATCAAACTCAAATTACAATTATGTCAACATACCTAAGACTTGCATATTCTATTTGACCATCCATTTCATTCCCTTAGATTTAGGTTTCATCCCATAGCTAGTCCATTCCAATACATTGCATTTAGCTTACCTTAGGTTATCATAATCATCCTATCTCTTTTCTAGGATACCATTAGTTTTAATTTTCTTTGAGGTTGAGAAATAGGAGAAATCGTCATACTTGACCCCAATCATAGCTACAAACTTGGATTATACAAGACCTTGTCATCTCTTTCCATAATCAATCAAACAAGTTGGACCTAGTACTCACAAGTCTAGTCTAGGTTCATCTTTTTTTCCAAATTAACAAGTGAGTCTCAACTCATGAGTCTAGATTGAGCTCACTTCAATCTCCATTCTCTTCAACATTATAATTTCAAGGTCTTGATAAATCCAACTAGTACTTTGATAAGTTCATGATTTGACATTAGTATCCCTTTGATCAAACTTCTTAAAAATTGAAACCTATTGGCTTCTAGAATAGTTTTAGTATCACTTATCACCTTAGGCCTAGTTGCATTCTTGTCATCCCTATATTCCAAAAAAAATTCTCAAAAACATTAGCATAGAACATCTTCACTTTGCATTTATCCCCACATCTCCACAAACACTAGTGTAGTGCATTGTCACTTTACATTACCATCCTTAGTGTCATTAGGCATACTTATATACCAAAAATACGAAAAACATTACATAGGGCATAGCTACCTTGCATTGCCACCCTTAGTTGCATTTAACAAGCCTTATCCCAAAAATACCAAAAACATAGTATAGCACATATTGCATTATCATCCTTCGAGAATTCCATTTCCCTCATCTAGCAAGTCTTATATGGTGGAAACACAGTTGCAAAAGAAGAGATAGGGAGTAGATCCTCCTAGTCATCCCTATAGTGAACACATAAACACACCATTCTAAACATTCTCACCAACACATTCATTCTAAGTCACCTTCATCCTAATCATCATCATCATTCCACATATCCAATTAATTTCATCCTAATCCCTTCCTAATCACATCATCTAATCATCATCATTACATATATCCAATCAATTTCATCTTAATCATATCCTAATCCCTCCACATCATCATCCTAGTCTTAGTCAATCACTAGTCAAAATGGTCCTAATCCTTAGCAAGCCTATGCCCAATCCAAAACCTCAACTTATACTTCAAGGAGGCCATCTCTTTAGTCTTAATGATGAGACAAAACCAAAGCCTAAGGTCATACTTCAAGGATGCCCTCCCTCTAATCCTAATGATGAGACAAATCCAAGACCTAAGCTCATACTCCAATGTGGCCCTCCTTCAAATTCTAGCTATGATCCAAGTTTCATAAACAATTCCTATGTGTCACCTCCATCATCATCCCCCTCCACTTCATAACAATCTAATCTATCCACCTATCATGTCAATGCCACATCAACCTATCAATTCATTCCACAACAAGAACATGTGAGCCTAAATCACTCTTTGCAACAAGATTGAATACCTTTGGGTCCTAATGCCACCTTTGACAAAGGAGACACCAATCTAGCTCATGTATCCTATAAGTATATTTCATCACCATCCAATCACATTCCAATCCAAGATCTTCCTATTTCTACCCCAACACCACCATGCAATCCACTTGCCAATCCATCAACTCCACATCCTAAGTTCAAACATTATAAAAACAAACCTATAGAGTTATCCAAATCCACTAACTCATCAAATCCCTTTGACCTTCCATCTAATCCAAGTCAAAACCCTAAGCCTAATCCATCTAACACCCCTTTTATTGCTCCACCATGGGACCTATCCACTCCTAATCCTAATCCACCTAACCCAATTAGCCCTCAACCTAATCATGACCATAAGCCTACAATTTCCACTATTATTATCCATCCTGTATATTGTCCATCCACCCATACCCTTGCAAAGGATATGATCCATTGGCTACTAGTAAGGAATCAACCATGTCATGCAACACCTATCCTTGATCCTATCAAAGACCCCTCAAATATCATGCCCATTCCTTCAACCCCATCATGTAGTCCACAAACCATCAAACCTCTACAAGTGTCTCCCACTTCCATTTTTCACTCAAAGTCAAGAGCTATGTCAAGAGCACAATCCTAAGAATGAGGAAAGATCGAGCTCTCATTCCAATCAAGATCAAAACCTTCTAATTATTCCATCAATAGCACACTTAATCCCATTTATGATCAAGCTCCTACCTATGATCAAGAAAACCATGATGATCCTCTTAGCCAACTTTATGCATTCCATGGTCAAGAGCTTATCACTCCACCTAGTCCTATCCACGATTCAACAACATCCACCTCCCTTGATGAGACACTTGGCTCCCAAGCACACATAGATGATCAAACCAATAACTGGGATCTTAGTGAGCATAATGATAATCAAACTCCTAATGATCCTTCATCATCATCCACTATCAACCATATTTCAAGTCCACCAACATATCCCCTTGGTCTTTCCACCTTCATCCATGAATGTTCTTCCTTAGGACAACAACCATTGTCTACCATCTTACCTTCTCCATCTAATAATGAACTCAAGTCTAGTATCCAAAACATACATAGTCCCATTGTCCACCTTATACTCCAAAAAATGAACTATCAAGGTAAAGGATTAGGCCTTCATGAACAAGGTATTTTGGAGCCTATACATGTCAACGTCCCTCCACAATCATATGGCCTTTGATATAGACCCCAAGGACAACAATCTCAAGATGTTGGTACTTCCTCCATGCCTCCTAAATCCACCACTTTCCATCATAAACCCCACCATACCCCTAAAACATATGTTGCCATTCCACCTCCATTATCCTACAAATGTCAAAAGCATGTGAGCATACAGCTTCCACCATCCACTTTACCTCCACTTCTTCCAACTCCTCATATCCCTCCATCCACTCTACCACCACTTGTCCCAATGCCAAATCCATCCATTTACACATTCCCTCACATTCCTAATCATGATCAACAAATGCACACATCGTTCAAACAAGAAGCTTCCACCATGTCCATGGGATTCAAAAATAAACATTTGGATGCCTCCTTTCATAAAGCCAAAAATTTTAAGAATCCTCATGCCTTAGGACATCAATTCAAAAATTTAAAGCAAAGTACATCCAAAAAGCTATCCAAGCCCATACCTCCAAAACAAAAGTCAAAAGCTAAAATGGTTTGGGTCCCTAAGCAAAAAGCAATCAAGTCAAAAGAGGCATCAGTCTCTCAAAAATACCAACCATCCTCTTCCAATCAAAAATCCCATTCCATTCAAAAATTTCAAATTCCTTCATCCCACAAGTCAAGAAAAAATCATAATAATACTAAGTCCATGTGGATACCTAAATTCCTACGTCATCCATCCCTTAAGCAAACATCACCATTACTTCCTACACCACCTTAAAATCAAAAGCATCAATTTTTATCATAGTCTGTGCAACCATTGGTCATGATTCCTTTCCATACCTCCATCTCCCCATCCTTCATCCATTATCCTACTTATCTCCCCCATCACCTCCCTATGGTCCATGCTTTTGCATAAGCCTTTCATCCATCCTTTTACATAAGTCCTACATAATCCACTATCATTCCCTCCATAATCCACTATCCATCTACTCCATCTCCCTCCCATGCAATTCCTTACCAACATCGATGAGCATAATGACACTTGACATGATCCATGCGATGACATCCACCTCCAATGGGACTATCACCTTTCATGGAACTAGACACTTGAGTCCCTCCTATTCATATTCCCCTTCTCCCATTCAAAAAAGTCAAAAAATAAAAAATCAAAATAGTAAAGAGAAATTCGTTCATCCAATGCTGAAAACCACCCTTGGTGGCACCTTGGATAAGTACCATGATGAAAACTTCACAAACAGGTGTCATGTGTAGGTTGATTTTCTATGTCACTTACAGTTGGGGGCATGTTGTCTCATCCAGCCTATCATTACCCATCTTATCATATCCTACCATCCTATCCTACCATCCTTCTCCATTATCCCATACACGTATCCTATTGAATCCATTCATCCTTCTTCTTCCTTTTGATCTTGATAAAGATATGGGGGCAAAATGTTGACAAATGCTTTAGATATCTCTTGATACACCTATATCCTTTCTAAACTAAACCATCTTATCATCCCTTTTGTCATAAGCCTTGGCATGTCAAATCCTAAGCATTACACCTAGAATGGGGCATGTTGTTCCTATGCGACATAGCCTTTGGATATCACATCCTTGTTCTCTTACGCATACATCCATTCATTCCACTTCACCTATCCTTTTGTCCAATCCAATCCCACCTACCTACCTCCTCTCACCTAGACTTGGTTTTCCCTTGTCATTGGTATTTGGCAAAAAGGCTATCCAAATTTTAATCAAATGCCATCCCAAAACATTGCAAAAATCCAAAAAAATCAAATATTCCCAAAATACAAAAAAATCAAAACATTTCAAAAACACAAAAAAATCAAATATCCAACAAAAATGCAAGCAATAAAGTCAATCCAATCTTCAACCCATCAAATCAATCCAATTCCATTAAATCAAATCAATTCTTCCAATCAAATCATAAAATCAATCAAATCAAGTCAATTCAATTCAAATCAATTCGTCAAATCAATCATCAACTCAATTCTTCCAAGCAATCAATCATCAACTCAATTCTTCCAAGCAATCAATCAAATCATTCCTTCAAATCAAATAAAAAATCCAAAAACATCAAATATTCCCAAAAATCCAAAAACATCAAATATTCCCAAAAATCCAAAAACATCAAATATTCCAAAAAATCTAAAAACATCAAACATTCTCAAAAATCCAAAAACATTAAAACATAAAAAATCCACAAAAATATCAAATAACCAACCAAAAAACCCCAAGCAATAAATAGTGTCAAACCACTTCATCGAACTACATCACCTCTGAGCTTTCACGTAGGCAAGGCCATCTCTGATGAGCCCCTGAGGCTTCCCACCCCCTAGGTCTTAGGTCACACAAAGTCCAAATGGCCGAACTACATTGTATCTGCGCTTTCACATAGGTAAGGCCATCTGTGATGATGGTGTAGGAGCACCTAACACAAGGTGGCCTCCGTGAGGCATTTAAATTCATGTTTTGTTTAGAAAATCATGTTTGTGTTGTAATAAGGCCTATTTGACCAATGCATATCGTTTTTGTTTGTATCTAGGTTCTTCAAGACCTAGAACGAATGTTTGTAAGTCCCAAGTAATTAGGTTGCATTTGTCTAGTTGTTAGACGGTTGGTCTCCTAGCCACTTGGAATCATTCTCCCAACTGCTTGGAATAGGGTTGGTGTTCCTCGGACGAGCTTATAAACCTAGGGAAATGAACCAACTCAATATATGATATTGTAATTGAATGCAATTGTGTGAATGTAATTGAGCATTGTGAAGGAGAAATTAAACTATTCTGTGTCGTCAATCTATTTTTCTATTCTCTGTAAATACAAATTGCATAGTTGTAGATTTCTTTTCCCTTCTGTGTTTTTCATTGTTGCAATATGTTAATGTGAAGCATTCCACTGATAAGATTTCTATCAAAATCAGTGGAATGGCTTCATTGTACAGTTACATATTTTTGTTTCTTGTTTTGTTTTCCTGTTCGACGGTGCAGAGGACCAAATTGGAGTGTGCACAGTAGATCGCCTAGCATCTCCATGTGCTAGGGTTTGGATGGGAGGAGTTGGAGTTGTTGTCGGTGAGATCGAGGCCATTGATAAAATGTTTCTCACTTAGAGCAATGAGGATGGTCTGGCCGAAGGAAGGTTCAAGCCATTGAACGGCAATCGCAGACTAAGGTGTATATCGGGGTGATACGGGGTAAAGAATGTTAGACTTAGGGCAGATAACTGAGAGGGGGGGTGAATCAGTTGTCCAAAACTTTCTTCATTTTCAACACTTATATTCACTTAGCAGTATAACAATAAATCAAACATGAAACTTACTGCATTTAATCAAGAGCAGAAACACATCAACACATGAGACACCAAGATTTTGACGTGGAAAACCTGGTTAAGGGAAAAACCATGGGGTGACTAACCCAAGATTGTATTCTCTGTTAGAAGAATAGAAAGAACAAAATGGCACATGCCAATTAGGGCTCACTGCCTGAGCACACTGCTCACAAGAGGCTCACTGCCTACAAGAGACACACTGTCTACAAAAGAATAAGTATCACATACTTGAACTGGTAAATAACATCTTCACCATGCTTGAGTCAGTTCCATTTAAGCCCAAACCTTCTTCTCTGCCTTTCGCTCTTCTCCTCGCTACCACACACTCATCTCCATAAGTCACACTTTGAAATGACTTCGCAATCCCTTATTTATACATGACATCAACTTAGGAACAAACATCTAAGTCGGCAATCATCCACAAGAACATCCGCAAGATGTAAAATTCATCCGATCAGCCAGTCACAGAAAGTACACCATCATCCAAAAGTTATTCTTCATTTTCAGGATCCCAATTCTAATGCAGACCATAAACACAAACTGAGCATGATCTAAGGACCTCCACAAGCTTGCTTGATTCTCCAAGAACATCCACACTTCCTCTACTTACTGAAATCCTTCTCTTCTTCATCCAAAACCTCAAGAACATAGTCTGCCATTACTGTCACAAAGGAATAGATACTTGCGGACCTTCAAACCACGAACCAATTGAGTTAACACACCACACAGACTTCCTCAACACTTCCTCAAATCCACAGAACCAGAGAATGCATTTCCGGATCTCACCGGACCTATCTGTATCACTCTGTCATCACTGAACATCTGTCGAAACCAGTTTCACTTGAACTGCCATAACTTCTTCATATCTTCATGCAGACCTCTAAAATCTCTACTGCAACATCTTAAGACACATATCTACAAACCCTTTAATCCGCATCCTCTGATCCTCATCCTATCTTAGACTTTTGCCTCATGTCATCATTGTTCTTCATTGTTCCTGATTGAGACTAATTTTCTCAATATCCTCAACACACAACTCATCCAAACCTTGTCATTAATGTAACAGGAGTATGTTGACATCAATGACAACACCGGTTAGGCCCATACTTGCAACAAAGAATACCAACGGAGATCCATCGGTGCATCGGCGTAGTGGAAATGAAAGCAGTCGATAGTAATTATCCTGCCAATAGGCAAGAGACGTAGATCGCCCATCAGAAAGAGTTATGGTATCAGAGAGATAAGTAGCGTAGTGGCCGACGGGGCAAGTTTGGCCAATGACAAAAAGGGAAGGGCGGATCGCTGAGACATGAGTCAGCTCTCACCGACAGTTTCAAAAAGTCAACTTTTGGTAAGTCATGCACTTTCACTGCGTGCTCCCCATCATATTGGTACCAGAGCTAGCAAAAGCTCTAGGTGGAGGTGTTGCATATTTGATTTCTGTCACTAAGAAGGCAGATGAAGAGTTGCTCATGCCATCTAGTTGCGAGAAGGAATAAGATTCCTATAGTGTGTGGGCAGATGATGATGAGGTCTATCAAGACCATTCACCAATAGAGATTTGGCTGGAAGAGGGTGCAGAGTGAGACCACTACGAGAGAGAGAGTGGTAGTGCATCTCCATGATTTGTTGTTGGACAAGAGGAATGGGTCTGTGAAGCAGTGTGTAGGATGGACAACTGATTCAGCATTGTGTTGTAGTCGAATTGAGGATTTGTAGAAGTGTTGGCGTTGTCTATGAATGTTTATGTTAGACAGAGAGAGCGAAGGAGAGGCTAGCAATATGCCTCCAAAGGGGATGACCACCAAAGTGGTCAAGAAATTTCAAGAGATGGAGGTGATGATCAAGACTGGAGTCAAGGAAGCACTCCAGGCTGAATTGAAGGTAACGAAGATAGGAAAAAGGATAGAGGAAGGTTCAGACGGAGAAGAAGAGAAAGAGGAAGAAGAAGAGGCAAAGATACCAACTGAACAAAAGCAATTTCTGGAAGCCATTAAGGTAATTGGCAAGGACTCTTCGGAGGCTCGGATAGATATCCCCATGTTTAGTGGGAAGATGAATGCAAAGGAAGTCATGGAGTGGATTGAGGCTCTAAACGACTACTTTGAGTACAAGGAAGTTCATGAAAGTAAGAGGGTTAAGTTTGCAAAAACTAAACTCAAAGGTGTTGCCCTTACATGGTGGAATTACACCCAAGGAGAAAGGGTAAAGAATGGGAAGAGTATGATATTTTCATGGAGCACAATGCTGGAGAAGATCAAGTCCCAATTCCTTCCATCTGACTACGAGGTGTAGATTTACAGGAAAATGTAGAACCTTAAACAAAATGATATGGATGTGGCTACTTACACCGAGGAGTTTCATAGATACACTATTCATTGTGGGTACATGGAGGATGAAAAAGCCAAGGTAGAAAGGTATTTAAATGGTTTGAGGATCAATATTCAAGATGAGATAAGTTTATTTACACCTAAAACCATGGAAAAATGCTTTCAAGTAGCATTAAGAGCTGAAGAGAAGCTGAAGAGGAAAGGTGAACAACAGAGTAGAGGAAGAGGTGACAGAAATTTTAGAGGCAGTTTTGGAGGTAGATGTCCTAACCAGAAGCCTAGTGGTGAGTCTAGCCAAGAATAGAAAGTTGGAGACTCAAGTAGCAGAGTAGGCTACCGAGGAAGAAGGCCAAATGAAAGAGGTGGGACAAATGGATCAGGTAGAGAATACAAGTTCTCCAATATGAGATGTTATAACTGCAATCAGATAGGGCACCTAGCTTATAAGTGTCCAGAAAAGGCCTCAACTTCTCATGGCAATGAGAGAAGAACCGCATTGACTCAAGAGGATGTAGGGAGTGAGCCATCTCGTGAAGTGAGTTTACAATTAGAAGTGGGAGAAAATCTGATGATCAAGATGACGTTGCTCAAAGCACCAGTGAAGACTGAACCATCACAAAGGAGAGCTCTTTTCAAGATCAATTGTAAAAGCAAAGGGAAAATATGCAAGGTAGTCATAGATTCTGGTTCAATAGATAATATGGTGTCTAGGAAAATGGTGGATAAATTGAACATAGAAAGGATTCCCCATCAAACTCCTTACAGAGCATCTTGGGTAAGTGATAGTCAATCACTTTTGGTAAGTGAACAGGCATATGTTGATTTTCAGATTGGAGAATATAAGGAGAGAATTTTATGTGACATTTTGCCCATGGAGTGTTGTCACCTACTTTTAGGTAGACCATGGCAATTTGATAGGCAAGCATTGTATGATGTATATGCTAACACATACACCATCAAGAAAGATGGAAAGACTTTTGTGATGACCCCATTGCAGGAGGATGCTGAAGCAAAGAAGGCAGCCAAGATTATTTTGGTGGGTAAGAAAGAGTTTGTGAAGATTACTGAAGAAGAGATAAGGAAAGTTGAGGATGTCTCAAGGAGTGAGGTTGCCAACAATCACAATTTGAAGGTGATTTCAGTTTTGAATGATGGAGATCAGATGGTAATGTCTGAGATGGATCAATAGAAGGTCCAAGAGCAGGTCTGCAAGTAGCCACAAATTGATTGGAAAGAAGAGCATGCTATCATAGTAGGGACCATTGTTTGTCCTCTAAAGCCAACAAGAGTTGAAAGGCAAACATATTCTACTATAGCAACAGTACAAGAAGCATCAAACAAGGTTTTGAATGTAGGTGTTCAGGTAGAGATGACAGTAAGGAAGAATGGCAAGCAAAGTATGGGTTTGGTTGCAAGCACTCACTCATGGCAAGGTGTGAGTAGAGCCTACAATGCTAGGCATGAGTGTTTGATTCCATGGAAGCAAGTTGCAGTCCAGAGATTGTGGGAAAGGCATGATGTAGCAAAGGATACAGGTGGTGCAAGACACAGACTCAACTCATGGGACATGAGTTCTTTTCTAGGTGGGGTGTATGGTGCAGGAGCACCTAACACAAGGTGGCCTCCGTGAGGCATTTAAATTCATCTTTTGTTTAGAAAATCATGTTTGTGTTGTAATAAGGTCTATTTGACCAATGCATGTCATTTTTGTTTGTATCTAGGTTCTTCAAGACCTAGAACCAATGTTTGTAAGTCCCAAGTAATTAGGTTGCATTTGTCTAGTTGTTAGACGGTTGGTCTCCTAGCCGCTTGGAGACGGTTGGTTTTCTCCCAGCCACTTGGAATAGGGTTGGTGTTCCTCAGGTGAGCTTATAAACCCAGGGAAATGAACCAACTCAATATATGATATTGTAATTGAATGCAATTGTGCGAATGTAATCAAGCATTGTGAAGGATAAATCAAACTATTCTGTGTCGTCAATTTGTTTTTCTATTCTCTATAAATACAAATTGCATAGCTGTAGATTTCTTTTCCCTTCTGTGTTTTTCGTTGTTGCAATATGTTGATGTGAAGCATTCCATTGATAAGATTTATGTCGAAATCAGTGGAATGGCTTCATTGTATAGTTACCTATTTTTGTTTCATGTTTCATTTTCCTATTCGACGGCACAGAGGACCAAATTGGAGTGTGCACAATAGATCGCCTAGCATCTCCATGTGCTAGGGTTTGGACGGGAGGAGTTGGAGTTGTTGTCGGTGAGATCGACGCCATCGATAAAATGTTTCTCGCTCAAAGCAATGAGGATGGTCTGGCCGAAGGAAGGTTCAAGCCATTAAATGGCAGTCGCGGACTAAGGTGTATATCAGGGTGATACAGGGTAAAGAATATCGACGGAGATCCATCAGTGCATCAGCGTAGTGGAAAAGAAAGCAACTGATAGTAATTATCTTACCGATAGGCAAGAGACGTAGATCACCCATCGAAAAGAGTTATGATATTGGAGAGATAAGTAGCGTAGTGGCTGACGGTGCAAGTTTGGCCGATGACAAAAAGGGAAGGGCGGATCGCTGAGACATGAGTCAGCTCTCACCAATGGTTTCAAAAAGTCAACTTCTGGTAAGTCATGCGCTTTCACTACACTCTCCCCATCAGATGAGCCCCTGAGACATTAGGTCAGTCCCTTAGGGCCCATTGAGTCAACCTTGAAATAAGTGGTCCCTTTGCTACAATGGACACTTTGATCAGATTAAGACAGTTAAATCTTTTACAAGAAATACGCACCTAAGACCAATCCCAAAATCAACAAGACAAGCTATCCAATTAGCCAAGCCAATCAATCGCCTAGTGATGATCATACGTCACTATCAACTATCCTTATCAACTATCACATATCTTACATGGAATGGGGCTTTGTCGAAACTAGGACTCTACTCCTTATACGACATGCGTCATTTGTTAAATCAAACATTAACAATCATCGCATGCCAATCATCTCGCAACTTATGGCATCCTCAAAACCAGACCACATGTTCTATATGAGATGTCACAATCTTGTCACTTGCCTTATACATGTAGTTGCATTGCTGAAACGAGACTTAACATCTTATACGACATGCTTCCTATCTTGAAACTAGGACTTACTCATCCACTCACAATCAAACAAAGCAAACATACACACTTGGCAAAAGATTCAAATGGATGTTGACTCTACTAAGTCTAGTCTGTCTTATTTTTACTGGATTATTTTTTAGTCTCGTTCTTATGCTTCTCAAGGCAATCCCTAAGTGATGAAGAGAAGTGAGGATAGAGCGAGACCTTTTTCTTTGATTTTTGTTTGTGGTTTGTCTTGGCAAAATGATTGGGGCAACTAGGTTCCTTGCGTGTGATTGCGATTCCATTGGGTGTGAATCAAAGACATCTTATGCATGGGAAAGAATAAATGCTTCCTTGCATAAGGACTTACATACCTCAAGGTTATCTCATCACATGTTCCGACAAGGTACCATGGTTTCTAGACTAAGTTAGAAATTCCTTGTCTGGTACATACCTATTTTGCAAAGGACCACACTTTACACTTTGGCCTATGACTTGCCACTGTGTCTGTAGTCCCTTGACATAATAAGTTCTATGATGATAAGTAGAAACTACAAGTAAGAAGCTCAAAAATCTATCAAAGCAAAATCTCGCTACATTCTTCTAGCAAGTCTTCATTCCTCGACCATCTCTCTCTCACATCTCCATTTCTTCTCTTCATTCCATCCTAATGGCATACCTTTCGGGAAATTTCCCAAATTTTTAGAAAATTTGAAAAATTTCCCAAGGGGGCATAAGGCTATCCCTCCTCATCTTGGACATGTTGGGGCATGTCCAAGGCATATTTTTGAATTTTTCTTTGACACAATGCCATAATTGACATTGTATCAAAGAGGTGCAAAATGTAGACACCTAAAAATGTCCTCAATCTGCAAACACCACTTTCACGTCATTTTCTTCCAAATTCCACATTTAGCTATTTCATTTTCTCATCTCTTCCACATTCTCCTATTTTCCCCTATTTTTCCTCTATAATTAAATAATTAATTTTTAATTAATTAATATTTTAATTATTCACTTTTCAATGTCCCCTTCACTAAATTAATTTAAATAAATAAACATTTATTTAAATTATAGCCCTTACCCTTGAGTAAATAAATCACATTTACTTAGGGGTTCACATGCATTATCCCACTTCAAATAAATTAAATAAATTGAACAAATTTATTTAATTTAAAATCCCTACACCTCATCATATTTTCAAATTTAAAATTTCCTCTTGTCCTTTAGTGGGAGGGAAACCCTAATCAATCTACACTCTCCATTCCATCAAAAGTCAACATTCAATCCTAGCCATCCATTCTAACCTATTCTTCTATAAAATCACTTCTCTAGCCTCATTTTGAGATGTCTTAGGTGACAACTCTCTAGTTTGTTGCATACACTCCAATACTTTGCTAATTCATTCACCTGAGCTTCTCATAGTTGTTGCAAATCTACAAAATTTGAGAACACAATAGCAAGGTTGAGGAGAACAATGGAGAGAAGTTGAACATTAGTTTGTTTGTGTTGTTTTGCTTGATTTCTAAGTGTTTGCACTCCATTGAGGAGTTAGGGTTGATGTAGTTTGTTTTTGGCATGATTGAATGTTTTACCCTAATACAATGGGATTGGATTAGGATAATGATGATGACAAGGAAGTAATTAAGTAGATAGGCATGGACTAGGATTATGCAATTTGATTGGGATTAGGGTCCAACAGCGATGGATTAGGAGAATGATTTGGATGACTAGGATAATGATTAGGATGAAATTGGATAATTGGATGGGTGATTAGGAGGAATTGGATTGAGAGAAGGTGGATTATGAAGAAATTGGTTTAGGATAATGTGGATTAAGAGGAAGTTGGATTATTTGGATTTGGATTAGAAAAATGGATGATTTGGATGTGATTAAAGTGGGTGATTAAGGATGGATAGGTACTTGACCTTAGGCAACTTTGCAAATATAATTCACATAGATATATGCACAATTATTGCAAAGGATTTGGATTTGATTTGGATTAAGGGGATTCATGGGTTTTGACAATGAAGACACGCCAAACACACCAACACCCTAGATTTAGTAAAATAGGTGTGACATATATTATGGATCTGAAGAATGGCCATGGGCCAATCCCAACTCAAAATAGAGAAGTGATTCCCACCCCCATTAATACCATAATGCCATAGATTGGATAGATAGGGAATATAAGGTCATGGACCACCTTATACCCCTTTCTTTGGAGACTTTCATCTTTCCCAAAGTAGACCCTATCTCAATTATGGTGGTATGTGTGAGTGTCTTCCCCTCCTATTGCAGTGGTGCACCACAAGATATGATGGCCGAAGGGTCTTAATCTGGGATGAACCAAATTCTAGGGGATATCCTCGATACACACAAGGTGCATGATGCATATGTTCGTGATATGAGGGGTATGTTTAATGGCATGGTGCAAGAGGGTAACCCACTCTCCTCCTTCACTTTGCAAGGTATAAAGTTCTGGCAAGCTTTGTCCAAACAACAAATGTCCTGCAATGGAAGAGTCTTTCGATTCTCTTCCAAATTTTTATATCCTGTCAGAACACTAGGGTTGAGGTTGTCCCCTTGGTGATGAAATCTAAGGCATGCCCCCTAGAGGAAAGAATCCAAGGTGTTTTTGATCTCCAAGACTGCCAAATGGCGTGAGGAGAGAGTATACACACCAAGGACCTTGGGATGAACGAAGATAACAAAGATTAGATCAAATCAAGGTTTTTGATCCCCAAGATCACGTGAAGTGTAAGGGGAAAGCATACACCTTAATTGATCCCAAACGAAGTAAATAAGGTCTTTTTAACCCCAAAAATAAATGTTCCTAGATTTAGTGCAAAAAATATGCTAGGTCATTCAACAAGCGGGGCTACAACCACAAACAATTAGTAGTCTTAGAAATATCTTGGACAATCGAAAAATGCTGCAATCAAAAAAGTTAGTCCAAGAAAAGATTTTAGTTCAAAAACCAACACTGGAACAAGCACATGAGCTGACAGAGGCTGTGCAGGTGCTGATAAATGCTTACACAGGCATTGAAAATTGAGACACAGGCGCTAAAATCTAACACACAAGTGCTAAAATATGACACACAAGCACTAAAGATGACACACGAGTGCTAAATGGGTAAACACAGGTATTGAATGGGTAGACATAGGTGCTAAAATATATGATATAGATACTAAAACACAGAGAATATACCTAAGTGCAGGGGTGTTGATCCTGACTGCATAGGTGTAGAGGAAAACTAATGCATTGTAGACTTAACATAATTCAGGGGTAAACCTATCTAAATAGTCCACTTGACATTGTACTCCCACATTAAATTATCAACCAAGGAGCATAAGCTTATAATGGCACTACATTGTATGTGCCTTCAAGGCTCATATTCTCCTAAACTATCTTATCCAAACCTACTCAAATTATTCTACTTTGCTGGAATTCACAGAAATACAAGAATAGTAAAAATAGTTACAGAATCTAGTGGCTATGGGTACCTTCAGCATAAGCTGGAGATAACTGCTAGCAATAGGAAATTACACAACTAATCCAAAACCATTCAAAATGATTGGAAAACTAATACTAACCTCCAGAGGACTTAAAATGGACAAAGTATGCATTTGTTCTTAAACCACAACTACTGTAATTAACAATCAAAGTATTCTAATTAACTCACAATGCATTTATACACTAATGGAAAACAACTTTAACCAATAATACATAAATGAATAAGAAAATAAGTGAAGTAAAGATCAGTACCTTGAGTGGCTAGCTTAGGGGACTGACTCGCTTAGCTAGAAATCAAATCTAATTCAGATACTCACACATCCACATAACACATAGTTCCATTCATTTCATATCATAAACAAAATCTCTTTCAAATTGTATTCAATAATGGCATTTTTAACAGAACATGTCTAGAGCTTCTAATATTGAATAAAAACAACAACTAAGTAATTGAATAACAAAAGTAACTAACTTGATTCATATCTCATCCCCCATAACTTATACAAAAATGGGAGAGTCTTATGCAACTACCAACTAACTACAATCATTAATCCATTCCTAGATATTAGGATACAGGGTTAAGATTGATTTATTAATTCTAACTAAATAGAGGAAGGATAATCTTATTCAAATAAGAATGCTTATGCAATGGCTCATATGAAAAACACACAAGTTGCATTTGGAACAAGTCTACTTCTTCTGCATTTATTCCTTCCCATAATGGTTCACATTTAGCTTCCAACTACCTGCACTTTTGGCAACTTGACTTCAACTTCCTTTAATCCTCCTATTCTGCAACTTGCTGCAAATTCTCCTTTTCTTGATGCCATGTGCTTGTTGTTGCACAAAGGTTAATCCACAAAACATATGCATGCAAAGAACCTTCTTAATTAAACCATAGAATCTTATCTTAATTGCATGCATACTCGTTCAAATCATTCAATTGATAATACCATCACCATATTCCATATTAACAAAATAGATTCAAGGTCTTGCAAAGTATATAAAAAGATAGTATATCATGATGGTGATGTTTGAAAAGTATCTGGAAGATCATATGAAAAAGGTCTAAAAGCATATAAAAACAACATAAAAGAGGCCAATATTTAAACCCATCATTCCCCCCAACTATCCTTTTACTTGTCCTCAAGTAAAACATTGAAGTAAACATCTAGGGGAAAAGATTGGAATGCAAGGTAATCTACCTAAGGTCCATTACTTCTCTGACTCCCTCCCCCTGCTTAAGATAGAAACCATTATAACATGCAAGCCTATCCATCTTGAATGATTCTGCATTCCTACATTCATCATTCTTTTCTCCTGTCCAGTGTGGTACTGGATAGAGGAGAATAGGAGGATGATAAGTAAGTGGAATCCATCCCACTTTTGTTTGTCCTAAAATCTAGATGTACTTACACAATCTTTCAAACATATTCATAAAATTATGGAAAGAGTGAGGCTCTTTCCTTTGCAATGCTAGGGTCAAGCTATTCCATCGGATTTGTACATACCTTAGGCAAGTTTGAAGCATAGGTACTGCTAACTGCTATATCCTTCTGTAATCTTGAAGTCTCAAATCCATGATTATTTTTCTTGGACCCTTGTGTGAGAGGAGTGTCAACCATTGAGTAAAGATTACATCAGGATTCAGTGCTTCTTTTCTAATCTGCAGTGCCACTGTTTTCTCTTGTTCTTCATATTTGTCCATTAATTCACCTCTAAGCTACTCATTCTTGAAATATGATGATAGTGCTCTGACCTGTAAATCCCCAACATAAATTGAGTGGTTCCATTCTGTATCCTCTGCCATTAGTTAGTTATGTAAACAATACTCACATAGTTGATCTTGCTCCTCTAGACTGACTTCTTTGAAATAGCTGAAAAAAATATGCCTTGAATGTAAAGCAGGTTGATCATTAATGAACCTATTGAACTAAAAATTGAGAAATTTTTCCTTTAGAAAAAATGCATACACCCTAGGTGGAGGTCTACACTCAATGATCTCAATGGCTCTATCTATTACCTCTATCAATTTGCCTTCCAACCTATTAGGTCTCAAAAACGTAGGTCATTAACGCTAAGAGGGTGCCAGGCTCTCTTGATGTTTTTGGCTAACTGACACGGGGTAGATATGGCTAAACCCTCTTCACTTTAGGCTCTTCCAAACCTAGGCAGGTAAACCTCTAATTAATAAAGCAGATAAAGAGATGATTACTACTTTAATCAGAATAGATCTAACTATTGATAATGGCACAAATGACAAAACAAATGAAAAGACAACAAATTAATTCTAAATGATCTAAATTGTAATACTAAAACAATAATGCAATCTAACTAAGTAAATCTAAAATGAATTTGGATAAGTGATGATGAAAATATTAGACTAGTGCCTTATTGAATATAGAGTTAGTATGATCATGAAATAAATGACTGTTTATTTGGTAAAAACTTGAACTATCTGGCATGAAAGAATAGGTATGTAACTTGTACAACCCTGCAAGGAAGTAGTTAATATTCCATATTTATATGTATCCAATTAACAAAATCAAATTACCTGCATTCATCTAAAAGGATTTAATTTGAAGGAACCTATCAGAATAATATTGCAATTGTAATAGATTTATCAAAAATTGGAGACATAATACAAACCCTAACTATATGACTCTTCTTACAGATCCATGACAATGTCTTCACAGTTACTGTGACAGATTTAAAGGATTTAATTCTGAAAGCAGAAACCAATTAATCTTATCACACTATAACAGCAAATGTGCATAGACAACTTGAAGATATACTTGATAACTCAAATTGAATAACAGAGAAAACTTTGAAAGGAGACAGTCATATAATTGAATAAATTTAATAGATAGTTGATACCAAAATTTGCAGTCACTGCTTCATGCTTATAGACTTAACTCCATCAGAGAATGCTTGCACATAGTCTACCAGAAATAAAATATATTAAAAATAAACTAGCATTACTATTCAAATCTAATCTATAGTATCCCCTGTTCTATTCTGTAATCTCTTACTCTTCTATCCTATCTATCTTATATCTTTTATCCTATCTCCCCGTTCTGGTCTTGGTCATCTCTTATAAAGAGAGGCATACAAGCTTCAGACCAGTTACAATAGTTGTGACGGTTGATAACTGGACAACAATATTTGTCTTAATAAACAAATTCAAGAAAATTAATACTCGTCTTTAATCACCAAATGGATAACCATTTTAGGATCAAATAAAGCTCTTTAACTGTAGTTCCTCTTAATCTCCTTCAAGGATTTCTTTATTATCCTAGAAAGACCAGATAAAACACAAATTAATTTCTGATCAAATAATAAAAAAAAATTTATTTAAACATATGTATTTACTCAAATAATTACTTCCCTTATCGATGATTTGTCAGTTGTTCAAAATCCTTTCGTGGGTGTTTTATAGTTTGATCCCTGCTTTGTATATCCTAAAAAAACCCATTTTTCAAATGTCAAAAGAGTATATTAACCATTCAGATTTAAATGTCATTTTTAGGGTTTCTATATTTTGTGTTGGCAAGACCTCCTACATCATTGTAAGAATAACATCCTTCCCTGATATGTTTGGTGTCCCCGATATGACTATCGGCAAAGGTCTTGTCGATCAGCATACTCATCGTTGCTATCGGAGTGAAACATGCCATCGACTTGACTTGGACCATCGGTGTGAGAGTATCATAAGGTTCTGATCCATCAAGTGTTACCGATACAATTATCAGAGAGAGTCTCATCAACGGTTGTAATTCTATCCAGGTAAGATATGTGATCGAAGTGACTTACTTCAAGCCACCCGATATCGTTGTGAGTTCTATTTCGGCCAAACTCGCCAGCTTTATTTTGATTCATTTTGTCTCGCCGATGAACACCAGTTCTGTTTCACGGGACATTCAGACAAGACACGGACTCCATCAGGTGTATGAAACAAACTTGAATTAATTACACATCCGGTCATGTATAAACTTGTATATCCATTGGCGATGGGGCCCACGTGGTGTTTCGTGCACTTGTATATACATTTCCTTTGTATCTTGTATACATACAAGCATTAAACATATAAAAACTTTTCTAGACATCCGGCTTGTATGTATTGTAATGTATGTATCTGAAACATTATACAAAGCGTGATATAACAACAACTTAACTTTATTTCATACCTTTTCGAATCCATGATATGTATTTTAGCCTTGTATAACCTAAAACATACAAGATGCAAAACATACAACAATTTCACCACATTTCATAATCTTTCAATTCCGCGCTATGCATATCGTGTTGTATGTTACTGTGTATCGGCATGAGTTTTGCATTGTTTCGCCGAATGTACATTGTATACATATATCACAAAAGCATATTGAGAATGTATCTTTAGAATGTATCTTTCATCAGATGTAGAGGGTGACCAGCCATAATGGTGAAACCAGACTAAAGATACTTTAAGTCTACCGGTGATAGCAAGTCAAGCAATGCATATACAAGTTGGTATATCGACGCATCGGGAAAACATAAAAGGAGCTCGTTGATGAGGAAATCACACCAAAGTGTTGGAGATAGTCCTCAAAGTCAAATGTGTCCATTGGTATAGCTTACATTGTCAGGGTAATCTTTGGAGTATTCTCCGATATACTTTTCTTACGCCGATAATGATGATCGCGCAATATCTTTATGATGAAAGGTCATCGGTGTGAATTTATTCATCAGTGATTCTTAATATCTTCTCACCGATCGTCATTCTCACACTGATTCTCATTTCCTGTAGTTTCTCATATATTAAAACAAGGTCTTTGCCAATCTGTTTTATTCGCAACTGTCACCGAAGGCTCTTTGGCTTCCACGATTGGTATAACTCATGCAGTTGGGATGATTTCTAAAACTTACTTCGATCACATGTATCTGCCCGACAGCGAGAGTATAAGATCAGCATGATGTGAAAATTCTGTCTCGACTAACTTACTCCAAGCATTATGTACTTATGAACCCGACGAACCATTGAACTCTTGAACTTTGATAAAAGTTCAACCAAGGGGTTCAAAAATATGGTGTAAGTTGGATAAGGAGCTAAACATAAGCAGTTTTGGAGGAACAAAAAAGAAAATGAACCATTTGAACCAATGACCCATTTGAACCAATGAACCATTCGAACTAATGAACCATTTGAACTAATGAACCATTTGAACTAATGAACCATTCGAACTAATGAACCATTTGAACTGATGAACCATTCGAATTAATGAACCATTTGAACTAATCAACCATTTGAACTAATGAACCATTTGAACCAAGGTGAAAGTTTAAGCTCGGAGGTTCAATACTGACAATTTCTTAATACATGAAGGTAAAAGAAAAAGACTTAAATGGATGTACTAATTAATAGAAAGGAATGGAATGACGACGCCTACCCAAGGGAGAATAATGAGGATAAAACAAGAGCAACAATTTTGAAAACTAATCTCGAAGTGCATACAATGTTAGCATTTTTTGAAAAAATTGCTTTAACATATCCAGTTCCAACACAACCTTTTTAACTCCAAATTCTTACCTTCCAGTGATGCATTGAGAGTATGTTTTTCTTTCTCCCAGTTTTCTTTTTCCTGTTTGGATTTGTGAGTAAGTTTTAGTAATTCAAAACCCAAAGACAAAGTGGTGTGATACATTGGAGACCTTGATATATGAGGTTGCGGATTTAATGCTTCATTTTCTTTAGTTTTGTTTTACTCGTGGCCATCTGTGGTAACAGATCCAAGTTGGTTCCATGGACATAGGTTTGATTTTTCTCCTCCAACTCCTATATTCTCTTCACCTTTTCTTTGTCCTTCTCCTCATATCCTTTCACCTGCTCCTCCAATTGCTTTATCCTATCAAGAGCTTCTTAAAGCTCTTTTCTTATATTCTTATCTTCTAACAATTCTTTTTTCCTTTTCAAAATTTAAACCTTCATCATCATCATCCCCGGTGATATAAAAATTTCCTTAGTAGAACTACTAGGAATTGACTTTCCCATTTTCCTTGCAATCAACATATCTTCTGAGTCATAATCAGAAGATGAAGAAACATACCTTCTCCTTTTTGTAGACACATTAATATTTTCATGAGCATGAATTGGGACATCCTTAGGGGCATTTCCTTCTTTATCTGAGTCTGTATCTAGCAGTGTTGAATCATGGTGCTGTTGTCCTTCACCTTTTTCATCCTGCCCCTATTCCTCAACAATTCTTTCTTTAACACTCTACCTTTTCAACCTTCCTGGGCGAGAGTAACAGTTTCCTATTTGACTTCACTTTTCCTCTTCTTTTTACTCCTCTTCTTCTTCTTTTCCCCTGCATCTTCTTCCTTCACAGTGCTCTTATGTTTCTCAACATCTTTCTTATTCCTCTTTTTCTTAACAGATGTTGAAGTAGTGTCTCTCATAGCTTTAGGGTTAGAAGATGAGGGTTCCTCTGTTGCCACTGGCCTATCTTCTGGAGTATTTTTCTCCTCTGGCTCCTCTTGTTCAGGTTTAATCTTAGGTTCAGGCTCATGTTGAGGTTCATCCTCTGCTTCAGGTACTTCCAATAGTGTTGTGATATCTATGCATTGTTTAAAGGCATTCCAATCAACCTGTGGATGTTGAATTCTCAAGCTTCTCTTAACCAATAGGGCTATTAAGCAATGATGGGACAAAGTGGTGTCCATTTTCTTTTTCTAATATTCGGATGCCATCTTCTTCAACATGTTATAGAGGAAATTGGGAACATTGACTAAATTATCATGGCATAAGTGATTTAGCAACTTAAAATACATAGTATATAACAAATTGTGCCGACCATCACAGGTAAAGTATTTAATGATATAAGAAGCACATTTTCCCCAAAATAATGGAAGGGACAATCTCTTTGTACCTTGTGATGTTGAGTCTAGGTGTTCTCTACGCTCGCAAAAAACTTCTCTTGTTGTAGCTGCATCAGCACGAGCTGGATATTCAGACCCTATGCACGACAATCCTATAACTTGGGTAATGGCCATTTCAGAAGCATCTACAACCAATCCCCTAACTGTTGCCTCATCATACTACAATGTAGCTGCAAATTCTTTCACCATTTCATTATCATATTATGTTAACTTCAAGAAGTAGTCTAGCCATCCCACTCTGGTGAAGAGTGGCAAAACCATTACATCCTCTAATATTACCTTATGCGTAGATGGTTCTCATCTTATCACATCACCTCCCATTATCTCTGTGTTCTGCAACCTCTCATAGTTTCAATTTCTGCTCAACTCTGATTCCACCACCTTCAGAAGAACCTACAATTTGTTGCCTTCTCATATTCTTCCCAACTATAACTTTTGGAGCCCTTTGCTATGCAAAATTCTATATCTCATCTCACTCATAGGGTAACAAGTTCAGAATTTGGGTGAAACAGGGTAGGTTTACTATCTCTAGAAAATGACATAGAATTCTATCTAGTAGCTCGAAAGACTTGGGTGGCGAAAATAAAAAAATTTAACCCCTCCCCCCAACTAATGGGTGAAGTGACCGAACTTCACATGTGAATTGATATGAAAGGAAGAGTATTTATGAAATTGAATGGTGATATATATTTTCGCATGCATGAATTAAACAAAGAGTAATAATGAATATAGAAAGAAATCTAAGTTAATCATTGAAAGTTACTTTATGTACATACGTTATGGGAATAAATTATCAGTGCGCCTTGGAACTGTAGAACATGAACTTGGTATTTTATTCTATGTGAGCAAGATGAAATGCATGAGAGTGAATGGTAAGGCGGCGAGTACTTCGGAAGTGATGTGAGGTGACAACTCGCAATGCTTGACCGAACAACTCATGAATTTGAGTTGAACACTTTTGCAGCAGGTTTGATTTATTTTAAAATGAATGAAGCATGTGTAGAAGAAATAAAATGTGTAGGAAAATGGTTTACTTATTGCCAAAGTGTTGAAGACATTTGCAGACAGGTGTTGCTACGGGTGCCTGCAGTACAGGTCCCAACTGAATGTTTACATATCCATTATGTCAAGTTCCTACTGTAATAGGTCCCAACTAAGAGTGAAGAATAGATCCCTCTGGAACTAACTGTGTTCACCATGGGTGGTGTGCTATGTGTACATGTGAATTACAAAGTAATAGAAATTAAGTCGCAGTGACAGGGGTTGAGTCATGCAACTTAACCTCTGCATTACTAGATAGGATTGGTGGATCATCTTTTGATGGTATATCATTGTGTGTTTTAGATCCTTCATCAATATCATCGTGAGGACCATACTGATTTGTTAGAGAGACAATAAAATCATCTTTTTGAAGTGCTTTCTTATAGCTTTAGCCCATGTCCATTTACCAGCAATGAAAATCTGACCTCAACAATGGTTTGTAGTTGGATTGCACCATTAGGGAATACCTGTTGAATCTCATATGGTCCCAACCATTGAGATTGAAGCTTGCCCTTGAAATCTTTGTATTTGGAATCATAGAGAAGGGCCCAATCACCAACAGTGAACTCTTTAGTCTTTATAAACTTATCATGCCATTTATTTCTTTGTTTTTGCATAACCTCTGTGTTGTGGATGGCTTCTAATCTGATTTCATCAAGAGCATTCAAATGTTGTAACCTTTCCTTTTGAGCCTCTGTCAAATCCATCCCTAATTCCACTGTTGTCCTCAGAGTTTTGTATTCAAATTCTATAGGCAGTATTGTTGTCTTGCCATAAACCAATTCATAAGGAGTGAATCCTGTAGTTGTCTCTCATGTGGTTCTGTATGCCCTAACAACTTCTGGTAACCTGGAACCCAATCTCTTCTGTGAAGTTGTACTATTTTTGTCAATATATTCTCAATCTCCCTGTTTGTAACCTCAACTTAACCATTAGCCTGAGGATGGTATGGAGTGGACTTCTTGTGTCTAATATGATATTCCTCCACCAGTTTGGTGATTAAGTCTGATGTGAATTGTGGTCCTTGATCAGTCACTATTTCTTGAGGTACACCATACCTAGTGAAGATTTCCTCATATAAGAATTTTTCCACATTTCCATCTCTGGCAAACTGCAAAGCTTTAACTTCCACCCATTTGATTAAGTAATCAGTGCATACTAGTATATATACCTTATTATTTGAAGTAGGAGAGATAGGGCCAACAAAATCCAACCCCCACTTATCAAAAGGAGCTAATGCTATGTGGGGCTGCAAAGGTATTTCATCACTTCTTGTAGGTCTCCCCATTCTCTGGCACCAATCACAACTTCTAGTATACTTGACATAATCTTTATGAAGTGTTGGCCAGTAATATCCTGTTGTCAAAATATTGAAGGCTGTCCTTTTGGCTACAAAATGTCCACTACAGGGTTCATCATGACATGCCTTCAATATTTCAAACACTTCATCCACTCGGATACATCTTCGCATAATGTTATCTGGGCCAGTGTAGAATAGAAATCTAGAAATCCAAGAATAAGGGAAACATTTGTGAACTAACTGTCTTTTCTCCCTTGGAGAAAAGTAACCTGGAATCTGCCCTATGACCAAATAATTAGCTATATCTACATACCATGGAGTGTGTATGTTTAGAGCAAATAGATGCTCATCAAGAAAAGAGTCATCAACCACTCATGTTGATTGTGTAGGCAGTCTAGTTAGAAAATCAGCAACTACATTAGCCTTTCTTGGTTTGTCAACTATTGTTATGTCAAATTCTTGCAATAACAAAAACCATCTAACATGTCTTCCACCCACTATTGGCTTATTCATCAAATATATGATTGATGTATGATCTGTATGTATGAACACTTTATAGCCAGTAATGTAGTGTCTAAATTTGTTAATGGCATAAACAAAAGCTAACATTTCCTTTTCTGTCATGGTATAGTTCAACTCAGCTCCCTGTAGGTTTTTTCTTATATAGTATATTGCATACTCTTTATTTCCTTCTTGATGGCCTAAGACTGCCCCAATGGCAAAGTTTGATGCATCTATGTGGATATGAAAAGGCAATGTCCAATTTGGACCTCTTAGAACTGGAGCTTGTGTCAAGGCTACTTTTAGCTTTTCAAATGAATTTTGATAGTCTAGGGTCCATTTAAAGTCAATGTCTTATGTCAACAGAGTAAATAGAGGGGCAACAATTTTGCTAAAATCTTGAATGAACTGCTTGTAATATCCTGTATGTCCAAGGAAGCTCCTCACATCCTTCTGAAGCTATGGAATAGGTAGGGTAGATATGATTTCAATCTTCTTTGGGTTGACTTGTATTCCTGCACTTGAGATAAAATGTCCCTTGAGCCAATGCCCTGTGTCATTATCATAAAACATTTTTCATTTCTCAAATATAGATTGTGCTTTGTGCATATATTTAAAACTTTCTCCAAGTTGTGTAAAGCTTCATCATATGTTTCACCATATGTGGTGAAGTCATCCATGTGAATTTCCATTCTGTCATGGGCAAAATCAGAGAAAATGTTGAGTACTGCTCTTTGAAATGTGGCTGGAGCATTACACAGACCAAAAGGCAAGACAAAATATGCATAGGTCCTCCAAGGGCAGGTAAACATTGTCTTATCTTGATCCTCTAGTGCAATCTTGATTTGGCTATAGCCACTGAAACCATCAAGAAATGAGAAATATTTCTTCCCTACCAAAGAGTCAAGAACTTGATTAATGAAGGGCAATGCGAAGTGATCTTTCCTGGTGGCAGCATTTAGTTCCCTGTAGTCAACACAAACTTGACATTTGCCACCTTTCTTGGGAACTATTACTAATGGTGAAACCCATTCACTATCTGAAATGGGTATATAAATCCTGCATCCAAAAGCTTTTGAAGTTTAGATTTCACTATCTCTCTGAGAGCAGGGTTCATGCGTCATTGCTGCTGCCTTATAGGTTTGTGGCCATCATCAATGTACATTTTGTGCATACACAAGGTAGGATTAATGCCTTTCATGTCACTATAATCCCATGCAAACACTGTTGAGTGGGCTTGCAATACTGCGTGCAGGGATTCCTGTTGTTCATCAGTCAATGCATTATTAACAATCAACATCTTTCCCAGCTTGATTTCTAATTGTTTAGACTTTTCTTGTACAAAGGACAAATCAAGGCTAGGTATTACTGTTAAGCATTGCTGGAGTAATAAAGTATGAAATATTTGGGATACCTCCTTTGAGGAACTGGTGGGTATTATGCTTCTTAAGGGATCTTGCAAATAGGATAGACAGTCATGTTGTTGCGGGTGCCTCCCACAGTCATTTTGTATAATGTGAGCTATCATCTCATCTTCATCCTATATATCCAGTAAGGGGCCGCGTTTAACAGTCATCAAGGTTTGCAGTGAATAGTTGTCCTCATCATCCAGGGTAGGCCAGATGGTCTGCTCAAGTTCATGGTATGGTTGGGCGGGTGGATATAAGACCATCTTCTTGGTCACAGTCCCATTGGATATGATCATGTTTCCTGACCTGCAACCTATAAATGCATCTGTTATGGAAAGCCATGGTCTGCCTAGTATAAGAGGATAACTAGCAAGATTAACCTTGGGTTGTAGGACTATAAAATCAGTAGGATATTCCTAGGAATATAATGCAATTACCAAGTCCTCAATGACTCCTTTAGGTTTAACTGTAGACCTATCTTCTAATTGCAAAACTATCTGAGTAGGCCTAAGGTTGTTTAATTGGAGCATCTACATTGTCTCCTTAGTCATTACATTAATTGCAGCACCCAAATCTATCAAAGTATTCTTAATCAGAGTTCCATTGATTTTGACATCCTACTGGACTATCTAGATCTGTATATTTGGGAACAATTATATTCCCCAACATTATTTCAGCAAGGTTACCTAAAATGTGGACTGTCTTTGGGTCTATTCTCTTCTTGGTTTCTTTATGCAGAGATCTCTGATAGTCTTAGTATAGATAGGAATATCTTTGATGGTTTGAATTAAGGGAATCTTTATGCTTATATCTTGTAACTACCCTATGAGGTCAGTTTCAGCCTATGCTGGTTGCTTCTGGATAGCCAAGCGTTCAGGGAAAGAAGGCTTCAGATGTGAAATGATCCAAGGGCCTTGATTTGATTCAGGTTTCAAAGGTGGCTTATTTGAGGCTTCATCTGTGGGTTCTTCATCCTCAAGTTTTGTAATTTTGGGGGATGAAGGGCCCGCAAGTTGCTTCCCTGATCTGAGATGAACATCACTCACCTCTACCCCGTAGGTGGGGTATTGCATCACCTCGTTAGTATGATCTTGTTGAATAGGCTTATTGTTAGGGTTAGGTGTAGGTTGGGTAGGTCTAGGAGGTTGAGTTTGAGGAGCATATGGAGGCATTATGGTTGGCTATTGGGGCTCAGATGGAAGTATAGGGTGCTCATAATTTGCATTTTGCTGCCATTATTGGCCCTTGTTCCATTGGGGCTACCACTGAGGTTGTTGTGTAGGCCACTGGGAGTTATAGTTTGAACCTTGAAAACTTTGTTGGGGCCATGATTTTGGTTGTTGTTGGTTCCAACTGGGTTGTGGAGTAGGCCATTGTGGGTTTTTCTAGAGATTTTGATTACTAGGCCATGACTGAGTGTTCCAAATAGAGAAATTTTGGTTTGCAGCAGGAAAGGGTGAATTAAAACTTAGTGGATCAGAGGGCATACCTTGTCTTTGCTGCCAAGGTCTCCTTTGAGCTATGTAGAACAGTTGTCCATCCTTTCCTTCAAATGGCTAAAACTCTGGCCTTTCAACCTTCTCTTGCTGGATACTTGCCACCCTTTTGCATTTACAATTGGCCTTCCTTTGCCTATAGCTGGGATAGTACTTAATAAGCATTGCATCCACCTCTTCTTGTTTCTTCTGGATGTGAAGAGTGTCTAGCTGGGTAACCATATGGCTGATGATATCCTCTTTCATGTTGGACAACAAGTTATTGATTTCCACTCTTGAAACCCTATTGGTTGCTTTGCTTGTAATGGATGTCCTTTCTCCCCTTGGTCGTCTGGTGAAAGTTCTTGAATAATTTAGGCAAACCTTACAAATTGATTCAAAAGGTAACTAAGAAACATCACCTTGCCCAATGAGATTTAGGGCATCCATGCAATCATCCTTAACCCCTCTAAAAAAGACCAGCTTTAATGATACTTCAGACAATCTATTTTGGGTGTTTTCTTCAAAGTAAACTAGAATCATTAAGCACAATCTTCCAGTGGCTCCTCCTCTTTTTGTGACATCGTAAAGATGTCATCTCTGGACTCTTGTCATGTCTACTACAGTAATCTTGGTATTTCTCCAATAATTTCTCCTTCATTGTATCCCAATCTGGAATGACATCTTTTCCTAGCCCCATAAACCATCTCAAGGCTGCATCCTTGAGAGTGGCAGGAAAGAGTTTAAGCTTGTAAGCATCTGAAGTGTAGTCATAGCTCCTACACAAGATATCAAACTTAAACAAAAATGTATCTGGGTCCTCTGTCAAGTTAGGCCATAGAAGACTGGTAATGCTGAAGGTGGTGTTGGGACCTAAAATTTCATACCAAATTTTACAAAAAATTTAGGTTCCCATAGTAAAAAAATGATAACAACACTCAGAAATGTACCTGTATAATCTGCCCCATTGACCTATTTTGAAGGATTTTTGAAAAACACATTCAATTTAAGGTAGAGATCAACAATTGATTTAATGATAAGTTGCCAATTGTAGTGAAAATGGTTGCTGCATCTATGGCAAACTCTACGGTAGAAGAAGAATGGGAGTAAAAGTTGAAACAGTTGTTGATTTCAAAGGAGCCCATCTTGCAGATTTTAAAGTTGAGTTATGACTCACTGTCTCGACATCTGAAAGTTTGCTTTGCCTAATTTTGTTTCTTTCCCAAGGACTATCTTATTCCCTACAAGTATCTCATGCATTTGTGGATAATAGAGGGGCTTGTTCCTTGAGGAAAAGATGAGCTGGAAATTGGGATAAATTACTTGCTTTAGCTTGCAAATCTATGTTTAGTTGATGTAACAGGATAGTCTTTAGATGCTTCACTTAGTTGCTCTGTCCACAAATTAATGATGGATCTGGCCATTTATATTTCTATGGAAAATAGATGTGAATTTGCTCCTCCCTCTCTCCTAAAAAGTTATTGTAGGATATTGTGGGCTCAACAAGAGAACTTCTTTGATCAGCTCAGAGTGTTGCGAGTTCTTGACTTTGGCTATACTCAGATCACTACATTACCTAAATGTGTCAGAAACATGCAACTTCTCAAGGTTCTGAATTTATCTGGGACAAGCATTAATGAGGTACTAGAATGTGTGAGAGGGCTTAAGTATCTTCAGTTTCTTGATCTAACTTACTGTGCAAGCCTACAATGGCTACTAGACTGGATAGGAGAACTCAAATGTCTTTCCTATCTTAGTGTAATATTATGCTCCCAAATGTTGGATTGTATGCCTAAGGGAATATTGAAGCTTCTCAATCTGAGGACACTAAGATCCTCATGCTTCAAGCTTGGTTTTGAAGAGAATGAGTTGTTGAATCTAAAAGATGTGAGCAACATGATCAACCTCCAAGAATTAAGGATTTCTCTAAATGATAAACTATGTTTCAAAAGAGTTAAAGAAGGCATACGATAGTGGAAAGGAAGACAATCCTTTCTGTGATGTCCCTAGATTTGAAAATGCATGAAGCTTTTAAGACATGTTTCATTTGTTGATTGCCTAGGTCATGATATTATTATGGCTACTATGCTAAATGGTGTTGCTATTATGGATGGCACATTACTTCTAATTGCAAGTAATGAGAGTGTCCTCAGCCTCAAACATCCGAGTACCTTGCTACTGTAGAGATAATGTGCCTTTAGCATATTATTATTCTGCAGAACAAAATTGACTTGATCCAGGAGAGTGTAGCAAATAACTAGCATGCGGCAATTCAGAGATTTATTTGCTAATGGAGCGCCAATGGTACCAATATCTGCACAACTAAAGTACAACATCGACATTGTATGTGAATACATAATAAACAAGATTCCTATTCTAGAGAAAAATTTGGTTGCCCCACCCAACATAATTGTAATCAGATCATTAGATGTGAATAAACGTGGTGGTAAAGTTGATGAAATAAAAGGTAGTGTTGCTGGTGGAGGTATACTGAGGGGTGTTTTTGAAGGTGAACCAAAAAATGAAGTCCATCCTGGCATTGTAGTCAAAGATGAGAGTGGCAATATCAAGTGGTACCTCTATCCTTTCGAGAATAATTTCACTTTATGCTGAGCAAAATGAGTTACAGTTTGCTATTCTAGGAGGCCTTATTGGAGTAGGGATGACAACAGATCCCACACTCACACGTGCTAACAAACTTGTTGGGCACATTCTTGGAGAAGTTGAATTCTGTTGATTACTCATCTCAGTCTCACAGCATTATGTAAAGAGAGCCAGTTGAAGGAGGTGTTGCAGATTTTGCTCATTACGCACAACCTCTCTCCAAACTCATCTACATATATTCAATTATTACATACCTACATTCTCAACGATGTGCTTTCATAGGGGAAAAAAGTTCACTCTTTCATCCCTCACAGGTGATTTGTATCTTCTACACACACAACTTTTCATAATAAGCTTATTTTTGTGTATGCAAAATACAAAAGGATAGAGGAGGCACGCAAATATCATGACCTGCCATGACTGCAGGATATACTCAAAATGAAGATATTAAAAAGTTTTTAGAAACTTTCAGACAAATGCAATGGGTAGAATTAACTAAAATCATTGCCAGCATTCTCCGTGCTCGAGCCAAACAATTAGGGAAAAAATGAAAACTCAGCAGAAAACCCTAATATCGAACATAGACTGCATGTTAGGAAGACCCCAAAACTTGTCACTCCGAAATGCCGATGATATGGTCCATAATTTTAATTTATGAACATTGTCAAAATGGATATCAGGAAATCGGAGGGAGTGCTTTAAGAGTCTGTTTGAAAGGTAGGTGAAAATAAAAGAGGTGCAAACATTATCAAAATGAAAAATAATATTGACAATAGGTGTAAATATAGGATCAAATAAAATATTATTATAGTGAAAATATAAAGTGCAAGTGAATATTAAAGGAGTACATTGAAGAGACTCACCATATCGGGAAATGAAGAAAATTTAATCAAACATTAATGAAAATTAAAATGCCAAGCAGATAAAATAATTCAAAGAAGTGAAACATTTTACCAAATGAATATGTTACACATAAAGGCCAGTAAAATATTTTCACCAAGGGGGTAATCATCTTCATCTAAAAGAATATTTTTTCTAAATAAATGTGAAGACATACACAGAGAGATACAATCAAGAAATACATAAAGAATAAGGTATTGACAAATATTTTATTTTAATCAAAATGACGAAAGGAGTTAAAATAATTAATTCTATTGAAGACAACTTATTAAATGAAGAGATGCACCCGAGGAAAACTCTGAATTAAGGGCCACAACCCTACAAAAGTGCAATATAAATGGGAGATCCAATCAAAAATCAAAGGCATCAATCAATAAGAAAATAAATCGTCCAAGCAATAATCGGAATGCAGCAACACTAGAAGCAATTATTAAGGTTAGATAAAATATATCAAAATGAAGATTTCCAAGAATATACTGTAAAATATTTTTTGAATGGAGCAAGAATATAATCATCTAATGACCAACTTTTGGTGTTCAATTATTTGTGGATATTAATGCATATGTGTTATCTGTGTTGTCTCCACAATGGTTTCCTTTGTTATTTAAGTTAATATATCAAGGATATGTTTAATTCATTAGGGCACACTTTATGTTCTTGTGTGATTGATTTGACTGGCTCCTTCAAGGAAGGATTAAATCCTTTCAATTAATCATAGTAACCTAGGAAAATATCATTGGGATAAATAAGAAGAGCACAAATAACCTATAACCTTGCACGTTTATACAAGGTATAAACACCTGAAGGTGCCAAATAATTAGAAGTAAACCAAGAGGGGGAAACGTCTATCCTACACATCCTGACTCCATTGCCCATTTATGATAAAGCATTGATCATTTCAAGAAACATTTCAAAACCTTTCACACATTTAGAATCTCAAAAATTAGCATTAGGAACAATTCACAAACATTACAGCTACTTCACACCCATTTGCCACTGTGAAGGTTATATGAAAATTTGCATTAGTCATTTAGGTATACCCACCTAGGTCTGGCAGAGCCTCAAGAGAAGAGGGTTTAACCATATTAACCATGTGCCTATTAGCCAAAAGTGTGAAGAGATCTTGGCAACCTCTTAGGTTTAATGACCTGCATTTTTGAGACCTAACAGAATTGGCGACTCTACTAGGGAAAACTTGAGAAAATCTAGTAGCAGGCCATCTTGCCTTATAGAGTCATTAAATCTTTCAAATTAGGTCTTCAAACAAAGATTCATAATTGTGAAATTTGCACTCGCCATCTGAGTCTACCCTAACAGAATTGGCGATTCTGTTGGGGAGTAATCCAGAATCTGGTTAAAGATCATCTCATTACATAGTCATTGATGTTTTGATTTCAAATACAAATTGGTGACTTTGCTGGGGACAATTCCAGAAAAATTGGTTTCAGCCTATCCATTCATAGAGTCAAGAATTGGAAAAATATAACTCTGCTGGCAAGAAGGAGCTGAAAAATAAAATCATTCCTCTTTTGGCAAGAGGTGGCGACTCTGAAAATAAAATTGATGAAAAATGCAAAGGACATCTCAAAACTACAATATTTCTAGTCAGAAATAAAAATCACAGGCTAAAGTATGCATAACAATTTCTCCTTTCCCTATACACATTGTGGTACAATTGGGAGTCCTGGTAATGAAAGCAGTACACATCATACACAACAGGACAATTTTTATAGCTACCAAGATCATGAATATAATCAATGTGCTAAATATTATCAATATCAAGCCTCTCATCAAGATAGTCAACAATGTCAACCATATCCACAGAGAAAAGTATACATCTGAGACATTGATAAACCATTCAACTTCAATAATATCCAAGGTTACCCAAATCGCTATCCCATTGAGTTCATAAAACATATGCCCACATTTCATGGAGAAGTACATGAATCGGCTCATAGACATGTACAATTATTTTGGAATTTTATTGAAGACTTTCAGATTTATCCAGAAGATGTCATTATGAAATGCTTTGCAAGATCATTTAGGGATTATGTAAGAGATTGGTGTAAAAGCTTATCCATGCAAAGTGTATCTTCATGGGAAGATTTCAAGAGGCTATTCCTGAATCAGTTTGATGGCAATTATGAGGATTTTATACAAGACTTGGAGCCTCAGCATATTCCAGCAAACAGTGAAATGACATATGATGAGAGTAGTTTTCAAAATGTGGATACTCTTGTTGTCCCAACCCACCCACCTCAATACCTAAATCAGCAGTTTGAGAAGGAAGATGATGAATGTTCCCATACTCAAGAAAAGGGCCAAGACTCCATCACAAAATTAGAATATTGCATTTCCCCTTTAGATGAATTTTTGGCATAAGGAGGCATGAAGGAGAATCTATCCGCTCTTTGTTAAACAGAATGATAGATATCTATATGCAAATACCTTTTGGTTCCCTGCCTAATAGGTCCATGATCATCAAATAGCTCATGAGAGTATATGAGCCTGAGTCATTAAAACTAGTTACTTTTGACCAAGTGGATGAAATGATTGATATCATAGATAAGAAAAGGTATGAGGATGCTATCAATGTTGAATCTAATAGTGATGCCATTGATGGATGTGGAGAAGCTGATCAAAAAACACAGCCAATAGATCAAACATGGGATAATATTTTAGATGTAAATAAAGATGAAATTATGGAAGATCAACACTCCACTTGGGATGAGGATTGCAGTATTAAAGATTTTGTTGGGGATACACTGCTTGAGGAATACATTAGTAATGAGTCAGATGATATAGAGGTGCAGCCATATATGCATTATCATAGCATTGAGAATAATGAATTAGAAGTTGAAACAAAAGGGGATAGCATGCCTTGCAACAATGAAGAAAGAAATAATTTCAATCAGCCCATAGAGGATGGTGGTTCCTGCAGAGATCATGAGGAAGAAACAGCGGAGGATATAGAAAAGGAGGCATGTTTACTCAATAGTGAACAAATTTCAAAATTATTGACCATTGAATATCAAAAGTATACACCCAAGAATGATGCTGAAATTTTATGCCCAATATACATTTGCTTTGATAGCAAAACAACTTTGTATGGCAATAATGAAGGTACTCTTGAAGTTGATCAAAAGCCTATATGCATCCCTGTTCAAGAAGAGACATATAGATTAGAATTAGAGATCCTGGGCTCATATGAAAATGGTGTTGATTCACATATCGTGGATAATTAATGTTCAACATTCACTGACTCAAATGTGCATAATGATGACTGTATGGATCCGAAATCAGTATCACTTCTAATTAGTGATATAAAAGAGATGGAAAACATTTTAGATTTGATTGTCTTAGAAGATGTGGATGTGGCAGATTTCTCACTCATACGAGAGGTATTCAGATGATGGAATCAATAACACAGATGGTTATGATTGTTTTACTTCATACACACCTAGAAGTTTCCTACTTAGTTGGTATCTATGGTCATGTGATAATTTCAGATGTTTTATGCAAACTAATAATGAAGTCAGACCTAATGATCTTAGCCACATGATGAACAATAAATGTTCTTAGTTTTCAGCCCAGCTAAGAGATGATCCCATGCTATATGACAGTGACCTTGTAAGTGTTTTCAAGTGGAGTTTGATGGAATCAGATCAAAACAAGGTATATGACAAAGGAAAACATAAACTTTTCTTTTTTGGTGGCCTTGAGCCATCAGTTGTGGTATGGTTTTCAAACTATATCAATTTAGGGCAGAAGTCACATTTGGACTCTATTGCCCAATGGGGTAGGCACTCGGTTTGCTCCCCAGAGATCTAGGATCTTGCTATGCCCACAAGGGGCATACATCCCTAGACAGAGCCACTATTGGGACCTAAAATTTCATTCCAAATTTTGCAAAAATTTTAGGTTCCCATAGTAAAAATTTGATAACAACACTCAGAAATGTACCTATATAATTTGCCCCATTGACATATTTTGAAGGATTTTTGAAAAACACATTGAGTTTAAGGTAGAGTTCAACAATTGATTTAATGATAAGTTGCCACTTGCAGCGAAAATGGTTGCTGCATCTATTGCAAACTCTAGGGTAGAAGAAGAATGGGAGTTAAAGTTGAAACAATTGCTGATTTCAAAGGAGCCCATCTTGCATATTTTAAAGCTGAGTTGTGACTCCTTGCCTCGACATTTGAAAGTCTGCTTTGCATACTTTTGTTTCTTTCCCAAGGACTATCTTATTCCCCACGAGTATCTCATACATTTGTGGATAATAGAGGGGCTTGTTCCTCGAGGAAAAGATGAGCTAGAAATTGGGATAAATTCCCTGCTTCACCTTGCAAATCTATGTTTAGTTGATGTAACAGGACAGTCTTTAGATGCTTCACTCAGTTGCTCTATCCACAAATTAATGATGGATCTGGCCATTTATATTTCTATGGAAAATAGATGTGAATTTGCTCCTCCCTCTCTCCTAAAAAGTTATCGCAGGATATTGTGGGCTCAACAAGTGAACTTGTTTGATTGGCTCAAAGTGTTGTGGGTTCTTGACTTTGGCTATACTCAGAACACTACATTACCTAAATGTGTCAGAAACATGCAACTTCTGAGGGTTCTAAATTTATCTGGGACAAGCATTAATGAGGTACCAGAATGTGTGAGAGGGCTTCAATATCTTCAGTTTCTTTATCTAACTTATTGTGCAAGCCTACAACGACTACCAGACTGGATAGGAGAACTCAAATGTCTTTCCTATCTTAATGTAATATTAGGCTCCCAAATGTTGGATTGTATGCCTAAGGGAATATTGAAGCTTCTCAATCTAAGGACACTAAGATCCTCATGCTTCAAGCTTGGTTTTGAAGAGAATGAGTTGTTGAATCTAAAAGATGTGAGCAACATGATCAACCTCCAAGAATTAAGGATTTCTCTAAATGATAAACTATGTTTCAAAAGAGTTAAAGAAGGCATACGATAGTGGAAAGGAAGACAATCCTTTCTGTGATGTCCCTAGATTTGAAAATGCATGAAGCTTTTAAGACATGTTTCATTTGTTGATTGCCTAGGTCATGATATTATTATGGCTACTATGCTAAATGGTGTTGCTATTATCTATGGCACATTACTTCTAATTGCAAGTAATGAGAGTGTCCTCAGCCTCAAACATCCGAGCACCTTGCTACTGTAGAGATAATGTACCTTTAGCATATTATTATTCTACAGAACAAAATTGACCTGATCCAGAAGAGTGTAGCAAATAACCAACATGCGGCAATTCAAAGATTTATTTACTAATGGAGCTCCAGTGGTACCAATATCTACACAACTAAAGTACAACATCGATGTTGTATGTGAATACATAACAAACAAGATTCCTATTCTAGAACAAAAATTTGTTGCCCCACCCAACATAATTGTAATCAGATCTTTTGATGTGAATAAACCTGGTGCTAAAGTTGATGAAATAAAAGGTAGTGTTGTTGGTGGAGGTGTACTAAGGGGTGTTTTTGAAGGTGAACTAAAAAATTGAAGTCCGTCCTGGCATTGTAGTCAAAGATGAGAGTGTCAATATCAAGTGGTACATCAATCCTTTCAAGAATAATTTCACTTTATGCTGAGCAAAATGAGTTGTAGTTCGCTGTTCCAGGAGGCCTTATTGGAGTGGGGATGACAATAGATCCCACACTCACACATGCTGACAAGCTTGTTGGGCACATTCTTGGAGAAGTTGAATTCTATCAATTACTCATCTCAGTCTCACAGCATTATGTAGAGAGAACCAGTTGAAGGAGGCACTGCAAATTCTGCTCATTACGCACAACCTCCCTCTAGACTCATCTACATATATTCAATTATTGCAAACCTGCATTCTCAATGATACACTTTCACAAGGGAAAAATGTTCACTCTTTCATCCCTCACAGGCGATTTGCATCTGCTACACACACAACTTTTCACAATAAGCTTATTTTCATGTATGGAAAATGCAAAAGGATAGAGGAGGCACGCAAATATCATGACCTGCCATGACTGCAGGATATACATAAAATGAAGATATTAAAAAGGTTTTAGAAACTTTCAGACAAATGCAATTGGTAGAAGTAACCACAATCATTGCCAGCATCCTCCGTGCTCGAGCCAACAATTAGGGAAAAAATGAAAACTCACCAGAAAACCCTAATATCAAATAGAGACTGCATGTCAGGAAGACCCCAAAACTTGTCACTCTAAAATGCCGATGATATGGTCCATGATTTTAATTTATGAACATTGTCAAAATGGATATCAAGAAATCAGAGGGAGTGCTTTAAGAGTCTGTTCGAAAGGCAGGTGAAAATAAAAGAGGTGCAAACATTATCAAAATGAAAAATAATATTGACAATAGGTGCAAATATAGGATCAAATAAAATATTATTATAGTGAAAAATATAAAGTGCAAGTGAATATTAAAGGAGTACATCGAAGAGACTTGCCATATCAGGAAATGAAGAATATTTAATCAAACATTAATGAAAATTAAAATGCCAAGCAGATAAAATAATTCAAAGAAGTGAGAAACATTTTACCAAATAAATATGTTACACATAAAGGCTAGTAAAATATTTTCACCAAGGGGGTAATCATCTTCATCCAAAAGAATATTTTTTGCCAAATAAATGTGAAGACATACACAGAGAGATACAATCAAGAAATAAATAAAGAATAAGGTATTGACAAATATTTTATTTTTATCGAAATGATGAAAGGAGTTAAAATAATTAATTCTATTGAAGACAACTTATTAAATGAAGAGATGCACCTGAGGAAAACTCTGAATTAAGGGTCACAACCCTACAAAAGTGCAGTATAAATGGGAGATCCAATCAAAAATCAAAGGCATCAATCAATAAGAAAATAAATCATCCAAGCAATAATCAGAATGCAGCAACACTAGAAGTAATTATTACGGTTAGATAAAATATATCAAAATGAAGATTTCCCAGAATATACTATAAAATATTTTTTGAATGGAGCAGGAATATAATCATCTGATGACCAACTTTTGGCGTTCAATTATTTATGGATATTAATGCATATGTGTTTTCTGTGTTGTCTCCAAAATGGTTTCCTTTGTTATTTAAGTTAATATATCAAGGATATGTTTAATTCATTAGGGCACACTTGTTGTTCTTGTGTGATTGATTTGACTAGCTCCTTCAAGGAAGGATTAAATCCTTTCAATTAATCACAGTAACCTAGGAAAATATCATTGGGATAAATAAGAAGAGCACAAATAAGCTATAACCTTGCACGTTTATACAAGGTATAAACACTTGAAGGTGCCAAATAATTATAAGTAAACCAAGAGGGGAAAACATCTATCCTACACATCCTGACTCCATTGCCCATTTATGATAAAGCATTGATCATTTCAAGAAACATTTCAAAACCTTTCACACATTTAGAATCTCAAAAATTAGCATTAGGAACAATTCACAAACATTACAGCTACTTCACACCCATTTGCCACTATGAAGGTTACATGAAAATATGCATTAGTCATTTAGGTATACCCACCTAGGTCTGGCAGAGCCTAAAGAGAAGAGGTTTTAACCATATTAACCATGTGCCTATTAGCCAAAAGCGTGAAGAGAGCTTGGCAGCCTCTTAGTGTTAATGACCTACGTTTTTGAGACCTAACAGGTGGAATGTTCTTCAACATTGTAGCCCTCTCCTGATCAGTGATAGGAAACTCAAACATTGCTTGCTTTGGTGGATCCTCCACTGCAACATCTACCATGGTTCTAAAGGTCCCTTCTATAGTTGTGGAAGAAGCTGATGAAGATGTAGAATGTGTTGATGAAGATGTAGGAACAAGTCCTTCTCCCCCAACAATTCCTACTGTATCATTGATAAAGTCAGTAGTATATTCTCTGTCCTTATAATTTGAATGAAGGAATCTGCCTCGATTGTCTCTCTGCCTTCGCATATAGTGAATTTAGCTTTATATACCAGCGATCCTGCACAATGTTAGTACAATTTCTGGTGTCTCTTGAAAAGTGAATATATCAACCCTAATGCTAGAATCAAAATTTAAGCTATGAAAACATGTAAAATGAGCCTATGAAGGTAGCATCATCCCCGACAATGACGCCAAAAATGTAGAGGAAAACTAATGCATTGTAGACTTAACATAATTTAGGTGTAAACCTATCCGAACAATCCTCTTGACATTGTACTCCCACATTAAATTATCAACCAAGGAGCGTAAGCTTGTGATGGCATTGCACTGTATGTGCCTTCAGGGCTTATATTCTCCTAAACTATCTTATCCAAACCTACTCAGATTATTCTACTTTCTTGGAATTCACAGAAATGCAAGAATAGTAAAAACAGTTACAGAATCTAGTGGCTACGGGTACCTTCAGCATAAACTGTAGATAACTGCTAGCAATAGGAAATTACAGAACTAATCCAAAACCATTCAAAGTGATGAGAAAACTAATGCTAACCTCTAGAGGACTTAAAATGGACAAAGTATACATTTGTTCTTAAACCACAACTACTGTAATTAACAATCAAAGTATTCTAATTAACTCACAATGCATTTATACACTAATGGAAAACAACTTTAACCAAGAATGCATAAATGAATAAGAAAATAAGTGAAGTGAAGATCAGTACCTTGAGTGGCCAGCTTAGAGGATTGACTCACTTAGCTAGAAATTAAATCTAATTCAGATACTCACACATCCCATAACACATAGTTCCATTCATTTCATATCATAAACAAAATCTCTTTCAGATTGTATTCAATAATGGTGTTTTTAACAGAACATGTCTGGAGCTTCTAATATTGAATAAAAACAACAATTGAGTAATTGAATAACAAAAGTAACTAACTTGACCCAAAGCTCATCCCCCATAACTTATACAAAAATGGGAGAGTCTTATGCAACTACCAACTAACTACAATCATGAATCCATTCCTAGTTATTAGTATATAGGGTTAAGATTGATTTATTAATTCTAACTGAATAGAGAAAGGAGAATCTTATTCAAATAAGAATTCTTATGCAATGGCTTGTATGAAAAATACACAAGCTACATTTGGAACAAGTCTACTTCTTCTGCATTTATTCCTTCCCATAATGGTTCACGTTCAGATTCCAACTGCCTACACTTTTGACAACTTGACTTTAACTTCCTTTAATCCTCCTGTTCTACAACTTGCTGCAAATTCTCCTTTCCTTGATGCCACGTGCTTGTTGCTACACAGAGGTTAATCCAAAAAACATATGCACACAAATAACCTTCATAATTAAACCATAGAATCTTATCTATATTGCATGCATACTCATGTTCAAATCATTCAATTGATAATACCATCACCATATTCCATATTAACAACATAGATTCAAGGTCTTACAAAGTATATAAAAAGACAGTATATCATGATGGTGATTTTTGAAAAGTATCTGGAAGATCATATGAAAAAGGTCTGAAAGCATATAAAAATAACATAAAAGAGGCCAATATTTAAACCCATCAACAGGCACTGATACAATGCTGAGATGATGGTTGACTCGCAACCTGCAAAATGGAGTGTTAACTCTACAAAACAAACTATTAGGGTTTGTCAGAGGTGCAATCAAATCAATTATAATCGTTAGATGTGGAATTTCAGAACATGAAATAATCAAAATACTGTTAAAACACAGGTACTGATTGACAGAGCACATGCACTAAACTAGGCGTAAACTATAAAATAAATAGTATTTCTAACACATGCACTACAATATAGGACACAAGAACTGATAGAAGAGACATAAGCACTGAAACGTAGAGTGCAAGTGCAAAAACAAGGAGCACAAGCATTAATCCACATGCGTAGGCACAACTATAACCTGCATGACAACACTTGACAAGAAGCTCACAATAATGTTAGATTAGGTGGTGGATGTCCCACCGGGCGTGCCAAATGTATGCATGCGAAAATGAACACAAGAAATAAGCTAAAACAACATTAACCTACTTCATTAACCTCACATACACCTCAGATTGAGCATAAAGGAAAGCATAAAACATGAAATGAAAACTATCTAATTCACCTCACATGCTAACCCTTGTTGTGTGGATGTGCTCCTTAGATGATTTGATGTAAGGATCCTCATATGAATAACATAAATTTACAATGCATGAAGTCTTGAAAATGCTTGGGGTGAGAATCTAGATATAAGATTTTTGGATGTTGGATGAGATTGAATTTGGAGATCAAGGGTCGAGGATTCTTGAGAGCTCTCAAGCAAGGAGATCTTGCCAAGTGGGATGATGAGATTGGTCATGGGAGATGTCCTTGGATTGAGGACAAATCAATGGTTGGAAAGTGAGTTGGGAAAAGGGGATGGTGAGGACTGAAGGCGGATAAGGACCAAAAGGACCTCGGTACAAAGGACCTTGGCCATACTTTTGTAAGAGGCCCATGTGGGCATGTACAAGAGGCCATGCCTTTGTACATGTGGGGGGATGGAGAGGATTTGACTAGGGTTAGGTTAGGATAATGGAATGTGCAAGTAGGACGTTAGCTAATTAATTAGGTTTAGGTCACCTAATCAAAAGTGTAGAAAATACGGAATTAAATAAATGTAAATATTTATTTAATTCATGGGATGGGAAAAGGGATAATAGATAAATTAAACTTATATAATGTTTGGACTATAGAGGAATGGGATAAATTATTAATAATTCATTTAGGCTAGGGATAAGTACTAACGCAAGTACCGATACGGGTACAGATGAATAGTGATTTTGACAAGAAAATATTATAAAATCACAGTTTAAAGGGGATTTGATCAATTAACTGTCTAAACATGTGTTTATTTAGTTAATTATGGAGAAAATGTAGTTTAGGGGTGTCTAGAGATGATTAGTGATAGTTTAGAGGAGTTTGAGGATGTTTAGGGATGACATGAAGAGTGAACAATTTTAGGTGTCTACAATTTCTACTGTATGCATTCTTGGCATTCTAATTTTTAGGTGTGTTTAGGGTTGTTTTAGTGAATTATTTTTTAGTGGCTATTTTTCCACCTATCTTTGGTATATTTTTTATGTTATGTCATACAATATTTGAGTCTTGTCTCACTTTAATTCTAGACTTTTCTTTTTCCTCTACCTTATAAGTAAATTCTATAGCAATAGATTGATTTATAGGTTTTTTATATTGACATTGTGCATAAGAACTTCTCATAGTCCAATCTTGAACTTGGTCACCTTAGTTTGCTTATCTAACATGTAATCCACATAGGAGAGAAGACTCATAAACATGGTCTCATAGTTGATCACTAAGTTATTCCTTTGCTAAAGCAACAAGAGTTCAACTCTCTTCTTTTCTATATAGCTAGAGCTAATAAGTACTTGTCTCAAAACTTTGTTCAAATAGTGCCCAAGTTAGTTATTTTAAAGCATATCCCTTTAAGTAAATCAAATGATCCCACCATAATGAGGCCTCCTCATCAAGCTCAAACACTCCTATGTGTTCCTTTTCATTTGTGGTTAATTCTTTAAGTCCAAAGTAATTTACTAATAATGCCTCAGTAGTGTCTGCTAAGTCTCGGCTAGTAAATATAGAAGGTACTTGTTTCTTTAAATTATTTATGAAGGTTTCTACTTCAACCCTCTTGTGTTGTCTCCTAGGAATATCACCAAATATATTATCCCTAGGAAGTACAATTTCTTCTTACCCTTCTTATTATTGATTTGCATTCTAATTCAAGTTATGGTTTTGATTCCCATTCATCATTTTTATTAATCCCTCTTAGGCCTCAAGGTAGGCTTGAGTTATTTTCAACACCCCCAAAACTACTTGAAGGGCATCATCATTATTATGTGAGGGAGGCAATGGTGGTGTTGGAGGATTATTTGAGAATTCCCATAACCCCTCGATCTTGTTCCCCCACCCTAACCACTTGAACAATGTTGAATTCCTAGCCTAGTTCTTGTAGGGTTGGTATTCTCTTTTCTTATCTACAATAAGGGAGAGGGAATATTCATTTACTACCTTAATTATTCTCCTAAAGGCCTAATATCAAAGTCTTTAACTTCTAAACTAGGATCTAATACCAAGTGTAAAGAAAACTCAAATTTGGACCACTTTTTAAATTTATGTTGGATAGAGGTGCTTATACATTCTCATCCTAAATTATTTAGTATCAAATATAACCACACTTTTATCATGTTTTCCTTTTTTGTAATAGTTTCTCACAATCTCATTAGAGGGTCACATGGTCATTAACACAACTTCAATTGTCATTCTAAATTTTATTTTATTACTTATGACCTAATGCCATTCTTAATTAATCATTCTCATGAATGCATCCCCAAAGTTTCATTGTCATCATCATATGTTCTATTCAATCTTTGTTAGCACTACCTTTAGGCTTATTTATTTTCATCTCATTTGAATTAAACTGTTTAGTTCATTGTTCCCAATACAAATCTCACTAAATCTTAGCTTAATAATAACCTTTCCAACAAATATTACCTTGGCTTTGAAATACCATATTTATTGCCAAGTCTTAAGACTCTCAATATTTATTAATCATAAAATGAATCAATCTAATGGGTCTTTCACATATCAATGTTCCAAGTCTCATTCTTATTGAGGTTACCAATAACCTACTATATTAAGTGTTATCTCAATAGCTACTAGCTATTCAAATCCTTCAAAAGATATTTATACAACATAGACATTTTTCTCTATATGAACTCATTTAGGTTCCCCATATTGTACATATGATAATTATAGTTTGACATAATTAGAATCCCTCCTTTAAAAAACTAATTTGCAAATACTATCTCTACAAATCAATTAGCAACATTTCTACTCAGTATAATTTACAATTCTAATTAATATTTCTTGACTAACTAAACTTCATCATAGGTAAACAAAAGAATAAGATAATATCCAATTATGTTTCTTTTTAACTAACTTTAAGTATACTAATAGATACAAAAATCAACTATGCAAACATTTAGGCTTTGTCTCAACATTTATTAAAAGAAAGATTCGTTACACTAAGTAGTAGTTAACATGTCATTGCCAATCAAAACCAATTCTACACTATACTATTTTGAATGTATGAATATAATATTATGTAAATTACAAATCAACTACCAAGTACTTCATTAGGAAAAACTATTAGTACATAGTCAATTATGTTTCCATCATTAAACTGCTATACTCAATCACTTATTCAGTCAAGTATAATAACAAAGTATTATACCGTGTCTTTTACTCTAGACCATTTTTAATATCATCTTGTTAGAGGAAAATGTGAACAATAGTATTAAACAACTAAATATCCAATAACTCAATGAAATTGATGCAAATACAGTAAACAAAGATATTACCTTCATAGATCGATTTACCTCGTAGCTTCCATTGTTGCCTATCTCATATTGATCTTGTGTATGATTTTAGCTCTCAGAAGTTGTACTTCCTTACTGTTGGAGATGACAATAGGAGAATGGTTGTAGATGGATAATGCAATGAAGACTAAACTAACAATGCAATTCTAATGAAGATGGATGATTGATAATGGAGACATGGTTGGATGATTATGATGATAATGAGATTATGCAAATGCAATGAGGATACTTTGCCAAAGGCATGCTGGTAGGATTCCTGTAGAGTAAGATTACAAAATCTTGAGTGGATGCAAAATGGGTGTGAGAACCTTGTTTATATAGGCTGAGGAGAGGCCAAATCCAAGTGTTAATAGATCCATGACTGGAGGAATTATCTGTGAGGTGTACGGTTGAGGAAGCTTGAGGGAATGCGCACAAATCAGAAGAGGACAAGTGTCCATGCTCCTTTCATGAGTTATGGGAGTTAACAAAATAGATTGAGGAGTTATTTGCATAGACTGACCAGTTAAGTGGATTGATTGATTAGATGACTGGGTTGATTGGGGAGTTGACTGAATTGATTGATCAGTGAACTCAATTGATTAATTAGTTAACTGATTTGATTGATGAGTTAACTAATTTGATTCGAGGATAAATAGGACATGTGGGTGAGGGAATATTAGTTAAATATTAAAATATTTAATTATGTGTGCAACAAGGTGAGGTGGAAAGGTGATTGACCAGTGAACTCAATTGACTAATTAGTTAATTGATTTGATTGATGAGTTAACTAATTTGATTGGGGGAGAAATAGGACATGTGGGTGAGGGGATATTAGCTAATTAAATATTAAAATATTTAATTATGTGTGCAACATGGTGAGGTGTAAAGTGAGGTGGAAATTGATGTGGATTTATAAATTTAAGACTTAGGGTAGAGGAGTTTGTGATTAATTAAATAATTTAGGATTATTTAATTAGATAAGACATTAGAGGAATTAGGGAATATTAATTAAATAAATTGATTTTTATTTAATTTTGGGATAATAAACCAATCAAATAAATTAGAATATTTATTTAATTGATAGAAGAATACGAATTAAAATAAATATTAAAATATTTACTTAATTCGACACGAGCCATTTTCAGGTGTATACACATCTCAATTAAATTCTATTAAAATAAAATTATACAAAATATCTCAAAGTTTTAGTCAACATTGATGTCTTCTTTTGTATAATATGTGTCCCAAGATAGGTATCTTAAATGAACTTCTAAAGTGTCTAGCCCAACATAAGGAACTATTAACACATTTTAGAGAATGGTAGTGGCAAGTGAGCCAAACCTAGGACCACCACCCAAGCCCTAATACATGGCCAAAGGGTTATGCAAACACTCTCAAACACAACCGGAATAATCATAATAATGGACACAACTCTAGCCATGATGAATTTCCCCGAGTCATGGCTAGACTGTTGATTGAACAAGGTTGACTTGTATTTGAGAACCCACCATAAATATCATACAATGATAGTTATGATTAATGATTAGACTGTTCCCAAGCCAAATGTGCACCTTCACACCCTAAGTATGTCACATTTTAATACATTAATAGTACTTATAGATTCACAACAAGAATACACATCATAATGACTACATTTCATAGTCTCAAACAATCATTAAATGCAACTTCCAACAATAACCCATACACATTGATCAAGGCTTCTCATAGAAGTAGATGACTCATTTAAGTTTAACAACCCTAACCAGAATAATAGTACAATAAGATTTATTATAATAATTGATCAATAAGCAACCACATAATTTAAATACAAGGTAGAACTCGATCATAACTATTGTTCAAGAACATGAAGACAACAAGAACCATCTCCTTGCATATTTTCATTAGTATAATTATGGACAAGTACAATTAGAAACTTAGGATCACAATCACTAACACTATAACTTGAGAACTTCACAGTGACCCCCTTTTAAGATTATCCACTTTATAACCATTAACATAGTTAAAGTCTGATACAACAATAATGTTTAACTTCCATATAATCTGACTGATAACTTTCAAGACCAAAGGCTAGACTACTTAGTCATAATTCCCTATGAAGTAACTTCACTATTAATTTATCACAATAATATTTGTAACAAGTTTAGGGAAATCACCTCAAACTTTAGAGTCTTCACAATGAACTCTAAGTCTTGGGATCATAGATCTAGAACCATTCATGACCAAGAATGGAGTTCAACAAAGTATTTATTCATTACAAGTGTAGTCAAATATTTATAATACAACTCCACTGATGTCATAGCTAGAAAACCCTACTATCCCAATATTAGCTAGAGTTTAAAAAATTTAGAATCTCATTAAAAAACAACAAGAAGACATGTACATAGTCAATATCTCAATCACTACATTTACTAATAGCCCAAGACCCTTCTTAATCAAAAACAACCTAGGATTTTAGTTTTGTATTACAAAGACAACCCTTTTACCTAACCTTCCATATATAGTACATAAAAGTTGACTATATATTCCATTCACTAATAATTTCAATAAACAACCCAACATGGCCTTAAGATTTAATGAAATACACTTGCAACACATCTAAGGTATTTCTTTCTTTTTTCACTTATAGTTATTTCCAAATCAATTATACACAAAATAATATGAGCCCAAATGTCTAAAATTTGAGGAATATAGATTCACAAAAGAATACCCTAACTCATTGTTTGATCCCTTTGAAAGCAAAGAGTAATAGAATAATGTTACTAGTTTCCAACAAAAATAACAATAATAGCACAAGAGATGCTCCTTGAACTAAATCAAGACCTTCCTTCAAATGGTCAAGGTGTAACAAGTGACAACACACACATTCAAAGAAGCATTTCTCTCTATCAAAACAACACCCCTAGTCTTCTCCTTTTCTAAGTAAAAAATATTTAAGATTTCCCTTGTCTCTCCATTTATAAAAACTTCCTTCAAATGAACACAAACTTTCATTCTTTCATGCAATCCTAATGAATAGGTAGAAGGAGTTGCATTCAAAGTGCCTCTTGCATGGAGAACATTGACCTTGCAACTTGGCATGGCTTCCTCATAACTAGAGACTATCTCCAAAATCTAAAAAATGATGACTGGGAATAACTTTTCCTTCTTCCTCATGCAAAACCCTAAGTAGAATTTACAACTTCCAAACTAAGTGTAGACCTTGAGTTAGAAAGTACCTAAACCTTTAACAGTATTAAAAATTTATTTAATTAATGTGTTGTCCCTTGTACCAATGCATGTACAACTTGGTAATGAAATATGCCATTCTAACCAAGTGGATGAGATTTCATCCATATCCTAAATCATATTTTAAAATATCAAATTCTCCTTAGGTTAGTGGTAGTTTCTAGGTTTAGAACTTTAGGTTATAAATAGGTTTCATAATCTACAAATAACATTATAGCAACATCCCCTAGGTTACAACTATGCCAAGTTCACTATAACCACACAATTGAAATCCACACACACATTCATCATATAAAACATGGTTACATAAAGACCACATAAACAACTTCAAAACAACATTTAAACACAAGCAATTACATGAAAGGAAGTGCCAACTATTGCGATCAATCTAGGTTGGATCTCAAGATCTTACCATAACCCATTGTATGGATCCCACTTATTTACCACCACACTTAAATGTGATTTTAGACCATTGTACCTATAATTAGCAAATTCCCATCAGCAGTATCCATCCAAAATAACCTAAACAAATATAGCATCATCTAAATAACTACCATAATAAATATCATATTACTAGCAAATAATGTATTATCCAATATATCATAAATGTTTTTGAAATAATAGAAACCAAATTCAGTCCATGAGGGGATATTACAAGAAATCTCCAAAAGGGTCAATGTTTCATAACTCCATTAGGGCCTAAAAGGCCCATACTTCAAGTTTGTCAAAAAAAGCCTTAAAAATAATTGTTTTACTATCCATCTCCTTTATGAATTTTGGCAATCTATTTTAACATGTTGCCTAACATGGTCCATCTCCTTACTACTCTATTCATTCTTTAAAGGCTTAGAAGCCTTCCGTAGTTATGGATCAAGATCTAGTCAACAACTCATAAAGTTCTTTAGGACCAATAAAACCTAAAAACTTGCTTTAGACTTATATGGAAATAACACAATTGGTCTATAATGAATCCAACCCTCAAATATACACATGATTACTTGAGTTTGAGGGATGCCCCTATATCAAAGTAAAGCAAAGGAATTATGGGACAATTAGATGTAGAAACACATAATTGATGGGAAGAACAATGCAAAAACAATGCATAATTACTAAAGTTCCATATGTAAAAAAAGTCACAACATCTCAATAAATAGTGCTAAAGTGCACATATGTATTAAAATTATTTATCAAAAGTTTATATTCATTAATAACAATATTATAACATAAAGAAAAGCCATCACCAAATTTATATCTAACTCTAGATACTAATAAATCTAGTTATTATTAACCATCACACTTTTCAAAAATTTTCCTTTAAAAATAAGATAAATATTTACCATTTTTACACACAAATGACATAATAAGAAAATTGGCAGGCTATAGCTCTTCAAATAGGAAGTTCAAGGTTCAAATATCTATAAATGAAATACACATGAAAACTAGACAACTCTTCTAACATCAATTCCACTATGAATCTTAGAAAGGAGCTCTGAGGTAAAAGAGCTTAGAAATGTGGGCTTCTTGCGTGTTGTAGGGCAGGCTATGCATGCTATTTTTCAGCCTTGCACGTGTTTTTTTCTATCTGTGCAAGCTCATTTTTTTTACCTTTTCCTAGTTTTTTGTCTTTTTAGGGTGTTCATGGTTGACCCACATGACTCTATGGGCCCCTCTAATATTTTTTTCAAATAATTCATGCTTGATCACTATGTTAATAATTCCATGCATGAAGCTAGTGCAATGAGTATTTTCATGGATCTAGATCAAAGACAACAATTTTCTCTAGAAAAAGAAAAACCTAATGATTTTAAAATTAATGGATGCCTTCCTTGAAGCAAGGAGATTCCTACATATATTTTTAATCCTGAATCTGTGGATGATGATTTAGTTTTTTTCTAGAGACATGTTCTAATTTGTAAGTTTATGGGGGTTAAATTAAATTTGAGGATGCTAGAGGATTGGTCATGCAGAGCTTGGATGATCGAAGGAGACATGGAGATTACCCTGGTTTCAAATGTGTATTTTTTATTTCCTTTAATAATGTTTATGATTGTGTTCAAATTTTTGGAGGCCCTTATTTCTTCATGCATGTTGGTCTTTTCATGAAACCCTAGCATCTAGATTTTATCTCGACAGTGGAACTCCCTTCCAAGGTTCTAGTTTGGATCCATTTATTTGCTTTGCCACTAAGTTTTTGGAAATATGAATGCTTGAAAGTTTTGGATGATTCATTAGGTTCCTATTTGGGTACCTCACATATTACCATGGAGAAAAAAATCTCTAGTTATGCCTAAATCTATGTTGAATTAGATTTAAGTAATCCCTTGTCAGAGGCACTTAATATTTTGATAGGAGATTTTTTTTGGCATCAAACCATTGATTATGAAGCCATTCCTTTTATATGTAGGGAATGGCATTGTTATGTACATCTTTTTAAGGACCGTCCCCAGCTTAAATCATATGATTCTTTTGAGAAAGTGCCACGAAAAGATAAAAAGGGTAAATGATAAATTCAATCAAGGGTCTATTTTTGGTCCTTGTAATGTTGATGGTCTTACCATGGCTCATATGAAAGGTAAATCTCAAACTCCTCCAAACCCTAGAGGATCTAAAGTTGCTACTCGAAATAAAAATAAGTTTGCTACTATGGGAGAAATACCCACTAGATTTTAGGATGATGAGGATGAAAACTAGGAAATGATGGTAACAAATCAGAGGAATGATGAAATAATGCAAGATCAAGAAAGTAACGGTAAACTACATGGTGCAAAAATTTTCAATGAGAAGCAAGATCATATAGCACAAAATCTTCCACTTTTTGGAGAGTTTCCAAATGTGCCTCACCATGCTACTTTGGTGCCAAGTAAGTCTATTGTTTCTTCCTAGAACCCTCTTTTTATTCCTAAAAATGCTCAAACTCTTGAAGTTCATAAGAATCTTCTTGCCTTTGATAAGCTTAAACATGTGCCTGAAACCCCTATCATGGACTTTGATAAACAAGAAAAACATTCTATATTTTGTCAAAAAGATAACTTGAAATTAGAATCTTTCAAAGAAAATAAGAAAAAAGTTCCTTCTACATGGGATTTGAGAATTAAACAGAGTGAGAATAAAAATAAGGGGAGATAGGATGCACTCAAGATAGGTCATAAGATTGACCATGATAAATCCAAATGTTTAGGAGAACAACTATTGGCTTCAGGTCTTCTAAATCAAGTGGATTCATCCCTCCATCATCCTTTTCAATCATGATTATTTCCTAGAATGTAAGAGGGACTTGCAATAGGCACAAGAATAATGTTATTAGAATATTGATTAAATATCTTAACCCCTTTATGTTGTTAATTCAAGAAACTAAGCTTCCCAAATAATTTGCTGATAAATTTGGTTGCAACATTGGTAGATATTGGGAATACATTTATATTTCTGCCCTTGGTCTATCTAGCAGTCTTTTGTGTGTTTGAGATTCTAGATATTTTTATCCATATTTTTTTTGAGTTGCAATGGTGGTCTCTCTTTAGAATGGGTTATTACTTCTAGTAGTCTCGGTGTCCTGATCACTAATTGTTATGATCCCCAAGATATTCAAGGTAAGGTTAAACTTTGGGATGCTCTGAATGTTCACAGAGAAGCTTCTCCTCAAGATTATCCTTGGATTTTTGGAGGTGACTTCAATGTTTTGTTGTCCCTTAATGAAAAGGGCAAACTTCTGACCCTCCCTTAGGCCACTCTTCTTCTTTAGAACATTAATCAACTTCAGTTAATGGATATCCCTCCTAGCAATGACTCTTTTACTTGGAACAATCATAGAATTGGGGATGAGTTCATTGCATAATGTTTGGATAAATTTTTGTTTAGTGATTCTTGGCCTTCTTAACACCTTCAAATTGCTTCTTCCATCCTGGACAATGTAACTTTAGATCATTGGCCCATAGCTTTGCATTGGGAAGGATCTTTCAAGCCTCAAAATTCCCCTTTTAAATTTTAGATCATGTGGTTAAAAGAAGATGACTTGGAAGGAAAGATTAGGCTTTGGTAGTAGGAAGCTAAACCTCATCATAGTACAACTCAGTATGTTTTGTTCCACAAATTATGTTTTGTCAAACAAAAACTCAAAGAATGAAAATTTTCCTCATGTGGTAATATTTTGCAAAGGAAAAGAAATATTTTGTCTAAGTTGGCAAAGATCCAAGGTTCTTTCAAGCCTTTTGGGATATTGTCAAAGATGACATTTTGGAGGCTTTTGAGGAACTACATGCCTCAAAACAAATGCTAAAAGTTCTTAATAACTATTTTCTTTCTCTAATTCCTAAGAAGGATCAGGTTTGAATTTTTTTATGTCTGACTCATAACTCTCTACAATACTATCTATAAGTTTTTTTTCCAAAACTATTACTGAGAGGCTAAAATGGTTCCTGCTTTCCATCATTTCTCTAGAACAAGGGGGTTTATTTAGGGTCACCAAATCATTGATGGTATTGTTATTATCTAGGAATCTATTCACTCTATGCATGTTAACATAAAAAATCTATGTTCATGAAGCTTGATCTTTCTAAGGATTATGACAAAGTTTGTTGGAAGATATCTTATGCACTTTTGGTTTTGATGATAATTGGATTCAACGGGTCATGGCTTGTTGTACCTCTCCTTATTTTTCTATGATTATAAATGGTTTTCCTTTTGATAGTTTCAATTTTGAAAGAGGGTTGTATCAAGGCGACCCTCTCTCTCCTCAGATCTCTTTCTCATTCTAGTGGAAGGACTAGGTAGGTTTTTAAAGTACCTCAAGTGTTCTAGCTCTATTTTTGGCTTCCACATTGTGCAAGGTATGGATTTACTTTCTCATCTTTAGTTTCTGGATGGCACTTGTGTGATGGGCAATTCCACTCTCAAGGAAGCTATAGCTCTTAGGTGAGCCCTTAACATTTATATCAACATATCTTTTGTCTTCCATATTGACCCTCATCTTTAGGATCAGATTGTTAATATTCTTCATTTCTAGGTTGCTTCTTCACCTTTTAAATATTTGGGTATCCCTATTTCTCTTTCTTGACTTGGGAAAAAATATTGGAATGTTATGTTGGATTCTGTTTAGTGTCACATCAATCATTGGACACACAAATACCTCTCTTTGGTTGGATGTATAGTCCTTCTTAAAGCTATGATTCAAGTGAGCTCTTGGTTTATAGATTTATGGATCTTGTGGCTCCAAAAGACATCCTTCATGATTTGGACCATAAGATGAGACAATTTCTTTGGGAAGGAAATTAAGAGAAAAATAAATAACATTTTGTTAATTGGGATAAAATATATCAACCTAAAGAGAGAGATGGTTTAGGTATGAGATCTTCCCTCCTTAATAATATAGATTTTGCTACTAAATTATAGTGGAGATAGTGTGTGGAGGAACATGCTTTATGGGGAATAATTCTTAAGCTCAAGTGCTTGAATATGGAGAATCATACTTTTATTCCTAGGATGCTGACCTACGGCAAGGGCTCTCAAATATGGAGAATAATGAAATTAGGTAGTAGTCTAATTAAAGCTAGCCTTTTTTGGATTGTGGGGAAGGGCAACCTTGCACTTTTCTAGGATGATGCATGGGACAAACATAAGCCTCTTTGTGTGGAATTTCTTGATCTACTAATTTTAAAATATTAATGTGTTAAAGTTGGTTGGAGCTACGTTTCTAATTTTTAGTATGTGGTAATGCATGATGGGTGAGGATTTGGAAATGAAAAGCTAAAGATCTCTGGCCAAGTCAACAATTTCCTCTTCTCATTGATCGATTAGCTTGTATTTTAGCTTCCCAAAAAGCCTTTTTAGATAGACATTCAGAATTCTTTGAATGAGGTTTGAAAGGTTTTGGGATCTACACTACAAATTGGTTATAAAACTCTTTTCACAAAAAACCTAGAAGTTAAGAACTCTAAGCTTGGGAAACGGGTCTGGCATCCTAAATGTTGGCCTAAGGTGAATGCTTTCATGTGGCTTGTTGCTCTAGATAATCTTTTTCATCATGATAATCTTTGGAAATGAGGGTTTTTTGTTCGAATAGATGTATCTTATGCCTTCAAGATGAAGAGTTTAGAAGTCATCTTCTTTTAGATTGCCCATTTGCCACTTTCCTTCATTGTTTAAGGTGTGATTTGTTGGGAATTTCATGGAATAATCATGATTCTATCCAAGACTTTCATGTGAATCATCTATGGCCTTCCTTGAAGCTAAAAGCCCTTAATTTGTTGCATGATATTGGTCCCAGTCTACTTTGTTGGAATATCTGGTGGGAATGTAATAAAAGGATTTTCAATGGTACTACTAGGCATATAAATTAGGTTTGGGATAGAATAATGGCCAATCTGAAAGAAACCAGTCAAGTTTGAATTCAAGATTATCAAGTAAGTTCTTTGTGAGAATCCAAAGTTTTGATGAGACTTGGTATTCTTGTGGCTTCCGCCTCTTCCAATAGTCTTCATGATGATTATCTTACTAGATGGGTTCGTTCTCCTCCATGCTTGGTTAAAATTAATGTCGATGGAACTTCAAAAGATAATCTTAGAAATGCTAGCATGGATGGTGTTTGTTGTGACCATAATAGCAAGGTTAAGTTGTAGTTTGCCAATAGTCTTAGTGTTGTTTCTAATAACTTTGTTGAGGCTATGGTCATTCACCAAGCTCTTTTAGAAGCTAAGTTAAAGCATTTTACTTATATTATTGTGGAATTTGACTCTAAAATTTTGGTTGCTCATTTCAAAAATAAGTCTTCCTCTCACATCCAACAGTGGCAACTAAATGAATGTAAGAAGGACATCAACATCCTCATTCATGGTCTTAATGTTGTTCATTGGAACCATACTAGAAGGGAAAGAAATTAGGTTGTTGATTTTTTGGCCGAATTAGTTTCTAATTGGAATGACATCAAGTTTGATACTAGAAATAATCAGGATTGCCATGTATGGGATTTGAGTAGAGCTTTTAGTGATTTCGTGAATGCCGACTACAATGCCTCTCTGGATTCTTGATTCTTGCTCATGTGCTTCTTGTTGGTGTGAAGGTTCTTAGGGTGTTCGTCCAGTTTATTCCCCTTACTTTTTTTAATTGGTTTTCCTATTGGTCCGCTTTTTTAACATAAAGACAAACATTACTTTTGATACTCATAACATATACAATTTTTAGGGGAACAAGTGCCTATACCCTGTCTATGGGATTTGGAGGGTTTCTTCTCTTGTATTGATTGTTTATTTCAGTTTCTCTAAATTTTCTTTATTTTTTGACATTGGTGTGAGAGTTGAGATCCACTTTATAATCAATTGTTATTTAAATTTTTTTTTTTGGCCTTTATGTTAAAACATCAATTCCGCTCCTTGATAAAATTGGATTAAATAAAATCTTAAATTAAGAAAAAGGAAAGGTATCGTCCAACCGTATATATTCAACTGCCTGTGTAGGCAGCAGCTTAGGAACGTCCGTGGGATCGGAGCTCAGCGAGCGGTCTTATTTTCCTGAAAATCTTTCAACCTCTTTCCAAGTATGAACTCCTTTTCTATAATTTCTGAATTTTTTTTGAGTGTTAACATATATATGTTGAGTGATTTATGGTTAGTATTGAAAAGATGTTTGTGTGTTTTTTTTATGGTTGCTATTGAAGAGATGTTTTAGTGGTTTGTGATTATTATTGAAGAGAAAATGAAATTGTTGCAGGAGCTTGAAGATGTTACTGATCACCAATTTGGGGTTTGCTATTTTCATGCGATTTATTGGTTCATGTTGTTTTAGATCGAAATAAATTGATTTGTAAAGAGTTTTTGATGCTTTGTTGAAGAATGAGTGAAAGTTTTAAGATCAGTGATACATAGGGTTTGGGATTACTGTTGCAGAGATCTAAAATTTGGATTGGAGTCGGCGTCATGCTTTTGTTTTTGGCTTTTCTAATTTTGGGCACCCCATTTTTTTCTCTGGGTTAAATCAGGTGGTTTCGATACAGTTCTAAGGATTTTTATTGAAACCCTTGTTGAATGAATATATTTGTGTTTGCAGAGAATTGAAGTTACAAATGGGTAGGGATTCCTGTTCTTTGCGAGATTTTATTTTCTTGCTTGCATCCTGATTTTGATAGCGTAATATTAGGTTTCCATCTCCTTGTTTCCTCCTTGCTATCCTTGCAAATTAGCTCATTGATGCCGCGGTGGATATCGAGCTCAGTTCCCAGCTTAGCAGCATCGTCTGCAACTCCAACTCTAATCTGTTCTGGAAAATTTGTTTCATTATAAGAATCTCAAATAATTCTCTTCTCCTTACTTCTAGTCAAAATTTCTTGCAAATTCTAGGCATCCAGACAATTGTTTTTGCTGCAATTTATAACTAGAGTGAATCTCCTTCCAGTTCAATCCTTTGCAGACTATGTATTTTAGTTAGCTCAATTTCCTGTTTGTTGTTTGTGTAGTGTCCCGGATATTTGATGTGGTCTACTTCCGGTTTTTCCCATTTCAAGTATTGTCCGGAACTTTTGTTATCCTTCTTTTTTATCTTGTTTTCTTCACTGCTCTTGTATAGGTTGTTTAGCATAGTTAGGAGGTGCTAGCTTTTCTGCATATTTTAGTTTGTAATTTTTTTTTCTTGAAATATTCCTTTGTTGCACTATAATTACTGGCAATATTATTTCTCATTTTGGGCATATGTTTAATTCAGTCCATAATAGTTTCAGGCAGCTCTATGAATTGTTTAGTAAGTTTGCCTATTTGTACTGTAAACCAACCAAATTGTAGCATGTGGCCAAAAGATGATTGGTTGATTCTTCATGGGCTTGGCACATTAAACACATTGAGTATCCCAGAAATTCTCCTTTTTTAAGGTTTTATTGTGTCAGAATCCTGTTTTTGAGGGCAAGCCAGCAAAATTCACTGATTTTGGTAGAGTTTTCAATCACACAAGCTTGCTCCAGAACTGTATCTTATCTTACTTTCAAGATCTCTTATAAAGCAGAATATCTGTGTTTCTGCTCTGTAAACTCCAGATTCAGCTCCTGCCCGTATCAGCTTATCCTATCCAGGGAGAGCTTTGTCAGTGAGAAGGCATGTTATTAAGATTTTTCAGAGCTGAAATGAAAGTTTTTCCACTGAACTTTTACGAAGTCCACAGTCTAAAACATGGAAGCCATCTGAATTTTGCAACTGTCAGAGTATAGTGTTTTAGCAGTTCATAATAAAATCCTTGCTGAAGAAATAAATGAGAAGTTTCTACTGTTGTAACTGTTGCAATTGCTTAGGCTTTTCCTGTTCCTTTAAAGGTGTTCTTGGGCAGCACATCCTTTTGACTTACTGTATGGAATCAGCTCTTGTACAAGATGGTAGTATAGGATTTAGCAGCTTTATGTTGAAAGCTTTATGTTTAAATCCCTGTTTAAGGATTGAAAAGGAAATACATTTATAATATTGCACAAAATTTATATGGTTTGACTTATGGCCGTGTTGAAAGTTGAAACCACTGGTTGATTGCAGAAGATAAGCAAGAGTAGCGGCTAAGGACAGAATGCCAAAGAACAAGGGAAAGGGAGGTAAGAACAGGAAGAGGGGAAAGAATGAGGCTGATGATGAAAAAAGAGAGTTGGTCTTCAAGGAAGATGGTCAAGAGTATGCCCAAGTTCTGCGAATGCTTGGCAACGGCCGCTGTGAGGCCCTTTGTATTGATGGGACCAAACGACTCTGCCATATCCGTGGCAAGATGCATAAGAAAGTTTGGATTGCAGCTGGTGACATTATCCTAGTTGGGCTTAGAGATTACCAGGACGACAAGGCTGATGTTATCCTGAAGTACATGCCTGATGAAGCTAGGCTTCTCAAGGCCTATGGTGAGTTGCCAGATAACGTTAGGCTCAATGAAGGTATTGCTGGTATGGATGAAGATGAAGAAGGTGGTGGTGATGATTATATTGAATTTGAAGATGAAGATATTGATAAAATCTGATCCATGTTTGCCATTATTGTAACACAGCATAGATGTGTCCTTTATATATGAATTTTCATTGTGTATTGAGATTCTATCAGAAAGTACAGAGTTTACTCTGGTATTTAAGATAATTGAGTATTGTATTTTGTTTGCTGGTATTTCCATTGAACTTGAAGATGAAAGAAATCTGTTATTATATTCACAAGTTTTGGAAATTGAAGATATCCATATACTATTTCCACTGCAACAGAAAATAGTGCTGCTGTTTTGAACTCTTTGTGAAACGCAAAAATGGTGGTAAATGCTTGCAGGTTGCGGCTAATTCTTTTAGTAAGAGACATAGAGTTGGGGACTAATGATTTGTTTGCTTTTTAAGTTTTGCGGTTAAAACAAGTGTTTATAGTGCTATGGTGGCAAGCAGATTAAGTTTATTTGCCATTTAACAAAGGCTCTCGTCATTTATGTTAAATTTAGTGGTAGTTGGCGGCTCTCTGATATGTCCAGTTTTAATGGAGCTCTATCTCTTCAGTCATATTTCTTAGTCGTTTCAACATAATTCTTCTATGACACGTTTGATAGTAGACATGAGGTTTTAACAGTCCATTAGAATAGAAGAATTCTTTTTGGTAAAAAACTCTGTGATTTTTTTGTCATCTGCATTTCAGATTACACTCTGATCCATCATTGTGATGAGGAACAAATGATGTATCATGGAGTGTGATCTGAAACACTAAGGACAAAAAATTCACAGTTGTTTCCCAAAAAACATTCTTGTATGTTTGATAGTTTTGGTTGATCTACTTCTAAACTTGTTTAAGCTGCACTGTATATATTGCCTTAATTACACAACTCCTTGTTTGCTTTGTGAATATTTTGTCCAACTGAACTGGCAGTGAAAATTATTGTAGGCATGAATGATTGTGATGAGAACGTGGAACACAAACTTCTTTATCTAACAGAATCTGGAAAGGGTTGCCTACTCAAGTGTGAGGGCATTGCATTGTGATGAAAATTCCTGAGGTCAGCGCACAGTATTAGTCGCAGTGCACATTGTTTATGTTGACTATAGTAGTATACACTATGGTTTTGAGTCTTGACTGTAAAGTGTTAATTCCTCTCAATAACTATGATTTAAAAAAAACCAAAGATTCCTAAGGTTTTAGGACAAATAAGTTAAGAGTATTCAAACAATAATTATTTTGAAACAGAACGTATAAATATGACTGCATAATTATTTTGAAATAGAATGTATTTATACTACATAAAATGCGAATTATGTGTTATTGTTGGCTTCAGCCTTCTTTAGCATAATATTCATATGATCCATTTATTGGGTGAAGTACTGCAATTGCCAGGTGAAGAAAATAAAAGAAAATTACGTTCTCTGTTCCCATATGACTGCGAGGAAGAAGAGACACATGCATTTGCTTTTGCATGTGGATACATTATATTTTAGTTTCTCTCGAAGCATACAGTCTTATAGTTTGTCACTAAACTTGAATTCAGTTTACGACACATCCTTTTCTAGTGGTTCGAAAATGGCTATCCATTTAGTGGCATTCTACTTTATGTAGTTCTTTTTATTGTTTTTGTTTTCAATGATGCATTAATCCCACCGCCAAAGCTAGCACCACACTAGGATAGAAATCAACCTAACACATGATTACAAACTTTAGTGTTGTATGCTTAGATTTTTTTAAGGCACATAGCCCTATGTTTTGTTTTCGCTGTATTTCTATTTATAATTCCACTATTCTTTATATTCTTCTCACTTGTCTTTTTCCTTTATTTATGCAAGTTATGTATTGAAACCATAAAATCATGCAAGGAAATAACATAAAGATAAATAATGCAAATACCATCAAACCTTGCACAAAATTGGACTTAGGATAGGATGGAATGAAGTGCAACCAAGCTCCATTGATTTGTCCTTTGGATGATTTGTTGGCTGCTTACACAACAACATAATCTTGATAGAAAATCATAGAAAATGATATGAGATAAATGAAAATTGATATATATGCGTGTGTATAGAAATTTGATGAGAGTGTGAGGGTTTGGAATGGAAAAGGAAGTTTGATTTATAGAGGGAAAGGGAATCAAATGAATGGATAAGATTAGAAGGGTGAAGGATGAGGTGGACGAACAAGATTGAGAATCAAACTTAGTGCTTATGACACACCATAAATGGGTATGACAAGTGACCAAAATTAGGAGAGTGGGAATAATGAGATTTTTAAATTGATTTTGGAAAGAAAGTGCTTATGACACACAATGAATGAGGTTAAAAATAAGGAAGTGAGTGAAAATAAATAATTTAAATAATAAAATTATTTAAATTATGAGAGATGTGGAATTTAAATAACTATTTAATTTATTTAAATTGGATGATGGAGGAAAATGAGATTAAACCAATAAAATTTATTTCATCTGGTGCAAATGGAGGACAAATGGAATTAAAAATAAATAAGATTTATTTAATTCGATGTAAGTGGAGGATAAATGGATAAAAGAGATTTATAATTTACTTAACTAATGGGAATGATGGAAGGGGTCATGAAAGGGACCTAGAAGAAAAGGTGTCGCAAGGTAATGTCGTAAGATGTGGTCAAATTTAGGTACCTACATTTTTCCCCTCTTTGATATAATGTTGCAACTAAGAGAAGTAACATCATTTCAAAAAAAAAAGGTATGGATAGAGAAAAAAGGATGCCCCAAACACTTGAAGGAATGATAAGAAGGAATGATGTAAGGATGAGATGCCCCCTCGAGAGGATAGGCAGGTTAGGAGAACACAGGTATGCTCTTGAAATGGATGAAAGAGACTGGATAAGAGAAAGGATGGAAAAGGCTATGGATGATAGGATTGGATAGGTTTGATATACTCTAGATGATCAACAACATGGTTACATTATAGATCTTGACTTAAACTCATGGTAAGGGGATCTTCAAGAGGCTTGGTGGGTTATGGACTATAAGATGGGTTTGGAGGAATAGGCATATTGTTTGAAGGTTCTTGGATAGGAATTTGATTACATGGAGGTGGTTGATTCCTTCTAATAGCCATTGGATCACATCCTTCATGAGTGTATGGGTGGATGGGCAATATAATGGGTGGACAATAATGGTGGAGGTTGTAGGATTAGGATTAAGATTAGATGGAGGGATAATGGGATTGGATGGATTGAGATTTGGACTAGATGGAGGGATAATGTGATTGGATAGATTGGGATGTGGACTAGATAGAGGGATAGTGGGATTGGATAGATTAGGATTGGGGTCATCTAGCACAAGCTTACCACAATCTATGAGGTTTTTGACCAATCTCTTAAGTGTGGGACAATTGAGTGTCTTATGACCTTTAATCCTATGGTATGCACTATAGTCATTTTTATTATACCAAGGAGATTTAACTTGACTTTTTCCATGTTTCATTGGTGGTAGCTCAATCAAGTTTTCTTGGACCAATTCTTCTAAAAATATGTCAACCTCATCTTTTGGTGGAGGATTGAAGGAACATGGGGATGAAGGTAATGAAGGGCTTGATAGATTGGAAGATTGGTGGATCAATGGACTAGGATTGGGATTACATGGCGGTGTTGGGATATGATTAGTAGGCTCTTGGATTGGCATTTGATTGGATGATGATGGAGGGTACTCATAGGATGCATAAGATAGAGTGGTATTCCCCTTGTCAAAGGTAACATGAGGACTTAAGGACACTTGATCTTGGTGCAAAGGGTAACTTGGACTTGCATGTTCTTGTTGTGAAGGAACTTCATAGTCTTGTAAATGGATTTGGGGTTGAGGTGAAATTTTGCAATAAATAGTTGGATGAACTTGAGGTATGGATTGATGTGGATATTGGTTGATATTAGAATAAGTGGGATAGGTTGAGGTAGGATTACCTTGATATGTGGTTGGACTAGGTTGGTATGAAGTTGATGAGGATGACATATGGGATTGTGGTTGTGTTTGTTGAAAGGATAGAGGTTGTGGTTGTGTTTGAGATTGTTGGATGGTTTGGAGTTGTTGAAGAAGGGCTTGTTGTTGTTGTTGAAAGGCTTGTTGTTGCTGTTGAAGGGTTTGTTGTTGTTGGTCTAGGAGTTGTTGAAGTTGTGAGATAGTGGGATTTGGTATGTGTGAAGGTGAAGCATGGTTAGGAATTTGGACTTGTGAGGTTTGGGGTAAGGTGGATGTTTGATAAGTTTGGGGTATGGATAAGTTGGACTAGTTGTTGATCAGAGGTAGGGATGATGATGTAGGACTGACTGGATACCTTCCATATAATCTTTTGAGTTCGTCAAACATTGTTTGGGTGCCATAAGGATCTTCGAGTGCCATATGGATGATTAGGGTAAAATGGATTGGATTGGATGAAAGAGATGATTGTGATAAGATAATTAAACAGGCATGAATGGTACAAGGGAATGATTAGGATGAATGCTAGATTAGGTTGGAAGATTGATTTTTTTTTTTGGAAGATATTTTGGATTTTTTTGGCTTTTTTGGATTTTTGGGGATTTTTGGCAAGAAAACAAACACAAAAACACAATGTTGACTTGACTTATCAAGGAAATTGGTGTGAATTGCTTCATGGCTAAAGTGGCTTTTACTAGTATTGCACAAGGAAAACACGCCAAGCACATGAACAAACCTAGAATTATTCAAGTAGGAGTGTCATATCAAATGGACTCACTTAGATGCGACTTTAATCTCCACTATTAGATAATGGTGATTTCCATCCCCTTGATACCATTTACCATTGCTTGGATTGATAGGGAATTCAAGGTCATGGACCACCTTACACCCCTTACCTTGGAGACAAAAGTTTTGCCCTGAGCTCTTCTCCCCTTGCTGTAGCGATGCACCGCGGGACATAGTGGTCAAAGGGTTTTAACTAGGCTTTACAAGCTTCTAGGGAAGTCCTCTCAAATACACAAGGTACAGTGAGACTCAAATCTATGAACACTAGCCCGTCAAATGATGCAACATAAGCGTAAGCAAATACCACTTCATCTTGTGTCTGGAATCACCTAGGGCCCCAACGCTGTCCCAATGACTACGTAGCTAGATTGAGGTACAGTTTTTGCTCTCCCCCCTTTGATATACCTTGCTAGAACACGTGGTTGAGGTCATCCCTAAGGGTGATGAAATCCCCTAGCAGGCCTCCTAAAGGGAAGAAACACTATTCACTTTTGATCCCCAGGCTCACACGAAGTGCAAGGGGAGAGCATACGTGAGATAATGCCCCTGGGATTGAACAAATAAACAAAGGGATAATGAAGGAGTTTTTGATCTCCAAGACCACCAAAAGGTGCGAGGAGAGAGCATACACCCTTTTCAAAATTCGAAGACAAAGCAAATAATGTTCAATTACTATCCCTCTAGATTAAACTAAGTGCCTAGATTAGTGATAAAAATTTGATCTTTGACAAGTGGTGTTTCACACAATGCGTTAGTAGTTTCAAAGATTAATCTTCGACAAATGAGATAGTTGCAATCAAAGTGTCAGCACAAAACCAAATTCCTAAAAAAAATCATAAAATAATGTTATAATGCAACCATAAAAAGATATGCTCATTATAAGATTGCAATTTCAGATACATTTTTTTAGATAATGATATAGATTTGATCATTTTGAAATTTTTTTGACCTAAAAAATAAAAACTCAAAGAATAGACCCCTACTAATTTTTTGAGACCTTTCTAGAAATATAGAAAGTCAGAAAAATTCCCTGATTTGTGTCCAGAAATGCGGATTTATGAAAAACCTACAACAAACAAAGATCTGATTATTTCACACCTTATTTGACATCAAAATTAAAACTATCAAGAACAAACCCCATTAAAATTTTAAGAGATTTCCAAAAATGTAAAAAAATTTAAAGAATTCATTGATTTGCACCTAGAAATGTGAATTTATGAAAAAACATAAAATCACTGTAACTCATGAGAAAATGGATGATAAACATGTGGTTTTTCTGCTATAGCTTCTTTAGATGATTAACAAACTTCTGTGAAAATATTGTAGAAAAATTTGCAACCATTTGGAAGATATGATGAAATCTTTAAAATCTAGGGTTTCTCCAAAAATGGCATAAACCTGCAATAAAAAGTTAATAAAACCTATAAAAAGCAAGCTAGATCAAGGGAAGTCAGTCAATAAATAACTGGGCATTGTCAAAATGAAACCCAAAAAATCATGCAAAGAAATAACATAAAGATAAACAATGCAAATACCTTTAAACCTTGCACAAAATTAAACTTCAAATAGGATGGAATGAAGTGCTAGCATAACCTTGATAGAAAATTATATGAGACAAATGAATATTGTTAGATATGCATGTGTATCAAAATTTGATGAGAGTGTGTGAGAGTTTGAAATGATAATGAAAGTTTAATTTATAGAGGAAGAGGGAATCAAATGAATGACTAAGATTAGAAGGGTGAGGGATGAGGTGGACAGACATGATTGAAAGTCAATGTTAGTGCTTATGACGCACCATAAATGGGTATGACAGAAGGCCAAAATAAGGATGGGAGTGGGAATAAATGATATTTTCAATTGATTTTAGAGAGAAAGTGCTTATGACGCACAATTAAGGAGATTAAAAATAAGTGTAACATGCCACTTGTTCTACCAAAGAAATTTACTACAATTTACCCAAAAGTAAATAGATCATGAAACCAAAACATGAGTAGCAAAATTTTTCCTTTCTTTCATTTGATACAATACACATTTGAAACATATTTCAAACTTAACCATTGCACTATCAAATTACACATTTCAACAATGAATTGAATAATTCTCATTTACAATATTTCAAGAGATAGTTACATACAAGCTTCATAAAGCTAATTGACAATAGAGAATCAATGGTTTTGATGTCTATCTTCAAATCTTGGCCACCAACTACATGAGGAGAAGCATCACTCAAACGCTTTTCTGCCAACCACGGACTAACTATGGTCCCTTGCATATTTACCAAATTGGTAAACAACCCTACCCTGTTAGGAAAAGTGTCTCAACCTTGCAACTTTGAAAGATTACTATTCTTCCCAGTTTTGGTCTTTTTGAATACTCTTTATCTTGGATAATAGTCTAGAACTTTCAAAGTTTCCAAACGAGCTAAAAATAGCAAGACTTGCTATTTTTAGTAAGTTCTTCGATTGAGCTTGGATTGACCTGAAATTTTTCCCAGAAGGTGCGGAACAGCTAAGTGAACATCTCGGGTGAGTTTCATCTCAAGATCATAGCTGGATCGTGAGATATTAAAGTTTTTGTTTTTTGAAACTGCTGGAAAAAGTCTTTAAACTCAATTACTAGAATCGAAACTTCTCTAAATGTATTGAAAATTGGGATAGCCTATTATAACATGATAGATCTCTTCACAAGCTTTCTGATGCATTAAACGGTTCGTCAATCAGACACCCGGATCAAAAGTTATGGCCTCCGGAAGTTGGACCTTCTGTTTTGGGAAATGTAAAAATGTGTTGGACACATAAAAGAGCTGTAAAAGGGAGAGTTACACATGTTGGTGTGTGGTTTGGCACATCACAAGGCATCTTTAATTTGAGATAATTTGGACACCACTTTTTGGGTGGTTTTAGCTCATGGTTTTGTAATTACCGTTGGCGGTGTACTGTATTGTATCTCCTATATATCAGGAACTTGAGATGGAGGTTGTATGTAAGAATCTTATAGATGTCGAATTACCTCCTAGATCTCTAGTTGGATATACTCCTGTAAAAGTTTGCTTTGCAACTATATTGTAATCTTCGTGATTCCAGAAGAATATATTGGGCGGCTTTAGAGTGGGCTTTTTACCTGAAAGGGTTTTCCCCACGTATATCTTGTGTTGTGAGTTTTGTGTTTGCATTCAGAAGTTGTTATTATCTTTTTGTTAATGTGCATCTTAATCTATAATTGTAAAAGAAAAATTTGCATAAATATTTCCTCATTAGATCAATGTTGGAAGCATTTTCCACATACCTTGCTTCCTTTTAGTTGGTATCAGAGCCTGATCACCTTTGGTTCTAGTTGTTGGCTAGAGGGTTTTTTGAGCTGGTCTTCGTTTGAGTGGGAGCTTTTGCAGAGGATTTTGAAATCTTTGTTGCAGGTAAGAGATGGTGATCACATTTGGGAGGATTGAGATAGAGAAGTTTAACGGTAGTAACTTCAAGTTGTGGAAACTCAAAATGGAGGACATGCTTGTAGATTGAGATTTATGGGAAGCCGTATCTGGTACAAAACCAATGGCAATGTCTCAAGAAGACTGGGATCTCAATGATCGAAAAGCTAAGGTCTTGATAAGACTCTGTTTGGCTGATTCAGTGCTCCTGAATATCTATGAAGAGAATATTGCAAAGGAACTTTGGAAGAAGCTTGGAGATGTTTATCAGGCTAAATCCCTGGTGAACAAGTTATTCCTGTGAAAGAAATTGTATTCTCTAAGGATGGAAGATGGAGGATATGTCACTGATCACATGAATACATTCAATATGCTTGTTGCCCAGTTGACTTCTATTAGTGTGAAGATGGAGGAGGAGGATTGATGTATGAAATTACTGTGTTCCTTACCAGATTCGTGGGACCACCTTGTTATGGCCATTGGGAGTACCACTACCACCTTCAAGATGGATGAAGTGGTTTCTTCATTGTTGTTTGAAGAGACATGGAGAAAGTCTTCTGAATCAGCTAAGGAGGCTCTTGCAGTTCGTGGTAAATCTAAAGAGAAAGGAAAGAAAAAGGATAAGAAGAAGGAAGAAAAAGGAAGATCCAAATCCCATGGGAGATCTAAGTCTCCCAGAAAGTCCAAGCTCCTGTGTTGGAACTGCGACAAACCTGGTCACTTCCGCAAGGAGTGCAAGGAGGAGAAAAAGAAAAAGAAGAAGAATTATGATTCAGATTCTGACAAGTCCTCTCAGGATGAAGAAGCATTTGTCGCTGCCTTGGCAATGCATGCATCTAAGGATGTGTGGCTTATTGACTCTGGTGCATCTTTTCACATGACCTTGCATCGGGGCTGGTTTTTGAAGCATGAAGAATACGATGGTGGAAAGGTGTACTTGGGTGATGATTCTCACCTGGATATTATTGGCTGTGGAAGAGTCTTTATTCGATTCCCTAATGGACGAGTAAAGGGAATCAATGGTGTTCTGCATATCCCTGGTTTGACACCGAACCTTCTTTCTGTAAGTAAATTGAATGATGTGGGTGTGCAGGTTGTTTTCTCGAATGTTGGATGCAAGATGACTAGAGGATCTATGGTGTTGGCTAAGGGTGTTCAGATTGGCACTCTATTTCAACTTGATGCACGCATAGTTTAGTACAATAGTGCCTCTGTTTCGAAGAAGAGAGCTTCAGAGTATTCATCCTCACCATTGGAACTAGAAGCAAAAAAGACTGTTGCATCTACTACTGATGGTTGTGCTTTTTGGGTACCTAAGGGTGCTCATTCTATGGAGATGAAACTTCCAGCTGAGAAGACAATGTTATGGCACCAAAGGCTTGGTCACATTGGTGAAAAGCGTTTGAGGACCCTGAAGAATAAAAATCTTGTTAAGGGTATGAATGACTATAATCTTGAGTTCGATTTCTGTGAACATTGCATTTATGGAAAACAAAACCATGTTCAGTTTTATTCCAGTTCTCACAAATCTTCTGAGGTGTTGGACTTGATGCATTCTGATGTGTTTGGTCATGTTAATGTTCCTTTGATTTCAAAATATGTTTACTTTGTTTCATTTATTGACGATTACAGTAGAAGGACATGGGTGTATTTCCTTAGAAGTAAATCTAAAGTCTTTAATAGATTCAAAGAGTTCAAAACTCTTGTAGAGAATCAAAAGGATAGAAAGATTAAGTGTTTGAGGACCGACAATGGTGGTGAGTTTTGTTCAGCAAATTTTGAGAAGTTCTGTAAAGAACAGGGGATTGAGAGGCACAAGACAACTCCGTATACCCCTCAACAGAATGGAGTTGTAGAGAGGATGAATAGAATGTTGAAGAGGGCAAGGAGTATGCTAGGTGGAGTTGGTCTTGAATAAAAGTTTTGGGCTGAAGCTGTTGCTACCACTTGTTACCTGGTTAATAGGTCTCCTACATCAACACTCGTTGATAAGACACCTATGGAGGTATGGTCTAGTAAAAAGCCTTCATTAAGACACATTTGAGTATTTGGTTGTGAGGCATATGCACATGTGCCTAAGGAGAAGAGGTCTAAGTTGGAGAACAAGGTTGCAAAGTGTATTTTCATTGGTTATGGCATCGGTGTGAAAGGGTACATGCTTTGGGATCTAGTAGTTGAGAGAGTTCTATATGATCTTCAGAGAGTTCAATCCTTCTTTTGTTGTCTTGCAGCCAGAGAAAGAAGAGAAGAAAGATGATGCGGTTCAGCTTCCTTCCACCCCCGAGAAAGTTGAACCAAAAACATCTATTGGACCTGATAATGAGGAGAGCTCTAGTAGCTCTAAAAGTTTAGAAGAAGATGAAGAACCTCAACCTCAACCTTTGAGGAGGTCCACGCGGATAAGGTAGCAACCTGATAGGTTTGGTTATTCATTGCATGATTCCAGTTGTATTTTTGCTTTGATTTCTAACAATGATGAGCCTAGAATTGTGAAAGAGGCTATGGGTATGAAAGATGCAGGTTCCTGGAAGGAGGCCATGGAAGAGGAGATGGCTTCTTTGGAAAAGAATAATACTTGGTACTTGGTGCCTTTTCCTGAAGGATGAAAACCTGATGGATGCAAATGGGTGTTCAAAAAAAAATTTGGTGTAGATGGCAGTGTTGAGAAATATAAAGCTAGATTAGTTGCAAAGGGGTATTCTCAGGTGGACGGAATTGACTATGGTGAGATATTCTCTCCCATTGTAAAGATAACATCTATTTGGTTCTTGTTATCTCTTGCAGCAGCGTATGATCTAGAAGTGGAATAGATGGATGTGAAGACATCATTCCTTCATGGTGACTTGAGGAGGAAATCTATATGTCACAGCCAGAGCACTACGTGGTGAAAGGTAAAGAAAATATGGTTTGCAAGTTGAAAAAGTCTTTGTATGGTTTGAAACAGTCTCCTAGGATGTGGTACCAAAAGTTTGATGCCTTTGTGTTGAGTATTAGATTTCAGAGATCGAAATCAGATCATTGTGTTTACTACAAGTTTGACAATGATCACATTTTCATTATTGCATTGTATGTCGATGATATGTTACTCATTGGGAATGGTAAAAGTTTGATTTCTGATTTGAAGTCTCAGTTGTTAGCATAGTTTGAGATGAAAAATCCAGGGGCAACTCGGTACATTATGGGAATGGAAATCAAAAGAGACAGAGCAAACATAAAACTTTGGTTAGGCTAGAGTAAATATGTTAGCACTATGTTGGAGAGATTCAACATGATGGATTGTAGACCTTTGACTATTCCTGTTACAATGGGGACAAAGTTATCTATTGAAGATTGTCCAAAGTATCCTTCTAAGATAGAGGATATGAGTAGAGTTCCTTATGCTAGTGTGGTTGGCAGTTTGATGTATGTGATGGTCTACACAAGACCAGACATTGCCCAAGTAGTGGGAGTCCTTAGTTGATTTATGGCTAATCCTGGATGGGTATATTGGGATGCAGTGAAGAGAGTGTTCAGATATTTGTGGGGTACTTTTGAGTATTCCTTATATTATCATGGTTATCCTACAGGACCTCAGAATTCACTTTGTATTCGTGGATTTGTGGATTCAGATTGGGCAGGTGACATTGACAGCAAGAGATCCACCAATGCTTATGTGTTCACTATGTTTGGTGGTGCTATTAGTTGGATGAGTAAGAGGCAACCTATGGTCGCTTTGTCCACTACTAAAGCTGAGTACATGGCAGCAACTCATGCTTGTAAAGAAGCCATTTGGCTTAAGAGATTGTGTTCTAATGTTGGGTTTGATGCAGGGAAGATTACTATTTGTTGTGACGATCAGAGTGCCATATGTTTGGCGAAGAATCCTACTTTCCACGCAAGGACTAAGCATATTGATGTTCAGTACCATTTTGTTTGTGACATGGTAGAGGATGGGAAGGTAAACTTGGAGAAGGTTGATACTTTGACGAATGTTACAGATTCCTTGACAAAACCTATGAGCACAGAGAAGTTCAGATGATGTTCAGAGTCTATGGGCATCTCGTCCCCTAGCAATTAAGTCATGGTGTTGATACTCCCTTTGTTCTTGCAAGGTGTTCAACAAGTGGGAGAATGTTAGGAAAAGTGTCTCAACCTTGCAACTTCGAAAGATTACTATTCTTCCCAGTTTTGGTCTTTTTGAATACCCTTTATCTTGGATAATAGTCTGGAACTTTCAAAGTTTCCAAACGAGCTAAAAATAGCGAGATTTACTATTTTTAGTAAGTTCTTTGATTGAGCTCGGATTGACCTGAAATTTTTTCTAGAAGGTGTAGAATAGCTAAGTGAACATCTCGGGTGAGTTTCGTCTCAAGATCATATATGGATCGCGAGATATTAAAGTTTCTATTTTTGAAACTACCAGAAAAAGTCTTTGAACTCAATTACCAGAATTGAAACTTCTCTAAATGTCTTGAAAATTGGGATAACTGGCGCAGCCAGTTATAAGGTGATAGATCTCTTCACAAGCTTTTTGATGCATTAAACAGTTCGTCAATCGGACACCTGGATCAAAAGTTATGGCCTCCGAAAGTTGGAGCTTCTATTTTGGGAAATGTAAAAATGTGTTGGACACATAAAAGAGCTGCAAAGGGGAGAGTTACATGTGTTGGTGTGTGGTTGGGCACATCATAAGGCATCTTTTATTGGAGATAATTTGGGTACCACTTTTTGGGTGGTTTTAGCTCATGGTTTTGTAATTACTATTGGCGGTGTACTGTATTGTATCTCCTATATATCAGGAACTTGAGATGGAGGTTGTATGTAAGAATCTTATAGATGTCAAATTACCTCCTAGATCTCTGGTTGGATATACTCATGTAAAAGCTTGCTTTGCAAGTATATTGTAATCTTCGTGATTCCTGAATAATATATTGGGCGGCTTTGGAGTGTGGGGTTTTTACCTGAAAGGGTTTTCCCCACATATATCTTGTATTGTGAGTTTTGTGTTCACATTTGGAAATTGTTATTATCTTTATGTTAATGTGCATCTTAATTTGTAACTGTAAAAGAAAAATTTGCATAAATCTTTCCTCATTAGATCAGTGTAGCAAGCGTTTTCCGCATACCTTTCCTTCTTTCATACCCTTCGACGAAGGGATTGGTATGGTAACCTTAAAGAATAGCCTATAATGAGATGATGTTATGTCCTACATATCTAGTACTGTCATACATTGTGGCTACAACCTAGAAGCATGATTGCCCTTCCCAGTATGTAATCTTGGATCACAGTGAATTGATAGTGTAAACAGTGGCTACTTACACTACTTTGGCCAAAGTTTCATCACCCCTAACTCGGAATGGATGTCACACGCTCACCCATCATTCTAGCTTGATTTTGAAAGACATCTAAGGTTATTCCCTTCCATGGATCAACAAATCCCAAGCATAACCCCACTAACAATTTCAAGTGTACTAAATCTAAGGTTATTCCCTTCCATGGATCAACAAATCCCAGGCATAACCCTACTTAATTTTTCCAAGTTTTACTATGACACATATATCAAAGTAATACAAGTTGCAAGATATGGTTTACTAATCTTTCACCTTATACAAATAGCTAATCACACTTAATTGAGTAATTACTTATAAAATCCAATATAGGCACAAATCTCTACTACGGAGATTAGTTTCACATTCAACACAAATATAATTTTCATACTAGATATATATACACTTTTTACACAAACAGGTAAACACCCAATTCGATAAAGACAACAAAACAATTCATTCCACAACAATAATCAAACACATATAGACTTTTAAATAGAAAAAGCATAATGGATAAGAATTCTACATGCCTGTGATATTTTGCTCCAATAGGTCAACATAACCCCTTGCTTGTGATCCTTCAAGCAGAATGATTCTCTTCTCCAAAAGCAACTCTACTCCCTCTCTAACCTTCTTATACTTCTCACAAAATCAAAACAAAATAACAATGCACTCACAACACCAAATTCAAAATTACAACAGCAAAATAATGAAGCACTTGGCTGGAAAATTGTGTAAAAGAATGAGGAATCTCTCCTTTAAATACAAGAAAACTAAGTGAACTAAGGCTACAAATTAGTTTGAAAAACTTCCACAACTCCCCCTTCATTCTTTGACTCATCAAAACTAATTAGAGGTGGCAAAAGGAATTCAATGAAAAATGAACACATAAGAGGATAGTCATGAAGCAATGTAGCAAAACATGGTAACAACAAAGAAAAACAGACATCAAATGAGTTTAAACCTCTTCACAAAGGTGACACACAATAAACCATGTTTCCTATTTACTTGCAAACTTGTTAATAAAGAAAGAGTCAATGCATACATGTTGAAAACAACATGAAGGTTCTTTTAAAACATAAAACTGTTTTAGCTTTATTCCCAATGCCCATGACTAAGTCAAAGCACAACCCAAGAGTTTGAGTTCAATATACACTATGAAATGATATTAATGCTCATAAGATATACGTTGCCTATAGCGCTCATATAGGCACATAAACATGCTTTAATAAATATTAACATATGCTCCATGTTATGCGCCTAAACCAACCTTCAATTGTTAAATGCATACCATTTTATCATGGCTGCATGCCTCCTCATGGCAGCACCATAATCAATATGCCTCTATATATATATATATATAAGTTATTTATCATACAATAATTACATGTTTATAACTATATGAATGTAATAATAAATAACTTATATATATATATATATATATATATATATATATATATATATATATATATATATATATATATATATTATTGATACATAAACCATATGAAACTTATAACTCATAAATCCACTGTTGACATGAAATCCAAATACATACTATTGTCATTTACTACTCTTGTCCGATCCGATATCCTCATACCTATGAGAAATACGCTCATGAGTGTGCGTAGGTACCTCTACCGACGTGCACTCATGCTCATATTGTCTCACATGTATAAGTCTATTGTGGACTTGCACGAGTTCAAAACCATTTCATGATAAAACCTTGCCTTGGCAATCATAAACTTATCAAAGAAGACTTAAATCAATATACAGGTTAAATCACAATTTTCACTCAAACATCCATGTAATCACATCCAAACAAGCATTCCAGATCCACAACACAAATTACTTACCGCTACCCACACAGACCCAACATAACCTAGGTCAAAATAGGATAGTGTGTGTGTGTTCGCTCAGTTTAGGTTTTCTCCAATGTTTACTAGACCAAGTCCTTCTCCTGAGTGATACTTCTCATCCTTTTCGGAGGAGCAACTTGTTCCTGCATCCAACTTACATCTCCACAACAGTAGTTAGTCATTCACAAAAATAATCATATGTTTCATTCATTTCATAATAATAATCACTTACAATACATTACATTGCATAATTCAATTTTTTCAAATATATTCAATTCAAAATTCAAATTTCACATTGATGCAGAGATTCACAAACATTCATTTATCCAAGCAATTTAACCAATCTAGGTAAATAGTAATTAGTTAGAAACACATGGGGTGTAACAATAGGGATGTGAGTTGGGATAAATAATTTAAATAATAAAATTATTTAAATTATGAGAGATATGTGAAATTTAAATAAATATTTAATTTATTTAAATTAGATGATGGAGGAAAATGAGATTAAATAAATAAGATTTATTTAATTTGGTGCAAATGGAGGACAAATGGAATTAAATAAATAAGATTTATTTAATTTGATGTAAGAAGAGGATAAATGGATGAGAGGAATTAGTTAAATAAATATAATTTATTTAACTAATGTGAGTGATGTAAGGGGGTCATTGAAGAGGACCTAGGACAAAATATGTCTCAAGGTAATGTCATAAGATATGATCAAATTTAGGTGTCTACATGTATCATGCAATTTTAGTGTAGTTACAAATGCTTCATCAACAACTTTATTATTGGAAACATTTTTCTCAGTATTTTATAGTATTCATAAAGTTTTAGGAGTCCATAGAGAAGATTTACAATTGAAGAGTAGAAAAATACACCTTTTGAAATATCTAGCTAGAGCTAATAAATTAACTTGAAATGAAACTCTAGATAACTAAGAGCTGATTTTAGAGAAAACTAATGAATCTGAACCAAAACAAAAATAAATGAATTGAAATAATAGTGAACCATGGAATTGGAGGGAGGAGGGTGGAATTTTTTGTAACAAAGACTAAATACCTATAACTTGAGATTGAATTTGAAAACAAAAAGTTGTGAATATGCTCTATGAAAACTAGAATTGTGTAAGACTCAAAAAGAGGCCACAAGGGTGACCTTGATCCTCTAGAGGCCATAATTTCTAAATCTCCAAAACTTTAGTACCTATAGAAAAGGGTTTGCCTATGTCTGTACATACAAATAAAGACTTTGTGGTGTTGACGAACATCATTGGATCTTATTACGGCAATGGGGTATGCTTGAGACTTCTTTGATTGCAACCAAGCCATGTAGATTGATTCAATGATTTTGTGATAAGTTGTAAGACACACCAAACAATGTATGCAACAAATATGTAAGTAGTTGACTATGTGCAATAGAATTGTATGGAATGCCCAAGACAATAATTTAATGAATGCTTAAGACCCAAGTGTAATGAATGCCCAAGTAGTAGACCAAGTACATGAAAGCTAGGTTTTTTTATTTTATTGATGTAAGAATTGATGTAATGTAAAGTAGAGCTATGATAGAGACATTATGTGATTTTGTGTATTTCAATTCATGATCATGGGATTTTAGTGGATGACAATGATGATGATTTTGATCTTTTTGATTATTTAGTGATTATAATGACCTAAGAGTGATGTCCTTTGATACAAGTCCTACATGCACAATTTGAACTTTCTGGTGCAAATGTTGATGGGTAACAATAACATTAAGTTGAGTTAGCTTGAGGCCATTATAAATTTGAATTTGTAACTAAGAGGGTCAAGGTTATGAGTGGAGGCCTAACTTGGGTCAAGGTTGTGAGGTAAACCTTGACTTGGGCGAAGAAATTGCTGAAATGAGTATTGAGAATACTTTGAGCAAAGGGACTTTGTAGTTTTGAGTGTAAAATTGAGTCTAGAGCTAGTGAGTGTTATTGTGTGGTTACACAACATGCCCCATTTTGACTTGACAAAATAGGGACCTAACTTTTTCTTGTTGCTTTGGCTTGTTGTCTTTTTGCTTTGGGTGGTCTGGTAAAATTAAGTCATACATGAACACCCTGCAAGAGGGTGGATTTGTCCCCATGATGAGGTTAGTTGCCAAAGTGAGTATTTCACATTATTAACCTCATGTTTGGAAAGTGCACGAAATTCCAAGTAGGTTTGCCTTTTGGATCACCTAAAATTCTCTAAGGGAAGAAAGTTGTGTTAAGTCAAAGGTTCGGTCAAACCTGATATCCGAGGGGGAGGGTCATATTTCAAACGTCAGTCATATTAGATAAGATCACCCCGATATTGTATTATCGCCTGATAATCACTTGATCTGCAAAGTACAGACGTCAATTTTACATGATAACTGGTATCTACCCGTCAAACGACTTCAGTTATTTGCGGGAGGTCATATTTTTAATATCCGTCATCTTACGAATATCACCCTCTTCGCAAAATATCACCCTATGCCAATATGACGATGATGTCATCCAAGTCCAACTAACGAAGGAAATCACCCTGATGATGGCATCATCATTCCATTCTACCTCGCGAAGGTATATATCCGACACCCACGCTATTCAATAACATAACGGTGATGTCATTAAAACATAACGATTAAACAAAGTCATCGACATGTTGACGTCACCCCGATCTTTTCATGAGGGGCTCATTTTATTTGCGGGGTCATATTTGAACATCCCCTGATCTTAAATTCATGACCCGATATACATGTGGTCAATGTTGACCACATCACCCGATTCCTTTGCATTTAGTTTTGCCGCTAAAAGGCAGGGGGTCATTTTGTCTTGTGGGGGTCATATTTTGAATATCACCCGATCTTTCGAAGATCACCCTCCTCCCTGTTTCTTGACATTAAATACACTTAAATACAGTAGATAGATTCCCGCCGATTACGAATACAAATCAAACACTTGGCATCATCCATGAATTCCCTATAGAAGATCAACGGATTTAACCATCCCAACGTAGTTTTACCCTAACTTGTCCTATGGATGCGTTTAAAGGTAACTTTCCAAGGTTATTTTCATTTACCTTGCAAAAAAATGAGAAATTACAAAGAAGAGAAGTCAAACCCTCATACAGCTACTTGTAAACGGATTAGATCCTTCAGTGTAATAGAACGAGTGATCTTCAGCATCTACAGCCCTTTTTCGTAATCAGTCATCTAACCCATGAGGAAAGCACTGTCAGGTAAGTAACTAAAAACCCTCCTGTTGTCGTTTGCTGCATGTTCAGGTAGGGTATATGTCTTTCTTGTGGTTTGGATTTTTGAATATGCATATCATGATGAAGTAAAGGATAATAGATAGAGTATGCATGATTCTGTAGAAGTACATAATGTTGTATGAATGCATGTAGACATTGTAAGGTAAGACAAATCATGTTTGTTGCAAGAATCCATGGCTGATCTTAGAAGGAATAGGTCTGACTTAGAGTTTCTCAAGCCTATGTTTGTTCAGCCCGAGGGGGTATAGTTTAAGTATGGCATCATTGGTGATACTCACCAAGGAGATACAGACCTGGCGGCATGGTCAACAAGAATAGATCATGATAAGGATAATACCCTTCTAGATGCGATATATGTTTCAAGAATGTGGCATGCAGCCGACTGTCTGTATGCCATGGATACCCCAGAGCTGGTAGTTGAATGTGCGAGGAATTATAACCCTGAGACTAAGCAGGTGGAGAAACATGGCAGAATATATGCTGACTTTTCAATCAAGGGCATCACCTCTACTTTTAATCTGCCAGTTGGAAGGAAGGTGGTGAGTGTAGATCTACACAAGCTGGAAACAGAGTACAAAAATAATAAGAAGAATGCAAGGAAGAGGATGTATCAGTGGAGGTAAAAGAGCAACACCTACACTGCCTTAGCCAAATTGCTCGTACATTTATATAAGTTTGATTTTGATGAAGAGTACCAATATATGATTGCCCTACTGAGCAGGATGACAGGTAAGCCTCATGTTGGAAATTTTGAGAATTGGATGTTTGGGATCATCCAGATGGTCCTATATGTAGATAACAGGCCATTATGGGCCAAGATCATCAATGATGCACTAGATGAAGGAATAAGGAATCTGGGAGGTTTGACATGCTCATTTTATATGACCTCATATGTGATGTACTCATGTGTTTACAAGGGAACTTTTGATGCCTTGAAGACAGTGGGTAAGGCTAGAGGTGATGCAGATGATGCCCACATATGGGATCACTATCCTTAGCTACAGAGAAAAAATTACCTCTTGGATTAGAAACTAGTGAATGATGCATTCTCTATGCATCTAGTCAGAACCATGGAGGAGGACAAGACCAAAAGACTGAGCATGGAGGCTCAAGAAGTTGTTTACAGACATGGCACCTGGTTCATCTAGTTTGCCACCTTTTCATATATAAGGATAGAGGGATTTGAAGGACATCCCCTTATGCTACCAAGGTACCCTACTGATGGGGTTGTCCTGATGGAGTTTGTCAGGCAAGTATCTACCATAGTTGAAGCATATAAAGTACAAAAGAAGCTACCTCCGGTGTTATTTTCAGTGTCTATGGGCTGGTATATGTGCTCAGACTCAGAGAGCATAAAACATGTCATGGGAGGACTGAAACTGATGTATCTGCAGCCATTCCCCTTGGCTAGATCTTATGACCCTTATGGAAAGATGCATAAAATAGTAGGAAAACCAATCCATTAGAAGCATCTGGAAGATTTCTGGACTGACTGTGAGGATGAAGCTGAGGTGAGGAGAAGGAAATACTAGAGACTCATCTTGAACCAAATAAAGACATTTGACTGCATCCCGGTGCCAGCACAGCTGAGGAAGGATGATGGAAAGATTATGTCTAATGAATATGAAGACAAGAAGTTGTACAATGACACCATATCAGCCCTTGATCTAACACAGCCAGAATATATATCCCTAGATCAATTTACAGGTGGGGTGATACAATTAACCCAAGCTTGGGTGAATGAAGAAATAAACATATTGAAGAAAAGGGGTATGGCCCTTACAGTTGATGCCAAAAAGAAAAGGCAGGAAATAGCTGATGAGGAGTATGATAACTTCCTCAGTGAGAAGAGAAAATCCAATGGGGAGAGGTTACCCACACAAAAACAAAGGGTCCCCCTAGAGGTAAGAAAACTGAAGATGAACCTAAACAGGTGATAATTGAAAGGATCGTCACACCAGTTGTAGGTGCATCAACATCAGCTCAAGCATCTGCATCATCTACACAGCCTCTGATTGACAAACCAAAGACTAAGAGAATCTTGAGGCTGGCTGTTGAAACTATAGAAGTGTGGGAGGAGGCCCAAGCCTCACAGTATGAAGTGGAAGAAGACATCCCATTTGAGGAAGAACAGGTAAACAAAGAATCTGCAGGTGATGACCTGATGATGGCCAGTAAGAAAAGGAGGGCAATGTCGCTGATGTCACCACCCAAGAAGCAAAGAACATCCATGCGAGGTGATATCAGGGCTGACCCTATTGTATTAAGAGGAGCCAGTGGTGAAGCATTCAGGAAGGAAATGCAACATGATGTTCCATTTCCCACCATAATAAAGTTTAAAAATGAGAAGGCAGAGGAACAGACAAGAGAAATATTCAAAGCAGGTCAGGGTGGTCCTTTCTCCTTGGAGTACACCGTAGACTTATCGAATGATGAAGTTGTTCAGAATGTGGCCTCTCAAAGGATGGAGACTCTTGCTTCCAACACCTGCATGACTCCTCAAGGGACCCCATTAGCACAAATGGTGATGTTGGAAGAAATAAAGCAAACAGAAGAGGTAGTAAAACAAAGTAGCCCAGAGAGGGCAGCCCAACAGATAGGGCTTGATAAATTGGTTGATCAGGTGACTAGCCCTGCCTTCGTAGATTTAACAGACAGGGGTGATGTAAGCCCCAAGGATAAGGCAGGTGCACTTGATGAGATAGAGAAGATTGAAGTGGCTAAGCAGGCAGAGAAAGAAAGCAATGCTCATGATATGGATCAACAACATGAGATAGCTGCAGAGCCAAAAATAGTAGAGGTTCAATAGAAGAGCGAAGGTGATAAAGATATATCAGGTGTTGCTACTGCCCAGACTCAGGGAGATCCAGGAGATGCCTCAGGAGCAAAAGATAAATTATCTCATGGCATCCCCAAGCCATAGGATGTTGGTGCATCAGGTGCATAACAAGAAATGACCCAAGATCAGGGTGATGAACAAGGCCAACATACACATACATCTACAGATGTCAATATACCTCAGAATGAGGAAAGCAATAAAGTAGATGAAAGTCAGAAGGAGGGAGTACAAGATCAGACACAAGATCATAATGTGGACATTCCACAGGATCCTCCTTTGTAGAAGGAAGCCCCTTAGCAAGAAGAAATGCAACAAGATCACCCTCATGAAGAAGTGCATGAGGAAGAAATTAAGAAAGTGCCTTCTCCACCAAGAATAGAAGCAGATATTGGAGAATAGGACAGACATGATGTTGACAAAGAGCATCAGGGGTCTGAAGATGACATGCCTCAATGGCTAGAGTGAGAGATAGGCATGGAACAAGGGTCTAAAATTCAAGAATTTGATGTTTCCACCTTGTTTGCAGAAACAATGATGAAGCCAAAGAGGAAGGCCAAATTGACATCAGCCATAAAGAGAGATCCTGCTACAGGCAGAAGGACTGCACAGGTAGCACTTCCCATGGTAGAGAAAGAGAAGGGCAAGATCACCCTAGAAGAGTTCCAAATCATAACTGTTGATTTAGGTTTTGTTAATGAGGACCAGGAAGGTCAAGAAGGGAAGGACATTATTGATTCTTTGACCCAAAGGGTAAAGAAGGAGAGAGAAAAATAAAAAGCATAAGGAGCACATTGCTCAGCTAGATTCATACATAAAGGGGTTGATTAACCCTAATAATACACCAGTTGATCTGGCAGTCCTATTGACTATCATATCCCAGGAGGAGGTCACCAAGTTGGACGTCATGAAACATGAAGCCATGATCATGGAGAAATAGATGTTGTCAGCCCTCACTAGAGCTGAGGATGTTTTAAGAACCTCCCTACAGAGGTAGAATTCTTTAAGCATTTTGAAAAGAAAGGTAGATAAGATGCAAAATGAAATAGGGAAATAGTCATTCCAATTGGAAAATGACCTAACTGCTTTAAGTGAAATGAAAATGATTTATCCTCAAGTCTTGATAAATAATCAAGTGTTGAATAATAATACTGCCCTACCGATAGACATATGGTATGAAGATATCAGGTTTGAATATGATATCTTGAAGAAATGCAATGGCAAGATTAGGGATATAAGTATAAATTTGCATAGCATGATGGCATACGAAGCAGAGATCCTTGAGGCTTTAGAAGGAAAGGTAAAGGGAAAGATCAAAAATTAGGATGCAGACTTTGCTATCAAAGCTCTGCATGATAATTTCTAGCCGGTAGCAGATGACCCCCTCACCCACCTGACAAAAGAAGTGATGAATAAAATCATGAGGATAAAAGTTAGGGTAGAAACTTATAATGAGACTTTGAACAATAGAAAAGGTAAGCTGGAAGCACTCAAAGATAAATTCCAGTCTCATAAGCATGCCGTAACAAAAGCTAGAATCCAAGATGGGGGAGAGGTGAATAAAATAGTACAGGCATATGAGCACATCAGGACGGCGATGAAGGTCCACATAGAGGAGGATGTACATCAAGGTGACAGTGATACTGAAAGTAATGAACATGATGACAATGATGAAGAAGAAGAAAATGAAGAAGAGGAACCTGAAGAATGAATGAAGATGCATCACCAAGGGAACATATGCATAAGGTGCCCATCAATAATGAGTCATCCAAATGGTTGCCAGCTGGCAACCTATGCCACGAGGAAGAGTTGACTAAGTCAAAGGGTAATTATCAACCGTTGATCTTAATTGACAAATCTTGACCATTGGTCATTTGTAATTGCCTCCTCACCTTATTCTATAAAAGGTGTAGGGGTGCAATATTTTGAACATTATTGGGTGAATATTTTGTCGTTAACTCACTAACGACAAAATGGGTATATCAGCCATAGCTATGATGAGACAAAGTCTCTCCTCTCAGCAAGGGGAGGTTCCCTCTAGTTGCTTGACTATTACAAATGAATAACTTATAAAACTTATGTACACTAAAAACTATATTTGTGGTGGTTCCATTTCATCTTATTCTCTTTTTTCAGAATAGATGTTTATACTTCAAGATGATGATTTCAATGTCGGTAATATTAAAGAACTTACAAACTATCACAAAACCACAGAAACACAAAGTTTTCTGTTGCCTCACTTACTAATTGCAAATAGAATTGTTTGAAGTTGAATGCAGCCCAAAGTCTTCACTCTTCTCCAAGATGATAAAAGTAGATTGAATATAACAACTTGTAGCACAAAGTCTTCAAGCTATTTTATCCTCACAAACATAAACACAATCCTCACAAATGATTTTATAGCTCAAAGTCTATTAAAATTAGATTTAGAATACTCCTTAATCACTTGAAATAAACTCTCACACTTCAATTACTTATCAAAGGTAATATGATAGCAAAGACATAGGAACAATTCTATCATAAAACAAATAATCCCAAGACAAAGATTGGAATTGAACTTGCTTTCTTCTATTGATAAATATTTGATAATTGATTCTCACAAAGAAGCACAAAGTCTTGATTTGCTTTTCAATTCACCAGAGTTTTCTTGCAATAGATAAAAGATAATATTTACAAAAGAGACCCTCTTTATTTATAGGGAGAAGCTTGGAGCAAAAATAGGAAATTTACAACTACTTTGACTTATTCAACAAAAGAGTCCTATTTGACTTGGGACTACTCTTGTCTCACATGTAATTACATTTTGGAAAATTACATGTGAAAGTGTCCAAAACAAAATCCAAATTACATATCATATACAAGAAAAATAAACTAAGGCACTAGCTTCCTCTGTCATTCTTCTTCAGAAAGTTCTGGTACATAGCTTGGATGGCTGCCATCTCGCATGCATCTGGTTTTGTTGTGTTCTCTAAGATGGTGCAGGCCCGGAGAATTGAGTCTTTTACCGCCTTTATTGCCTTTTCATGCTTGTCTAAATTATCTTTCAGGTTCTCTAGAGTTGAATGTTGGTCATATAGATTATCCATTGAAAGCACTGAGGGCGCCTCCTCTTCAAATTTTCTTTGGACCATCTCTTCAAAGGAACTTTCCATTTCCTCTGCTGAGAGAAACTTGTGATCTTCCCCTATCAGGGTGCATGGAAGTTCTTCTAGCCGGTGTAGAAGTGTGACATCACTATCTTCATTGGCCTCTCGAGCTTGACATAGATCTTCAAGTAGACCTTTTATTATGTGGATTCGATGCACCAGAGTCTCCTTGGTCTTGAGATATGATTCCCTATTTGTAATGACCCCAATGGTGATAAGATTCTTTATCTTAATCTTTTTCATATCTATCCACTCTTCTAAACTCTCTTCTTGATCTTGCAACTCTTGTGAAAGTAAATCTACCAGGTTGTCCAGCTCAGTTTTAGCTTTGTCCATCTTCTCTTTCCTTTCCACAGTGGTCTTCAATAGGATTCGCCCTTGAGCTAATAGGCGTTCCACTATATCTCCTACCACCCTTCCCCTGGCTTGTGCTTTTTCAACTTTCTGAATCAGGGGATCTTCCACCGTCACTGCCATGGGTTCTACCATTTCTGATGACTTTACTATCTTTTGAAGGACAGCAGCAAGTTGTTTTGCTTTAGCTTTGTACTGTTCCTTCTCTTTCTTGACTTCATCATACTTTTCAAGTAAAGTGCTGGCAGTGGTTTGAAAATGTGCCTTTATACCCTCATGAGTCAACTTGCCCAACTCAACCCTTGAAATGACATAATCACTCATGTCAAAAGTGCCAATGGTGGCATCTTCTGGTGGTTTAGCAATTTCCACGTACCTGATTCCTTACTCATTGACAAGCCTAGAAACAGTCTTAGGCTTCTTTTGATTCTTTGCTTTTACAAGTAACAGCTTTTCAATATCGATCTCGTTAGGTGAGATAGCTTGCTTCTTCCTCTTTGGAGTATATGCAGATAACCATGGGGGAAGCACAGAAGTGCCAACAACCGAGGATGAATCTACTACCTATTTGCCCGGCTCCATGTTCACACCTGTGATAGTCACAATAGGACTAGTGTTGGTAAAAACCACACCTGTATCAACAACCTTTTCTGAAGCATCCAGAAGGTTCTCTAAAATAGATTGTTCACTGATATCAAAAGATGGAGAAGATAGGCTTGGAATGGAACCAGAGGAATAAAAAATAGTCCCAAAACTGGTTTTCACAAAAACAAGGGTATTATCAGAAGAAACAACAAAGATTGGTGAAAGGGGAACATTTGAAATTACTAAGAAACTACAAAAAACTGGAACATGAGGAGGAGGTGTAGAAACTTGTGTTCCTGTGGGAAGATTTTTCTTAGGAGATTGAGGTGGATCATCAAGTTGTTCCTTTTCTGCATCCTCATCTTCGCCTTGTTCAGTTTCATTTTCTTCATCAGATTTATCAGATACTATCGCCTGTTGATCATCCTTAGACTTTTGAATATTTTTTTCTTCAGCCTCAACATCTTCAATCTCCATTTGATCAACATTAGTATCTTCAACATTTGACTTAGTGATGTTGGAAGTTTCTTTAGTTTCCTTCTTCCCTCCTTTGGATACAAATTTGATCTTTGGTTTGCGTATCTTAGAAGAAGAAGGGGCGTCACTCTTGTTTTTGGTTCTATTCTCAGCTTTCTTGTCTGTCTGCTCCTATGTCTCAATCTCTGACCCTGTGAGGAACTCTTTCAATTTAATCCCTTTACTTTCCAACCACACATTGGTGTTAGCTAGTATTGGTTGTAACCTTTTCCTGATGGATGTTTCTTCTTTGATTGACCATTTCACCTCTGGAAGAGGTGAAGTCTCAACATTTTCTGTGTTGTATTTGGGATCTAGAACATTCCCATCATCCTCCATTCCATCTGGAATATCAGCGAGGCCTAGTTCTTCAATCTGACTCAGGTGAAGTCTGTAGAAGTCTAGCTTTCTGATCTCATTCTATGTCCTGAGATCAACCCATATGTCTTCAACCATTGGTACATGGAAGTTTGACTTCCTTTTGATCTTATCCTGAACTCTTCTGAAGTCAAAATGGTCTCTTTTCTTGTAAGTCTTCATAGTGACCAATTGTAATTTAGAATCAATTATTTTTGTTTTATTGGTTGATTGAACTGAATACCTCCCAATTTCAACGAGGAACTTTATTCCTGACTTCTTCAACTCCATCTGTTTATTGTGCAATACAATCAGCTATCTTTATAGCTCCATCATAATAATACAGTCACTAGGATATCGTGGAAGCATATAAGGGTAACCAGGATAATGTCCTACCCGAAGATATGTGAAAGTGGGAAATTGCAGGAACAAGCAACCAAAAGAATTTACAACGCGCCAAGCTTCATCATAGACCCTTTTCTGAACTAGTTCACTATCCCATAAGCACATGAACACAGAAAAGAATGCATCATTGACCCTTCAGAAATGATGAATTGATCCCTTCAGAGTGATTTGAGGGTAATATTCATATACTGGGATCAATCTCTTGTCTCCTACCTAAGTTAAACTTGGAAAGTTTCTCATGCTTGCAATAGCATAGACAAGATAAGAGGTCATATAGAATGTGAATGTGGTATTGACCTTTACCAGTTGCTCGTGCAATGCATTGCTGATCTGTTCTCCCCAGAATATTCTTTGATTACCCCGTAGAATTACCTTGATGTAAGTGTACTGGTGCAGGGCACCTAGGAGTAGTCTGACACCTCAAGCATTTTTTATGCATTTTGATAAGCTATGTTTTGTTTTGATTGTATGTGTGGTAATAAGGCTTTAGCCATGTTTGTATGGTCCCTTTTGTGTGGTCAAGCTGATTGAGGTGACCCTATAAACCTCAATCATGCTTAGTCCACTTGGATCCTTGTTGTGCCAATTAGGCCTAGAAGGTCTAAGGATTGGTTTTCGAGTTTTTTTTGGTTGTTTTAATGTTTTAGTATGTTGGAAGGAGTTTGTTGATCATTTGCACTCCATTGGATGAGCCAAACAAATCAACCTCCTTGTGTTAATGCAAAACACCATAGTTGTCAAAGGTGTTATGTGTTGGGTCGGTTCAAAAACCACTTTGGGCAGTTAAATGCTGTTGTAAAAGTTGGAAACCAACTTGGATGGGTTAATATGGTGGATATCTGACTCCAGTATGGGGGGAGGAAGTTTTTGTACAGAATTTGGGCACAAAATTCAAGAAAACTGACTGTTTTTCACTATTTTTCTTGCTGTGTACGGACTGTACGGACTTTTCATGTGTGCAAATGATATTTTTCTGAAATCTCTTGGAGTCATGGTTCCAATGCAACTGGTTTGAGGTCTTGAAGTGGTTGGAGTCAAAAGTTATTGAATTTTCTTTCAAAACTGGTCTAGAAACCCTGTTTTCTAGGGCAGTCCCACAAATTTGGCCCTAGAATGCATTTCCATCGATGAAATTTCATGCCACTCAGTGAAATGTAGGATAGGGGTGTATACTACTTGATTCCAAAAGCATTTTCTAAGAAAATACAGTTTACTATTTTTAATGTGATGCCCTAGGTCAAATATCTCTATGTATTTGACTGAATTTATGCAATTTATTATTGTATTTGACAAAACCCTAAGAGGATGAGTGAATGAATGGTGGATTTGTGTTGTTTGGGGATGGTAGAGTCATTCCAAGTTCCTACCCCTGACCTATGCACCCAATTTTGAGCACTTGCTTTGTAACCTAGCCTAAATTGATCAATTAGGCCTAGAGACCTAGTAGGCGTTCTGGATTGCTGGAGTAGAGTTGGAGCAGGAGATTTGGAGGTTTGTTAGGGTCCCCTGAAAGGTGTTCAATTCCATTATTTGTTTGCCTAGACCTTTGGGATTTTGTCAAGTTTTGTTGAGAAAACCTAGTTTGGAGGGCTAGTAGCCTTACTAGTCAAGGTATAGGTTGAAGAGTTTTGGGAAGTTGGAGATCAAACCAACTGCATAGAAAGTGTTTGTTGATCTGTCTTAAGGTGTTGGAGAAGCCTAGAAGGTGGAGCCATCACTAGGATACCAAATCCTTCATACACCTTTGAATGTGCCTTTGGTTGCTTGGTTGAAGGCTGTTTGAAGTGGGTGAGTGGGCAAAGGACAATAGAGTAAACCTTTGTGTGTTGCTTCCCTTGTGCCACTCTACATCATGTACATCTAGTCTTGGAATTTGGAAGCAGAAGGGAGTCCTCTGATGCGACTCAAAAGAGTAATCAAATCACAAACTTCCTCTACAAAGTCTCTCCTGTGAAGGTCTTTTGGCCATCTGGTCAAATTACTTCTAGGAATTTTCAACCACTTGTTATTTATGTACCTTCTGGCAGCTTCCACATCCTTATCATAATCTTGTTGCCCCTGAGCAAAGTCAAGCCGTCAAATATTTTCAATAGGTGGACACATGAAGATTTTTTCAAGGAATTCTGCATCTAATTTCATGATTACATTCTCCTGAGAATCTGTCACAACTCTAGTGTCTCTGTTGTAATGGCTGGCTACCTGAAGAACAAACTCGGGATTGTGTACAAAAACTAGAAATGATGCAACCAAATGAATATTACTGTCAATGATTTTCTGCATAGGATTAGAAGGATTTGTCTGTTTTGTCCTATCTACAAACTCTGCCATGTCCACATGCCCAATTTCTGTGTCTCTGATTTCATCAATATTTGACTGCACTACTGTCACTGGGAAGACACCTTGGTACTTGTACTTCATGATTTTTGCCTTGGACGGAGACGACTCTGACATTAGCTCTGGAGAGAACTCTGAAATTGATGTCTACCACGAACACTGGTTGAGAACTGCAAAAGGCCATGATCTCACAGTTAGGGAAAAAATGGATAAACTGGGATAATTGCTATTCGATGATCATGGACAAGGAAGCATGCGTTGAAGGGCTTGAGTGCGTGCAAATTGAGGCAAAGGCGAAAGCGGGCTAACAGGTCTTGAAAGGTGAATTTTCCCAGTGTTGGGAAAAATTTAGGAAAATATGCATGAGCGATCAAAACGACCGCTCCTGCATGAGGAAGTGTTCGCATGTGTAAAAGCTGGTATTTTAGCCGCTTGTGCACGTGTTTGGGAAAAACTACTTTATCATGTAAAGTCAGTGAAAAATGTCGCTATTACATGTGATCACTTGGAAAAGTGGAGGCTCATGCATAGTCGGCAATTTCAACTGCCATTGCATATGACAGGGGAAAAAATTTGTATGTTGGAGCGGCGCATTTCGCCGACGCTGCATATGGGTATGAATTTCATTTGATGTTCAAGTGGCAATATTCTCCGACAATGCATATGAGGGTTGCAAAGTTTTCGTGTAAGGGTGGCAAATTTTGTCGCCGCCATTACACCATTTGTAAGTTTAGGAAACTTTGTGCAAGGTAAATCATGTGTATGGGCAGCGAATTTCGCTGCCCATACACTTACATCTCAAAAGGCTCAAATGCATAAGTGGCAATTAATTTCCACTAATGCATTTGACTCTTTCACAACATAAAACATGTTAAAGCGGCTAATATAGTCGATTATGGCAATACACAAACAAGCTCAATGAACTGCGAGTTGGTTTTGATGCTCGATTAGCAAAAACCAACAACAACACAGGTTGGTATGAAACTTAGGGCATAGTTCGATCAGAGATTTTTTACAACGCAGTTAACATGTGTTTACAAAATGAAACAAGACCAAGACAAAGATGACCACAACAAACAGGAACACAACATTCGACAGAAGTTTATAACAAAATCAAACAAATAAAGCCATTCAAACCATTATACTAACGGAAACCCTAAAAAAGAAAATGAAAGTGGTTAAAAAACTTACCTGTTCAATCAAAGGAAACCCTAAGTTCGATGACGGCGAATGTGGTAGAACAACGCAATACGATGATGTGAGGAGAGTCCAATGACTGACTAGGAAGTATTAGGAAAAGAAATGACAAAAGAAACAATGAAAAAAACATATTAAAAAGATTTTAAACAAACCCTTAACACCTCGCACAAATAGCCATTAATGCCACTCGAAGTTCAAGATCTCAGATATCTTGTTCAGGCGGCGATTTCGGCCGACCTTACTCGAGTCTTCACAAAAATGCAAAGGTGGCAAAAATCGCCGACCCCACATGTGCAACAGCTTTTCAACAAGAACATGTAATGACGGTGAAAAGCGCCGCTCAAACATGTAAGAAAAGAGAAATGATGTAAAAGCGGCATTTTTTGCCAACTTTACATAAGTGAAAAAAAGACATGTAAAAGCGGTGGTTTAGGCCGACTTTACATGTAAAGACTTAAAAATTTCACTAACACCGTAAAGATGACCAAAACTGATATTTTGGTCTATTTACAACTGAAACGATTTGCGCAAACATCGAGGGATCTATTCGAGGGAATGTCATAAACTAGTTTAGGATGCCATACGACTTTGTACGGGATCAAGAGAATCTTGTCTCGATTTGCAAACTTAGAGTGTAGATTACAAAACAGACAAGTTTCGTAGGGGTTGTCTATAAAAACGAGTGTAGCTAATTTTGAGAACAACAAACATTCAGAAACTTAATTGAAATTTGATTGTTGAAATATCATGACTCATTTCAAAGTTGTTGTAAATATACATGTTATGCATACTGAATGAAAGAGAAGACATTTTGATTACAAATCATCATAAATCTTGAGTAATCTGTGTTTGAAATCTAGATACATGCATTGATCAGCTGTGTCCCTTGGAGTGCTTGTCAGTTTGCATGTGTTGTTTTCATTCCTAATCCCTTTGAAGTTAGCATCAACCATATCTAGCTGTGGAACATCCTGGTGACCTATGGTTTGATTTCTTCTCCTCATGAATGTATCTTGTATGTATGTGGTTCAATGACTAAAGATTCACTAAAATTAGAAACATTCTTTTAAATTTCTTTCAATTTCATAACAGATCATCACCATAATTGCAAATAACAGAAAATCAAAAGCAAATAACATGAAATATGCTGATATCCCGTAGATAATTGAAAATACAGAGCATATTTAGAGTAAAATCATGTCAAATTGACAAATATCATGCAAACTTGTACAAATATCCATGAAATTCATGCACATATCTACTTATAGACACATCATTTGAATAAATATACAGTGTATAAGAAAGAGCAAGTTCATGATGATCAATGATCAGAAGAATTGATCAAACTTGCAAATATTTCAGCTATCTTTGGAAATAGAGTGGAGTTAACCTCTCTGTGGAGTAAATTTACAGGAAACAGTGCAATACTGGTCATCTAGACAAATGTAAGACCCCTTGAAATGGAAAATAGCATGTCACATCAACCTCTGAGTAACGTCAGACGATCATGACCTGATCAATGGAGACTTGGAGTCATCAACTTATCCTAAGTTGATCATACTTTACAAGATAATAAAGGTTTGTTGTGCAAATTTTTATGCATGTTGTTATGACTAACAATCATCATCAACAAGTGTCAAATCAAACAAAATCATGTGCTAGAACTATCTACTTGTTAGAATCTACAAAACATATGATAATCCAAAAACTAATGTAGGAAATAGAAACTATAAAACTATAAATACAAATGATTCAAGAAATAAAAATAGCATAATAGAGTTAGTTTCCACGACAGTATTGGAAATGCTTCAAGAAGCAAAATAGCATTAAGAGAGCTCACCAAAGCAAGAGTTCAATTAGATTAATTGAAAGGAAGGAAAGAGTTACCATGTATAGCCTCATAGTTTCCAAATTCGATAAGGATGAGAAAAAGGCAGCAAACCAAAAAATAAGAGATTGCCATCTAAGTTTTCTAATCCAAGAGGATGCAAAAAATAGAATCCCATGAAAGAAGGAGAATATGTGAACTCTTTAGCTTATCCCACCTAAGTAATAAAAAAATTACATAAGTAAAATAAATAGGTGCAATATCACTCTTAGGATAGAACATATCCAAGGTGAATAAACTATTACACCATCATCCCCCCTTAAGTGCAACTTACGAGGAAAAATAAATGGGTCTTGACAACTAGGCTTGATGAGGTACCCATGTACATAAAGATCTCTCACAAATAAGGAAAATGAGAAAACCCATAGGAAAGAAACCACCCCCAGAAGATAGATAGGAAAGACTAAAAAGCCCCCCAAAGATGAAGTCTCCTGCACCTATGGTAGGTACCTGACATTGGATGCTAAAGATTGTCCATGAACATCGAACAATGTTCCTCTTGTTGGGAAGAAATAAATCCAAAGGTGTATGTAGAAGATCTTCCCATTTTGAAAAGGAATATGGGCAAAGAAAGATCAAAATGTAAGTCTCTAGAATTTGCTCAAGTGTCACCATGATGGTGCCGAAAGGTGTCACAATAAATCAAGAGTCCCAAGCCTAATTGAAAAAGGTGACAATCCAGAAAAATGTAGAGATGGATGTAGAACAAGATCTAAGGATGAAGATGCAACTTTGTCAAAGTTTTCATTGAAGAAAATACATGTCCTCAATGGTGTCATCTAGATCTAAAATGTGGGACTTTACAAACAAAGAAGAGATGTCTGGTAGGAATGTGTCCCAATGAGGTGAATCTAAAAGACATTTATAATCCTACTACAAAGAATCACTGGATGCTCTCGAAGAAGCGACTCTAAACTTTGAATTAGCAATAAGTACAAGACGAATGTCCTCAATAAATGTCATCCAACTATATTGGCCATCCCATGAGGACGTGTCCACACAAGATGTTTGAGTGTGAGCACCTGTGGATGAAGCTGCCAATGTTAGAGTACAAGAGTCCTCAACTATAGATGGGGTATCACAAGGAGGAGGATCCATACTAGTCTCAATATTATCCATATGTGAAAGGCTCTTCAAGGAATCATCACTTTCAGATAGAGAATCAAGGTCTCCATACAAATACTAAATGAAGGTATAAGCAATGAAAGGGCACTCACTGTACTCAAGCTAATGTTGAATATCCTAAAAAGAATGAGACATAGTAGTCCATAGACCATGTCATTGTTGTTAAAGCATGCACGCTTTTGTTCATAGTCACTTGGCTTAGGAACGAGTCCAAAGAGATAAGATAGTAAATCTTGCATAATGTAGTCATTCACCATCCCTTGTTTCCAAGATAAATAGTTCTCTAAATTTAGCCTAACAATAAAATGATGTACTTTAATACCAAAATCCATGATGAAAACCCAAAAAATGGAACTGTATCTCCATTCGTAATTATAATAACCCCATAAAAGATTCCCTTATAAATCAATAAATGCATCCCCTAGGCAAAACTGATATAGCATTTTATAATTAGTGTGAGGACAATTACCACTAACAAAAAATGCAAAGTGGATTTGATTTCAATGCTTTACAAATGTTCAAAATAAGATATAATGTTGAAAGTACAATTTTGGAGTAGAACCAAGCGAAACAAATCGCACCATTGTGAAGAACATGACAATCTTGCACTTTCAAAAAAATTGCACTTGAAAAGGTGTCCTTATGTGCCCGAACGAAGCCTCAGAAGGTCCCAAAATGAGAATTCTGCAGTGTCACCTATGAGAATCTACAAATTTTGGATGAACTGTGCATTAAAAAAAATACCTACACCACTATGAAGAGAACAAAAAAATAGCCTAAATAAAAAAAATTGCTTGAAAAACAAAGCTTGTAAGCCCAATATATCACTCTTTGAAAATCAGGTACAAAAGGAAAAACTCTAATGGTGAGGGGACTAAAGTTGGGGGACAAGATTATGTTGAAATCATCCACCAAAAAATTATTTAGTTGCCATAATATTCTTTGCTTGTCTAGTATATTGCCAAAACTACCTGTTTTATGGAAATGTGAACAATAGCAATAATGAACTAAAATCCAATAACACAATAGAAAATGAGACAAATGCAAATAATCAAAAGACAATACCTTTGCAACCTGATTTACCTTTCTGATTCCATTGTTTGCCTATCTATTCTTGATCTTGATTGTAATGAAGCCCTTAGAAACATATACTCCCTTGCTTGTTGAAGATGACAAGAATAGAATGGCTGTGATATGAATGTGCTATGAAGATGAGCTTCAAAGCAATGGGGTGATCTCAAGCAAATGGATAATAATGGGGTGCCAAAGGCACGCTAGTAATTTTACTTAAAGCTTGGATGATAGAAATGGAAGAATAAGGTTCCATTTATAGACGCAGAAGAGAAGAGATCAACGGTTGAGAAGAAATAAGAAGATCAATGGTTGAGAATGGTTGAGGAATGTGTGCGAATAGAAAGAGGACAAGTGTCCAAGCTCCATCATGCAATAGGGGAGTTAACTGAATAGATTGAAGAGTTAATAGAATAGAACAATTAGTTAAGTGAATTGATTGGGGAGTTAACTGACTTGACTAATCAGTTAACATATTTGATTGATTAGTGGACTCAAATGACTAATTAGTTAACAGATTTGATTGATGAGTTAACTAATTTTGACTAGAGGATAAATAGGACATGTGGGTGAGGGAATATTAGGTAATTAAATATTTAAAATATTTAATTACATGTGGAACATGGTGAGGTGGAAAAGGTGAGGTGGATTGGTGAGGTGGATTTATGGAATTAGGACTTAGGATAGAGGAATTTAGGATTAATTAAATAATTTATGGTTATTTAATTATGTACAACATTAGAAGAATTTAGGGAATTTAATTAAATAAATTTATTTTATTTAATTATGGGATAATGAATCAATCAAATAAACTTAGAATATTTATTTAATTGATAGAAGAAAATAAGAATTAAGATAAATATTAAAATATTTACTTAATTCGACATGAGCCAATTTTAGGTGTATACACTACCATCGAATTTGTTTGAAACCACCATCGTATTGCTAAACTACCTTTTCAAGTTAAAACCACTATTTTTACTGTGAGAAAACACGTTTTGGAGAAGCTCATGGTTTTGCACCCATATGGTGGTGGAATTAGGGTAGAGGAAGTGTTGTAGCCATTCAATCAACATAATTTGAAGGTGGGTTAGCGGCCATAGAGTGTAGCACTCAAGGAGTTGTCATTTGTGGTGGAGGCAAGGCCAAAGGAACACTACTACTAGTGGTCCACAGGTAGCTAGTGGTGGCATGGCCAAAGGCTGCCACTACAATGCAATCAATTTTTTTTTTTAAATATCATATGGTATGGCCTGTGTAAGGGTTGTACATCTCCTTCAAGGAATTTTTTTTTGCCCCAACTGCTTCCAACACCACAATTAACAAACTTTATATGAAAATAGGGATTATTGGGCCTTTTGGATGCAACGAAAGGGTTTATTTGGCTTGAAAATGCACCAAAAAATAGTTGTTTGCCTAATGCCATGAATGAACCCCTTAAACTGGCTTCTGGAACTCTGATTTCGGTGAAACGAAAGCCAACCTTGACTTTCTTGAGCCTTCTAGACACTATGGAACAACTAAAAATATAACTAAGATTACTAAAAATTTGCAAACACTTAGATTTTAGAAAACACAATGTTTGAAACCCTAAAGGTTAAAGTTTTTTCATCAAACTATTCTAGTTCTCCAATTCATCTAAAGATGCAAGAGAAGAGCATATTGGGTTTTAAGGAAATCTACATGCAAAGTGATTAGCCCCTTAAATCTCTCAAAAATGAAAACTTAAAGTTCTATCTATACACCAAAAGCTCTGATACCAAGTTAGAATATGCAAAATAGATGATAACCTAAAAACTAGTGCAGGGAATAAAAATATAAAACTATAAATAAAAAATGATTCAAGAAATTAAAATAGAACAACATAGTTTCTGTAAGAGTAATGCAAATGCTTCAAGAAGCAAAATAACATTAAGAGAGCTCACCAGAGAAATAGATTAATTAAATTAATTAAAAGGAATGAAAAAGTTACAATATATAGCCTCATAGTTTCCAAATCCAATGAGAATGAGGAAAAGGCAAAAAACTAAAAAAAAGAGATTGCCATCTAATTTTGCAAATACAAGAGGATGAGGAAAAAACATAATCCCATGAAAGAAGGAGATTATGTGAACTCATTATCTTATCCTACCTAAGTAATAAAAATAAATTACCTAAGTAAACTTAATAAATAGGTGCAATATCACACTTAGGATATCTAACATATCCAAGGTGAATGAAATATTGCACCAATAGTACTTAGGACCTCCATACAAATTGGTGTAAAACAAGTGGGGAAAGTAAGGTATGCACTTTTCACCTTTTACAACAATAAAAAAGTGGCCAGTAGATATGCATAACCCATCAAAATATAAGCGATAAAAATACCCACCCAAAACAGGGAACACAACACACCCACTGCCACTAAGCACAAATCACAATTGCAAGGGAAGGGGGAAGAGTATCATCTTGTTGAGGAACCAACTAAGGAGATGGATTTTCAAAAGGAAGATCAAAGACCTTGTAGTCATCCCAAGGGCCTTGGATTGCAAGCAACACCAACATAACATCAACTTGTCTAGAATCATTTCCCCATGGGATAAAGTGTAGCTGCTCCATTAAGGAGGTGGAAAGAAATGACCCTGACTATGAGAGTGGCTTGCTCATTCTAAGTGCTCAGCTTGCCCTTGTGCCCATGATGCTTTTTCATTAGCAACCCTTAAATCGAGTGTTTGTTGTTGATCTTATTTAATGCAAGGATTAATGGGCCCAAAATATTGTGTACTATGCACTCTAATGTTCTAAAGTAAAATGAGTGGCCCAGATACATGATCAAAGGGCATGGTTTCAAATGAAAATTGAGATCTAACACCTCTTGAATTTCCCTTCACTATCAATCTACATTTTGATAAGATTATTCCAATATAAAGAACATTGCTCTTTTAAAAGAGTTCCACATGTCACCTTCTAAAAATATGTTTTACAGGGCCTAAACCTTTAAAAAAAGGAAGACATTAAAAGATAAGTAAAAGTGAAGATATATGTGGTGGTTGATTGTATAACTAAAGGAAAATAAGGTTGAGATACTCTAAGAATCCATGACCACTATTTGTTTTGAACCTGGCTTTCAAACACCATTTGATATAGATAAAGCATGCACATGTGGAATACTTACAATTAATGGGTTTCAAGACCTTAAGCAATCAATGACTTGTTATGTGCCAAACAACTATCTTTACATGTGAGACAACACAAAATGATTGTAATAGACTAGGCTTAGAGATCACAAAAAAATTGGTTATGAAAGAAGGAGGTTTAATCGTCATTTAAGCATAATGGAGATGATTTGGCTATACCCTCATTTGCATGCCTTTTGTGATGTAATTGTATCATTTAGATCAATGCATGTGACACATCCTAATTCCTCTACTTTTTGTTAGAATTTGTGTATATAGTAGAGTAGCTCTTTGTAACGATCTTCAATCGTTAAGATTTTTTATAACCTTTGTTAGAATACGTGTATATAGTAGAGTAGCTCTTTGTAAGTATATTCAATCCTTAGAGTTTATTATAACCCTTGTGGTATTCCATTAGAGGTGCATAGTGTTGGAATCTACTTTTTACATTTGATACTATTTGACTTTCAAAGCTCTATGCATGCGTGTATAGTTTGAAGCATACAATCTAGATCTTATGGTTATATTTCTACATGTTTTGAAGTTATCTATGAATGATTAATAAGATTATTATGGTAAATTTTGAAGAATACCACTAATCTTGTTCAAGAGGAAGTGTTTGTTGAGCTTTGTCAAGAGTTTAACAATATAATAGCTTAGAACCATGATGTCTTGAAAGTATATGATAAAGATATTATCAAACATCTTATTGGACTACATTATAATTCCCAACAAAATAACACAATAAAAGTCTCAACTTAGGTGCAACAATATTTTAAGATAAAAATTTAATTGAGTTTGACTATAACATTTGAAAGATGATGATGACGACACACAAACTAACTAGCACCCATGGGGTCCATATGGGTCCCATTCATGTAGCCCACATCCCCATCCAAGCCCTCCAAGGATTTAATGTTGCCTAACTAGTTCACCCTCATTGAACTAGAGTTAAGACTTACATCATACAATTAGTTAATTAATTACTCAAAATAATTTTATTCCAAGGTTATTTAATTGGACCCTAGCTTAAGCATTAAAACCTCCCATGACCAACAATACACCCTAAGTGAGATATGTACCACTACAATGTCTAGGCCTAGGTGCAATTTTTTTTCCCTTAATAATAATTGAAAAATTAAACCTCCAATACCTTTCACTACCCTAGGTATCTTTACATGGGAACAAGAATGTTCCTTTTCCAAGAGGGAACAAAGTCCACCCTAGGATTAAAATGATCTTAGCCATCCAATAAATAAAGTCCCTTTTGGACACCCTTTAAGGTGACAATGCAATAGTGTGTCCCACTTTTTGCTATTTAGGGCCACTTAAAATAGGTTTTTAAAAAATCATCACATTCTGTTAATTATAACAAACAAACAATGACTAATTTTAAAATGATGTAAACTAATGGTTTGTGAAATTTTCCATGTAGATTCTATTTATATTTTTAAAAAATTTGAAGAAATCATTTCAATCATATTTGGCTAATTTTTAATAGTGTTTATTGTTTTTTACTATGTTTTATTGATTACCTTCTTTCCATCTGGGCCCATAACTTGCACTACAAATAAAATGTTTTTGTTCTTTTTTAAACATAGATCATTAAAATTGATATTTGGTGTTAACATTTTTTGTAATTTTTTTATTTTTTAAATTGATAATAATTATTATTATTATTTAGACATAAAAGTTTGTCCTGTATAACTATACATATTTACCAAAATGGAAAACAATTCATTAAAATAAGGACATTAATATAGGGTGCATAGTTATTTTTTGAAATTTTTTTGACACGTTTACTATTTGTTTGAATCTCACAAATAGATGTCCATGTTTTATGTATCAAACCTATGTTGATTAGAAAATAGAAAAAATAGAATATTTAAATAAAATATATTAAAAATAATAATTTTTTATTTAGTATAACCTAGATTATGGCCCAAGAACCATAAAAAAACCAAAGATAAGCTCTGTATATGAAAGTCTGATTCTGTTATATCATCTATTGATATATCATATGTCCATACAACTATGAAAACACCATACTATCATACTACCACCTTAAACTAGCTTATACATACTCAAACCTTGGCATACATGTCTACTCCAAAAAATCTCTCTAACCTTTACCTTATTCTACTAATTTTGTTTAGATATCACAGTCTAAGTTTTATCAAACAACAACTACCTGTAGAGGAAGGGGCAAATTACATAGACCCCCTCCCTACCACACAATTATCATAAGATAGTGCCTATCGAAATCACTATAGGTGACCCCTCAACAGACACTGCCTCCCTCCAACCACAATAACCCACAAAAGCCTCAAACATAGCCATCGACAATGGCACCTTCAACCCCTTAGCCAATTCTTCCATCACATTCTGAAGACATGCCTGTTTGTGTTTGATGCCATGAAGATGATCCAAAACGTAGTTATGAAACACATCCATCTGGTTATCCACTTCCATCAAATCATCATGAAGAAGAAACGAGTTGGTCACCATTGCCATGATGCAAGCGCAGGCCAATGACTGGGCCCCATTGAAAGCACTCCAACAACCCTTGGTATAGCCTAGATCTAGCAAGAAAGTAACCATATCCTCCCTTAATCATGTTTCTAGCAAACCATCAATATCCTTTGCTACCCCCACATCCTCACCATATAACAACACAAGCATGGATTCTCAATTTTCTTCTCTACAAAAAGCATGAAATCCTCCACTGCCTCCTCCCCTAACACTCTCCTCTTCCTTTTCCTCACCTATGTCACCCCTGCCTGCCTCTTCTCCTCCTCAGTGAATAGCATACGACCCCCAACATGTCTCTTCCCATCCGAAGACACCATCACTCACAACCACCTCAAAACACAAAGCTTTTCCAACTTAAAAAATTAGAATGTAATATGTTAATGGACACTTCCAATGGCTTCCTCTAGAAGTTTTACCACTTCATAATACCACCTTCCTTCACCCATCACATCTCATTAATATCCTTGATCTCGGATGCTGTCGCTCATCTAAGAATCATTACTTAATCTGATGTGGATCCTTGCACCTTCCTGTTGCAAATATGTGCCTAAGTGGTGTTGTCATTGATGTCAAGATATTCTTGTTGTCATTGGTGTCAACTGTGCCTTATTTTGTTGCCTATTCAGGAGACTAAAATGTTGAGGATATTGAGAAAATTAATGAAGACTCAATGCTTGTGGACCTTATGGCTGTGTAGAGGATTGCCAGAGGTTGTTCCAGTTAAGAATTAAGAAGTCTGCATGAAGATTTGAAGAAGTTATGGCCATCTGAGTCGAACTGGATCTTGCAGTATTCAAAAGAGGCAGAGTGACAGTAAGTTGGTCCGGACTACTCCACAGTGAAATATTATGATCTGCGGATCAGAAGGTATGTTTGGGAAGTCAATGTGTATCATCAACTCCAGTGGTTCATGGTTTGGAGGTCTGCAAGCCATCCTTCTAGTTTGACAGTCATGGTAGACAGTGTTCTTGAAGTTCTAGAGGAAGATACAAATGATTTTGGTAATTTGGTTTAGAGTGGATGCTATTGGTGAATTCAATGTTCTTGTGGAGGTCTCTGGATCGTGTGGCTACTATGTTGGAGGTCTGCATTGGAGTTTGAGCTTGTTATTGAAGATTTCCTCTTTGAAGTTGATGTTCTTCCCAGTCTTGGCTGACCGGATGTTCCTAGCGTGTTGCAGATGATCTAAAGATCATTTTATGAAGTGTAGCATGTTAGTAGAGGAAGATTCAAGTCTCAACTATGTTTGGCCAATAGTGTAAAGATCTGCGTTAAGTTTAGCTGACCTTGTTGATCATTCCAAGGTTGATGAAGTGTATAAATACTTGTTGAAGAGTTGTTAAAAATTATCCTTGAGCAAAACAGATCAAATCTGAATAAAGGATCAAAAGTAGAGTAGAGAAGAAAAGGAGTGAGAGCAGTGTAGAGTGAAGAAGTTAGTGAAGAAGAATTTGGGATAAAGCTAAAGTTTTGTGAGCATTCATTGAAACTGAATCAGGCATGAAGAAGATGTTATTTCTCAGTTAATCCTTTCTATTCTAAACAAATTATGTAGGTAGTGAGCCTCTCTTTTGAGCAGTGAGCTCTGGGCAGTGCACCGGCATGTGCCTTCTACTTTTCTAAAGTACTTTTAATAGGGTAAAAATCTTTGTGGGTTAACCCCCGTCGTGGTTTTTCCCTTAATCGGGTTTCCACATCAAATTCTTGGTGTCAAGTGTGTTGATTATGTTTCTTCTCATATGTTGTTGATCTATGCTTTAATGTTTATATCATTAATCTGATAGTAATTTAATAAAGAAGGTTAAAAGAAGAAAAAGTTTATTTTGTGTGACAACTGATTCACCCCCCCTCTTAGTTGTCTAGTCTAATTCCAACAATTGGTATCGAAGCCAGATCCTCTTATAAAAGCTTGACTACTTGAGGAGATCCAGGATGTCGACCTACAAGAAGGATAGTCTAAGATTTGATGGAACAAATTATTCTGTTTGGAATAATTGCATGGAGTGCCATTTGCAATGCATGGGCGATGCCTATTGGGTGATAACCAGTGTTGAGTATAAACCTTTGGAGAAAGGTCCTTCAACTCCAAATCAAATCGAAGATGCTAAAAATAACCTTCGAGCTAAAGAAGCCTTGTTGAGTGCCTTGCTAATTTAGAAATGACAAATGTCTTTGGTCTAAAAACTGCTCATGAAATTTGGAAAAAGTTGGAGAATCTGTGTGAAGGTGATAAATTTGTCAAATGTGCCAAGCTGCAAAGTCTGAGAGGAAAATTTGAAACTCTGAGGATGAGTGAAGATGAAAACATCACAATCTACATGCAAAAGATAAATGAACTTGTGTGTGGTATCAGGTGTGCTGGTGGAACTTTGGAAGAATCAAAGATTGTATCAAAAGTGCTTAGATCTTTACCCAATTCATACAAACATAAGGTTGCTGCTATAGAGGAGATCAGGACTATTTCAGAAGTTACAAGAGATCAACTGGTTGGAAAAAATTTAGCTTTTGAATTAAGTGAGTTTGGTGATTCTCTTCCCAAGTCTGAATCTGCATTTAAGGCCAGTGTATATGGAAAACAAAGATATGATCCAAGTGAAATCTCTTCTGCAAGATCAAACAGATTCGTGAAGAGAAGGAAGGATCTTGAAGATGTTGAAATTGAAACTGCAACTCTTGAAGCTCTTCTTGCTAAAAGATTGCCAAGAGGAACTGGTAAGTATGAAGGAAAATTGCCACTCAAATGTTTTGCTTGTAATAAGATTGGTCATTTTGCCTCAAGGTGTACAGAGAGGTTTTCAAAACCAAACCCTAACAGATACAAAAATCAAAACAAATGTTACTATGTCTAAGAAGCTGGAGGAGTCACAGATGATGAATTTGATCATGGAGGTTCCTTTGAAAATGATTGGGTGTTCATTGCCATCAAAGAAGAAGATCCGGTGTCTACTAAATCTGCTAACTATACAAATATGGAAAGTGCCTTGGCTGCACAGGTTATTGAGAAAGATGAATGGGTGATTGATAGTGGATGTTCTCATCATATGACTGGAGATAAGAGTGAGTTTGTGAATTTTGAAAATTATGAAGGAGCGCTTGTGAAATTTGGAGATAACTCGATGGTAGAATCTGTGGTAGAGGATAACTCGGTGGTAGAATCTGTGGTAGAGGATCCATCTCTTTTGATGGTAAGAATAGCACCAATGATGTTCTGAATGTGGAAGGACTCAAACATAATCTTCTCAGTGTTGGATAGTTGGTTGACAAAGGTTATTATCTTTGATTCAAGGATGGAAAATACAGAATCTTGGAGAGCTCTGGAACTGAAATTGCATCCAGTACTCAAACTAGAGGTAACATTTTTCATTTAAGTAGATCTAGCAAAAGTTTTTTGATTGCTCAGATAGATCAAAGTTGGTTATGGCATAGGAGGATGTGTCATGTGAATTTTGATAACATTGTCAAAATAAGTACTACTCAAGCTGTAAGAGATCTTCCAAAACTTGTGAAACCTAATAGAATGTGTAGAGAATGTCAATTGGGGAAATAGAGCAAAATTTCATTCAAAAGTAAGGAACAAGCTTCAAGTGGACGATTGGAACTGGTACATACTAATCTCTGTGGTCCTGCTAGAATTAGGAGTGTTCAAGGAGATAGATATTTCATGTTGCTAATTGATGATTACTCCAGGATGATGTGGGTAACTTTCCTAAAAGAAAAATTAGAAGCTCTTAACAAATTTAAGATGTTCAAAGTGATGGTGGAAAATGAGATTGGTGAAAAATTGAAATGTCTGAGATCCGACAAAGGTGGAGAATTTACTTCCGGTGAGTTTGATGCTTTCTGTGAAAAGCATGGCATAAAAAGACATTTATTTGCTCCTAGGACTCCCCAACAAAATGGAGTTGTGGAAAGAAAGAACTGGACCATTCAAGAAGCTACCAGGACCATGATGATGGAAACAAATGTTCCTCAAGTTTATTGGAGAGAAGCTGAAAGTACTGCTGTCTACACTCTTAACCAAGTGCAGATCAAAGGCAATTATGGTAAGACCCCTTATGAACTATGGTTTGGTCATCCTCCTACTGTGAGATATTTCAAAGTTTTTGGTAGTAAATGCTATATCAAAAGAGATGAGGATTTAGGTAAGTTTGATGCAAGAAGTGATGAGGAATATTTTTGGGGTAGTTTGCTCAAAGTAAGGCTTACCAGTGCTTTAACAAGAGGTTGAAAAAGATTGTTGAAAGTGCTAATGTTAGAGTTGATGAGAGCAAGGAAGGACATTCCAGGTTCTGGGGATATGATTCAGATGATCAAGATGGAAGTCAAAGTCAAGGAAGGTTAGTTTAAACTCTGAATCAGATTCAGATTGATTTAGAAACTCCAGGAACTCAAGAAAATAGTACAGATGTTGAGGAACAAGCTCAAGAAACAGAAGTTCAAGCAATTCCCAAAACCCCCAGGTATGTAAGAATGAATCATCTTGAAGATCAAATCATAGGAGATAGAAATAAAGGTGTTCAAACTAGGAGAAGAGTTGCTGAAGATCAAGACAAGATTTGTTTGATTTCAAGGATTGAACCTAAATTAGTAAGTGAAGCCTACAATGATGAAAACTAGGTAAAAGCAATGGAAGAAGAATTGATGCAAATTGAAAAGAACCACACTTGGGATCTTGTTCCTAGACCTGAGGACAAAAATGTGATTAGAACCAAATGGGTCTTTCGGAATAAACTAAATGAAGATGGTGAAGTTGTAAGAAACAAAGCAAGGTTGGTATGCAAAGGCTATTCTCAAGTGGAAGGAATTGATTTTGAAGAAACTTTTTCTCCGGTGGCAAGAATAGAGGCAGTTAGATTATTTCTTGCATTTGCTACCTTCAGAGATTTTAAAGTGTATCAGATGGATGTCAAATCAGCATTCCTGAATGGAGATTTGGAGGAAGAAGTCTAAATTGAGCAACCGGAAGGATTTTAGTTGTTTGATCAGAGAGATATGGTTTGTAGACTGAGAAAAGCCTTGTATGGACTCAAGCAAGCTCCAAGAGCCTGGTATGCAAGATTGGATAAATATTTGCTTAAGATAGGTTTTAGAAAAGGTACTGTTGATAGTAATCTTTACTTCAAGATTAATCATGAGGACATCCTAATTATGGATGTCTTTGTTGATGATGTCATTTTTGGTTGAAATGAATGTATGTGCAAAGCATTTGCTGGTTAGATGAAAAGTGAATTTGAGATGTCAATGTTTGGAGAAATGAATTTCTTCTTAGGTCTGTAAATTGTTCAGTCAAATAAAGGTATCTTTATATCTCAATCCAAGTATGTGAAAGAATTGTTGAAGAAGTTTGGAATGGAAGATTCAAAGCCAATAGGTACACATATGGTAACCAGATGCAAGTTAAGTAAAGATGATGACTCCCCCAAGGCAAATCAAAAAAGGTATAGATCAATGATTGGAGGATTGCTCTATCTGACTCAAACCAAACCTGACATCATGAATGTCATTGGACTTGTTGCTAGATTTCAAGATGATCCGAAAGAATCCCACGTTGTGGCAGTCAAAAGAATTTTCAGATATCTCAAGGGGACAATTGATTATGGATTGTGGTATCCAAAGGACAATGATTTCACTCTTCATGCATATACAGATGTTGATTGGGTAGGAGATGTGGATGACAGAAAAAGTACTAGTGGTGGTGCATTTTTCTTAGGAAGAAGATTGGTGTCTTGGATGAGCAAAAAGCAAGAGGCAATATCTCTGTCTCTTGCATAAGTAGAATATATAGCAGCAGCAAATAATTGTACTCAGGTTCTGTGGATGAAGCAAATGTTGAAGGACATCATAATTGTGTTTGAGGAGCCAGTCACAATCTTTTGTGATAATTATAGTGCAATAAGCATCTCAAAGAATCCAGTGTTGCATTCAAAGACAAAGCATATATCTATCAAGTTTCATTTCTTGAGAGAGAAGGTAAATGAGAATGAAGTCAAGTTGGAGTTTGTCTTTCAAAGATCAGATTACAGATATCTTCACTAAGCCTCTTCCCAAGGATACCTTTGAGTATCTCAGAGAGAAGTTAGGGGTTATTACCGCTCCAAATCAGAACTAAGATGCACTAAGGTGCATCAGTCCAGTGTAATTCTCAGTCATATCTTGAGATCCAAATTGATGTTGAGAAAATATTACTCTAAGGAGTAGTCAGTATGCAAATGTTGGAGATCAGTCTAAAATAAAAAGGGTGAGTAAAGATTGCAAATATGTGCCCTTTGCCATTGATGTCAAAGGGGGAGAGAAGACATGTGAAAAACTAATTGCTGATGACAAGGGGAGCAATGAAGGAAGTGGTTGCAGAAGTCAGGGGGAGAAGTTCTTGTCATGATGGTTGAATAAGTTTTTCACAACATACGTTGCCATCAATGACAAAGGGGGAGATTGTTGCAAATATGTGCCTAAGCAGTGTTGTCATTGATGTCAACATATTCTTGTCGTCATTGGTGTCAACTATGCCTTTTTTTGTTGCATGTTCAGGAGACTGAAATGTTGAGGATATTAAGAAAATTAATGAAGACTCAATGCTCACAGACCTTATGGCTGTGTAGAGGATTGTCAGAGGTTGTTCTAGTTAAGAATTGAGAAGTCCGCATGAAGATTTGAAGAAGTTATGGCCATTTGAGTAGAACCGGATCTTGTAGTATTCAGAAGAGACAAAGTGACAAGTAAGTTGGTCCAGATTGCTCCACAGTGAAATATTATGACTTGCAGATCTGAAGGCATGTTTGGGAAGTCATTGTGTATCATCAACTCCAGTGGTTCATGGTTTGGAGGTCCACAAGCCATCCTTCTAGTTTGACAATCATGGCAGACAGTGTTCTTGAAGTTCCGGAGGAAGATACAAATGATTCTGGTAATTTGGTTTAGAGTGGATGCTATTGAAGAATTCAATGTGCTTGTGGAGGTCTCTAGATCGTGTGGCTACTATGTTGGAGGTCTGCATTAGAGTTTGAGCTTGTTATTGAAGATTTCCTCTTTGAAGTTGATGTTCTTCCCAGTCTTGGCTGACCAGATGTTCCTAGCATGTTGCAGATGATCTAAAGATCATTTTATGAAGTGTGGCGTGTTAGTAGAGGAAGATTCAAGTCTCAGCTATGTTTGGCTGACAGTGTAAAGATCTGTGTTAAGTTTAGCCGACCTTGTTGATCATTCCAAGGTTGATGAAGTGTATAAATACTTGTTGAAGAGTTGTTAAAAATTATCCTTGAGCAAAATAGATCAAATCTGAATAAAGGATCAGAAGCAGAGTAGAGAAGAAAAGGAGTGAGCAGTGTAGAGTGAAGAAGTCAGTGAATAAGAATTTGGGATAAAGTTAAAGTTTTGTGAGCATTCATTGAAACTAAATCAGGCATGAAGTAGATGCTATTTCTCAGTTAATCCTTTCTGTTCTAAAAAAATTATGTAGGCAGTGACCCTCTCTTTTGAGCAGTGAGCTCTGGGCAGTGCGCCTGAAGGCATGTGCCTTCTACTTTTCTAAAGTACTTTTAATAGGGTACAAATCTTAGTGGGTTAACCCCCACCGTGGTTTTTCCCTTAATCGGGTTTCCACGTCAAAATCTTGGTGTCAAGTGTGTTGATTATGTTTATGCTCATATGTTGTTGATCTATGCTTTAATGTTTATATCATTAATCTGATAGTAAGTTAATAAAGAAGGTTAAAAGTAGAAAAAGTTAATTTTGTCTAACAATTGATTGACCCCCCCTCTCAGTTGTCTGGTCTAATTCCAACACTTCCTTCTCCACGTTTCTATCCAATGTGGAGCAAACCCAGATGCCGAACACCATCATTTGACTCGCCTACCAATTAGACACTTCTTCCCCCTACCCCCTTCTTAATCATTCTAATGTGGATCTCACCCCTTATTGGGAGGATGTTCCTTCAAATCATCCTAAATAATTCTGATAACCTCATAAGTGAAGTTCTCCCACCAACAATTGATGGTCACATCTTTATCCCTTTTCAAATAGACTTTGAAATTGGCAACCCAGTTTGCAACCTTATTACCTTCTCGCTTTATATGGGAGAATTTGACCTCTTCATTTTCCTTCACCACACACCTAGTAGCCTCAATAATTTTTTGAACTCTCCAATTTTAAATTTCACCCCCTCCATAGCTCTAATAACCAAACTCAAGTCACCTTATATCCACATCTTCTTCTAACCTTTCTCCCTAGCTATCATTAAACCCCATAGCATCACTCTTTCTTCAGCCATATTATTGGACTCAAATCCATAATCCAAAGCTTACAACCCAACTAATTACCCATTGTTGTCTCTAAAAATTCCTCCTCCCTCGACTTTACCTAGATTGTCCTTTGTTGCGGCACCAAAATCTAACTTAATTCACCCCTCATTCAGCTTGGTCCATTTGATGGGGTTACATTTATCTCTTCCTGGATCTAGATGTTGATCAATCCATATGTATCTTTCCCATATCTCCCCCCATACTTTCTCCTTATCCCTGATAACCCAATTTCTTTTCTTTTGAATCACTCCCATTTCACCTATTGAACTTTCCACTGATTCCCAAACCCTTTATAACAATCTCTTTACCTCTCTAAATATTCTCCTATTCCTTTCAAGCCAAATATTCCACACAATCAATGTTTGGGCTAAATCCCACATTATATTCAATCCAGGGCTAACTATCTTAAAAACCCAACTCTCCAATAATCTAGGAATGTTGTCGATGAGGACCCATGAAAGACTCCATCTTCCCAGAAACACAGTCCAAATGTGCCTTACAAACTCACACTAAAGGAATAAGTGGTCATTATCCTCTTCTACAGCTTCACACATTACACACCTTGATGGCCCAATCTCACCCATCATTCTCAACCTATCCCAGGTTAAATCCCTTCGCTTCCAAGCTATCCAAAAGAAAGCATTGACCTTGGGTATTCCTTGCTTATTCCATAGTTTACTATCCACTATTTCTGCATTATCCCATTTACAAAAATACCTCAAGTATTGATGAGGTATAAACAACCTCATTTCTTTAATGGATCAAATAGCCTTTTTGCACTATCCAATTCCCTAACCTTGCCAATTTATTTATTTTTATAAGTATTTATCTATTTTTAATAAAATATTGTACAAATCTTGATTTCCTAAATTGATTGAAACTAGCTTGTAAATGTTGATTTAATGGCATGAAAAGTTGGGTAATTGTGCAGGTTAATGCATTGCCTAAGAAGTGGACATCATACAGCTTTGAACAAGTGCGCCAGAAGTTGTGGGCGCCAGAAATTTTAGGCTTGCATTTAATGAAGACTTTGTTTTATTCTACTATTTCTATGGTTACCCAAAAGACATTATGACTCCACTCAGAGTCCTATTTATGTTTAAAAGACAACAGTAGTTAATTTTCTATTTTTCAGTTATAAGACTTCTTCAACTGGCATTTTCCCACCATCGAAAGTTTAGGAGTTTTTGAAGTAGTTCAGTTTTTGTTGTTGCTCAAAATATGGATATAAAATAGACACTATGGATGAATGAAAATCAATCCTTTAGTTTTCAAAAACATCATATTTGTGTACTTGCAATTTTGATGAATGGAAATGATATTCTAAGTTTTAGTTTCTTTAAAATATACATGAAGATTTGAATGGAGTTCTCATGTGTTGTTGAAGCAATTGAATGTGATTTGGATTAAGACAAACTTCTCCCATGAGCTAGCCACTCACGGGACTGTAGGATAGATAAGTATTTTCATTTCTGTAGATGTTTTTATTTAGTTGAACATAGTTTATGTTTAGCTTCTGTCGTTAACCTGCAGGGTGTGTTGTAAAAGTTAAATTGTTGTGTACTATTGTTTGGAACTTTCTGTGTTCATTAGAAGTTTTCCGGTGCATCTGCCTTAGTTAGAATTATTGTTTTCTGATGGTTAGAATTTAGAGTGCTTGCAGTAGTAAATTGTAGTTGTGAATTGTTGGCATAGAGCTTATCTACTTTCTAATGTAGAGTTTTATCTGCTTTCTAAGTGTAGAATTTATATGCTTTCTAGTTTAGAGTTTTCATGCTTCTTAGTATAGAATTTGAATGCTTTCTGTAGAAGGGTAAAATTATTGTTTCATTTCATGTACTATTTCAACTTTTTAATAGATCTAGAAAATTATTTCTCAATGAAATATCCAAACTCCCTATGGCAGACAGCTTCAGACACTACCCCGGTTGATAAACTGATAATTTTCATCTAAAGTGTCAGGACCTTACAACAACGTCATTGTCGGGGACACGTGATCTTTTCTAAGTGTTATTAGGGCATGCTTGGGAATTTCTTGAAGTAAACACCCAAAAATAGTTACCAAACCTCTCTTTCTGAATGGTCAGGAAACGAGGCCCACATGGAAGATTTATACCAAGAACCCCCCCAATAGTAATTCCAACCATAGATAGGGAGGAAGAAGTCTTAGCTGAAGAACTAAATTATGAATTGATCAAGCAGGATCAACCTGAGACCTCCCATCACACCCCAGAAGTTTCACCAGTTGACCCAATCTTTGAGGAGATAGTTATTCAACCAACCAACCTAGTCTTTGGGGAAGAAAACATTCATTTTGACATTATGGCTAATAATCTCCATAATGATGATATGACAAGAAGACTAGTAGCACGAACCTTTACCTACCCTATCGCTCTCAACAAAGATGATGATGCACCAATGAAAAACATTTCACCATCTATCTTGTTGACTTTCAAGGGACTTTCTTCTGAAGATCCTGACCAGTTCCTCTTTGAGTTCAAAGTCTTGTGTCAAACATACGACTATAAGAATGACAATCAAAAGATCAAACTTTTCCCTTCCACTCTGAGAGACATTGCAATGCGTTGGTTTATGGGGCTAGCTTCTGGATCAATAACTAACTGGGATGACATGGAAACTATTTTCTTAGAAAAATACCAGAGTTATTGTAGAACTAGTGACAGAAAGGAAGAGCTGTTCAAACTAAGACAATAAGAGGATGAGAGCCTGGAGATTATCTTGATAGGTTTATCTTTCTAACCAAACGATGTGGCGAGGAAGCCATAAGTCCAGAGATTTTAAAGACTATATTCCTCAAAGGACTTGATGAGGATGCAAGGAGAAGCTTAGATTTAATGGGAAAAGGAGATGTGTCCCAACTCAAACTTACTGATATCTCTGAGTTATGTCAGAATTTTTCCCGTACTCGAGGAGGAATCCAAAAATATAGCCTCCTAAGGAGCTCCAATGAAATAGGTAAACTGTGAGAGGAAATAGAGAATATGAAAACTGACATTCTTGTTCAATTGAACACTACCTTGGATGGAATACAAGCTAAAACACGTAACCCTGAGACCTTATCCATCTATTGTCCTACGTGTCGAAACAAGCATCTATTAAGAGAATGTCCTTTGGACAACGCTGACACTTGTCAAATTTGTGAAAAGAGTCATACCACTGATCAATGTGAGATTCTGAATGCCATTAAGACTTCTAAAAAATGACCATCTCACATTAAGGAAGAAATCAATTTTGTGGGCCAGAGACCTGGAGGAAATTTCTCCTATGGTCAGAACTCGAACCCTACATGGCGACCTCCAAACCATTGGAACAATACTCAGTGGTTAGCTCCATGGCCTTCAGTACGACCTAGATGGGGATCTTATCCACCTTAGGGACCACCTAAATGGACAAACCAAGCTTGGGGAAACCCCCAATGGCCAAATCAGCAATGGCATCCTCACAATCAACCTCCACAATGGAATCAACAACCAAACCAATTCTACAATGGTCCTAGACGAATGCCAAATCCACAATAGAACCTTCTAACGGCTCCCCAAAACCCTCAACAGAGTGAACAAGTTAATCAACCACCATTGCCAGCACAATTTGTTCCTAATCCCAAGAATACACATCAAAATGCCCCAGTGTATGCTGTTGATCAGGATAACATGGCAGGAGTCAATGCTATCTATTGTGGAAACCTTCAATTGAGGTCAGGAAAAGTACTTAATCAACCAACCATTGTTGAAGTTACAGAAGACCCAAACGAAGAACTCAATGTAGAACCAAAGACTCCTCTTGTACCTACAGAACATGACTCCAAGAAAACTCAGGAGGAATCATCCTTACTGCCACCCCAGATAACCTCAGCACCTATCATAGGACCATCTCAGGAAGAACTTGTTAAGAAACCACCAACGAGTCCAGAAAAAAATCCCAGGTCAGGAAGGAAAACCTAGGCACCTTTTATGGATTGTCTCAGATCAAATGCCCTTAAGAACCCACTAGAAGTATCATTGTCTAATGAAATTGCTCTGATACAAGAAATTAAATGACTCCATATCAAGATTCCTCTATTACAAGTGATCAAAGAAATTCCTGAACTAAACCAGCTAGTTAAACAATTATGCATTAAAACACCAGGAAGGAAACCAAAATAGATTAATACGGTACACATTAATGGATATCTGGCTGAATTGTTAGCTGGAAAAACCTTAACTCCAAAATATGATGACCTAGGTAGCCCACTTATAACAATAACAATTAATGGAGTGGAAATACCTAATGCATTGGTGGACTTGGGAGCATCCATTAACGTTATAACAGTGGATGTTATGGAAAAACTTGGACTCATTGACCTTTGCCCCACAACTACCATATTACAGATGGAAAATCAGGCCATAAATATTCCCAAAAGAGTCTTAGAAAATGTTCCTGTCAAAGTTGACGATTGGGAATATCCAGTAGACTTCCAAGTTCTTTAGTCCCTCACGCCCAAAGACAGTTACCCAATAATACTAGGTAGACCATGGTTAGCTATAGTTGCAGCCAAGATTAACTATAGAGTGGGAGGAATGGTCATTTCACATGGTCTCAATAGAAAACATCTAATTCTATACCCCCCGCTCAACCTATAGAATATAACCAAGTTTGGGTGGATGAATTAGATGAATTCGATAAGCAAGAAAATCTAGCTTCACTTGCCATGGTGGTTATTAAACAACACAACGAAGAACTGGAAGATGAATTCGATAACATCCAAGATCTTTCCATGGGCTTAGAAGATGAAGAAGCTTTAGAGGTGGAAGAAATTTTAGGACATCCAATCCACATTAACGACGAAGAACATGATTATACCAACTTAACAACTTGACCCTGTCCCCTAGAAAATATCATCTTGAAAATAGATCATTTCTTCTCAGATATTGCCAGACTTCATAGAATCATACTACATAGTTGTCCTCTCAACACATTAACAGAAGAAGTTTACACTATCACCTCCAGTTACCCTAGAACCAAGACTATCATGTTATTGCCAAGAAAGACTTTAAATGTCAATAGTTGGTTGATAGAATCCGATGAGCGCAAATTATTCGATGTTTTTGATGAACAAGTTCAAAGATTTTTCTCGGGACTATACAGATATGAGAGGAATCCACCCAAGTGTTTGCACCCACCATATCTATACCGAAGACGTTAGACCAGTCCGTCAACCCCAGTGAAGACTCAATCTGACTCTTAAAGATATTGTCAAAACTAAAATTGAGAAACTCTTACAAGTGGGATTTATTTATCCTATTTCAGATAGCAAATGGGTTTCACCCTTAGTGATAGTGCCAAAGAGAAATGGAAAGTGGAGAGTGTGCGTTGACTACCGAGAACTCAACAAAGCAACCTACAGAGATTATTTCCCACTACCCTTCATAGACCAAGTTTTTGATAATCTAGTAGGAAGGAAGTATTTCTCATTTCTAGACGGGTTTAGTGGATATAACCAAATATAAGTGGCCATAGAAGACTAGGATAAAACTACTTTCACCTATCCTTGGGGAACATTCGCATATCAGGTTCTTCCCTTTGGGCTTTGTAATGCTCCTATTACACTTCCAAGAGCTATTTTGGCTATCTTTGTTGAACTCATAAATGACTGCGTAGAAGTCTATATGGATGACTTCACAGTCTATGGTTCCACTTTTTATAAAGGTCTCAAAAATCTGGATAGAGTGTTATAACGATGTGAAGATCATCAACTATCTCTAAGCCATGAGAAATGTCTCATAATGGTAGAACAAGGTATAGTACTGGGACACCATATTTCAGCCGAAGGGATAAAAGTTGACCCTAAGAAGGTTGGAGTGATACAACAGTTGGAAACCCCAAAGAACCAAACTGATATTAGAAGTTTCTTAGGACATGCTGGTTATTACCGAAGGTTCATAGAAAACTTTAGTAATTTTGCAGCCCCCATGTTCTCTCTTCTGCAGAAAGATGTGGATTTTGCTTGGACAGAAGAATGCCAAAAATCTTTTGACATCATTAAAGAAAAGCTTGTCTCAACCCCAGTGTTACAAGGACCTAATTGGACACTTCCCTTCCATATATATGTTGATGCTTCCAACGATACTATTGGAGCAGTATTAGGCCAAGAAGATGAGAATGAAGGAAAATACACTATATACTTCATTAGCAAAAACTTGAGCCCCACAAAATGAAATTACACTACCACGGAGAAGGAATTTCTAGCAATAGTCCATGCAATAAACAATTCCAACATTACATTACATGATACAAAGTGACTGTATTCATAGACCATTCAGCTATCAAGTACCTGATAAACAAACCCTCAGTGAATGGATGCATGATCAAATGGTTATTACTTATCCAAGAATTCAATGTAACCATAATGGACAAGACTGGGAAATTCAACGTAGTTGCAGATTTTCTATCCTGGATAAAGCAAGATGATGGAGATTGTACTCCTGTTCAGGATGATTTCCTAATGAAAATTTATTCGTTGTCTCCATTAAAGCACCCTAGTTTGCAGACATTGCCAATTACTTAGCCACTTCAAAACTTCCCCCAGACTTCACATCAAAACAAAAGAAACACCTTATTCAGGAAAGTGCTCACTTTAAATTGATTAATGGCATGTTATTCTGATATGGGCTTGATTTAGTCCTGTGACGTTGCGTCAAACCAGATGAAACATACGGCATACTTAGAGCCTACCATGACGACCCATCTGGTGGACACTACTCTCCCAAAATAACTTCCCATAAAATTTTAGGTGTAGGATACTATTGGCCCTCAATGCACAAGGATGTGAAGAACTACATTCACCGTTGTGATGAATGCCAATGAGTGGCAAGACCTACAACATCCAATGAAATGCCTCTGCAACCACAGATAGCTTTTGAACCATTTGAAAAATGGGACTAGATTTCATCAGTCCTATAGATCCCTCTTCGCAAGGGAAAGAATATATTCTAGTCTACACAGATTATATTACCAAATGGGCAGAAGTCCAAGCCCTCAAAGTTGCTCGAGAAGAACAAGTCACAGACTTTCTATATAACATAATTTTTCTTAGATTCAGAGCCCCTAAGTCTATTGTCACAGACCAAGGACCTCAATTTATGTCCAAAGTTCTATTAGCCTTCACCAATCATTTCCATATAAGCCATAAAAAGTCATCATCCTATCACCCACAAGCAAATGGACAAGTAGAAGTCACTAATAGGGAGCTCGAAAACATCCTAACAAAAGTAGTTTCATCAGGCAGAAAGGATTGGGCTAGAAAATTGCCTGAGGCTATTTGGGCTTACAATACAACTTGGAAATCCACCACTGGTCTTAACCCTTACGAATTAGTCTTTGGGAAGAAATCTTTTCTCCCCATTGAATTTGAACTCCAAATTCTTAGAACAACAATGGAGCTAGATTTCGACCTTGATCGAGCTCATCTAGAGAGAGTCTTGCAGCTTAGTGAACTAGATGAACTCTGCTTAGAAGCCATTCATCAGACTGAGCTAGTTCAACAACAATGAAAGGCCTGGCATGATAAACACATCAAAGAAAGAGAATTCCATTCCAGAGATTGGGTGTTGCTATTTGATTCCCGATACAAGGACTAGAAAGGTAAACTCATAACTCATTGGTTGGGTCCATACGAGATTTCTAAGGTATTCCCAAATGGAGCAGTACAGCTCAAACCCATTGATGGTGATTCACGAACCCTCTTAGTCAATGGACATCGACTCAGGATCTACCATAAACCTATCAACAAAGAAGAATTTACTCAACTGGTAGAAATGCACGGAGAAACTCAATATATATTTGATAAAAGATATATATATATATATATATCATTTCATGTTTGAATGTGTGTATATACATTTAGGAACAATTCTTCATATTTTCTTCTTAGTACTTGCCTAAATTCCATCTCTATTTTGTAGGGTTTCATCTTTTAAGAAGTATTACAAATTCTAGTGCATCTTCCAATAATGCTCCAGAACTTGTTGTCTGAACAAGATTCATACCCTCACTTTGTTCCTGCATTCTGACTACATCTTTCAGCGATGCTTTGGAACTTTGTTCTTGCATTCCGGCTGCATCTTTCAGCGATGCTCCGAAACTTTGTTCTTGCATTCTGGCCACATCTTTCAGCGATGCTCTAGAACTTTGTTCCTGCATTCCAGTTGCATCTTTCAACGATGCTTTGAAACTTCATTCCTGCATTTTGACTGCATCTTTCAGCAATGCTCCAGAACTTTGTTCCTGCATTCCAGCTGCATCTTTTAGCGATGCTCCGAAACTTTGTTCCTACATTCTGGCTGTATCTTCCAGCGCTGCTCTGGAACTTTGTTCTTGCGTCCCGGCTGCATCTTTCAATGATGCTCTGGAATTTGGTTCCTCTAGCCCGCTGCATCTTGCGACAATGCTTCAAAATTTTGTTTGTATTCCCTATGTCCATTCCATTGATATTTTCTTCCATCATTGTAAACTTGCAATCGACATCCATGTAAATTGTTCCTATTATCTGAAGCACACCATTTACCCTACAATCCACTGCAGAATCCATCATGAGTTCGACATCTCTGACCATAGTAAATAATTATTATGACAACCTTTCGTCATAATAAATTTTAGCCACCCCGTTACCATACCATAATAAATTCAGCCATTCCATTATCACATCATAATAAATTCATCTCATTCTAACTAGTTAGTACCACCACCTAGGATGTTATTACGTCGGTAGGTCAAGTGACTTTCAAATCGATAACGAGACGGAAGGTACGTACATATTTTATTTTTAATAAATCATTTATTGTAAGTAAAGATAGATAAGTTGGCATGAACCCATTTCTTTTCCCAATATAGAAAATGTATGAACTGTTCCTTCATTAGAGAAGGTGGCGGCTCGATCACTCTCTCCCATGCCAAGCCATAATTAACCGTTGTTAACCGATGAAAATCCAAGTACCCTGAACCAATATTATCGAAGCCCAAATGTCCTCGAAACTTGCATTCCTTTCTATCTTCCTATCAGTTTCCTGAGCAATTTCAAAGTAGTACTGTGATATTTTAGTAGTCTTGAGTAAAATAGGAGGAGCCAAATGCAAGTCCGAGCCAGCTTCATTGAACAAATTGCTAGCATTGGGGAACATTTCAGAAAGTAGGGTGGCTATATATTATAAAGAAATTTGAGGGACATCATGCACAGCTGGTCAAAGAATTCACTGAAAACTTTGCAGATGTGCAGTCAATTGTGTGGGGAAAGAAATTTAAGGTAAGTCCTTGAATCATCTCCAAATTATCTGGTATTAGAAATGAAGGAATTAATCTGTCTGAAACTACAAATATTTCCTATCAGAAAATGATAAAGCTTTTTGCACGAGAAGGGGAACCTCACCCATTATTAGTTGTCAGTACCCGAGGGCAAAATAAGGGATTTCAAAGAATGTCCATTGTAGAACCATGGCAGATGGCAGTCGCATGGATTATTAAATATTTCACCTATGAAGGACAATGTGCCACAGTAGTCGGTCCCCCTTTTCGGCTACTCATTCACTTGCATCATGGTTTGGAAAATCCTGAATTGAGGGTTAACATACTTGCATTCCTTCATGATTCCCTTGTTTGCATGATAGAAGGTTTTATAATTGGGTATGGGCATTTAAAGTTATTAGATTTAGGGCAGATAACTAAGAGGGGGGGAGGTGAATCAGTTGTCCAAAACTTTCTTCCAATTTAAACACTTAAATCCACTTTATAATTCAGCAACATAGTAATTAATCAATCATGAAACACAATGCATTAAATCAAGAGCAGAAACACATTAACACATGAGACACCAAGATTTTGATGTGGAAAACCTGGTTAAGGGAAAAACCACGGGGTGACTAACCCAAGAATGTATTCTCTGTTAGAAGAATAGAAATAATAAAATGGCACATGCCAATTAGGGCTCACTGCCCGAGCACATTGCTCACAAGAGGCTCACTGCCTACAAGAGACTCACTATCTACAAAATAATAAGTATCACATACTTGAATTGGAAAATAGCATCTTCACCATGCTTGAGTCAGTTTCATTTAAGCCCAGTACTTTTGCTCTACTTTTCACTCTCCTCCTTGCTACCACACTCTCATCTCCACAAGATACAATTGAAATGACTTTCCAATCCCTTATTTATACAAGACATCGACTTAGGAATAATCATCTAAGTCGACAAACATCAACAAGAACATCTACAGGATGTGTAACTCATCCAGTCAACCAGTCTTAGGAAGAACACCATCATCCACAAGTAATACTTCAATTGTGAGCTCAAACTCCAATGCAGACCACCAACACAAACTAGACACGATCCAAAGACCTCCATAAGATTGCATGAATCACCAAGAACATCCACACTACATCTTCTTACTGAAATCCTTCTCTCCTTCATCTGGAACCTCAAGAACACAGTCTGTCATCACTGTCACAAAGAAATAGATGCTTGCAAACCTCTAGACTGCAAACCAATCGAGTTGACACTTCTCAAGGACTTCTTAAACACTCCACCAAATTCACACAACAAGATAGTGCATTTCTGGATCTCACCGGACCTATCTGTATCACTCTATCACCTCTAAACACCTGCCAGAACTGGTTTTACTTAAGCGGCCACAACTTCTTCAGATCTTCATGCGGACCTCTGAAATCTTTACTGGAACACCTTAAGACACATATCTACAAACCCTTTGAACCATATCCTCTGATCATCATATTAACTAGGACTTTTTCCTAACTATCTTCATTGTTCCTGATATGACCAATTTTCTCAATATCCTCAACAACCAGTTCATCCAATCCTTATCATTAATGCAACAGGAGTATGTTGACATCAATGACAACACCAGTTAGGTCCATACTTGCAACAATCTCCCCCTTTGTCATTGATGGCAACATATGATGTGAAAAACTATTTTAACCATCAAGACAAGAACTTTCCTTTACTGACAAAACTCCCCCTATCATCAACAACCATTCACAAGTCTTCTCTTCCTTTACTACTCCCCCTTTGATCAGCAACCATTTGTTTTTCACATGTCTTCTCTCCCCCTTTGACATCAATGGCAAAGGGCACATACTTACAACTCTAACACTTCAGAATCATACTAGCTGCTCCCCCTGAATAGTAGCTCCCCATCATCAATCTGAACCACAAGATATGACTGTGATATCCACCGGACTGATGCACATCAATGCACCTTAGTTCATCACCGGAGGGGCAATGACCCCTAACTTCTCCCTGAGATACTCAAAAGAGTCCTTAGGTAGAGGTTTAGTAAATATATCTGCAATTTGATCCTTGGAAGGCACAAACTCCAATCTGACTTCATTCTTATTCACTTGCTCTCTCAAAAAGTGAAACTTGATGGATATATGTTTGGTCTTTAAATGCAACACCGGATTCTTTGAAATATTTATTGCACTTGAATTATCATAGAAGATTGTGATAGGTTCTTCATACTCCACTCCCATGTCTCTTAGCATTTGCTTCATCCACAAAACTTGAGTACAACTACCTACTGCTGCAATATATTCTTCTTCTGCAGTGGACAGAGATATTGCCTCTTATTTCTTGCTCAGCCAAGAAACCAATCTCTTTCCCAAAAAGAATGCTCCACCACTGGTGCTCTTCCGATCATCCACATCTCCTACCTAATCCACATCTGTATATGCATGAAGAGAGAAATTATGATCTCTGGGATACCACAAACCATACTCAACTGTTCCTTTTAGATACCTAAAAATCCTCTTGATTGCCATGACATGAGATTCTCTAGGATCAACTTGGAATCTAGCAACAAGACCAACATCATTCATAATATCAGGTCTAGTTTGAGTGAGATACAACAATCCTCCAATCATTGACCTATACTTTTTCTAATCAGCCTTAGGAGAGTCATCATCTTTGCTCAATTTACATCCGGTTGCCATGGGAGTACTCATTGGTTTTGAGTCTTCCATCCCAAATTTCTTTAACAATTCTTTCACATATTTGGTCTGAGAAATGAAGATTCCTTTCCTAGTTTGAATGATTTGCAGACCCAAGAAGAAATTCATTTCCCCAAGCATGGACATCTCAAACTCACTTTTCATTTGATTTGCAAAAGTTTTGCACATACTATCTCTTCCTCCAAAAATGATATCATCAACAAACACTTCAACAATCAAGATGTTTTCATGATCAATTTTGAAATACAAATTACTGTCAGCAGTACCTTTATTGAAACCAATCTTCAAAAGATGCTTATCCAATCTTTCATACCAAGCTCTTGGGGCTTGCTTCAGTCCATACAATGCTTTCTTCAACTTGCAGACCATATCACCATGATCATACAATTGAAATCCATCTGGTTGCTCAATGTATACTTTTTCTTCCAAGTCTCCATTCAGAAAGGTAGACTTGACATCCATCTGATAAACTTTGAAGTCCTTGAAGGCAGCAAAAGCAAGAAATAGTTTGACTGCTTCAATTCTTGCCACTGGAGCAAAAGTTTCTTCAAAATCAACTCTTTTTATTTGGGAGTAACCTTTGCAGACCAATATGGCTTTATTTCTGATTACTTCACCAACTTCATTTAGCTTGTTCCAGAAGACCCATTTGGTTCCAATCACATTCTTGTTTCTAGGTCTGGGAACAAGATCCCATGTGTGATTCTTCTCAATTTGCATTAGCTCTTCCTCCATTGCTTTAGTCTAGTTTTCATCATTGCAGGCTTCATTCACTGTCTTAGGTTCAATCTTTGAAATCAAACAATACTCTTCTGAATCTTGAGCAATCATTCTTCTTGTTTGTACACCTTTGCTTTTATCACCTATGATCTGATCTTCGGAGTGGTTCAGTCTTACATACCTGGGAACTTTGGGAGTTTCTTGCACTTCTGATTCTTGATCAGGCTCATTAAAACTCATCTCTTCTTCCTGATTTACTGGATCAATTTGAATCTAAATTTCAAAAGGGGCTTGGGCTCCTTGAATCAGAGCACCATTCTGATCATCTTCATCATATTCATAAAACCTTGAGGGTTTTTCAATTCCTTCATCAACCTTCACATTCATACTTTCTATAATCTTTCTCAGTCTCTTGTTATAACACCAGTATGCTTTGCTTTAAGTAGAGTAACCCAAGAATATTCCTTCATCACTTCTGCATCAAACTTGCCTAGATCTTCATCTCTTTTAATATAACATTTGCTACCAAAGACTCTAAAATACCTCACAGTAGGAGTGATGCCAAACCAAAGTTCATAAGGAGTCTTACCAGTATTGCTTCTGATTTGTATTCAAATGATAGTATAGACTGCAGTGCTGACAACTTCTCTCCAATAGATCTGAGGAATATTTGCTTCCATCATAATGGTCCTAGATGCTTCCTGGATGGTCTGGTTCTTTCTTTCCACTACTCCATTCTACTGTGGAGTCCTAGGAGTAGACAATTGTCTTTTTATTCCATGTTTCTCACAAAATTCTATGAACTCACCAGATGTGAATTCTCCACCTCTATCAAACCTCAGACATTTTAATTTTAATCCAGTTTCATTTTCTACCATAGCCTTGAATATTTTGAATTTCTCAAGAGCTTTTGATTTCTCTTTCAAAAAAGTTACCCACATCATCGGGGAGTAGTCATCAATTAATAACATGAAGTATCTATCACCTTGCACACTTCTGATTCTTGCCAGACCACATAAATCAGTATGAACTAAGTCTAATAATCCGGTAGAAGATTGTTCCTTGCTTTTGAATGAGACTCTGCTTTGTTTACCCAACTGACATTTTTTGTACAAACTATTTGTAGGTTTCACCAATTTTGGAAGATCTCTTACAGCCTGAGTATTTCTTATCTTGATGATATTATCAAAATTCACATGACACATCCTCCTATGCCAACCAACTCTGATCAAATTGCACAAACAGACAACTTTTACCAGTACCAACTAAATGGAAGATATTACCTTTTGTTTGAGTACCAGATGCAATCTCTGTCCTGAAACTTTCAAAGATCTTGCATTTTCCATTTTTGAATCAGAGATCATAGCCTTTGTCCACCAACTGTCCAACACTGAGAAGATTGTGCTTCAACCCTTCAACATACAGTACATTACCAGTTTTGTTCCTTCCATCAAAATAAATAGTTCCTCTACCTCTTATTCTACCAACAGAATTACCACCAAACTTTACCACTCCTCCTTCATACCTTTCCAAATCTATGAACTTGTTTTTGTCACCTGTCATATGGTGAGAGCATCCGCTGTCAATGACCCAATCATCCTTTTCTTCAACTTGGGCAGCCAGAGCTCTTTCTACAACTTTGTGATTGACAAATTCAGAGGGCATTGGATCTTCTTCCTTGATGGCAATAAACACCCAATCACTTCTGGATTTGTTTCCTGATTCTGATTCATCATCTGTTACTCCTTCATTATCATCATCTTCATGAACATAGTAACAATTCTTATGGAACCATGATTTGTTAGGATTTGGCCTTGAAAATCTTTCCGGACACCTTGAGGCAAAATGACCAATCTTATTGTAGTTAAAACACTTAAAAGGCAATTTTCCTTCATACTTACCAGATCCTCTTGGCAGTCTTTTTGCAATAAGGGCTTCAAGTTGAGCAGTTTCTGCTTCTTCTTCTTCTTCCAGGTCTTTTCTTGCTTTTTCATACCATGATAGTTTCCTTGAAGAGTTCTCTCCTGGATCAAACCTTTGTTTACCTTTTATAGAGGCACTAGCTTTGAATGCAGATTCAGTCTCGAGGGGGGCATCTCCAAACTCGGTCAATTCAAATGCAGCTAATTTACCAACCAATTGATCTCTTGTGACAGCTGTATGGGCTTTGAATTCTTCAATGGCAACAACCTTGATTTTATAAGAAGCAGGAAGGGATCTAAGAACTTTGCCAACAATCTCATCTTCATCCAAGACTCCACCAGCACACCTAATGCCACAAACAAGCTCATTTACTCTTGGCATAAAAGTAGTGATATTTTCATCTTCTCTCATCTTCAGATTTTTAATTTTTCCTTTCAAACTCTGTAGCCTTGCACATTTAACATACTTGTCTCCTTCATGCAAAAGTTCCAGTTTTTCCCAAATCTCAAAAGCAGTTTGTAGATCAACAACATTTGAAAGCTCTGAATCAGACAAGGCACTTAGAAGGGATTCTTTAGTTCGCCGATTATTTTCAGCATCTGTGATTTCAGTTGGGGTTTTCAGGCCATTCTGTGGAGGAGTATACTTCATTGTAGCCATGGTCTAGTACTGCGTTCCCATACATTGCAAGTGACATTTCATGCAACTTTTCCAGAGATTAAAGTTGGTTCCTTCAAACTTCAGACTATCCTTCTTGTAGGACGACATCCTGGATCTCCTCAAGCGGTTAAGCTCTTTTAGAGGAACTTAGCTCTAATACCAATTGTTAGATTTAGGGCAGACAACTGAGAGGGGGGGTGAATCAGTTGTCCAAAACTTTCTTCCAATTTAAACACTTAAATCCACTTTACAATTCAGCAACATAGTAATTAATCAATCATGAAACACAATGCATTAAATCAAGAGCAAAAACACATTAACACATGAGACACCAAGATTTTGACGTGGAAAACTCCATTAATGGAAAAACCACTGGGTGACTAACCCAAGAATGTATTCTCTGTTAGAAGAATAGAAAGAATAAAATGGCACATGCCAATTAGGGCTCACTACCTGAGCACACTGCTCACAAGAGGCTCACTACCTACAAGAGACTCACTATCTACAAAATAATATCACATACTTGAGCTGGAAAATAGCATCTTCACCATGCTTGAGTCAGTTCCATTTAAGCCCAGTACTTCTGCTCTGCCTTTCGCTCTCCTTGCTACCACACTCTCATCTCCACAAGATACAATTGAAATAACTTTCCAATCCCTTATTTATACAAGACATCGACTTAGGAATAATCATCTAAGTCGACAAACATCAACAAGAACATCCGCAGGATGTGTAACTCATCCAGTCGGCCAGTCTTAGGAAGAACACCATCATCCAGAAGTAATACTTCAATTGTGAGCTCAAACTCCAATGTAGACCACCAACACGAACTGGACACGATCCAAAGACCTCCACAAGCTTGCCTGAATCACCAAGAACATCCACACTGCATCTTCTTACTGAAATCCTTCTCTCCTTCATCCGGAACCTCAAGAACACAGTCTGTCATCACTGTCACAAAGAAATAGATGCTTGCAAACCTCTAGACTGCAAACCAATCGAGTTGACACTTCTCAAGGACTTCCTAAACACTCCACCAAATTCACGCAACAAGATAATGCATTTCTAGATCTCATCGGACCTATCTATATCACTCTGTCACCTCTAAACACCTACCAGAACCAGTTTTACTTGAGCGGCCACAACTTCTTTAGATCTTCATGCGGACCTCTGAAATCTTTACTGGAACACCTTAAGACACATATATACAAACCCTTTGAACCACATCCTCTGATCCTCATCTTAACTAGGAATTTTTCCTAACTGTCTTCATTGTTCTTCACTGTTCTGAATATGACCAATTTTCTCAATGTCCTCAGCAAACAATTCATCCAATCCTTTATCATTAATGCAACAGGAGTATGTTGACATCAATGACAACACTGGTTAGGCCCATACTTGCAACAAAAGCATCATGGACTTATACATTTAGTCTGCAAATATCATTTTCATAGAAGAAGGAAACCAGATGAGTAATATAAAAAATTCCTGCAAAAATTTGAAAACCCTGAACCTCCGATACAATTTGAGGTAGATGAATCATCTGGTAGGGTAGACCAAAATGTAAGAGAACTTTCCCCTCACCCCAATATGGCAGACAATCTCCTAGCGGTGAAGCGCCAGAAAATCCACCAAACCCTCTAGACCATGAAGAATGGACCAAATCACAAAATGTACCTAAAACCCTAGAGAAACGAGAAAATGTGGAGCTAGCAGACTCGGAAGAGGAAGGTACTCAGCCTCGTAAAAAGGAAAAGAGACTCAAAACAAAATTACAAAGGCCTACCCCCTTGAGAAGGAGTAAACGGTTAGCCGATGAGCCTAGTTGTGCCACTGCCTATGAATTACCCCCTATTCCCAATAAAAAGAGAAAAGAAAGGCAGCCCAGTGAAAAAGTGACTTGGCTCGATGAAAATGTATCCCAAACTTGTGCAGATATAACTCAGACTGTGGAAATTGATGAACCCCCTGCATCTAAACCATCAATTAGCCCATCTAAGGAGGACCCCACGGAAAAAGGAAGAACAAGACAAGAGAAAACCAGTGATCAAATGCCTAATTATGTCTTAGTGGAAGAAGAGGAGGATCAAGAATTTGAGACTGTTGAAACAACTTCATTTCAATAGTCAAAAAATATCCAGGAAGTTGATGCAGTACTCAAGGAGAGACAATTGTCTCCCCTAAATGATGTTGATAATATAGAACAAGTTCCATTTGGGGCAATTAATAAAGAACCTATATCTGGTAATGAAGCAGAAGTTTTTATTACCCCGTTCTCTACAGATGTAGAAGATAACAGAGGTGAGACTATGACACATGAAACAGAGAGGATAAACACAGAAATTATGTAGTTGAGGAATCAAATACAGTTGAATGAAGAACAGTTGAACAAGCAACAACAAGAGATAGAATAACATAAAGAGCTTCTTGAGCAAAAGGATCAAACCATTAGAGAGCTGCAATCTCAATTGCAACAAAGGGATAAGCACTGTCAGGAAAGTCTAGCTGAAAAAGATAGACAAATCAAGAACCTCACCTTCAACTTAGAACAGTGCCTTAAGACATTTGTAGAGGAGCAAGAGAAGCAGAAACTTGAATTGAATGAGGCCATAAGTAGAACAGTAGAACTAGGGCAAGACTTATAAGAAATAAATGTTAAACCAATTGTGGAATCAAAAGAGGTTCAAACTGAACCCACTAAAATGGAATGGTTTCAGGTTCACATTCCGCCCTTGCTCAATAAATGGATGGAACAATGCTATTTCTTAAAGCAAGCTAGAGCTGAAAATGCTAGACTGAAGAAAGAAATAGTATTGTTAAAGGAGTCGTATGATAGACTATATCAAGCCAAAATGGATGAATGTCAGATTGGAGAATTGTTGCTGGCCTGTAGGAAACTGTCTAGGTTATATTCAATATTTTTTAATGAACAGTTGTTAAGATGGAAGCTCCTGAGAATCTCTTGCAATTTACCACATGATCTTGATGACCAGTAATTCCTTATAGCATTCAAAGAAGCATCACCTATGCAAAAGAATTTATTGTGTGAGTTCTTCATTCATAATTTATTTCTTGAGAAGCATAGTGATTTCTTCATCAATTTGTTTGTGGGGGAAGTTCAGTTAAGAGCATTTCTATCAAATATGCAAAATCAGATTCAGTGGCAGGACAGAGCCAAAGAATATCTTCATGTAGAGAGAACTGTAGGATTACACATGAGGTATCCCAATCGAAAACCTTTTGCTTTCAAAGCTCAATTTAGGAGAATCAAGAGTTATGAACAGATGAAACAAAAATACAATGAAAGCATTAGGATATGTTATGAAGATTTTAAGATTCATGGACCACAATTAATTGATAGAGCTTGGAATGCTTGTCAAGAAAGGTATACCCCCTTGCCTATGTATTTAAAAAGAAGAGAAACGATTTCCCCCACTAACCTTAGATGGTCATATAAAAGGGCAGAGGCATTGATAGAAATTCTTCAGCAACTAAAAACTAAATGGATAGGAATGAGATACAGGCCACCTCTCCTTTTACAACCACCTCCTGCAATCTTAGTTATAGAGCTAGAACCAAGGGACTTACATCCCTGGCAGCTGAGAGTCAAACTTCACAAAGGTTTTCTAAAAGTCCCTGATCATATTGATGAAGCAGATGAGGTATATGATTTGAGCTCAAGGTATGATGAGTTGAATAAGAAAAGGGAGGCAGAGAGACAAAGGGTATGTCATAGAGTAGGAGGACTTGCTCAAGGTTAGGAAGGGGAGGAATGATGAGGTATAAACAACCTCATTTCTTTAAGGGATCAAATAGCCTTTTTGCACTATCCAATTCCCTAGCCTTGCCAATTTATTTATTTTTATAAGCAATATTTATCTATTTTTAATAAAATATTGTACAAATCTTGATTTCCTAAATTGATTGAAACTAGCTTATAAATGTTGATTTAATGGCATGAAAATTTGGGTAACCGTGCAGGTTAATGCATTGCCTAAGAAGTGGACATCATGCAGCTGTGAACGAGTGTGCCGGAAGTTGTGGGCGCCAGAAATTTTAGGCTTGCATTTAATGAAGACTTTGTTTTATTCTACTATTTTTGTGGTTACCCAGAAGACATTATGACTCCACTCGAAGTCTTGTTTATGTTTAAAAGACACCAGTAGTTAATTTTCTTTTTTTCAGTTATAAGACTTCTTCAACTGGCATTTTCTTGCCATTAGAAGTTTAGGAGTTTTTGAAGTAGTTCAGTTTTTGTTGTTGCTCAAAATATGGATATAAAATAGACACTATGGATGAATGAAAATCAATCCTTTAGTTTTCAAAATCATCAGATTTGTGTACTTGCAATTTTGATGAATGGAAATGATATTCTGAGTTTTAGTTTCTTTAAAATATATATGAAGATTTGAATGGAGTTCTCGTGTGTTGTTGAAGCGATTGAATGTGATATGGATTAAGACAAACTTCTCCCATGAGCTGGCCACTCGCAGGATTGTAGGAGAGATAAGTATTTTCATTTTTGTGGATGTTTTTATTCAGTTGAAGATAGTTTATGTTTAGCTTCTATCATTAACCTGTAGGGTGTGTTGTAAAAGTTAAATTGTTGTGTACTGTTGTTTGGAACTTTCTATGTTTGTTGGAAGTTTTCTTGCGCATCTGCCTTAGTTAGAATTACTATTTTTTGATGGTTAGAATTTAGAGTGCTTGTAGTAGCAAATTACAGTTGTGAATTGTTAGCATAGAATTTATTTGCTTTCTAGTGTAGAGTTTTATCTGCTTTCTAAGTGTATAATTTATATGCTTTCTAGTCTAGAGTTTTCATGCTTCTTAGTATAGAATTTGAATACTTTCTATAGAAGGATAAAATTGATGTTTCATTTTATGTACTGTTTCAACTTTTTAACAGATCTAGAAAATTGTTTCTCAATGAAATATCCAAACTCCCTATTGTAGACAGCCTCGGACACTACCCCAGTCGATAAACTGATAATTTTAATCTAAAGTGTTAGGACCTTACAACAGCTTGTCAAGCATCTCTCATCGTCACTTTGCCATTACTTTGCCCTCTCCACACCATTATGTCCTCCTTGACTAGACCATATATTGGCCACTTATCAATCTTCTCCTAAATCTCAATACATATTCCTCTAAGTTCAATGAGGGAGGGAAGCCTTGAGCACTTTCCACTTTCTATTAGGGGGATTACCTTCTAAGTAGTCCTTAACCCAAACTTCCATAACCTCCTAAAAATGTGTTTCTAGAGGAAGGTATCTCCTTGTATCCATTAAAGCTCCATCCTCCAGCCAACTATCCTCCTAGAACCTAATACTTTGACCATCCCCTAGTCTCCATTTTATGTCTGAGCTTATGATCCTACCATATGATTTGAGGTAATTCTAAATACTTGACCCATTTGAAAGGATGCATTCCTTTTTGAAAATATTGTCTATATTGTTTTGTAGATATTTTTCCTGAAAAATCCTGCTCCAAAGCTTATCCCTCTCCTCATAAATCCTCCATACCAACTTAGCCCCCAAGGCCTTCTTCATCTCCTTACAATTTTTGAATCCTAAAACTCCCACTGCTTTTGTCTTACAAATTTATTCCCAATTACCAAGTTGTACTTTAATTTGTTCTCAGTCCCTATCCATAAGAAACTCCTCTTCAAATCTTTAACCGTCTTCACCATCTTGCTAGAAATTTGAAAACTAACATAGTGTATACCAAGACTGCCACCATCGAGGCTTTTATGAGTGTGATTCTTCTTGCCATCAAGAGCCATCTTCCTTTCCAAGATTTTAACATTCTATTTATCCAATTTAAAACATTACTCCACTCCAACTCAGAGGGCCTCTTGTTCACTAAAGGCATACCTAAATATTTGCTAGGAAGCTTATCAGTCTCAAAGCCCAAAATTTTTTGTATCTCCAAACTTTCTAAGCAAGGGTCCTTTAGAATGAATATTCTATATTTATTAACATTCACCTTTTGTCCTGCCACAACCTCATATTGCACCAAAATCTTCTTAAAGGCCTAAGCCTCCCTGGCTATATCCTCGCCAAGCAACAATGTATCATCCACAAACTACAGATGAGTGATGTTACTGATTCCCCCAATATCTGTAACCCCCTAATATTGCCATCTCTAACCTCCTTTTTATTTGTCTGCTTAATGCTTCCTCCAAGATGAGAAATAAGAACAGGGATAAAGGATTCCCCTATCAAAGTCCCCTCCTAGCATTGAAAAAGTCAGTTGGGACCCCATTGATTAATACAACAAAAGAAGGAGAAGATATACATCTCTAAATCCATTTGCACTAGGCCTCACTAAAGCCAAATTTCCTCATAATCTTAATTAGGAGTTCCCATGAAACTCTGATGTAGGCCTTATTCATGTCTAATTGTATTATCATGCCCTCCTTCCTATTTTGAATTGAATGTATGACCTCACGAGGAATCACAATTCTATCCAGAATCTGTCTATCTTTTAGAAAACTGCTCTACTCCTTTGAGATTATGTTTTTTAAATACCCCTTAAGCCTAGATGCCATGGCTTTGGAAACCACCTCATATACTGTGTTGCACAGTACAATGGGCCTGTACTGGTCAAAATGTGTAGGCTCTGTCACTTTTGGAATAAGGGCAATAAAAGTTGAATTCCATGTCTTCAAATCTACATGTGCACCCTACTCTCCTTCGTTTCTTTCCATATATCCTCCCCCACCAACTCCCAATACTTTGAAATAATTCCACTTGAAACCCATCTGGCCCCAGAGCCTTTCTAGCCCCCAAAGAGAAAACCACCTTCCTTATCTCTTTCTTAGTAAAGGGAGCCATCAAAGACTCATTTTGTTCCTTATTATGCTTGGAATAGTACTCAACATTTCCTCCTATACCTCCATATTGTTCTCAAGAGGATACTCTCGTAGATCTTGAAAGAATCTCTTCCCCTCTTTCCTTATTGCCTCGATGTCCTCCAACTCGATCCCATCAGGTGTTTGAAGTCTTAAGATCTTATTGTTTTGTCTTCTTATCTTGGTGGCTATATGAAAGAAGTTGGTGTTTCTGTCCCTTTTGCTAAGCCATTTTACCCTGGATTTTTTTTGCCAGTATATTTCTTCCATACGCAATACCCTATTTTGTTCCTTGATTAACCTTATTTCTTCAATCCTATTTTTCTAGCGACAACCCATTAGAGGCAATGTCCAATTCCAACTTTATGATTTCTTCTTCCACCTTCTCTTTATTTTCAACAAGATTTCCCATTACATCCTTGTTCTATACCTTTGCTTGTCTCTTTACTTCCTTTAATTTGGTGGACAAAATAAATCTCTTACATCCCTTCCCTTCAATCCTTCACCAATTCTCCAAGGCTTGAGCAAACTCTAGATGTTCATACCATAAATCTTCCATCTTAAATGGGACTCCTCTAGGTTTGTTTTCCAAGTTAACAAGAAGTTAAATAGGCCAATGGTTTGATCCCCCATAATTTAGAACTTCAGAGTAAAAGATATCCAGATTTAAAATTCATTCTAAGTTCACCATAAACCTGTCTAATCTACACATTATGTTTTCTTCCCCAATTCTCTTATTGTTCCATGTGAACCACCTTGACTTAGGCTTAATGTTAGTGAGAGATAATTCTTCACACAACCTTCTGAAGGTCAAGGAATCCAAGTTGTTCTGCATCCTAACCCCCTCTTTTCATTTGGATTCATTATGACATTAAAATCTCCCTCGACAATCCAATTTCCTCTATCATGATTCTCTCTAAACCTTATGATGTACTCCCATACCTCCAATCTCTCTCTAGATTAGGTCCATGGATATTTGAAATAATAAACTGTTCATTGCTTCTAATATTCTTACAACTAATTGAAATACCAAAATGTTTTGCTTCAATTAACTACCTAAGATAGTACTTATGTTCCACACTATAGCTAAAACCGCTCGTTGTACCAATTGCATCTTCTGCTTCTCCTTCCCCATTTCTCCATATTCTCAGTATCAATTCCTTGAATCTTTCCCCTTCCAACTTTGTTTCTTTAACTAGGAGAATGTCCTAGACTTCAACCTCAATTAGTTGTTTTAACAAATGATGTTTCTCTAGGTCATTAAGGCCACAGATATTCTAGCTAATGACCTTCATAACTTCTTAGGCTTAGGGACATGCTCACCTCCATTTATGTATGGCATCAGTGAAGTTTGAGTTCCATTCCCTATTTATTCCAAATCCCTTGTGCCTTTGAAACCTTTGTCTTCCTTCCTCTGTTATTTTCCCCTCCTACATCTAGCACAATGTTATTCCTTCCATTAAATCTTTTTATTCTCCTTGTGGCGATAATCCATTCATTTTCCTTATCATACTCCTCTTCTCCCCTTCTCCCTTGTTATCATTGTCACTATCCCCTTCCTTCTCCTTCCAAGTTTCTATCAAACACTGTGCATCCTCCCTTTTCCACTCCTCCTCCTGCGCCAGCTGCACTTGGTTGCTAATATCTTTTAGCACCCCTTCTCCATTGGGTTTGTCATATCTGACCTCCTCCTAATTCTCCTAAATAATATGTCCCATCAATGACTTATCTAGATCCACCTGGTAAAGGGGTGGGGCCTTGGCTCGATTAGCTAAGTAATTTTGTTGCGGTAAAAGATGGTCACGAGGTCCAGTCTCCCCCCGTCCTCGTGGTACCGGAGGGCATGTTGTGTCAACGTCACCGGTCAAGTGAAAAAAGTTTACCAGACACAAAAAAAAGATCCACCTGGTAAAAATTCCCCTCTATACTCCTTTCTTCTGTTTTCCTTCCCCCTTCTAAATCCAATGCTTCTCCCCCTGAAATCCTTCCCCTACCTACCTCTTTATTTTTAATATTTCCCCAGACCTCTCTATTTTACCTCCCTCACTTTTTTGTAATTTTGTTTGCTTCTGGTCTTCCTCCAGAGCCCTTTCCTTCCTCTTCTCACAATTCCTCACTAAACACCCTACTTTCTAACGCCTAAAACATCTAATGGGAAAACATTCATAGACTAATTCCTACAATCTTTCTCCTAGACCAGAGGATAATCTAATCGTATGTTTTAGAGGTTTACTTAGATCCACCTTCACACAAATTCAGGCATATGTGGCCATTTGTTTGCCACCAGTTACATGTGAGCATTGCACATATTCTCCTAGGGCATTACCAATTAGCTTGAAGACCTCTTCTGTCCAAAGTTCCTATGGCATCTTATACATTATGATCCATAGATGAGCATATTTGATGAACTCTATGTGAGGATCAAAGCTAGAAGACTAGGGCCTGATGTATAACCCAGCGTTTCCCATAAACCATGGACCCCCACTTAAAATCTTCTCTCTATCAAATTTCATTTGGAAGATAATTTGGATGAACCCTAGTGCCATAAAATTGATTTCCAAATTCGTCCCCATCAATTTCTGCACCACCCACCTCTTAATCCTCTCCACTGAAGGTCAAATTCCTATGAATTTAGCTATTATTGCATTCTTTTTCAACTTGTCCACCTTTGAATGCAAAAATTACTCTGGAATCTTAATTTCCTGGATCTCCTTAGAGATCGCAATGTTGACATTGCCCACATTGATCCTAGATATCTTCTCCCCTTCCTCCTCTTCTTTCTCATTAATTCCCAATTCATGAAGAAGACTTCCCAGCACCTGAGCTTCATTGATTTCTACCTCTAAATTCCTTCTCTCCTTATTCCTATCTCCCTTCTCCTCCATATTATCCTTGATCTCTCCCTCTTCTGCCCACCCCACCATTTCACATCCGACAAAAAACTTTGTATATACATATAAATAGTATTTTTTAGAAAGCTAACAAAGATGGTTATTTACATGTAAAATTTCATATTCTGACTTCATTTGACTTCCAAAAAATGATCTAAAGTGACATGTTTAGTATAATAAAATTGCTCCATATTACCACATAGACGTCATGCAAGTGGCTTCGACTAACATGGAGTTGACTGATTATATATATCCAATAGGAGTGGATATTGATGAGGGCCTCCTTTGGATATTGGAGAGGACGCCCAACCTCTTCCCTTCCCTAATTCAAATGCTAATATCATTAAAGAGGTCAAGAAAAAGATTCCTAAGAATAAACTAGACCATTTACTTGGTATTGACATAAATAAATTAAAATTATATGCTCAAGAAGAAAATTTGTAGAATATGTGAAAATTTGACAAAATTTGCATCAAGAGAAGAAGACATAGACATAATAAAGATGTTCAATTACAAGAAGTACAAGTACATAAATTATGAAAAAAAAATTAGAAAAGGAGCCACAAGATTGGATTTTGTATTCTAAGAGGAAGTACATATCGAAACATTTATGTAAAGTTTTCGTAAACTAATACTCTCATACATACAACATGCAATTTTGCAAAATAGTAAGTGAAAGAGTTGAAGACACTGAAGGATACTTTCTATCCTAGAACAATATTATTAGTGGTTGACTTTGTATGGAATCTCTTTTGCCCATTAAAAGGAGATTCAAACACAATATTATCATACAAAGTAGGTGATTATCATGGTGCATGTGTGTTATCGATATGCACAAATGGAGTTGGAAGAGGTTAAGAGAAATTATCTCCAACAAGTCATCAAGAAAGAATATCACTTTTACATTAGTGATTGTAAAGAGCATGACACACACTTAATACAACATTGCTTTCAATAATTTTTTAAAGGATCTTGCTAAAAGGTGTTTGAAATTGGAGAACCATTTTGTTTGGTTAGATGGTTGTGTATCACAATTCAAATTGTTTGACCTATTTTTGTACTCTGTGATACAATTAACTTCTTAATAAACCTCATGATTGGAGTTTCTTTTAGAGATCATAAGAAAGGTAAACATGACGGTATGGGAGATTGTATCAAGCATGTTATAAGGAGGCACCAAATCAATTATAAAGCGACAATCTGAATGATGCACATATCGTTGTTCAATGGTGTAAGTCCCATTTTACACATGACGTTGGCACTTCAAGGAGGATCCCACCTCACATATCTTCTAGGAGATTACATTTACACAATAAAATTTAATTATGGTTATTATATTTATATTTATATTTAAATATATCTCATTTATACTATTTTAAAAATAAATAAATTATAATTTTACTTCTATTTATGTAGGAGTGGATAAGAGAACACGACATGGTAGTCAAAGGATAGATAAAATTAGGTCACTGCTTTGTGTGATGAATATATATATATTCATACTTAAACACTTCATACCAAGTACTACTCTTGTTTTTGTTATAAGGCCCACATATGTTTGTGCCTTCATTCTTGCTTCATAATGTATAGTGGTTATATATCTTATGTTATTTTGTGATTTCTTATAGATATCTAACATGGTTTATAGTTGACACATATGTTATTATTTTATGGTTGAACCATAATAACTTATTGAACTTCACTATTTTCATTGATTATGATATAGAATTATTTTAGTGGTTCAATATTTATCGATTTGATTAATGATTACATGTGATTTAATCATGCATCTTTGCATTATCATGATTGTGTTATAGTTAGAGGGTTAATATCGATATGTGATTTATATACTATGATTTGTGAGATGTATGCACCTTGCATTATTATATGCCTACATTGATTATTACTATGATGCACTTCGATTATCATTATATTGAATATACTTGATAAGTAGTTGAGTGTACTGGACACAAGGTAAAACCAATGGTTATAATATGTGAGATGTTTAATTGGTTTACTTGAGTGTGTAAACCCATCTTACGCCATGAGGTGTAATAAGACACAAGATGTTTTATACCTTTGAAACCATATTTCCTAGTCGTAAGTGATTCAAGAAACCCTTTGTGAATAAACATGTATAGTGCATTCATTCTATGTGTTTTAATTAATTTTCTTTAATGCATAATGAATTGTTATGTATGGGAAATTTAATTATTACTCTTAGAATTATTGGAATTCACAGAGAAATAATAAAGGGGTTTTGATAGAATTTAAGTAGTCAAATTATAAGTCTTGAAAAATATGATTTTCATATTGTACTTGCAAAAATAACTTGGGATATGTAATGTATGTATTAGGAATGTTTTTAATTTTTCAAAAGGGTAAAAAGTAACTTATTGAGAAGGTAGAAGGTCAAATTAGATATTTGTTCAGAAACTATATTATCTAAAAGCTAGTTGTGTATGCAAAAGGAAAGATAAGGTTATTTTGAATTAGGTTTTGCTTTATAAGCCAAAAAGAGTTTATTATTTAGTTTACATTATATACCTTATGTATAGAGAGAAAGAAAGAGATCCAATTACATGGTCAAGTGGTAGAATCCATCATCGATTGTTGATGTAACTGTAAGCACAAAAATCACGTATAGCCTCCACGAGGACCCCTATGATGATTTTAATCCTTGTCACGTACATGTAAGCGTGAAATAATGTCCTCTAAGCAACAAACCTCTTGATGACGTGTCTTCTTTCTTGTCTTGTGTTGTTTCCTCTTTGTCAATTTCTCTCTCTCCCCGTTTGTGATGCTTTTCGACACTTTTTGCGACACTTGTTGATTTGTGTTTTCTGGGCTTTCAACCTCGCTCCTAAGCCTTGTAAGCATCTTGTAGGTCAGTTTTCACCTTTCCCCTTTGTTTTTCATCCTTTGCACCCCCTAGAATCCTTCTAGAGGTCCCCCTATCCATCTCCCACTTTCAGTTTTGAGTTTCGCTTAACCAATCCAAATCTCCCCCTATTATTTCTAGATCTCCCCCAGGAGATCCTGTAGGTGTAAGTGGAGATTTGAATTCTTCCACATGACTGACCTATTTCTGGAGGCAGAACCCCTCCTTTTCCTCTCTTCTATCATCTCCCTTTTACTGTTCTTCAAAAAACCCTTTTTTGCTCAGATCTCCCTCAGGTGACCCTACTGATGAAAGGAGCAACCATGTCACGTTTTAGGCCGCAGAAAAACTTGATTTTCTCACTCAAATTAGCTCTGTTTTCGCCCTTTTTTCTTCCAGTTCACATGGTTATTGATGCCTAATATGGAGTTGACTATTTCATGCACCCACACATGCATAATTAACTCCATTTGATCTAAAATTAACAACCCAATCAATCTCATGCATCATTTCAACTCCAATTTCCTCTTCAGTGATAAGCTATTATTGATTTATCACTCCATATTTAGCTGAGTTCATTGGGTAATCAACCTTGTTAACTCCCCAATCAATCCTTGTTAACTTATCAATCAAATGAGTTAACTTCTCAATCAATCCCATTCTTCAAACCTATAAATACCCCCCTCCCTCAAGCACATAGGAAGGCAAATTCATTGTGCACACAACTCTTGCTAGTTTTTGCTCTCCAAATTAGCATTCTAATGCTCTCACAAGATGAAGGTGCCTTTTGCTTTATTCATTGTTCAGCCAAGCATCGTTACATTGCTTCATTCAACACCATTGTGCTCAACCAAAGCTCACATTGAGCTCTTTTCAAGCTTCAACAAGCTTCTTTTTGCTTCTTTGTGTCATTTTGTCATCAAGAGGTCTTCCCACTGCTTCAAAAGGACTTGAGGTTGCCAACTTCAAGGATTTTTTAGGGTAGTGGAGTCACACAAATCTCTATTCTTTCAGGTTCCTTTATTGCTTTATTCAATTTTTAATAATTAGAAACCAAAAATTGCTCTTGGGAATAGTAAATCTTTGTTTTTTCCTTGATAGTTAGATATTGCATGTTAGAATAATTGTTTTCATATTTCTAGATCTAGACTCTTTGTAGAAGCAATTTTCTTTCATAGATTAGATTTCTTCAAAATAATCAAAAACCCAAAAACATAGATTAAACTTGCATTAGGAAAAGTCATATTAGCTTGCATCCATATTTCCCTTTCATAGATTAAAGAGTACTTTTCATTTTAAAAAATACTAAAAAGGCACAAAAACATGTTTGCATTTCATTTAGCTTTGCATGCATATAGAAATCCTAGAAAAAGACAAATTTGCAAACCCTTGATACCATCACGAGGTAAACCACGATAAACGATTCAATCAAACCCTTGACAAATGAAGTGCGGAATAGAATATCTGATACGCAGAATGATCTTATATAGATTATTACATCGAATACTTAGGAACATTACATTCATCATCTTACAATGCGCGCTGGCATAGACTTAGATCTAAATGTGGAAAGAGGAGCTTAAAATAGGAAGAGCAAAATTACCACTCTTGTTCCTTAAGCCCTGCTCTCTACATTAAGAGCTTAACTATAAGAAAGACTTAATTCTTCTAGGATTTTACAGACAAACAAGACTCTCTAGGATTTCACTTCGCTAGAAATTGTTGAGAAGAGAAGGCGGCCCTCTTGCCTTATATAGGGAGTGTGGGCGAAACTTTTAACCTTATCTTCAAAAATTCCTTTTGAAATCCGTCCATGAAGAGTGGACACGTTGCAAACCTTATCCGAAGGACTACCCTGTTGAGGATAAGGATTCCTCTGGTGGGACCAATTAGTCCGTGAACGAAGATAAGGTCGACAAACCGACAAAACTTTACAAGATTCCTTTTGATCACGAGAGGCATAACTCATGCTTACGATAAGGCATGTAAGCTTTCCCCTTTTACCATGGAAGGGCCCACGTCTATCGGTTTTCATGAGATGATAGATATTCTCGATGGATGACAAGCCCATCCATTAGCCTAGGACCCAGTACTGTGAGTGGAGCTGGAGGTGGAAGGGTCTGGTTGGTTGAATATGCAACCTTCACAAAATTCTCCATCGGGATGAATGCAGTCAGGTGAGTGATAATGACCGCCGACGCCATATGTTGGAATTCTTGGATCATCATTTGAACAGTCGACACAATTAGCACAGGTTTGGGTGGATGTATGTGGGATACATCCGGATGGCCGACTTCCTTCTTGTTCCTTCCAGATTATGCTCATTGTTTTGAGCTTATGAGGACCATACAATCCTTGGGACATAGCTTGTGGAGTAGCACCGTTCATGCGGTAGGTCTTTGTATGGATCCAGATAGGGGTTTGATGAGTATGAAAGTATCTCAATCTGTTCCCTACTGTCCAATGCTCGAAAACTGAGGAAGATCCTGCAGGACCGTAGACTTGGCAAAGATGTCTACTGATTGGATTATCTTGTGGTGAGTTAAAAGATAATTTGAAGATACATCCCATGTAAGCTGTAGCTCCTTCAAACTGAAGTTCATCTGCAGGAGGATAAGGTCCTTGAAACAAGTTCTGGATGAGAACCTTTCCGTCTTCGGCATTTAACCATTGATCTGGTCATGCTACTGGCGGATTAAGGAATTGGACTGGAAGAACAAAATCTCCACACCAATTCTAAAGGACGTGACCTATGTCCAGATCAATAGGTTCAGCTTCGGCAGAAAACTAGAAGAATGGTTGATCCGTCCATAAACCTGGAGAGGTTAATTGTTGTTTGGCAATAAGCATTCGAAACCTGTCAAAGAGAAAATCATTAGCCATTTGATAATTATGTAAATCCCTTCATTGGAAAGGGTTTGTGCTCCATTCTCTATGATTTTCTTCATACCAACGCTGTTCTCTAATTCAGATGATTCAAACAGCTCCTTCTGTTTGACAAACAGCACCCTGTACTGGAGGGTCATCAGAATGTCCTTCTCGCGACATGAAATCTACAAAAATATTTTCAACTCTGGGAAGATGAACAAAATCAAATTTATAAGTACTGAGGAGTTGAGCCCATCGGAGAAGGCGACCTCTTACCACCTTATTTCTGGACTCTTTTCGAAAGAACCCATGCAGGTTTTGCAAATCACTTTTCAGGAGAAATCTTTTGTCTGCAATAAACATTTGAAAAGCCTGGAAGGTATTGACCACAACAAGGATTTCTTTATGCGTGCTGTGGTAGTCTACTTCACTGTTCTTGAAACTTCCAGAAATGTAACAAACAATCTCACCTTTGTCTTTCGAATTGAAAGAGATTGTCTTTTGCTCACGGAGAACACCTGCCCAGGCACCTTCACTTGCATCTGTCTCAATGATCTTAAAGCCCTTTCCGGTAGCTTTAAGGGTGGTAGCTGGGAAAGCTCCTCTTTCCACATTTAGATCTAAGTCTATGCCAGCGCGCATTGTAAGATGATGAATGTAATGTTCCTAAGTATTCGATGTAATAATCTATATAAGATCATTCTGTGTATCAGATATTCTATTCCGCACTTCATTTGTCATTTGCAGCTGTGTTATAAAGTTGGTATCAGAGCCGATGATGTTATTGTCTGTTGTTATCGTTGTTCTCTAACCATAACTAGCCAATAAGTGTTATACTATTCTCTGTATTGCTCCTTATATTGCTCTCTATATTGCTCATACGATCCATTATCCTGTTGTAAGTCCTCATAGTGTAAGTCTCGCTTAAGCTTGTTGCGTCAGGGCATATTTGGGGCAATTATTCGTATTTCGAGTGTAGATTTGAGCGTAGGTTCGAGCGCAGAATGGATAGAGCAAGCACTTCCGGTTCAACTATGGAAAGCAGCGACCTAACTGTAGATCGCAACACATAAGTTAAGTTCACCAATTTCTTTGCTGATAATGAAAGTTCATTTTCTACTGCTGAAACCTGGTGGGTTGCTCAGCAACGATCTTTAGGACAACAGAGAGAACTTTTGTAGAAAGTCAGAGGTGAAGTAAAATTAGATTGTGATGTGCTTGGTTCTCAACTGAACACTACAAATATACATGTGAAGCATAATAGTCAGAGACTCACAGAGATCTCTGAAGAAGTTCATTCAGTTGCACAATCACAACTGCTTATGAGCGATTCCATCAAGTCGGAATGCTCTGATATAAAGTCTGTACTTCAAGAAGAATCTAGGACTATTCAGATTGTGACTCATACAGTTCGACAGCAGCAGACTGTCAAAGCAAAGAATTTCCCTTCTAGTGCAAAGGGATAGCTACAGGCTCAGTATGAAGGACCTAAGCTAAAGACTGAAGTTAGGCAGCCTATAATTGAAAAAGTTTATGATCCCTCTTCAAGGAATTTAAGAGAAACCACTCCAGCAGAACAAGCTGAAGGAAAGTTTCAAATGGCTCGTGGTTCTAGTTCTAATCCTAATGGATCTAACCCTGTTGATCCATTTAAGAATATTCAAACTCTGAAAGTAGATACTCCCCCTCTTGTTAATTTTGATCATTTTGAAGATATAGAAAATACAAGAGCTATCAATGCAATGCGAGCCTGGATAACAAATTATATATCCACTAATGCTGATGCTGATGAAAAGCAGGTTATAAAGCAGGCTCTTAATGCTATGACAGAAGTGGCTCGACATGTCTGGGATTGTCTAGATGATGCTTACAGAGAAAGTCTGTTAGATAGAGGTACAGATCAAGTCTGTGCTCAGTTGCAATGTCTGTTTGTTGGGAAAACAGACACCAGAGAAAAGTTGGCCTACAACAAATTCATTAAAGGTAAATGCAAGGATCTCAAATATTTCAAGCAATATTGTGATATCCAATATGAGAATTTCTATTTGTCAGGCCGTGAGCAGAATCATGAATTCATGTTCACTACTTTTTTGAAAAGCTTTGGTACTGTGATAGGAGAATTCTATCACAAGAAAGTTCTTGAAAATCTGGTAGTAGACAATATAGAAATGAAAGAGCTAACATACCCACAGTTAGTTCAATTCTTAACACAGATTAATGAAGAGATATGTGAAGAGGGAAAAGCCAAGAAAGAAATAAAAAAGGTACAACCTTTACTTTCTTCCTCTGTATGTTACCAGATTATGCCTTCTAATCAGTTCCCCGAAAAGGGAAAATCTTCTTGTGACAATTGTGACCGATCTGAAAAGTCTTACAAGAAGAAAAAGAAGAAATTCAAGAATAAGTATCCTAAGAAAAAGGGATACTTCCGAAAAAGGGATAAGAAAAGAAAGGGTTCCAAAAAATGGAAACCTACCTGCTACATTTGCAAAGGAGATCATTTTGCAAATAAGTGTCTGGACCGCAATAAGAAAAGGGGAAAAGGAAAAGTCCGTGCAGCCTGAGAAGCAAGAGTTGAGAATGATGAATTTGAATTCATCAATGCTTATCCATCAGACTCAGAGGATGTAATCCTCTTTAGTTCCGAATCTGATGATTCTGAATCTAAAGCCTATGAATCAGCTCAGGAACAAGTACAAGCTCAGGTCAATCTAATGACCAAAGAAGATCAATCCTCTGATGAGGATTCAGAAGTCTCCTTCTATTGCCGAATGTTGAGAAGGGACACCCGTGCTGAATTGGACAAGGTAATTGAAGATATTGTCCAAATTGAATCTCGTCTCCATACCATGGATATGGGACAAGAAACCTGGCAAAAGCTGACCGCCAAGTTAGATCAGCTCAAGTCCAAAAAATATTTCTTACTCCAGCCATCTGTTGAAAGTGGCTCCACCAGAGCTAAAGCTCCAACCATGAGACCTCCTGGTTTCTCCACTCCTACCACAAGTCAGCATGGTTATCATCCATCACCATGGTTCCCTAGACCTCCGGTCCAATGGACACAACCCTAGGCACCAATGGATCAACACTCCATGATTGATGCTCCGTCTCCTGGAAGCATGGCAAGACGCATTTGGAGAAGAAATAGAAAAGCCTTTCTTGAAAAGGTTATTACTCAAGCTCAGGCAGAAATTTCAGAGATTGATGATGAAGAAAACTTCTATCTCACAGAAGAAATGGAAAAGGCTCCTGAACTTGATAAATTTGTCAGTCAGTTTAATTCTGCTGGATCTATACAGTTGCCTGCTCAAGCCACCTTCTCAGAAGAACATCTTTTCTGTGAAGAACGTCCCTACAGTCCTCTCATCACTCATATTGTGAAAACAGAAGAAGACGAACCTCATGTGACTTTTGAAGAAGGATCCAGTAGCCGATAGATGAAAGCCTACAAAAGAACTGCCAAGCCAACTACTTCATGTCCTGGCATTATCCTCACCATCCATTTTCCAGGTATTATGGCATACCCATTAGCATTTCTTATTGATACTGGAGCAGATCTCAATATTGCACGATACAATGCATTTCCTAAAGATGCTTGGATGGAAGGAACAACGAGAATTACTTTTGGTAATTCTGAGAAAGAAGATAGTTCCTCCTTTTGCATTAGTCCTATTCAAATTGGGTTTGATGGTTTCATGGATAATCTAATGTTTGTTCAATATGAAGTTGAAGGCTATGATGGTGTCATTGGAAGCAAAGCTATTCAGCAATGGGAACCCTTTACCATTGACTCTGATTTCATTATAATCAGAGGTACTTATCAACTTCCTAGGCTTTATCAAGATCTAGCTTATTCCTCAAAGCTAGAAAAGGAAAAGAAAAAGAAACCAATCAATTCAGTCTGGCTCGCCAACCAAATTGATGCAGGTCACGAATCTCTTGTAGAGATTAAAACTGCTTTTGCTGACACAGTCATGACAAAAGATCTGAAGAAGCAGAAAAGGAACCTGTATTGTGATCTCCCTCTAAAGCGGGATCCTCAAGGTAATGAACTCATGCCGAAGGCTAAAGCTAATTATTTTTTGATGAGTTCATCTGAAGTATTAACTTGCAGAACAGAAGTTGCAGAGCTTGAAAGGCTCAAAATTATTCAAACGTCTGAATCACCATTTTCATGTCATGCAATGTATGTCCCTAAGGTAGATGAAAATGGGAAAGAGCTACCTGAGAAACGGCTAGTGGTCAATTATAAGCCGTTAAATGAATGTCTTGTTGACAATAGACATCCCCTGCCTAGTAAAGATCATATCTGGCAAATTATCCAAGGTAGTCATGTCTATTCCAAATTTGATCTCACCAAGGGTTTTGCCTAACTTCAGTCTTTAGCTTAGGTCCTTCATACTGAGCCTGTAGATATCCCTTTACACTAGAAGGGAAATTCTTTGCTTTGACAGTCTGCTGCTGTCGAACTGTATGAGTCACAGTCTGAATAGTCCTAGATTCTTCTTGAAGTACAGACTTTATATCAGAGCATTCCAACTTGATGGAATCGCTCATAAGCAGTTGTGATTGTGCAACTGAATGAACTTCTTCAGAGATCTCTGTGCGTCTCTGACTATTATGCTTCACATGTATATTTGTAGTGTTCAGTTAAGAACCAAGCACATCACAATCTAATTTTACTTCACTTCTGACTTTCTGCAGAAGTTCTCTCTGTTGTTCTAAAGATCGTTGCTGAGCAACCCACCAAGTTTCAGCTTGACTTTTGAACTCATTATACTGGGCTTTGAGTTCCTGAAGATCTTTATTAACAAAGTTCATCCACTGATCTGTGAGACGCTTTTCTAAGCGTTCCAGTGTGGAGATTAGAGAATGAAAATTATCTTGAGTACTGAGGCATGCCTTTTCAGCCTGGACTGCTTCAATCTGATGCCAGATCTTTCTATCCTCAGCAAGAAGCATAGATTTCCTAAGACATAGGTTTGTCCAGTTAAGCAATTTGCTTTGACTGGTACCTTGAGAACTTTCAGTAACAGGAAATAAATGTAGAGGCCAGAAATCAGCTTTATAGGTTCCAGTTGTATCAAAGAGAATAAAATCCCTAAAGGGTGGAATAGTACCGGGAACTAGACAAGGACCAGTAGGAGTGGTAATAGTCTTTTCTTGGGACTCAGAAATATTTTGTTCTGGTATAAAAGCTTGCCTGGCTGACATCATTTGAACATGGCCGGATTTAGGAGGAAAGACAAATGAACAGTCTTCACATCTATACAACCCGTTATCTAACTCAGAAAACCTTTTATGGGTGCATGATGAACTAGCAGGTATGGCTGAAGTTGTTGGACTGCTAGGCTTTGCAACAGTGGGGACTGTAAACAAACTTTCAAAACCCTTAGAGGGTTGTAACCGAACACAACAGAGAGAACTTCTGCAGAAAGTCAGAAGTGAAGTAAAATTAGATTGTGATGTGCTTGGTTCTCAACTGAACACTACAAATATACATGTGAAGCATAATAGTCAGAGACTCACAAAGATCTCTGAAGAAGTTCATTCAGTTGCACAATCACAACTGCTTATGAGCGATTCCATCAAGTCAGAATGCTCTGATATAAAGTCTGTACTTCAAGAAGAATCTAGGACTATTCAGACTGTGACTCATACAGTTCGATAGCAGCAGGCTTTGACAGTCTGCTACTGTCGAACTGTATGAGTCACAGTCTGAATAGTCCTAGATTCTTCTTGAAGTACAGACTTTATATCAGAGCATTCCAACTTGATGGAATCGCTCATAAGCAGTTGTGATTGTGCAACTGAATGAACTTCTTCAGAGATCTCTGTGAGTCTCTAACTATTATGCTTCACATGTATATTTGTAGTGTTCAGTTGAGAACCAAGCACATCACAATCTAATTTTACTTCACTTCTGACTTTCTGCGGAAGTTCTCTCTGTTGTTCTAAATATCGTTGCTGAGCAACCCACCAGGTTTCAGCTTGACTTTTGAACTCATTATACTGGGCTTTGAATTCCTGAAGATCTTTATTAACAGAGTTCATCCACTGATCTGTGAGACGCTTTTCTAAGCGTTCCAGTGTGGAGATTAGAGAATGAAAATTCTCTTGAGTACTGAGGCGTGCCTTTTCAGCCTGGACTGCTTTGATCTGATGCCAGATCTTTCTATCCTCAGCAAGAAGCATAGATTTCCTAAGACATAGGTTTGTCCAGTTAAGCAATTTGCTTTGACTGGTACCTTGAGAACTTTCAGCAACAGGAAATAAATGTAGAGGCTAGAAATCAGCTTTATAGGTTCCAGTTGTATCAAAGAGAATAAAATCCCTAAAGGGTGGAATAGTACCGGGAACTAGACAAGGACCAGCAGAAGTGGTAATAGTCTTTTCTTGGGACTCAGAAATATTTTGTTCTGGTATAGAAGCTTGCCTGGTTGACATCATTCGAACATGGCCGGATTTAGGAGGAAAGACAAATGAACAGTCTTCACATCTATACAACCCATTATCTAACTCGGAAAACCTTTTATGGGTGCATGATGAACTAGCAGGTATGGCTGAAGTTGTTGGACCGCTAGGCTTTGCAACAGTGGGGACTGTAAACAAACTTTCAAAACCCTTAGAGGGTTGTAACTGAACACTCTGGGAGCGGGGAACTGAACTCACAGATGGACCAGGTTGGTTGTAGTTAAAGACTTTTTCTGTTCTCATGGAAGGTCCAGTGCGCAAGGCAGGCTGGTTGCCGGATGAGAATCTAATTACTGCCTGGTCATCTATTTCTTCAATTGAGATGCCTCTCAATTGTGGTTGCTTCTCATTGACTGTCACTATCCCAAAGATCTAGTGCCCATTCTTCAGGCATCTTTATATCTTTGTGTTTAACTATTTTGGGTGCAGTTAATTGTGTGCTATCACTGGAAGATGTCCAGATGGTAGAAAGACCTTCTAACCCTTGGGCTTTTCTGGGATTAACCATTAAAGGGATGACCTTATTATACAATCTATAGTGTACCAGCAATGTTAGGGAATGATCAACAGACTTCTTCTTCATATAAAGATTCATTGTCTTGAAGTTATTTTCAAGAACGTCTTTCAGATTTCCATCCTTTAGACTAACTGGGAAGTCTAATAGACAATCTACAAAGATTGGGCCCTTGGCCATGGAATCACAACCAGCACCTAGAAGGGAATGAGATAATTTGTAAAACCGGGCATCTTTCAACATCATCATCACGATGATAGGTAAGCCTTTTCTATAATGACCACAGATTCCTATTCTGACGTAGGACAAATGCATGAACTGTGGATTATCAGAACTTGCTAAGGCTTCTTTCTGAAACTTTGAAACAAGGGCATCTGAGAAAATATTTAATTTACCCTTACTACCACCTGTAACAACATGTTGCAGAGTAGCTACATGACAACGTTGCGAAGTTTTATAACCAAACCAATTCTTCAAGCCTGTATGCTTATTAAACATATCTATGACACCTTTAGGGACATCTCTATAGATTTCTGAAGACTTAATTTTAGGCACACGAAATTCCTTATCAGGAAATTGATTACTAGCAGAAACTTCATCTAATACATTACTATTTGACTCAGCAGTAGAAAATGAACTTTCATTATCAGCAAAGAAATTGGTGAACTTAACTTCTATGTTGCGATCTGTAGTTAGGTCGCTGCTTTCCATAGCTGAACCAGAAGTGCTTGCTCTATCCATTCTGCGCTTGAACCTACGCTCAAATCTGCGCTTGAAATACGAATTACTGCCCCAAATATGCCCTGATGCAACAAGCTTAAGCGGGACTTACACTACGAGGACTTACAATAGGATAATGGATCGTATGAGCAATATAGAGAGCAATATAAGGAGCAATACAGAGAATAGTATAACACTTATTGGCTAGTTATGGTTAGACAACAACGATAACAACAGACAATAACATCATCGGCTCTGATACCAACTTTATAACATAGCTGCAAATGACAAATGAAGTGCAGAATAGAATATCTGATATGTAGAATGATCTTATATAGATTATTACATCGAATACTTAGGAACATTACATTCATCATCTTACAATGCACACTGGCATAGACTTAGATCTAAATGTGGCAAGAGGAGCTTAAAATAGGAAGAGCAAAATTACCACTCTTGTTCCTTAAGCCCTGCTCTCTACATTAAGAGCTTAACTATAAGAAAGACTTAATTCTTCTAGGATTTTACAGACAAACAAGACTCTCTAGGATTTCACTTCGCTAGAAATCGTTGAGAAGAGAAGGCGGCCCTCTTGCCTTATATAGGGAGTGTGGGCAAAAATTTTAACCTTATCTTCAAAAATTCCTTTTGAAATCCGTCCATGAAGAGTGGACACATTGCAAACCTTATCCGAAGGACTACCCTGTTGAGGATAAGGATTCCTCTGGTGGGACCAATTAGTCTGTGAACGAAGATAAGGCCGACCGACTGACAAAACTTTACAAGATTCCTTTTGATCACGAGAGGCATAACTCGTGCTTACGATAAGGCATGTAAGCTTTCCCCTTTTACCGTGGAAGGGCCCACATCTATTGGTTTTCATGAGATGATAGATATTCTCGATGGATGACAATCCCATCCACTAGCCTAGGACCTAGTACTATGAGTGGAGCTGGAGGTGGAAGGGTCTGGTTGGTTGAATATGCAACCTTCACAAAATTCTTCATCGGGATGAATGCAGTCAGGTGAGCGATAATGACCGCTGATGCTATATGTTGGAATTCTTGGATCATCATTTGAATAGTCGACACAATTAGCACAGGTTTGGGTGGATGTATGTGGGATACATCTGGATGGCCAACTTCCTTCTTGTTCCTTCCAGATTATGCTCATTGTTTTGAGCTTATGAGGACCATACAATCCTCGGGACATAGCTTGTGGAGTAGCACTGTTCATGCGGTAGGTCTTTGTATGGATCCAGATAGGGGTTTGATGAGTATGAAAGTATCTCAATCTGTTCCCTATTGTCCAATGCTCAAAAATTAAGGAAGATCCTGCAGGACCGTAGACTTGGCAAAGATGTCTACTGATTGGATTATCTTGTGGTGAGTTAAAAGATAATTTGAAGATACATCCCGTGTAAGCTGTAGTTCCTTCAAACTGAAGTTCATTTGCAGGAGGATAAGGTCCTTGAAACAGGTTCCGGATGAGAACCTTTCCGTCTTCGGCATTTAACCATTGATCTGGTCGTGCTACTGGCGGATTAAGGAATTGGACTGGAAGAACAAAATCTCCACACCAATTTTGAAGGACGTGACCTATGTCCGGATCAATAGGTTTAGCTTCGGCAGAAAACTGGAAGAATGGTTGATCCGTCCATAAACCTGGAGAGGTTAATTGTTGTTTGGCAATAAGCATTCGAAACCTGTCAAAGAGAAAATCATTAGCCATTTGATAATTATGTAAATCCCTTTGTTGGAAAGGGTTTGTGCTCCATTCTCTGTGACTTTCTTCATACCAACGCTGTTCTCTAATTCAGATGATTCGAACAGCTCCTTCTGTTTGACGAACAACACCCTGTACTGGAGGGTCATCAGAATGTCCTTCTCGCGACATGAAATCTACAAAAATATTTTCAACTCCGAGAAGATGAACAAAATCAAATTCATAAGTACTGAGGAGTTGAGCCCATCGGAGAAGGCGACCTCTTACCACCTTATTTCTGGACTCTTTTCGAAAGAACCCACGCAGGTTTTGCAAATCACTTTTCAGGAGAAATCTTTTGTCTGCAATAAACATTTGAAAAGCCTGGAAGGTATTGACCACAGCAAGGATTTCTTTATGCGTACTGTGGTAGTCTACTTCATTGTTCTTGAAACTTCCAAAAATGTAACGAACAATCTCACCTTTGTCTTTCGGATTGAAAGAGATTGTCTTTTGCTCACGGAGAACACCCGCCCAGGCACCTTCACTTGCATCTGTCTCAACGATCTTAAAGCCCTTTCCGGGCAGCTTTAAGGGTGGTAGATGGGAACACTTTTGCTTGATGCACTTAATTAGTGCATCATGCTTTGGTGTCCATGGTGGTGACTTCTTTCCTAGCAGCTTGTTTAACTCGAGTCTATCTTCAGCAAGCTTATTATAGAATCCTGCAATATAATAGACAAGGCCCAAAAACCTTTGAAGTTCCTTGATATTGGTGACAGGAAGAAGGGCAATGCGACGCAGGATGTGTGGTTGGGCCTCCATCCTCCCCCCCGGAAGAAGCTTGATGCCAATAAACACAATGTGGGTTTGAGCAAAGAAGGACTTTGCGGGATTGACAGCAAGACCATGGTGTTGACAAAGAGAGAGGAATTGACGAAGATGGTTAAGATGGTGAGGCATATCCTGACTGAAGACAAGAATGTCATCCACATAGGGTTGGATAAATTTGGCATAAGGTCAGAATATAACATCCATTTTTTGCTGAAAAATGGAAGGAGCAGTTTTAATACCGAATGGAAGAACAGTCCATTCATACAGACCTTGGGGAACAGAAAAGGCTGTCTTATAGAAATCAGCACTTTTAAGGCCAATCTGCCAAAAACCCTTGGTGAGATCAAATTTGGAATAGACATGACTACCTTGGATAATTTGCCAGATATGATCTTTACTAGGCAGGGGATGTCTATTGTCAACAAGACATTCATTTAACGGCTTATAATTGACCACTAGCCGTTTCTCAGGTAGCTCTTTCCCATTTTCATCTACCTTAGGGACATACATTGCATGACATGAAAATGGTGATTCAGAAGTTTGAATAATTTTGAGCCTTTCAAGCTCTGCAACTTCTGTTCTGCAAGTTAATACTTCAGATGAACTCATCAAAAAATAATTAGCTTTAGCCTTCGGCATGAGTTCATTACCTTGAGGATCCCACTTTAGAGGGAGATCACAATACAGGTTCCTTTTCTGCTTCTTCAGATCTTTTGTCATGACTGTGTCAGCAAAAGCAGTTTTAATCTCTACAAGAGATTCGTGACCTGCATCAATTTGGTTGGCGAGCCAGACTGAATTGACTGGTTTCTTTTTCTTTTCCTTTTCTAGCTTTGAGGAATAAGCTAGATCTTGATAAAGCCTAGGAAGTTGATAAGTACCTCTGATTATAATGAAATCAGAGTCAATGGTAAAGGGTTCCCATTGCTGAATAGCTTTGCTTCCAATGACACCATCATAGCCTTCAACTTCATATTGAACAAACATTAGATTATCCGTGAAACCATCAAACCCAATTTGAATAGGAGTAATGCAAAAGGAGGAACTATCTTCTTTCTCAGAATTACCAAAAGTAATTCCCGTTGTTCCTTCCATCCAAGCATCTTTAGGAAATGCATTGTATCATGCAATATTGAGATCTGCTCCAGTATCAATAAGAAATGCTAATGGGTATGCCATAATACCTGGAAAATGGATGGTGAGGATAATGCCAGGACATGAAGTAGTTGGCTTGGCAGTTCTTTTGTAGGCTTTCATCTATCGGCTACTGGATCCTTCTTCGAAAGTCACATGAGGTTCCTCTTCTTCTGTTTTCACAATATGAGTGATGAGAGGACTGTAGGGACGTTCTTCACAGAAAAGATGTTCTTTTGAGAAGGTGGCTTGAGCAGGCAACTGTATAGATCCAGTAGAATTAAACTGACTGACAAATTTATCAAGTTCAGGAGCCTTTTCCATTTCTTCTATGAGATAGAAGTTTTCTTCATCATCAATCTCTGAAATTTCTGCCTGAGCTTGAGTAATAACCTTTTCAAGAAAGGCTTTTCTATTTCTTCTCCAAATGCGTCTTGCCATGCTTCCAGGAGACAGAGCATCAATCATGGAGCGTTGATCCATTGGTGCCTGGGGTTGTGTCCGTTGGACTGGAGGTCTAGGGAACCATGGTGATGGACGATAACCATGCTGACTTGTGGTAGGAGTGGAGAAACCAGAAGGTCTCATGGTTGGAGCTTTAGCTCTGGTGGAGCCACTTTCAACAGATGGATGGAGTAAGAAATATTTTTTGGACTTGAGTTGATCTAACTTGGCGATCAACTTTTGCCAGGTTTCTTGTCCCATATCCATGGTATGGAGACGAGATTCAATTTGGACAATATCTTCAATTACCTTGTCCAATTCAGCACGGGTGTCCCTTCTCAACATTCGGCAATAGAAGGAGACTTCTGAATCCTCATCAGAGGATTGATCTTCTTTGGTCATTAGATTGACTTGAGCTTGTACTTGTTCCTGAGCTGATTCATAGGCTTCAGATTCGGAATCATCAGATTCAAAACTAGAGAGGATTACATCCTCTGAGTCTGATGGATAAGCATTGATGAATTCAAATTCATCATTCTCAACTCCTGCTTCTCGGGCTGCACGGACTTTTCCTTTTCCCCTTTTCTTATTGCGGTCCGGACACTTATTTGCAAAATGATCTCCTTTGCAAATGTAGCAGGTAGGTTTCCATTTTTTGGAACCCTTTCTTTTCTTATCCCTTTTTCGGAAGTATCCCTTTTTCTTAGGATACTTATTCTTGAATTTCTTCTTTTTCTTCTTGTAAGACTTTTCAGATCGGTCACAATTGTCACAAGAAGATTTTCCCTTTTCGGGGAACTGATTAGAAGGCATAATTTGGTAACATACAGAGGAAGAAAGTAAAGGTTGTACCTTTTTTATTTCTTTCTTGGCTTTTCCCTCTTCACAGATCTCTTCAATAATCTATATAAGATCATTTTGCATATCAGATATTCTATTCCGCACTTCATTTGTCATTTGCAGCTGTGTTATAAAGTTGGTATCAAATACAAGTCAAAGCATAACCAAACCCTAGGCCAAAACCCTAAGTCTAGTTAAGGTTGGTCATTACACATTTATCTCAATCTTGGATTACGAATGTGCCTGGGAGTGAGAGGTGAGTGGGTAAGGGCTATCCTCAATGAGATTGAAGAAATCAATCCATGACAACAACAAGAGACATTTACTTTATCACAACAAGATCCATTTGTCCTCTTATTAATAGAAGAACAAAGACAACTCCAAATACAACAAGCACTCATTCAATGAATTGAGAGACAAGAGGACATAAATGAAAGAAATCGCTTACCCACATAAAGGTGGAATAGAAGAAACCCCAACAAGAGAAGAGAAACTAGTGATCCTTCGGGTCATAGGGTTATCTCTACAACAACTACCATCGAACGAAACATTCAACATAGTGCACAACAATAAAGGCCGCAGAACTTGCCGACCCCTCTCTGCGAAGTCCAACTCTCCAATGAGCCAGACCCCCATTGTATCTCACCTCCTCTCAACTAGCTACTTCCACAATAGCGAGTGTGATGTGGCGGATCGCCCCGTGGCAAGGAGGGAAGGGTCTGTGTGTGTGCCAAAATTTGACCTGACAACCCTAGGCAATTGGAGTCACGATTTTGACTGTAAAGTAACTATGAAGAAATTAATTCAAAAAGCATGAAGGATTCATTGATTTGTGTTTTCATTTATGTACTTTGTATTGTGATAGTTGGGAAAACTATACTTATAAAGAATTGTATTCATTTACATATTTGAATTGAAGCTATGAGATAGCTATTATTTTTGTAATCATATTTGAAGAAAAAGTGTATTTGAATTTAATCTAATTTGGTAGTTCATGCTTTGTGTTGAAAGAGGAATAAATTATGTGAAAATTAAAAGTTGCTATTTTGATTTTTTGAGGGTTGCACCTCACTGTCCTTGGAATTTGTGATGCAATGAGCTATAGGATAGGTTTGTAGGATATCCCTACATATTGAAATTTTTATTTGCAAGTTTAGAGGCCATGAATGTCAATCTTAAAGTTTTGGGAAATAAGTTTATCCCTAGGTCCAAGAAACTTCTGAGTGTTTCTCTTTGACCATCTTGTATTAAATTTTTACATATGTTAATTTGAATGGCTAGGGAATTATATTAAATAGTCTTGTGTAAATTTTAGTTTTGAAAAATACCTTTTTCTACTATTTTTGGAAGCTTTGTGGATCCATCTAGAGTTTTGCTTAAATTTTTGACTTGTTGTGGAAGAATATTGGGCTTATAGTTTTATGCTTAGAATTTCTAGTCTAGTTCTCTATAAAATTGGCCTCCTTTTTCTATGATTTATTCCTAGAATGAAGTTTTAGAATTCTTATTTTAGCACATATTTATCTAAACCTTTGACAAGTGATTGCCACCTTAAAAAGTGTGTTGTAACCAACCTCTCCACATCAGTGGAATGATCTCATGATGCCTCATATTTTTTTGGGGTGTTTAAATGGTCTTGAGGATTTATTCTTAATGTTTGAAGTGATTCCCCATTTATATTCTTTCTTTCCTTTGTATTTGTATACAATACAATAATTGAATTAAATGAATTAATTAATGACTAGAGAAAATGTTTATTCCTATTATATGATGTTGCTTACCTTATTTGTTTCATTTATGTTCAAGCTAAGTAATTAGTTAATGAATTGTTCTTTTGTTATCTTGGTTTGTGTGTCTTGGTGGTGTGTACACATACCTAATCATTAGCATACATCGAGATCCTATCTATAACATCATTCTTTATGATGAATTATCTCATGATGGTTTAAGTCTTCCACTTGTGCATTCATGATTTGGTGTATCGTTGTCTTGTGTTATGACATCCTTGGTGCATGAGTGTGTATTGTGACATGTTTATGTTGTAATTGGTAATGCTACAAATTTGTAAGTCATGTTTTTACCCATTAATGTCCTTAGTAAAATTTAGGCATTACATTTGGTATTAGAGTACCTAGGTTGCAATATTAAGAGATTTGGGTTGTTTATGTTTATGTGTGTATCTTTTGCTGTGCTAACTTACACATTGACCCTTACTTCTTGTTTGTGAAGGGAGAATGCCTCCTAAATCCTATCATTTGTAGGTCCCCAAGAAAATGGTCATGATGACCTTAGTAGAAATTGTACATAAATTTGGAGTGAGGGACCTCTTATTGTGGGATGAGATTGTGGGTGGATCATAGATAGTGGGTATTTTACAAGAGTTTTTAGAAAGGTTCCCTCTTAGATAGGATGGTACGCATGCAACTAGTTCATAACCTTTGAAGGAGAGGGAGGAAACCTATTTATATAAGTGAGAGCACTCTAGGAGCCTTAATAGGTATAGAGTGGAGCAAGAGTAATCAAGGCATGACCAACCTCATTGGGAGATTAGACATGCAATCAATAGTTTCAAAGTGTTAGTAGAGCATATGAGGGATCTTATCTACTTGCATCCACTAAGATTTGAGGGTTCCATTAAGGGGATAGAGAAAAATATTGGTTTTTATCCTTGGACAAGTGTTTTAAAAATTTAGTTGTATGAGAGCAATCTCTGGGCTTTCTTTGTTATCTTTCTTTTGCATCTAGTTTTGCTTCCACTTGGTAGCACCAGGAGGATCAAAAGCTTAATATTTTCCTTGTAACGATCACTTGGGAGGTCTTCTTGGAGTATTTTCATACGTGATAATATCTAAGCATTTCAAATAGCATTAGATTGATGAGTTCCATGACCTGTAGTAGTTGGGCATGATGATCTCCAAGTATAATCTAATCATTGTTAAAATAGTATGCAAACTACATTGTTGACAAGAAGCTTCTTGTTGATAGGTTTTTGAGAGGATTGAACTCTTATATTGTGGACTTAGTTTGTATGATAGGCCTTGAGACCTTGGAGATCATATTTGAGAAGACAAAGTTAGTCAAAGAGAACATGCAAAAGGCCATGGGAGACAAGTTAGAGCTTAGGTCCTTGTTCCTTTCCAGGTAGAGTCTAGGGTTTGGGGAACTCATTGCCAACCCAAGGGGAGTTTTAGGGCACATTTTTTACCTTCTTGAATTCCTCATCCTTAGTAGTAGGCTAGAGGTTGTTAGTGGAGGACTAGTTTCTTAATTTTTTGATAGTTAAGTAGACTAGAGCCCTCACAATTTTGAGGTAGAAGACCTTGTTTTACTTGTGGTCATGAGGAAAATATTGTGAGCTATTATTTGTAGGCTCTAGTGGTAGATGGTAGTTAGGGTTCTATGATGTTAAAGAAAATAGTGGGGGATGTTGGAAGATCTCACTAAGTTTTTGTAGTAGTTGATAACTGATAGGATAAGCATTAGGGTTCAATTATGGAGACCTCAAATACACTTGAGGGTGTTCATGTTTCCATTCTCTTTAATTCAAAATATTTAGACTCATTCATTTATCCATAATTGCTTTAGAATTGAAGGCTAGTGGTAGAAAGGTGGAAATGTAGTTGACAGGTTGAGTTGGCCATGAGTGCCAAGATGGCAATAGATCCTCTTGTTTGTGGTTTTGTGTTGGTACTTTGAGTCTTCACCACCATAGTATATTTCCTATCCTGCATTTAGGATCTCATGAGATCATATTTGGTATAGGTTGGTTCAATGCTCATTGGGATAGAATCAATTGCCACCACAAGGTGATTGAGAATGAGGAGGATGATGATGATTATGTTGTAATAGTTGGGTTTAGAAACCCATCTCTCTTCGTATGATTTCTATCATGCAACTAAAGTGGAGTATGTGAAAGGGGTGCTAAATGTTTTCTATCACCATGAGTGATCTTTTAGAGAGCAAGTGTTGTGAGGTCTCTCTTAATGATAACCCACTTTTGAGGGAGATTGATTATGTGTTCCTTAGTGTCATTCGTGGTATGCTACCAAAGCAGGATGTGGAATTCTAGATTGATCTTGTTCAAGGAGTAAAACCATATCTCATGCACTTTACAAGATTACTACTCTAGAGCTTAGTGAGCTTGTTATAGCTTGAGGAATTATTGGAGAAAGGGCATATTCATTTGAGTGTATCTCTTTGGGGGTGCACTTGTCATATTCATGAAGGATGAATCCCTTCACTTGTGCATTAATTACTAGTAGTTGAATAAAATGATAATTAAGAATTATTATCCATTATTGAGGATTGATGATTTTTTTTATTAGATGAAGGGAGTTACAATGTTCTTTGATATTAATTTTAAGTATAAGTATCATTAGCTTCATGTTAAGGAGGTAAATATTCATCAAACAGTATTTCAAACTTGATATGGACACTGTCGATTTATTGTAGTTTCATTTGGGTTGATGAATGCTCCATTAGTGTTCATGAGTCTCATGAATGGTGTCTTCTACACCTACCTTAACTAATTTGTCCTTGTATTCTTAGATGATATCTTGGTATATTCAAGGACAATGGAGGAACATGAGATACACCTACATTAGGTTCTATAGTGCTTATGAGAGAACTAGTTGTTTTCTAACTTGGTGAAGTGTGACTTCTTCTAGCCTAAAGTGAAGTACCTTGGTCATATCATATCTAGTGAGAGTACAAATATTTAGTCTATTATCAATTGTCCTACACTCATTGATGTTTCCAGGGTTTGTAGTTTCATGGGATTAGCAAGTTACTACTATCAATTTGTCATGGACTTCTTGAGAGGTATATTTCATCACTACACTTTAGAGCAAAGGGAAGAAGTTTGTGTGGTATGAGTAGTGTGAGAGAGCCTTTCAGGTTCTCAATGAGCGACTAATGAGTGCACCTATCCTTGCAATGCCTAATCTTGTGGTTTTTTTTTTATATGTATTGATGCTTCATTAGATGGTTTGGGGTTGTCCTTGTGCAAGAGAACTATGTGATTGCTTATGAATCATAGAAGATCAAGGACCATGAGTTTAAATAACCCATCCATAATTTGGAGTTGACAATGGTTATCCATGCATTTATGTGATTGAGCCATTTTATTTTGGGCCATATGTTTGACTTGTGTATTGATCATTATTTACTTTAATATATCTTTACACAACTAAAATTGAATGCAGTTTAGTGACATTTGATGGAGTTTCTTTATGAGTACAATTTTGATGTATAGTACACTAGAGGGAAAGAGAACATTTTCACTTATACCTTGAGTAGGAGGAAACATGAGGTCTCAATTATCCCTATGAATAGATTTGAGGAGCCACATTTTGGAGCAAATTTTAGAGGATCCTTAGTATTATAGGTTTGTGTAGAGGTAGAGTCTCAAAGGGCCCTTGTGGGCAAGTTTTTTTGTTGTTCTCTTGAGTTTGATGGACTATTGTGACATCTTGTTTGTATGTGTTTTAGCTTATGAAGGTCTTTGCACTCTTGTGTTATTTGAGGTGCATTGTGCACCTTATGAAGCACATATTGGTGTTAAGAAAATGCATGTTTACCTTTGGTAATTGTATTAGTGGGCATGGATGAGGCATGGTACTGTTGATTCATTGTTAGATGCCTTGAGTGTTATAGAGTGAAGGTAGAGCATTGGTATTCCACAGGTCTTTTATCCACATAACATTCCTAAGTGGAAGTGGGACACTATATCTATATATTTTATCATTGGTTTACCCATGTCTTCTTTTCATCATGATGCCATCATGGTGACAATGGGTGATGACCAAAGTTGTCCATTTTTCATCCATGAGAACATCCTATAATGCTACATAAGTGGCATGAGTTTTCATGGAGGATATCATTATATTGCATGGCGTTCCTTGTAGGATCATTTCATAGTGCAATTCCATGTTTACCTCTTTGTTTTGGATGTCATTACAACATGTGTTGGATGCTTAGATCAAAACTATCTCTTCCTATCACCTTGAGATAGATAGATAGACCAAATGGGTAAATCAAGTTTTGGAAGATATGCTGTACATGTATGTGATGGACCAACAATCCAAATGGGAGGACTACCTGTATCTCATTGCGTTTACTTATAAAAATGGGTACCATACTAGGATTTATATGGTTAATCTTGTAGAACTCCTCTGAGTTGGGAGAGGATTGAGGATTGAGTTATCATTGATCTTGAGATGTTTCAAGATATGTAGCAACTGGTGGTTCAAATCCAAGAGGAGTTGCTAGTTTTCTAGAACTACAAGAAAATGTATGCCAATGCCAAGAAATTGGATTAACACTTTCCTATTGGTGGTCTAGTTTACCTAAGAGTGCAACTGCATAAGAGTTGTATCTAATATGGAAAAGGTTCTAAGCTCATACAACATTTTGTGGACTATTTGAGATCATTGAGAGGATTGGTCCTATTTATTACCGACTTGCCTTGCCACCTAGTTTATCACACACCCATGATGTTTTCGATGTTTCAATTTTGAGGTAATATATTCAAGAAAGTACACATGTGCTTTATTGGGGTACTTTGCAGGTTAAGGAGGAAAAACAAGTTTATTTAGAACCCATTCATATTTTGTAACATTAGAGGCTAGGCCTTTGGGATCAAGACTTGGACCAAGTAACGGTCTAGTGGGACAGACATGATGATGCTACAACTACATAGGAGGATGCTACATAGCTAAGGGTACTTTATTCACACTTTTTGTAAGCTTCTAGGAGTAAGCCTAATTCTAGGGGAGGGGATGCAAGGCTCACAAGTGTTTCTGTGTTCATTCTTGTTGCATAGTTTGTATTGGTTATATCTGTGTCATTTTTATGATTTCTTATGAATATTTGATATATTTTATACTTGAAACATGAGTTATTATTTATGATTGAACTAGTATGACTTATTCAACTTCATTATTTTCATTAATTATGAGATGTTAGTTGAATTATTCCAATGGTTTGGTATTATTGATTTGATTAATGATTAAATGTGATTTAATCATACATTTATATATTATCTCAAGATTATGTTATAGTTAGAGAATTAATGTCAAGCTGCAATTTATATACTATGATTTATGAGATGTGTGTACCTTGCATAATTATATGCTTATGTTGGTTTTACTATGTTGTGCATCAACTATCATTATATTGGATATGCTTGATGGGTACTTGAGTGTGAAAGGTAGGGTAAAACCAATGGTGGTAATATGAGAGATGTTCACATGGTTTTATTTAGTGTGTAAACCCATATTACTCCACAAGGGGTGATAAGATGTGTGATATTCTACACCTGTGAAACCATCTTTCCTAGTCACAAGTGATTCGAGAAACCCCTTCTGATTAAACCCCTAAAGTTTGTTCATTCTATGTGTTTTAATTAATTTTCTATAAATTCATAATGAATTTTTGTGTAAGAAATTTAATTATTTCTCTTATAATTATTGGAATTCACTTAGAAATAATAATGGGGTCAAATGACATTTAAGTAGTAAAATTACAAGTTTTATAAAAGGTGATTTTCATACTATAATTGCAAAAATAGCTTGGGTCATATATGTATGTATGTACTAGGAGTGTTTAACTTGTGGAAAGTGTAAACAATAACTTATTGAGAAGGTGGAAGATCAAATTAAATATTTGTTTGGAAAATATAATAACTAAAATCTAGTTGTGTATTTGAAAAGAAAGAAAATAATATTTTGAATTAGGTTTTTATTTATAAGTGAAAAAGAGTTCATTGTTTACTTTACCCTATTTATATTATGCATATGAGAGAAAGAAAGAGAGAAAAGAGTTTTGATTTACAAACCCTAAGAAGTGCTAGTGGTGTTTTTGGAAGAGGCTTTTGCTTGTGAGAAGATCTACATTGCTTGAAGATTGCTCGATATTTGCTTGAGATTGAAAGCTCATCAAATCTTGGAATTTTGTTGTGTAAATTCAAGGTATTCTTCTTTTATTTCATGTATGTGCAAAAAGAGTGATTTCACGTATTTCTATTAGTTCATGTAAAAAAGCTTAGTGACTTCATTAATGAAGGTTATGTGTAGTTTACGAGTTTTATGGGAAACTTAGAAAAATGTTAGAATTAGAATTATTAAATTATGTTTGGGATCTTATTTTATGGGTAGTTGCAAAATTAAATGGTAAGAGAAAAGCTAAGATTTGGGGTGTCTTTGTTGATTTTTTTAATCCTTTACACCCTTCTAAAGTTCATATGGTAGATATGGCATCCTTAGAGTGTAATAAGAATTGAGAAATAGTAGAGGCTTCGAGCGGCCATGCTTGTCCTAACTTACTTAGATTTAATCTAGGGTTTGAGACAAGAAATGGATTCTTTAAATTAAGAAAAATGTGGGTTAATTTAATAAATAAGAAAATGATTAAATGCAATAATATTTATTGGTAGGATAGAGCCAAGTCATTCCCATTAGGTTGAAAACCTAAAAGGGCAACCTGATGGAGGCTAATGGGGAAAACCCACAAGGGAGCCAAAGGCTGGCAACAAGAGAACATATCCCCAAGTAGAACAAAATTAGTTAGAGTTGTCATAGACCAATAGAATAATAGTTGTTAGAAATTAAGGTAAACAACTATCAATAGAAAACTGATTATAGTTGTAATATAGATATTTAACTGTGCAGAACCAAAATGGAGATGGATGAAATCAACATAAAGAAATAACGGAATAGAAGATCAAACACATAACATAGTATTTACATGGAGAAACCCTTTCGAGAAAAAACTCCACATAAGAAGAGATGCACCAATCTGTATTAATTGCAATAGAGTTTACAATACAACACTAACAATCTCCTCTTGGGTCTTCAATCCTGCAGCACCTGTAATACACATACACAACTGTAATAAAATATCCTCTTAAAAGAGTGTTTCCTTCTAGGGCAAAAAACCCTAACATAACCTCCATCGTCAGATCTGCAACCTAATGATGAACGATCTAGATTGACTATGAAATTATAATATTTTACAAGGCAAATTTCTAAAAAAAATCTCTTCGGGGGCGCTGCCCTTGAACCCCCAAGGGGCGGCGATAGTAGTGGGGGGCAAGCCCTCCTACACCCCTCGTCAAGTACAAGGATCCAAAGTGTGGCTGAAACAAGATCGCTACTAGGTGAATACTTCATCCCTTATGAATGATTTACAAACAATATTAGGAGTAATTAAATACATAAGATTTACAAGGTTGATGGTACCTTAATCCTAACATTCTCCCACTTGACATCATACATTGTAAATACATTCATAGGAAAACATAAAACAACTAAGCACTAGGAACAATGCCCATGGCCTTCATACACCACATAAACTTTTCAGTGCTCACGGGTTTGGTAAGTGAATCTGCAACATTCTCTTGAGTGTCAACCTTCTTCAGGTCAATCTATCCATTAGCAATCATTTCATGAAAAAAATGGTATTGAACATCCACATGCTTAGTCTGTGCATGATAGATGGGGTTCTTGGCCAAACATATTGCACTCTGGCTATCACAACCAATCTGAATAACCCTTCAATCAAAACCAATACTTGTACATGTATACACCTAAAAATGGCTCGAGATGAATTAAATAAATATTTTATATTATTTTATTTTCATTCCTCTATCAATAAATAAACATACTAATTTATTTATTTGGTTCACGTTCATCATATTCTTCCAACAATTAAAATATCTTAAATTCCTCTAAAGTAATCTCTTATTAAATAATCTTCATTATTTAATTATTCTTCTAAGACAAAGTCCTATGTCTAAAATCCACATCATTCATCCATGTCACCCTCCACATCAGTGGATACCTCACCATGTTGCTCCATAAATTAAATATTATTAATATTTAATTAGGTATTTACCCTCTCCACACATGCCCTATTTCCTCTCAACCATCCCTACTTTGTATAAATTGGTTTTTCCACATCACCATCGTCAATGTTGACTATGAGACACTTGTCTCATGCATCCTATATTCCCTCTCACATTCCAACAAACAAAGACTCCTTCCTCCATGTTTCTCTCATGGTCTTCCATCTTTATCTCATTGGTCTTTGTGAGCATTGCGCCATGTGGCTCCATGTCCCTCATATTCCTCCACCTTGTCATCATAGTAGGAACATCTTCCATCTTTATCTCCCCTCATCCAACCAATTTGATCTTGACCATACATGTCACAAGACTTATTCTTCAACCATGGATCTTTTGACACTTGGATTTGAGCCATCCTTGGCCTATAAAACTAAGCTCCTCACCTTCATTTTGCATCACAAGAGCAATAGTACTTACATGTTGCAGAAATTTCTATCAAGTATCCAAGTGTGTGTTTGGCCCCCATTTGCATATCAATATCATAATCTCCATTGTTGCATTATCATCTAGCTTCATAGTATCATTTAGTTGCATATCATTATCCTCATATCAATCATTATCAATAACATTACATTAGCTTTTATCAAAATCATCATCATTATCATTAGTCTTGCATTGTAGGATTGTTTACATTGCATTTGAATCCATAATTCTGTTCATCTCATAGTCATCTTGAAAAACAAAGAAGTGCAATTTTGAGAGCACCATCATAATCAGCAAGATTTTGAGAAGATAGGAGACAATGGAACACGAAGGATAAATCAGAGTTTGCAAGGTATAATTCATGTTTTATGTATTTTTCCTAGTTTCATTGGTGATTTGAATTTGAGTAGGAATTTAGAGTAATTGTGGTATCTTATTAGGTTCTTACAGTTGTTTCAAATAATCAATCACATTTTGGCACCCATCGTGGGGCCTTGTCCCGAATTTAATATCCAAATTTGAGTTTTTTGTGTCCTTACAGTCGTAACAGGTTGTTACTACACATTTGACTTCCAGTCCTGCGTATCTGCACCAAAAACCAAGCCTACAGGAACAAAATAGCAGTCCTACGCATATGACCCATTGTGCTACACATATGACACATTTTGTTGTGCATATGATATTCTTGCACATATAAACCATCTTTTTGCGCATTCATACTTTGTTTCTATGCATTCATACTTTGTTTCTATGCATTCATACTTTGTTTCTACACATTTGTATCTGGCATTTTAGGTTTATGTTTTTGGCTAATCTAGATACTAACCTTTGTTACAGATATCATTGAATGTCCAAGATTGTGTATTCAGACTTGCAGGTTTAGGGCTTTGGTTTAGACATCATTGTTGCATTTACTCTTGCATTGATAATCTAGAGTAACATCTAGTTTAAAATAGGAGGAGTAATTCTACACATCCAATCTTGCATACAATCATCACATAGCCTAATTTAGGAAGGTTAATTTGACAATTTTGCATACAATCTTGCATACAATCACAACATAGTCTAATTTAGGAGGTTTAATTAGTCAATTTTGCATACAATCACAACACAGTCTAATTTAGGAAGGTTAATTGGACAATTTTGCATACAATCTTGTGTACAATCACAACATAGTCTAATTTAGGAGTTTTAATTAGACAATCTTGCATACAATTAAAACATAGCATAAATAGGGGGAAGCAATTTCATCTAATCTTGCATGCAATCATAACATAGTTTAATTTAGAGGTTAAATTTGACTATCTTTTCTTTTTCATTATCATAAAAATATGGCACCTTGTGTTGTTAGATTAGTCACACTTAGCTTAATCTAGACGGTTAATAAACAAGTGTTTGTTGTGCTTGTAAAGGTAATAGGTATAGGCTCTCCCCTTGCAACAGATCTTGGGTGATAAAAAAATAGACTCATCTATCATTTACTTTTAGTTTATCCTTTAGAAAGCCTGCTTTTGGATTACGCTTCATTCAAAAGGGACCACCTTAAACAGAGTTGTCCTTTGAACTGCTATATAAATTGGATAAGGCGAAAGCCAAGTCCTAACTAGGGTCAGCCTTGCCTTACAGTGCCAAATCGAAAAGAGGCGTACCAACACTTTGTGAAAATGATTTTTGCATTGTGTGAGGTATATGATACTCTTAGTAGGATTGGTTAAATCTTTTAGTAGATTGCCGCATGCTCGCAAGGTGTTGGTCCCTCAAAGTTACTAAGAATCCCTTAGCTAGTAGCCACCCGACTCACCTCCAAACATTGCGGTAATTTTTAGTGCAAGGGGAATTGATACAAGCCCTCAAGATTACTCACCATTGCCTCCCTTGAGATGAGATAGTAATCCTTGGCTAGCACAAGCTCTTGTGGCCTACTTGAGCCTTCCGGGGAAAGGGTGAGATATCCCTACCTATCCTCTCTTGCAAAGATGATATAATGCTCACATGTGCTTACCTATGTGATGTCATTTGAGTCGATGGAGATCTAAGTTGTGAGCTAATGTACCACAATGAAGCCTTGTCTTTATGGATAAAAAGTGTTTGTTTTGTTTCCAAATTGTGTTAGACCTGTGAAAACTTGGGCTTTTATAAGTCTTGAACATACACTAAATGTCACTAATAGCCATTATACTTTACTGTCTGTTATGTTTTCTTTCCTAAAAATAGAAAAAATCATCCCAAAAAAATTAGGTTACCTAGAAAAATGTGCTAAAAACAAGCAAAAAAAATGATCAGACACTGCCACTTACATAGAGTTGTGCATTCACTCCATATTGTTGCGCATTTGATAACCATTCCTACGCATCTGTATTTTTGCGCATATACACCCTATAACTACGCATATAAACTCTATTAATGCGCATTCACTTCTGCACATATACACTATTTCCCTACGCATATACAATGTTTTTGCACATTTGGACCTGTGCATCCATAACAGAGAGTTGTTCCCAAGATCTAGTAGAAACAAACTTAACACTTTTGGATACCCATTTTGTCATAGATTTCAGTTCTAAGGTCATTCAAACCATACATAGACATCCCATATCCATTTCAAACATTCCACTTACATCTCATACTTAGCCTTTCCCAAACAAACAACAAAAACAAGATTTTTCCAAAAGTGTTATTGAGATCTTCTTAGACAAATAATTTAGTTAGTTTCCATATCAGGATCAATCATCCTTTATCTAGGAGCTACACTAAACATCTTGACAAAGTTAGTCTTTATCAATAGTGATTTCTATCATCCCTATTTGACTTACTTTGGATTAACACTTTGATAGCTATACATCCTAGCTCAAGATTATTTTTTGAATCAATCACAGTACACAATCTATGTAACCAAATTGCCTCGTTAGAGACATGAGTAGTAGCCATATACTCTACCAATTTCAGTTCTAAGGTCATTCAAACCATACATAGACATCCCATATCCATTTCAAACATTCCACTTACATCTCATACTTAGCCTTTCCCAAACAAACAACAAAAACAAGATTTTTCCAAAAGTGTTATTGAGATCTTCTTAGACAAATAATTTAGTTAGTTTCCATATCAGGATCAATCATCCTTTATCTAGGAGCTACACTAAACATCTTGACAAAGTTAGTCTTTATCAATAGTGATTTCTATCATCCCTATTTGACTTACTTTGGATTAACACTTTGATAGCTATACATCCTAGCTCAAGATTATTTTTTGAATCAATCACAGTACACAATCTATGTAACCAAATTGCCTTTTACTCATCCAATTGACAACTCCTCCAAACAAAGTAAACACATAGCCACTAGTGGACCTTCGACTATCCAAGTCACTTGCCCAATTTGCATCAACAAAACATTGTATATCTAATGTCTTATCCACACAGTTAGTATCAGAATAAACCAAACAATAATCAGAAGTACCATGCAAATATCTCAACACCCTCTTTGCATAATTCCAATGTTGTCTAGAACCAGGGTTAGACATAAACCTACTCAAAACTCCCACTGCTTGGGCAATATCTAGTCTAGTACAAACCATTGCATACATCAAACTTCCTACAACACTAGCATATGGCACATCAAACATATCCTCTAAATCATCTTCATTCTTAGGACACATATCTAATGAAAGCTCAGTACCAACTGGTAAATGAATTCTAACTGGATTGCAATCTTGCATGCCAAATCTGTGCAAAATAGTATTCACATACTTACTTTGTAATAACCAAAGCTTTTTGTTACCTCAATCCCTTTTGATCTCCATTCCTAAAATATACCTGGCTGCCCCTAGATCCTTCATGTCAAATTCACCTGAAAGTTGAACTTTCAACTCACTGATCATACCCTTGGTGTTACTGAAAAATAACATATCATCCACATAATTAGAATATGATCATCAATACATCAAATATAGATACAATGATCCTCTTCACTTCTAACAAAGCCCAATTTCAAAAAATGAATCAAACTTTTGGTACTACATTTTGGGGGATTATTTTAAACCATAAAGAGATCTTTTTAACTTGCATACCCAATGTTCTTTCCCTTTTACCTCAAAACCTGTAGGTTGTTGTATATAAATTTCTTCTTCCAAATCTCCATGCAAAAATGTAGTCTTAACATCCATTTGCTCAATTTCAAAATCACAGGCTGTAGCAATTGATAAAAGAAATCTAATAGAAGATAATTTAGCAACAGGAGAGAAATTTTCACTAAAATCGACTCCCTCTCTGGGAGTAGCCCTTGGATACCAGTCTAGCCTTGTACTTCTGTAGTGAACTGTCTGCTCCAAAATTCTTCTTGAAGACCTACTTACATCCTATGGCCTTTCTTCCTTTGGGCAAATGTACAAGATCCCAGGTGTCACATGAGTCTAAAGCCATCATCTCCTCTTGCATGTCTCACTGCCAAAACTCATTATCATCTGCATGAATAGCTTCCCTGTAGGATCTAGGTTTATCGTTAGTACTCAATAAAGCAAATGCACAATAGAAATTTGGTGGGCTATACCTATCAATTGGGTTTCGTTGTCTTGTGGATCTTCTTAAGGGTGGAGTAAGAGATTCTTCCTCATGTTGTTCTAAATGTTCAACATCTCCTGTAACAACAAAGTCTTCCTCATCTGAACTTTCCCTTGAATCTTCTTCTTCTTCTCGATCCCCTAATCCATCATTTTGTTCTTGCTGATGTACATTTTCTTGTTGTAAATCAAAATGCACTATCCTCTTCCTTTCATTTTCTTCTAGTTGTACAGGATTAGAAATAGCTCTAAGTTCCCTGAAAATCACATCTCTAGAAAAAATAACTTTTCTGGTTAGAGGATCCCAAAGCTTATAACCTTTTACATTCTCACCATATCCAATGAAAATGCATTTTTTGTGTTTTTGGATCCAACTTAGATCACTTTTCCTTAGGCACATGAACAAAATCCTCATAGCTAAAAACCCTTAAATGTGAAACAAAAGGTTTCTTACCTGTCCATACTTCATAAGGTGTCGAATCAAGAGCCTTACAAGGAGATCTGTTTAACAAGTAACAAGCGGTACTCACAGCTTCTGCCCAAAAGTGTTTATCCAACTATGCATCACTTAACATATTTCTGGCTCTTTCCGTTATTGTTCGATTCATCCTTTCTGCAAAACCATTATGTTGTGGTGTAGATGAGTTGTCTTTTATCTTATGATACTTGCATGCTTACATAACTCATCAAATTCCTTAGAGTAATATTCCCCTCCATTGTTTGATCTTAATATTTTTATCTTAAGTCCCGATTGGTTCTCTACTAGGACTTTAAACTCCTTAAACTTAGTGAAAACTTTAGATTTATGCTTCATAAAATAAATCCATGTGAATCTAGATACATCATCAATGAAGGTAATGAAATAATGAGATTTTTAATGGAATCATTGTCCACAGGTCCAAACACATCTAAATGAATAATTACTAATTTCTCTTTCGCTTTATTGCTTCCTAAAGGAAAAGAATTTCTGTTATGTTTACCAAACACACGATGCTCACATAAATCAAAGTGCTCATCAGAATAGAAGAAACAATCCAACAACTTTTTATTCATAATTGTTTTTAAAACATTTTCACTTGTGTGGTTGAATCTGTGGTGCCACAACATACATGTATTTTCACCAGTTTTAGTTACATTAGTGGATCTACAAACTGTAGTGGCCTCAAGCTTAAATAGAGTTCCCATCCTTGTTCCCCTGGCTACCACCAAGCTTCCTCTTGCCAATCTACAACCATGCTTATTAAATGTTACATGCATTCCCAAATCATTCAATTTCAAAACAAAGATAAGATTTCTAGCGAATTCAGGAATATGTAAAACACCAAGGAGGGTTTTAATCCTCCCATCACTAAAACACAACTGTACCTTTCCACAACCAACAATTAGATATGTAGAGTTGTCCCCAAGGTAAACATTACCTCCATCATATTTCTCATATGTGGAGAACCATTCCTCGTGAGGAGTCATATGATACGAGCAACCTGAGTCAATCAACCACTATTCATTAGACATAACATTACATATAGAAAGTAAAACTTCAGCAACTGCATTTGAGGAATTTTCGATAGAGGAATCCCACCGTTTCTTTGGGTTTCTACATTCTTTCTTCACATGCCCCCTCTTACCACAATTCCAACACTTAAATTTGTTCTTCTTCCCAAGAGTTTTAGACTAACCTTTTGATTCCTTAGGCCCCTTCTGATCTCCTTTTGGTCCTCTTTCCTTAGAACCCCCCCTGACATTAAGAGCATCCACTGAGGTATCCATAGCCTTCTTCCTCATTTATTGTGACAATAGAGTTGCAACAAGGGCATCCATCTTTAGATCTTTGAGGTTACTAGTGATAGCAAGAGTGGAATTCTCCCAAGACTTAGGCAAAGAACAAAGAAGAAGAATACACTTATCTTCCTCCTCTATGTTAACATTCATAGAAGCTAACTGACTCAGACTCAAATTAAATGTATTCAAGTACTCAGCTATCGAATCACCCTCCTTCATTTTAAGAGAAATTAACTTTCTTTTGAGATACAGTTTATTTACCAGGCTCTTGGCTTGATAGATTTCACCCAACTGCTTCCATAACACATGTGTAGTCTTCTCAGTAGAGACATTCAATAGGGCATAATCTACAAGGCATAACCGGATTGTTCCTCTTTCCTTTTTGTCCATCTTGTCCCACTCATCCTAACCGATAGTATCAGGTTTCTTCTCTTTTGTCGCAGCCAACCATTGATCTCTTTCTTCAAGGAGATCCTCCATTTTCAGCTTCCATAGCTCATAACTTGTTCCAATAAAATTTTCAATATCCAATTGGGATGATGATGCAACCATAGCTTCTACACAAATCTACAAAATAAAATCAACTAGAACTACCACTACAACTCAAAAAACCCTCACACTTCCACCCAAGACACAGAACTGGCTAGGCTTTGATACCAAATGTTAGAAATGAAGGTAAACAACTATCAATGGAAAATTGATTACAACTGTAATATAGATATTTAACTGTGTAGAACCAAAATGGATATGGATGAAATCAATACAAAGAAATAATGAAACAAAAGAAGAGATACACCAGTCTGTATTAACTTCAATAGAGTTTATAATACAACTCTAACAATCTCCTCTTAGGTCTTCAATCCTACAGCGCCTGTAATACACATACATAGCCATAATACAATATCCTCTTAAAAGAGTGTTGCCTTCTAGGGAGAAAAACCTTAACATAACCTTCACCATCAAATCTGCGACCTAATGATGAATGGTCCATATTGGATATGAAATTACAATATTTAACAAGGCAATTTTCTAAAAAAATTATCTTTGGGGGCGCTTCCCCTGAAACCTCTCCAGGTGGCCGTTGGTGTGAACATGGTTATTACCTATCTGATTTTCCCCTTGTGTGAATAATTCATATTATTTAACTATTTATTAGTTAAATAATATTCATACATCACACATAATTCACTTGTAAAGTCGACTTAGTGAGTCTACTAGATGTTTCTAGTTGTGTCTAGTTGTTGATAGCTTGCATCTTATCCTATAGTTGTTACATGTCATAGGATTAAGATACTTGTCACATGACTACAACATCCTACATTTCATCCTTTTCTTTATAAGCAAGGCATGTCATGTACATTGTAACAATCATTTAACAATCTTTTGCATTCATTGATATAATGGAATTATTCTCTCATTTGATCTCTCTTGTGCTTTCATGAAGTCCTGGATCCTGGATGGCTCCAATCATAGAAAACTCTAACATGGTATTTGAGCACACCATTTTGTTCAGGAAGTTCGAGATAGTCAAGATCACCTTTTGTTTTGTCCAGATCAGACATTAGAGGCCAAATTTATTAGGGTTTGAAGTTGGGAGGTGCATGCAAGATCTAGTAGGTACTTGATTTTTCAGAGTAGTTTGGGTCAAATCTGACCCTGCCATCACGCTCAAGAGGCCCAAAAACCCCAAGATCAATTGTCAATTCATCGACATTAGACCAAGTTGCAGGAAAAGGAAATATTTTTTTACCCGATTCTGCTGTACGAAATCTTCTCAGGGAATATTCTACAACATCTTTCCACAGGAAGAATCTCTGCATTATAGGGGTCAACAAAATATGAAACTGGGTAATATCCAACAAGTAAATAAATTATTTTTTCTATTATTTTGTAAAGTCTAACTCACGTGATTATCGACAAAGCTAAGAGACGAGAGTATGGCTCAAGTGCTTTTCTGCCCAACCACGAAGCCTACGCTTCCTCAGAATTCTTCCTAATTTGAAGAATACTTGACTTGATGAGTGGTAGGTAGCACTCATCCATACATACCCTTTTTGTTCCCTTTTTCCTATTTTCATGCACTACATGTCCTATTAATTGCACTATAGAAGTTGTGAAGTCTTGTTTAATTATGTTAATAAAAGATGAAATGCTAAAGTTACTATTGTAATGAAATGACCCATGTTTGAAGTGAAACTGACAAAATTATGTAGAAATATCTCTTTTTGTTTCATAGGTATCTATCTCTTAGGAGAAGAACAGTTTTGGGGGACTCCGGAGATGATCCTAATTATCTTCGGAGTTGAGCAGGAGAGACACTACACAACACTCCAACATTTTCCAACATGGTTGGAGGTTCTCCAAAGTTGAAGCAGCAAGAAAGGAAAGGTTGGTGATCATGAAGACCTTTGGAGCTAATTCCTAACAAGCCTGGTAGTAGTCTCTGGAGCTACTGGTAACTACATAGATTCTCCAAAGCTAAACAAAGTCTTTGGAGTTGCACAGAATCTCTGGAGCTGGTTCACTACCAGAGTTTCTAGAGCTACTGTAAGGCTACATAGTTCTGCACATTAAGGCTAGGGTGTCTGAGAAGATAACTCTAGTGGTTTGAGGGGACACAATAGACTTGTTATTTGATTTTGCATGAGGTAGAAGACTTCTAGTAGTTTGTTGTTTTTGAAAAGTTAAATCCCTTTTTATCAGGACCTCCATGACTTTTTTTGTTAAAAGTCAAACTTTGGATTTAAGGACACCTTCAGTGTCACTTAAATCTTTTTAAGATTTGCATGATTATACTTTTATAGAGGCAGTTGCATGTTTAAGTTCTAGAATAACATATCTTTTGTATCTCAAGTTGAATTGAGAGAAAAGATGGTTAACTCCAGAAATATGATATCAACAACAAACTGATATATATTGATGGAGGTAGAAAAATATGATATAGAGATTTTTAGTTGGTTTTTATGTAATTCAGATTTAGTAGAAACATATACTTTTGGACTATACTCTACTTTAGATAGACTGGATTAAGGAAAGCAGTTCTATTATATTTTTGTTCTAAAATTCATGTTTAGCCTTTAGTTCTGAAGGTGTGGAGCAAGGGCCCACTCCCACCAACAGATAGGAGGCTAGTATTATTCTTTGCTTTATCATGTTATCTCATATTTCTTAAATGTAGTCTTTCCTGTTTTCACAGAATAGATAAATTCTTGTTAATGCAATCTTGTTTCTATTTTAATGAATGTTTAGCTTTTTGCAAATCAGATAGATCATTTCAACAAAAGTATTGTTTCAATTCTTAGATTAGGTTTTGTTTCAAAGCAAGTAATTAGAAACATGAGTTTGATTAATTAGGAAAGTTTAATTCAGTAGATTAGTTAAGGACTGTTGATTATCAGGTTTCTATTGCAGGCTGCCATGGACACAACCCTGGATTTGACACAAAATATGATTAAATGCCATGGTACAATGACCATTGTCATTTTTGGCATTGTTGCTGGGGATAGGTGTTATTAGGGAATTGTTGTTGATCTGGTGATAGTAGGTCAAAAAGGAAAAATTAGTTTGGCATTCTTTTTAGGTTTATTGTTTTAGTTTTCAACATAGGTAGATAAAAGAAGTTCCTAAAAAGAGATATGTATGCCAAACCCCCCAAAATAATAGATCCAAATGTAAGATTCTTGCATGCAAAGAAGGTGAAAGACCTTGTTATGTAATTTCAGCTCTTGTGCAACCTCTTCAATTGAGGACCATGACTCCAAGTCCTAGCAAGGAAAAACTTATTGAAGAAGGAGATATTGATGCCCTATTGTTTGCAATAGGTAATGAGTACAATGAAGAAATCTTGTCTCCACTGGAGGAGCTTGTATGACAGAGTATTATTTGGATGCCTTCAAAGTCCAAGGAGGGTTGCCCAATCAAATATTTGAAGAGAAACAAGGAGTTGCCTCTAATCATGCATGCACTAGAGTATGAGGAAGGGTTTCAAGATCTCTCCAATCAGCGCATGAACAACAAGGAGCTGCATCTAATCATGCATGCACTAATATGTAAGGAAGGGTTGCAAGATCTCTCCAATCAGGGCATGCATGTACTAGAATCATAAATTATGGAGAAGACTGTTATTTCAAAGGAAGGTGAAGCATCAAAGTTCAAGCTTTTAGTCATCTTCTTCTCATGGTTTTCCTTTTCTTTCAAAAATTTGAATGCATGGATTCATATTTTGAGAAAAGGAAGTTATTTTTCACAACCAATTAATAGTTTTTTGTAACCTATCTCTACATCACTAAGTGGAGTAGGTTAGGGTAGGATTTATTTTTATGCAAATAAGTGCTTTGCACATGCAGTTTTTTATACAAGTTGCTTCTCTCAAGAACTCTTGCAGATATTTTGGCATTTGAAGGTATCCTGGATGATTGGTTGTTGCAAAATTGGGCTCTAGTTTCAACAGTAGAACTTCAATAACATGGAAGCAATGACAACAAGGAAGCAACCTGAGGTATTTATCCTATTCTTCTGTTTTTAATTTAATTATAAATATTAAGTTACAAAAATCCATTTTTGACCCAAATCCCTAAAATAGCCATCTATTTGCATCTTCCAATTGTTTACACTAAGAAGTGGCCAAAAATATCTTTTGTATGGGAAACAACGCCAAAGTAGCTCTAGAGAAAGCTACAAAACTTTAAATGAAAAATTGAGAGAGGTTTTTGTTCCTCTTAGCCATAAGATGGAAAACCTCTGTTTTTACATAGTAGCAACCATTAAAAAGATATCCCTATTTGAAATTTTCAGCAGCATAAAGCCTAAAAAATAACCAAATTTTCAAAATTCTCCAAATCAAATTATGAAAGAGGTTTTTGTTCCTCTTAACTATATGATGAAAAACATCTCTTTGTTTTTACATAGCAGCAATGGTTAAGGAGATATAAGTGTTTTAAATTTTCAACTTTATGTAAAAATTTTAGATGGAAAAAAAATAAAGTAGCTTGTAAGAACTTAAGTGTGGGGGAGATTATGGGGCCATTATTTTTCTCATGTAAACCTAAAAGTAACACCCTTTCCCCCCTCTTCATTTATTAGCTGTAAAGTGGATTGTATGTAATTTAAGGATTTATAACTTAACTGAAAGCAAAATGTATGATGATGCTTGGTTTATTCTTTGGGAGTTGTTTTTCTCTAAAAAGTTGTTATGTTCTAATGTTCTTGAGAAGCATTAATTTTCAAGGAAGCTTTTCAAATTTTATCAAAACAAGGTTGATACAATTGTTATTCAACATAAAGGATCATGTTATAACTCTTAGAAGTTGAAGACCTCTTTGCACGCATCATGCAAAACATTGGCTAAAAAGGTGGAGAACAAATTGGTGCATTATGGTCACATGGAAGACTAAGATGGACTCAACTAAAAACAACTCTGGAGATCAGAACAACAACTCCAAAGCTAAAAACAACAATTTTGGAGATCAGAACAACAACTCTAGAGTTCTCAGAACAACAACTTTGAAGCTTTCATAACGACAACTCCGGAGCTCTCAAGACAACATCTTCAGAACTCTCAGAACAACAGCTCTGGAGATTAATAAAATAATAGCTCCAAAGATCAGAAGAACAACTCCAGAGATTAGCAGAACATCAGCTCTGGAGATTAGCAGAATAGTAGCTCCAGAGATCAGAAGAACAACAGCTCTAGAGATCAGCAGAACAACAATTCTAAAGATCAACAGAATAGCAGCTCTAGAGATGCACAATAGGGTATCATCTCCAGAGATCATCATAATAGCAGCTCCAGAGGTCATCAAAATAGCATCTCTGGAGATCATCATAATAGTAGCTCCAGAGATCATCAGAACAACAACTCTAGAGATCATCAGAACAACTGCTCTGGAGAACACCAGAACAACAACTCTGGAGGTCAGCAGAATAGTAACTCTAGAGCATCTCCTGAGCATCTTTGATGCTCTTCTTAGAACAACAACTATAAAGCATCTTCAGAGCAACTGCAATAAAAGAAAAGAGTTTGGCTGAAAAAGATCATTATAAAGTGTAGGAGGGCCTGCAACCTCTTAAGTGTGGGGGATATGATGAGACCATAAACCGTCTCATCTTTAGTCAAATAAAATCATATATTTCCTTTTCATTAAATCAGTTTTGAAGTGGACTTTAGTATGGGTTGGAAGATATTTAAATAAACATCAAATAAACTTGTTTAAATGGAACAATCAATGCCATGCATGAGTTTATATTGATATTACATGTTCACCTCTAATCAATAGTTATTTTATCAGTAGACTAAAGAGGAAGTCCATTTTATGTCAAGTTGCAGTGCCAAGAAGATTTGCTAGAAAGAAGGACGAACTCAAGAGGTAAAAGTTAAAAACCCAGTTTCTGTAAAACAACGATATCTCCCTCATTTCTCAATGAAATTTAGAATTTAAAAATGATTTGGAAATCTAGGAATGAGGCACATAAAACTCAGAAGGTATTTGAGACAATCATTAAAACAAGTCAATAGTTCGTGACAGAAGTTGACTGTTATAAAACTCTGGAGATGTCGAAGAGAAAAAAGTTAAAAATGCAGTTTTAGTAAAACTATGATATCTCTCTAAGTTCTTAATGAAATTCAAAATTTCAAGATGACCTAGAAAGATGAAAGTGAGGGGAACAAAACCTAGAAAGCATTTGAGGTGTTCTGTTATAAAAAATGAGTAGTTAATGACAGAAAATGACTATTCTAACAACTTCGGAGATGTTCCAGAAATACTTTGTGAAGTTGTTGCGGATTCTTCGAATCTACAAACACACACTTCAAGATTTTTGAAGAATATATTGACTATAATTACTCCTAAATTAATAGATCCAATTATGAGTAATTATTCTATGCAAATAATACACATTTAGTGTCATTGCATGTCTTTCTAAAAGACATTGTATGTTTTGCCTTGTAATCAACAGTTGTATAACTAGTTAACTAGATAAATAAGTTAGTTAACTAGATAAATAAGTTTAGTTAGCTGCATGAATAAATTTTCTACTCTATAGAGACTCTTAATTAGAATTTAATAACCATAGTTATATATAGAGAACTATGGCATAGAATAAAAAGAGAGTTGTAAAAGAACGAATTGATAAAAAAAGAACTCTGTTATTTTTCAGTAGCATGTATTCTTGATCTTTAAGGTTTTGAATAAAGAAACTTGTTCTACCCATTTGCTAATTGCTAGAAGTGATTAGTCTCTCTTCGGAGGTGGAGTAAGAATTCACTCCAACTGAAAGGCAGGGACTATATTTTTTAGTTTAATTAGTTGTTTCGCTGTTATGTAGTTCCTTTATTTATAATTACTTTAGTTGTTCTAGTTATTGCTTTCCTTAGATTAAGTTGATTTTTTTTTTTTTTTTAATTTTTATTTTTCTGTTGTGCAATTCCTTTATTCTAGAATTACATTAGCTGCTCAAGTTATTACTTTCCTTAGATTAAGTTACCCTTTTCAACATAGTTTAAACCTTAACTTCTTTCATGCAATTGTTGTCAAATGATGAGGATTGCAACAACCCTCATCACCATCGACACAACAAATTAATGAACATGCTCTACCATAATTATCCTGTCCTATTGACTATACGCTCATCGCCAAAAAATCATTCCTCCGTCAGCGACACCATTGCATTGTTAGGTGTAGTTTAGATAAATATTAAAAAAAATGTTCATATAAATATTGTAAAAGTAAATACCTTTTTACTATTAATGTAAGCTAATTAAAATAATGCCCACAAGGACTGAGGGGTATCTATTTTGCCAAAATTGTTTGGGTACAATCCTAACCTCATCCCTTATGGTGTTGGGGCCTTTCAACAAGACTTGATTTTTGGTGGGCTCATTCAAAACCATTCAAATTCACCAATAGACCAAAACCCTGTTAACATTTAATATTTATTCTAATTATCAAACCCAACTCATTTTATTTAAATTAATTGTTTGCTAATTAATTAATTAACTTAAATAATTTTATGTAAAGCCAATTTATTCTTCTATAACTTTAAACCTCGAATCACAAACAACCAGCTAGCTATTTTAATTAATTTTTACACTTTTTTTTAAGCAATTTAAAAATAAAACTGTAAAAATTTATTGTTCCTATAAAATGGGTTGAAGATGAAAATTTGAGGGAGGATAAGGATGGAGTGTGGGAGAGTGGCGATGGGGTTGGGGATGGGGATGGGCGTGGGAGTGGGAATTTGCAGGCGCAGCCCGTACCTGCTTTCGCTCAAACATCATTCCCCCAAACTTCACTGCGCCCGGGGGCTCTTCACAATCAGGTGTGTGGGATGGGTAAGCACACAAAGCAAACATGAACTATTTGTTCCATTTCCTGTTATCGTGAAACTAGTTTATAGCAAATTGACGAGTATTAATGGTAACTTGTAAGGATCCGGAAGGCATTCTTGGGCCTCCCCGAGGCGGGCACATTGCCAGAAGGGAGGCGGAGCAGAGGGAACGCCTCCTCCGCCGTGACTTAGATCGAAGGCGAGCTGCTCGACAGGTGAAATGATTTTAATTATGTCCATCGCCTCAATTTTGTTTCAGCTTTCTTATAAAGCTTGTTTCTCCTTGAATTGTTGTTTCATTAGAGTCGGGTGGTTCCTGAGACCATTGCTGGTCTTGTCGAATTCCTTTTAGACACGGAAGCCCAAGAAATGGAATTTGAAATTGCAAGATGCAGACCAAGGTAACAGATATATTTAATATATTCAAGCTAGTTTAGTAGTTTTCTGTATAGATATATAGAATTGGGTTTAATGAATGTTTTGACATGTAAATAACTGTCCAATTTGTTTATTAGTTTTCTATATAGTTTATATAGAATTGGGTGTAATGAATGTTTTACATGTAAAGAACTGTCCAATTTGTTTATTAGTTTTCTATATAGATATATAGAATTGGGTGTAATGAATGTTTGACATGTAAAATAACAGTCAAATTTGTGTTAATGAAGTTTTCGTTATGGCCACTTCATTACAACTCTCCCTTACTGCCTTTGTAGTTATGCCTATGAACATAAAAATGAAAATGAAAGCACACTTGTGACAACTTAAACTCAAGCTGTAGTATGGTTCATCTCTTCAGACTTACTCTGCTTGTAGCTAGAGAATGACTCCATTAGCCCAAACCAAAACCCCTCCCAAGCTAAAGTTGAGGATAGAGGACCAAACTTCCATTTATTCTGGTTTTTAGCATACTGATTTTCGAAATGTGCGCAAATTCTATTTATAAGAATATAAGGATAGAGGATTGACCACTGTTTATGTTTGGTTCTAGAATACTAGTTTCACATATGCATGCACATTCTATTTGACGATGCTGGCGACTTTTGACACCCATTAGACTGAATTGGTCTTTATGTAGACAATGCAATTTGCTTGGATTCTTCTCCACAAAATATAATCTTATAGTTATTTTCTTGATGTTAACGTCTACAACCTTGATTCTTCCCAACCAAATTGCCTTTGCAACCCTTGGACTCTTCCTAATAGAAGTGCCTAGGAAAAAAATAATATGTTAGAAGCGTATCAAAATAATGAATAATGAAACAGAAAACCCAAAATTAGACAAATTTGAGAGAGAAATGTTTTTTCAACATTTTATGTACTAAAAGAATGCTTGGACCACCAAAACATTATTACTTGTAAGACATAGTCAATTTGATGGGCATTTAGATTCAAAATAAAATCTCCAAGCTTTGTTTGATCGTCCAAAATTAGGAGTTAATGAACCACGTTATGATTGTAGATTTTTGTGTTGATAAGTAATTGTTCGGGTAGACAGAAGTCATGTAATTTGGAGTTTACAGATAAATCTGAGTGTTTGTCTTGAAAAATTTCTTCTTTAAGATTTGACAATTTGATTTTGTTTCCTGCTGAAGTTTTGAATCACATTTGCTATTTGTTAGGAATGGATCTTAAGAAAATATGCTACTCAATAATTAGGAAAGACTTCCTTTATTTATTATTTACAAGGTTTGTGCAAAAAAGCTAGAAGAATGGTGCTGGTAGTTAGAATATTCATACCATTTGATAAATTGCTTTTTGGTTGGCTGTATAGAAACAACTGTACTTTTCAAACACTTTCTTTTAAGAACATGGGATTGCACCCATTATAAAGGGATTCAAATGTATTGTGAATGAAAGTGAATGCAAGAGTGATAGAGAGCAAGTCAAATAGACAGAGTTGCATGGACACGGATACGGTATCGGATACGGATAAGGTATCAGATACGGATACGGCTATTTTTCAAGACCCCTAATATGGATACGGCTAGATACGACGTATATATATGTGTGTGTATATATATATAGAGAGAGAGAGATAGATAGATTAGCAATAAATAATATTAAATAATTTAAATTTAATATAACTAATATATATTTAACAAATATATTATATATTAATAAATTAAACTTAAAAAAAGTTAAATGTATTAAACTTAATAAATAAATAAAAGTTTACAATGTAAAGTTAAACAAAAAAGCCAAAAATTAAAAAAGTATCACCAATTAATAAAATTTGCCTCTTCCTCCGTTGCTTGTTGACACTATATCTCCAACTTTAGAATGAATGCGATTATTTGAGTATATACAATCGCGTAAAAAGACATATTTCCATCGTGTGCGTGTTGGTCTAGAGTAGTTCCCTGCAACAAGAAATCAACATGCTAGGTCATGGAACAGTTGCTTGCGGCAATTTTTAACATTCTAGGGTTAATATTTTTGGGATACGGCACAAATATCATGAGAATGTTGCATTTGCACGAGAAAAAAATAGGGTCTTTTTTGGGTATCCGAGCCGTATCCTATGAGTACCCATATCCGATACGGCGATACGCGTACCAAGGGAGAGGGGGTGAAGTATCCAGTAACTGTGCAAATAGATATTCAAAAGAGAGAGGACATTATGTTATACTGTAAATTGTAAGAGTGTACTATGTGGAAGTTCTGTGTAGAATCTAAGAGATCAGATGTATGCAACAAGATGTCTATTTGGCTCACTTATGACCCATACATTGACTAACTTCAAAGAATAGTTATTATACACTAACAGACAATAATGGAAGACAAAAGACGTCTTAGTAGTTACAACAAACACAAAAGACAGTTTGAAAAGAGAGAGGACATCATGTTAGAGCTGTAAATTGTAAGATTGTATTTTGCAAGTATTTTTTTTTACAGGACTTGAGAGATTAGATGTATGCAACAAGATGTCTATTTGGCTAACTTATGACCTATACGTCGACTAGTGTCAATATAGTCATTATACACTAATATACAAGAATGGAAGACAAAGGGACACCTTAGCAGTTACAAGGAACACAATGGTTGACATAAAAATCAATATGAGATACTGATGTTAAATGTATTTGTAAGAAACCTTAGAGCTAATAATTTGCACTGGGAGTTAGAATTAATGATATCTTTAGCAGCAAATAACAACAGAAGAAGGGGTGCTCTATTCCACATGCATTCACATAGACACTATTTCCTACTCTGAACTCTTTTCCTTTTATTTATATAATAACTAGATAATAGTACAATTGGTAACTCTATAAGCATTGCTTTGTACAATATCTTCCTTGATAGTGTCTTGAACTTTGGCTTTAGTATCGTTTGTCAGTATCAATGCTCTTTGGGGATGCCTCCTGGGGTTTCTACCTTGTTCCCCCAAATGGGGACGTCCCAAGGTAGCGGGACGAGGACAAAACATCCCCCCATCGTCCCCCAGTCCAAACCCCCATTTGTGTAATATCCCGTTTAATTTTTTAAAAAAATTATGAATGTAGGGAGGATGATGGCTTGGAGCTCTAAGAGGAGTGAGGAAGGTGAATAGTCATCCTCGTGTGTTGCTCTCAAAGGCTCTTGGGCTTGTGCATGTTGGATCAGATTTGTGCCATTCATTGTTCTTGGTTACATTGTCATTACCTGCTTTCCAGATTGCTTGTGGATGGTTGTAGCTAGGATTTTGGATTATGTTTATGTTTAAATTTGAATTTGGTGTTTTTCCCTCTCATTGTTTCGTTTGTGGTCTTTTAGCGTGTTCTCCTTTTACCCGCTGTTTCCTTCAGTGGTGTGTGGATTGGTGGTCTGGGGAGGTGTGTCTGTAAGGTGATGGGGGTGGTGTGGGTGTTTGGATCTTTTTTTTTTTTTTTATGTTAGAGATTGTTTGTGTTTGATTCCCTCGTGTCAATTGGCATAGGTTGTTAGATGGATGGACAGGCCATTAATTTCAACTGCGGATAGGCCATTACTTTTGACGGTGGTGAGAAAGATGTTTGATATTCTTTAGAACTGATTATAGAGAAGGTTGGGGATAGTTTGCTGGTTGTCGAAGAATTTTAGGCTAAGCCTTCCTACAAAGACGTTTTGGATGGTAAGAGTGCTGGTGTTCCTGAGTTGATTGTGTTCTCAGTTATTAATTAATGGCGGTAGTAGACAAGGAAGAAGAAGAGATGGATTGGGAAGTCTCGGCGACCTCAAAGGAAAGTCTTTCGGAGGAGGAGAAAATGGTAAGATGCCTTCTATGCCCAAGGTCCTCTCCATTTCTCTGAGTCCAAACATGCTTTAGGGTCCTTAAAAAGAGAGAGAAGAGTTGTTAAGCTGAAATCTCTGCATCTTTTTAAAAAGGTGAGAGAAGAGTTGTTAAACTGAAATCTCTGCATCTTTTTAAAAAAGCAAGATCTGCATTTTACGTCATTTTCATTCTCTTTCTCTTCCTGATGATGGATCACGGAGTGTGATCCGAAACGTCGATGAAAAAAAGCTATACACAGTTTTTAACTAGAAGCTTTACAATTCATGTCATAGACTATGGAAATATCATGTCCTCAATTATTACCCTTCATGGGAGGGAGATTTGTTTCAAGGCTAAGCTTTTCGAGAAGATGAGGATAAAGCTCTCAAAGAAAATTGCGGATCTTGCTTTTTTAAAAAGATGCAGAGATTTCAGTTTAACAACTCTTCTCTCTCTTTTTAAGGAACTTGATTTGTATTTTACTTCATTTTCATTCTCTTTCTCTTCCTGATGATGGATCGTAGAGTGCAATCCGAAATGTAGATGAAAAAAAGCTATACACAGTTTTTAACCAGAAGCTTTACAATTCATGCCATGGATTGTGAAATATCGTGTCCTCAATTATTACCCTTGATGGGAGGGAGATTTGTTTCAAGGCTATGCTTTTCGAGAAGATGAGGATAAAGCTCTCAAAGAAAATTGCAGATCTTGCTTTTAAAAAAGATGCAGAGATTTCAGTTTAACAACTGTTCTCTCTCTTTTTAAGGTACCTGATCTACATTTTACTTCATTTTCATTCTCTTTCTCTTCCTGATGATGGATCACGGAGTGTGATCCGAAACGTCGATGAAAAAAAGCTATACACAGTTTTTAACCAAAAGCTTTACAATTATCTCATGGAATGTGGAAATATCATGTCCTTAATTATTACCCTTCATGGGAGGGAGATTTGTTTCAAGGCTAAGCTTTTCGAGAAGATGAGGATAAAGCTCTCAAAGAAAATTGCAGATCTTGCTTTTTTAAAAAGATGCAGAGATTTCAGTTTAACAACTCTTCTCTCTCTTTTTAAGGACCCTGATCTGCATTTTACTTCATTTTCATTCTCTTTCTCTTCCTGATGATGGATCGCGGACTGTGATCTGAAACATCGATGAAAAAAAGCTATACACAGTTTTTAACCAGAAGCTTTACAATTCATGGACTGTGGAAATATCATGTCCTCAATTATTACCCTTCATGGAAGAGAGATTTGTCTCAAGGCTAAGCTTTTCGAGAAGATGAGGATAAAGCTCTCAAAGAAAATTGCAGATCTTGCTTTTTTAAAAAGATGCAGAGATTTTAGTTTAACAACTCTTCTCTCTCTTTTTAAGGAACCTGATCTGCATTTTACTTCATTTTCATTCTCTTTTTGTAATATCCCCAATGGGATATGCCCTAAAATTCTGAAAATAATTTTCTGAATTCTGCCCTAAATTTCTGCACTTTAGTTTTCTGCTCAAAACCCTAATTTCTGATTTTATTTTCTGATTACGAACATTCAATTACAGCGAACATATATATGCCCAAACATGACAAATAAGCATGGCAAATGATGCTATCAAATGATCTTCATAACAAACATGAATTACACCATGAAATACACAATGTAGGGCATCCAAATGCAACAACCAAGTCTGATTTTCTGAATAAAACCCTGCTGCTACAAACTGAAAGTTACGATCTGATTTTTACAATAGAATCTAGGGGACAAACATGACAAACAAGGCCCAGATTTCTGCACTATAAATCAGACCAATAAAATATGTTGGTACATACCAAATTACATGCAAAATAGAAGGCAAATGATCAACCCTAGTTGGGTGAATTCTCCAAGAGGTGCACCTAGGGCTTGCTGCTCCAAATCGCCCTCCAAACAAGTGAAATCCCCCTCAAAGATTGGCACTCCAAATCTGCCCAAGTGTGGTGCTCAAAGTAGGGTAAAACCCTCATGCAACATGCTCCAAAATGCCACCAAGGTGCTGCTCCAAAACTGATCTCCAAATCTGATTATGCAGTGAAGTTCTTCTCCTCCAAATGTCACCAATGAAGCACAATTAGGACTCCGTGATGAATCCTCCACAAGGATGAGCTAGGATTTCGTCCAACTCACCACATTCGCAAGGGTTTTCGTCCTTGGAATGAAGGCTAGCAATATTGCAGCCAAAGAGTATGAAACTCGAGAAAATATGATGTGATGTGAATGATGATGAAATGACTTGCAAATGACCTTGTATTTATACACAATTCCGTTTCCAACTCAAGCTGGCCGACCTCCTTCATAAAGCTTATTTTATTTGCTTTTTACCCTCTCCTTAGGGCCGACCTCATGCTAGGCGCCCAAATACAATAAAAAATATTTTTATTTTATTTTTTATTCCTCTCTCCAAGAGGAGCGAACCACCATGGGTGTTTAATATTTCATTTTTTGGCTCTTCCTTGGTCATCCACCTTCCAAGCTATTTTTATTTGATTTACATTATTTTTTCCTTGACATTACAAGATCTCCAAAGGTATTTTCATCCTTTATTTTCTCTTTTGTTCTCCCTCCTTGATCGCTCATCTTTAGGGTAACTTACCTTATTTATTTTGACTTCACCAATAAGCTCACAAAAATACACAAAGTCATCTCATATCATCAATTTGCCCTAATAAAATTGACAAGTATGAAATCTAGTCAATTAGGTTATTCCCTTAGCCCTCCGACTTAGCCTACGGGAATAGGATAGGCTAGCCATCTCCACTAGGTGATCACTCGGAAAATGGGGACATTACAACCCTCCCTTCCCGGAATCGCTTGCCCACAAGCAATTGCAAACCTAGATACTGCAAAACATCCTCAAATGACAAGTCTCTCCATCCAATCAAGTGCTCTGTGATCACCTTGCTCCTCAACTTGTGGCTACATCTCCCATAGTGAATATGAAGAATGATATGCAACATGAGCTCCGGTGGCCAGCAATGAGACAAAACCAGCCATACACTCTCAAGCCCAAATTGGCTCCATCCCCCAAATTTTGGAATTTTGCTCCTCCATGCAATTTGCTTGTGTAACTGTAGGAACAAGAATGTAAAATCCTCAACCACAAGGGTCATCAACTCTCTCCCTTCGAAGGCTCCACTGTCCACAAATGCTAAGTCTATCAAAGATAAAGCATCATACATATCCAAAGCCCTGAAGAGTGTAATGCCCACCAACAAGCGATATATGATATAAGCTTTGAAGCACAACCACCTGCACCAAACCTTCCACTGCTCCACTCTAATATAAACATCACTCAACCGAAGGTTGTGAAGCAACTCACCAAGATCCCTGTGAAGTAATGTACCAATCACATCAATACCTGGATCCCAAATTATCACACCATCACACCAATTGAAAGTGAAGAGGTAGATGTCTCTTATCGTGTCATCATCACCAACTATCCATCTAAATCTGAACAATCTCATATGGATATGAAAAATGTCCATCACAGGTGCATAAACAAACATGCCAATCCACACTAGGGTGCTGATATAAATCAAAACAACATTAGGAAAACTGAAAATCAGACCTATGATGGTGTCAAGAATACCTCTGCTGTCATAGGATGATAGGATCTCATCATCATACAAGTCCTCAACACTGTAGTGGCAATCCCAAACACTCCAATCCATCCAAACAACTGTCATTATCAATGCATAACCTAAGAACTCTATGATCAGCAAAGTAAAACAGCCACCAACCAACAGTGTGTGAGCTAAAAACCAATGGATTAGGGCTGGAAATTTTCTGCTCTCATGCTCATCTCTATGTCTTGGACTATAGTCCAGCTGAGCCCCAACATCTACAAGCATATGCCACTCAAAATCAAATACCTTCATGATATCATCTTCACGTATCTCAAGTCCTGAAAATAGGACAGCCTTATGCTCCATCAAAGAATCATCATCATGAGGGTGTAGTGTCAAAACACAAGTAGATTCATTGAGCTCTCCAAGGATGGTTAGACTCCCAACCAAATCTGAATCACAAATGTTTTCTTCTACACATGCATACATATCATTATTTGCTGGTTCACAAAGTGTATACACAACTACCTCCGCCTTAGCCATGACTCGCGCCTTCAATGGGCTCTCCAAATGGTGTGACTCATGAATCTTATGATGAAGATTATTTGCACAAAATGAAATTTCTGAATCATACCTCTCATCAAGTCCATGCAAATCTGATTGCTCCTTGTGTTCTACTACCATAAGAGGTTCATCCCACACATGCTCAACCTCCATAGCTTCTTCCCTTGGAAGAAATAGGGATCTAAGAAATGTCTCTCTTTGCTGCCTCTCATGATCTATGTAACTGCATTGTTCCTTGACCTTTTGTAGGTGTTGTTTTTCTTGGGCAGCCAACAACTTGGCTTCTTTAGCTCTCCTTAGCCACTCATCACACATGCTTTGAGTCCTCTTTACATCCTCTATGCTATGAGCACAAAATCAGACCGTTTGTGACTTGGATCCACAACCATTACCTCATGCTTAAACATCAAACCTTGAGTGTCAGCAAGGCAAGGTTGCAAGTCATCTATCTCATGATCATGTGAAGACAACGGACAGTTGTTCATAGTCAGAAAATCAGAACTTGCCTCATACCCTTTTGTGATGTCTTCATAGATCTTAAGCACTCCTTTTATTCATTGTTGGATGCTCATCATGAAGTGCTGGTCCAAGAAGTGTATCTAGCTGAAAACCAAGTGTATTACTTGTCATGACTTCTGTCCCATGGCTGCAAGTTATATCTTCATGTGGATATTTTTCTTCCATCCTATTCTTGATGTATTACTCGATCCTTGTCAACATATTGAATCACCTTGGTATGATGAGTGCTCAAATTTTCATGCAATGTCTCACCCTTATGAAGTTCATCCAAATCTTAAGCCATTTGTTTGTTCTTCATAATCTTTGTGTTGGATTGTTGATCTTTGGATGTGGCTGCCATAGATGACTGAATTTATGATTCAGATGATGAAAAATGTGTCAAACTCAACTTTAACCAAAGTTGACCAACCTGATTTTTTGATTTTTGAAGGGCCATTTGAGTACTCTTCAAGGAATCCTTAGTAACCTTAAGCTCAAAGGTAAGCTTATCAATCTCTTCTTCTTTTCCTCTCAATGCATCAAAATATATTTCATCAAGCTTGAAGGGATGATCTCTATCTGAAAGTAGATGTAAGAAATTTGATTTCATTGCTACCAAAGCTTCTTTGAGTACCTGGAAATCTATAAGAGATAGTTCTCCTTCAATGTCTTTGTCTCCTTTGAGTCTTCCAACAATAATTTGCAATCATCTTGTGAGTATTGTCAAAATGTGTTAGGGCTGCAACAATCATATCTTCATTGACCTTCAATTGATTTTCCAAACGATGTGACTCATGGGGCCTATCATCTTTATATAAATTTTCTGATTGGTCTTCACAATCATGCCTCTCAAGATTAGCTACCTCCATTACATCTTTTCCACACAATTCATGTTTTGAAGCTAGGTCAACATCAAACTCAATCAAGGAATCATTATCATAATAGTGAGTAGAATAATCTTCAACATCCTCTTCTTCAATTGCTGGTCTAGAAAGTGTATGCACAACTATTACTTCCTTAATCATAAAGTGATCCTTCAATTCTTGCAATGCTAAATCAATTTTATCAAAGTCACTTTGTTCACTACATAACAAGTTTTCTGAATTGCCTTCGTATGTATGAACAACATCATGTTCAAAGTCACCCAATTCACAAATTGATTCCTTGCCACTATGATGTAGAGATGGTGAGGCAATGCTATGTTCAAGTAATGGATCATTAGGAGAATTCATACCTTCATATAGTTGATCAATCACTGTTGGTTTGGCAAACTACGTGACTGTTGGGATAATGTGCCATTAACCATGTAAATCCCAATATTGTATTTATTCCATTTATTATATGTAATTTGTAATTACCCATGAGGAGGTGTACTAGTTTCACTGGCAGGGGTAATTTCGGAGTAACCAGAGGTAATTACAGAGTGACTTTTAGAGTTGGTAAATGTAAAAACTCAAAGTAAATGAGGGTAGGCGTGCTCCCTTGAGGAATATACTTATTTTGGCATGTATGACAATTGTCATAATGTTTGGTAAGCGAGCCTCTTGTGAGCAGTGTGCTCGGGCAGTGAGCCCTAATTGGCATGTGCCATTTTGTTCTTTCTATTCTTCTAACAGAGAATATTATCTTGGGTTAATCACCCCGTGGTTTTTCCCTTAACTAAGTTTTCCACGTCAAAAATCTTGGTGTTATATGTGTTAATGTGTATCTGTTCTTAACTTGTTTCATTATGCTTTCATGATTGATTTACTATTATATGTGGAGTTAAGTATTTGATTTAGAAGAAAGTTTTGGACAACTGATTCACCCCCCCCCCTCTCAGTTGTCTACCCTAAATCTAACATCCTTCTCATGACTATAAATTAACCCATCAACAAGCTCATCGATATTGGAGCAAAGGAGTTCGAATGTTTCCTGGTCAACCTCTATTTCGTTGGTGTGTATTGTCATGGAGTTTTTTTGATAAACTTGCAATTCCTCCTCATGGGGGTTAATCTTAGTCGAATCATTCTTCACAATAGCATAACTAATATCTTGCATATCATCACCACATGGTCCAATCGTTTCCATACATTGCAAATCATTATTACATGGTTCAATTACTTCCATACCTGAAAATTGGGTGGATGTTCCTTGGGCATCATCCGCAATTATTGACACATCTTCAACACACAATATCAGCTCTACTTCCTTTCTCAACCTTCGTATGTAGTCATATAGGCCTCTTTTATCGGTATAATGGCTCCCAAGTGCCTCCAACTTCTCATCAAAGGGAACACAAGCTTTGATAGCATTGGACAACCTTTGATATTGGTCAAGAATTTTGGGGGCCTCAAGTTTGTACAATAACTTTTGAACAAGATCCATGTCCTCTTCCTTTTGTAGTCCTTCAAGTCTCTTTGACTAGAATGCATCCAAAATGTTAGCCTTACCCCGCAGGCTGGTAGGATCAAAGGCTCCGATACCACTATAATATCCCTAGGGCACGATCAAACAACTCTGGGCTGCTGTTACTATTAAATTTGGATAAACATTTGGACATTTAGAACATGCAACAGTTAACTACTGATATAATTCGAATCACATCATCATAATTGAGTATAAAAGGAAAACAGATCACAAACATTTGCTTTTCTCAATGGATCACCATGTAAAGTTAAGATAATGCGATGAATTTTGTCTCAGATTACTGCCTAAATGACAAGTTACATTGCCTTCTGTCGGTCATGTAATGATAGCATTTGATATACAGATTTGGTAAAATGAACAATCCACTCACTGATTTGGGGTAATGACCTCCATTCAGATTTCACCATACACCTTATAATAAACTAGTTTATCAACTCAGAACAACACCATTAAGTGAACAAGAAACAACCAAAGAAATGTCACCAGGATGCAATTATATTCAGATGTAATTGTATTGATTTCTGGAAATGAACCGTCCTATTGAAATACAAATGGACCCGATCAGATTATAATTTTCAGAGTGATATGTATCATTGAATTACAATTCTCCAGTGAAGGGATTAAGTCTCCAGATCGCTGCTCGTTTATCCCTTACATCAGACACTTCAAAAGTCAAAATCCCCTGGGAAATCTGCCTAGTGCGACTATTTACCTCCCTTGAGAGGTGGTCCTATGGAAGCGGCGCCTTTATTCCTTGAAGCTCAGGTTGATTATGGAAGAAGCAGTCAAATTTGTCCCAAATGAGGATAGCTGGATTAGAGATGCACCTAGAAATTTGATCTTGTTCAAACAATTGATAAACAATTCAGTGCCAATGCAGTTCTTGTATGAAACTGCCCTCCCGGGAAGGGTTTTTTGGCATGTCCCCATTTCCGGCATGATCACCTAATAGGAGTTTGAGTTAGCCTATCCTCGTTCCGGTAGGCTAAGTTATCAAACAAGGGAATAATTTTGGTTGAGCTAAGGCTTGGAGAAGATAACGTTGTTCAGAGGCTTGGAGATTGGAATGTTGTTTCATAAGGCTCAGCGAATTAATTTTACATTAATTATCAAAGGATAAAAATAATAAAATAATGGCTTGTGGAATTGGGCGAATCATTTGGAGGTTTTGAAAATAAAATAATATTATTTTATTTTGACATCAAGCGCCCACTTTGGAGAAAAGGAAATTAAATAATAATATTTTATTATTATTTAATGTGAGTGCCCAAATGGAAAAAGAGGAAAATAAATAAAATAATATTATTTTAAATGGAGTGACCAAATTGGAGGGATAAATAATAATATTTTATTATTTCCTAGTGGAGCGTTCATCTTGGAAAAGGTGAAATAAAATAATAAAATAATATTTGATTTTGGGTGGTTATTTTGGTGATTGGAAAAATAAATAACATATCGTTTTGGCCGACATCGGAGGGAAAAGGTAATTCAAATCTTTAATTTGAATTTGTGAGCTACATCAAAAAGAAAAGAAGGCTCAAGTATAAATGAAGGTTGATGGAGCTTATTTGGACATCACAAACGTTTTGGCAACTTCGGCATTTTGCTTGGCAATTGTATTGCAAGTACTTTCCAAGGACGAAAAGCCTTGTGGAGGTGGTGTGTTGGACGAAAACCCAATCACATCTTGGAGGTGGACTCATACGGAGTTCACATTTGCATTTCATTGGAGATTTGAAGATTTGTTTGAGCATCATTGATTCATCATTCATAGTTGATTGCATTGGAGATTTCATTGAAGATCATTGTTGAAGACTTGTTGATAGATTGAAGATCATTTGCATTTCATTTGAAGACATTGAAGGTCATCCTTGAGTGCCGATTTTGTAGATCATATTGCTAGTTGGAGTGCCATATTTCGAGGTGGTTGTTGGCTGTTTGGCAACATCCTCTTGGCAGATTTTCAGTACAGCAGGCATCAAACCCTAGCAGCTGCCACCCTAGGGCCATTTATCATCCATTCCACATAATTCAAGGAAGGCAAATAGCATTGGACATCAGCGATCTGCATCTAGAAGTGGGCAAACAGCATTTTGCATCCATTAATTCAACATTACATCAGTGATCTGCCTTAGGGAATCAGCGATCAGCTGAGGAAGAGGTGCAAACAGCACTAGAAGACATTCGACCAGCATTGGAGGACTTTCACTTTGCATTTCATCATTATAAGAGGGCCGATCTGCTACAGCAGTTTGTCATCATCATTGCATTGCAATTAGGCACCAAACTTGGTATGTTGTGTTCATCTAATCTTTGATTTGTAACAACAATTCTTGCATTGTGTATTGGCTGTCATAGAGCCATGGAAATGATGTAATTGAAGATTTGTAAGGACTGATTTTGTAACATCCACTCTAATCTAACAGAATTATAAACTACATCTAACAACAAAATTTCAGTGGAAAGATTAACTAACTATTATGAAATAGTATCAAATGCAAAAGAATTCAAATTCCAACTAACTTTCATTTTCAGCTGAAATAATCTTTTCTAACAGAATACATATAACCAAGAATAAACTAACTAACTTTTGATTAACTATATTTGTCCAATAAAATTCAAATATTAAGATAGGAAAGAGAGATTAAGAAAAGTACAACTTGAATAGTTTCCTGGTGATTTGTTTGTAAGATCCTCCTTTGGATTCTGGGAAAAGGAATATCAACAAAGGCTTTATCCAACCAACCAAGACCAACTGGTCTCCCGTGCTTCTTCAACTGAAGAAACCCGACCCTTCACGAGGGTGATTAGCGAGGAATCTAATAACAACAATATGCCTCTGAGCCTGGTGTCAAGAACCTATACCTCCTGATCGATCTTTTCCCTAAAGGTACCTCATAACTGGAAAGATCACTCTGACCAGTGGTATATCTAGTACTCGATAGCTGACAGATGCTTATACTGCATTGTAACCTTAGCCAAGGATTTCTAATAATTATCTGACACTACTGTGTCGTCAGCATTCACCCTTGCTTGGCATTGACATTATTTCATATGTTTCTTTTTGGTTAAAGGTTTGGATGAAAATCATGTATAATCCACTTGACATACTTACAGATTTATAAGAGATACAACATAAGAACATTTAGATAGAAAGGTATCCCTTAACTCAGCGACCGAAGTCAAATTTCTCAATGAGAATATATAAGTGGATGTAAGTATTCATATATATATATATATATACATATAGATATAAATATATAGGTATAAAGACAAATACTTCTGCAGATTCAAAAGATTTGGAATTGAAAGAGATACGGATTCAGGAGATCGTTCATGAATCGCAAAATAGAAAATACAGAGTAACAGAATGAATTGTAATCAAGATCAGCTACGGCTATCCAAAATAATGTATTTCTATCCATTGCATTATGAGCTATAGTATATTGAAAGGAACCATTGTCTTGCTTGAATAAGCTTTTACAAGTCGAGGCAGAGGAATATGCGACTGCAAAGACAAATCTTGATTGCCGTACTGGTTCTTACTACCGCTCCTATGATATTGATTCAACAGAGTAAGAAAAGATATGAAGCTCACACACAAGGATTATATGGTTCGGATTTCTGAGTTGCAGTGACGAGGACACTCAAAAGAATGCAAAACAATGTTCATAGCATAGCTTACAAAACTTGCGAATGCTTTTGGAAAGAGGGTGCGAATGCTGCTTCCAAAGATTGAGTAAAGAATGACGATGAAAAATGATGAAATGCCAACAAATAAAGGCATCCCCCTCCTTTCCCCGTCCACATGCAAGAAGGAACGTTTCCTTCTTGTGTGCGGGCGAAGTGGAGGACTTACACACAAGACTCCAGCATGCACACCACCAAGCGCTCCTCATGAGGTGAGCAAAATATATTTTATTTAATATACATAAGGAAAAATAATTCTTACCAACTTGAAATATATACGTATATGTATGTGCCTTGGCCAAGGTTACGATGATATAGTTGTCTAGACTTAGACTTAGGCAATATTGTTGTTTTTCGATTCTCGTAACCACACCTCTCCCTGTTGATATCCCTTTTTCCTTGTCAATTGATTTATCCTACAAACACTTCAACAATTAATGGAGGTTAAATCATTTCCTTGATACAAACATTAATATATATTATATCCATACATCCATTCTCACATATAATTGAAAAATATTCGCATATAAAAGAAAATCATTCTGACATAATTATACACATTATCCAACGAATAAATTTCATATTCACATGAAAGCAGTTATACACAACTAACAACATAACCAACGTTTCATTGTTCAGAAGAAGGGGATGTAATGGATTTGTAACCAGCAAGATCTAATTTAGTTCATCATCTCTTGTCATCATTGTAATGTGTATTTCATGTTGTAATTCACATTGATAAGGCTGCCAATGTCTATTTTGTTCTATCATCAATTTGCATTTGTTAGTTCATGATTCATGCTGGAAGGAGACATAATTGAAGGTGCAGAAATAAAATCAGTAAACAGTCCTAGGGTTTCATATTGGAAATTGCAAAATTCAGAAAATTTGGTTCAAACCCTAGTTCGGCACATGTCATTTTTGTCCTTACCCAACTCGTCTATAGGGGTTTTTGTCCCTTCAGCTAGCTTAGAGAAATTGCAGAATGCAAATTCATAAAACTTCGTGGATGCCTAAAAAGGAGGGAAAGAGTGATCCTTTATACCCATTGAGATGATCCTAGTGAAGTCGATCTCCTTTTCTTTTTTTTTTTTAAATCAAATAAGGTGCCAACCTAGAGGATTAGAAATTCAAATTAAAAATTTTAAACACCATTAATATTATTATTTTATTAATAATATAATATATAAATATAGTGTTAATAAACACTTTTTATTTATATTAAAATAGGTCTCAGCTGGGAGACGTGGGAGGGAAATGACAAGAAGAGATGGTACTCAATTTCTCCATGGCTTCGAGGTCAAAATTCTCTTTAACAAATAATTCTTGCATAATCGTCTTCTGAATATCTTTCTTAATATCCACAACATTTAGAGGTTTGGTCTCACCTTCTTTTAGAAATTTAGAACCAATCATTGTAAAATCACCTTGGAATTTGGGCTTCACTTCATCAAGCAGTTTGCTTAATTTGTGGTTTTCTTCATGAGCGGCATTCAATGTTGACAACTTCCATTCCACGCTTTTGAACCATAGCTGTGAAAGATTTTCTTCTGGTTTCGAAAAGACTTGTTTGGCAATTGGTAGGTTTCCATCTGTGGTTGACATCTCTTGAAGGTTTGGTCTCACCTTCTTTTAGAAATTTAGAACCAATGATTGTAAAATCAGCTTGGAATTTGGGCTTCACTTCATCAAGTAGTTTGCTTAATTTGCAGTGTTCTTCATTAGCGGTTCTCAATGTTGACAACTTCCATTCCACGCTTTTGAACCATAGCCGTGAAAGATATTCTTTTGTTTTCGAGAAGACTTGTTTAGCAATTAGCAGGTTCCCATCTCTTGAAGGTCCTTTACCACACTGTGCCACAAGGATTCCTCTTTCTTGATAGCTTGCCATTTCATTATCAACTTTTTTCTTATTAGCCTCAATTGCTGAATGAATTTTCATGGCTTCTTCGATAAATTTTAGTCCATCTAAAACAATCTTTTCAGCCCAAGCTTGAGTAATCTTTCTGTCTGTTTGGAATTTGCTAATCTTAGCAATAGTGTCTTTGTTGGTTCTGCCTCTGGGGGTAGCTTCTGTGATTGATGTGATAGAAGTCACAGATACAGGTTGCCATCAACAATTGATCTTATATAAGAAGTCAGAATTTGAACCTATTCTTCCAATTGTTCCCTAGTTTGTTTCTCTTCTTTTGTTCTTTGGACTAACTTTGCAACAAATACTTGGAAGTGACGAATGTCTTCTTCATGAGTGGACGGACCAAGTTCAACCCTAGTAATGTTGTAGTCGTTTACATCCATTTCTTCTTCATTCTTATCAACTGTGGGTTTGGCTATATCACATATTGTGTATTGGATGTACTGTCTATCATTAATCTTGAATGAAATAACTCTTCTAAGGTTCCTGTTACTTTCTTCCAAAATCAATTGAGGATAATAATCATACATTTGTGTCATTCCATCAAACGTCCCTTGGGTTCTGAGACCAGGCCATACTTTGGTGCTTGCCATGGCATAGAATAAGTATGAAGTAATGTAAAACCACTAGGTTCCTTCAAGATTTACTAGCTGCTCATGTAGGTCGTTGCTTATGATATCAGCCTAGTCGATATATTGTTGACCCCGACATATAACATTGATAAAAAGATACATCCAAAAATGGAAAGTTATGACCCGTAATTCTGTTTAGAAGGGTGATTATATTAGATTGGTCTTCATGAAAATTAGACTTGTACAAGTTTTTGGGAAGTTTCGATGGACCCTTTTTCTTCTCCTTAAGCCATTTTTGTGCTATCATTGTTCTGCACTTGCCTTTATTGTGTTGGTAATATTCCTCAGCTATTTCTTTGGTAACTTCAACATACTTTTCTCTCCAAGGTAGCCTAAAAGTAGTGTTCATAGAATCCCTATCCAATTTGGCTATAATTTTGCCTTCTACTGATTTCACTTCTCTATATTTGAGATTGTATGATTTGGCACAAGCGAAAACTAGGTTGATACATTGCACTGATGTAGGGAAACCAACCGCATGGGCTAGGCTGCTCTCAAGTACCCTCTTAGCGATAGGAGTTCACTTCTTGTCTTGCATTTTGCTCCAGAATTCATTCAAGTTGATATGCCCTAGCGCAGGGTCGCCTACTTCGGGCAAGTCTATTTCCCAACCTAACATTTGTTCATAACCTTGATACTTGTACTTCATTTCTGCACGTTTTAAATTCAACACGATTTGCAAAAGAATGGCGAACTGAGCTTGCTGGACTAAGCAGAAAGAGAGCTTGGATTTGGATGACGACAATTGGTCTTGCAAGTGTTTCATGGAATGAGTGCAACCTAAATTACGGAACACACTAACAGGAAAAATTCATGCAGCTCCAGGCAATAACTTAGCGGAATGCTCAAGAAACAATGGGAAGTAGAAAAAAAGAATGTGAATAGTAACCCCTTAATAAAAAATTATGCTTTAATGGGTACAAGGGCTGTGTAGAATTGAAGTGTGTACCTTTGAGTGAAATGCTGTGTTGGTGGGAATTCAACTTTGAAGGTTGTGACACTCCTTCAAAGGCAATTTCATTGAAGTGCTCTCAAGTTGCAGAGCTCTTCGTTGGCAGTTATTGAAGAAGACATGTGAGGAGAAAGATAGCATTATCCAACATATATATTGCCCAAGTTCCCTAAGAAAACCTTTATCATAACTTTTTTCGAAACTTTTGAGCTCCTAAGGAACTCATTTTTGAGAATTAAAAACGTTCCAAGTCGCATCCTTTTCAGCAAAATTTCAAGTGATTTGAACTGCTTCGGAGAATTATGAGGTTTCGGGAATTGTTTCGGAAGCCAAGGGAGTTCCAGAAACTAATATTTTCTCTGAAATAAATTTTTTATCTCGCTTGCTCGGTCTTTTTCTCATTCATGGAACTATCATTTCGGTCGAAATGAAAGGTGGCAAGAACTAGTGAATTCGCCAAAAACACGAGTCTCTCCTTTGTTGATTGCTTCGGCAGTTTTGGAAATTCTTTGCCTTCAGGAATTTGTGAGGTTCTTGGAACACTTTCGAAGGCCAAAGGAGTTTCGGGAACTGCTTATTTTTTCAAAAGGATCTTCAAGGTAATAACAGTTAAGTTCCAAGAGTTGCTTCGGAATTGGGATGGTTCTCAAGAACTATTTCGGAGCCGAAAGAGTTCTAAGGAATGGTTATTTCACCAAAAACTTGTTTCGAGGGCCCTTCATTTCTCCGAAATCGAAGTCAAAGCACTTAACATTTTCATAGGAGTTCCAGAGTTATGCCTTTTGGCCGAAATGAGACATAAGGGAAAAAGGCTGAGATTTTGACCAAGTAAAAGGAGAAGTTGGAAATTAACTAAGGCATGATAAACTCAAAGATGGAAGATTTACTTAGTGAAGAAAAGACTTCACAATGTAACTCAAATATGACTCTGGACCAGACTCTTTCAAAGCCAAAAGCGAGGATAAAAACCCCACAACTTGATATGTGTAAAAGGTGTGCCTTATCCTTGGTGATTCTTCCCTTTCTATTCAACTTTGCAAATATTGCATTTAACGTGACAAAATCCCTGTAAATTGTTTATCTTGTTGGTAGCAAACATGGTCACAAGCTGAAATAGAGGTTTGAATGGTTTGAAATTTTAAATGACCTCCTTGGATATGGCTCAAACAAAGGCAATTAAATTGAGCACCACTACCAATTGACTTTGTGTTCTGTGTTTGCCTTACTTCTTTGCCCACATCTGATCTGAAAATTTACTTAAGTTATTGGGATTAAGGAAGTCACTTAATATTCTCATGAAGACTTATCTTTGTATTTCACACTTTTAATGGCTCAACCTAACAAGAAACGTGACTGAACAAACTTGTAGAGACATGTTGCTGGGACAAAAATAAAATAGAGACAGGCTGTCAGGGCATAACAGAGACAGAAGTGCACTGAGTGATCTAGACGCTCAAGGTGTCATTGCAAAAATCAGGGACGGGTGACAGATTTGACTCCAGTTGAATACATCTAATGGTTTTTATCCAGTCAGAAGAGACAGGTCTGGCTGAAACTGTCTCAGATAAGACTATAAGACAAAGCTTGAGTCTTCCAGATTCTTTCGTTTCAGTTACAGATTCTAGAGTTCAGATATCTGACAAATATGGAATGAAACAATCTTCAGTAAGATTTTTAATGTTCGAACAAGAATGTTTCTTGTCAATGTTCTGATGACACAAGGTTTATCAATAGAAGAGAGACAAATATAGCAGTGCTGGAGTAGAGGGAAAAGTGCCGGTCTTATAGGCAATTTCATTTGCAAAAGCCAACATCAAATTATTGCAACAAAATGGTGAATGCTATGGTAGAAAAGAGAGAAATATATAGGTGCTGGAGTAGATGGAAAAGTGCCTGTCTTTTGGCAATTTCATTTGCAAAAGCCGCCAACAAATTATTGCAATAAAAGCGGGAATGCTATAATAGAAATGTTAGCTCACTAGAGTGGGTCTAATGATGTTTCACCTTTGGACTCACGTCTGCCAAGGAAGACCAAGTTGTAGTTCACAATTTTCAATAGCTTGATAGAACCCTTCAGACCAAGCCCCAATAAAATAAGAATAAACCTTCTCCTGAAGATGCTTCAACAAAACCTATTCCAGCGCTATGGGGAATTTGAAAAAGAAAAAATGGAACTCATGAAAAGTGATTCCAACAAACACTCTATTGTCCAATCAAACCCTGTTACAGACACAAGTTATAGCAAAAATGAAACTGAACCATAGTTTAACTGGTTTAATTAGATTCCACAAATGACCTCATTCTCAATATCTAGAGGAAAATCAAATCTTGAGGTTTGAGCCAAATTTTGTGGCCCTAAACATATGAAAGAGAGAAATTTAAAAAGCCAAAAAGCCAATGGCCATGATAGCAAAACCATACACAGCATGGAAACACAAATACTTGTACAAATAATCCACATCCATTTCCAACTAGTTTTCGTTCTTTATGTAAAGGAAAAATACAATGACTGAAGCCCTACATACCTTGAAATTGCCTTTAAACACTTACAATAGGACACATAAACCCCAAAGTCAAATAAAACAGCAGAAACCCATAGAGAAACCAATGAGCAACCTCTGCCATGCTGCATGAGGGAATAATATTGCAACACTCCCAATCCAGGCCCAATTTGCTTTGAAAAAGGATGCAAGCTTCTTGACGCACAAGGGCCATGTTGGGGGATTCATTTCTGATGGCCCCTAGAGACTGCATCTGATGGCATTGCAAGAGAATCATAATAGGGCAGAATTGAAAGGAGGTGTTGGTTGAGAGATTCAAGGGTTGTACTGATAATTACAATAGGGTTTTCCTCCACTTCTTTCATTAAGTTGATTCAGAAGCATATTTAGTGATGTGAACTGGTATGGGTTCCCATTAAAGTGGACAACTAGCCAAGTAGTACTCTTGTTTGAAAGCAGTTATACCAACTGGCAACGACACTTCAAAATATTGAACTATTATAATCAAGCTGCTATTTGCAAAAATATTTGGGAGGATAGTAGTACTTAGAATTAGTTTTGGGTTTGAGAAACAGGAAAAGAGGGCAAAAGGGTAAGCTGCTTCCAGACCAAAACATTCAATTGACCATTTTGTAACTCTTGGATGTCCGATTGAAAATTTATGGAATGAAAATGGACAAGTCTATTGTTGCTTTGTTGGCTTCAAGAAATCCTTTGACATGGTATGTAGAAGCATAGTTCAAAAGCTTGGACTCGGCAAAAATTGGTAGACCCAATTTCTTTCAAAAACTCGGAAAAAAACTTCACAAAATTTTCAACCATTAGAAAACACAAATTTGTAAAATGATCTTTAAAAACATGCATAAAACTGAATTTACAAAGGTCATAAATAGTTTTTCCTTCATTTATAGATCAAAAAACGAGTTCAATTCACATCACAGTGTCATACAATTATATAAATTACATGTTTGTACTAATCTTTTACAAATTTCATCTATGGAGAACATAGGCCCAAAAGAATTTTTATTTTTTGCCTTTTAAAACCGGAGCAGGGGTTTGGGGGCAGATCCCTCAATGGGGTCAAGGGGAAGCACCTCTCAAGAGGGTCTGGGGGTAGAGCCCAAATTAAGGCTGTTGAGACCACATGAACCTTCACAGCACATGCTTGAATGCATGAAAAAAATACCCAGCTTGAATGCTCAAAAAAAATGATGTGAAAAATGATAAAACAACTTTTTTTGAACTGGCCTGTCTCATTTCAATGTCAGCCAAGTTTTTCTGTCAAACTCATGAGTTATTGGTGAGTTTTTGCCAACAACTCGCCAATAACTCATGGGGTTCTGTGAGTTACTAGTGGGCTCTGTCTGACCTGCAAGTTCTATGGTTTATTGGTGATTTTTTTGAACTATATTTAGAAACAAGTTATAGAGTAGAATGGAGAAGTTGGGCATACTAGATGAATATGGAGCATAAGTCTGAATTGAATTGGTAGAATTCAGAGCTGTTAGAGTGTGTTTTGGAAGTGACATTGGGGTCAAGCAAGGCTGCTCGCTGTCCTCTGCATTATTTGGCCTATAGATTGACAAGTTAGAAGAATGAATACTTGAACTAGGAAGGGGAGATGTCTACTTAGTTAGCTATCTAGCAAGGTTACTTTTATTATTTTATATGCAGATGATCTCATCTTAACTGCAAAAAACAGTTCACAATCTAAGTGAATACTTGAAGGCCTTAGAACTTTTTTGCAAGGAAGCATGGATGCAAGCAAACATTAGCAAAACTAAGGCTTTTGTCTCCTCCCTACTAAGAGAACAAAAGAAAATATACTTTCTTTTTGAAGACGACCCACTTAAGGAAGTGTCAACACAAATATCATGGCCTGAATTTTCATAGTAGAATACAAGGGGCATGGAAAGCATTCTATGCATTAAAATTATATGGAGGGATACAAAATTATGGAATTGGAAGACCACCAGAGTCCTATTTGGGTTACTTATTATTTCAATTTTCATATATGGATGCATGTTTTGGCCTGGGAACCCCTCTGGATACAAATAAAGAGATTTCAAAAGCATTGAATCACAAGCAGATTCAGAATGAAAGCTTTGGTCCCCTATGAGTTTCTACTAGCAGAAACATGCACCTTCCCTTTAAAGGCAGCAGCTGTGTCTGTTTATTAGGATAGTTGAAGAAAACTGAAGGCATGGAGACTAATAGATGGCCTAGAATGGTAGTAGGAGAAGATTTGAAAGTGTACTTGGATGAAAGATAATAAATGGATGAATAGTTTGGGCATAAGTTTACAAGAATGTTCAAAAATAACCAAGAAATCAAAGAACACACAAGGGAGAAGTTTAGGGCTAACCACATGGACAGAAAAACTTGGTAGGAAATGACAAAACTATCTCAATGAATTGAACCCCACATATGAACATCATCAATAAGCTTATATAGGTGCAGAAATCAAATGGAGGTTAAAGATGTGTATAGCCTTATGGAGAACTAATTCACATCCACTTAATGTGAAACTTATAGATGGACAACACCTAAGGAAAAGTTGGGGAAGAGAATATTGCACTTTGTCATGGACTGCTCCACCTATTGTAGCATCTGGGTCAATTACATCTAAAAACCTGAGAGCCGACTCTATGTCTGCCCTTCTTGAAGAGGTGATACTTGCAAAAATAGGGAAATCACAAGTCCGAATTAATAAGAGAAGTTGCATCTTCTAGAAGGAATCTACAACACTTCAAACTTGACTCTTTATTTGCTCTTTTTGCACTCAGTTGTTATATCAGATTACAGCTTTGGCTTGTGCTCTCATAGACTATTCTGTTCTTGTGGATGTTACTAAAATAATTTAATTTTGTTGAAATGAGGTGAAAGGAGAATTATATCTTCTAAAGAACGCATTAGAGTTTATCCTTGTTTATACTTTAATTCATTTGCTAATCATTCTTCAAGTTGCTAGTCATGGCCAACACAAAGACACAAAAATGTTCCTCGACCCTTGGGTCCATAGCCACATGTTACCAAGACATTATTATAGACAAATATATTTAGACATGACTAGACCACATGATGGTGACTACTCCTGACAAAGGTACCATACAATCCAATCATGAAATGAATAGTTCATAGACGATATCATTAAAATTAACTGAACAAGCATTATAAAAGCAATCTTTATATGTTCTCAATGCATCATTTAGCTTTGTTGCCTATGCTAACATCTGTCCTCCATCTCTCATCGTTTTTCTTGCTCCTGTGAGGAGTCATATAAAGAAATGCACATGAGAAATGTCAACCTATTCCATAAATCTCATAACCACAAAATAGAAATTAAACAGTGAACATCTAACTGTATACAAATAGTAAAATATAAACATGGTAAATTACAATTTGGTTAAGAAGAAGAAATCAATATGATATTAGATGTGTTTATTTTTTGTCAATTTCCTGTGCATGACACGTTTGGATTTACCATTTGCAGGTTAACTCAGGAATTCTTTGAACACTTGAAAGTTGAAATGGGCACTCTTAGATTTGCACTTTCACGAACAAAGGTCTCTTTCAAACTCAAGATTTGTCGACGATAGCTGATAAATAGAGTATTGAAAGAATGTGAACATATAAAGCATCATTATTGAATGCTGCAGGAAATGGATGACAGGTTAGCTGAGCTGGAAGCCTTGCACAGAGTCTTAACTGAAGGGATAGGTGGGTACTTTGAGTTTGAATAAGTAAGCAAATTAAAATCATCTAACTGTATGTAGCATCTCAATTTGTTTCTGGTATATACGAACATGGGAGTGAGATTAAACAGTAACTTTCATGTCTTCAAGGACTCAGCCTATCTGACTGTTGCATATTATAAATGTAAAGATTACTACAAAGTGGACTATGTAACAGTCAAATATGATAAATTTGTATGGCTTCTGAAACAGAAGCATATGATAAGATGACAGAGGACCTTATAGGAGCAAAGGATCGCCTTGCTAGAATCTTAGCATCAAAAGACAAGAAAGCCATGGTATTATCTTCTTAAAAGTTCATCCTTTCTGTGATTGTGATGTTTTACAGTTCTTTTATGTATGTAAGAATTTAACACTCGGGAAGGTTTATGGGTGCAACTCTTGTTTTCTATGTCTAGTTGTTGGAGATGGTGGAAAGGAATGAGCTTGATAGGTCTCTACTTGCACTTCTGGATGAAAACATTGTGGCTGCCCAAAATGCTAACCAGGTGAACACTTGTGCTTTTTAAGATTTAGATCCAAGTTCGACAGATTTGTGATTTTTTTCATTTCTACTTGAAGAATATATCTTTAATTATTAGGAATCTATGGCATTCCAAGGACACGAGCAATTATGCATCTGGTTTAGGAGACAATTTGAGAATGGATATATAAATATCTTTGTATGGTCACACTGAGTTAGCTTAATGGATGGGTAATGACTTTTGGCTACAGGACCAAGTAGCATTGTTCTTGGAGAAAGTGCGATCTGCTGTGCTAAAATACATGACTATATGATTAGGATGTCAGTTATCTGATGTCTACGGAGGATGGATTTTACTTTCTAGGAAATGCATTTTGGTTGTAAAATCAGAACAATACCCATAAATCGGAGCTAATGAGATGGAAAGTAAGAAGAAGCATTTAATCAAATCAGATGTGATGCAAATCATGTAAGATCTCCCAAGCTGCAGCTGTAAGGAAGATAATGTGTATACAACAATACATTATGGCCTGAGAGGCATGCTTTGAATTATTTGGCTTGTTGGAAAGCTCATTCAACTTTAGAAATTACCAAGGAATAAATAATAATGAGTTAAATTTTAAAATCCATGTAGATATAGATTAAAAATTTCATACTTTTCATTCCTTCGACTTTGTCTTTCAAAACTGGCTAAAAATATAGAAGCAAATGGTAATCTTTTGCATAGTCAGCAGATAGTCACTAGCAAACTGTATTTTTTTCGAGCTTGATAAGTGCTATTGATTACTGCCTCACATTTGATTTTTTGTCTCATCATTTGGTCTCCTTCGGTATGTTAATGATCTCGTGCATATTTGAATGATTATTGTTGGTTTGTTCTGCAGTAGTATACTATTATTTGAACCCTTAGCATGGCAACAATATATTGGGAAAAATACAAAATTTATATGCCATATTTTTTTATCGATAACAAACAAGAGGTTGTCTCAGCAATGTAATTTGAAAGCACATAACATCTATGGTAACAACATTCTAAACCCCGAGAAATATGCTGTGCAGATATTTATTCAATTCTTGATGTAAAGTTGTTTAACATTTTGTGACTGTTTTGAATGAAGCATTTTGAACAATTAAGTTGAGATATGACTGTACTTATTGCTTTGCTATTCCATAACTAGCACTCTATTCATAGGTATTGATTTTTACCATAACAAACTAGTGTTTGCTGTGAATCCTTGGTCGCTTCAATGACCTTGTATACGTTTCTAGGATTTTGACAAGAGTATGGACATTTCATGGCCTTTGGGCACAGGTGGGTACAATTTAACGAGTCACCAATTCAGCAAGGAGTGTGCACGAACATTTTCCTAGACGAAGAAAATCGAAAAGTGGGGCTAGTATGATGGATCTTTCATATATTTCCTATCAATTGTAAGTTTATGAAGGAGTTACCAAAACGATAGGACCCTGCATCTTAATGTTTCACTTATATGCAAGGAGAAGGAATATCTCAGGTTTATTATTTTAATTTATTTTATCTAATGTAGGTCAAATAAGGAGAAGACCAATGTTCCATAGGGACGCATCTTTGGGCGTTTGGGTGATGTCATCAATGTTTCGGATGTCTCGAGGACATGGGGACTTGAAGGGGATGCTCCCTTTTTCAGGATTGGACAGTCTACTCCATTTGGTGCAAAAATTAAAAAAGCTAACTTTTAAAAAGAAAAAAATGTTAAAAAGCACCCAAAACCATAGTTCGACAGGGACGTTTTGGGGACTTCCACCAACAAGCAAGGTCATTTATGATATGCCCTTGTAGAAGCAGGGGAAGTCCCTAGGACACCCCCTTTTATTGGGGATGTTGGGTTGGGGGGGGGCACCTCGATGACCTTGAGATGGCCTTGAGACTCTTAGGAGTCCTTTTGCCCGTCTTAGGGACATCGAGAAGTTCCCACGACTAGGGCAGCTATAAAGTGCATTTAAAAAACATTTTTTTAAAAGCCTAAAGACCTAACCCTAATGTGCTAAGGGGCCCTACCCCACCCCTCACCTAAAAAAAAACTATAAATATACATGCCTACTCTCTATCAAAATCACCATGAATACTTTGTTATTGCAGTGAACAAAAGCAAGTGATCCATAATTTGGGGCGGCTATGTTGCACTCTAGCACACCAACAATACAGATTCTATTGAGAAGCATTCAAACAACTATCTCGAGATGAATTACAACACCATGCACATTCAACTCAAGGAAAACTCTATGGGCACTACCCATAACACAAAAAAAATAACAAATATGCACACACAAATGCAAAGACAAGATTATCACGGGAGAAACCCTTAAATGGGTAGAAAACTCTAGGAAGAGAGCTTTTACTCCTCATGCCACTAATTTTGTAATGTGCATGTGTTTTTACATTGTCAAACGAGCTTTACAATTTCTACCATGTACGATTGAGCTCTTATACCTTTGCACATTACTAGGAAGATTAATTACAAATATTTACCAACCAACATGGCTTTTAACGACTCCCATCAATGACTCTCAGAGTTGCCTACATATGTCAATGATTGTCTTGTTTCAGCATTGAGATAGTCATATAATGACATTCTCCAACATCATAAACTAGACAAAACTCTTCTTTGTTGTCTCCCTCAACTTAGCTTAACACCCTCTATCTCTCACTGCCCTTTCATTCGCACTCGCCAATGAAAAGAGGGGTGTAGCCTGTAAACTAAAGATTACCCCTAAGAAGATATATGGTTGTTGCCCGAAAACAAGGAACCCACACCGCCTCACTAGATAGGAAAGTAGTTGTGACCCTAGGGTAGGAAACTCACTACCCAATTGTGAGGAACCACTTGCCAAGAATTGCAACTGCCCACTTAGGAAGTTGAACAATTGCTTGGAAAAGAAGGAATAGTCTCCAAAATTGTTGCTAATGGAATGCAAGGATCACCCACACCATCGGGGATAACTATCACTTAGTTGCTACTAAATAATTGTGCATAGGTATGGTATTATCCACGTGTGGGGAAAGGAATAGTAATCTAGCTCACAATAATAGTTGCTAGCTTGGATAAAGACATTTGCCTCTTCAACTTCCATCCTCTATTCATCCTCTTTGTTGTCATTTGAATTTCTGCCCTCATATGTTTCTACTTTTGTTGTTTATTCCACTTCCACGTGTCATGCCAAGATGCATTTCCAATTACACACTGTGTCACGTCTCAGACTTTTGGGTTTGATTTCATTTACATTAATGCATGGAAACTATTGGACACTAATTGATGAAATTTGATAAGGATATATTATTTGGCTTATGATTCAGTTGCTTATGTCGCTTCGGCTATGATTTCTCAGAACTAACCTATTGATTGTGGGAAATGAGTGGGATTGACTGCAGGTTGTCGAAGGCAAGAACATGTGTCAGGTAGAGGGGACCTAGTCGTCTGTCAACACACGGATGGGTTTTGTCTAGTGCCCTATCACACACTCATGTAGAATCATATTTCTGGGTTTGATGAATGTTTGTCTAACGGTTTCGTTTGATTCTGTCATTCTCTTGTGAATGCATCTATGCTAAATTTCGATCCCTGTTTCGTCAAAAAAAATTAAATAAGTCAGTTTTGTTATTTGGATCGATATGAATAGATGGTATTAAATATTATTTCGAAGAAAAATTTAAAATACCTATATAAATATAAATGTATTAATGGTTTATTATTATTGTGTCTATTTTTTTAATTATATATATAAATAAAAAATATTAAATTTATATAAAAATTAAATTGCTTATAATAAAATATAAGTTTAAATTAAATAATATTGTGAAATCTTTCAATTATAAATAAGTTTGTTGTCTTTTTACGAAAATAAAATACTTAAATCATATATATATATATATATATATATATATATATATATATATATATAGGGAGAGAGGGAGCATGCTATGCATGCATGAAAGGTTTAATAATAATAAATAAAGGGATTTTGCATGAGAGGGAAAAGGGGAAAATTAGGGTTTTGGGGTGATAAATAAAAAAAAAGAAAGCAAGGAAAAAAAGAAAAGGACACACAGGGAGGACGTAGGGAGAACATAGGAATTTGGAGAGTAAAAAGTGAAGAAAAGGGGAATCAAATTTTCTGGATACCAACGAATTGATACAGGTTTTCTTCTCAATGTCCAGTTTCGTTTGGGATCAAGATATAAAATTTATATATACTCTTTATGTTGTTAGATCTAGCAAATCAGTTTGTTGTATTGACTTTCTAGATATCTCCTTCATTTCTTTTTTTTTTTTTTAACCTCAGCCTACGTTCATATTTGCTACTACCTTGATCGACCTGATCAACTCTGAACGGCCTGTCAAGAACTCAAAGATCTGCAAGTCTTTTAAATTCCTTTGCTTAAGCGGCCAACATATCACAATCGGCCACTTTACCATATTCTTGATCTGCCTTTCTTTTAAAATATCACTGTAACTTTTAGTGGTTTGCCTTTCTATTCGGCCTCATCAAATTGTTTTGAACCCCTTTCCATATATATATATATATCGATCTCTTCATTCTTTTTACTGCATGCAACCTTCTGTTATCGGCCTATCATAACATCTAATGGCCTCTTTCAACGACCTGTGGTTATGATCAACGATTTGTGATCAGGTTTAACATACGGCCTGAGATATGGTTTCCAACAAATACTGCCTCTTTAACCTTTTTTTTAGATCTGTTTCTTTATAACACCACTGCATCTTTCATGGTCCACGTTTTTGCTAGTATTTCATGCCTTTTTACTAAGTCTCAAAGTGTATGGTAATTCAACGACCCTTTTTAGTCTCTTATTTACCGGCCTCTGTGATTTTGTGTAAATCTGCTATTAGCCTTCAAAATAAACGGCCTCAGTAATTATGATCCGATCCTTCTTTCACCTCAACGGCTTCTTTTTCACCTCTAACGACACCTACAACTGTAGTTTGGACTGTTTCTTTCTCTAGGGACTGAGCGTTGAACCTTTTAAAGCATCCACTTTGCCTTGAATTTAGTTGTAGTTATATGTAAGATCGGCCCCCTTATGGCCTGTAACTACATTTTTTAGTCGACCTCTTGAAACTTCAAAACGACCTCTGATATTTTATTATGATCTGATCTGTGCTTAAAATGAACTCTGCTTTATATTGATCTTCAAATGCTTTTTTTTAAATCTGCGTTTTCTTAAAAAGACCGACCTCAAAAATACATGCAGACCTGCCTTGAAATCGGCCTCCGTCTTAGAAAATTAGCCGGCTTTGGTGTTAGAAAAAGGTCTCCATAGAGATTAGTCATCCTTATAATAGTATTTCGATCACTGCTTTTCTTTATTAAATATTTACGAATATACTCGGCCTTACCAAGTTGTGGCCTCTAAAGCATTTTGGTTGCAATTCTATTTCAGCGACCTTTCTCTTAAATCAAGTGTTTTAATGAATCTCTATCAGCTAGCTATATATATGAATAGGATCTTTTAAGTCGAAGAAGTTTATTTTTATGGGACACAATATATATGTATAAATATAGATATTAATTATTAAATTTGCAAGTAAACTTTTATATGGTGTAAGTATTTCCTTTACCCTTACATACATGATTGTGTTATATAAATTTTAGAAGAACCTTCCTTCTATATTTTAATTTATTTAAAAATATAAACATACCTTCCTTTTAGTATTTAGGTCCAACATTTTTCTTTTACTTTAACTGGAAAACTTTGTATTACCCCTCAAACAATGAAGATACAAACCAAAATCAAACCAAATTAGATTTATATATATAGAGTAGGTCGCACAATGATGCATACTATTTAAACTAGCTACATATGAAACAAGCAATGGTTGTAATCACCTGCAATGAATATCTTTCCTTGTCCTTTTAAATGCGTGAGAGGAGTTTATTTTTTTTGTAGTCTTCTATGTTTATATGCTTTTGGGAAAGTTGCCTTCTAGGACGAGTGCCGAATATGGGGAAACAGGGAAGTAGGTTTTCTTTTCAAAATCTACACACTATTTATCGGTTTTACACTTTGGCCCAAGTTAATATTTGACGTTGAAATAGACATGTGTACCATTGAAACAGATGGTTTGTTTGCCTAGTTTATGCATTTATTTTCCTTATCATATCCTGTTAATGTGATGCTGCATTCAAGTTAGGGATGCATGTAGGTTAATAGGCACACACCAGATTTCACCCTGCCGCTTGTTTACAGGTTTCTAGGCCCTTCGAGTAGGGTTGGGCATCCTTCAGTTCGAAGGATACTGGGGAAGCGCAAGCTTCGTGGTTGGGCGGAAAAGCGCCTGAACTATGTTCTTGTCCTTCGACGCAGCGGATGGCTAGATGGTCGATGGCGGTCGAGGATTGATTGTATTGGATTTACTTCATCTTGTTGACAGATGTGTTTCTTCATTGAGTTTGAATGATATGTAAGGCGTAAAGCCATATTTGAAACTTGTATATATTGTTATTTCATAAAGCTCTGTAATTGAACTTCAGAAAGGTTTTATGTAATATGAGTGTGTATCAAATTTATGAATGGAATCTTGCATTGACAATAGATGTTAACTCTATCTCTTTTTACTTGATGTAGTTATAATTACTTTGCTTACTGTTCCTTTAGCTTTTCTTCGATTATGTATGTATGTGGAATTTCAGTACTTTACACATTGACTTAGGTAAGTTGTCACTAACATAATGATGATGTTATGGATCATCACATAACGTTCTCACAACCAACTTGCAAAGTCTCATGCTTGTTGCCCATCCTCCAACACTTGAATACCTTCCTTGGCCAAGTTAACTTGTAACCTTGCTACAAGGAATATTATCCCCAAGCATAAGTGATTCTACTAGAAGAAAGTTCTTTAACGGTGCTAAGAAGGATCCCACATCACTTCTAGCATTACCAAGCACTCATATATTTGTTGTAGGTAAGTTTGGAGCCAAATAGCTACTTATCAAACACTTGCAACAACTTGTTGAACACTTGCAACATTGTTAAAGGTGAACTTGTAGCACTGCTCGAGATATTTGTAGCATGTTGCAGGTGAAACTCCATGGTTCCACCAGTAACTTGACTATGTGACCTTTTCGATTCAAACAACTGGGCCAAGTTTTTGGACTAGCAAGAGCAAGAGTAAGAGGAATACTTCAGTTGTCTTTATCAATCAATCATTTGAAACATCCATCAAACCTTTAAGGTAAAATTTTGCAAATTCATTCATTCCCATTTTTTGCATTAAGCATTTATTTTTAATAACATTTTTTTGTATTTTCATTGTTAAATGTTTTTGATATTGGTCAAAAAGTGGTTTTTGAAAGGGCCCAAACCCTTTTACAAGAGCAAAGTCAACCAGCCAAAGGAAATGGGTCCCACGAGGTGTGGGACTAAAAAAAAATCCAAAATGCCACCAGGCACAACACCAAAATGATGAGACAACAAAAAGCCAACACTTAAACAAACAAAACAATGAAATACCAAAAAAGAACCTCTCCTAATTTGGATCTGCCAACTTTTGAAGACCTGAAGTAGCTTGCCATTCCTTGGCAATAAAATTGACTTGCTCCCCAAAAGAATTCTCCAAGCTGTCATCATCTAGCTCAATAATGTCTGGCTTGTGGGCAGAGGATTTAGCCCATGTATTTTCATTGTCAAATGCTATGTTTTGTTCTCAAATTTAATATTCAGTGTTAATATATGCAAATTATTTGTAGGATTTATAAATTATCAAATTTTATTTTTAGGGTTGTATAGTTGTTTCTCGCAACATCATTCAAAGGCAAGATCTTGACTGGTATAGGTCTCTCCAGTCAAATTCCATAGGCTCATAGGACCAGCTAGGAGATCTATTCTTTGAAAGATTCAATGAGAAGGGAGATAGATCCTCGTTGTTACTACAACTGATATCCATCAAACAGGCACCACAAGTGGTGGTCACTGACTTCCACAGAAAGTTTCACAAAACTTGGCAAAGGATTCTAGTAACGACATGACCACCTCCCAGTATGGCTATTGTCTTTTATATCAAATCTTTTAATTTAGACAGAGATGTTATGATTCAGTCCTTAGGACAAACTCTCCTAGATGCTTATGATATGGTGGTAAGGGTCAAGAATAACCTAATAGATGTCAGAAAGTTACCTCATAGGCCTCCTACGCTAGTGTTTCTTGAGTTGTCACTACATGAAGAATTACCTAAGGTAAAACCCCATTTGCCAAATGCCAATCAAGCTTCTCCCTCTTTGTACACCTATCCTTCTCCTAAAGTGTAAATGTCTATAGTGCCAACTCCCTAGGTTGCCTCAGAAATGGATGATATGAAGAGTATTTTGGGGTGTTTTCCAAATAAAATCATTAATATAAAGAGACAACAAGCTCCATATCCAAGACCCCCTTACCAGAATTAACAGAATCCTAGGCCCCGGTATTAGCCTAACAGATACCATAACTCCCAAGGGACAAGTCCTTCATAGCAACAACTTGTGCCAGTTCCTACCCCATTACAAAAAATCCCTCCTAACCCATTGCGAGACCTAATCTTGGGGCAAAACAATATCACAGATGATTCAAATGCATGGTGTTTCCCCTATAATGATGGTCATCCACCTAAAGCTTGCCCATAAGGGAACCTACAACAAAGGGTAGCGGAATAGAGGCAACCAGGTTTCCAAGGGGAGATTTAGGGTGGACCATCCTCATATTAGTCTCTAGGCATTCAAAATGTTGTATTAGTGGCTCAGATGCAAGGGATGTCCATGCAACAAGAGGAAGAGATTGCTCTCGAGCACGCACTTTTCTCTTGGATAGAAGACGAAATGGTGTTTGCAAACAATCCCTCTGCTTCCAAGACCCCACAGGTGTAGTTTGATTACTTCACCTGTTCCAAGAGGCAGATGGTAGGTGATCTAGAAATGGTTGTTCGCCTCGAAGTGATACCTCAAAGGAGTTCATTTGCTCCTATGATCTAGGCATGTAATTATGGAATACCAATCCAAAATCAGGGAACATCAACACAAAGTTACGGAATGCCAAATACCCAAGCCAAGAGGCCAAAATATTCAGGATACACCCCCAAGCCTCAGATCGTTGGACCACTGAATGTGGTAGTACAATTAAAGAAAGCACCGACTAATATATCCTAATGGGATGTCTTGTCCATTTTAGAGTAGGAGACATTGCTTCAAAAGGCCCTTGAAGAGAAGAGGAGCATGCCTTCTGCAGACCAAGCAACTACTAGTGCAGGGGAGGAGGTGACATAGCCTCAAGGGACAGCTCAAGCTCCGCACTCTACTATCCTCATAAATGGAAAAATAGAGGTGAGTAAAGTTAAGCTTACTCCTTTCTATTTAACAATGATAGTGTGCAATAAAATGCTACACAATTCCATGATAAACTTCGGTGCTAGCACCACGGTGATGCCCAAAAAATAGCAGATGCTCTTCAACTGAAATATGAGCCTATGGATAAAGGAGTCATGCAATTGGATAAAAAGATGGTGCAGACAGTAGGGGTCATTATAGAATTGTCTCTTACAATATATGCTTGCCCAAATATCGTAGTGCGACAAGAGGTGGTAATTATTGATATCCCACCAATCTTCAGACTGCCTCTCTAGGGATTTCACCACCAAAATTGGAGGATATCTCTCACTTGATTGGTCTCACCTGAACCTTAGGACCAAGTTGGATCTAAGATGAAAATCCTATCAGAACCCCTCCAGAATGAACACATCACTCATGAAGTGATGATAAATTTTGAACCAACTCATGCCATGCTTTCAAAATAGGAAATGTACGATGCAAAGTTCCTTGATCAAGAAGCTAGATGAAGCAATCAAACTGACGAAGAGGTGCTCTTGTTTGAGGCCATGCAGACCGACCCCTATTGAAACTTTGATTCCATAGGGCTAGGAATGTATGTGCTCTACGATGAGGAGCAAGTGATACCAGAATGTAGAAACGTTCCTCGAAACAAAGTGCACGATTCTGATGAGCCCGCACAATTATGGAAGTTGTGTTTCGATGGCACAAGGTGTACAAATGGTTCCAGAGCAGGTGTGTATATCCTCTCCCCCAAGGAAAAAAGTTCCTTAAAGCCTTCCATTTTTAGTTGTGCTGCACAAACAATGAGGTTGAACATGAGGCACTGGTACATGGTCTCCTATTGGAGAAATTGAAAATCAAATAGCTGCAAGTGTACGACGACTCAGAATCATTCATCAAATAGGTGAGAGGGATAGTTGTAGCCAGGAACATCAGAATGAGGTCATACTATCATAGGGTATGGGATCTGCTAGAGAAATTTGAGGCACTAAACATTATGGTGGTGCCGAAGATTCAAAATAAGGAGGCTGATAGGATGGCTCGGGTAGGATCCCAGTTTGATACAATAAAGATCTCCTTGAGAATGAAGATGAGATCAAATTGGTCATTAGACCTGCAATCCCAGATAATGCAAATCACTAGCAAGTATTTGAGAGTGAATCTTAGATCGCCCTATTCCTTCAAAATTTAGGAAAATTTGCAAATCAATTGCAACCAAGGATTGAGGAAACTTATGAGGACAAGATCATACAATTAAAGTCAAACAAGCTCACAAAAGGATTCATAACACTAGAGAGTCTATTTGACTCATATGAGGCTAAAGGTGATAAAAGAAAGTTCTCTACTGACAAGGGAGACTACACTAAAATTGAAGTTAATCTCAGAAGGAAGGTGAAAGTCAGAAAGGTCACCACCCAGGCCAAAGGGAATAGGCTCATATCCTTCTGCAACAAGTATGATATGGTCATGACCTGGAACTACGAAGACCTTAAAGGCTATGACAATGAAATAGTCCAACACACCATTGAGCTGATGCCCGAGTCAAAGCCAGTTTTACAGAGGCAGAGACTGGTTAATCCAAAGATAGAACCTTGCATGAAGCAAGAGCTAAGTAAGTTGATTGATTCCAAGATCATCTTCCCAATCAAACATTCAACGTGGGTGTCTAACTTAGTCTTGGTAAGGAAGAAAAATGAAGAAATAAGACTATGTTGAATTCAAAGATCTTAATAGGGCGTCCCTCAAGGACTACTATCTTCTCCCTTTAATGGAGCAAATACTTCAAACAATCATATGATCAAAGAGATTTTCTTTCCTTGATAGTTTATCTGGATATAACCAAATTTGGCTCAAGGAGGAAGACCAATACAAGATTGCCTTCACCACAAAATGGGGCACATTGGCTAATGCAAAGATGTCATTCATCCTTTCGAATGTAGGAGCAACATTTCAGCACACCATGGATATCTCTTTCAGAGAGATGATCAACAAAATCATCCTAGTATATCTAGATGATCTTATAGTGTTCTCCAGATCAAAGGATGATCATTTCAATCATCTTGAAAAGGTTTTCTAGAGGTGCCAAGAATTTGGAATATCTCTAAACCTAAAGAAATACATTTTTAGGGTACCCCAAGGCAAACTCTTAGGGCATATAGTCTCTAAAGAAGGAATCTCCATCAATCTGGATAGAATCAAGGCTATTGCAGAACTACCTCTACCTGTAAACAAGAAGGCAATCCAATCTTTCTTAGGGAAGATTAACTTTGTCGGTAGATTCATTTCAAATTTTGTCAGATTGGTTCTCCTTATCACTCTAATGCTTATGAAGGACAAGGATTTTAAATGGACCCCTGAAGGAAGGCAAGCGTTTGAAAGGATCAAGAAAGCAATATTGTCTACACGTCTTGGTCAACCCTAATTTCTCAAAGGATTTCATAATGTATGCATATGGGGGAGACCATAGTATAGCTACAATGCTAACACAAAAAGATGAATCAACTAAAGGAGAGCACCCCGTGGCCTTTAATTCCTAAACCATAAAGGATCATGAGACAAGGTATAACTTTATTGAAAAGCAAGCTTACACTCTGGTCAAAGGACTCAAAAAGTTTAGGCATTTGGTGTTAGGGAATAAAGTCACTATCTATGTGTCTCACCCAAGCGTTCAAGAATACATAATGGAAGGAGAAATCATAGAGAAAAGGGCCAATTGGATTACCAAGATCCTTGAGTATGACATTGAAATAAAGCCAACCAAGCTAATTAGAGGAAGGGCGTTATGTGAACACCTAGCTTGAAGCCAAGACTCCATAATAGAAGAAGAGAGACGTCAAAATGGCCCTGGTTAGTGAGCAAGGAGAGTCTGGGTCGTGGATCCAAGATAGGACATGCTTCATGGAGATAGGAAGATACCCCAGTCAACTCCCCTCTTTGAAAAGAAGATTCTATAGGTTTCAAGGAGCTCACTTTCCCATAATCAATGGTGTCCTCTTCCAGAGAAATTCCAATGGGATATATTTAAGATGTGTGGGAAAGGAAGAGGCTAATAGAATCATGTCTGAATTCCACCATGGGACATCTGGTGGCCACTTCTCAACAAAGGTCACAACGAAAAAATAATCTCTGTGGATATTATTGGTCGTCGTTGTTCTCTAATTTCCACCAATTGGTCAAATAGTTTCAACAATGCCAGTTCTACATAGGTAAAAGGAGAAATGTCGCTCTCCCCCTAAAGCCAGTCCTAGTAGAGGTACCATTTGCCCAATGGGGGTTAGATTTCATCAGGATGACAAATCCCATCTCAACTTCAAGCCACAAATGGATCCTGACAGCAATAGATTATTTCACAAGGTGGACCGAAGTAGTACCACTAAAGGAGGTGATAGAGAGGGTCGTAATGAATTTTATTGAAAGCATTGTCACTTGGTTTGGCCCTCCTTGTAGAGTGATATTAGATAACACAAAGGCATTCCTCGGGTGTAGGATTTTTGAGTTTGCACTAAGAAATGACATCTTCCTGAAGAGTTCCTCCAATTACTACTCACAGGGGAATGGTTTGGACAAATCAACAAACAAGAACCTGATCAGATTGATCAATAAAATAGGCTCACAAAACTAGAAATAATGGCACAAGAGTCTCAAGACGACATTATGGGCCAACATGATCAACTCAAAGGAAATTACAGGAACTTCTCCCTATAGTTTGGTGTATGGGAAAGATGTCATAATGCTAATATCAATAGATATCCCCATGTTTCAATTGATCAAACAGTGTGAGATCCAAGAAACTGATGATATGGAGATTAGAATTACAAAGTTACTGGAGCTTCACGAAAGAAGAGAATTGGTGCTAGATTCTATGGCCAATCACCAATAGGTGGTCAAATGTTGGTTTGATAAGAGATTGTCGGATCCAAACTTCAAGGTGGATGACTCAGTTTTGAAGTGGAATGAGTGAGCCTCAAAACCAGGGCAGCATGCCAAATTTTATTAATTTTGGAGTGGTCCATACAAGATCATTGCTTGTAAGCATCATAATGCCTTTGAGTTGGAAAATGATACGGGTGAATTTCTAGAGATTCACGTTAATGGAATCTACTTGAAGCATCACAACTAGAGGTGAACCCACACTGTATATAGCTAGAGTAGGTTGCTTCCTTCTATTTTGGTGGATGAGTGCACTTTCTCATCCATTTTCAAATAAGTGCACAAGGTGCATGGCCATTTGATGCAATTTTGTATTTAAATAACAGAGTCTCACAAAGTGCCAAGTGTCAACACCTCAAACTAGCAAGTACCTATTCAAAGCCCAATCAAATCTCTATAATGACCATGCAACTACCCATAGATTGGATATTAATTCCACAAGATCACCAAAGATATAGCCATCATTCCAAAATCAGCTAATGGAGGAGAGGAGATGTTTCAAGCATACAAAATGACATCTCCGTGCGTGCGGAGCTGCACTCACGTATTGTGACATAAATGAGTTCGACAGGGAAATGAATGCATTCACAACCCTCCTCTATAAATTCTGAACCAAGCCCACTAAATAAGTTTATTGAGAATCTATTAGTACCCAGTCTTGAAGAAAGAGAGCCTTAATTGCTTTTGTGGAACATTTTGCTCATTCATTTGAGAAAGATACTGCCAGTGAATAGATGAAAGTATAGAACAAAAGCATGGATTTGACGAAAGATGTGTTAGATAGCAAGACTCTTTGGAAGAAAAGAACTTTTCTGAAAAAGCTAGACTCTCCACAGAGCTTGTTGATAAGAATACCCTACTTAGTTGCACCGACACAACCAAAGCAGAAATTCCCCTGAGTAAAGAGACTGAATGGTGGAAACCATAGAGATTCATCCCTCATCTTTGACCCAACAAATAACATCTTTGACACAGTGCTCTCCAAGCCTACTAAGACACTAAGGGAGAGTGCCCATGCTTGAATGTGCCAAAAGGTAAAGGTAGGGCAAGTCAAAACTTTTTGAATCTGAGTCTGGAGCTTGACTTTGGCTGAATACATGGTTCTGATCGTTCACTCCTGCTACAAAATTGTGGAAGCTTGTACCAAGTGCTATGACTCAAAGATAGGGGTGATTCGAGGGAAAAGGATGCAAGTAGAGGTCTCCACTGATGCCATGAGGAAAATACTGAGAATCGAATATGATCGCACGGCTCTTTTCTGCAACTTTTTCTAAGTTGCAAAACATATGGGAGATAAGGTAGAATTAGCTCAACTTCTTGAACACAGAGCTCTTCCTTGACAAAGACAATAGGTACTACCACCCCTTCCCATAACGCTTCCTCTATTCATGCAAGATGTTCAAGATGCCTACTCTATAATGGCCTTCTTTTTCAGCCTGGATAATGACTGCAGTGTCCATGAGTACCAACTGGGGGCCCTTTTTAGGTTCAAGGTCGTTACCAAAATCCAAGATTTTAAGCTAGAATTTTTGGAAGTAATAACAACGTGCTTAGCTTCCAATTGGCCAACTTCCATAATCAACAAACCTTCAAGTATTCCGCCTTTCTTCTGCATTTGATTTTGTTTCAAAATCCCCATTTCTTCTAGTCATATATGCGACTCAATACATGCGACGACTCAATAGACACTCAAAGGGTCATCCTCGTCTCAACATGGAACCATATTCTTTCAGAGACCTCTGACTTCTATGAGTTCACTGAGTTTTTCTGTACACCAATCCTCACTGATCTCAACAAGAAAGATATCACCTTCTGATTGAGTGACACAAAAGGGTCTTATGACCAACAATCGAGTTCCCTGTGATTGGTTCTTCGACGCCCACTTCACGATGATTTGGGTGCATGGTTTCAAGGAAGAAGTTTTCAGGCTCCCCAAGATCCTCATGGATTGAATCCTAGTGCTTGAGTTCATCTGCCAGTTGGATATCCTTGATTCACTATATGGAGCTGAAAAGAAGAAGAAGGCAATCTATGATATCTCTTTCTCTAAGGGAGGGATAACAATGAACAAAAGAGGCACAAAGTGTTTGATGACAATGAAACTGGTGGAGCTTGGATTGGACATCATAGAAGATTGTTGGCCCTATGATCCTATATGGTTTATGGTGTCTTGGGTTGCGAAGCTCAAGACTAAAGAAACTTTTATTCACTAGAGCTGCCCAACCATTGAAGTCAAGAAATCACCCAAGGATGACTCCCTGAATATGTATGTCAAGCTACATGAGCTCCCCACCAAGCCATGCCCTTCCTATGAGACCTTCTACAATCCAACACGCACCTATGACCCCTCCAAAATAATGACTCATAGCTTTAGGTAGAGCCTCAAAAAGGACTGGAGTGACGGGAAGATCAAGGCTTACTGGAAATCTAGGCAAGAAATTGCCGAACCTGAGAAAGAATTTGGGGACTTAGAGATCGATGAAACTTGGGAGGAGCTATGGGATGATGAGCATGACTTGTCTACCTCCTCCTATAATACAAGAAACATACCTCCAAGAGGGACGACCAGGACATCTATAGCAGAAGAAGAAACTGAGGTGGCTTATGAGTCAGAAGAAGGCAAAAATTCTCTTGAAGTACTATTCGGGCCTCCATTTGAAACAAGCCATAGGAATGGCCCCCTCCACTACATCAGATAGAGGGACAGAGTTCTCAAATTCCTGCATATTCAGTCTAAACAACTATGGCACCTAGGGACCTTAGTGTAGAGCTCATGCACGCTATCCAAGCTCTACAACAAATAGATCAACAAGTGAGTCAAAAGGGGAAATAACTAATGGACAAAGTTCCCCAAAAATCTATAGTACATGCAACCCCTCTTTCCACTATAGAGACATTGTTGGCGAGCAGTGCACTGACACAAGTTCTAACAATAGAGGAGGTTACCATCCCTGAGAGAGCAGTCAAAAAAGAAGAGAAGGAAATTGATGCTTCAAAGGGACTCAGGGGAATAAGAGGAGGTGGTTCTTACATTGCCAACTATAATCCAAATGGAGTCAGTGGCCCTTGCTATCACACAAGTAAGTATCTCTCCCTCCTGCAATTCATTCTATTCCTGCTATTACTATGGCCATATCTTTGACAGCTAAGCTATTCACCCAACCTTAATATCCACTCCTTCAACTCCCCCACCTCATTACCCTTCACGCAACCTTTCGAGATGCCTTAGATCCCTTTTTCCCTTGCATTTACCAGTTCTCTATCCACCCCTCGTGTCCAAAGCCTCCCTCTATTCTCCCCATCCACACTCATAGTGTCATCTCCACTACCTCCCAAGGTAGTCATGGTTCCTCATACTAGCGAGTCAACATCTTGTAATGCTAAAAATTGGAAAACAAACTAAGAACATAATGATCCTAATCCAATATTTGCATACCACAAGAGATAATCGAAACATGCAAGAACTTAAATTAAACAATGATACAAGTTACCATGAATGATTTCTATCCGTTGATGTGTTGAGATGTTGGTTGCTCGTGATTCTTGCAGCATAACTTTACTTTGTTGCATGATGATCAATGACTTTGTTGAGGCTATATTTATAGATTTTTGATGTGGAGGGAAGAAGATTTGATAGGATTTGATTTTAGAGATAGAGATTTGTTTTTTGCTTTATTTGACAAAAGAGGAAATAAAACAAATGAAAGATAGGATTTGAGAAGATAGAAAAGGATTTGATTTTAGTTTTAAAGTGAATAAATCCATAAAAAGATAAGAGGGTTAATTAACGCATTTATCTAATTAAATTTTGGAAAGAAATCAAGATGTTATTAAGATTTTATTAATTAAATAAATATTTGATTTATTTAATTAATGTTGTATTTATGATTTAATTAATTAAATAATTATAAATTATTTAATTAACATTAGAAGAAAGAAGGGATTTGATTTTTCACTTTATTTCACAAAAGAGGAAATAAAACAAGTAGAAGATAAGATTTGAAAGAGGAAAATGATTTGATTTTTATTTGATTTAAAAGGAAATAAATCAAAAGAAGATGAGAGGATAATAGAGAGGATTATCTAATTAAATAAATAAATTAGATACACACAAGTTAAAAAAGGAAAGGAATTGAGAAGAAGATGTGATATTAATTAAATAAATATTTGATTTATTTAATTAATGTAGGATCATGATTTAATTAATTAAATAATTATAAATTATTTAATTAATATTAGAAGAAAGTATGGATTAATTAAATAATTGTAAGTTATTTAATTAATGCTATAAAGTGGGAATATTAACTTAATTAAATAATTAATAATTATTTAATTAATGTGGCAGAATAAGGTATAATGAGCGATGGCAAAATTGGAGTCAATTTTAGGTGTCTACATTTTGCCCCTCTTTGAGATGGTGTTGTGAAGCAACACCATTTCAAAGAAAGATAAAATATAGTGTTTGGTTGGATAGAAGAGGATGATAGGATTAGGGATGATGATGCCCCTAGTCACTTGAAAGTGACAAGGAAAGATGATGTAGGGATGGTATGCCCCCTCGAGAGGATAGGCGGGTTAGAAGAACACATGTAGGCTCTCGAAATGGATGAAATAGATTGGTTCAGGAGATGGAGGAGAGATAAGGAATGAAAGAAATGGATGAATGATACGTTATGCTGCATTAGGTGAGCAACCATATAGTTTGATATATAGCACTAGACATTATGCACCAAGGTATAAAGACCAGGGTGACGATGTGTCTTGTGCATAAAGGATAAAAGGTCACAAGCAAACATATGCCATTAGGTACCATGATATGGAAGATCATGATGTTGTGGTGACAATATGCTGCCAAGACTGATACAAATGCAAGATAAAAAAGATAACATACGCAAGAAAGCAAGCAAGAAAGCATGCACAAATAATTCAAAAACAAACAAGGTATTGCCCCTGTCAAGCTGTAAACCAATGATTGATTGGATTGATTGATGATAATGTTGTTGTTGTGGGGAACGATATATCCCTAGAACAACACAAGGATGCAAGAACGATATATCACGTGGATAATGATTTGGATAAAAAACCGATTGATTGGTTTTACAAGAAGGTTGGAATGAAACCAAAGTATGCTTTTGGATGATTAGCTAGATTACTTGATTGGATTGGTATGGATTAAGGATGTCTTGCATTAGGATTTATTGCTTGGATTTTTGGAATGTTGTATTTTTTTTAGATTTTTGGTTTTTTCAAAATTTTTTGGGTTTTTTGGATGTTTTGATTTTTTTAGATTTTTGTAATGTTTCAATTTTTTATTTTGAATTGCTTTGATGTTTTGGATTTGGAAATGTTTTAATGTTTTTGGATTTTGAATTGTTTTGATGTTTTTGGATTTTGAATGTTATGATGTTTTTGGATTTTGAAATGTTTTGGGATGACATTGGATACCAATTTGGATAGCCTAGATGCTAGATACCAATAACAAGAGAAAACCAAGTCTAGATGCAAAGGATGGAGATGGAATTGGATGAAGGGATAAAAGGATGGGAGATAGCAAATAGGATGGAAGACTCATGATAGATGGATGAATGAAAGGATAGGCAATAGTGGATAAAATAGATGTGGTGTTTAGGATGTGATATCCAAAGACTATGTTGCATGGGAATAACATGCCCCATTCTAGGTATACTACTTAAGATTTTACATGACAAAGCTTATGACAATAGGATTGATTGGATTTGTTGGAAATGATGAGGTATATCAAGAGTTGTCCAAAGGATGTTTCAACATTTTGCCCCTATCTTTATCAAGATCAAAAGAGGAATGAAAGATGGATAGATTTAAGGGGATAATTATGCGGGTATAATGGATAAGGAAGATATGATAGGAAGGATAGGTAGAAGGAATGATAGAATGGGTAGATGAGACTGTAGTCTGGGAAAAACTCTGCTATAGTCCTAAAACCTATGAATTGAAACCCTAACTATGCAATAGAGACCTTAGACAACCTAGAATCTAAGCATGCAAGCATAGAAAAGGAAACCCTAGGATATCTAATGCATTTCCTCCATTGCTGCTATTCTAACCTAGCTATGATGTTGCACTCAGACTTGCAGGTCTGCAAATGGGATGAAAGCTCAAGTGTTGACAATGGCAGAAGTCAAATTCACAAGTGGTGTGTGTTGAGAATGAGAGGGTCAAAGTGGTTTTATAGAAGGGGAAGTGTGAATGGAGGGTTGAGATGAAAAGTTGACTTAGGGAAAAGATCAAGGGCTGAGAATACTTTAGGGTTTCTAGCCATAAAAGGACAAATTTGAATTTTAAATTAGAGGAAATGGTGAGGTGGGCAAGGTTTTAAAATTAAATAAATTGTGGGAATTTATTTAATTTTTTGTGAGGAATGGGTAATGTATAGGAATTTTAATTAAATAAGTGGGGATTTATTGAATTAGGCTAATGTCTATAATTTAAATAAATGGGTATTTATTTAAATTAGAGGAGGAATGCGGGTGTATAATAGATGAATAATTAAATAATTATTTTATTATAGAGGAATTTAGAAGAAAAAGGCTTAAGTAATTAAATAAATAAAATTTATTTAATTAAAAGTGTAAGAGGAATGAATTAATTAAATAATTAAAAATTATTTAATTAATAGTAGAATGCGAAATTAGGGTAAATCATGTGTGAAAATGGCATTCGCAGGCCCAGGACAATTTTAAGTGTCTACATTTTGACCCCTTTGAGATAATGTTGAATCTGACGTTATATCAAAGAAAATTTGAGAAATGTGCTCTGATCGTACCCCAGTGTATTTTAGGCAAAGCGTGATGATCCTATGCCCCCTCAGGAATTTTTTCAAATTTTCCAAAGAATTTTCAAAAAATTTGGAAAATTTTCCGAAAGGTTATGCGGGATGCCTAAAGTGATATGGAAGTAATAAAATAGCTGTAAAAGGCATTCTGTGTAGGAAAGAAGGCCACCCGTTGGTCAAATTCATAAAAAGTGGGCCCCCTTGGGTCACAAGGTTCTATAAATAGCTCTTAGAGGGTCCATAATCCTCATTTGTGCACTTGGAGCTTTTGAATTTTGAGAGAGTGTAGAGTGAGCCCTTGGAGATTTTGCGCGGAGCTGCTGCCAGGATGTTGCCTGTATCACTTCACCAGCATTGGGGATCGATAGTTCAGATGCATGGACAACTTCCTGGGACAGGTGCCCTGGTATGTATCAAACCCTAGTCTTTCAATTTGCATGTTTTTTGGTAGATTTTAGGGCTCGAAAAGAGGGCACGTATGTGGTGCACTCCGGTGCACTGCCTGCGCCGTCACATGCATCGCTTGAGCATGGTGGTGTACCACCTGTGCCAATGTGCAATGCATACGCTAGTGGGTGTGACGCCTCTGCTTAGGTGGCGCGCATCCGCTGGCAGCGACACTCAAGTGTGATAGTGTGCTGCCTTCGTCAAAACGTGACACATGGGTAATTAAGTGTGATGCAGGAGCTTGAGTGAGTCGCCTGCATTGAGCAGTGCGATGCATGGGTTTAGCAGGCCCGCATAAGAACAACAGTGCGACACATGGGCTGTTTGAGCCAGAAACAATGGATTTTGCCCTAATTCTTCCCTTATTTGACTGAATATACTACATTTAGGGTTTTTTAGGATTGACATGGTGCCTTTGTTTGCATGATACAGTTGAGGTTGCCACCTATTTATATGTGGGAGTGTCGTCCGATCGTCTACCGGTTGCGTGATTCCTTATTGATGGTAGAGCGAGACATTCTAGATGCCATGGGGTTGTATGGTGTTGCGTTTATGCCTGAGATCCAGTCTAACCGAGGGCTATTGACAGCAGTCGTGGAGAGGTACCACTTAGAGACCAGCCCATTTCATTTTCTGATGGGAGAGGCTACTGTGACCCTGCTTGATGTGTGGCAGATTCTTCAGCTTCGCATTCATGTGGAGCGAGTGGTCTACAGTTTGGAGACTAGATTGCTAGCACTGCATTGATTATTTGAGATGGTGGATGATGCTGCATTAGGTGTCGAGGAGCATGAGATACCATGGGACACTCTAACAGATCATTATGATTGATTGATTGTGGTTATATGCGCTTGCATTGATGGTCTGGTATGCCTTGATTGACGCGGCCATGGACTTCCGGTTGGCTGGGGAGAGATGTTGGAGGGGATGATGGTGGATGCGACTTCATATGCATGGGGACCCTGCCTCTTAGCATAGTGGTATCACCAGTTACATGGTGTTGTATATCGAGGGGAGCAGTCGATCAATTACGGGGTGACTTTGCTCATGATATGGTCATGGGAGCACATTGCAGTGTGTAGGCCACCTATGGATTGGGAGATTCTGGATGAGCTACAATGTGTCTTTTGTTATACTGGAGCAATGCCAGAGGTTTGGATGGGCGATGTGGGGTACTGGAGACATGTTATTGACCACATGGATTCATTTACTTGGATGCCATATATAGATTACCCCAGATGGATAGAGGATGATGAGTAACTGCCTTACTGTAGGCATACACGATATCTTATTGGCCGGACTAACAGGTACAACATGTTATAGAGCGACATTTAACATTGTAGGTGCTTCGACAATTTGAAGAGCAGGAGGATACGCTTGCTGGGATTGCAGAGTTTGCCCGGGTGACACGAGAGATTCTTATATGGGGGCCGATGATTCCAGTAAAGACGATTCTTGATGAGATTGCAGGATTGTAGCCACTTCAGTGGGATTATGGGGATGTCGCGGATCCAGGCACAACTCCTGCTTATGATGCATGGTGGCCACTCACAGGCTAGTTCCTTATTTGGATCTTGATGTGCCAGCAGTAGTGGAGCGGTTGGGCCGAGGGCCAAGGGGCTGATTCAGAGGATGGGGCAGGGGTAGAGGAGATGGAGATGACAGAGCCGAAGATGATGGTGGGGTAGGTGGTAGAGGTAGAGGCCGAGGAGGTCAAGGCAAAGATGGAGGGGGGAGGGGTGTGGTACTTGGCCATATATAGGAGGAGGGAGAGGGAGTAGTGGGCTGTGTGGCCGTAGCTCTGGGGGAGATATAGGTGGGAGATCTAGAGGAGGATGTGCTTATGGAGGATGTTGGTGAGGAAGAGGAGATGGAGGAGACTAAGGAGGGGGATGATGAGGAGGAGGAGAGGATTAGGGATGAGGCTCTGTAGGATGTACCTCTTGTAGAGATAGATGATGATGAGGTAGAGGAGGAGGGGAGGGATGCCCAAGCCCACGGTGGTGATGTGGATGGGCGGATAGCTAACTTACAGGCCCAGCTAGATGTGATGCGGTAGCGGGTACAAGAGGTAGCTGAGAGAGATATGGCTGTGATCAGATCACAGAGATTAGAGCAGCGATGTATTGAGCTTGCAGCGACTATGAGTGGTCCTGCATCAGAGTTTGTATAGGAATTGGTTAGATCAAGCTAGGAGGCACAGTATTACAGGGGTTTGTATGAGAGCCTAGTGCCAGCAGAGCAGAGGGCACCTAGTTTTAGGAGCATCAGTCGGTCTCACTCTCACAGATCACCTAGCAGTGTTGGGCATTTGGAGAGGCGACCATCACCATATGATAGGCCTTCTGGATCGAGGGTTGGGTCAGAGCACAGGGGTCCTCCCATAGGGAGATCAGGATCAGGAGGCCATGATGGCGCTAGTTATGCTATTTTGATAGTCGTGATGTATTTTGATTGAGCCTACGTGCTCTTGCTTATGATTGAGCCCGCGAGCTCCATTTTTTGACACATGTTTATGTACTTAGATTTGTACTGTGACACATTTTGGATATATAGATATATGAGATGGACCTATTCTGATCAATTTTGTTATTTTCTATATGCATAGGATGTGATGGATTTTATGATTATGATGCTATGTTTCTGATTATTCATGATGATGCAGTATTAGATGCTATGATGGTTACGATGTTCTATGTGATGTTTACATGATGTTATGATGCTTATGATGTTATGATGTTATGATGTTATGCAGTGGTACTCTATTTCTCATGTGATGCTTATATGGTAAATGCATATATGTTTGGTTTTTATTCAAATAATGATGACGGAATGCAGTTTTTTTATGCAAATAATAATGATGGAATGTGTTTTTGTATGGTAAATGCCTATATTTTGATTATGATAATGATAACCTAGTGACGATTATGAGAATGAGGACTTGTTATGATGGTTATGATGATCTATTATGCTTATTATGATGATGTATGGTGTACTAACATGTGCGTGGATGCAGGTTACATGAGCTAATATTATTTTTGGTGTGTCACAGTAGGATGGAAGAAGATCGGAAGAAAAGGCGAGGAAAAGACGAAGACGTGGATGAGGGAAGAAGAATTTGTTTGAGAAGAGTTAATTTAGACTTTTCCGTGATAGATTTTGAGCTTCTTTAATGCAGTTACTGCGTATCATCATAGTGCTTATTGTATCAAAGGACCACAGTCGCCATGGTATAGCACAGCCAAGGCACAAAGTGCAGTCCTTTGGGAAACAGACACACAAAAAATAGACAAGGATTGCTAGGCTCATCCTAAGTCACTAAGGCACCTTGTTGGATCATGTGATGATAAAACTCTAGGTGGATAAGTCCTAATACATGGAAGTATCTAGCCATTCCAATGCATAGGATATGTTGATTCACACCCAGTAGTATCCCCGTCACACACAAGGAACTTAGTTGCCTCAGTTGTTTTGCCTAGACAAACCATAGACATCAATCAAAAGAAAAGCGATCTCGCCCCTTCCTTGCCTCTCTTCATCTCTTAGGGACTGCCTTGAGAAGTTTAGGAACAAGATCGCAGAAAATAGACCAAAGTGAAGTGTGAGACAAAGTCAACAACCATCAAGTCATTTGCTGAGTGTACATGTGCTTGTCTGAATGATTATGATTGGCTAAATGATGCCTAGTTTCAGGATAAGGAGCATGTCGTATAAGACGTCGAGTCTAGTTTTAGCAATGCGACTTCTTGTATAAGGCAGATGATAGGGGGAGGACATCTCATATAAGACATGTGGTCTAGTTTCGAGAGTGTCACAAATTGGGAAAGTGATTAGCTTGTGGGAAAGGATGGTGTCTAGAAGATGAGATATGCCGTTTAAGACGTAAAGCCTAGTTTCGACTATATCACATGCTTGTTGTCAGACACGTGATTGGGATGTGTTGATTAGTCTTAGTGATATTTGGTCATCACCATGGGAGTGCTGATGGACGATGTGCTAGCTGTGTTGTTGACTCTTGTTTGATTGTTTGGATGTTTGTTGTCTTGTGAGAGATTTGATTATTTTGTCTGTTCAGAGTGTCCATCTTGCGAAAGGACAACTTATTATGGGGGGGACTTGACGGGCCCTAAGGGACTGACCTAGTGCCTGGGTGGCGCATCGAAGATGGCCTTGGCTATGTGAAAGCTCTGAGGCATCATAGTTCGACAAGGGTGGACTTGGTTTGACCTAGGACCTAGGGGGAATGCCTCAGGGGCGCATCAAAGATGGTCTTGCCTACGTGAAAGCTCAGAGGCATCGTAGTTTGGTTTATTGGCTGACACTATTTATTGCTTGGGATTTTTGGTTGATTATGCAATTTTTTTGTGATTTTGGATGATATTTGGATTTTTTTGGATTTTTGAGAATATTTGAATGTTTTTGTATTTTAAGAATATTTGAATGTTTTTGTATTTTTGTGAGTATTTGAATGTTTTTGTATTTTTGAGAATATTTGAATGTTTTTGTATTTTTGAGAATATTTGAATGTTTTTGTATTTTTGAGAATAGGTGTCCTCCAACATCAATTTTAGGATCAGGGATTGCCCCCAGTTGGCTGCATGATAATGTTAGGATGAAGACGAGGCGAGGGGGATGTGAAGACACAAAATGTTAATTTATTTCTAGGCCATGGGAAGAACATCAAAATTTGAGGTAGACATGGCATGTGGAGTGTGATACGGAGTGAGTGTGATTCGTTGCGAAAGATGGAATATGGAATCAAGTGATGTTAGACAATGGAGCATAGCTCAACTACACATGGCGCCTGTTTGCCAGGTTTTCACCATGGTACCTGTCCAAAGCGCCGCCATGGTACCTGTCCAAAGCACCACCAAAGTGGTATAGAGCCATGTGGATATGTCCTCACTGATGTCTTCTTTATTGAGTTCTCCCCACTTTGTGAATGTGGTGGGACCAGCTGAGAGAGTTTGCTTCAAAGGAATAGGGTTGGGCCTTCCTTGAGACTTAGGTGATGCAGGTAGTTTTCCAATGAAGTATGACCTTTCCATCTTGTACTCACTGCATCCTTTGCCTTGGATTTGAATTTTGGGGTTGATAGGCGGAGTGAAAGTGGCAAGGGATTTGGATAATGCAGATGGGTTGACATAATTGGATGAAGTGAATGGTGAGATTCCCCTGTTTATAGGCACCTGATGTTGGGGTTCCTCTCTCAGGTGGCTGCAGTATTGGAAGGCATCGGGATCACCATGGATGGTGACTTCCATTCCATCATAGGGGAATTTGATGCATTGGTGGTAGGTGGAAGGGACGGCTTTCATGGCGTGGATTCATGGTCAGCCAAGGATAAGGTTGTATGGTAGCTCAGTATCCAAGACATGGAATACAATGTCCTATGTGGTGAGTCCAACCCTTACAGGTAGGGTTATGACTCCCTTAGAGGAGCGTTTAGCATCATCATATGCCTTGATAATGATTCTTTTGGTTGGATTGACACAAGCCTTGGAGTAGCCCAATGTTATTACCAATTTTAAAGGACAAATGTTCAATCTTGCTCCGCCATCTACCAGGACTCGTCAGATTTTATGTTTGTTGATAAAGACTTCTAGGTGAAGAGGATCGGTGTGATTGGGGCAGTGTGAAGGTACATCACGTTCTGTGAAGGACATGTTATTCATAGTGACTAAATGTCCCACCATGGCCTGGAATTGATTAACATTTAGATCAGTGGGAATGGAAGATTCAAGGAGTGCTTTGTCTAGAATGGCCTTATGTTCGGGCAAAAGGCGGAGCAATTCAAAGATTGATATTTGAGTGGGGGTCTTCTTTAGATGGTCCAAAAGGTTATATTGGCTTTTAGGTTATGGAATGGATGTATTGGTAGGGTTGGCGGGAGTGGTTTGTAGCGTTATCTTAGCTTTTCAGGTGGTCACGACGCACTCTGGACGGGCTTTGATGGTGATCATGGAAATGTTGTTATTGTAGGTGTGGATGTTATTAGTGGTATAGTCATAAGCAACATTGTTGTAGTTAACGCTCTCATGTGGTTTGGTTCCAGATGTGGAGGCTTTTCCCGATGCGTGATTTTTCAAGGGGTCGGTAAAGATGGTATGATCAGTGTTGGAGGAACCAGCTAAATTATCTACGCCTACAATACCCCTGTCAATGAAGTCCTGAATAATGTTTTTCAATTTGTAACAGTTTGATGTATTATGACCTTTGATTCTATAGTAATCATAGAAGTCGTTGTCATTCCATGATGGAGGTTTAAAAGATGGGTCATATTGTCAAATTTTTGGCAATAGGATAAGGTTGTTTTGCAACTTCTTTAAGAGTACTTCAATCGGCTTTGTCAAAGGTGTATAATTGCATTGGGGTGTGTTTTTCCTAGGAGGTGGTCTCCTTTGATTATTTTGAATCACGTTTGTTGATTGCTGTTGTGGCTATGGTTGTGATTGTTGTTGTTGCTATTGTTGTTGTTGTGCATGCGGGAGGTTGTTTGTTGCAGGGGCTGGTTGTAGTGTGATAACAGGACCAATCCTAAATGCCTTGGCATCCACTACCCCATCATTGATGACATTCATATTCTGAGCCCAAGTCTTATTCTTTTCGTAGGGCGTGTTTTGGGTATTTTGATTTTTATTAAAGATCTTGATTGTGCCTTTGGCAATAAGAGCATTTTTTATGGCTGTCTCCTTCTTGACCACTTCTCCAAAAGAGGTGCAGCAATAGATTTATAGTTGATGCATGAGCTCTTTGTTGAGGTTTTCTACAAAGATGGGCACTAGTTGATTCTCAGGAATATGACAAGGGCATTTACTTGCTAGGCCCCTCCACCTTTGGAAGAAAGAGATAAAGGTCTCTCCATCTTCTTGTCTCATTTGGCACAAGGTGGCAATGTTTATGTCTGTCTCTATGTTATAGGAAATGTGTGATATGAACTTGTCTGCGAGTTTAGTCCATGTTCATATCCCTGTGGGGAGATGTGCAAACCACTCAAGAGCTTGGCATGCGAGGCTCCTTGGGAAGAGTCTCATCAAGTAGGTATGATCATAAGTGAGCTCAAGACAAGCAGTATGGAACTCGCGTACATGCTCAACGGGAGTCCCCTTTCCCCTATATTTGTTAAAGTTAGGCATAGTGAAATTCGGGGGGAAGGAGGCATGTAAATGCTCTTGTCAAACAGATATGGGCATAAGTCCTCCATAGAGTATGGTTTTTTTTCCCCGAGACTTGTAATCTTGAGAATTGTTTTTTTAGCTTATCCAACTCTTGAGTGAGGGCTTTGACGGGTGTGTTGACGGTGTTTGTGACTGTATCTATGTAAGGATTCGTCATGTTATAAGTTCCCAAGTTGCCAACAAGTGGGGTGGTGTTGGTGTTGGTGTTGTAATGAGTATGTAATGGTATCGTGTTTTGGTTTTGGTTGTGGGTTGTGAAGAAGACGTTAGGGTTGATGTATCGATAATGGTATGGCATACTTATGGTTTTGAGGCTTTGAAATGAAACATTATGATTCACTTGTTGTTGGTTGGGATCGATGTATGAGGCATTAGTCACATTGTTTTTGGTTCCAAGTGAATCTATGGGGTTCGAGTTGACATAGGATATACCCAAACCTTGGCTAGTTGCGTTGTTATGTTGGTTGAGAGGGTTGGTGTTGAGATTGTTTGTGTTGGTATTGCAGTTGGACCCAAAGTTCGTGTTTGTGTTTGGTGTGGTATTAATTCCTTGGGTTTAGGCTTGTGAGGTCACAATGTGTATCCTTCATGTTCTCTTAGCTTGTCCTTACGGATTTGCTGAGAAAATAAAAGGATTTGATGTGTGAGTCATGACATTTGTGTTGTTATCCTCGAAAGGGGGAGGTATGTTTACTGTGATGGATTCATGTGAGATTTGTCCTTGAGGTATATTGACATGCTCTTGGGTCTGATTTGTAGGATTACTAGAGGATGAGGCATAGCCTTGACTCGTCATGATGGTATTAGTGGTTCTTACTATGAGAGTATTAATGTCAACACCTTTGGAAAGTTTGGTTCCATTTTGCATAAGGCGCATAAGATAACTTTGTGGGTCTGTGACAATCTTTTCATCTAGGATCCTCAATACTCTAGGGTCTTGTGATGTAGTCTCAAGGACTTTGGGTGTAACCCTGAGTTTGTTATCTTGCAAGAAGAGATTGTCAAAGGGGTTCCCCATATTTTGGTTGGATTGTTCATTGGAAGGGGTGTCGAATCTCATTGTGTCAATGTGAAGACCTTGGGGTTGTTCTAAGGTTTCTTCTCCCTTTCTTTTTCTTTGCAACCATGTTTCAACCATAAAAGACCTTTCTCATTTATGAATGGTTGGAAAATGATTTTATCCTAAGGATGGGGATGCAAATGTCTTTATGCTATGCTTTTGGTATATTTTAGATAAGGTGATAATGCAAGGTGAGGATGCACTATGCAATTGTCCTAAGGGTACTTAATGACACTAAGGATGGAAATGCAAGGATTATTTTTGGTCTTTTCTAAGGATGAAAATGAGTGTATGCTAATGGCGGCGGTATGCAAGGTGGGAATGGAGATGTATTTTTTATATTTTCTTGAGATATTTTGTGAGGATGCAACTATGGTGATGCAATGATCTAAATGAATTATGTCCAAGACTATGGTAGAGGTTAATGATTTTAATCATCAAAAAGTTTATCTCCAATAGGATACTATTATCTACTAATGACTTTCAAAGTACTAATTGGTTTTATCAAGACCTTGGAATTTTGATGTGGGAGAAATGGTTGGATTAAAGTGAGCTCGTGAGTGTGAGAATTCACTTTTGGAAGATGGACCCAAACTAGTCAAGTGATTATTAGGCCCAAATGATTGATTGAATGAGAATGATGCCAAGGTCTCTTAGTCCAATTTCGTACTTATGAGGGAGACACACTTCGACTGTTTCTCCTTATGTTTCAACTTAGGAAGATTAATTTTTGGAATCCTCTATTGATGTCTAAGGCTGAAATCTTAAGGTTCTAAGGTTGCCTAAATGATATTGAAAATAATTGGGGGGTGAAGTCTATTCCTAAATGGATTTTGTACATGCAACTAAATCCTAAGGGGATGAAATGATTTGCAAATGAAACCTAAGAGATGAAAACTAGCAGGTCTGAAATGTGTCTGATACGGTTGCAGTTGAATGTTGATTGGGAGAAAGATACTTCAAAGGTTCCCCTAAGGTTTCCTGATTTGTTCTCTGGCGCATGCGTCACACTGTTTCACTTATGTGTTGCAGAAAGAGGTGGGTGCGTTTCACTGTAACCTATACATTGCACTGTTCAACTTATGCATTTTACTATTTAGCAGAGGTGTTTCACAATTTGGCAGATGTGTTTTACTCAGTCTTATGTGTTGCAGAAAGTTTCCTATGCGTTTCATTGTTCAGTGGATGTGTTTTGCAATTTCAGTAGGTCTAAAATTAGTTTTTTTCTAAGTCTTTTTGTCAGTTTTGTGAAAAATTAGAAAGCACTTCAGACATGAAAATACTCAGCAGTCAGTTTGGTGGTTGTGTCTCTTGTTTGTTTGACATTTTGTGACAAGTTTTTGAAAACACTTTAGAAGACAAGCACAACCCTATGGCTAGGCAAGGACTATACTTGTTGAGTTCCCACTTGGGTTTCCCTAGCCGTGCCTATTTAAAGTGGATAGCTCCAAGAACTTGGTGGCATGGGCTCCCCCTTACAGTGCACCCACTTCTTAGGCACACCAAGTTCCAAGTCCTCAAGACGCGCAGATCTTGAGGTACTTTGCTATCTCTACTTTAAATCACAAAAGTGTGGGATGGCTCCAGGGATCTATCATTCGACCCCCTATGTCAAACAAGTAGAGGGTTTTTGGCCACTAAACAATGGTTTGTAGTGAATATCCAGGGGACCGGCACCCCACGAGCATCCAGGAAGCCACTAAAGGCTCTAACTAACCCTACTAGGAGTTTTAATATACACAAAGGTATGCCTCCTTTCGAGCTAGCACTGTATGGTGAGCACTCATACTGGTTGGGACTTGGCTTTCACCTTATCCTAGTTTGTATAGCGGACTAGACAAAAGTACCGCTTGGGGACACAAATGAGTTCTCCTTGCGGAAGTGTCTCAAGAGCAAGCCCACTCTAAAGGGAAACAAAAGTGACACAAGCAAATGTTTTTGATCCCCAGGCTTGTACTAAGACGCAAGGGGAGAGCATACACAATTACTTGGTCACACTCGCATGGGGATTCTTTTGATTTTATCTTTTCTTAAGTGTGGTGTGATTTTATGTAAGTGATGTGGAAGGATTTTTGATTCCCAAGATTACCAAATGGTGCGAGGGAAGAGAATATACCTTTCCATAACTCTAACAAAAATCACCAAACATGGCAAGCAATGATGCAATCTTTTTTATCTTTTTAATGAGTAAATATGCAAGTTAATTTTAAGTCCAAATGAGTGAGATGATGCAAGATTTGTGGTTCGTTTTAACCCAATGCGTGAAGATGCAGAGTTGTTCTTTTTATCCAATATGAAATGTGAGCAATGCAGGGTTGTGGTTCTTTTTATCCAATATGAATGAGGTTCATTTTAATCCCAAATGAGTGTATGTTGCAAGCACAGTTGTGTTATTTTTAACCCCAATTGAGAAAATGTGTTCCTAAGTTAAACCATACACACATTCATGAAAAAGAAAACCCTAAGTAACAAATTATGCTTGCAACTTAAAATGTTTCTCCAACGCCACAGGCTGTAGATAAAAAATTACTAACATAAAACCCTAACCCTACTGTTCAAAACAAAAAAACCTGAATGAAAAAGATTTTCAAACTTTTATGTTTTTATACCAGTCGTAGGTGTCACACAGAGAGCGTAAGCGTTTCGCTATTAGACTTATACGTTTTAGACTATGGCGTGGGCAGTACACTATTATGCGTATGCGATTTAGTCAAGCATAGGTGGTGCACTGAGAAGCTCAAGTGTTGCAAAAACCTGCACAAGCGTCAGACAATTCCTACAACTAAAATTTGACAGAGAAACCCTCACCAACAAGTGAAAAATGTAATGCACGGATTAATGTCGAACCCTAGGGCTGTGAGGTCAGTTCCTGGATGCCAAAAAGATGGAAGACTTTCAAGAATTAACATGATTTACCCAAATTGTAAAAGAACCAAGTATAAACCCTAGATAAAAGTCTTTGTATCATTCAAACCCTTAATGTTTAAAGAAACCCTAATGACTGATAAAAACCAGAGAGTAATCTAAGGAAACATGCCCTGTGAAACAAGCTATAATCCTGCAAAACAAACTAGGTTAGGGTTACTTAAAGATAAACAAAAAGATTCAAGCCCTAAACAAAGGCGTATGCGTTGCAGAGACTCTTAGAGGCAGTGTAGATTGAGCGTAGGCATCGCGCCGTATGGCTCAAGCGTCGTGCTGATGAGCTTATGCGTCTCACAATATTCTGCATATAGAACCTTGATAGAAAACCCTAATTATTAATGAAAAACCTCTTAGAAAAAAGGAAACCAAATTCTAAGACTTTGAGGTTGCTTCCAGAATGCCAGAAAGATAGTAAACTTTTAGGCATTGACAAAAAAAACCCTTATGCATTATGTTGGAGTTCTTCCAAATCAGCAGGGGGTTTGCCAGTTCTAATGCACAGGCAGATTCGGCCAACAAATACAGGAGGTTGTGTGAGCTACCTCCCCTTCACTTCTGGTTCTACCGCACCAAGGGTGGTGTCCCTATAGCTAAAGATTTAAACTTTGACTCACCCAATGATAGAAAGATTTAGCTTTACAACGACAGGCAGAATACTCTCATGTTTGGACCAAGATCTCAATGATAGATCACAAGGTTGGCAACTTTCTTGGACATATCTAACTGGTCAGGGATGAGAATATGCAGGGGTTCTAATCCTACTCCTACAACTAACAGGTTGGAAAATAGAATGATTTGAATTAATGTTTGGATGCAAGACAGAAAGGTTTTGGATCATAACTACTAATCCAGAAGTAGACCGGTGCCTATCTTAGGGCAAGGAGTCAACTAGACGTATACAAGAGAATGGCTTGCAACTGGCATTCAAATTTCAAGGGGTTAGGACTGGTACTTGCCTTACAAACACCACCCAAGGATAAGTATTTAACTGTCTCTACTTACATACATCCCAGCTGACATACAATCTTCTCCATACTCAACCTAAAACAATTTAATCCACTCCTTGAATGGAAGTTAGAGATTAAGCATGTGATACAGAAATATATACCCTAGAATCTGAGAAACCCTTAGCAACCAGATTCAAAAGAAGAGAATGCATACAACACATGGAGACAGACAGATAAACACATGCAATAATGCATTTTTCATATAAAATGACAAGAAACTGAACATATGTGCAAGGTGCACTCAAATGCAACTCATAAACTCTAACAGAGATAAAACAGCCAAGAAAATGCTCTGTCTTTTGTTATTTTTCCCCCAAAAAAGCCCAAGTCTTCAACCACCAAATGAGTAACATAGTTTGCATTTTATAGAAAGACTGTGTACTCAGCAATAATTACAGGGTCTTTCAAAATTCCACCAGATACAATGCATCGTGAAAAATAGCACCCAAAATCATTCAATGTCTAGGCAGAACAAGAAGGAAAAACAGGTGAGTTCGAGAGATGTACAGTTGCCTGAAGATTTTCCATTAAAAATGGTGGTTGGCCTGTCAATCATCGACCATGCATCTGTAAACTCCGTCATTATGACCAACCTACCTACGGGGTGCAGCAGTTGCGTGCATAGAAATTTTCCTGCCTGAAAACAGCTGCAAATACAAAGAAATCGTCCCTGTAGAACATTTGAATCATGGCCGTCGATTTCCCAATCCTATCGCTGAGATCCACGACCCCAAACCGCACTGAAAAGCCGTCCACCAGTTAGAACGTACCACGTAGGCACCATGTGCTTCTATTGCTGACTTTTCTGCCATCTATTTTACCTTTTTCGCCTTGTATATGCAAAAGAACATGCATATACATACAACTACCTGCATACAAAGTGCGGACCCGAAATATTTATAAAACAAATCGCAATCTCATTCAGGTCCAACTTGTATCTCTCTTTTGCATGTCGGCATATATAATGCCATATACATGCAAGCCACGGACACCAAACACTTATAGAACAAATTGCGAACATATTCGGGCCCGGCTTGCATCTTAACCTTTGTATATCACCAATGTATGTCGCATATACAATGCGAACATACAAGCAGATTATACATACAAACAGCGGACTTCAACTTTTATCAACTGGAATGCATGCTCATTTCAGATCCAGCCAATGCATCTTGTGAATGCATGTTCCCTTGTATGTCTGCGGGCCCCATCACTTGTATATCGGCCTTGTACATCTTTTTCCTTTGCATATGACGAATGCATATCGCATATACATTCTGCTTTGTATGTTGCCGAATATACAAGGCCCCTTGTATCTTTTCATTGTATATGCATCGGCCGTCGGGGAAACTTGGGAGTTGGTTGCCGATGAGTTTGCTTCGTCGATGAACCTTCTGCACTGTAGCGAATGTATGTCGGCCCCTTGCACATTTGCAATGTACATTCCCAATGTATGTCGGACATACATTCACTTTTGTATCTGTTTCCCTTGTATATTTTCTTGTATGCGCCCAATGTACATACTGTCTTGTATGTGGTCCCTTGCATATCTTCCTTGTATGCCGCCAATGCATCTAGCCGTTGTATATCCACTTGCATCTTTTCCATTGTATGTAGCCATTGTATGTCTAAACATACAAACCCGATTTACAAGCAAACTCAACATACAACTACAGAATATTCTAGGAATCTGTGAAAGATTCCTCAATGTATATGCACCTATTCCAAACCCGATATGCATACAAGGAGGCATATAACTGATTTTTTCCTTTTTTTGAAGGCCGATTTAGCATTCTGCAAGCCCGCCAATGTACATTTGCATTTGTACATACAAACCCCTTTGTATATACAAAGATACATGCATTTAAAACTATTTTTTGCACTTTTCAACTGCAAAGGCCAAAAGACATAGAATTTTTTTGATTTTATGGAAGGTGCCTGCGAATTTAAATACTTGAAACCTAAATATTCATGCAGGCACCAACACTAGCTCTACCTGGGGATGCATGCCTCTTGCAGGCATGGCGAGAACTTCAGATCTCTGGGATGTAGACCAGTCCCTATCCATTGGGTAACAGAGTCAAACATTGCACCAACCTGCATCACAAATCATATATTTTTCAAATTTTTAAAATTTACTTGGTGGCCCATGGCCACCAAAAAGGAAAAACCAGAATTTTCCTTTGTCAAACACCTGATTTTCTTTTGATTTCTTCAAATGAAGCCTGAAAACATTTTGTTGTTTGCAGCACCCAACTTTGCAATTATTTGTGCTGCTACCTATTTCTCTTTCTTTGACAAAACTACTACAAGGTTTATCAGCATACATTAACATCAATTGTAGAATGTCATCATCATATGAGTCACCAATGTCACTTGGGAAAATATCAGACTCACATGAAACAAATGAATCCACATCAGAATTTTGCCCTTCATAGAATAAGAGCTCGTCTGTATCAAACATGCAATATTCAGGCACAAGCAACATCTCATAATCATATTTATCTTTATAAACACTCAGGTATTCATCATCATTGTTCTCAACAATTTTATCATTAATGTCCACGTGGAATCTCTCAAAAGAAGGCATAAAAAGGTCAGAGTGCAGCCCTTCACTGAAAACTTTATAATCACCCCTGCAACCAACATTATCCCCAACTGTATGAGTGAACACCTCTGCAACTTGTTCATTCACATCTGAACAGTGACCCTATATTTCCTCTTCACCAATGCACTGATAATCAAAAGCAATTTTTTCAACGTCTGCATTGTAAAGGCGGTCAGAATCTTCAAGGAAACATTCATATTCAACATCCATATATATTTCATCATCTGAAAGGCTCACATATGCATCTGAATGCTGACAATCATTAACATATTCACTACCATTCCTTGAACCTATATTTTCTATATTCAGAGTGAAACTTTGCATATCCATTTCATATAAACATTCAGGAATAACTGGGATATGCCTATCACTGTAAGACACAACTTCATGTATATCTTTTATTTCATCCTTTGAAGGGCATTTTGTGTCTGCATATCTTTCTTCTAGAGGCTAACAACAATCTTTGTCTTCATCATTATAGGATGTGCCCACATTTTCTACAACATTTTCTTCATGTCTATGCATCACATCATGACTACACATACTATTCTGAAATATATTTCCCTTTACAGCTGAAATATATTCACTTTGAAAACTATTTTGAAAACTTGTAGTCATGAAACCTATTGGCATTCCATATTTCTGATTATTTTCAATATCCATAGCAAATCTGAAAGCCTGGTGAAGCGTGACTGGTTCCTTATCTCTCAATAAATAACTCATTTTCTTATCAAATGCAGCCAAATAAATTGTCAAGCACAATGCATTATTGGGTCTCATATATTCAGGGATCTGCTTGAGCAACTTAATGAATCTAAGGTTAAAGGCTGGAACCAGTTCCTCATCTTCCTTTTGAATATTCATGAAGTGTATGATTAATGAGATCAAATCAAATCTTTCACCAAACTGCTCTAGGAATGCAATTTCTAAATCTACCCATGAAGAAACTGAACATACAGGGAGGTCTGAAAACCAGACCCTAGCATCATCCTCTAATGACTGAATAAAAAATTTCATTACTACATCTTCAGCCTCTATCTCATAATCTTCAATCAAATTACAAAAATTTTGCAGATGTTTGTTTGCAGACTCAGAATTTGATCCACTATATTTCGGAAAACATTTTCTAATTTTATTGGGAATAACATTTGGGTAACCACAAATTCCTTTGAAATTCAGGGCATTATATCTTTCAATAAAAAATGGTCTTCTTTGAGAGCACAACCAGGATTGTTGCTCTAAATTCATCATTTTTTGGATCAAAAGATGGAATACCTGGAAATATGTTGCAACATTGAATAGGTTCAATCAACAGAGTCACCACCTCTCACAGAGGACATAATATCAACAAGGCGCTTTTGTTTTCTGGATTCATCACCCCAGCAGAGCACCACATGGTTCTTTGGTATTGCTGCAACAACTTTCGCAGGAAACTAGATTTTCCAGCCTTTAAATTATTTAACTCATCCCCAGTAGAGTCGCCATCTGTTGGAGTTCTTCTGAATCAGCAGGGGGTTTGCCAGTTCCAGTGCACAGGCAGATTCGGCCAACAAATACAAGAGGTTGCATGAGTTGCCTCCCCTTCACTTCTGGTTCTACCGCACCAAGGGGGTTGTCCCTATAGCTAAAGATTTAAACTTTGACTCACCCAATGACAGAAAGATTTAGCTTTACAACGGCAGGCAAAATACTCTCATGTTTGGACCAAGATCTCAATGATAGATCACAAGGTTGACAACTTTCTTGGACATATCTGACTAGTCAGGGATGAGAGTATGTAGGGGTTCTAATCCCACTCATACAACTAATAGGTTGGAAAATAGAATGATTTGAATTAATGTTTGGATGCAAGACAGAAGGGTTTTGGATCATAACTACTAATCCAGAAGTAGACCGGTGCCTATCTCAGGGCAAGGAGTCAACTAGACGTATACAAGAGAATGGCTTACAACTAGCATTCAAATTTCAAGGGGTTAGGACTGGTATTTGCCTTACAAACACCACCCAAGGATAAGTATTTAACTGTCTCTACTTACATACATCCCAGCTGACATACAATCTTCTCCATACTCAACCTAAAACAATTTAATCCACTCCTTGAATGGAAGTTAGAGATTAAGCATGCGATACAGAAATCTATACCCTAGAATCTGAGAAACCCTTAGCAACCAGATTCAAAAGAAGAGAATGCATACAACACATGGAGACAGACAGATAAACATATGCAATAATGCATTTTTAATATAAAATGATAAGAAACTGAACATATGTGCAAGGTGCACTCAAATGCAACTCATAAACTCCAACAGAGATAAAACAGCCAAGAAAATGCTCTGTCTTTCGTTATTTTTCCCCCAAAAATGCCCAAGTCTTCAACCACCAAATGAGTAACACAGTTTGCATTTTATAGCAAGACTATGTACTCAACAATAATTACAAGGTCTTTCAAAATTTCACTAGATACAATGCACTGTGAGAAATAGCGCCCAAAATCATTCAATGTCCAGGCAAAACAAGAAGGAAAAATAGGTGAGTTTGGGAGATGTGCAGCCGCCTGAAGATTTTCCATTAAAAATGGTGGTTGGCCTGTCAATCATCGACCATGGATTATGACCAACCTACCCACGGGATGCAGCAGTTGCGTGCATAGAAATTTTCCCGCCTGAAAATAGCTGTAAATACAAAGAAATTGCCCCTATAGAACATTTGAATCATGGCTGTCAATTTCCCAATCCTATCGCTAAGATCCACGGCCCCAAACTGCACTGAAAAGCTGTCCACCAGTTAGAACGTGCCAGGTAGGCACCCTGTGCTTCCATCGTTGACGTTTCTGCCATCTATTTTGCCTTTTTTGCCTTGTCTATGCAAAAGAACATGCATATACATACAACTACCTGCATACAAAGTGTGGACCCCAAATATTTATAAAACAAATTGTAATCTCATTCAGGTCCGGCTTGTATCTCTCTTTTGCATGTTGGCATATACAATGCCATATACATGCAAGCCGCATACACCAAACACTTATAGAACAAATTGCAAACATATTCGGGTCTGGCTTGCATCGTAACCTTTGTATATCACCAATGTATGTCGCATATACAATGCGAACATACAAGCAGATTATACATACAAACAGCGGACTTCAACTTTTATCAACCGGAATGCATGCTCATTTCAGTTCCGCTAATGCATCTTTGGAATGCATGTTCCCTTGTATGTCTGCGGGCCCAATCGCTTGTATATCGGCCTTGTACATCTTTTTCCTTTGCATATGACGAATGCATATCGCATATACATTCTGCTTTGTATGTTGCCGAATATACAAGGCCCCTTGTATCTTTTCATTGTATATGCATCAGCCGTCAGGGAAACTTGGGAGTTGGTTGCCGATGAGTTTGCTTCGCTGATGAACCTTCTACACTGTAGCGAATGTATGTCGGCCCCTTGCACATTTGCAATGTACATTCCCAATGTATGTCGGATATACATTCACTTTTGTATATGTTTCCCTTGTATATTTTCTTGTATGTGCCCAATGTACATACTGTCTTGTATGTGGTCCCTTGCATATCTTCCTTGTATGCCGCCAATGCATCTAGCCGTTGTATATCCGCTTGCATCTTTTCCATTGTATGTAGTCATTGTATGTCTAAACATACAAACCCGATATACAAGCAAACTCAACATACAACTACAGAATATTTCAAGAATCTGCGAAAGATTCCTCAATGCATATGCACCTATTCCAAACCCAATATGCATACAAGGAGGCATATAACTGATTTTTTCCATTTTTTGAAGGCCAATTTAGCATTCTGCAAGCTCGCCAATGTACATTTGCATTTGTACATACAAACCCCTTTGTATATACAAAGATACATGCATATAAAACTATTTTTTGCACTTTTCAACTGCAAAGGCCAAAAGACATAGAATTTTTTTGATTTTATGGAAGGTGCCTGCGAATTTAAATACTTGAAACCTGAATATTCATGCAGGCACCAACACATTAAACCCTAATAAACCCTAGGTGTGAAATCTTTAAAGTATGAAACCCTAATGAAATAAACAAGCTACACTAGAGGGTTAGTGAAACGCATAGAATATTAAAATCAGAATCCTGCAAAAAGACCAATTGGGTTAGCCTCAAAATAACCAAATACCAAAGTTTTTACCCTAAATGAAGTTGCAGGCATTTCAGAATTCGGTTTATGCAGCTTAGATACTTTAGAAGCATCTCACTGTACAACCCAAGCATTGCACTGATCAACCGATGCATCACACGAGCCTTCTTATGTGTCGCACAGACTTGTAAAATTTAAAACCCTAAATTTGTAGATTGTACGGTCGTTTCACACCGGGTTCACCAATGTAGTCCGGGAAAAACTTTGCTACAGTCCTAAAACCTGCGAATTGAAACCCTAACTATGCAATAGAGACCTTAGACAACCTAGAATCTAAGCATGCAAGCATAGAAAAGGAAACCCTAGGATATCTAATGCATTTCCTCCATTGTTGCAATTCTAACCTAGCTATGATGTTGCACTCAGACTTGTAGGTCTGCAAATGGGATGAAAGATCAAGTGTTGACAATGGCAAAAGTCAAATTCACAAGTGGTGTGTGTTGAGAATGAGAGGGTCAAAGTGGTTTTATAGAAGGTGAAGTGTGAATGGAGGGCTGAGATGAAAAGTTGACTTAGGGCAAAGATCAAGGGCTGAGAATACTTTAGGGTTTCCAGCCACAAAAGGACAAATTTGAATTTTAAATTAGAGGAAATGGTGAGGTGGGCAAGGTTTTAAAATTATATAAATTGTGGGAATTTATTTAATTTTTTGTGAGGAATGGGTAATGTATAGGAATTTTAATTTAAAAAGTGGGGGGATTTATTTAATTAGGCTAATGTCTATAATTTAAATAAATGGGTATTTATTTAAATTAGAGGAGGAATGCGGGTGTATGATTGATGAATAATTAAATAATAATAAAATTATTTAATTATAGAGAAATTTAGAAGAAAATGGCTTAAGTAATTAAATAAATAAAATTTATTTAATTAAAAGCGCAAGAGGAATGAATTAATTAAATAATTAAAAATTATTTAATTAATAGTAGAATGCGAAATTAGGGTAAATCATGTGTGAAAATACCATTCGCAGGCCCAAGACAATTTCAAGTATCTATAGAGACAACATGCCCCCAAGTGTAAGGTACATAGATAATCAACCTACACATGATGCATGTTTGCTAGGTTTTCATCATGGTACTTATCCAAGGCGCATGTATGCCAAGTTTTCACCATTGGACGAATGATTTCTCTTTACTTTTGTTTCATTTTTTTTGAGTACTTGGATGGAATAGGTGGATATGGACAAGAAGGACTCAAGGATCTAGTTCCTTGAAAGGTGATAGTCCCATTTAAATATGGATGACGCACATGGACCATGTCAAATGCCATTATGCTCAAATATGTTGGTAGGGGATTGCATGAGAGGGAGGTGGAGTAGGTGGATAATGGATTATGATGTGGATTACGTATGGAAGGATTATGCAAGGATGGATGGGGGATAGTGGATTATGATGTGGATTATGGATGGAAGGATAGTGGATTATGTATGGAAGTATTATGCAAGGATGGATGGAGGATAGTGGATTATGGATGGAAGGATAGTGGGTTATGTATGGAAGCATTATGCAAGGATAGATGGGGGATAGTGGATTATGATGTGGATTATGAAAAAGCATGGACCATAGGGATATGATGGGTGAAATATGTGGGATAATGGATTAAAGATGGGGAGATGGAGGTATGTGGAAATGTTGTGGAATGGTAAGGAAGCAAGACCAACGGTTGCACACACCAAATTGGATTTTGAAGCTTTTGATTAGGAGGTGTAAGAAGTAATAGACCTATTTTCTTAAGGGGTGGTCGATGTAGGAATTTAAGTACTCACACAGACTTAGGATTTTTAGGATTTTTGCATTGGGATTTATGGGATGAAGGAATTTGAGATTTTTGGATGAAGTGAGATTTTTAGGATTTTTGGGATGTGAATGCTTCATTTGACTTGATTTCTTTTTGCTTAGGGACCCAAACCATTTTATTATTAGACCTTTCTGGTGAAAGTATGGGCTTGGGTATCCTTTTGGATAGATTTTTCTTGGACTCTTTGCATTGATGCCCTAAGGCATAAGTATTTTTAGGATTTTTTGCTTTATGGGTAGAGGCATCTAATTTTTTTTTTTGAATCCCATGGACTTGGTGGAAGCTTCATGTTTGGTCGATGTGTGCATTTGTTGATCATGATTAGGAATGTGAGGGGATTTATGGATGGAGGTTTTAAAAGTGGATTTGTGGATAAATGGATGAGGGGATTTAAGGATGGGGATATTAGGTGTTGGGAGAAGTGGAGGTAGAGTGGATTGGAGGATATGGATGTTAGGAGTTGGAAGAAGTGGAGGTAAAGTGGATGGAGGAAGGTGTATGGTCACATGCTTTTGGGGTTTGTAGGACAATGGAGGAGGGATGACACTATATGTTTTTAGAGTATAATGTGATTTGTGATGGAAAGGGGTGGATTTATAAGGCATGGAGGAAGTACCAACATCTTGAGATTTTTCTCCTTGGGGGTATATATCCAAGGCCATATGAGAGTGGATGGACTTTGACATTGATGGGCTCCAAAATACCTTGTTCATGAAGGCCTAAGCCTTTACCTTGATAGTTCATTTTTTGGAGTATGCGGTGGACAATGGGATTATGGATGTTTTGGACACTAGACATGAGCTCATTATTTGATGGTGAAGGTGAGGTGGTAGATAATGGTTTTTGCTCTCCAAAGGAGGAACATTCATGGATGAAGGTGGTAAGACCAAGGGAATATGATAGTGGATTTGAAATATGGTCAGTAGTGGGTATTGAAGGATTATTAGGATCTTGATTATCATTGTGCTCATTAAGATCCAAGCTATTTGTTTGATCGTCTATGTTTACTTGGGAGCCAAGTGTCCCATCAAGGAAAGTGGATGTTGTTGGATCATGGATAGGATTAGGTGGAGGGTGAATAGGAGAAGTTTGGATATCTTTCTCATGGATGGTTATGGGATTATGGATAGGATCAATTTGCTCATGTATAGGTTCTCCATCATAGATAATATCTTGATCATAAAAAATATACAGGTTATAGATGGGTTGAACTTTGATTGCTTGCTCATGGTTAGGAACTTGATCATGAATAATATCTTGATCATAGAAAATATATAGGTTATGGATGGGTTGTGTTGACTTTTTCCCAGACTGGATGCTTATTCCCAGATTTCCCTACAAGGTAGCCATCAGTGATCAATAGGATCTCTGGGCCAGGGGCCAACAGTGTAGGAGATAGACTCTATATTTTATCTCCTCTTCTTCTTCAGGCTCTGCAAAACCTAGGGGGGTATTCCCTACTCAACATCCATGAGGATCTGCATACAAAGGCTGGGATGCTGACAGAAAGCAGATAAGTCCTCCTGTAAGTAGACCAAAACTGAAAGATAAGAGCAAAGGGGCTAGCTTTGGGCCTATTTGCAGTTGTAGACAGAGGACTGAGGATCCTAAAACTAATTCTAATGTCCTAATGGTTGTTTTAGATTTTGATTTGGATTTTAAGTTTGGATGCAAAGCTGGACATGGTTGTAACACAAATACAAAGCAAGATTGGTGCCTATCCAGGGCCTGGAGTCAGTAGACATACACCTGTGAATGATCAACATGAACAGCTAAAACTGGATTTCAGGGGGATATATGTGATACCTGCCTTACAGATATCTCCCAATACAGAGTGTTAAGTTATCTCTACTTATGGCATCCCTACTGCAGTATACCCTTCCCAATGTTCAACCTGAAAACAGTTTAATCTACCCCTTGAGCAGAAGTTAAAAGATCAGACATTCAACATAGGAATTCTATGCTCTAGAATCTAAACATTACCCAAATATCCAGATTCAGAAGAAGAATACATGCAATACTGGAGACAGAATTAACAAAACACATGCTAAGATAGCATTTCTCATATAAGATTAATCATGAAATCAGTGGGTTCGTGCCAAAACATACAACAAGAGATACATAGACTCACAGGTTTAGCTGTACAGAGCAACCAGATCAGCTTGTTTTGAATTACAGAGCCAAAAATCTTCAACTTTCAACAACCAAAAATGAGTAACACTTCCTGCTTATAACAGCCAGGTAGTGTACCACAGCAATTAATTACATGGTTGACCAAAAATCCCGCCAGATACACAGTATCAGAAAAATGGCGCTCAACGCATTACCAGATTGGCGCCCAAACATGAATGCAGCAGGTAGGGGAGGAGACAGGAAGAAACCTCGAGCCCTGCGCCACTGTCCGTTGATGTACACCTTCAATCGGGTACCAGATCCGCCCATACCTCTGCAACCTTCGCCATTAATGGCGCACCAACCCGCGGCCTCGGGAAAACGTCAAACTGTGCATCGCAACCATTTCCTGCCAAGATTCATCGTCATGATATTTGAAAATATGCAGGATATCAATTATCCCACATGCACCCCGCGGCGACCTTTTCAACACTTTATATACTAGGCCACGAACATATATAATGTCGGTGCTTTTGCTCCTGACGACACTAGTATAAGACTTCATCATCATCCTCCAACAGCATGATATCCTGTCGCTTGAAATATCACCCTGACGTCAGCATCATATCGCAATATAACCTGCATGATAATCGCCTTCATCGGCACAACCTGATCCATCGGAGGAACATCCTCCTGCTTAGCCGATACGAAAAGTCTGGCCGATGAACATCCTGAGGACGTCACCGTCATATCCTGCTGACGTCATCAGCATATCTGCCTACTGCGCACCTCCTCATATCCGGATGACGTCATCATCATGTTTGCAAATATCGGGGGATCTCCACAAGATGATCAGTGTTAGAAATATGACCCCCCCGGACCTTGATGACGTCATCATCATATCGACATCAGGATGATATTCGGAAGACAACCGGATATTTGGAAATATCATCCTGATGCACAAATATCATGATGCACTGTAGCTCCACTATAAGATCGGGGTGATAGATGAATATGCCAGATATTTGAAAAGATCACCCCCACTAGATAATGCACGAAGCCGACAGGCAGATATCTCCCTTCAGAAATATCATGATGCAGATAGGCGGAGAAATAGATATCACCCTGACATAAGAATGACATCAGCATCATCAGGATGATAAAACAACGAACATGAAGTGATACAACAACATCAGGATGATATTGACTAAGATCATCCTGACGTTCAAAATATGATGACCCCAGTGAATATCGGGTCATACTTAGAACTCTTCAACAACATCATCAGGATGATCATAACCAAGATCACCCGATGATAAAAATATCACCCCGGCGAAATATCATGCAGGCAGAAAATATGATGATCCTCGCAAGCAACACGGCGATAACTAGAAATATGATGATGATGATGACGACCCTTAAGAAAAAACAAGTCAGGTCGAACAACTCAGAGAATAACCCCTTCAGAAGATCGGGGTGACATCATCATCATAAAAGGGCAAGGTGATAATTGGAAGATCACCAGATACATGAAAAATCACCCCCGCAAGCAAATCAGGGCACACTGTAGCTCATCAGCAGGATCGGGATGATATCCAAACATCACCCGATATTGAAACATGATGATCCTGATGAGAAACCGGTCGACAGAAAACATGATGATGCTGACCAGCATCGAAGCAAACATGATGATGATGACTTCCTCCTCGAAGAAAAAATGATGCTGCAGCTGAAAAATGCCGAGGAGGTCCAACACTTAGGAAAATGGGCAAGAAGATATAGGGTTCAAATGAAGAAACCCCCTGAACATGAAAAAACAACCCCCCCCAGGTCAAAAATGAGTGCTAACACTGGCTCCGAATGGGGACGTGCAGGTGAAAACCTGCAGCGAGAACCAGATCTCCGGGCAGACCAGGCAAAAAACCGAAAAGCACGAACTGTACAAGGCATTTACACTACATACATGTTTTTACAAATGTGCACAGCAACAAGTCATTTATGCAAAATAGAACTTAAGGAATTGGCCATGCACAGGCAATTCCAGAACTTCACCATCTAGGGCCTGGAGGAAATAAGAATCCTCCCCATGAGTACTGCAAATCTGATATGGGCCCATCCATAAGGGTTCAAATTTACCATGTTTACCCTTTTCTTGACCTTTTGCATTCCAAATGAGCACCAGATCATTGACTTGAAACTTCCTTTTTATAGCTCTCCTGTCAAACTGATATTTCACATCTTGTTGTCTTTTGAGATTGATCTGGTGGGCTTTCCTTCTGTTTTCATCCAATGCAACCAGCTGGTTCACTCTTTCTGTCATGGAGTCTTCAATCTCCTCATCATTTTCCTGAATGAATCTGTAAACTGGTAGGAGATTGTTTATGGGCAATCTGGCTGATGCACCATATACTAGCTCAAAAGGTGACATCCCAATAGCCCTTTTTACTGTCACTCTGTCAGCCCATATGGCTAACTTTAAATTTGAGTCCCAAGCTCTCTTGTTCTTGTCCAGTATCCTCCTGATAATTTTCATGATGCTTTTATTGCTTGATTCTGCTTGACCATTCCCTTGTGGGTGATATGGTGATGTATATGATAGATTTATCCCATACCTGTTGCAAAAATCAACAAATTCACCTGATCTGAAGCACATAGCATTATCAGTGACTATCTTAAATGGTACTCCAAACCTGATGATAATATTTTCTAGCATGAAATCTGTCACCACCTTACTTGTAGCTCTCTTAGTTGGAATGGCCTCAACCCATTTGGTAAAGTAATCAGTTGCCACCAAAATCCAACTGTGTCCCCCACTTGATTTGTCTGCAATTTCCCCTATGAAGTCAATTCCCCATTGCTGAAATGGAGCATCCACAGTTACAGTTCTGAGGGGTAAAGCACCATCATATTTCAGCTTTCCTGAAAATCTTTGGCAAGGGTCACACTTCCTCACTAACTTTTGTGCATCTGAAAAGAGAGTGGGCCACCAATATCCTGCTCTGAGAATTTTATGAGCTGTTGTTTGGGCAGTATAATGTCCACCACACAATCCTTTATGCATATCAATCAAAACATTGTTAGCCATATCCTCATCCACACATCTCAGCAGCACACCATTAGGGTTTTTCCAGTATAGCTCACCTTGAACAATAACATACCTGATTGCATGTAACTTTAAAGTCCTCTTTTGACTGTCACTGAAATGGGAAGGACAATTCAGATTTTGCAAGTAGTAGATAATATCCTTGTACCATTCAGATCCTGATACATTTACACTCTCATTTTGGACTGCATTAACTTGGCATGCTTCCAAGTTTGACTGTGCCATCATCTTGGCTAATCCTTGTCCTCTTATTAACTTGGTAACTTGTATGTCTATGTTGAACTCTTGCAGTGTGTTTATCCATCTGCACCTTCTTCCAGTCACCTCCTGCTGAGTGAATATGTCTCTGACTGCTGCATGGGGTACATATGCAATTATATATGATCCTACCAAGTATGGTCTGAAACTTTTGATGGCTTTGACTAGTGCATATGCCTGTTTTTCCATAATATCATACTTCAACTCAGAGGCCTGCAAGGACATACTGAAGAAAGCGATGGGCTGTTCAAAACCATCTTCGTTTTTCTGTAGCAAACATGCAGCAACAGTATGAAAGGAAGCAAATGAAAATACTTGGAATGGCCTAGAAAAATCAGGAGATTTAAGAACAGGGGCCATCTTGATTGCCTCTTTGATACTCTGAAATGATTCTATTGCTTCACTTTCCCAGTGGACAGTTGCATCCTTCTTCATCATCTTGGAAATGTTCCTTGTGGTTTCTGCAAAGTTGGGAACAAATCTCCTAACAAAATTTATCTGTCCAAAGAAGGACTGAACTCCTTTTACAGTCTTTGGCATTTGAATTCTGTCAATAGCAGCCACTCTCTCTGGATCTATCCTGACCCCATCCTTGGAAACAATATGTCCCAGGAGCTTTCCTTCAACTACCCCAAAGGCACACTTCTTTGGATTTAAAGAAATACCATACTCTAGTGCTCTTATGAAAATCTGCTCCAGATGCAAACAATGCTGCTCTTCTTTCTTTGAGTAAGCAGTCAAGTCATCCTGATATACAGCCAGGATTGAATCAATCAGCCCTGCAAAAGCAACATCCATTGCTCTTTGAAATGTAGCACCTGCATTTGTTAGTCCAAATGGCATTCTAACATACACATAAGTTCCCCATGGAGTGGTAAAGGCGGTCTTGTACTGTTCTGATTCCTTTACCTTCACCTGATTATAACCTGAAAATCCATCCATTATGGATAAGAGTTCACAACCAGTCACTCTCTGCAACATAGCTTCCATATTAGGCAGTGGATAGTTATCCTTTAAAGAGGATACATTCAAGTTCCTGAAGTCAACACAAAGCCTAATATCACCATTCTTTTTTCTGACTGGGACAAGGTTAGACACCCAACTTGAATGCCTGATTGGCACAATTATTCCAGCTTCCCTGAGCCTTTTGAGTTCTTCCTGCATCTTGGGAGCTAAGGTAGGATTAATAGGTCTTTGCTTTTGTCTAAATGGCTTGGCTCCAGGCTTCAATGGGATCTCATGCTGGAATAAATCTTCCCTATAGGCTTTTAGGTCCTCATATGACCAAGCAAAAACATGTTTATACTTTTTCAGTAATGCAATCAGCATACTCCTAATGTGTGGTTTGAGCTGTTTACCAATGTATACCTTCTGAGGGGCCTGAGATGTCCCCAAATTTATCTCTTCTAAATCTTCCTTATTTGTGGGAGATGTCCTTGTGACCAATTTATCTCTACTGTCAAAAACTCTTTCCAAAGCTACCAACCCTCTAGGGATTTTATTAGTCTTCAATTGAATTATCTCTTTTCCCACAAGAGTTTCTTTTCCATTTATAGTCTCTACAAAAGCTTGGAAATCAATTTCTTGATTCTCATATTCATCTATGCAGTGCAAAAATTTTAACAAGTCCCTATCATCATTAAACACTTGCCAACTGCATATATTTTCTGGTACTGCAGGCCTAATTTTAACTTCTACATTTGTAACATCTGACAGAGTGATGTCATCTGGCCTTATTGCAACATTGGCTAAGAAATCAGCCATAACATTCTTTGACCTCTCTACCCAGCCTATTGAAAATGCATCAAATAGTTCAATGGTATCCCAAACAGCATGCTTGTATTGTTTCAATCTTTTGTTTTTTGAAGCATACTTATCTCTAATTTGGGACACAATCAGCTCAGAATCCCCAAATACTCTTAACATTTTAATTCCATGTTTGAGAGCAATATTTAGGCCTAAGAGTAAAGCCTCATATTCTGCAATGTTGTTTGTGCAATCAAACCTCAGCAAGAAAGAGAATTTGAGGAGCTTACCAGTTGGAGACAGGAAAACAACTCCAGCTCCAGAGCCTTCTTTTGCACAAGCTCCATCAAAAAACATGGTCCATAAGCCTTGCTGATCCAGCTCTTCAATGCAGACATTTTTTTCTTTATCTTCTGTATCATCTGAGACAACCTTGAAGTTATCACAGTCAGTGTCTACAAAGCATACCTGTTCCTCTGCTTCTTGGTCTTCCACTGTCTCTGATGATCTTTGTTCTCTGATTAGCTTAACATCCTTGCCATTCATTGGAATCATGGCATATGACAGGTCCAGCTGCATACTTCCACCAATTAGTGCTGCCCATCTTCTTGACAACAACATACCATACTGTGGCTTGATGTCAACCACTGTTATATTCATTTTATATCTCTTTTCAGGAAATGCTGCCAGTTTGAAATCTACATCCTTCATGATTCCAATAACTGGTACCTCTCTGGCATCCATAGCATAACATTTTCCACATGCCTTGTCAATTTTCAATCCAGCTTGTTGCATGATGGCCAAAGGCATGACATTTGTAGATGCTCCAGAGTCAAGCATACAATTTCTAATTATTTTTCCATTTATAACCAGGGAAACATAAAATGGTTCCACTTGTGAAGGACACTTTGTCATAGTCACTCCTAAATAGACTTCAGGAGTCTCATCTTCTTCATTACACATGACATGTTTTTCACCCTGGGTCTGAACATTTTGTTTAGCTTGAAAAGGTACCCCTGAGATTAGGGATATTGTCCTATTCTTGATCTCTTCCACTTTCATCAGTTCCATAAGTGGAACAGAGACTTTTACCTGAGAGAGGACCCGAGCTATATCAAATGGAGCATAATTTTGTATAACAGTTGTAGCTTGCTCCACAATCTTGTTTTTATCCTGAGCTGATTTATCTTTTACTTTCATAGTTCCCTGATCATCATTCTTGTCTTGGGAACCTTTACTTTGATCTTCAGCCTGAGGGATTTTGTTTTCTGGTCCTTGAGATTCATGACCTGTTCTATGTCTAAAATTCTGTTTATTATTTACCCACTGCCTTTTTTGTGGTTCAATTCCTTTATGACCATGCACTAGCTGACCTGCAGAAATATCTTCTGGCTGATGTGGGCTGCCTACTTGATTTTTACCTCTGAGATTGTAGTTGCTCTTGACTTGAGCAACTGTTGCAGCTGTGAAGGCTCTAATTTCCTCATCAGAAGGTCGTTGTAAGTTATTCAGAAAATTGTGTGAGCTCTGAGCATACACATAGTTATCTTCATTATCTTCATCATATGGGAACTGTTGGCAGGCCTGAATTTGATGATCTGTATTCTCATCAGCATCATAAAGAGTGTATCCATTACCTATGGACATCATATTAACATCATCATCTTGCACATAATGTGGCTCATTGCATTCATTACAAGATGTAGCATTATCATACAAGGATTGAGCAATCATACACTGTGACTGTGAATGTGGCATCTGACAAATTATACACCATGGAGCATCATCAACAATATTTATAGCTTTCTTTAGAGGATCAGGAGTTTCTTTGACATGTTGAGCTCTCTGATTTGTGTTGTTACGTGGGAATACAGGCTTACCATCATGCCAATTGGTGTTATAAGGCATATCATGCAATGATGGCCTCTTTTCCTGCCTTTGATAGACTTGCCTATCAGGACCCATCCCTTTTTCACTTCTAGCTAATCTATAGCTTAGGTCCTTAACAACATTTGCCAATTTGTCTATCTTATCTTCAGGGGCAGATGTATTACCTTGAGTGTTCTGAGGCTTGTTTGGATTCTGCAGAATTTTTATATCATCCCTTCTATTTGTCTTGCCCGATGCTTTCCTGTTGTTTTCAATATTCACTGCAATTCTGAAAGCATCCCTGAGAGTAGCAGGACCTTTATCTCTTAATCCATATGCAGTTTTTGCATCAAAGGCATTGATATACAATATTACGCACATTGGTTCATTTGGCCTCATGTGATGTGGCAATTTGTTCAACACTTTAGTAAATCTTGCATTAAAATCTGCAACCTGCTCATTTGACCCTTTAGTGATACTGGTGAACTCATTTACAAAAAAGCTAGGGTCAGTTTTGTCACCATATTGCTCCTTGAACATCCTTTTAAAATCATCCCATGATGAAATACTTCGGTCAGGCAGATTCTTGTACCATTCTCTTGCCTCATCTATTAAGGATTGCATGAATGACTTCATGAAAACATCCTCATGTTCAACCTCAAAGTTATCCATGACATTTTGAAAAGCTTTTAGATGATCTTCTCCTGACACAGTGTTGTTTCCTGAAAATTTAGGCACTTGCAGCCTCAGATGCTTATCAATGGGGTTAGGATACCCAGGAATACCATCAAACACCAGCTGCCTGAATCTATCTAACTGCATGGGCTGTCTGTTTAACTGATTAACATTAACATTTCTGTTTGCATTCTGGTTTCTTACATTGTTTAGTGGTATCCTAGCATCATTCACATTTTGTCTCTCATCATTATGCTGATGTTGCACTTCATTTCTTTGCTGATGTCTCTGCACATTTGCATTCTCTAGGGTAGGAACTTAATCATTTTGGGCAGTTCTTAAGGCTTGCACTTTCTGCTTCATATCATCTCTGATTTTCATGGCTTGTAGATATTCTAGTTCAGCTAACTGTTCATCCTTAGGCCTGGAGGTAGATGGTCTCATACCATTCTGGTCATCATCTTCATCATCCCTCATAGACTCTGCCTCTTCAAACCTTTCACTAGGGTCTAGAAATGGGCGTTCTTGGAACACCTCTGACCTCATTCTCATGCTACCACCCTGTTGCCTCTCATATGCACCTTGAATATCAACTTCTGCATTTGAAAAGTAAGGCACATGCTGTCCTGACGGCCTAGGGTTATCTTGCATATCATCACCTTTTCTGGGGGAACCCTCATGACTGACTGAGACAGCTCCCTTTCTTCTGTACATCATTTTTCTTGTTACTGGTAACTCTTTAAATAAAGGATTTTGTTGGGATCTTCTCCCCTGCATATAAATTTTACTTTGACCGGTTGGGAGATTACTTCGGAGTCGCCACCTATTACTAGGAACTGTTTTCTTTTGAAAACCAGGGTTCTTTCACAAATTCCCCAGCAGAGTCACCAATTTCTGTTGACTTTTTCCCAGACTGGATGCTTATTCCCAGATTTCCCTACAAGGTAGCCATCAGTGATCAACAGGATCTCTGGGCCAGGGGCCAACAGTGTAGGAGATAGACTCTATATTTTATCTCCTCTTCTTCTTCAGGCTCTGCAAAACCTAGGGGGGTATTCCTTACTCAACATCCATGAGGATATGCATACAAAGGCTGGGATGCTGACAGAAAGCAGATAAGTCCTCCTGTAAGTAGACCAAAACTGAAAGATAAGAGCAAAGGGGCTAGCTTTGGGCCTATTTGCAGTTGTAGACAGAGGACTGAGGATCCTAAAACTAATTCTAATGTCCTAATGGTTGTTTTAGATTTTGATTTGGATTTTAAGTTTGGATGCAAAGCTGGACATGGTTGTAACACAAATACAAAGCAAGATTGGTGCCTATCCAGGGCCTGGAGTCAGTAGACATACACCTGTGAATGATCAACATGAACAGCTAAAACTGGATTTCAGGGGGATATATGTGATACCTGCCTTACAGATATCTCCCAATACAGAGTGTTAAGTTATCTCTACTTATGGCATCCCTACTGCAGTATACCCTTCCCAATGTTCAATCTGAAAACAGTTTAATCTACCCCTTGAGCAGAAGTTAAAAGATCAGACATTCAACATAGGAATTCTATGCTCTAGAATCTAAACATTACCCAAATATCCAGATTCAGAAGAAGAATACATGCTGGAGACAGAATTAACAAAACACATGCTAAGATAGCATTTCTCATATAAGATTAATCATGAAATCAATGGGTTCGTGCCAAAACATACAACAAGAGATACATAGACTCACAGGTTTAGCTGTACAGAGCAACCAGATCAGCTTGTTTTGAATTACAGAGCCAAAAATCTTCAACTTTCAACAACCAAAAATGAGTAACACTTCCTGCTTATAACAGCCAGGTAGTGTACCACAGCAATTAATTACATGGTTGACCAAAAATCCCGCCAGATACACAGTATCAGAAAAATGGCGCTCAACGCATTACCAGATTGGCGCCCAAACATGAATGCAGCAGGTAGGGGAGGAGACAGGAAGAAACCTCGAGCCCTGCGCCACTGTCCGTTGATGTACACCTTCAATCGGGTACCAGATCCGCCCATACCTCTGCAACCTTCGCCATTAATGGTGCACCAACCCGCGGCCTCGGGAAAACGTCAAACTGTGCATCGCAACCATTTCTCGCCAAGATTCATCGTCATGATATTTGAAAATATGCAGGATATCAATTATCCCACATGCACCCCGCGGCGACCTTTTCAACACTTTATATACTAGGCCACGAACATATATAATGTCGGTGCTTTTGCTCCTGACGACACTAGTATAAGACTTCATCATCATCCTCCAACAGCATGATATCCTGTCGCTTGAAATATCACCCTGACGTCAGCATCATATCGCAATATAACCTGCATGATAATCGCCTTCATCGGCACAACCTGATCCATCGGAGGAACATCCTCCTGCTTAGCCGATACCAAAAGTCTGGCCGATGAACATCCTGATGACGTCACCGTCATATCCTGCTGACGTCATCAGCATATCTGCCTACTGCGCACCTCCTCATATCCGAATGACGTCATCATCATGTTTGCAAATATCGGGGGATCTCCACAAGATGATCAGTGTTAGAAATATGACCCCCCCGGACCTTGATGACGTCATCATCATATCGACATCAGGATGATATTCGGAAGACAACCGGATATTTGGAAATATCATCCTGATGCACAAATATCATGCTGCACTGTAGCTCCACTATAAGATTGGGGTGATAGATGAATATGCCAGATATTTGAAAAGATCACCCCCACTAGATAATGCACGAGGCCGACAGGCGGATATCTCCCTTCGGAAATATCATGATGCAGATAGGCGGAGAAATAGATATCACCCTGACATAAGAATGACGTCAGCATCATCAGGATGATAAAACAACGAACATGAAGTGATACAACAACATCAGGATGATATTGACTAAGATCATCCTGACGTTCAAAATATGATGACCCCAGTGAATATCGGGTCATACTTAGAACTCTTCAACAACATCATCAGGATGATCATAACCAAGATCACCCGATGATAAAAATATCACCCCGGCGAAATATCATGCAGGCAGAAAATATGATGATCCTCGCAAGCAACACGGCGATAACTAGAAATATGATGATGATGATGACGACCCTTAAGAAAAAACAAGTCAGGTCGAACAACTCAGAGAATAACCCCTTCAGAAGATCGGGGTGACATCATCATCATAAAAGGGCAAGGTGATAATTGGAAGATCACCAGATACATGAAAAATCACCCCCGCAAGCAAATCAGGGCACACTGTAGCTCATCAGCAGGATCGGGATGATATCCAAACATCACCCGATATTGAAACATGATGATCCTGATGAGAAACCGGTCGACAGAAAACATGATGATGCTGACCAGCATCGAAGCAAACATGATGATGATGACTTCCTCCTCAAAGAAAAAATGATGCTGCAGCTGAAAAATGCCGAGGAGGTCCAACACTTAGGAAAATGGGCAAGAAGATATAGGGTTCAAATGAAGAAACCCCCTGAACATGAAAAAACAACCCCCAGGTCAAAAATGAGTGCTAACAGGTTGTATGGAGGTGCTTTGATCTTGATTTAGATAAAGGGTTGATGTTTCCACATGCTTTAGATTATACTCTTAGCATAGCTCTTGACTTTCTTGAATGGAAGTGGAAGTGGGAGACTCTTGGATAGGCTTGATAGGCTCTTGATGGTCAACAACATGAAGGTACAATGGATCTAGACTTGGACTCATGGTGGGAGACTCTTCAGTAGGATTGACAAGTTGTAAACTATATGATGTATTTGGAGGACTCGACATGTTGTTTGAAGGCTCTTTGATAGGCTCTTTTATAGTGTTTGATGACATAGAAATGGTTGATTCCTTGCTAATAGCCATTGGATTGCATCCTTCATAAGAGTATGGGTGGATGAATAATATAATGGATGGATAATAATGGTGGATGGTGTTGTAGGCTTAGGATGAGGATTAGGTGGAGGGATAATAAGGGTGTAAGGTGTTGTAGGCTTAGGAATAGTATTTGGATTTGATAGAGGAATAATGGTATTGGACATATTAGGATTTGAACTAGATGGAGGGATAATGTGATTGGATGGATTAGGATTATATGGTTTTATCAGGGGTAGCTCAAGCAATTGTTCTTGGACCAATTGTTGTAGGGTTATCTCCTAGGGATCCTTTGGTAAAAGATTGGAGGAACATGTGGACGAAGGTAATGAAGGGCTCGATGGATTAGAAGGTTGATGGACCAATGGACTATGATAGGGACTATATGGAGGTGTTGGGATAGGGCTAGTAGCCTCTTAGATTGGCATTTGATTGGATGATGATGTAGGGTACCCATAGGATGCATAAGCTAGAGTGGTTTTCCCCTTGTCAAAGGTACCATAAGGACTTAATGACACTTGATTTTGGTGCAAAGGGTAACTTAGACTTGAATTTTCTTGTTGTAAATGAACTTGATAATCTTGTAAATGGGTTTGATGATGAGTTGAAATGTTGGAATAAGGAGTTGGATGATCATGGGGTGGATGTTGTTGGGTATACATGGGATAGGTTGATGTGGAATTGATGTGATATGTAGGTAGGCTAGGTTGGTATGATGATAGAGGTGACACATATGATTGAGGTGTAATTTGTTGAGGTTGGGGTTGTGTTTGGACTTGTTGTTTTTGTAATTGGAATTGTTGTTGTTGTGGTTGGCATTGTTGTTGTTGTGGTTGTGGAGGAATTGCATAGGAAAATGGTTCTTGGGAAATGGATGGAGGTGAATATATCGATAGAGGATAGTATGGATGACCTTGATGTCCCTTGTCATAGGATATACAATGAGGTATAGAATTGTGACTTGTGCTAGCCAATGTTGGATTGTAAGAAGTTTGTATGTCCAAGTATGGATGCATGATTTGATGATGTGGAGTTGGCATGGACATATAAGATGATGTTGTTGATGCAATGGGATTAGGAGGATCTTTGGTGGTGAGATGTACTAAGGGCATTTGGAGCGCTTTAAATTTTTTCTTTTTGATAGGATCCAATCTGTTATAGTCATGTTTAAGTTTTTATATCCATGCCTTAGGAGTACTAGGAGATGTGTATGATGGAGGTTGGTATGATAGTGGCGTGTGTTGGATTGAAGATATAGCTTGGGGATGGGAGCCATATAGGTGTTTAAGTTCCTCTATGTCTGCATCATTTGGGATGGGGATATTGGTTGAACTGGAGATGAAGGGGGGTTTAACCTAGGCTTATTGATTATCAAGACCATTTTGACAAGTCATGGATTAGATGGGGCTCAAGAATGGGATTATGATTATGATGATGAAAAATGGAGTGTAATGAAGATTATGTAGATGGGATTAAGATGATATGGGATTATGAATAATGAATTATGATTAGGATAATGAGATGGATGAAATTGATTGGATTATGGATAAATTGGGATGATGATGTGGATGATTTGGAATGATGCCCCCTTGAGAGTATAGGTGGGGGTGAAAGACATGGGTAGATTCTCAAAATGAATTGAATTGGATAATGACTATGATGAAGTGGATATGACAAGTAGGATGATTAGGGATTGGATTACGATGAAGGTGACTTGGCTTAGGATGGATGTGATGACAAGGATATTTAGGATCTGATGTGGAGTGTGTTTGTGGATATCTTGACTGAGGCAATTGCAAACAAAATATTTCACATGTACATGCATAGATTTGCAAAACACACACGCAAGACACAATAGCAAGTTTGACTTTGAAAATGGATTGTTGTGATTATGAAGACATTTGAAGACACATAAACAAGCCTAATACTAGTCATGTGGGTATGGCCAATAGGTCTTAATATAGGATGTACATGTTGTCTAAGGATGTCCCCAATATACATGAGGTATGAGGGGCCTAATTCTGTGAAATGAAAGTGAAATAATGCCACACAGTCGAGAGAAGAGGGTAACCCACCCTTCACCTTCACTTTCCCAAGGTATAAAGTTCTTGGGGGCTTAGCCCAAATGACAAGATTCCAACTTCCAAGAGGCATGTCTTTCGATTCACTCACGTTTTATACTCTGTCAGAATACAAGAGTTGAGGTCATCCCTTGGAGTGGTGTGTCTCCAAGCAGTCCTCCTAAAAGAGATGACAAAAGCAAATCAAGTGGTGCTTTTAATCTCCAAGATCACCTTGTGGTGCGAGGAGAGAGCATACACACACTTGAATCACACTTGTTACGTCAAAAAATGTCCCCTTGGGGGATTTTCCCTCTTAAGGTTTAGCTCTTGGGTCCTGTTTATGCATTTAGAGCATCTTTCATGTTAATTTGACTTCCCGATGAGAAAACCCTGAAGTTTCATGGCAATTTGGACTCAGGGGTTACACTTAACAATAATATTTCTTAAAATAGGGGGGACGACTTGGGCGCCCGTGCCCTAGTCCTGCCCTATTTTAGGTCAGGACCAATTTTGAAGTGTCAGTTTATGACCATTATTTAGGTCCTATGCCGACACGGTAAGTTTCAATTACAAAATTCTTAGCGGGAATGTTTGTAGTTGCATATATAAGCATGTTTAGGCATTCATCTGTAAACTAGATGGATATTGCGTACTTGTGGCTTATGTTAAGGTGATTCAAGGCATTCATTGTGTGTTGCAGAGCAGAATTTGTGTTGTTCTTGTGTTTGTATTTGCAGATTTGGCATCCATCTCCTCATGGCATGAAGAGCATCTTCCTTCCATGAGATCTTCACTACAAGGTGATATCAATTATGTTTTTAATCATTTATCATTTGGATTTTGCCTCTATCCTGCAGGGATATGCACTCTTCATCTGACAACGGTGTTCAGAAGACTTGAATGTCTCTGCGGGGCTTGACTGAGGCAAGCCTCTAAACACCACAACCCCAACCCATTTTTCTGTGATTGCAGGAGAGTAGTGCAGACTATTAGAATTGTAGATCAAAGAAGAAAATAAGTACTTGGACTCGGGTGCTCGCTTATTAGTCCTTTGGATCCCGCAACAGGAAAATCTTTGGAACAACAAGAATAGGTTGCAGACAAGGTTTCCATATCTCGACAAAAAATATGGTACTGGACTAGGGCGCCCACTCATTAGTCCCCAACCGTTCTGCTTTCTGAACTTCAAAATCTAGTACGCATTTGATATCTTTGTGTGTGAGCATTTTTCGTGATTTGTCCATTTGTTTCCGAATTTGCATAATTAGGGTTTTGAGTATAATCGGGCTTAATTGAACAACTAAATTACACAATTCCAATTTTCCCTACATTCCAAGTGACTGAAAGCCTAATAGTAGACTTCCTACTCAACTAAAGTCCTTGAATGTTTGAGGTGAAAGGAGGATTCATACAAATTAACCCTAAACACTAGTAAATCCTCTTGATTCAAATTTCACCTTAAACACTTGCAATGTTAATTTACCCTTAGAAATTGAAATGTGTATGTAAAGATGAATGGATTAAAGGATGTTTTTGATTCTCAAGATCACACAAAGTGCATGAGAAGAGCATACACACCCAAAATTACACTCAATTCCACCAAGCAAGTCAAGCACATGTTCATTTTATACCCAAGTCCAAATGTGATGATGAAGACACATGTTCATTTTATTCCCAAAATTAAGTATGATGATGCAAACAAGTGTTTGTTTTAAGCTCAAATTGAAGTGTGATATTGCAAACAAGTTATTTGATCAATTGAAAATGCAAAAGTTGGATTGTATGCAAATGGAATGTTTGTTTTCAAATCTTATGTTGATGCAACTTCTTATGTCTTCCCCTCTTCCACCAAACAAAAAAGAGAACGAACCACATGCAAAGAAGCTTGTTAGATGAAAAAGAGAAATCTTAAAAATGTCTGATAATTATGATCAGGTATAGCAGATTGGAGTGGATAATCATATTCTATGCGAGATTCTATGTTGTTTTAAAAAAAACAATAAATTTCATTAAGAAACATAAAAGTTATAGTGATTTGAAGATGGAAAACAAAGGGTATGTTTGACTGAATATACCTGACAAACCTAATAAAATGGACTAATGAGACCTATGCCACAACAAATTTGGGTGAATCAGCTTTCCAACACCTGTAAAAATTTAAAAATCTGACATGATATGCAAAAATCTGACACTATTCATGGCTTGAAACACTGTTCACGGCCTAAGAACATTGTTCATCGCCGGAAACACTATTCACCACCAGAAATACTGCTCATTGTTAGAAGTACTATTCACCGCTGTAAAGCACTGTTCACTACTGGAAAGCACTGTTCACTGTCAGAAAGCATTGTTCACCACCGGAAACATTGGTCATCTCCCTACAAACATGTGCTCAAATTTCACCTGCACCAAAAGGGTCAAATTATATGTTTTTATTCACCTCTTGGCCCTTCTGGATGCAATCATGAGGTCTGTTTTGTGCTACGAGGCTCTCTGTGAAAGTGCATCCTTAGATTTTCCCTAAAAAGAGCATAAACCTACAATATTTAACCTTAAAAACACTTGAAAAAAATGGGGGTTAGATTACCGGGTGTGCCAAGATGTAATGCTAAAAATTGGAAAGCAAACTAAGAACATAATGATCCTAATCTAATATTTGCATACCACAAGAGATAATCGAAACATGCAAGAACTTAACTTAAACAATGATACAAGTTACCATGAACGATTTCTATCCCTTGATGTGTTGAGATGTTGGTTTCTCATGATTCCTGTAGCATAACTTTACTTTGTTGCACGATGATCAATGACTTTGTTGAGCCTATATTTATAGATTTTTGATGTGGAGGGAAGAGGATTTGATAGGATTTGATTTTAGAGATAGAGATTTGTTTTTTGATTTATTTGACAAAAGAGGAAATAAAACAAATGAAAGATAAGATTTGAGAAGATAGAGAATGATTTGATTTTAGTTTAAAAGGGAATAAATCCTGAAAAAGATAAGAGGGATAATTGATGCATTTATCTAATTAAATTAATTAATTAGATACACGAGTTCAATTTTGGAAAGAAATCAAGAAGATGTTATTGAGATTTTATTAATTAAATAAATATTTGATTTATTTAATTAATGTTGGATTTATGATTTAATTAATTAAATAATTATAAATTATTTAATTAACATTAGAAGAAAGAGGGGATTTGATTTTTCGCTTTATTTCACAAAAGAGGAAATAAAACAAGTAGAAGATAAGATTTGAAAGAGGAAAAGCATTTGATTTTTATTTGATTTAAAAGGAAATAAATCAAAAGAAGATGAGCGGATAATTGAGAGGATTATCTAATTAAATAAATAAATTAGATACACATGAGTTAAAAAAGGGAAGGAATCAAGAAGAAGATGTGATATTAATTAAATAAATATTTGATTTATTTAATTAATGTAGGATTGTGATTTAATTAATTAAATAATTATGAATTATTTAATTAATATTAGAAGAAAGTATGGATTAACTAAATAATTGTAAGTTATTTAATTAATGCTATGAAGTGGAATATTAACTTAATTAAATAATTAATAATTATTTAATTAATGTGGCAGAATAAGCTATAGTGAGTGATAGCAAAATTGGAGTAAATTTTAGGTGTCTACACATCCCATATGGGCTTCTACAAGGAGCCCCATTTGCTAGAGGAATCATACAGTCCCCGATCGCTCATCACTAACAAATGAAAAATGTGCATCAAGAGCGAAAGGTAAAATTTGAGGCAGGAGGCAGAAGGAAGGGAAGGCCCCAACTCAACCCCATATGAGGTCATGATATGACCTAGCGCAACAATCATTGATAATTTCCCACATGAGTCCCACTGTCAACAAGCCATAGGAACATATGCGCATAGAGGACTATTCAATTCAGGCGGTCGCAACAAATCATATAGGTACTTGTTCCTCACTCCTAAGGTGTCTCAAGCTCAATCCATTAGAGAAGTTATACAATTTTCCTTAAGAGACTATGTTGTCGGCTGGGGTCAACAATCCATGTATAGCCATGGCCAAGGTGAATGCGGTAAAGAGTAGAAATAAGATCACCCCAAAGTGTAGAACCTAACTGGTCACTCTGGAGCAGGATATGATAGAAATGAGAGGACATATCGACTCATTGGTCCAACAGGGACTCCACTCTCCTTTCTAAGATAATGATCTGGTGATGAATGAAGTAGAGTATAAGGTGATGCTCATGAATGAGATGGTGGACAGGACATATTTTTAGGGCTAGGTATAAACATTGAGCATCACAAAGGTAGAACAAGTCCTTCAAGCATTGGCTCAATTGGAGCATCAGTTGAAAGATATTATAGAGAAGTTACAAAGTATCTCCCACAAGGAGTTGATCAAGTTGGACAGAGATTTTGAGGCACTAAAGAGAAAGGAACAACCTTCAAAGGATGAGTGGGTGTCTTTATAGACTTCCCTAGAGAATCTCTAAGGCTAATAGCTTCCTTTAAAAATTTTAAGCTTTGTTTCCATCTTTTCTTTTGAGTCTAGTGTTCGACGTACGCAAGCACACTTCCTTGAAAGTCACCAAGAACTATAAAGCCTTTTTCTCTACATTTGTTTTATGTTGGAGACACCTCGGCATTAGTTGATTCGATGCATCTGCAACATCCATTTTTGGATCACAATCACACAACATCATTATGAGCCTTTTATCAGGTTTTGATCGAGCTATGATGGGCCATCAAAGTTGAGGCATTCGCTTGCCACATGAAGGCTTCTCGTACCCTTAAGAGTCACCAGTTCTGACACATCAAAATGATGTGCCTCACTACCAAGTGTCCCAAGTTACTTTTAGCGGGCCCATGTCTTGAACATTTTCAATGAAGGCAATGGAGGTCACTAATGCCTACACTTGGTGTTATGGCATATCTCCAAGCCTTAGTAGTTATGACAACATCTTCTGATTGCGTTGACGTCCCAAGTAATGTGAAGCAACCTATGGCAACACCCAGTTCATTCAAAAGGAAGAGTTCATAAGGAAAGCCAAGGGAAACATAAAGAGAGCCTCTGTTGCTGCCACTTAGTGCACTCGCGCTTCCCACAATGAGATGACTCTAACACACTTGAAATGATGTGCCAAGATTCCAAGTGGTGTGATTCAACACAAGGTGGGCCTGAGGTTTTCAAGAGAGAGAAGCAAGTGGAGGAAAGACATTTGGCATGTCCATGCATAGTTTCAACAAGACAACCCCAACAACATCAAGGAGAAGTGCCATGCTGCTGTGTAGCAATAGGACTCACCATATTGGCAGAGGTAGAGGAGACTTGTGAAATTGTCGATTGTGGATCATGGGATCTAACGGCCTAAAATTTATGAAGGACCTTTCAAAGCCAACAAAGGGGTGTGTTGTATCATCAACTGATACAGATGAGTCAACAAGCCTTTAAGGCTTGCGAGGAGGACAAAAATGCAAATTGAAGACTCCCTAGATGGTGCAACAATACAACAAAACATCAAAGAGGTAGTTGGACCTCTTGCAGTTTCTTGGTGAATCATCAATTCCCTGAACAAAAGTCATCAAGGTAAAGTGACAAAGGAGGATGACAGAGTCAGGATGATTTAATGCTAGAGTACCAGAAGTAGATGTGGTAGATGTTTCCCATTTGGTGTCTCATTTTGAAGTATCTATATTGCTATATATAGTGGCTCAGTTGATGTAATAAGGGTTGGGCAGTGTTTATACACTGAACCAATTTTGGGATTTAGGGAAGAATCGATAGGCATTCTAGCCTTTGTGTATGCTCTTCAAGAGTTGATTAAATGATTTGTAGTTATGTCTTTGCACCTTTTGTAACCCATTCTCAATTTAATAATGAAGAAGAGTGGCATTGTTTGCCTATTCTATGTTTATTGATTATTTTTTCAAGTTCCATGCATTGATGTTATGCCTTTGTTTAAGTTTCAGTGAGTGATATTGATAAATGTTATGAAATTGTGCCCTTTTGAGATCTTGGTAGATACAGATCAATATTGTGAGTTAAATAGGAAAAAATGTCATTATTGCATCAACTTAAGCCCTATCTTCTGGTGCATCACCTTAGAATAGGTTTTAATTTTAGTTTTTGTCTTCTCTTTCCCCCCACTTTTTGAAACAATTAACAAGAATCTTAAGAAGATTCAACTTCTAAAATCTTGGAGTTTATCTTGTGATTCGCAAAAGAGTCCCCCAATCACAGGATTTCCCATACTATGGTGTCTTCTTCATATCTGGCAGAGATCCTAAGCGCGAACACAAAAAGCCATCAATAGTATCTCCAGAGCAACTACAATAAAAGTGAAGAGACTGGCTTCAGAAGCTCACTATGAGATGTAGGAGGACCTACAAAATCTTAAGTGTGGGGGAGATGATGAGACCATAAACTATCTCATCTTTAGCCAAATAAAAGCATCTCTTTCTTCTTAATGAACTAGTTTTGAAGTGGATTTGAGTATGGTTTGGAAGATTTTTAGCTTGTTTAAGGTAGAACCTAAAGTAGATGTTTGGTTTGTTTTTAATACTCAATGTGATATGGATTTCTTCCTAGCTTCTTCTTGGGTGAATATTTTGTCTTCAACTAACTGAAGGCAAAATGGTTATATCAACCACATTGTAATGAGATAAATCTTTCCTCTCAACAAGGGGAGGTTCCCTATCACTTATCACAAACTTATTTAAACTAAATATTAACTTGGGGGTGAGACCATATCATCTATTTCTCTTTTTTCAGAAATGATGTTTACAAAATGAAATAACACTTTCTTGATACAAATTGAAATAATCAAGAAACCCACAAGAGCACAAAGTCTATCGTTGCTTCTTTTACTAATTTATAGCTTAGAACCCAGTAGAATAAGGTGCAGCCCAAAGTCTTCACCGAAAACTATGACAAAATAAATGATCACAAAAGATAATAGTAGTTCAAAGCCTTTCCAATATCTTTTACTTTAAAACACTAAATCACAAACTAAAGATAATTGTTGTAACACAAAGTCTCCACAATCAACTTTAGAACATCTCCCAGATTATTCTCTCACACTACAATTTGATCAAAAGGATAAGATAGTATTAGGAAAAGGACATAAGAACAATTTCCAATACACCACAAGATATTCCAACACAAAGATTGAATGATCACTTGCTTTCTTATTCACTTGATAAAATTTGATTTACAATTTGAACACAAAGTCTTAAAATGCTCTTCAATTTGGCAGAGTTTCACTTCAATAACTAAAAGATGATATTTACAATAGAGGCCCTCTTTATTTATAGGGAGGAGCCTAGTGCAAAAATAAGAAATTTACAACTACTTTGACTTATTCAACAAAGGAGTCCATTTTGACTTGGGACTTCCTATGTTTTTACATGTAATTACATATTAGAAAAGTACATGTAAATATGTCCAAAATTGTTTCAAAAGTACATCTGAAAAATAGAAAAATAAACTAAGTATTGGGAAAAACTACTTCAACTTGTATTGTCATCTTTCTTCATATGACCATCATACATGGTGAAAGTTGCTTGCATCCTAATACTGTCTGGACTAACTGTGTTCCTGAAAATCATCTTTGCTCTAACTATGGCATCTCTGACTGTGGTGACTGATTTTGCATGACTAGTTAACTTGGTTTTCAGATTATCCAAAGTTAACTGATTGTCAAGAATATTGTCCACGAAGGCCATTGAAAATGTTTTATCCTCAAACTCTTTCTGGAACATATATTCAAATTCCTGAACCATTTCTTCTGCAGAGAGAAATTGGTTATCCTGTGACACAAGCTTGCAACGTAGCTCCTCCAATTTATGCAAAAGACTAGCGTCACTCTGTTCACTGAGTTTCCTTGCAGCTTCCAGGTCATTGATCAAATCTTTAAGCACATGGCTCCTATATGTCAATGCCTCTTTGGTCTCTGTATAAGAATCCCTATTAGGAATGGCACCAATTGATATTAGAGTGCTTATTTTTAGTTTTCTCATCTCCACCCATTTATCATGATTTTGTTCTATGCGCTCAATATCTTGAGAAATAACATCAATGAGATCATCAAGTTCTGCTCTTATTTTCTCCATTTTATCTATCTTCTTAGATAGCTCTGTAAGTAGAGAGATTCCTTGGGTGCGCATCCTTTCCAGATATTCTTCAAGTACTCTTCCCTTGAGGTGAGTCTTTTCTGCTTTCTGGATGATGGGGTCTTCTATAGAAATGGCCTCGGGTGTTACTGCTTCTGAATTCAAAGTGGTTTTCCTCACTACTGCAGTCAACTGTTCAACCATTGCCTTGTAATGATCTTTCATTTCTTTCTCTCTGTCAAATTTCTAAATCAAAATGTCCATGGCTGACTGCATGTCAGTCTTGGCACTTTCATGAGTTATCTTGCCTAATTCAACTCTAGAGATAGAGTAGTCACTCATACTAAAATTTTCCATTGTTGCATCCTGTGGAGGTTTTGCAATCTCCAGAAATTTGTGTCCCTTGTCCCCAAGCATTCTAGAAAGAATCTTTGGCTTCTTCGGGGTCTTGGCTTTCGCAGGCACCAGCTTACTAAAGTCAAAGTCATCTAGGGAGATGGCTTGTTTCTTCCTTTTTGGTGTATAAGCTGACAACCACGGTGGAAGTACAGAAGTACTCACATTAGGATCTGCTCCCATTGTTGGTGTCACCGGAACTGTACTTGCACTGGTAGTGGAAACAATAGGTGGAGTGTTAGTAAAAACTGCACCTGTTACATTTACATTGGAAACCTGTTCAGTATTCATTACAAAGTGATCAAATATGGAAGTATCCCCAATATCAAAAGATGAAGAAGACAAACTAGGAATAGACCCTGAGGAATGGAGAACATCTTCAAAAGTATTTTGAGGATTGTCAAAAATTATTTTGGAAGGGGAGGGAGATTCAGAAGAGGGAATATCAATAGGGGAAATAGACAAAGGAACTAAAACAGTTGTGTCTGGCAAAGGAGAAGAGACTCCAGTTTCTTATTGTACATTCTCCTGTGGGGACAAAGCTTCCTCTTCTTGTTGATCTGTAGGCCTATCTTCAACCTCCATTTCCTCAGTGGCTGGCTCTTAAGTGTTATGTTTCTCAACTTCCATATCTTCTATTTTAGACTCTTTCTCCGCAGCTTTTGACTTCTTTGTCACAAATTTAATCCTAGGCTTATGTGGCTTGGAAGAAGAGGGAACATCACTCTTGTTCTTCGTCCTATTCTCTACCTTTTTACTTGTTTGCTATTGGATCTTAGTCTCTGATCCTGTAAGGAATTCTTTCAAAGTAATTCCTTTATCTGCTAGCCAATTATTGGTATTAGCCAATATAGGCTCAAATCTTTTCCTCAGAGATGTCAACTCTTTTTGAGACCATTGGATTGGAGGGGGAGGAGTATCAACAATCTGCTCGGTGTTATACCTGTCATCAATCAACTCTCCATCATCCACTAGATCTTCAGGAACATCAGCAAGTCCCAGATATTCAATCTGCGCCAGAGACAACCGGCTATAATCCAACTTTTGGACATCTTCTTCTATTCTCAAATCCACCCTGACATCTTCAACCATAGGTTCATGGAATTGGGTTTTCCTCTTGATTTTGTCCTTCATGCCCCTGTAGTCAAACTTTGGCCTTCTCTTGAATTGCTTCATAGTTACAAGCTGCATCTTAGTTTCCATGGCCCTAGCCTTTGCAACAGTTAATACTGAGAACCTGCCAATTTCAACTAGAAACCTGAAACCGGGCTTCTTGAGCTCCATTTATTTATTATGCACAATGATCATTTGTCTGCATAACTCCATTAAGACAAGTTTGTCTGAGGGGAACCTTGGCAACATATAGGGATGACCTTGGAAAAAGCCAACCCTCAGATATGAGAAAGAAGGAAACAGTAAGAACATGCATCCAAAATCATTTACCACTATCCAAGCCTCATCTGACACTCTTCTTTGTTCTAGCTGAGGGTTAAAAAGACACAAGAATACTGCAAAGAAAGCATCATTTACTCTCCTGAAATGATGAATAGAACCCTTCAATGTTAATTGAGAGTAGTATTGGTACATAGGAATTACCCTCCTATCTCCTTTTGATGTTAGACCTGGAAAGATTCTCATAGAGGTTGCTATATACACCAGGTAAGAAGTCATGTAGAATTTGAAGGTAGTAGTTACCTTTGTCAATTGCTCGTGTAGAGCATTACTGATTTGCTCACCCCAGAAGATGGCTTGTTTGCCTTGGAGTATTACCTTGATGAAAGGGTACATCCACTCATGAAATAGTGAAGAAGAGGACAATCCTCTTATCCTGCTGAGAAGAGTTATCAGATCACCAACTTCTTCTATAAAGTCGCTTCTAGGAAAACTCTGTGGCCACCTTGACAAGTTTGACCGTGGAGCTTTGAGCCATTTAGTATAGATTACCTTCTTTGCCTTCTCAAGATTTTTGTCATACTCTTTTTGTGCTTCAGCAAAATCAGGCTTTATCACTTCTGTAGCAGGAGGGCACATGAACACCTTATCAATGAATTCAGGATCTAGTCTGATTACCACATTGCCACTTGCATCCACCACTACCCTAGTATCCCTATTATAAAACTAAGCACACTGAAGAACAAATTCTGTGTTATGTGCTGCCACTGGGAAAGATGACACCAAATGGATGTTACTGTCAATAATCTTCTTCATTGCAAAGCTGGGATTATTTGACTTGGTTCTTTCCACAAATTCAACCATGTCCACATGGCCAATCTCTATATCCCTAATGTCATTGACATTAGAAGTAATTGAGGTGATTGGAAAAACACCTTGATATTTATACTTCATCGCTTTCGACTTCTTCGGAGACAAATCAGTCATCTGAACAAGCTATCACCAGAAGATGTCAATGAAGAAAGAAGATCCACAGAAGAAATTGCAATAAAAAGTCATGATCATGCAATTAGGGGAAATACTGGTAATCTGAGAAAATTGCATGTCAATGATCACGACTATGGGGACACGCTTGAAATGGCTAGAGTGCGAGCAGGCCAAAGATGGAGGAAAGCGGGCTCAGAAAAGCAAAATTGAAAATATCCCAGAGTTAGGAAAATTTGAGAGAATGTTTGCATGGGCGGCAAAATTTGCCGCCCTTGCATGTGAGGAATATTTCAAGTGTATCGGCGGTAAAATTCACCGCTATTGCATGCTCCAGGAAAAATTGAGTGCTTTATGTTGGAGTGGCAAAAAATGCTGACACTGCAGGTAATGAGGAAATTGCAAGTGTTATGTATTGGCAGTAAATTTTGCCAACACTGCAAGTTGGTTATTTCAAGGTTTTCATGCAAGGGAGGAGAACTTCGCCGCCCATACACTTACATTTTGATAGTCTTGAAACGCATAAGCGGCAAAAAATGCCAATGACAATACATATGCAAGGGTTATGAATTGCAAGTTGGTTTTGGTGTACGATCGGGACAAACCACCGACAACACATGTTACCATAAAACCTGGGGCACAAACATTGATCGGCGATTTTTGCCGTTTGGATTTACCAGTTTACAATCTAGGGCACAAGCAATAAGACCTATTCGAGGACCTAGATAACGCACGTTTGAAGAACGAACTCAGAATAAAAGATCAAGCACAAAAATGACAATAACAAACAGGAACGCAACATTTTACAAAAGGTTTTTTTTGATAAAATCAAACTAATAAAGCCATTAAACAATCATATTAATGAAAACCCTAGAATGTGAAAGCGGTTTAAATGACTTACCTATTTGAAAGGGAGAAACCCTAAGCAAACGATGGCATCTTGAAATCTGATAGAATCCAAAAGCAACACAGTCGAATGGTTCGAGGAGAGTTCAAGAATTGACTAGGAAGCATTAGAAGAAAAGAAATGACAAAAAAAATAATGAAATAACACATTTAACAAAAAACTTAAAAACAAGTCCTTAATGCTTAGCACGAGTGGCCATTAATGCCACTGAAGTTCAAGATCTTGAAGATCTTGCTCAGGCGGCAATTTCGGCCGGCATGACATGTGCTTTAAAAAAATGCAAAAGCAATACTAACCGCCGACTTTAAACATGCTTCATGTCTGAGAACATGTAATGGCGGGAAAAAGTGCCGCTTGAGCATGTGGAAAGGAAAAACCATGTAAAATCGGCAAAAAGTGCCAACTCAACACAAGAAAACAATCAGAATATGTAATAGCGGCAAATTTAGCCGACTTTGCATATAAAGATTTAAAAATTTCACTAACACCCTCAAAATGATCAAAATGTATATTTTGGTCAGTTTACGACTTAATCAATTTGCACAAACTTCGAAGAATCGATTTGAGGGAATGTCGCAAACTAGTTTAGGATGCCAAACGACTTCGCACATGACTAAGAGAATCTTGTCTCAATTTGCGAACTTAGAGTGTAGATTACGAAATGGACAAGTTTCGTAGGGGTTGTCTACAAAAATGAGCGTAGCTGATTTTGAGAACAACACTTCTAATATTTCTTCATGAGTATGTGTAAGATGCTATAATGCAGGTGAACATATTATTGAAGACTAGAACCATATCAAGTACAAGGCTCTAAAGACAATTTTGATAAGACTACAATGGATTTTTCCTAATGTCCACACGCTCTAGGATATATTTATAATGGGAAGAACACACCACGAAGTTGTTCCATGCAAACTGCAGAGGCATATTATCAGTTTTTGTTCCACACTACCTTTTTCCACCAAGGCCAGTTCTCATGGCCACTAAACCTCAAATAAACTCCTTGTTTAAAATGGCACAATCAGTGCCATGCATTACTTTCTTTATAATATTGCATATTCACCTTTAGATCAGAATTTATATAATCGGTAGATTGAAGAATAAGTCCATTTTCTGCCAAGTTGGAGTGCTAGAAGATTTCCTAGAAAGGACAAAGAAGATAAAAAGTCAAAAATGCAGTTTTAGTAAAAAATTGATATCTCCCTCGTTTTGAAATGAAATTCAAATTTTCAAAATAATATGGAAAAATGGGAATGAGAGGAACAAAACCTATAAATAATTTGAGGAAATTCATTAAAATGAATGAGCAATTAATGATAGAAATGTGGTCGAGATTAGAGGAAATAGTTGTAGTTTTTCTCCCCAAGAATAGAATTTCAGATCCATATTCTTGGTGGATTGACTTAGTAAATTAAGAATAGGTACATTATATAAATACATGGTAAACAATCCATCAAAGAGGAAAAAAAAAGAGTTTTAGAGTTGTTTTTATAAAATAATCCAATTCAGTATTTTGGTAGCAACTATGTAATTTGTTTCACCTTATTCCATAGGGGAGTAAGGGCCCGCTCATGCTGAGGAAGAAGGTTAAAGGTTTGTAGTTTCATTGTTTAGTTTGTTTTCCAATAGTTTTTCCATTCCCCTATTTCCATAATTTTTATTTGCAAGCTATTCGTAGGATAAATTTGATTGCAGTAGAGTTAAACCTTAATTTGTTTCATGCATTTATTGTCTATTCTATTTGTAGAAAGGACTATCATGCAAATTATCTTTCCTCCCTCTTGCATATAGCCATGGACACCGCCCTAGATTGACATTCATTAAATTAAATGATGAGGACTACAACGACCCTCGTCAATCTTGGTGATAATTCTATTGGTATTGGCTTTTGTGAGCATTGTGTTCTTGGCAAATAGAATAGAGTGTAGTTGAACTCTAGAAGGACTGGAGCAAAGGTGACTTTAGAGGTGATACACAATGATGTGTTTGGTCCTATGGAAGTCCTATCCATTGGTAATTCTATGTACTACTTGTCATTCATTGATGATTATTCTAGGTATACTTGGATATATTTTCTTAGGCTTGAGTCTAAAGTATTTCTCAAGTTGAAGAAGCTCAAGGCTCTAGTTTTAATTAAGGTAAAACACGGGAAGGGCCCAGATCCATTACAAAAAGTTGCCACAAAGGCTACAAATGAGTCTTATGAGAGGTGGGACTGAAACACCAAGGTCTAAGCCAAAGACCAGACTAAACAAAACAACCAACAAAAAATAAAAGCACTAGCACTGAACCAGCCAAGAATGAGAAAACAAACATTACACAGTGATTCCAGAAGCTTTACGTTTAAACATTACATGCCAACAAGCTTCTTTGGACCACTTATGGACTTCCACTCACGATTGAGAAAGTCAAGCTTATCTTCAAAGGAAACCTCTTTAGGTTTGTTATCCTCGATAGTAGATTTACCTTTATCACCAATGCTTTTCACTCGAGTCCTGTTGGATGGGCCTACTTGGGGAGTAGAATTCTTGTTTTCCCGTTGTTTAACTTTTCTCTTGTCCAACTAAAACTGGAATACAAGGAGAGTGGTGGCTGAGTTTTTCATTGTTTCCATGCTAAACGTAATAATTTCTGCCATATTCTTATTTATAGTTTGTTGGTTCCTCTTAATAGTGTCCACCTCATGCTCCAAAGACTCTGATTTGACAAACATGGTGGAAAATTTTTTGATCTTTGTTGATTTCTCATCTTCCACATTCTCATCATTCTAGTTAGGGGTTTCCTAATATGCAATTATTTCTAGATGATAAATTTTCCATTTGGAAGTTTTTAACATGGCCAACTGCCATTTCAAGACATTGTTATGAAGGATCATGTCCTCTTGAAGGTTGCTAATTTTCTCCTCTGGTCTACTACAATAAGGATTCTCCTGCATAACCTGGTGGCTAGGGGGATCATGTTTCAACCCTTCTAAGTTAGCATGGGTAGAAGTGGGGCCAACAAAAGAAGGCTTTGCATAGCCCTTACTAGTGGAGGCATGGGAGACAATTGAATCATGGATAACCTCAGAATGTAGAGGATTGGCTTGAGTAGGGTTGGGTAGGTTGGCATTCCTCTTGGACTTTCTTCTATACCTGGTGTGGATGGTAGAGGGCACAATGTTAATTGTAGGAGCACTGGTATCTTTAGGGGTCCACTTCGAGGGGTAGAGATGCTAACAGGGCCCAGGGGTTTCAAAATAGGGTTAGCAGCAATGGGGTTACTATTGGTAGCTTTTTTCTTTCCTTTGAAGTCCAGGGAAGGGAAGACAACACTAGGAACAGACTTCGGGGTCATAGGGGGAGTGCAAGTAGAAACCTTTTTCAAATTTTTGGCAGCAAGGCCCTCCCTAGAGTGATGCTCGTCAAGATGAGGGTTGTAGATACGTTGATGGAAAGTAGGGGTCAAGATATGGGCCAGATGAAAATGGTAAAGGCAATATATGAGCCCTTGATGTAGGGGAAGATCCTTTTCACCAACAAGCACTTTTTGAAGCAATTCCTCAGGAGAAGAAAATAACCAATAAGAAAAAATCAATTTAATACCATGTCTAACATGATTTAACATGCAAAAAAGATAGGCATGGAACCTCTTGAATCTTCCATCCAAGGTGATGTAATGCATCAAGACTTCTGCCACCCTCTGCCAAACCCCAGGGAAGTGTTCCCTATTAAAACCATTCTGCAATCTCTCAAACTTTTCCCCTCATTTCATGAAACATTTCATAGCCTCCTAACATTTACATTTCACTTTCTTTGGGAGACACTCTCTATCCATCTCAAGACTAGTGGCCATAGAAATAAGCTCCTTAGAAACTTGAAAAGATATACCCCGAACAAAGACAGTTTGAGCTTTCCAAGAAACTATAAATTCTCTGGATAGGATAGTGTTGAACCCCTTCATGGCTTTGATGTAATAAGAGAGGTTACCTCTCTTCAGAATGTTTCATAGCTCTCTATCCTCTTTCAAATTCTCATAGTTCATGGGTTCAATTTTGATGAGGTATCCTCCCATGTTAAGAACGAGGCAAAAACAAGCAATGACAGAGTTGTCGATAACTTCCCTATGTAACTTACTAATTCCTGAGGTAGGAATCATGAGATAAGATGAATTGAACTAGTATTTACTACGTCTCTCCTTTCCATCAATACCCTTGTTTGAGAGAGTTTTGTCACTTGTGTCGGCCTTACATCTTAGGACATCCGACTACAAGTTTTAATTATTAATGGGTGCATCTTCATTAACTTTGGATCTGGTTTGATTCGGGAGGGAATGAGAATCATTCCAAAAAGTGAGACCGTCAACTTGAGTGCATAGGTTGGCCAAGGAGTCTGCCAAAGAGTTTTCTTCCCTATAGGTGTGGACAACTTTGGTATCTTCAAAATTCCTTCACTTGATTTTAGTCTCTTCCACTCTCTTCCACTATATCTTTGTATGACCAACTAGGGATAACTTTAGAAACTATCATATCAATGATATTTTTGGAGACTCCTTCAATGATCAATTTACAAATGCCTTTGTTAGCATCCAAGGTGATACACTGAAGAGCTACTGCCGCTTCAACAAATTTGTTGGTTTTAAGACCCAGGTTTTTCAGTGAAGGCACCTATACCTTGACCCCTATTGTCTCTTCGTAAGCCACCCCACCTGCCTGACCAAGAGTTCAAGGCTCTAGTTAAGAATTAGACTGGTAAGAAAATAAAGGTACTTAGGACAAATAATGGTGATGAATTATGATCTAAATATTTTAATGAATTCTATAAACATGTTGAAATTGTGAGGAAAAGAACTACCCCTTACACACTACAAAAAAATGGGGTAACAAAAAGGTTAAACAAAACTTTGTTGGACCACAATAAAAGTATGTTGAGTAGTGCAAACCTAGGACAAGAGTTTTGGGTGTAGGCGATTAGCACCCCACACTACTCAAAAAATAAGTTTCCCACTTCTACACTAAAAACAAGATGCCATATGAAATGTGAACTGGAAGAAAACCAATGGTGACACACTTGTGGGTATTTGGTTGTGGGTATTTTTTCAAGTGCCTAAGGAGCTACAATCCAAGTTGGATCTCAAAGAAAAAAGGTGCATTTTCCTGGTTATAGAGAAAATGTTAAAGGTTACAAGATTTGGAATATAGAAACCTTGAAGGTTCTCTACTCAAGGGATGTTACTTTCAAGGAACTTGGTGAGAAGCCCAAACTTGAATAGTCAAAGGATACTAAAATTGAGAGGGTGCTTTTTGAAACAAAACTAGAGTAGCAAAATATACCAAAAACTAAACAGAATAGTGGATAAGGTAGTTTGGAAGAGGTTTAAGAAATCACATCTAGTGGTAACTTTGAAGAAGAATAGGGAATAGATCTGACAGACAATTCTTCACCACAAGATATGAGAAGGTCTACAAGGTAGCGAAGATCACTTAATAGGTATAGTCCACTTGATTTTTGTTGTGTATTTGCACTCTTACTTGTCCTAATAACTGTGAACTAAGTTTTGTGGAAGAGGCTCACTTCCAAAGAGAAGAAGTCTTGGAAGAATGTCATGGAGGAGGAGATGTTGGCATTGAAGCAATTTAAGACTTGGAGCTTGGTTGATCTTCTTGAAGATAGAAAACCCATAGGCTACAAATGGGTGTTTAAGAAGAAATTTAGAGTAGATGGCTCCCTTGAATGGGACAAGGTGTAGTTTGTGGCAAAGGGATATTCCCAATTTGAGGGCATAGACTTCAATGAGATATTTCCTCCTATTGCTAAGTTGAGTTCCATTAGAATGTTGTTGTCTATTGTTGCGTCACTTGATCTAGAGATTGAGCAAATGGATGCCAAAATAGAATTCCTACATGGAGACTTAGAGGAGGAAACATTCATGGAATAGCCTAAAGGATACATGGTCAAAGGTAAAAAGAAACTAGTTTGTAAGCTAAATATATCTCTATATGGATTAATGTAGTCCCCATGAATGTGGAACCAAAAGTTTGACACACATGTGCTAGGATTGTGTTTTGGAAAAGTGGTGTTGATTATTGTTTATACTTCAAAAAGGTAAATGATTACATTCTAATTATTGTTTTATATGTTGATGATATGCTTATCACTAGAGACAATAAAGCATTAATTCAAGAACTTAAAACTCAATTGGCTAGTAAGTTTGATATGAAATACTTAGGAGCTATCACATACATTTTTGGAATGGAGATATGCAGGGATAGGAGTAACCAAAAACTATAGCTAAACTAGAGGAAGTATCCTGAGATAGTCTTGTAGAGGTTTGAAATGCAAGATTGTAAACCAGTAAGTTCACCTCTATCAGTTGGCACAAGGTTGAGTATGGAACAATGTCCTAAATCTACAGAGGATTTAGAGGACACAAGGAAGGTTCCTTATGCAAGTGTACAAGGAAGTCTCATGTATGCAATGGTCTACACAAGACTAGACATTGCCCAAGTAGTGGGAGTTCTTAGTAAGGTCATAGTGTAGCTAGGTAAACAACACTGGACACATGTAAAAAGGGTGTTTAGGTACTTGAAGGGAACTTGTTATGCCCTTACTTCCATAGCATATATGGTTATGAATAGTCAGCTTGTGGCTATCTTAACTCTTAATTAAGTCATACTATCATTAGTATATTGTTATTTAGTTGTTTAGGTCAGCCTAAGGCTTATATAGAGCTATCTAAGTTGGCCTGGGTGATATCCTAGGCATAAATAGGTATATATAGGAGGTAGTGAGTCTTATTGGATCATCATATTGAGTATTGTGTTCTTATTGAAGACTATTGAAGGTATCCTCCTTGAAGTGGCATATTAATATCAAGTATTTGCAGCATATTTACTATTATATTCAGATATTATGCGAGTTGTTTCATTACAAGTGGTATCAGAGCATGATCTGTTGTAAATAGGTGCCTAAGCGGTGTTGTCATTGATGTCAACTGTATCCTATTTTGTTACCTGTTTAAAAGTCTGAAATGTTGAGGATATTGAGAAAATTAATGAAGATCAATGTATACGGACCATATGGCTGTGTAGACGATTGCCTGAAGTAGCTCTAGTTAAGATTTGAGAGGTCCACATGAAGATTTGAAGAAGCTATGGCCATCTAAGTAGAACCAAGTTTTGTTGTGTTCAGAAGAGATAGAGTGACAGTAAATTGGTCTGGATTGCTCTGCATTGAAATATTATGATCTGCAGATCTAGAGGCATGGTTGGGAAGTCAGTGTGTATCATCAACTCAAGTGGTTCATGGTTTGGAGGTCCGTAAGCAATATTTCTAGTGTGATAGTCATGGCAAATAGTGTTCTTGAGGTTTCGGATGAAGATGCAAGTGATTCTGATGATTTGGAGGAGTGCGGATGTTTTGTCAAATTCAATGTGCTTGTGGAAGTCTCTGGATCCTGTGACTGCTGTGTTGGAGGTCTGCACTAAAGATTGAGCTCGTTGTTGAAGATTTCTTCCTTGATGTTGTTGTTCTTCATAGTCTTGGCTGACTGGATGATTCAAGCGTGTTGCGGATGATCTAAGAGCAATTCTCTAGAGCATGGCGTGTTGTTGGAAGAAGACTCAAGCCTCAGCTATGTTTGGCCGACAGTATAGTGATCTGCATTAAGTCAAGTCGACCTTGATGTTCATTCCAAGGTTGATGAAGCATATAAATACTTGTTGATGAGGTGTGGAAAGCAATCCTTGTGCGAAAATGATAAAATTCTAAGAAGGGTTCAGAGGCAGAGCAGAGAAGAGGAGGGGCAGAAGAACAAGAATAGTAAAGGATGAAGAAATAGTGAAGAAGTATATGGGAGTAGAACATAAGTTTTTATGAGCTTTCAATGATATTGAACCAGGCATGATGAAGATGCTATTTCTCAGTTAAATCTTTCTGTATTAAACATAAATTCCTGTAGGCAGTGAGCCTCTTTAAGCAATGTGCCTGAAGGCAAGTGCCTTCCCATTTATTTCAAGTACTTTTAACAGGGTACAAATCTTGTGGGTTAACCCCACCGTGGTTTTCCCTTAACCGGGTTTCCACGTTAAAAATCTTGGTGTCAAGTGTGTTCATTTTGTTTCTGCTCATGTGTTGTTGATTCATGCTTTAATGTTTACATCATTAATCTGTTTATAAATTGTGAAAGAAGATTAAAATTAAAAAAAAAAAGATTAAAAGTTGTGGGACAACTAATTCATCCCCCCGTTCTCAGTTGTCCGGCCTAATTCCAACAATTGGTATCAGAGCCAAGTTCCTCTAAAAGAAGCTTGACCGCTTGAGGAGATCCAAGATGTCGACTTACAAGAAGGAAAGTCCAAGATTTGATGGAACAAATTACTCCCTTTGGAATGTGCGCATGCAATGTCATTTGCAATGTATGGGTAATGTCTTTTGGCTCATAACGAAGGATGAGTATAAGATTCTGGAGAAAGGCCCTTCAACTCTAAATGAACTGAAGGATGCTGAAAACAACATTCGCACCAAAGAAGTATTATTGAGTGCCCTAACTGATACAGAGATGATAAATGTCCTGGAATTGAAAACTACACATGAAATCTAGAATAAGTTGGAAACTCTATATGAAGGTGATAAACATGTCAAATGTGCCAAGATACCAAGTGTGAAGGGTAAATACGAAAGGTTGATGAGTGAAGATGAAAACATTACTTCCTACATGCAGAAGGTAAATGAACTTGTGACTGGTATCAGGAGTGTTGGTGGAGTATTGGATGAATTAGAGATTGTTGCCAAATTGCTCAGATCCTTACCTCCGACATACAAGCATAAAGTTGCTACCATTGAAGAGATCAGGACTGTGACAACTGTTACAAGGGATCAGTTGGTTGGTAAGCTTTCAGCATTTGAAATGAGTGAGTTTGGTGATTCTCTTCCTAAGTCTAAATCTGCATTTAAAGCCAATATTCATGGAAAAACAAAGATATGATCTAGGTGAAAGATCTTCAAGAATATCAAATAGATTCGACAAGACAAGGAAGGATCTTGAAGATGATGAAACTAAGTTCGATGAAATTGAAGCCCTTTTTGCCAAAAGATTACCAAGAGGATCCAGTAAGTATGAAGGGAAGTTGCCATTCAAATGTTTTGCTTGTAAAAAGATTGGTCATTTTGCCTCAAGGTGTCCGGAGAGGGGTTCAAAGCCAAACCCTAATAGACCTAGAGTTCAAAAGAAATGCTACTATGTCTAAAAAGCTAGTGAAGGAGTCACAGATGATGAATCTGATCATGGAGGTTCCATTGAAAGTGATTGGGTGTTCATTTCTATCAAAGAAGAAGATCTGATGCCTACTGAATTTGCTATTTGTGCAAATGTGGAAAGTGCCTTGGCTGCTCAAGTTGTAGAAAAAGATGAATGGGTGATTGACAGTGGATGTTCTCATCATATGACTGGTGATAAAAGTAAGTTTGTAAGCTTTAAAAAACATGAAGGTGGAATTGTGAAATTTGGAGACAACTCAGCTGGTAGAATCCGTGGCAAAGGATCCATCTCTTTTGATGGTAAGAATAACGCTAATGATGTTCTATATGTGGAAGGATTGAAGCATAATCTTCTTAGTGTTGAACAGTTGGTTGACAAGGGTTATGATCTTCGATTCAAGGATGGAAAATGCAAAATCTTGGAAAGCTCCAGAATTGAAATTACATCTGGTACTCAGACTAGAGGTAACATATTTCATTTAAGTAGTCCTAGCAAAAGTTGTTTGACTTCTCAGATTGATCAGAGTTGGTTATGGCATAGGAGAATGTGTCATGTGAATTTTGATAACATTGTCAAGATAAGTTCTAATCAGGCTGTGAGAGATCTTCCAAAACTTGTGAAACCTACTGATAGCATGTGTAGAGAATGTCAATTGGGTAAACAAAACAAAACTTCATTCAAGAGTAAAGAACAATTTTCAAGTGGACGGTTGGAACTTGTGCATACTGATCTATGTGGTCCTACTAGAATTAGGAGTGTGCAAGGAGATAGATATTTTATGTTGCTGATTGATGATTACTCCTAGATGATGTGGGTAACCTTCTTGAAAGAAAAATCAGAAGCTCTTGACAAGTTCAAGGTGTTCAAGGTTATGGTGGAAAACAAGATTGGTGAGAAAATAAAGTGTCTGAGATCCGACAAAGGTGGAGAATTTAACTCCAGTGAGTTTGATACATTCTGTGAAAAGCATGGAATAAAAAGACAAGTTATCTTCTCCTAGGACTCCTCAGCAGAATGGAGTTGTGGAAAGAAAGAACCAGACCATTCAAGAAGCTGTTAGGACCATGATGATGGTGTAGCACATTTCACAGTTGAGTATATTGTCTTTTCATTGATGTCAAAATGATGGTGGTTTTCATTGATGCCAAAATGATAGCTTCATCAGTGAATGGTCTTCATCAGTGAATGGTCTTCATCAGTGACATGGTCTTCTTCATGGTAATGATTTTAGTGATATGGTTCTCAGATCAGGAACATCAGATTTTACAGTGAAATAGTGTGAGTAAATATGTGACATGTCCTATGTTATGTCATATACTTATCAAGTGTATATGTGGTCTCATCAATATGTGGTCAGGTAATGCATATTTGCTTATTACATGATATAAAGTTTTACAAAATCCAAACTTAGATTAAAAACCACAAATCTAACTGTCAAAGCACTGTGGTTCTAATCTTCTGTTGACCGGTTGAGAAGGTCATCGGGCTTTAAGTTATAACTTATGGGTATGTGCTCGTTGGTTTTACCGGCCCCGTTGCCTAGGGTGCCCGGTAATTCGGTCAACGGTTTTTTAGCCCGGCGGGAAGTGCTAATTGACGATCAATATTTAATTTGATGTTGGCGGGCTTATCACATCCGATGGTGGGTTTTTAAACTATGCCGCAGAACGGGAAGTAAAAGTTGACGGTTTGAAAGGCAGAAAGTAATGTGGTTTCTATTCTAAAGTGATAGCGAAGGTTGTTGTTAGAAGAGTTTGTTTATAGAAAGATTCTTAAAAGACTTTTTCAATCATGGAATGTGGATCGACGAAGACATTTAGAAATTAGAAACTTTTATTTTAGAAAGCATATAGAATACAATGCAATTTTTAAGGAGAAGAAAATAGTGATTTTGTGTTGAAGAGTTTAGGAGAAAGTTTTTTTTGAAGATGAGAGTTTTTGAGAAGATGAAAGATTGTGATCATCAAGATTTTTTATTTTTGAGAGAATATGATTTGAAGGTGATAAAAATATATGATGTTAGAAGTTGAACGGATTTGTAGAAGATTGAATGATGAAAGTTCATTTGTATAAAGAGAATTTTTTTTTGGGGTGAAAAATAATGCAGATAAGAGAGAAGATCTTGTGTGTGGTGAGAAGCTTTTAATGGAATTTTTGCTATGAAATGATTTTTTATGCAGGTATGAAGAAACAATTTTATTTCAGAGAATTGTGTTGAGGTTTTGAAAGAATGTTGGTTAAATAAATGAATGGAATTCTTCAATGATCAAGATGAATTAATGTTTGTTCAGAGAAAGTGAAAGTGATGAAAGATAATAATTTTTTCAGAGAGGGTAAATCGTTCAGTTTTGCACAGGGAGAAAAATCAAGAAATGGTGAATTAGTTTGAGGTTGTTTTTGCAGAGATATGAAGTATTTTTGAAGATCAAAATTGATTGATTGTAGATGATGATGACAGTTGAAGTTTAATTGTAAAGAATATATCTTTGTTTGTTTTAAAAGGGAGAAATAAGGTTTTGTTTTCATTGAAACAGGGAAATCCCCTGAGTTATATTTTTCATTGAAATTGTTGATGTTGTAATGTCAGTGAGACATGCAGAGAAGTACAATATGCTAGTGAGGCAAAATTGTAATGTCAGTGAGACAATTGTAATCTAAAATTTGTGTTAAGACAGTGAAGCAGTTGAGTGGTTTTTATACCCCAGGAGGGTTTTCCACTTGGGAAATTTCTTGTGTCAAGTTTTGTGTTGATACTCTGCATATTTTCTTTGTTCTATCTGAAGAATTTTACAATTGTGAAATTAAATTAAGAAAAGGAGTAAAAATTGTTAACAACACTGATTCACCCCCCCTCTCAGTGTTGAGTGTATTCCTACAGATGGAAGCAAATGTTTGACAAGTCTATTGGAGAGAAGCTGTGAGTACTGCTGTCTACACTCCTAACTGGGTGCAGATCAAAGGGAATTCTGGTAAGACACCTTATGAACTATGGCTTGGTCATCCTCCTACTGTGAAATATTTCAAAGTTTTTGGTAGTAAATGTTATAACAAAAGAGATGAGGATCTAGGCAAGTTTGATGCAAGAAGTGATGAAGGAATATTTCTGAGTTACTCTACTCAAAGCAAGGCATACTAGTGCTTTAACAAGAGATTGAAAAAGATTGTTGAAAGTGCTAATGTCAGAGTTGATGAGAGCAAAGGAAGATCTTTTAGGTCTTGCGAATATGATTTAGATGAACAAGATGAAAGTCAAAATCAAGGAAAGCAAGTTCAACCTCAGACTCAGATCTAGATTGATCTAGAATATCCAATAACTCAAGAAGTTAGTACAGATGTTGAGGAACAAGCTCAAGAATAAGAAGTTCAAGCAATTCCCAAAACACCCAGGTATGTAAGGTTGAATCATTTGGATGATCAAATCATAGGAGATAGAAATAAAGGTGTTCAAACTAGAAGAAGAATTGTTGAAGATCAAGAGGAGATTTGTTTGATTTCAAATATTGAACCAAAAATAGCAAGTGAAGCTTGCAATGATGAAAATTGGGTAAAAGCAATGGAAGAAGAGTTAATGCAAATTGAAAAGAATCACACTTGGGATCTTGTTCCTAGACCTCAAAAAAAATGTGATTGGAACTAAATGGGTCTTCCAGAATAAACTAAATGAGGATGATGAAGTTGTGAGAAACAAAGCAAGGTTGGTGTGCAAAGGATACTCTCAAGTGGAAGGAATTGATTTTGAAGAAACTTTTGCTCCGGTGGCAAGAATAGAAGCAGTCAGATTATTTCTTGCATTTGCTGTTTATAAAGATTTCAAGGTTTACCAGATGGATGTCAAGTCAACATTCCTGAATGGAGAATTGGATGAAGAAGTCTACATTGAGCAACTGGAAGGATTTCAGTTGTCTAATCAAGGAAATATGGTTTGCATATTGAAAAAAGCATTGTATGGACTCAAACAAGCCCCAAGAGCCTGGAATGCAAGACTAGATAAGTATTTGCTAAAACTAGGTTTTAGGAAAGGTACAACAGATAGCAATCTTTATATCAAAATTGATCATGAACACATCTTGATTGTTGAAGTATTTGTTGATGATATCATTTTTGGTGGAAATGAGAGTATGTGCAAAACATTTGCTGATTAGATGCAAAGTGAATTTGAGATGTCAATGATTGGAGAAATGAATTTCTTCTTAGGTCTGCAAATCATTCAGTTAGATAAAGGTATCTTCATATCTCAGTCTAAGTATGTGAGAGAATTGTTGAAAAAGTTTGGAATGGAAGATTCAAAACCAGTGAGTACACCTATGGTAACTAGATGCAAGTTGAGTAAAGATGATGACTCCCCTAAGGCAAATAAGAAAAGGTATAGATCAATGATTAGAGGACTACTCTATCTGACTCAGACCAGACTTGATATCATGAATGCAGTTGGACTTGTTGTTAGATTTCAAGCTGATCCTAGAGAATCCCATGTTGTAGTAGTCAAAAGAATTTTCAGATATCTCAAAGGAACACTTGATTATGGCTTATGGTATCCAAAGGATAATAAATTCACTCTTCATGCATACACAGATGCTGATTGGGCAGGAGATGTGGATGATAGGAAAAGTACTAGTGGTGGTGTATTCTTCTTGGGAAGGAGATTGGTTTCTTGGATGAGCAAAAAGCAAGAGATAATATCTCTGTCTACTGCAGAGGTAGAGTATATAGCAGTAGCAAACAATTGTACTTAAGTTCCGTGGATGAAGCAAATGTTGCAAGACATCAGAATTGTGTTTGAGGAGCCTGTTACAATCTTCTGTGATAACTCAAGTGTAATAAGCATCTCAAAGAATCCAGTGTTGCATTTAAAGACAAAGCATATATCAATCAAGTTTCACTTCTTGAGAGAGAAGGTTAATGAGAATGAAGTCAGATTGGAGTTTGTTTCTTCAAAGGATTAGATTGCATATATTTTCACTAAGCCTCTACCCAATGATACTTTTGACTATCTCAGAGAGAAGTTAGGGGTTATTACCCCTCCTGATCATAACTAAGATGCACTAGGATGCATCAGTCTGGTGGAATTCACAATCATATCTTGTGATCTGGATTGATGTTAAGGAGATACTACTCAGGGGGAGTAGTCAGTATGCAAATTTTGGAGATCAGTCTGAAACAAAAAGGGGGAGAAAAGATTACAAATATGTGTCCTTTTCCATTGATGTCAAAGGGGGAGAGAAGTCATGTGAAAAACTAGTTGTTGGTAAAATGGGGAGCTGTAAAGAAAAATGGTTGCAGGTGTGATAAGAGAAAGGGGGAGAAGTTCTTGTCTTGATGATCAAATCAGTTTTTCAAATCATATGTTTCCATCAATGAGAAAGGGGGAGATTGTTGCAAATAGGTTCCTAAGCGGTGTTGTCATTAATGTCACCATATCCTTGTTGCCATTGATGTCAACTGTATCTTATTTTGTTACCTGTTTAGAAGTCTGAAATGTTGAGGATATTGAGAAAATTAATGAAGATAAATGTATGCAGACCATATGGCTATGTAGAGGATTGCCTGAAGTAGCTCTAGTTAAGATTTGAGAGGTTCACATGAAGATTTGAAGAAGTTATGGCCATCTGAGTAGAACCACATTTTTTTTGTGTTCAGAAGAGACAGATTGACAACAAATTGGTCCAGATTGCTCTGCATTGAAATATTATGATCTGCGGATCTAGAGGCATGGTTGGGAAGTTAGTGTGTATCATCAACTCAAGTGGTTCATAGTTTGGAGGTCCGCAAGCAATCTTTCTAGTGTGACAGTCTTGGCAGACAGTGTTCTTGAGGTTCCAGATGAAGATGCAAGTGATTCTGATGATTTGGAGGAGTGGGGATGTTTTGCTAAATTTAATGTGCTTGTGGAAGTCTCTGGATCGTGTGACTGCTGTGTTGGAGGTCCACACTGAAGATTGAGCTCGTTGTTGAAGATTTTTTCCTTGATGCTGTTGTTCTTCCCAGTCTTGGCCGACCGGATGATTCAAGTGTGTTGCGAATGATCTAAGAGCAATTCTCTGGAGCGTGGCATGTTGTTGGAAGAAGACTCAAGCCTCAGCTATGTTTGGCTGATAGTATAGTGATCCACGTTAAGTCAAGCCAACCTTGATGTTCATTCCAAGGCTGATGAAGCATATAAATACTTGTTGATGAGGTGTGGAAAGCAATCCTTGTGCGAAAATGATAAAATTCTAAGAAGGGTTCAGAGGTAGAGCAGAGAAGAGGAGGGGCAAAAGAACAAGAATAGCAAAGGATGAAGAAATAGTGAAGAAGTATTTGGGAGCAGAACAAAAGTTTTTGTGAGCTTTCAATGAGACTGAACCAGGCATGATGAAGATGTTATTTCTTAGTTAAATCTTTTTGTATTAAACATGAATTCCTGTAGGCAGTAAGCCTCTTTGAGCAGTGAGCTCTGGGAAGTGTGCTCGAAGGCAAGTGCCTTCCTATTTATTTCAAGTACTTTTAACAGGGTACGAATCTTGTGGGTTAACCCCCACCGTGGTTTTCCCTTAACCGGGTTTCCACGTTAAAAATATTGGTGTCAAGTGTGTTCATTTTGTTTCTGCTCATGTGTTGTTGATTCATGCTTTAATGTTTACATCATTAATTTGTTTATAAATTGTGAAAGAAGATTAAAATCAGAAAATGTTAAAAGTTGTGGGACAACTAATTCACCCCCCTCCTCTCAGTTGTTTGGCCTAATTCCAACATGATCTTGGCACCGTAGAGGCAAGGTTTTTTCTCAATAGTGGAGGCGATTTTGGGAAGAGCATATCTTTTAGATTTTGGCTGATTTTTAAAGGGTTTTTGGAGACCATATTAAAGAACCTACAGTCCAGATTTGAAAGGAATTGGAGTAGAATTGAGTGAATTATTATAGAATTAGGGTTTCTACACAATTTATTTGGAATCTGCATATCTCTCACATCCTGCCGAATTGGAGCCTAATTTTTATTGGATTTTTGAAGACATACTAGAGGAGCCTGTTAGCACTTATTTTGACCTGGGGTTGATTTGTCATGATCAGGAGGCTTCTTCATCTGAAGCCTTCATCTTCTTGCCCAATTTTTCTAAGTGTTGGACCTCCTCAGCGTTTTTCAGCTGCAGCATCATATTTTTCTGAGGAGGAGGTCGTCATCATCATCTTGTCTTCGATGATGATCTTCATCAGCATGTTCTTCGTCGACTTGTTTTTCTCATCGTCATCATCATATTTCAACTGTCGGGTGATGTTTGCTTATTATCCTGATGATACTAGTGAGCTACAGTGCGCCCTCAGTTGCTTGCGGGGGTGATTTTTCAAGTATCCGGTGATCTTCCGAATATCACCTTGCTCAAACATGATGACGATGTTGCCCCGATATCTTGAAGGGGTTATTCTCTAAGTTGTTCGACCTGACTTGTTTTTTCTTAAGGGTCGTCATCATCATGATATTTCCAGTTATCATCCTGCTGCTTGCGGGGGTCATCATATTTTCTGCCTTCATGATATTTCGCCGGGGTGATATTTTATCATTGGGTGATCTTGGTTAATATCATCCTGATGATGTTGTCGAAGAGTTCTAAGTGCGACCCGATATTCACTAGGGTCATCATATTTTGAACGTCAGGATGATCTTGGTCAATATCATCCTGATGATGTTGTATCACTTCTTGTTCGTTGTTTTGACATCCTGATGATGCTGACGTCATCCTTATATCAGGGTGATATCTTTTTATCTGCCTATCTGCATCATGATTTTCCGAAGGAGGGGGTGATATTTTCATATCACCCGGATATATGTTTTGTTCGAGCATCATGATGATGCTGATATCAAGGAGATATCCGCCTGCCGGCTTCGCGCATTATCTACTGGGGGTGATCTTTTCAAGCAGCATCATCATATTCAGTTATCGCCCCGATCTTATAGTGGAGCTACAGTGCAACCTGATGTTTGAACGTCAGGAGGATATTTCCAAATATCCGGTTGTCTTCCGAATATCATGATGATGTTAATATGATGATGACGTCATCAAGGTCCGTGGGGGTCATATTTCTAACAACTGATCATCTTGAAGAGACCTCCTGATATTTGCAAACATGATGATGACGTCATCCGGATATGCGAGGAGGTGCGCAGTAGGCAGATATGATGATGACGTCAGCAGGATATGATGATGACGTCATCAGGATGTTCATCGGCCAGACTTTTGGAATAAGCTCAGCAGGAGGATGTTCCTCCGATGGATCAGGTTGTGCCGATTATCATGAAGGGTATGTTAGCACTTATTTTGACCTGGGGTTGATTTGTCATGATCAGGAGGTTTCTTCATCTGAAGCCTTCATCTTCTTGCCCAATTTTTCTAAGTGTTGGACCTCCTCAGCATTTTTCAGCTGCAGCATCATATTTTTCTGAGGAGGAGGTCGTCATCATCATCTTGTCTTCGATGATGATCTTCATCAGCATGTTCTTCGTCGGCTTGTTTTTCTCATCGTCATCATCATATTTCAACTGTTGGGTGATGTTTGCTTATTATCCCGATGATACTGGTGAGCTACAGTGCGCCCTCAGTTGCTTGCGGGGGTGATTTTTCAAGTATCCGGTGATCTTCCGAATATCACCTTGCTCAAACATGATGACGATGTTGCCCCGATATCTTGAAGGGGTTATTCTCTAAGTTGTCGACCTGACTTGTTTTTTCCTAAGAGTCGTCATCATCATGATATTTCCAGTTATCATCCTGCTGCTTGCGGAGGTCATCATATTTCATGCCTTCATGATATTTCGCCGGGGTGATATTCTTATCATCGGGTGATCTTGGTTATGATCATCCTGATGATGTTGTTGAAGAGTTCTAAGTGCGACCCGATATTCACTAGGGTCATCATATTTTGGACGTCAGGATGATCTTAGTCAATATCATCCTGATGATGTTGTATCACTTCTTGTTCTTTGTTTCTCATCCTGATGATGCTGACGTCATCCGTATATCAGGGTGATATCTTTTTATCTGCCTATCTGCATCATGATATTCCGAAGGAAGGGGTGATATTTTCATATCACCCGGATATATGTTTGCTCGAGCATCATGATGATGCTGATATCAAGGAGATATCCGCCTGCTGGCTTCGCGCATTATCTCCGGGGGGTGATCTTTTCAAGCATCATCATCATATTCAGTTATCGCCCTGATCTTATAGAGGAGCTACAGTGCAACCTGATGTTTGAACGTCAGGAGGATATTTCCAAATATCCAGTTGTCTTCCGAATATCATGATGATGTTAATATGATGATGACGTCATCAAGGTCCGCGGGGGTTATATTTCTAACAACTGATCATCTTGAAGAGACCTCCTGATATTTGCAAACATGATGATGACGTCATCCGGATATGAGGAGGTGCGCAGTAGGCAGATATGATGATGACGTCAGCAGGATATTCATCGGCCAGACTTTTGTTATAAGCTCAGCAGGAGGATGTTCCTCCGAAGGATCAGGTTGTGCCGATTATCATGAAGGGTATATTTCAAATATCATGATGACGTCAGGGTGATATTTCGAACAACAGGATATCATGCTGCTGGAGGATGATGATGATGAGGTCTATACTAGTGTCGTCAGGAGCAAAAGCACCGACATGATATATGCTCATGACCTAGTATATAAAGTGTTATTGAGGTCATCGCGGGGTGCATGTGGGATAATGTTATCCTGCATATTCGAAACATCATGATGATGAATCTCGGCGGGAAATGCTTGCGATGGTCTGTATGATGTTCTTCCCAAGGCCGCGGGTTGGTGCGCCATTAATGGCGATTGTTGCAGAGGTATGGGCGATGGCGTGGGTGGATCCTGTACCCGACTGAAGATGTACATCAGCGGATGGTGGCGCAGGGCTCGAGAAATCTTCCTGTCTCCTCCCCTACCTGCTGCATTCAAGTTTGGGCGCCAATCTGGTTGTGTTTGAGCGCCATTTTCCTGATACTGTGTATCTGGCGAAATTTTGGTCAACCATGTGATTAATTGCTGAGCACCTACCTGGCTGTTATAAGCAGGTGGTCTTGCTCATTTGAAAGGTTGTTGAAAGTTGATGATTTTGGCTCTGTAATGCATAACGAGCTGATCTGGTTGCTCTGTACAGTTTACCTGTGAGTTTATGTATCTCTTGTTGTTTGTTTTTGGCATGAACCCACTGATTTCATGATTAAACTTATATGAGAAATGCTGTTTGGCATGTGTTGTGTTAATTCTGTCTCCAGTATTGCATGTATTCTTCTTCTGAATCTGGATGTTTGGTAATGTTTAGATTCTAGAGTATAGAATTCCTATGTTGACTGTCTGATCTTTTAACTTCTACTCAAGGGGTAGATTAAACTGTTTTCAGGTTGAACATTGGAGGGATATACTGCAGTAGGGATACCATAAGTAGAGATAACCTAACACTTTGTATTGGGAGATGCCTGTAAGGCAGGTATCACACATATCCCCTTGAAATCCAGTTTTAGTTGTTCATGCTGATCATTCACAGGTGTATGTCTACTGACTCCAGGCCCTGGATAGGCACCAATCATGCTTTGTTTTGTGTTATAACCATATCCAGCTTTGCATCCACACTTAAATTCCAAAGCAAAATCTTAAACCAACATTAGGACATTAGAGTTAGTTTTAGGATCCTCAGTCCTCTGTCTACAACTGCTAATAGGCCCAAAGCTAGCCCCTTTGCTCTTATCTTTCAGTTTTGGTCTACTTACAAGAGGACTATCTGCTTTCTGTCAGCATCCCAGCCTTGTATGCATATCCTCATGGATGTTGAGTAGGGAATACCCCCCTAGGTCTTGCAGAGCCTGAAGAAGAAGAGGAGATAAAATATAGAGTCTATCTCCTACACTGTTGACCCCCTGGCCCAGAGATCCTGTTGATCACTGATGGCTACCTTGTAGGGATATCTGGGAATAAGCATCCAGTCTGGGAAAAAGTCAACAGGGTATATTTCAAATATCATGATGACGTCAGGGTGATATTTCGAACAACAGGATATCATGCTGCTGGAGGATGATGATGATGAGGTCTATACTAGTGTCGTCAGGAGCAAAAGCACCGACATGATATATGCTCATGACCTAGTATATAAAGTGTTATTGAGGTCATCGCGGGGTGCATGTGGGATATTGATATCCTGCATTTTCAAACATCATGATGATGAATCTCGGCGGGAAATGCTTGCGATAGTCTGTATGATGATCTTCCCAAGGCCGCGGGTTGGTGCGCCATTAATGGCGATTGTTGCAGAGGTATGGGCGATGGCGTGGGTCGATCTTGTACCCGACTGAAGATGTACATCAGCGGACAGGGGCGCAGGGCTCGAGAAATCTTCCTGTCTCCTCCCCTACCTGCTGCATTCAAGTTTGGGCGCCAATCTAGTTGTGTTTGAGCGCCATTTCCATGATACTGTGTATCTGGCAAAATTTTGGTCAACCATGTAATTAATTGTTGAGCACCTACCTGGCTGTTATAAGCAGGTGGTGTTGCTCATTTGAAAGGTTGTTGAAAGTTGATGATTTTGGCTTTGTAATGCATAACAAGCTGATCTGGTTGCTCTGTACAGCTTACCTGTGAGTTTATGTATCTCTTGTTGTTTGTTTTTGGCATGAACCCACTGATTTCATGATTAAACTTATATGAGAAATGCTGTTTGGCATGTGTTGTGTTAATTCTGTCTCCAGTATTGCATGTATTCTTCTTCTGAATCTGGATGTTTGGTAATGTTTAGATTCTAGAGCATAGAATTCCTATGTTGACTGTCTGATCTTCTGACTTCTACTTAAGGGGTAGATTAAACTGTTTTCAGGTTGAACATTGGGAAGGGTATACTGCAGTAGGGATACCATAAGTAGAGATAACCTAACACTTTGTATTGGGAGATGCCTGTAAGGCAGGTATCACACATATCCCCTTGAAATCTAGTTTTAGTTGTTCATGCTGATCATTCACAGGTGTATGTCTACTGACTCCAGGCCCTGGATAGGCACCAATCATGCTTTGTTTTGTGTTATAACCATATCCAGCTTTGCATCCACACTTAAACTCCAAAGCAAAATCTAAAACCAACATTAGGACATTAGAGTTAGTTTTAGGAACCTCAGTCCTCTGTCTACAACTGCAAATAGGCCCAAAGCTAGCCCCTTTGCCCTTATCTTTCAGTTTTGGTCTACTTACAGGAGGACTCATCTGCTTTCTGTCAACATCCCAGCCTTGCATGCATATCCTCATGGATGTTGAGTAGGGAATACCCCCCTAGGTCTTGCAGAGCCTGAAGAAGAAGAGGAGATAAAATATAGAGTCTATCTCCTATACTGTTGACCCCCTGGCCCAGAGATCCTGTTGATCACTGATGGCTACCTTGTAGGGAAATCTGGGAATAAGCATCCAGTCTGGGAAAAAGTCAACAGAGCCTACAATCCAAAATTTGGAGAAATTGGAGCAGAAATAAGTGAGTTATTACAAAATTAGGGTTTCTACAAAATTCGCTCTCAAGGCTGCAAAACTACTTATTTCTTGGAGATTTTTCTAGGTGAGGTATTTTATCCCTAGTAAGTTACAGTAAATTTTTTAGAGAATTTAAGTTTCATTTGTGTGATTTATTTCAAAATTATTGGTTCCAATCGTGACAAGACTTGCAACAAGGGCAAAAAGAAAGTTGTCACACTGGGGAAAACTCCTGATAAGAATGGGGTAACAATAGAGGATATTAATCCTAATAAGGAAATCAGTAAGGTCAAGGAAGACATTTCCTCAATTAAGATGAATATGTGTGACCTAAGAGGAGATATATCAGATATACGAAGCATTTTAAGCACCTTTATGAATGAACCAAGAAAGGAGGTCTCAAGCAACCAAGAACCAGAAGAAGAAGAAGCATATGAAGAAGAAGAAGAAGAAGAAGAAGAAGAGGAAGAGGAAGAGGAAGAAGAAACAAAAGAAAAAGAAAAAAATGATGAAGAAGAAGAAGTGAAAGAAGAAGAAGAAATTCCTAATCAAGTTATTCAACCAATGCAAGGCTACCATGTACTATTCCTCACCTCTTCCTCTATGGCACATCAAAAGGTTCAAGTAAAGGAAGAACACGTTCATCACCATCAAGAGCTTGATGCAAAGGGAAGACACATAATGGAGCTGAAGTTAAATTTCCAGACACGCATGAAGAAGGTGAGGACATCAACAGTTCCAAGTTACCTCATTATAAGGAATTATTTTCTAGTTGAAGTTACCACATGGGATGATGAGGGTTATATGAAGAAACTACAACAATTGTTCATCATTGAGGACAATGCTTTTGTAAAGGTGAGGGGCATGTTATGCCCTTACTTCCATAGCGTATATGGTTATGAATAGTCGGCTTGTGGCTATCTTAACTCTTAATTAAGTCATATTATCATTAGTATATTGTTATTTAGTTGTTTAGGTCGGCCTAAGGCTTATATAGGGCTATCTAAGTCGGTCTGGGTGATATCCTAGGCATAAATAGGTATATATAGGAGGTAGTGAGTCTTATTGGATCATCATATTGAGTATTGTGTTCTTATTGAAGACTATTGGAGGTGTCCCCCTCAAAATGGATTAGGAGGTTGCCCCCTTGAAGTGGCATATTATTATCAAGTATTTGCAGCATATTTACTATTATATTCAGATATTGTACAAGTTGTTTCATTATAGAACTCTAGATTATTGCTTGATTTATCATGAAATCTAATGTCTATATCATGAAATATTCACATCAGGTAATCCTAGCACATTCATACAAAATTATATATATATATATATATATATATATATAGGTAGATTTAGGGAATATCAATTGCCCAACCACATAACTAACTTGTAGAATACCAAGAGTCAATGTAACCATACTTCATACATATGTGATGTCGGAATGCTACACTTTCCATAAAATATGATGTCTTCTCGTGGATAATAATCTTGTATATTTTTCCACTATTGCACACTATGAAACAATAGTTACATCCTTTACACTATCAGTACAAGTATATTTCTAGTATAGCCACCACTACTGACTCTACTTGTCTGTAGTAGCATATACTACCATACCTTCACTCCTAATTGCTTATGGTATTGCATGTTAGCTTTCAAGGGATTGTCCACCCCTTAGGTCATGTTGCATGTGCTCATGCATCATTAATCATGCTCCAACAAGTACTAGCACTAAACGATAATGAGTTCTTCATCTAGATACCTTGTAGTTTTTGTCATAGCACTTCTACATGTGGAACAATTTATATGATGTACTTTGCACCATCATTATCATATGTAAACCACAATGTTATCTATACCACAATATATGAAAAACTCATTGCTAAGAAGCCTACAGATTAACTTTTGTACTAGGACTCTCCTAGTTGAATATCACCTAAGTCCCAACATTCTCCCACTTGATATTTATCATAGGAGAGCATGTGGTATATCAGTCCAAGAATTTAACCTCATTCTTTGGAAGGGGTTAACCCCATCTCATCCCAACACCACATGTACTTCACAGTACTTACAAGTTTTGTCAAAGAATCTACAGTGTTTATTTGAGTGTCAATTTTTTGTATCTGAATTTGCTTTTTCTCAACCATTCCCATCACAAAATGATATTGCGCATCAATATTTTTTATTCTAGAATGGTAAACAAGATTACTAGCCAAATAAATTGCACTCTATGAATCACACTTCAACACTATTTGACTCTTAAAAAATACTGTTACTTAACCTCTTCAACCATATCACTTCCTTAAAATCATGTGTTGAATCCATATATTCTACTTCAATAGTTCATAGGGCAACCATCTACTACCTCTTGATCATCCAACTTACTGCCCCTCCAAATAGAGTAAACACATATATTCTTTTAGACCTCTAGTTCTCAAGATCTCTATCCCAATCTAAGTCAACAAATCCCTATACACTCAACATCTTACCCATATCATTAGTACCATGATAAATCAAGAAATAATCTAGAGTTCTCTTCAACTACTTGAACATCCTTTTTGCATGTGTCCAATATTGTTTACCTAGTTGTGCCATGAACTTACTAAGAACTCCCACTTCTTGGGCAATGTTTGGTCTTATGCAGAACATTTCATGCATGAGACTACCTACTGCACTTGCATAAGGAACCTTCCTGATGTCCTCCAAATCCTCTACAGATTTAGGACATGTAATATCCCCAATGGGATCTGCCCTAAAATTTTGGAATTAAGTTTCAGAATTCTGCCCTAATTTTTTGCACTTTATATTTCTACTCAAAACCCTAAATTCTGATTTATTTTTCTACACTTTTCTGATTTAGTTTTCTGCCCTAAACCCTAGGACTGAATTCTGATTTTATTTTTAGAAGCATAAATACTTTATATAAAAACCAACATATAACATCCAAAACATCAAAATTTTATGCCAAATGATTCGCCCAACATCAGAAGTGAAATACACCATGAAATACACAATGTATGAACATCAAATGCACATAACAAGTTTGAATTTTTGAAGACAACTCTGCTGTTATAAATCAGAATGTAGAAGCCTGAATTTACATCCAAAACATAGGCCAAACATGCCCAATTGCAAATCAGATCTTTGTTGTTACAAATCCAACCTATAATTAGGTTTGTACATACCAAAATAACATAGAAAGATGCTCCAAATCTCTACAACGGTGGCACTAGGTTGCTGCTCTAAAATTAGGGTTTAGAAACCCTCAAGGATGAAGAATTAGCCTCGAAAAAGTGGTGCTTAGGTTTGTTCCAAATGCTGCTAGGAATTAGGGTTGAGGAAACCCTAGACAATGTATAAATTGCCTCCAAATTGCCACAAATCGCCCTCACAATGACGATGGTCCAAATTAGGGCAATGCCCAATGCAAAATGAATATCAAATGCCACCAAAGATGCTGCTCCAAATCTAATCTTGAAATCTGAATATAAAATTCTGCTCTTCTCTTTCATGAATCTCCAATGAACTACAAATAGGCTTCCATCATGAAACCTCCACAAGATGAATTAGGTTTTCATCCAATTCACCTAGAATCACAAGGGTTTTTGTCCTTGGATTCAAGCCCAACTTTTGTTGCAGCCAAAATATATAAACTTCATATGAAATTGGGATTGAATGTTATGCCAAAATGCCACCAAAAGATCTTATATTTATACATGATCATCTTTCCTCCTAGGCTGACCTAGCATGAAATTCCTTTTCTTTTTATTAATTTTTATCTCCAAGTTTGGCCGCCCCTCCTAGGATAAGTTAGGCGCTCAATTGACAAATTAAAGATTTGTCCTTTTGTGTTATTCCTTCCTTATGCCAACCTCCATCTAGGTGCCCATACATGAGATAAAACATTATTTTATTTTATGCTTATTTACTCATCTTTCCAACCTCCAGTTGGGTCACTCTTCTATAGGGCAATTTATTTTATCAACATTGACTCCACCCAAAATACCACAAAATTATACCAAGTCATATTCCATCCCCGATTTGCCCTACAAAAATGGCCAAGTGTGAAAACTTTCCAATTAGGTCATCACTAGGTGATCACTCTGAAAATGGGGATATTACATGGCATTGATCCATACTTAGGTTTGTGCCAACTGGTAGAGGCGAACTTGCTGGTTTATTGTCATGTATTCCAAACCTCTACAAGAGTGTCTCAAGATACTTCCTTTGGTTTAGCCATAGTTTCTGGTTACTCCTATCTCGACATATCTCCATTCCAAGAATATATCTAGCAAATCCTAAGTCTTTCATATCAAACTTACTAGCCAATTAACTTTTAAGTTCCTGAATTAATGATTTATTGTCTCCAATGATAAGCATATTTTCAACATATAAAACAATAAGCAAAATGTGCTTATTTACCTTTTTTAAGTATACAAGATGATTAACATCACTTCTTTCAAAACCCAATCCTAGCGCATGTGTGTTAAACTTTTGGTTCCACATCCATGGGGACTACCCTAATACATAGAGAGATCTATTTATCTTACAAACTAGTTTCTCTTTACCTATCACCTTGTATCCTTTAGGTTGTTCCATGAAGATTTCACGATATAGACATTGGGTATGTTGTCGGTGTGAAAACTTTAGAGTGACTGCACAAGTGGAGTATGTTGTAGATTGAAACTCATTGTCCAAAAGACCTCAGTTTATTGAATATGTTTTAATTTTAATTAATACAATTGTGAACATCTATTTTGGTGGTGGGTTTTTTCCCATAAGGGTTTTCAATGTAAATCTTTGTATCTTGTGTAATCTTGTGACAACACACATTTCCATTACTTTCATATATGTGTTGATGTTTAGATTTGATACATGTTGTTGACTACTAACTGTACACATAATCTTAAGAACTCAAAATTTTAGTATGTCAATCTTACTGCAAAAGGGTGAAAATCCCTAACACTACATCATCTTTGTTCATTGGCTTACTTCTTGTCTTTAGCAATCAACATTATCAAACATCCTTTCAAGTGCCACAAGACCCCTTGAAATGGTATTAGTTTTGAGCTGAATGATTTCATTTCTAAAAAGGGTTTCTTTCCCATCTTCAACATTTATCATAAGCTTCCATTCAATAAGTTGATTCTCAAACTAATTGGCATAGTTCAAGAAATCATATATCTACTTATCATCATTGAATACCTACTAGTTCTGTAGTGCCCCTCAACTTGTCGTCTATTAGACTGATGTTTGTTTAGTAGTATTAGATTTTATGACAATATCTTAGATCGTAGATGATGGATCTCTTGTTATTTTGCTAATTCATTATGGACCTAATTGTTATGATAACAGATGTTGATGTTAGAATAGGTTATTTTATGCTTTAGAATTTGATAAATGAACTAGCTGTTACAGATGTTTGATGTTAATTGTGATATTGGATTGTAAGAGGATTGAATGTTTTATGTTGTTGATTAATATCAGATACCTTGTTCAACATAGTTAATCGTTTATTCATAAAAGTGAATGGAACAGTGTTGTATTACTCGCTCTCGAGTACCCTACACCACTGTGATTTCCATTCACTATAGGACTGTATGTGGATATATATTTTGAATGTTTAACTGTGCGTTGTTGCAGGAATGCAGGTACTAGGCACCGACTCAACCTGATTACCAGGTCTGAGCGTGCCTTCGCTAATGGATTGGTTGTTTGGAGTTAACGTGAGGTCCCATGTCAGTGTGGTCTGGTTGTCAGTTTATCCCTTGTGGTCATTGTCTGTCATTCGATCATGACTTGCAAACAGGTAATATTGTACCTTGGAGTCTAACTAGGTTAGAAAGTGTCTAAGTGTGTAAGGTGTCGTTGTGCTTTAATTAGAATTATATTACGGAAAGTATAATGTTGATAATTAAATGTATTGATAAAAGATAATATTGAGTCGATAGTTGTTGATTATTGTTGTAAATAAATTATTATTTTATTAGAAGTATAGTTGTTAAATAAAGATTGTAAGAAATTTTGTATTATTTAATATAATATTATTTGCAATAAATATTTAAATAAATAAAATAGTTGTAAGTTATGTTGTAATTAGTGATTTACAACTAAATTAATAAAATAAATTAATATATAGTTGTACAATTATAGATTGTTGTAATGTTATAACTTTATTAAATACAATATGGTTGGTTGGCTATAAAGTAATTAAATGTTGTCGGTATTGTGTGTTAATATTTAAAAAAGAGTAACCTCTTGGGATTATTAAATTAAATAAAAGTATATCTTGAGGAGGGAGATGCACAGGATCGCGTGCCAAGTTCCTTGGTAGATGAGAGAGACTGTATTATAAAAGAAAAGCTTGTAGAGGCAAAGAGGACAGGATTGCAGGTAGAAGAAGAGAGTAGAAGGCTGGGAAAAGAAGAGTGGAACTTCAGCAATTGAAACGGACTCGGCGATTCGATAATCAAAGCCAGGTTCCACTGAATGCATAATTCCTTTCCTCTGAATCTGAATCTGTGGGTGTTGATCGTTTCCTTGTTTCTAAATGGATTGTTTTGGTTGAATTTCTGCTTCAAGAGATATTTTAGTTGCAATTAAGTTGTTTTCTGCATCCCTCCGATGTTTAATCTGAGATATATATCTTAACATTTCCACTAAACGGTTTATCACTAGTTTTATTACTGGTTGCGGTAATGTTGTAGACCTAGTGCTCTTTTAGACTAGAAAGAATTGATTCCTCTGATTTTTCATACTCTCTGATCAATAAACCAACACTGCTGTAACACAGTCAAGAGATCATCTGTAGCGCTTGGTTATATGTTCGCTTTGCTTCTGCCGATTTGCACATGCTTAAAAGATTCTAAAGCCTTTTAACGAATCTATTCTGTGCATATCTGTTCCAGCCATCTTATGTTCGAATTATGTCTGTGATTGCTGTGGTTTTAAATACTTATTTCTGTCAACCATTGTTGGCTGTGAGGAGACAAAAGTCTGACATTTATCAGACATATATTATTAAAATCAGACTTCTGTTAGGTTCTGAGATCTCCATAGAATGAAATCGCTGTAGGGGTTTTGTATTGTTTCAGGACTAATTTACATTTGTAAATAGTGGGTAGCGAATGGCCAAATTGAAGATAAATAAGGCGAGGCCACTGTTTCTAGATGTAGATTGGTCTGTAATATCCGTGTCCTCCATCCGTTCGGTGTTTGAGGAGCTCATTGCCCAGTTGATGGGTGTCAATCCGCATTTGAAGAGGTGACGTGGCGCAGATGTGAATGATGTCAAGGCTTTTTTTTAAGTAATTTTTCAGGGTTTATACTGGTATTTTTAAGGATTGTATTATCGGAAAGAAGTTGGTCTTGGAAAAGTTTGAATATTCGAGTACCAATGGCGAGGTAATTCAGCCTTAATCCTTGCGATGTTTTTATGTTTTCTTTGTATGTTGCATTGGGTGACAGAATCTGCAGGTGATTGCACCTTTTTTGGTTTTTTCGGTTAAGGATGTTATGTTTTACAAATTTTTCATGTGATGGGTATTTGGGTATGAGTCTATATAAATTGCTCTGAAGCAAGGGCCCCTGTTCATATTAGTTTGCGAGTTCAATGGATTGAAAATATGCTAGCATCCCAGATTCAGTGTAGCGAATTGATCAAATAGCTTATACAGTTGGTTGCATTTCACACTTTTGGTCTCTTTGTGTATTATGTGTGTCATATTTTTATGTGAGTGGTACTCGTATGGGAAGACTTGTGTATGCCGATTTTCATTGCATTGAAGCAAAGAAGTCCTGGTGACGATGGACTGTGAGCCTAATGGTTAGAATATTTGGTATGCTAATGCAATTTCAACAAAACGAAACTGATGATATAGCAACTTAATTTTCTTCATGCATTTTTAGAATTTTTTTTTATTGATTCGTTTCAACGGGGAGGAGATTAAGCCTAATCTGTTGCTTCATTGCAATGGGCGATTTCGATTTATAATTTGTGAGCCCGATGCGAGCGATAAACTAAATTGATAAAATAGTAAGCTAAACTTTTTCTGTTGATAGTATTTGGAGATCTGTAGGAGGCCATTGCAGAAGAACTGTGGGCATGAGTGTGTGTTGCTGTGCCATCCAGGGCCACGCCCACCATGCCCCCAGCTTGTGAAGGCAAAGTGTTTCTGTGGGGCTTTGTCTGATGTCAGAAGATGTGGGCTTAAGAAATTTTCATGCAATGTGCCCTGTTCTAGACTCCTTACTTGTGGGTTTCATAGGTGTGAAGACAAGTGCCATGATGGACCATGTCGTCCCTGTCAAAAGAAAGGAGTTTATAGATGCCAATGCGGAAGGATGGAGAAGGAATGCTTTTGCTCAGAGTTTGAATTTCGTTGTGAAAATCCATGTGATCAGGAGCTCAGCTGTGGAAAACACTTGTGCCTTAAGGGGTGCCACTCGGGTCCTTGTGGGGAGTGTGAATTGCAGGGAAGGAGGACTTGTCCTTGTGGGAAAGTGGAGTATAATGGGATTCCTTGTGATGCTGTGGTCCCAACTTGCGGTTCAACATGTGAGAAGATGCTGCGATGTTCTGTTCATAGATGTCCAGATCAATGTCACTCAGGTCCTTGTGTTGATACTTGCCTAATTTCTACTGTAAGTTCTGTCGATGTGGCAGCTCTAGGAAAGAGTCCCTTCACATTCAACTCTCCATCCACTTCATTACAGTCAATTCTCCATGCAGGTCATACCAGTAAATGGTTTGGTTCTGAGATCTGTCTATGCTCCAAATTTTGAATATTTCTTGCTCAATTGATTTCTTAATAGTTATATGTCAAATGGTGTACCCTATATTTTATTCTATTAAGCCAGCCATTTATGCATTGATGGAGATGTTTAAAACCCGTCATTGTATTCTAGGGTTTTTCTATAGACAAGTAAAAACTGTTACATTATCTTGTAGATTCAAGAAGCAACAAATGACGTTCATATGACAATTACCTTAGTTGCTTGATACTTTAAGTTTTCTCAATAGGACAAATATAAAATATATTCCAGCAATTTGTGGAACACGCAACAAGAGACTGATTGCACAGAAGTTCATCTCAAAATGGAGCTAAGTTTGATAGATCAATAGAGGGATTCATTATGGACGGATGTTGAAAACTGGTTAAGAGACACAATTGGTATTGAGTATTGAAATGCTCTTTTCTGATATGGCAAGCCATTTGTTGCAGGCCGCTGAAGAAACACAGGTAATTCTGAAACCTATATTCTGATGTTGGTTTCTCGAGAAATGGGTTTTAGAATGTAACAGCCCTTTGCTATTCTGTTACTGGTAACATAGCAACACCTGGCCAGATCTTCTAGTTCTCCCTATAAATAATTGGTTGAGCATGCAATCTCCAAATAAATGATTTATTTAAGAGCAAAAAGAATCCTGGAAACTACGCAGACATGGCTTGGTTTGAGGGATATATGCTATTGCCGGGTTTGTTGGCAGTTTCCATTTTTCTGATATTTTAAAATTCATCAAAATCAAATTGCTTAAAAAGTTAAAAATATTGCCAATGAGAATAGACATCTATTGTTTGGATGAATCAAAGGAAATACAAAAAAAGAGCAAGATAAATGATGAAAAAATGTTGACACTAAAACGCATTTCACCTATTTTTAACTTGGGAGTTGGTGCTATGCATTCCAAATGCTTATCCTCTTTCTTGTTTTTATTCAAGCACAGGAGTACGACATACAGAAGACCATTTGTTTCAAAACACATATGGAATGTGCGGAGCCGTGTACATTGGAAGCCGACTCCCATATAACACAATAGAGGACGCGATTTTATTTATAGGGGATGTTGACTTGTGAATAAAGATTACTAATAAGACAAAGTCTTAGTTATTCAATACATTTCAAGACATAATCCTCTACTCTCATTGTCACTCGACATATAGGCTATTGTTGGGCATTCAGCTATCCACAACGTCAGCAAGTAATTAGTTAATCCATAATTTCATATTTCCATGTGATCCCATTTAGGAGTTGTTCTCTGTTTAGGAGTTGTGGTTTTGACATTACTTGGAAGCTTTATTAAGGTGTTGGGATCTCAAAGAACATCCTTGGAACCTTCGTCAAAACTATTGCCTTCGTTTTCTGTGACCATTGACTTTCGTGAAAAATATTGTGATAGAAAGAAAACTGTTGAAGTGTTACCGCCAATTATATCAATTGCAAGTTTGAAGGAGTTAGATGGACGCTACCAGAAGTTATTAGGCTAAACTAATATCATCCATTTCAATGGTTAAGCGGTCATTAACAATTTCACACCATCTCTGCGATCAGTGCTTACAATTCAATAGGTTATTACACTTGAAACAGATATAGTAGAAGCATTTACCAGAAAACTGTAATGCCTTGGGGACGAACATAGTTGATACATCTATTAAGTTTTGACGGCGTGAGAATGTCTAGTCCCGATCTTCTTCTTAGACAGATTTAAATCATCTTTGATTAAAACATTTCAGAGACATCGTTATGACGAAGAAATCCAAGCATATTAAACTGTTATCTGATTGAGGTCAAGAATATCTGAAGGACCGTATTAGGGTAGAACTTAGAGGAAAACGAAAACATTGATGTTCATTGTTGATGGTTGGACCTTTGTCCTCGTTGTATTGCCGTATAGTTATAAGGTATTATTTTAGTACTTAATCCAACGTTGGAAAGGTAAGTTAATCAGTGTAAAATTTGTTATACTTGTGTTTTATAATCTATTTTTAGAAACAAATATAGGATATTTAGATAATTTAATTGTAATGTATTAGTATAATTGTTGTATTTATTGTGAAATCAATTAGTTTGATTTAAAGAGATAATGTAATCCATTGTTGATTTCATTACAAAGTTATTTATGATGAGCCAAGAAGGAATTTTAGTGTTTAATTTCTAGAATCTGAATTGTACTGTGTGAGTTAAGTATTTCTATTGTCGTAAAGAGTCGAATTGAGAATGGTCAAACTCGAAATTCCAGAGGCTTAGTTTGTCGTAGTGTGGATGGATGTTTTTGTATTTGTGATGTTATAACGATTATGTGATTCAAATTTAGTATGAGGTATAGTGGAGTATTGACTAAGTTGATTATGTGTTTTGTGATATAATATTCTCTGGATGAGATATTTAACCAGTTGTGACTATCTTGTATCCGTTTTGTCGTAATGGTCGTATGGAGAGACCTGGTGTCTGTAAAAGTGTAAAATGTTGTAATGCTATAGGCGATGGATAACAATTGGTGTTATGATTCTGTTGTAATGCAAGAGGGTTTATGCCTTGCAATGAACATGTATGTGTATTGCTATAATGCCTTGTATGGTGGTTAGGGTTTACTAGGTGTTAGGAAGGAGAGTGGCTTTCAACGTGGGGCCGGCGTCCAAAGTGGCAGTCAGGATAACCCGTTGAAAGTAGATTAATCAAGTGATAACCTAAAATGAACTAGGGGGTTAAGGGTAGTTTTCACATTAAACAAGATTAATGGATTCCTCTCCCATGGCCTGTAGTGCTTGTATAGACTAAGGATGAGTAGAGAAGGCCTGGTTGGCATGATTGACTTCCTTGTCCTCACGAAAGGAAGGTCGATTCCGCATGTGTCACCCTATGGGGCCAGCGCCTAGTGAAAGGCTATCAGGATAACCATAGATGGGGGCCGGCGCCTAGTGAGAGGTTGTCAGGATAACCCATGTTAGGACCATGCGATGACACTCTCCCTACTACAACCTAGCATTCCTTGGTTGGTCTCTCCACTTACGTTATGTTTCGCCTCTGGAAGTTAAGTTGTGTTGTGTTGTTTATGTTATTGCCATGTATTGTATTGGCGTTTGGTCATCCTTTGTTCTTGTTTGTCTCTTGTCTGCCTGACTGTTATTGTTTGGGACCTCATGTTAACTCTTGGCTCGGGGGGTGGACCTTAGGGTTCCACATGGTCGGGTGGAAGAGCTATTTTATCCATTGGTTACTCTTGTCGAAGATTATGTGCAGAAAAGATTTATTCCAGATAATTGTACTTGTACCAGTTGACGAAGATGTATGGGTATAATCTTGTACCAGATTTGTGTAATAGATCAATCATAATGTATGTGATTCTGATGTAGTCTGAAAATGGCAATGTAATGATGTCATGATGTACTTATGAGTAAGGAAAGCATTTCAGTTATGTATTTAATTATGTAGATTGTATTACATTATTTGTCGACATGCAATGAATATGAATCAGTTATTCAATTACGCATTGGATTTAGATCAGTTACTGATGAATGTTAAATTATGTTAGTTGGTTTGTAAAGTAATGCAGCCTTGTATCCTTAGAGAATATGTCGTAGTTAGTTATGTTAACATTATTTGTTATCTTAAACATTTTTAAAAAAAAATGTTCCTGTTTCATGTAGCATAAATGTGTATTTCTTTGAGGTGTACAAGGCGGGCGTTACAAGTTCTATATATTATCAAGAATGCTTAGCTTGGTGAGAACCTCCACGCTATACATGAAATGGGGTGATGTCAGAGATGCATCAAATTTTGAGGCCATGATAGCAAGAGCATCAACTATAATATTTTTAGTTCTATCTAGCCACTTGATATCGAAAGCATCAAACATTTATATGGTGTCCCATTATACGTTCTTGTACATCCTTAATCTTTTTTCTTTGGTTGTATTTGAACCTATGACTTGAGACACTACTAATTTTGAATCACCATGCACACTTAAACATTTAATGCCATACTTAGAAACTACATTTAAATCAAGGAGAAAGGCTTCATGCCCAGTCACATTGTTAGTGTAGTCAAAATAAATCTTGAAAGTGATACAAAAACAATACCTATATTGTTCCCTTCTCTCCAGCATGCACCATCAAAATACATCTTTCATACAACACTATTTTCAAAACAAAAAGGCTTTGGGTACGAAGTATGATTGGCATGGTTGCCAACGTCATCATCACAATACCAATTTATGCTATTAGGCTCACCCTCTATATAAAACACCTCATTTTTTGCTTCTCCTAGGTCTTCCAAAATATGCAACATTTTCTTTTCCCTATGCAATAGGACTTCCTTTCCATATAATGGTATAATGGAATATAACAAGTCCATCTGAATGTTACCACTTATTAAAGCTACCTAATTTCTTGACAGCAACATATCCCACCTAGCTAGACAATCAACAATAATTATATCCATTATAAAACATTTACCAGTATATGTAGTAAGTTGCACTTCCACACCATTAACTATTCCTATAACATTGACTTCCCTAGAACCCATTACATAACATTTCCCATAGGACTTCAAAACCTTCAAGCCTAATTAATTCATAATCTCAAGTAACATAACATTACTTGAAACACCTGAATTTAACATGCAATTATGGACCAATCATCAAGGAGGTATAAAATGGGTCAACATTCATTTGACTACTCACAAATATAGTACCAAGGTAGACTACCTTGGGCATTAGCTTCAACTCTAGCATCATTTTTACAACCATTAGGAGAATCCATAGCCTACTCAAATATGGTTGGGACATTAATGTATAATGGTTTTCTTGTGATTTTTGTGTTTTCAGCGGCTAAAAACATATTATAAAGAGAAATCCTTGCATGTTTTCTTCCTATCTCCAATTGCTCAAAATACATGTTGCTGCTAGTATAGCCCACACCCCATCCGTCAATGTGCTAATGACTACCTCTGTTGCGTGATCACACCTGCATGCCCCTGCTATGCGACTCACTACAAATCTAGTCCCTCTTCTCCAGTAATGGTGCTACTCTGCCCACAAGATGCCTGCTAGAAACCACTGAGTTGGTTTTGAAGAATTATTAGAATTTGTGAGGTTGCTATATTTTCTTCAAAATGCCCATGCCAAGCACCCTCTCCTTTGTACACATGCCTTGCAAGGATCAAAATTAATTTTATGATGAAGGATATGAAGATCAAAACCCACGCCTTATATTGGAACCTTCATTACCTCTTCTACCTCCATGCACCCCACACTCACTACACAACCCAAAAACAAGCGCCATAGGCCAAAACATGTCTGCAACACCTAAGCAAGAGAAAGAAAACCTCCCATATCCTCCAAACTAAGATTTGAGCTACGATACATCTATAAAAACTTGTAACAAGCTTAACTAACACAAAAAAAATTCGTCCTTGCAGGCTTACAAATCTTATACCATGTTAAGGAAAACACTTCACATAAGACTCAATTAATTCATTTGTTTGAAAACGCAATTACACAGTAGTATAGCTTCATTTCAATTACAATCATAGTACAATTAACTTCTTTGAAAAGAGTCACAAAATTAATAAACTATGAGATACAGTGGATGTGGGATAAATTCACATTTAAATATAAACATTAAAATATTAACAAATCAACCTACTCTTATAAGTACTAAAATGCTAAAGCATAATTACATGAAATATTAGTAAAATAATATTTAAAATATTAAAATAAATGGTCATAACTTAAATCATGTATAATTTTATTAATCACTATAAATTGATTAACTACTATTTTGTTTTTTTAATAAAAATAATTTGAAAATTAAATAATTATATTTTAAATTGGAATAAATAATATTTAATTATATATTGGATTGAAAATTAATTACTATTTATTTTAAATAAATAGGAAAAGGATTTAAATAAGTAGATAAGAAATTAGAATTAAAACTGAAGTGGAATTAGAATGAGTTGACTTCAAAGGGAGCTATTTAAGAAAGGAATAGTAATGAGGAGTTGAGTGAATGAGATTAAAGGAAACGATTAGGAAATAGGAACATTATGTAAAGAGGAAGTAAAAAAGAGATTAAAGACATTATGTAACATCAACATATAAGCAATAGTTTTTGATATTGGTAAAAGTGGGCTTTTTTTAAAAGGGTCCAAACCAGGGCTTAAATTTGACAGTTGTATAGCTGTATTTAAAGATTTTAGTTGTAAAATACAATAAAAATAAATATTTGACTGTATTGATATACTTGCAATTTATTTTAAAAACTGTAAAAAAAACAATTAATCTGAAAATCTGATTATATATATATATACTTTTTATTTTTAAATTTTTTAATAGGAACTATTATTTTAAAAAAAAAAATCCGAAATTTGTAGATTTGTTTTTTAATAGAATATATTCATTCTAAATTATATAATATATATATTTTCTTTTTATTTTTAAAATTTTAATAGGAACAAAAAAATTCTATATTGTTTTTTAATGAATATATCCTTTTTCCTTTTATTTTTAAACTTTCTAATAGGAACTTCTATTATTTAAGAAATTTGTTTTTTTTACTATATTCATTCTAAATTTTTAGGCTTTTTTGCACATCAAAAATAGTGAAATAGAAAGACTTGGCAATAGTGAAATAGAAAGAATTGGAATTTGACTTGCATTTAAAAAAAATCATTGTCATGTGAAAGGCAATAATTCCTACTAAACTGGAGGAAAAAAATTCCTTGATAGGCAAGGTGGACTGTCAAATTTAAGCCTTGGTCCAAACCCTTTTACAACAGTAGCCAAAGATGACCAAAACATGTTCCATGAGGAATGGAACCTAAAAAAATGTGTTCCATAGAAGCAATAGTTGGAAATCTAGATTTTCCTATTTAAATAGAGGTTATCAAAATTTTATAGGTAAATGTTATTGGATTGTGGAATAGTTTTAAAGAGAACCAATATCTGTTCCGTGAGGAATGGAATAGCCTAAAAAAATGTGTTCCATAGAAGCAATAGTTGGCAATGTAGATTTTCTTGTTTAAATAGAGGTTATCAAAATTTTATAGGTAAATATTATTGGATTGTGGAATGGTTTTTAAGAGATTGTGGAGACAATGTTTTATTACATTAAAAGGAAAGTATTTTATAACTCTATTTAGGTTGGAGATTTATTATTATTGATTGCAAAAGTATTTATAATAATAGTAGAAGAAATAATACAACGTATAGATTTTAAATTATCATAATTTGTAACAAAAGTAAAATACAAGTGGTGAGAATTATTATATTTATTCTTCCATAATTTTTCCTCAATAATAATTTGTTAAAAATAATGCATTTGTTAGAAATTAAGGTTTACATCTTGTAATAAAGTCACCTTAGTGATGTTAATTTTTTGTTAGTTGTTGGGGGTTAGTTTTCCCTAGGGAAGTTTTGGGAAGTTATACAAGAACACAAAGCTTTATAAACATTTGCTTAATACTTTGAAATGCATCCTAAATAAATTAATATTATTATTATCATTCGGTCTTTTCTTTATCATGCTATAATGATTTAACATTTTCCTACATCTATCTCTTCCATTTCTCAATATGGTATCAGAGCACTGTAGTAGTCCTTCCCTCTGAAGTGACATTAATAATGAAAGTCAATGTTAATGTATAATTTTGTAGAAGCTTGCACAGAACCAAATTGAATTTTTGCAAGGAGCGCAGGCATGTGAAGATAAGCAAGAGCATTGCACATAGGGAATGTGCTAGGCTGCGACTTTTAAGAAGTGGCATTTTTTCCAAAAGATAAGGTACAACACCATAGATGGAGGTGTTGGTCTATATTAAAGGGGGTTTCTTGTATTTTCCAACCAGTCGATGCCACTGAAGAAAACGTTGAAATGGTGAGAAAGTTCTCTAGATGTGGTACAAGATGTTTCATATTTGTTTGCACCATTTTTAGAATCTTTTTATGGTTAGAATTTATTTTTGCCATGGCTAGGGCACAAATCAATTTTTTAAAATATTGATCTTAAAGTTTGGAAATTTGTTTTGAATTATGGCTTTGGAAAATCTAAAGTGGGTCAAAATTTGAAGAAGTTGCTAGAGTTTGAAAATTTTTAAGATCATGTTTTTTGTGTTTTGTATAATTTATGGGTGTTTCTCTAAGAATGGAGATTCCATTGGACAAATATTCTAGCCTCAACTTTCACACCTAGAAATTAAAAATCTAGATGCAATTGATGAACAAAAACTTGTGGGACTAGTAAATGGGAACAAGAAACTACCTACAAATGCAAATAAGTTACTAGATTGGAAAAATAGAGATGATAAAGCTAAAGCTATTATTGGTCTCGATCTCTTCGATTTTGAGTTACATCGTGTAGATCTAGAAAAATCATCCAAAGAAATTTGGGATAATCTGAATAAATTATTTGTAGTAAAAACACTTAATGCAAAGTTTTCATTAAAGCTTCAATTATTTAGATTCAAGATGGATGACAGAACCACTATGTCTTGCCACATAAGCAATTTGGGGTCTCTCATTAGACAACTAGCAAAAGTCAAGGCTATAGTAGATGATAAGGATGCTAAAGCCATTTTGTTAAATAGTTTTCCTTCTAAATACAACAGTGTCATTTTTACTCTTAGTCAGATATATTCTCAAACTCTAGAAGATATGATTTTATCTCTTAGTTGAAGAAAAGATAACTATAAAAGATATAGAGGGTTATTCATAATAGGAGAGTGTGTTATACTCACAAAGAAATCATAGAAGATCAAATTTAGACAACAGGGAAATTGAATGCTTTTACTGCAAGAAAAGAGGTCACACAACCTTAGAACTATAGAAATTGAGCAAATGGTGTTTTCAAGGGAAAGCTTAAAAATAAATCAAATGAAGTTAATACAGCCTTTGTTGAGGATCCATCAGATGATTTTGTTGAAGATACAATGGATGGGTACTTATTTTAAGAATCCCTCACTAGAGGAGACTAGAAAACACTAGAGGATGGAGGAATCTCATCATCTCGAGCTAGCTTCTCACTTAGAGATGGTACTTTGCATTAGAAATTTTTGTTTTTGTATTTTTTTTCTGTGGATACTAAAAGTGGTGAATAATTCATATATTAAGAAGGCTATTTTTTGAAGGCAAAAAGGAATCTAGTGTAGATAAAATTCAACATGGATTGTTACCTCAATAATTCAGGAGTCTATGGATCTTGGGAATTATATCCTTACGAGGGTCATGGACAACTTGATGGAGCTACAACTCAACATGGAGAGTTGTCGAATAATTTGGGGATTCGTAATTCAAGAGTTTGGGGAGGGCAAAATCTGGGAACTCAAGAATTTAGCTCGGGAGGTACACCTTTATGAGGGTTACGAGGTAGCTTGATGGAGTTCTACCTAGTTCAAAAAATTCAAAGAGAAGCTTCTAAAGAGTAGGAGATAACGATTGGTTAGCATGTTTTGTTTTCTATTTTATTTTTTTACATTGTAAACCTTAAGAGGGAGTGTTGGAATTTAAGGTTTACATTTTGTAATAAAGTGACCTTAGTTACTTAGTTCAATGTTTGTTTTTTGTTAGTTGTTGGGGGTTAGTTTCCCTTAGGGGAGTTTTGGGAAGTTATACGAGAATGCAATGCTTTATAAGCATTTGCATAATACTTTGTAATGTATCCTAAATAAATTAATATTATTATTTAGAGTCTTTTCTTTACTATGCTTTAATGAAATAACATTTTCCTACATTTTGTTCTTCCATTTCTCAATAGTATTTTAGCCAATAGTAAATACAAGAAAGAAAATGGAAATTATCATAGATTGTGAATAGAGTATTAATGTTATTAGAATATTGTAGATATGTATGACGTCATTAAATGATGTAGATATGAATGCTAGATTAGTAATATAGACAAATATAAAAGAGGTAGTAACATGCTTTTGATTTCTTGATTAATTAGTTCATTGAATTAAGGAATGTTATCATTAAATTTGTATTTAGAAATTTGATTTTAATTAAAGAAATGAAATGTAATTGATAGTTAATATTATGGTAATAATATGAAATAGAATATGTTATAAAATAGATGTTTATACAGAATAATTATATTATAGATCTGTATCCCAGAATAAAGATTGTTTATGTTAAATGGAAAATAATAATGAAAGGACTAGAGTTGTTTTATTAATTGTAGCAGATCAAGTGTGAAAGAGAATTAAAGAATGAGTGTTGTAAATGACATTTTATGTTACTAGCTAGGCAAAGAGCTAGCATGGACCCACCAACAAGACTAGATCCAAGGGCAAGGAGGTCAAAAGGAAAGGCAGAGAGGAGGACAACAATTCTAATTGTGTTGTTGGGCTGGAAGATGTTTTCTTTAGTAATAAGATTGAATTTCTAAGTCATGAATGGCAGGCTATCAAAGGCTTGAGAAACTTGCTAATATGTAATTGGTTCTGGTTTTTTCCCAGTTGTTTCTCTACTAGTTTTTGGCCAATTTTTTGGGCATCTTGTTGTCTTGTCTATGTTTTGATTGTTTGTCTCATTTCTCATGAGACTCTTTCTGTTTGCCCTTGTGGCCTCCTCATGTAATGGGTCCAGTCGCTTCCCATGCTTTTACTTTGTCAAGACATTTTATGTTACTAAGATCTAAGAAAAGTACATAAGAGAATATCTTTCTATGATTAGATATTTTCCCACAATAAAGTTAAACAAGTAGGTAGTTAGTTTGAAAATTTCTAAACTATAGCCACAAAACCTATCATATTCAAAATGCAATCATATTTTTGAAATTTTAAGACTACAATAGTTAAGAAACTATACTTTCTAGATTTTGGATTTAATTGTATAAGTTTATTTGTATCAATGTTTTAGATCATACTCAGTGATCTATCATCAAGATCACACTTAATGATCCACTATTTTGTTCCCATCATAATGATGGATCATTGAGTGTGATCCAAAACATTGATGCAAATAAACTACACAGTTGAATCTAAAAGCTATAAATCATCATGATGAACTATGGAAATCCCATTCCTACTATCAAGAAACTATGGTTAATATCAATTATATGACTTATGTCAATATCGTGACTATGGAAGTGACTAGGTCAAGTCTTTGACCACAAAAGTGTCCTCATCTATAAAGTGTCAGTGAAGCTCAGGAAGGTCTAAAACTTTTAGGGATGGCTTGTAATAATATTTGATACCAATTTCCAATGTCATAATGTTGGTAATTGCTCAAAATAATGAGTTAATTAAGATTACTTCTGGAACTAAAGAGAATCTAGGGATATGTGTCTGTTATGTCATAAAAAGTTTCCCTATGACTTTTTACCTCCTAGTTTAGCTCCTAGGTCCCCTTAATTTCATTATGCATGTTTAAAATTTATCCCAGAGCAATTTCCTTTGAAACCCATGTTAAATGGGGCCTAAGGGTTCATTTTAAAGCTTAATTAAGACTCAAAAAGTGCCTTGTGACTTGGGCATCCGTGCCCAAGTCCAGGCTGATTTGTTGGGACCCAAATTTAAGTGTGTCGACATAGGACCTTTAGAAAGGTTTCCCTTTGTCAACCTTTTTCAATTTGAATTACGAAAGTTAGTGAGAATGCATATATAAGTGAGTTTATGTCTTCATTTTACACCTAGATGGATAATGCGAACTTGTGATATTGAGCTAAGGGATTTCAAAGCATTCATTATGTTGCAGAGTAGAATTGTGTTGTTATTGTGTTTTTTTGTTGTAGATTTGGCTTCATCAATCCATCTCCTCATGGTGTGAAAGATCTTCATCTCAGTGAGGGCTTCACCTCTAAGGTGACATCTATTTGTGTTTTAATCAATCTATTTCATCATTTGATTTAGCCTCTGTCCTTCAAGGACACACACTCTATCTAACAACGGTGTTGGAAGACTTGAATGTCATTCCGGGGCTTGACCAAGGCAAGCTCCTAAACACCACAATCCCCAAACCCCTCTCTTTGTGATTGCAGGTTACAAGTGCGGGAGTTGGCGAAGTGCAGGTGCAGAGAAGCTATTCAAAGGATAAGGATTCGGGACCTGAAGAAAACTTGTTGATACTTTACCCTACTGGACTAGGGTGCCTACCCCGTAGTCCGCAAAGTTTTTATCTCTAAAAATCTAACTTCTTGTATGTTTCTAATCCTTCATTAGTGCTTTCCTGTGCAGTCATCTATAGCATTTTATTCATCTGTACCTAATTTCATTACAATTAGGGTTTGAGGTTTATTGGATCTAGGGTTTGACAAATCTATCAATCTAATCTATCTTTCCATATCATTCCTGAGTACACCAACCTATAGCTGAAGTCCTCTCCATCTGTAGTGACTTGGCTTGGTTGTTGTCCTTGAATGTTAATGTGAAAGGAGGGCTTGATTTGATAGATCTTAACAATATCTTCCATCTTCCTACTTTTCACATATAACATTTTGGTGACTTTTGTGCTTCAGTGCAAAATAATCTCACATACATGGCTTCTCATCACAAAAATACTATGATCCCTCCTAGAGTTTATATGAAAAGGCAGACTCCTGAACCTGAATTAGTCTTTGTACCACATTATAGAACAATTGGAAGCATTGAAGGACCTCTTTACATCACAATGAAAGTAATGAACAATCCTACAAGGGGAGCCCTTATTGATCCTAATTGTATGACTAATGTGGCTACTGAAGAGTTCCTTTATTCACATGATTTGATACAAGAATCTTATGAACCCACCAACATGATGATTAAAACACATACTGGAGCTTTCCTCCCACTCATAGGGAAGATTGCTTTATTGATCACAATATTTGATAAAGCTTTGGAACAATCATTTGACATCATTCCTAAATCTGACCTCTTCCGTATAAAATTAGGCTATCCATGGCTTAAGGCCATGAAAGCTATCCCCTCAACAATTCACAAATGTCTAAAATTTCCTCTCCATGGAAGCATGCATACTATTCACCATAGTAAATGGAAACCTATGGTTTCTTGAAAAAAACTTCAATCTTGATTACTTTTGGCCATGACCTGTATTGAACCTTGTGAACCATTACAAGATCAAACATTCTTGGGATACCAACGATACAAAACAAAATTGGTTGGACCTCCTACCAAACAAATCATGAGTAAAGAGCCACCTAAATTGAAAGAACCCCCTAGATCGAGAGGTAAGGGAGTCTTTACTGAGGTTCCTCCTCGTCATCCTTACAAGGATCAGGAGATACCTGTAAAGAACAAAACACTTCATCACAAAAGGTTAATTTAGCACAAACTTCCTCCTCTGAGATGTCAAGGACTACAGAAAATCATGACAATACTTTTGCAAACATCACCAACAAAATAATAAGGAATAGGCAAGCAAGAGAAAGGAGGAAGAGATGACAAGCCTTAACTTGAAAACGCACACCTCAACAAGAGAACATTCCACCACTTGACATTGAACAAACTAGAAAAGAGCTTAAGGTTGAAGAGTTAAAGGATGATGATTTAAGTCAGGCAATTGTACCTTATGTGTCTATTTCCTCTTGCATTCGAGATTGGGACGAAGATGATTTGCTCGACGACAACTGCTAGTTCAGTTGTGTAAACAAGTATTTCTAACCCTTTTTAGCCACCTTTAACATAGCATACCTTTGCTCGCTTACATGTCCTTCTCCTATGTGTTGTGTTCTCCCGTGTTGTGTTATGTGTTGTTTAGGTCTCTTGGGATGACCCTTGATACTCTTGTAAGGTCAAGGATACTGAGAGACCGCCTCTATTGTGACCATTCATCTAGTTGTTTCATCATTCTTCTATCTCTTCTCTTCTCTATTTTATTGTTGTGTGTCGTGCCTTAGGGGCACATCATTGCAGTTGATGTCTTGGGGGCATCCTCCTACGTGGTGTTCCTAAGGCACTTGTTTCTCCTCTCTTTTTTATTGTTTACCTTCTTCAGTGGTTCTACCTAGTCGACAGATTATGAAAACAAATACTACTGATAAGGACTGTGTGTCCCTTCAGTGAGTAAGAAAAAATGGACCTAGTCCATATATGAAGACGGGGTTTATATATATATATATATATATATATATATATATCCAACACTTGACTAGTAGAATCACTTCGTGTGATGCATCATATTGTCATGTCTCTTAACAAACATTTTGCAATACTCTCAATCTACTCTGTGCACTTTGGATTGTTTTGTATCTCACCTTGTTGTTACACTTAGTTCTGAGGTACCTGCAGTATAAGCCCAACGGCTATACTTGGATCTGAACCCGTAAGTGTAGCCTTGGTCGTTGATGTGATCTAATTTATGCATAGCTTTTATGATTTTATTTGGTTATTATCTTAGAGTAAGATGTTCTAACCTTATCTCTTGTTGATTATCTTAGCATATTTTATCAATGTGTTTGTGGGAACATTCGGCGATCATGGCACATGTCACCTTTGGGGGCATGGGCTTTACAAGAGATCTTGTCCCCTTGTGTGTTTCAATCTACCTTAATGTGCTTGATATTGATAAGCGACAACAACCACCTTAAGTTGGGGGCATATATAATAGTATCCACTTGATTATTTTGACACTAACAAAGCATGTTTTTGCCCTCTCTGTGAGGAGGCATGTTGTATCTCTGGTGCAAGTACACATCCTTTTATAAAAAGCAAACTACCCTCTTTGTGAGGAGGGATGATGTATCTCTTGAGCTAGTGCATATCCTTTTACAAAATCCCTCATCGCGAGGCGGGATGTTGTATCTCTTGAGCTAGTGCACATCCTTTTATACAAAGTCCTCTACGAAGGCAGGGTTGGATCTTGAGTCATCCTGCCTTAAGCGTGTCTTTGGCAGTTGTGGTAGAATGGCTCAACTGTTAGGTGTGTTTGGTGTGTTTTAGATGGTGGGACTTAGCAATAAGCTCCTTCCATCACTCGTGTTTGTCATGTATAAGACGTATAGTGTGTCTATGGCATGCTATACGACGCTCATGTATTCCGTGTGTCTTTCTTGCGTGTCTGTTGTGTCTTCCCCAAAGTGTGGTCTAAAGGTGCATGGCGATGAGACCCCTCCACATTTGAGTCTTTGTTTGGCATGTCTTCCCCCGAGTGTGGTCTAAAGGCACGTGGCAATGAGCCCCCTCCACATTTGAGTCTTTATTTTGCATGTTTTTGGTAGTCTAAAGGTGCGTGGTGATGAGCCCCCTCTGCTCCCTAGTTTAGGATTTATTTTAATGTTATATCAATGTATTCTTTGTGTATTGCATGATTGCTCTCATGTCTTCTCCATTTATTACATGCTTCTACTGTATTCTCTATGTTTTGTGTGCTTCTTATTGTCGTCATTGTGTCTTGCATGTCTTCCATGTGTTTTCTAGTGCTTACCTGAGATTAGGGGCTAGAAATAGTCCTCCAATCTTTGGGTATGTCTTAGCTTTATGTGCCTGGTGTGTTAGATGTGTTTTCATCCATACTTTAATGCATGTATGGATCTTAAGATCATACATACATTAAAGTGGGGCTAAATGTTGTCGTAAAAAGTTTCCCTATGACTTTTTACCTCCTAATTTAGCTCCTAGGTCCCCTTAATTTCATTATGCATGTTTATAACTTATCCCAGAGCAATTTCCCCCAAAACCCATGTTAAATGGGGCTTAGGGGTTCATTTGAAATCTTAATCAAGACTCAAAAAGTGCCTTGGGACTTGGGCACCCGCGCCCAAGTCCAGGCTGATTTGCAAGGACCTAAATTTAAGTGTGTCGGCATATGACCTTTAAAAAGGTTTCCCTTTATCGGCCTTTTCAATGTGAATTACAAAAGTTAGCGGGAATGCATAAATAATTGAGTTTATGTCTTTATTTTACACCTAGATGGATAATGCAAACTTGTGATATTGAGCTAAGGGATTTCAAAGCATTCATTGTGTTGCAGAGCAAAATTGTGTTGTTATTATGTTTGTTTGTTGCAGATTTGGCTTCATCAATCCATCTCCTCATGGTGTAAAATATCTTCATCTCTATGAGGGCTTCACCTCTAAGGTGACATCTATTTGTGTTTCAATCAATCGATTTCATCATTTGATTTGGCCTCTGTCCTCCAAGGACATGCACTCTATCTAACAACAATGTTGGAAGACTTGAATGTCATTCCGAGGCTTGACCGAGGCAAGCTCCTAAACACCACAACCTCCAAACCCCTCTCTTTGTGATTACAAGTTACAGGTGCAGGAGTTGGCAAAGTGTAAGTGCAAAGAATCTATTCAAAGGATAAGGATTCAGGATCTGAAGAAAACTTGTTGATACTTTACCCTACTGGACTAGGGTGCTCGCCCCGTAGTCCTCCCAACTAAAATTTCTGGAAACTCCAGAGTTGAACATCATCTGACATTGCTTACTATTCCAAATCTACAGAAAAGTTGCCCTATTGGACTTGGGTGCCCACCCCATAGTCTGGAAAGTTTCCACCTCTAAAAATCTGACTTTTTGTATGTTTTTTATCCTTCATTAGTGCTTTCATGTGCAATCATCTATAGCATTTTATTTGTTTGTACCTGATTTCATTACAATTAGGGTTTGAGGTTTATTGGATCTGGCATTTGACAAATCTATCAATCCAATCTATCTTTCCATATCATTCCTGAGTACACCAACCTATAGTTGAAGTCCTCTCCATCTGTAGTGATTCAACTCGGTTGTTGTCCTTGAATGTTAATGTGAAAGGAGGGCTTGATTTGATAGATCTTAACACTATCTTCCATCTTCCCACTTTTCACAAATAATAGTGTCATCAATAGAAACAAATTGATATCATGGAAATAGCTAATTAGTAGAAATTTTGAATGGTACAATGATACCTAAGGTAGCCTAAGTTCAGTTGGCAAGTCACAGATCTGCAAGGTAGATGCTTTTGCCAAACATGGTTTCTCTTCACATTATAGAGACCTAAGAATAATTAGATTATTAACCAATCAAGGTAATCAATTCTAGTAAATTGAACATGTTACAAACTAGAGTTTAAGTAATACTATAGGAAAAATATAGGGAGTTGAGATTAGTAGTAATTACAAGTAGCTTTGAGATAGGTCCTTATGACCCTTAAACATTCTACAACACCATAGGGAAGTAAAAGGAAAGTATAAAGGGAATAACCATGAATACTTAATCATACTCACCCTTACTTATCCTAGATATATACCAACATGTAAGTCCTATGGCCTCATCCTCAAAGATTTACATATCTAGTTACTCTCATAGACAATGGGGTTGTTGAGAGTAGTATTCAGTGGAATAGATTCACAATTGCTTTCATGCCAATTTAGTGATGCATTGTCATATTAACATTATAATATAATTTATAGGTTAATAGGAATAAGACAAAAGTGTCCCTTACTAATGAATCCCTTCAAGTCTACTTTCGTGTAGATAGAAACTTGAGAGAGTGATAAGTTCAATCATAGAGATGGTAGAATTCAATTAATATCTTGATGTTTTCATATGATAATGTAGATTATTATTATATGTGATGATGATATCTTATGTTTATGTGAAATGTTATAATGTGATTGTTTTTTATATTAGTAAAAACAGGGTTAGAGGGCCCGAACCCTTTACAAAAGATTACCAACAAGGCAAATGAAAAGAGTCTCATGAGAGGTGAGATTGAAAACCATTACATAAAACCACTAGTGGAACCAATAGAAAACAACAAAATCAACACATAAACAATAAAGGAATAGACCCAGGAACAGGAAATAGAGAGGCAGTTAGTCTATAAGCTTTTGCAGACCATTAGCAGTTTGTCATTCTCTATTCAAAAACTCTAGCTTTCCATTCTTTATAAAGTGATTGTTAGTTAATCTTTGTGCATGAAATTTATGTTCTACATGTATATGAGTGTGTCAATGTTTAGTGCAATGTCATTGTGCTCTTGTTATGGGTTAGCAATTTGATCAACTTAGGCTTTTTCAATGGATGGGGTGACTAGATATTTCATTAATGGATGGCCTTAGGTAATATTCCCTTCTCACAAATGAAGTTTTTTGAGGGAGAAATAGAGAACTTACCAGATTATTGTATTGTTATATGGCTATGCACCAAGAGCATGTGTTGTAAAATGTATTTACAATGTAACCTTGAGACTTGTATATGTAATCTAATTGGTGCAATGATATGTATGAAGTAATATTTACTAATTGTGAGTTGTAACATTAATGAGATATTTTCTAAAAAATGAGTTATGTGTGTTTGTTCTCTTGTCATTCATTATAATTAGTTTGTGTATCATAATAACATTCCAATCTTTGAAAGTCATAGGAAGCTAGGAAGACACTTCTTTAGTTATCATCTAGTCATGGTAGGAGGGTCCAAGTAAGGATTGTCCAATCGTGTAGCCCACAACAAAGTTTCAACCATAAACCACTGCAACTCACAAGAATTCACATAAATATCTCATATTATTAAATAGTTTGCTTGCATAACTATCACTGAACCATTAACCTAATATGTCACAATGGGCCCTCTTACATGTCAGGCCACAACCATTTGATTACATCAAGATATTTGAGATTACACAAATAGATAGTTGTTGCTAGGGCCTTCTAAATGTACAATACTACACTAGCAATGGAAGCACCACATCCAAACTTGTTACATTTAACCACCTAATGAATTCCAATACAATATACGTAGAGAACCTTACCACAAATTTTTTGCATGGGACACAACTTGTCGCATGGGTTGTGACATGACTTAATAGAAGTACTTAAAACACATTAGATACCTTCAGACTATATCCCACATCATATTACTAATTATCACACTTTGCTACTCAGAACTCACTCCCTCACTATTGAACTCACCTTCTATGCCTCTACTCCATCCTAGTCTTCTTCGCCTACCTTCTACTAATTCAAGACCTTTTATTTATATCATCCTCAAATTTTCACATGATTTGCATCAGCCTCAAGATAGAACAAAGCCTGAAACTGTATGGAACATGTTGTTGACTAAATATAACAAACTTATCATTTACAATGGTTCAATGGTAGAGAATCTCCACACTGAACACCACAGATCTTCACAATGGTTATTAAACATTTCCCAAATATTTGCCTTTGGTACAAACCCAAAATAAACCTTTTGTAAAATAGAAATAGTTCCAACTGAACACATTGTCAACCCGCAAACACTTCACGAATCAAATTACAAACTTCTTCTTGTCCAATTAATCTTAAACTTCAATAGAAGACAAATAAATCATTCACAAATCTACCACCACAACTACATAAGGCAATTCCTTAATGTGGTTAAATGCACTAACTTCTACTACCATTGGCTATTAACCACAAACTTACACATACACTAACTATCAAACTAAACCACAAATTTCACTTTGTCAGACATGATAAGTTTAATTTTCAATATGCCAAGGAATGCACCTGCATCAAACTCCTAGGGTAAATAAAAAAATGAGTCCCTCATTTTCCAGGATAGTCTGTCACTCTTGCCTGGAGATTCCACTTTGTTGCTTCTTCAACCCACCCTTTCCACTTGCTTAGGTATGCCTCAAGAGATCCACCCTTAGTATTTCTTTCTCCCAAATTATTTGTCACTTTTCTCCACCAATCATCCACTGCACTATTTGTCCTTGGACTATATTCAATCACAGGCCACTTGACCTTGTTAATAGCTAGTCTCTCACATCTGTCAATGTCCTTCCTAGCTACTACATACCGTTCTGTGATGCTTACACTGGCCAAATGCTCCTCAATATAGCTCCTCACCCTCTTGTTTATTTGTCTTTTCCTCTAGACTACTTCTTTTGCATTTGCAATGTTGCCACCCATTCTAGCAATGGTTTACATCTTCAGAATCAACATGTATCATCCCTTCCCAACACACACAATAGTGCTTCTATAAAACTATCATTTTCTTACCCTTATTACTATCAACTTGTGCTTCTATCCATCCTTCCAAATTATGTATGTGTTATCTCTCCCATCATACACTGCCTCCCTGTCAAATTACCACAATCTTCCCAATAGAAGATGACACACATCCATTGTAGAATAATAGAATGGTAGACTAATACAATGATATAATGAAATAACATTTGATATAATAATAGACTGATAGAATGAAAGAATGGTAGAACGATAGAATGTTAGAATGATAGAATAACAGAAAAATAGAATAATAGAATGATAGAATGATAGAATGATAGAATGATAGAATGATAGAATAATAGAATAATAGAATGATAGAATAATAGAATAATAGAATAATAGAATAATAAAATAATAGAATAATGTAATGATAGAATAATAGAATGATAGAATGATAGAATAATAGAATCATAGAATAATAGAATAAAATTAAAAAAATAATAGAATGATAGAACAATAATAATGTAACAATAAAATAATAGAATAAAAGAATAATTAAATAATAGAATAATAGAACAATAGAACAATAGAATGATAGAATGACAGAATGATAGAATAATAGAGTGATAGAATAATAAAATAATGAACTTGACCCAACACTACTCCTTCACTAAAATCTAGTCTCCTTGTTGCAACTAGCCTATCCAATATGGTCGTGGATGATTCATCCTCCTCAACCCCAACTTGTCAACCATCTCCATAGACACCAAGTTGTTTGTGCTACCACTATCCACTACCACCTCATAGCATTTTCCACTTGCCTTACATCTAGTCCTGAATAGACTCTTCCTCTATGTCAATTCATCCCTCCTATTCCACCTTAAATATTTTTGCATGACTAATGAATCCCCACACTTAGGATCCCTCTTAGAAGTGGGTGACCTCTCATTACCAAAGGTAGGTCTTGTGCTATTCTTCACCCTCCTTCCTTGACACTCAAATGCCTCGTGTCCTTCACCACACTTGAAACAAATTCCCTTGAAGGATTTCTTCCTTTTCCTCTCATATCCTCCTCTACCTTGTTGAGTATATTCTCTATGTTCTTCCCAAGCCTTGCTATGGTGGGTATATTCTACCCTTTCATTTTTACAATAGCTTCCATCATCCTCTCTACCTTTACAGTAGTTGCTACAATTTCCTTGTGTTACCACAATTTTCCCTATCATCTTCTTTCCCTACGCGGTGGGATCCTCAACCTCTTTCATTGTGATATTGATTACCTCTCCCTTGACTCCTCAGGGTTGCTCCCCTATTGCCACATCCTGCTTTGTTGTTCTAATTCTTCTCCTCTCTTCCTCTCTAGCGGTTCCACTTTTCCTCTTGCCTCTAGTTCAACTTCTTCTCTGCAGTGAGAGCCAACTCGTAGGCCTCCTCAACTATCTAGATATTCCACATATCCAACTCCCCTTGGATGGATTCCCTTAGTCCATTGATGTACTTGGCCACCTTCTCAACCCTTCTTCATTATGTCCTAACCTAATCATTATCTAATAGTATTCCTTGGTGTACTCCTTCATATTCATATTCCCCTACCTCAAATTATGTAGCTCCTTTAACAACTTCAACTAGTAATTTGTTAAAATGAACTTGGACTTTAGATTTTCCACTATCTAGTCCCACTTTGTGATGCAAGGCTTTCCCTTTCTATTCTTCTCTATTTGGACTTCCTTCTAATAGATCGTTGCATGACCCTTCAGCTTGGTCTTGGAAAAATTTACCTTGTCTAGATCTGCAATGTCTTCATGTAGTCAAAATACTCCTCTAGTTCACTGATCTAATCAAGTAGCTCCTTGGGATCCAAATTCCCAAAATGTGTCAAGACTTCCACTCTAGTCCTCTTACCAATGTCGGTTATGGCCTTCAACATCCTTTCTTCCTTGTCCTCTTCACTTCCACTTGCTTCCACAAGTCTTGCCTCCTACTCTTCATCACTTTCCCCAACCCTAGGGTTAGGGTTCCTCTGATAGTCTTGCTCCAATACATTCATCTGGTTCTGCATGGACTTTAACATCTCATACATCTCCATTCTACCTACAACTTTGATGATACCCTGCCTTCTCCATGGCAACATCTTTTGTCGACGATCTACCCACACTCACCCCTTTGTAGATTCCCTCATAGTCGGCGCTCTATCTACAAACTCATGGACTAACACAATATAAACTTTATTTAATTCATGCAAATCCAAATTTGGCATGCCTCAAGTTCTTACGCTTTCCTTTACCTATCACCACCAAAGTTTAGGCTTTTGTCAAACTCATTTTTAAGAAATTGCATCAACTAGGTGTACTCACATCCACACTATTGGGATTTTATTGGTAAACCAAAGAAATTAAATTACCAATTATATGCATATTTAAATATATAAACATAAATAACAACAATGAAGAATAACACAAATGAACACAGAGATTTAATGTGGTTCACCGAATATGGGCTACATCCACAAACATAGCCATCCAGTATTTTATTATCCAATAAATCAAACCAATTACAACCAGTAACCTTGCAACTCAATACCACTACTATGCTACATGAAATACATTCACAATCTTGTTTCTAACTCATGGTTTTTCTCCTTCTCCAACCACTTATTGATCAAGCCTCTTTGGTGGTTAACAAAAGTCAGTTTTACCGTGTCAACCAATAACAAACTAACTGTCGATGCCTTTATTGAATATAGGGCATTTTTTGCTATGGCCCCTACAATCCCCCATTAATTATTTTGGGGGGAAATTGTGGCTGATAAAGTGACCAAAAATTACCTTTCCGTGTGTACCCATAGCTCCTGCAACATGATCAGTCACCACATACTAACAATCTCCCACTTGGGGATTGATCAGGCTCCACACCAAACACACACCAAAAATCTTCCCATGACCCATCCTTTCTTTGATACCAAATGATGCAATCATGGTAGGAAGGTCCAAGTAAGGGCTATCCAACCATGCAATCCACAACAAAGATTCAACCATAAACCACTACAATTCACAAGAATTTGCATAAAACACCTCATATTATTAAATAGACAGCTTGTACAATCGTTGAACCATTAACCTAATATGTCACAGTGGGACCTCTTACATGCCAGGTTGCAACCTTGTGATTACATCAAGATATTTGAGATTACACAAATGGATAGTTCCCACTAGGGCTTCCAAAATGCACAACACTCACTAGCAATGGAAGTACCACTTCCAGACTTGTTATAGTCGACCACCTAATGAATTCCAATACAATATACCTAAAGAACCTTACCACAAACTTGTTGCATGGGCTATGACATGACTTAATAGAAGTACTTAAAACACATTAGATACCTTTAGACTATATACCATATCATATTACTAATTATCATACTCTACCACTTATAACTCACTCCCTGACTACCGAACTCACCTTCTATGCCCCTACTCCATCATAGTCTTCTTTTCCTATCTTCTACTAATTCAAGACCTCTTATTTATATCATCCTCAACTCTTCACATGATCTATGTTGACCTCAAGATGGTGTAAAGACTGAAACTACATGAAACGTATTGCTAACTAAATATAACAAACTTATAATTTACAATGGTCCAATGTTGGAGAATCTCCACACGATACACCACAAATCCTCACAATAGTTATTAAACATTTGCCAAATAGTTTTCTTTGGAAAAAACCCAAAATAAACCTTCCACAAAACAAAAATAGTTCTAACTAAACACACTATTAACCTACAAACACTTCACGAATCAAATTACAAATTTCTTCTTGTCTAATTAACCTCGAACTTCAACTAGAGACAAATAAATCGGTCAAAAATCTACCACCACAACTGCAAAAGTGAATTCCTTAATGCGGTGAAATGCATTAACTATCAAACTAGACCACAAATTCTACTTCCTCAAACATGATACTTAATTTTCAAGATGCCCAAGGATGTGCATGTTGTTGAAATACACCGGACAACTGAGAGGGGGGGTGAATCAGTGGTCTAAAACTTTTAACCAATTATGATCAACTTATCAATTACTTATATTTAGATATAACCATGAAAGCATCAAATGAGAAGCTCAACACAAAAGCATAAACAACACATGAGACACCATATTTTTACATGGAAAACCCTAAAAGGGAAAAACCAGGGTGGGTGTTAGCCCACATAAATATATAAGTTATATCAATACCAAAAAATAGAGGCTCACTACCCAAATTGCTCACTGCAAAGAAAGGCTCACTGCCTATGGGTGGCTCACTGCCAAAGGTAGGCTCACTGCTAAAAGGAGGCTCACTGCCAAAAGGTTGAACTGAGATAACATCTACTCCATGCCAAGGTTTAGTTCCATTGAAGCACAAAACACCTCTGCTCTGCTCTGCTACCTTACTTCACTTTGTCTTCGCATCTTTGCACTTGGATACATTTTCACGACTCAATTACAACTATTTATACACTACATCAACCTTGGAATGATCATCAAGGTCGGCATTACAATTTCCAAGGTTGGCATTACAAACATACATAAAATAGGTCTGGACCTAATACAAATTTAGTGAAGGAAAAGATGTAAGAATGTATGCGGACCACGCCGCACCTTAACTGGGACTCAAACACAATCTTCCACGTTACAACACACTATCACAATCTTCGATGCATCTCTGCAAGTGATGAATTCAACCAGGTTAGCCAAGACTGATGTTAACACAAGTATTCTCAAGAACACGCTTCATGCACGATTTGAATTACACTTTGCGGACCAATCCAAATGTACGAGCATGATCAGGAGACATCCACAAGCACATTGTAATCACCAGGAACAACCGCACGATCTCTAACAACTCTATTAGTAAGATTCTTCAAACCGGAGCACAAGAACACTGCCAGCCACTGTCATGAGTAAAAGATAGCTTGCGGACCACCAAATCATGAACCATTACACTTGGAGGCATTTACCATCATCACAGACTTACTTCCAAAACTGCAGGCCAAAATCCTTCAATGCAGAGGAATGCAGAGCAAAACACTTTCTCCCTATCACCACCGAACACATAGAAAAAGTTGTTTTCACTTTGGTGAACATAACTCACTCAATTCTTCATACCGGAGGCTCAAACTTAGAATATAACATCTTCAGACAAGGTTCTAAATAACTTTCAATCTGCAGGTAAAGATATTTATTCTACAAGAAATGTGGTGCATTCTTCTGGACTGTTCTTCTGCATGTAATGCACTGTTTCTACTACAACACATTGTTATCACCGGAAGGGCTAATTTTCTCAATATCATCAAGAAAGTAAGAGCACAGTTGACACCAATGACAACATAGATATGTTGACATCAATGACAACACCGATTAGGCACATGTATCAATTTGACATATTCTCTTGGATACAGATTAAGTCTAGTTTGTATATCACAGCATGCCCCTTAGGTAAGTTGTGTTTGTTAGGGGCACCAAAACTGCTAATAATCTATGACAAGAATCACATTGTTCCTATGAGGGGATTTCTCTCACCCATTTTAAATAACATTCTTTAATTTTAACTGGGAACACATATAGATGATTTCTTTGGATTCTCTTTTTCTCTTTGCAACCTTAGAAACTTGATGCAGGAGCATCCCAGGTCAACAAGCAGTCTTGTATCAACTAAAACATAGTTGTTTTATTTTTCAAAGTTTCTTGGTAATGTAGCTTCTTAATATATGTCTCGAGTTAGAGTTTGTGGGTTTGTGATATGTTTTTCAAGGTCTTGTGAAGCTATTATGGTAACACAAGGAATTTAGTTGTGGATTTTTTGTCTAGCACGAGCATACACTTGTTATGAGCATATTTTTTTTGCTTGATAAAAGGTGATTAGCACCTAAACTATATTATATTAATATAAAAGTCAGGATTATAGAGTTTCTATACAATCAAAAACTTCTCCACAAATACATAGGAGAAGAATACAAAGATCTGCCAAAAAACAAAAACATCTCCATCAATACACCAAAGAAGAAGCATTAACAAAAGGACTAAAAAAACATAATTATATATGATAATCAAATGGATAAGTTAACCCAAAAGATCCATATTATCTCCAACATTGAAGTCAACAACCAAGTATCCCTGTGGATTATCATCAACTTGCACTGCTTGGATTTCCTGATCAGCTTGATCTTCCACGGCATCAGCGGGTGCAGCATAATCTGGGGGGTTTGAACATGCAGAAGTAGAGACCAGGAAAAAAGGCATCATGAACCTTATCTACAAATTTTGCTCCAAATTCTCCAACATGGGAATGCAAGGAATTTTCTATCGTGACTGTAAAGTCATTCTGAACGCCATGTACGGAGCCATTGAAGAGGCAGTGATATGTAGGACCTCCCAATGGTGCCTTACCAGAATGCATATCATAATTAGAAAGTGCATCATCTAGTCTATCATTTAAAAGCAAGAAATTTTCAATATTAGATGTGCATCATCTAGTCTGTGTCAGGTCCATGGCATTAGAGAGGAATAGTGAGATCAAATGAGAAGGATAAAACATTCTCTTTTCCTGGAGCAACTCCCTATCACAAACTTTGAACAGAGCGTCCTCTATATCCTCATTCTCAAATTTAAGAGCCCTTGCCAAAATAATTCTATCAATACGATCGTGCATCGAGTATTCCCACTTCAGAATTGGGAAAACATACGCTTGTTCAATGGAAAACTTTCCATCTTCAAGAGCTCTACATCAGCTATAGAGAGAAAATGAAATAGATACAAAGAACTTGACAATGATGATCCTAAATATCAGAGCCACCTTTGGTGAAATGATGTCATACGTCCAATCATTATAGATAAAATTCTGCAAGATTAGAGGAGATAATTGCAAGAACTCATTGAAATACAGGTAAAGTACAGGCCCCAATTGGTAACACATGCAATGAGCCTTGGAGATAAATAAGGGATAAACCCAATCTTAAAAATAATAAATATGCTCAAGTTGGCGGTAGAAAAGGTCATGTAAGGAATTTTATCACTTGTCAAAAAGGAAACAAATGTTAGTATCACAAGGTGATGACACTCTTATTTAAGGAGTGCCATCTCTTTTTTAAATCAAAATATTTCCACAAGATTTGGAGTTGTAGATTGAGAGATTGAAAGATAAGTTATGTTGTCTAGGAAGTCTACTTATTCTTGTAATGTCAGAAAATGTCCCCTTGGGGGCTTTTCCCTCAAAAGGTTTAGCTCCCAGGTCTCTAGTGTGCATTTAAGACATCATATTTCAACATTCCGATGGAATGAACCCTAGGTATCATGACAAATGGGACCTAGGGGGACCCCTTGAACCTAATCTTGCCCAAATTAGGGGGGAGGACTTGGGCGCCCACGCCCTAGTCTTGCCCTATTTTGGGTTAGGCCCAAATTTCTAGTGTCGGTTTATGACCGTTATTTGGTCCCTAGGCCGACACGATAAGTTTGAATTTATGAAATCTTGGCGGGAGTGTTTGTAGTTGCATATAAAAGCATGTTTAAGTATTCATTTGTAAACTAGATGATCATTAGATGGGTATTGGCATTCTAGAAGTGATTCAAGGCTTTCATTGTGTTGCAAGAGCAGATTTGTGTTGTCTGTGTGTTTGTGTTTGTAGATTTGAGCATCCATCTCCTCATGGAATGAAAAGCTTCTTCCTCCCATGAGATCTTCACTACAAGGTGATATCTATTGTAATTATTGAGAATTTATCATGTGGTTTTTGTCTCTTCCTCCCAAGGCATGCACTCTCTATCTGACAACGGTGTTCGAAAGGCTTGAATGTCTCTCCGGGGCTTGACTGAGGCAAGCCTCTAAACACCACAACCCCCTCCCAAAGTTTTCATAATTGCAGCTTACAGGTTAGAGTTGCAGACAAAGTAAAGTTGTAGGAGGGTACAACAAAGTGTTAGGATTGAAGATCAGTGAAAGAAACAGCTACTTGGACTTGGGCGTCTGCTCATTAGTCCTCAAAGTTCCACAATAGGAAAGCCTTTGATACAGTAGATATAGGTTGCAAACTGAGTTTTCAGATCTCGACAAAAAGTAGGGAACTAGACTTGGGTGCCCGCTCTTTAGTCGCTGACTTTTCCGCCTTCGGACCCTGAAAATAGGTGCACAATTATTTGATATTTTACACCTTTCTGCAGAAGCATTTTCTGTAATTCATCTGTTTATTGTCGTATTTACATAATTAGGGTTTTAAGGTACAATTTGTTGGCAAAAGACACTATATGGAAAAATGATTGTTGCCATTGATGGCAACAAAGTTCATCCCACACATCTGCAAGACATGGTGTGTCTCTACCGGAAGTCAGAATGAAGATTGTTGAGGTCCGGTAAACAAGAACAGAGCTTGTGGCAAGGTCCGACAGACAGGTCCGGATCTCTCAGAGAAAGTATCTTGGTGAAGTGCGGATTTGAGAAAGTCAAGAGGACCTTGAGTAATAGATTCCAAGGATTTAGCCTCCGGTGATGGACAAGGAAAAAGATATGAATAGTTGAGTACCGGATTCCTGAGTGATAGTGTGACCAGAGGAAGAACTGACTGACAGAACATCAGACTACTTTCCAGATGTGTTACTAATGGTGTTAAAGGTTATGAAGGCATGAATCATGTTTGGCCGACATGATTAATGATTTCTACAAGTATATACTTGATCCGCATTACTTGATGTGTAAGGATTCAACTGACAGAACAGAGTTTGTGAGAAGATTGACTGTTCCGGGTGCCGACTAGAAAGATAATGAAATCACTTGTGTGGATATATATAGGATGGATTTAGTTATGAGAAGTTTTGTTGTTACATGTGATATGCGAAAAAGCAGAGCAGAGCAGAAGTAGTAAGGAAGGTCCGGTATGTGAAAGGAAAGCAGCATAAGAGAAGAGGAAAGATGAAGTGCAGCAGATCAGTGTACTGAGCCTAACCGGAACTGAACTCTAGCATATGTGGATGCTTCCAATCAGTTCAAGTATTGTATAACATTCTTTTGTAGACAGTGTGTCTCATTGTAGGCAGTGTGCCTCCTTTGTGAGCAGTGTGCTCGGGCAGTGAGCCCTAATTGGCAAGTGCCATTTTGTATTTCCTTATTCTTCTAACAGAGAATAATCTTTGGGCTAATCACCCCGTGGTTTTCTCCCTTAACAGGGTTTCCACGTCAAAAATACTATGTCATGTGTTTTTCCATTTCATGATAATGTTTGCTTATTTGAATTAATGTTGCATTGATTAAAAAGAAAGTTCAGATGGAAGAAATAATTAGGATAACTGATTCACCCCCCTCTCAGTTATCAACACAATTGAGCATAAGAGAAGGAAATTGTCAATCTAATCATAAAAATCCAAGTTTCCCTACATCTCAATAGTGACCTAGGGTATGATAGTACATTACAACTCGACCCTAGGTCCTTGAATGTAAGGGTGAAAGGAGGATATACACCAAAACTACCAAAACTCAACTATCCAAATTTTACCCTTTACATTTTGGTGAACCAATGTTATTGGACTTGTTTGCACCTTGCTGAGTGTTGTGCTTCATATTTTCATTGATTTCATTCATTCATAGTATCATTCATCTTATTGCATTGAAAAATTTACAAAAAAATTTAAAAATTGGAAAAATTGAAAAAAATTGCATGCTAGGATTTTGCATGTGGCATCAATTTCATCAAATTTCTGATTTTTGCATTAGATCTTATTTAAATTGCATAAAATTACAAAAAATCAGTAATTTGCACTGCATTTTCATCATAAAATTGCTAGGGTTTTGTTGAAAATTGTGAATTTTGCATATAACCTAGTAATTAAAAAATCTAGGGTTTGTTTTAAAATCTTGTTTCAAATTTTTCTACTGATTTTAGAGACTCACTCAAATTTGCATTTGTCTGTAGTCTTGCATTTTAGTACAAATTTGCACTTAGATTTTAAAAATTTGCATTTTTTGCATAGAAAAAATCAACAAAAACTAGCATTCTCATTGATTTTTCATTAGATTTGCACTTGCATTTTGCAAGTTGGGTTTGGAAACTTTTTTCAGATCTGAGTTTATTTCATTTTCATCATATATCAGCTTGTAAAACATTCATATAGCATTTTGTGTCAAGATCTTAAACCTAGGGCTTCAAAAACATTGATTTTCACTAGATTTGGCCTTATCGACTCTCTAAATTTGCACCATAGGCATGTTGTGAAGAATATTTTTACACTAATTGGTTGTTATCAGGGTAATTATTTTCTTCCCCTCCTAAAAATCTTCACAACACCTTTTTATTGGGCTCTTGTAGTGAAAATTTTGTGAAAAATTACACATTTTTGCTATTTTTGCCCTAGGGTTTTGCCTAGTTTGCACTCCAAGTGTGTTGTGACAAATTTTATGGATTGAGGTGACTGATATCATCAATATTATTTGCTTCACCTCCTAAATTATTTACAACACCCCCTTTTCTAGGTCTTGGAATTGAAAAAACGTGAAAAATTGCCTATTTTTGCTATATTTTCACTAAGATTTGACCTTGAGTGGCACTAAAAGCGTGTTGTGACGGACATTTTGGTATTAAGAGGCTGTTATTACTGATATAATTTTCTGTCCATCATTATTTTCCTCACAACACCCTTTGTCATGCTCTTTTGCATTGAGATTTGGTGAAAAATCGCATGTTTTAGTGTATTTTTACTATATTTTGACTTGTCGTCATCCTAGATTTGCATGAGTCTAATAACTCGTTGCCCTAAGAGAAACATTCCTTTAAGAAGAAGCATAAGACACATGGGATCTAGTGCTCTTGAAGAAGTGGGCACATTGAACACCTTCTTTACAAAAGGAGAGACACAAATGTTACAAGATATTACACCTATCACAAGTACAATGGAAGAGCAAACTTTTCACGATGTTGATGATACTATTGAGATGGCAAGATATGTATCTGATGAGAAAATAAATAAACTTGACAAAGACAGCTAAATTCCAAGACTATGTGCAAACTGAGAGGATAGCTGAAGAGGCTATACTTGTGATTCACCATGTAAAAGAATTGATAAAAGAGGGACAAGATGGTGTTAATGCAATCCGTGGTTTAGCACATATTGTACAAACCAATATCATGCCAATGACTAAATGTGTAAAAGTGATAAATAACACTTTGTCACCATCTCATATACAAGTACCAGCACCTATACCGACTACGGGAATATCCACTTTTACATCCACAATCTTAACAACTGATGTGAATGCTTGTAGTAATGCTACCACTAGTATTGGAGTATCTAATGGCACTAATTACAAAGTTGTGGGATTTGATTATCAAAATTTGGTTTCTAAGGGGACCTCTTCTATGCATAATTATTCTCAACCACCTATCTATTCCACTCACTTCCAGCCACCTATTACCTACTCGCAACCATCTTCCACCTACCATTATGTCCAACCACCGTTGACATATTCTTAGCCTCCGCCTATCATATCTCAAGCTCAATCACCTCCTCACTTTGGTTCCAATTCCTCACAGCAAACCACATCTCCCAATGATGCCATCCTAAACCAACTTTTACATGGCATGAATGCTTTACAACAAAAGGTAAAAAACTTGACAAATTCTTCATAGCCCAATAACCAACATATCACGCCCGTAATCCCCTTTCCTATGCAATCTTGAGAACTCTGATGCCTGAGAGGTTTGAGACTCCTCACTTTGAAAAATATGGTGGAAAAGGTGATCCTAATACTCATGTCGCAGCATTCACAGCTATGTGTAGTGATTTCTATTTTGAAGAGGATTTGTTAGCAAAATTTTTCCTGCGATCTCTCAAAGATACTGCCTTAGAATGGTTTTGCACTTTACCTCCGAATTCAATACACTCCTTTTCGCAGTTGATTGATCAATTTCTACAACATTTTCAAGCAAACATCGGACCCCAAGTCTCCTTAATTGACTTGGTTCACTATAAGCAAGGTCCGAAAGAGAAGTTAACTGAGTTTATTAGTCAGTATCAAGCTTTGTATACACAAATTTAATATCAAATGAAAGATGAGGATGTTCAGAAGGTGTTTATAACAAATTTACAACCTAATATTCGTGATAAGATCCTCTTGATGAATTATAACTCCTTTCAACATTTATGCACCGCCCTTCATGATTACCAACTTTCGTCTAGTCAGTATGAAAAGTAAAACTCACCGGCTCAAGTTAGTCAATCCATGGGTGGATCATCACAAAACAACTTTAAGTGAAACAATAACAATAAGAGTTTCATCAAGATTAATGGACCGAATACGAACAACTTTTCTAATTTGTCTGCTATCACAAATTCAAAGAAGACATCATATCAACCAAGAAAGTTTACTCTGATATCTGAATCCTACCATTCTATCATGAATCAAGCTGTGAGTAACAACATTCTAAAGCTTCCCCCGATTAGGCTTGTCGATCCCAGTAAAGCACAAGGACCTTACTTCGATGCTAATGCATTTTGTCACTTTCATTGGACACAAGGACATGATACTAAACGATGTATGCATCTTAAACATGAGATACAAGACCTTATTGATTCGAATATCATATAGGTATTGGGTGTGAATGACAATGGAAATGAATCAGTTGCTCCACCGAATCAAAATTTACAAATCTTTACTAACCCATTTCCTAAACATACTGATACCAATATGATGGAACAAAGTTTAGTGGAAATAGATGATGATGATTATTTAGACTATGATAATATCATGGGTATGATCGAAGTGGATAAGAAGCAAGTAGATAATCCACCTCACTCATGAAGACAAGGAATTTATGCTGAGGTTCCTCCTCTGTTATCCTTATATGGATCAGGAGATAACCAAAATGCACCAGAAAAATAAGTAGAACAACTGATACAGATGAGTGAGAAGGTACAGGATAATTCCTATTACTGTGTTAGAAAGATTCAACAATGAAAACTCACTAAAAATCAGAAAAGAGAAAGATGACAATCAACAGTTGGAAATAATAGTGGTTCTCCCCCTCATACACAACAAAAAGCCCACTTCAACAAGGAATTACAAAACAAGCATCATTTGATAATAAACAAGACTTTCATAAGAACCACTCAAACTTTGCACTGAACATGATCGAGTACCTCTCCAAGAGGTTCACAAGTTCCAAAATCTGATATAAAGATCCTACCAGGTAAGTATCTCTAATCCTTTATCTCTCTTGTGATGTGCTTCCCCCGTGATGTGTTATGTGTTGTTTAGACCTCCTGGGATGACCCTTGATTCTCTTGTAAGGTCCAAGATACCAGGAGACCACCTCTATTGTGACCTTCTATTTGTATCATCATTCTTCTATATTGCCTCTCTCTGATTTCATTGTTGTGTGTTGTGTCTTGCGGACATAGCATTGAGGTTGGTGACTTGGGGGCACCCTCCTACGTGATTGTCCCTAATACACTTGTTTCTCCTTTCTTATTTATTGTTTCCCTTCCTCTAGTGTTTCTATCTAGCGGCGGATGACGAAAAACATTTATACTGATGCGGACCTAGCGTCCCTTTCACGAGAAATCAAAAATTGGACTTAGCTCCTAATATGACGATGGGGTTGTATATTTTATTCGACGCTTGGCTAGTGGAAGGACTCGTACTTTCCACATAGTGATTTTGATGGTGTTCTATCTCATTTACAAATCATAATAATACTGCTGCTCCATGCACTTTGTCTATCTTGAATCTTGCATGCCTCAGATTTCATATGCATTGATGTTGTTGTTTTTATGTAGACACTAACATGTTTCTTGCAGGGATGTGTTTGTGGGAACATTTGACGATCGTAAAGTACATGTCACCTCCAGGGGGTATGGGCTTTGCGAAAGTTTGTGTTCCTTTGTGTGTTTTCTTCCTACCTTAACATGCTTGATATCGATGTGTGATATCAACCACCTTAAGGTGGGGGCATATATAAGGTAAGCTGTCTATTCTAGATGCTAGTAAAGTGTGTTTGAACAATGTTGAAATCTTGAAATCTGTTTTGTATACCTCCTTTTCACTGTAAGGTGTCTCCATGATGAGGGTGGGGTTGTATACTTTTGAGCTCATACCTCCTTTTTACCATAAGGTGTCTCCGTGATGCGGGTGGGGTTGTATTTTCAAAATTCCTCTGCGGAGGCAAGGAGCAGTTCTGTGATTAACTCAACCCTTAAGTGTGTCTTTGGCAATTGTTGTGGTGAAGCCCAATCGTTGGTGTGTGCCTGTAATGTGCCTGAGATGGTGCTGAGCCTAGAAATAGAGACACTCCATCGCTTGTCTGTCGTGTTTTCTCTATGTCTTCAAAGTGTGTGTGTTTGGCGTGCTTGCTTTGTTTTGCATGTGTGTTTCCCCATATGCAGTCTAAAGACCTGCACGATGAGTGCATCCTGCATTTCAAGAGGTTTTGTGTGTCTTGTGTGTGTTGCCCCATATATAGTTTAAAGACCTGTGCGATGAGTGCATCCTGTATTATGGGAGGTTTGTTTATTTTCCTGTATTTGCATTTGCATTTCATATATATGAGAAAAAGAAAAGAAAAGAAATCATTCCTGTCTTCCATGCATTAATGTGTCTTCTATGCATTCAATGTATTCTCCATGTTTTCCATGGTTGTAACTGTCTTCTCTGTGTTTTGTGTGCCTGGCATTGTCTTCAATGTGCTTGGCGTGTCTTCTCCGTGCTTGGCGTGTTTGTTGTGTTTGTTGACCGTACTTTAATCATGTATTGGCCTCGCATTTATACATACATTAAAGTGGGGGCTAAATGTAATGTCAAAAAATGTCCCCTTGGGGGCTTTTCCCTCAAAAGGTTTAGCTCCCGGGTCTCTAGTGTGCATTTAGGACATATTACATCATATTTCAACATCCCGATGGAATGAACCCTGGGTATCATGACAAATGGGACCTAGGGGGACCCCTTGAACCTAACCCTACCCAAAATAGGGGGGAGGACTTAGGCGCTCATGCCCTAGTCCTACCCTATTTTGGGTCAGGCCTAAATTTCTAGTGTCGATTTATGACCGTTATTTGGTCCCTATGCTGACACGGTAAGTTTGAATTTATGAAATCTTGGCAGGAGTGTTTGTAGTTGCATATAAAAGCATGTTTAAGCATTCAATTGTAAACTAGATGATCATTAGATGGGTATTGGCATTCTACAAGTGATTCAAGGCTTTCATTGTGTTGCAAGAGCAGATTTGTGTTGTCTATGTGTTTGTGTTTACAAATTTGAGCATCCATCTCCTCATGGAATGAAGAGCTTCTTCCTCTCATGAGATCTTCACTACAAGGTGATATCTATTGTGATTATTGAGCATTTATCATTTTGTTTTTGCCTCTGCCTCCCAAGGCACGCACTCTCTATCTGACAATGGTGTTCGAAAGGCTTGAATGTCTGTCCGGGGCTTGACTGAGGCAAGCCTCTAAACACCACAACCCCCTCGCAAAGTTTTCATGATTGCAAGTTACAGGTTGGAGTTACAGACAAAGTGAAGTTGTAGGAGGGTACAACAGAGTGTCGGGATTGTAGATTAGTGAAAGAAATAGCTACCTGGACTTGGGCACCTGCTCATTAGTCCTCAAAGTTCTGCAACAAGAAAGCCTCTGATACAACAGATATAGGTTGCAGACTGAGTTTCTGGATCTCGACAAAAAGCAAGGCACTGGACTTGGGCGCCCACTCTTTAGTCCCTAACTTTTCTGCCTTCGGACCCCGAAAACAAGTGCACAGTTATTTGATATTTTACACCTTTCTGCAGAAGCATTTTCTGTAATTCATCTGTTTACTGTCGTATTTACATAATCAGGGGTTTAAGGTACAATTGAGTATGAGAGAAGGAAATTGTCAATCTAATCATAAAAATCCAAGTTTCCCTACAACTCAATAGTGACCTAGGGTATGATAGTACATTGTAACTCAACCCTAGTTCCTTGAATGTAAGGGTGAAAGGAGGATATACACCAAAACTACCAAAACTCAACTATCCAAATTTTACCCTTTACAATTCTAAACCCTTCTCTATGCATGTGTATTGACTCCTCTAAGTTGGAGAAGTCACACCAATTTTATCTGCATCCACCATTTCTCTGATCCTTGGGAAATTGGCTGTGGTATTCATGTCAATTATGATATCTTGCTGATCCATTTGACATGCTAGATTTGTTAGCACATCTGATATTTGATTCCCTTCCCTATAAATGTGGCCACAACTATATCCTTCAAGCTTGTTTAAAATATCCTTAGCTACCTGAAGAATGTTGCCAATTTTCCAATTGCAGTTATAAATGTTTCAAATTAAATTGATAATATGCATTGAATCACCTTCTATAATGACTAAAGAGAAACCATATTTATTAATAAGTCTCAAACCCATTAACAAATCCTGAGCTTCAACTTCATTACTAGTCTCCTCAGGAATTTCTGAAGCCATAGCTATCATCAAAGAACCTGTATGGTCCCTTAAAATACATCCAATGCTAGACCGACCTAGATTACCTTTTGACAAGCCATCAAAGTTAAGTTTAACCCAATTGAGTGGAGGTGGAGTCTAGTATACTTGTTTTTTGTCCCTTTTAGAATTATAAGAAATTGCACCTGGATTTAGTGGATGGAGCAGAGGCCATCTTTTAAGAAGTTCGACATCCCATGAAGAGAAGTTGGAAACTTGTTTTTTCATCACCTAAACCATAACTAACTCAAAAACACAAATTTCAATTTTCCCAATCACATCTTCTGCTTGCAAAAAATGTTTTTTGAGTATTCTTTGATTTCTTTCTAACCATATATTCCAAATGACAATAGAAGGGGCAATATGCCAAATGGAGGAGAACAAGGAATGTGTATACAACGAAGGCCAACATTGGAATAGGCTCAAAATAGTATTTGGCAATGGACCATACCAACCAAGTTTGTTACAGATCTCAAACCAACACTTATAAGAAAAAGGGCAGAGAAGCAATAGATGAGACACATTTTTTTCTTCAGCTTCACAAAGAACACGGTGAAAATCCCTTGAAATACCAATCTTAGCTAATCTATCACTAGTAAGGATTGTATTCCTTAATGCCATCCAAGTGAATGCTCCTGCTTTTGGGAGGCAATCTTTTCCCCAACATAAATGATGTGGCCAATCCTGTAGAAAAGAAGAAGAAGAGGTTAGAGATAAATATCCATGTTTCATTGTATATTCTCTAGATTTAGGACTCCAAATAAGCTGACATAAACAAGGAGATAATAAGACTTTTCTTTGGGCCAAGATAGAAGAGAGAAGATCCTTTTGAGACTGAGGAACCAAAATATCTAATAAATCCTTCCATTTGATATTTCCAAAAATAAAATTAGATAAAACTTGAAAGTAATCTTTTACTCTTGTACCCCATTGCTGAGATAATATTTGCTTAGCAATTTCTAAACCTTCAAAAGTTTTTAGAGCTGGGTACCCACTCCAAGAGTCCTCCCAAAAGAGAGCCCTTTCCCCATTATGAATTTTCCAAGATAGATGAGGAATGATTACCTCTACATTTCACAATGAAATTCCAAACTTTAGAACCAAGAGAGGGTTTGAGATTATGAAGATTCTTTCCGGTTTTGGGGAATCTAGACATTTAGCCTGCATCATTTTGCACTATTTTAGTTTAGGTTTAGCAAACATATTCCAAGCTAATTTATCCCCTAATGCTAGACTATGGCCCTCAGGAGTAAAGATTCCAGCTCCTGCAACCCTCTTAGAACTACATATTTTATTCCAAGATATGAAGGAAATTTTTGTTTTTCTGACCTATCAAGAAATCCTTTCCAGAGGAAACTTTTCAACAGCTTGTCCATCTTTGTCTTAATACCCTTTGGCATACTTAACACTGACAACATGCAAATAGGTATGGTTGATAGAACTGCTTTAATCAAAGTAAGTTTTCATGAATATGTTAGCCATTTACTTTTCCAAACATTCATTTTAGTTTGAATTATGTTCAAAAGTTTCATCCAAAAAGAACTCTTATTAGCACCTAAGAAGAGTGGAATTCCTAAATATTGAGTTGGCAAGTTCTCAACCTTGAATCCCAAGAAATGACTTATCTTTGCTTGAATTTGTATAGCTATAAAATAGAAGAAAATTTAGATTTGTTGACATTAATCTTTTGTACTGAAGCTGCACAATATTTATCCAACACTTATTTGATGTTTTTAGCTTCTTTGAAAGAAGATTGCCCAAAAAGAATTGTATCATCTACAAAGAGACTATGAGTAATAGGAGCATTGAATCTAGGAATTTTAACTCCACCCCATTTCAATTGTAAATTCGTATCTTGAATACTCCAACTTAAAGCTTCAACCATTATGATAAACAAAAAAGGTGACATTGGGTCCCCTTGTCTAAGACCTTGAGAAGACTTAAAAAACCAAAAAATTGACCATTAAGAGTAATGGAGAAAGAGGCTCCTGATATGTATGATTGAATCTTACACCAATGGGCTAAGAAACCAAATTTCCTTAACACTAGATCAAGAAACTTCTAATTAACTCTGTCCTAAGCTTTCAACATATCTAGTTTTATCATCATGGAAGTGATTTTATTCTCAACAATAGAAGGAATTACCTCATTTGCAAAGACTTCTCCTTCGAGGGTTTTTTTCCCTAGGAAAAATCCTCCTTGCTCTTGGGAAATAATATTGGGCAAGATATTTGCAAGTCTGAGAGTTATTTCTTTTGTAATGATCTTATAGATTGTGTTACAAAGGGAAATAGTTATGAAATCTACGAAGGAAGAGGGACTAGATTTCTTTGGTATAAGAGCTAGAAGAGTAGTATTCACCTCTTTTAAAATGTTTTTATTCCTTTTAGCTTCCTCAACAACTAGCCATACATCTCTCCCCAGGAAGTCCCAACCTTTTTGAAAGAAAAGAGTTGTGAAGCCATTTGGACCAGGGACTTTGTCTGGAGCCACTGAGAATATTGCAAATTTGATTTCCTCTTGTGAAAAAGGAGCTAACAACATTTTATTATCCTCTTCTGAAATACAATGGGGGATGTTCTCCAATAACTCAAAATCTACCATATGAGTTGATTGTGAAGAAGACAATAGATCTTTAAAGAAATGAATTGCCTCTTTCTGAATTTCCAATTAATTATGAAGAGTCCTCCCATTTGAAGATTTCATTGAAAGGATATAATTATGTTATCTTTCTCAACTTGGCAAAAGCATGAAAGAACTTTGTGTTTTTGTCCCTTCTTTTAATCATAATTCCTGGGATCTCTATCTCTAATAAATTTCTTCTTTTGTAAGTAGATCTTGCAATTCCTTTTGTAACAGTTTCTCTTTCTCAAAACAATCTGAATCCATTCCATTAGCAATCACATATTCATTTAGTTGAATAAAATCATTTTGAATCCTAGATTTCTCTTGAAAGATATTTTTAAAATGTATAGAATTGCATTCTTTGATCTTAGACTTTAAAAATTGTAGCCTCTTGCAAAACTGAAACATTCTTGAACCTGTGATGTAAGGCGAATTGTTCCACCACATCTTGAGAAGAGGCAAGAAGTATTTATGTTGAAACCACATAGATTCAAACATGAAAGGTGAGTTATGAGAAGGAGGTTTGGTCTCTTCCAAAATAAACTCAATAGGAAAGTGGTCAGAGCCTGACAAAGGGGAGATTAAAGAGACAAAATTCCTTGGTGAGTCAACCTACCAATTGGAGGATAGAAAAAACCTATCAAGTCTTTCTTCTATCAAAATAAAACCCTTCCTTCTATTTGACCATATGAATCTACCATTTTTGGGAGGACAATCAATTCCCTGACACAAAGTTCACAAAATCTTCCATAACTCAAGGAGGTGGTAAAATGCCTCCTGATTTTTCTTCTAGTGAGAGAATGACATTAAAATCCCCTGCAACTAAAACATGTTCTTCTTTAAGGATTGATACGAAGGAAGATAAATCCCTCCAAACTTCTTGCTTTCCAACTATAAAGTTGGGACCATAAACATTAAACACCCAAAAGTGAAAGTTATCATGAAGACTAGTGGCTTTAGCCAAGATCCAGTTAGCCTTATTTGATATAATAGAAATAGAAATAGATTTCTCATTCCATAGTATTGTCAAACCACCCAAAGCCCCAACTACTTCTACCAAAGAATATTTCCATCTTGACTAGTTAGAAAATATAGTATTGCCCATCTGTTTAGCTAATTTAGTTTCTTGCAACAAAATGATATCTAATCCCTTAGAGTCTAACTGATGCTTAATCATGCATCTTTTGTTAGGGGTATTAATGCCCCTAATATTCCAGGATAGAATCTTCATTGCTCTTGATGAGAGAGACAACCTCTCCTCAGTCTTAAGTTTTTATCCAAAGTTGATTGGATGTCGGCTACAATTTCCTCTTGAGTTTTTGTGCTCTTAGGTTTTCTACCCTTGGTAGTTTGGGGGGTTACCATAACTGGTTGTTGAGATTGCTCAGTTTGAGTAATAGACCTTTTGCAAGTAAAATCATATTCCTCATCTCAAGTGCTATTTCATCAACTATTTCTTCCATTATATCATTGCCTAACTTTTGGACTATATCATTTACTATGAGATGTATAGATTCTTCTTCAATGAATGATCAGTTGTCTAATCCTCCTTAAGAGTCTGAGTACAATTTACACCCGACTGATGACCTTCAACATCCTTATGAGTATTATTCCTCTTAGAGAGCATAGTATCATCTTCGAGAACCCTTTGATTATTCATCTTTGCCAACACCTTAGAGCTTTTGGTGCAATCGTGGATGGAGGGTCCTATGAAGGGACTGTCCAAACCATGCAGCAAGAATGAACACAATGGAAACAACACAATAACAGAGTGCAATGGAAGATTTAATTGCTCCGTATATCAGATAATCACAATTCTTATATGTTGGCAACATGTAGGTTACAATCAAAGGGCTCATAGGCCTGCCTTTCAGGTTACAACAGAAATGAAAGATATGGCATTGAAGTGCCTTCTGGAAATAATTCAATTGTCTATCTTATGATATCACTAAAACTAACTAAATTATTTCCTAATGCATCTAAGAGGTGTATATATATCCTCCTCAAGCTCAAATGATCCTCTACGTCAGCCTCCAGAGGTTAAAACTCCAATGATGAAACATGTAGAAATCATGTAGGTCGGCCTACAACTCATGGTATTGCTCCGCAATGAATGAAACATGGTGTGGACCTCAAGGAAGGTCTATCTGATCCTTATTTTCCTTGTGATATGTTTCATTTGGCTCCGCAAGTCATGGAAGTGCTCCGCAAACCTTTTGTTCTCATGCTGACTGAATGAATACTCTGTTCTGTGAAAACTGATGAACTTCTAATAGTGATAACCTTTTGTACACGAATCCAAATCTGCTGAAATCTGAGTTTGATCTAGCTAACATGACATAGAAACTAAATCCTGTTCCACAAGCTTTGATATGAAGATGTGGTAAAGTGTGGTAGAAAATGTTGAATTGTAAATCACTGAACTGCAACTGAAATGAAAGAAAAGAAAAAGAAAGCAAATATTTTTGGTTGATGCAAGATTGCTTTGCAAACTAGGACGCTCTTGCATCAGACACCTGAGGTTGTTGAAAAGTGAGTCCCTCACTTTTCTAGGGCTATGGGAAAACCAAGGCGGTCTACCTTAGCCTGAGAAATCCATGATGAATCTTCTTCTAGTCTTCCTTTCCACTTAACCAAAAACTCTTTGTACTGCTTGCCTCTGGTACTACATCCAACTCTATTATCCAAGATGTTCTCTATCTTCTCTAGTTGTTGTTGTGGTAACTGATCCTTCAATCCATCTTCAAGTCTGTCACTTAATTCTCCCTCATGATATTGATATAGATATGCAATGTTGAATATAGGTGATATACCAAATGTCTCTGGTAGCTCTACTTCATATGCATTCCCTGAATCAAACTTCTTAAGAATCTTAAATGGTCCAAACTTCTTCATCTTCAGCTTTTTGTATGTCCCCACTGAAAATATCTCCTTTCTTAGATATACCATTACTTCATCTCCGACTGAAAATTCTTTATGTCTCCTCTTCTCATCAGTTTGCTCCTTCTACTTACTATTCATCTCCAAATGCTTTCTAACCTGATTATGTAGTGTCTCCATGTACCCTACAAATTCTTCTACCTCTGTACTTCTCTTGTTCTCCATTCTGATCTCTCTCAGCTCTGCAACTCCTCTAGGTTTTACTACTGTCACAAATTTAAATGGTGTCCTCCTTGTACTTCTATTCACTAAATTATTGTATGCAAGCTCTACTTGCAGTAGAATTAGATCCCAATTTCCTGCTTTGTCTCCTACTAAACATCTTAATAAGCTACCCAAACTCCTATTTACCACTTTTGTTTGTCCATTTGTCTGTGGGTGAAATGTTGAACTGAACTTTAGGTCGATCTTCATCTTCTTCCATAATGTCCTCCAAAAATATCCAATGAATCTTGTATCCCTATCTGAAACTATACTCTTAGGTAATCCATGCCATCTCACAATCTCCTTGAAAAATAGGTCAGTAACATGCCTTGCATCTTTTGTCTTCTTATAAGGAATGAAATGTGTCATCTTTGAAAATCTGTCCACTACTACAAATATAGAATCATATCCTCTCTGTGTTCTCGGCAAACCCAATATGAAATCCATGCTTATATCTTCCCAAGATTTCTCTGGTATTGTCAAAGATTTGTACAATCCAGTATTCTGACTACTTCCTTTTGCAACTTGACAAACTCTGCAACTCTGAACAAACTTCCTTACATCCTTATATATGAGGCCAAAAGTAATGTTCACTTACCAAGCTATTGTCTTGTCAATCCCAAAATGTCCTGCTAATCCACCATTATGCTTCTCCTTGATCAAATTATCACTCATTGAACTCCTAGGTATACACAACTGATTCCCTTTGAACAACATATCCTCCTAAATAAAATAATCTAACCACTTACTTCTATCTGTCACAATAGGTTCCTTAAATGCTTTCCATGCTTCTGCAAAATCAAGATCCTCTTCATACATATTCTTGAGTTCCTCAAAACTTGATACTTCTACCCTCATCTCTGTCAGCAAATTCCTTCTTCTACTCAATGCTTCTACAACTTTGTTTGACTTCCCACTCCTATGCTTCAATACAAATGTGTAACTCTGCATGAACTCTACCCATCTCATATGTCTCTGATTCAACTTTCCTTGACTGTTCAAATACTGCAAAGCTTGATGGTCAGTGTACAACACAAATTCCTTTGGCAACAAGTAATGTCTCCACTTCTTCAAGGCTTGAATTATGGCATAGAACTCCTAATCATAAACTGAATATCTTCTCCTTGCATCATTCAACTTCTCACTGAAATATGCTATTGGTCTCTCTTTTTGACTTAACACTGCTCCTATTGCACTTCCACTGGCATCACAATCAACTTGGAATAAAATCCAGTAATCCTAACACTTGTTGCTATGTAACCTTCTACTTCAATAATTCAAAACTCTTTTGTGTTCCGAATGTCCACTTAAAATCCTTTCTGCACCTCTCATTGTCTATGTCATTGGTGTGCATACAGTACTGAAATTTATGATGAACTTCTAGTAGAAACTTGCTAATCCATGAAATGATCTTACCTCTCCAAGGTTCACAGGTGTTGGCCACTCAACAATTGTTCTAACTTTCTTAGGGTCCATCTTCAATCCCTCTGCATAAATCACAAATCCTTAATACACCAATTCTTCCTTCATTAAGCTACATTTCTTGATGTTTATCAACAATTTCTCTTCTCTCAACCTCTGCAATACTTGTCTAATATGCCACAAATGTTCTTCTTTTGTCTTACTGAAAATCAGAATATCATCCAAGTATACAATAACAAACTTACCCAAGAATTTCTTCAAAACCTCATTCATCAATCTCATGAAAGTACTTGGTGCATTAATTAATCCAAAAGGCATCACTAACCACTCATACAATCCTTCATTTATCTTGAATGTAGTATTCCACTCATCTCCTTCTCTAATTCTGATTTGATGGTATCCACTCTTCAAGTCTATCTTTGGGAAATACACTCAAATAGTCCATGATGTCATCCATCCTTGGCAATGGAAATCTATACTTAACAGTTATTTTATTGATTGCTCTAGAGCCTGTACACATCCTCCATTATCCATATTTCTTTGGTGCTAGTACTATAGGTACCACACATGGGCTTAAACTTTCTCTAATCAATCATTTCCTCAACATCTCTTGTATTTGTCTATTCAGCTCCACATTTTCTATTGATGTCATCCGGTGTCTACTTTGTCAGGAAAACTAGCTCCAAGTATAAGGTCCATATGATGTCTGATACTCCGGATTGGTGGCAATCCTTTAGGCACATTATTTGATATGATATCTTGGTAGTCTGTCAACAATTCAGTTATTTCCTCTGGTAGTGGTTCTTCTTTTGCAGCAGTGGTTTCTACAATTAGGGTTCCACAGTTCCTTGGAATCAAAGCAAAACACATATTCTCATGTCTTAATCCATCTAAAAGTTTCCTTCCATCCACTAAACAAATTCTAGCATTCCCACATACTTCACTCTTAGGTTCATCTTCCAAAGGTATCAAGATGTGTTTCTTCCCATTAGATGTTATAGTAAAGTATTCTTCCTTCCATCATGTATTGCCTTTCTATCATACTACCATGGTCTCCCCAATAATATATGACATACATCCATCGGCATAATATCACACAATACCTCATAAACATAAGATCTTATATGAAATTTCACCAGACATTGTTCACTCACCAGTACCTTGTGCTCATCTTGAATCCATGCTATCTTGTAGGGCTTCAAATGTTTCAATCTCTCTAGGTTCAGCTTTGTCACCATCTGATTCTAAAACTAGATTATATGTACTTCCACTATCAATGATCACTTCACAACATTTACCTCCTGATTTGCATCTTGTCCAAAATAAACTTTTCTTTTGTGGTGGCTCCTCAATTGTCTCTACTTGAAATAAGGCCCTCCTCATGACCAAAGACTCTCCTTTCTCTAGCTTTCCCACTGAACTAGGTGATCCAACTGGTTCTTCCTCCACATAAGTAGCTCTTGCACTATTCTTTGTTCTCTTGCTAGTAATTCCTTGATGACATTCAAATGATCTGTGTCCCTCTCCTCCACACTTAAAACAAGTTCTTCTCAATGCTCTTTTTTCAATTCTTCTTTCATCTTTCTGGTATCCTTCATTGCAGTAAGAATTATGACTTCCTCTACTATTACAGTAGAAACTCCTATCATCTCTCTAGTATGAATTGTTATCTCTGTCTTCCTTCTGGTATGGGCTACTCTCCTTGTTTTTCTCCGCATAAGGTCTTTCTCCTCCGGAATGTGTTCTACCTCTATGAAATTTTCCTCTTCTACCTCTTTGTCTTTGCTCATGCCTCTTATTCAACTTGTCTTCTGTTGTTATATGGAGCCTAATCAGACTCGGAGGTTAAATTTTCCCACTTTTATCGGTGCAGTTTCCCCCCAAATTCCTACAGGGTCAAGGGGCAACGCCCCCAAGACGGGGTCAAGGGGTAGCGCCCCTTGCGGGGTCTAGGGGCAACGCCCCTGGCACACTCCTTGTTGCGATACAGGGCGGGGTCGAGGGGCAGCACCCCCGAAACCTCACACGGTTTTTTATTATTTCATTAAGGCATCGAGAGTTATTTTTCATTGGCTGACATAAAAAATCCTATTTTATAACCAACAAAAAGTCGTGATAAAAATGGCTAAGGGTTAGGGTTTCCGTTGATATTGTATTGTAGCATTTTGCAGCGATATTGAGTTGCAGGGATTGCTGGTTGTAATCGGTTTGATTTACTAGATAATAATATTGGACTCTCTATTGGTGGATGTAGCCCGGGTTTGGGTGAACCACGTTAAACTTGTCTCTCGGTGTTATTATTCCTGTGTATTTTCATTCCTTTGTTTAATCTTTATTTGCATTTAATTGATATCATCTACCGGCTAACCCTAACATCTTTAACTTTCAATGAAAACTGATATGCTTCTTCTATTGTTATCATCCTCACCAAACTTAGTTCTTCTTGAATATTCATCCTCAATCCATTTATGTACCTTGCCACTTTCTCCATGCTTGCTTCACTATGTTCAGTCCTTATGATCATCCTATGAAATTCTTCAGTGTAGTCCTTCACAGATTTCTCCCTTTGCCTTAGGTTTTGCAATCTCTTCAACAATTCCAACTCATAGTCAACATGTATGAACTAATTCTTCAACTTTGTCACCATCCTATCCCATTTTATGATCTTCTCTTTTCCTCTCCTATTTCTATCCAATTGAACTTCTTTCCACCAAATAGCAGCATGTCCTTTCAACTTAGGTTTTGCAAATCTTACTCTCTGGATCTTCAATTTCCTCATATTCAAAGTATTCCTCCAAGTCATTTATCCAGTCAATCAATTCCTCATGATTCAAATTTCCAGTATAATTTGGTACTTCCATTCTAGGTCTCTTACCCATATTAGAAATAGCCTTCAACATCTTTACCTAGTCGGATTCTTCTTCTTCTTCTAGAGATTCTTCATTTTGGTCAGCAGCTTGAAATTCATCATCACCACTTTCATCTTCATGTCTAGAGTTTCGTCCTCTTCTTCTATCTTCTTATGCAGTATCCAATCTAACTTTCATTGTCCTCATCATCTATATCATCTCTTTCATTCTTCCAACAACATTGGCCATAGCAGGCATCCTCCTTGGCGGTATCTCTGCCTAGGATCCGGTGCAACTGCCTCAATTTGGAGATCTGATTACAAGTTAGCAATTGCCTCACAATCAGTGCTCTGTTGACAAACACAAGTAAACTACCTCAGGTCGGCGATCTATTCACCACAAGATCTTCCAAGATGCCTTCACTCCCAAAAGGATTCACAACTTTGCTCTGATACCACTTGGTGTAGTCATGGATGGAGGGTCCTAAGAAGAGACTATCCAAACCATGCAGCAAGAGTGAACACAACGGAACCAACACAATAACAAAATGCAATGGAAGATTCAATTGCTCAATATATCAGATAATCACAATGCTTATATGATGGCAACATGCGAGTTACAATTAAAGGGCTCATAGGCCTGTCTTTCGGGTTACAATAGAAATGAAAGATATGGCATTAAAGTGCCTTCGAGAAAGAATTCAATTGTCTATCTTCCTAATGCATCTAAGAGATGTATATATATCATCCTCAATCTCAAATGATCCTCCGTGTCAGCGTCCAAAGGTTACAAACTCCAATGATGAAACATGTAGAAAACATGTAGGTCGGCCTACAACTCATGGTATTGCTCCACAATGAATGTAACATGGTGCGGACCTTAGGGAAGGTCTATCTAATCCTTATTTTCCTTGTGATATGTTTCATTTGGCTTCGCAAGTCACGGAAGTGCTACAGAAACCTTATGTTCTCATGTTGACTAAATGAATGCTCTGTTCTATGAAAACTGATGAACTTCTGATAGCGAAATCTTTCTGTAGATGAATCCAAATCTCCTGAAATCTGAGTATGATGTAGCTAACATGGCATAGAAACTAAATCCTACTCCGTGACCTCTTATATGAAGATGTGGTAAAATGAGGTAGAAAATGCTAAATTGTAAATCACTTAACTACAATTGAAATGAAAGAAAAGAAAAAGAAAGCAAATGTTTTTGGTTGATACAAGATTGCATTTCAACCTAGGATGCTCCTACATCAATTTTCAATAAGCAAGTTCCCCTGCTTTGAAGGAGTAACTACAATACTATTTCCTGCACATTTCTCTCCATGACGACTGGGGAGAGGAGGAGCAAGAGGTTCACCTCCAATGTGATTGACATGTAGATTAGGAGCTTCCAAGCCCTTAAGAGGTGAACAAGGAACCTGGTTGTCAAGCTCCCTAGGAGAATGAGGAATGAATGGTAATTCTAAATCCTTACAAACCAAATGAGGTTGGTGCTAATGAGATATGTTAGTATAATCATCAGAACAATGCCCAAATTTGTAGCACAAAAATAATAAGGGTTATGGTTCTTCAAATAAGATTTTTTGTTTCCAAGAGCCTTTTGAAGTGTTAAAAACAATTAGATCTAGAAACGAAAGAGACGTATCCATAAGTATACATACTCAAATTGGCTGCTCTGGATCACAGAAACTAGAAATATTATGTTTTTGAAATGAGCCCAACTTGTCCACCGTGATCTGTATTATTTTGGTGTCTTTATATTCCAAGAGAAGGCAATGTAATTGAAGCCATAAAGGAATTAGAGTGGTTTGTGTTGTCTTTGGATCAAAGTTGGGTTCCCAAAAATGTAAATACAAGACCAAACCATGAAAGAACCAAGACTTATTTTATAAATTCATATCTCTAGATTATTTATTAGGGAAAATGGCTACGAAAATACCCTTATATCTCTCTATTAAGAACATATCTTCAATGTTTTCCCAATTATCATACACCTAGGAAAATAAATCTTCTTTATTAGGATTAAAGTTTCAGAACTTACCAATCAATGCTTTCTGTTGCAGTGTGGAGAGATAATTTCATCCGAAATATGAACTACATTGGATTTTTTTAAAAAGTGGTTTGCCAAATTATCTTCTTTTCGTCTCCAGATCTGGTGCGGGGGAGAAACCCTAGAAGTCAGAGGATAACTTTTCCTCATACGTGGTTTAGGTTTTATGTATTTTTTTTGTCGATGCTTAGGTTTTATGTATTTTTTTTTGTCGATGCTTAGGTTTTCCTCCTTGTGATTGATGCCATTTCCCTCACTGCCTTGTGTATCTATTCTTCGAGCTCTTGCATTTGATGTCTTCTTAAAAACCCTCTTGAAAAATGGATCTCGCTGATCTTGAAAGAGCCTCTAAATTCTTCCTCAAACAAACTGTCTTGTGACCATAGTGATTTTTTGACATTTCTCGCTACATTTGCGCAATTTCTGTCATTTCTCGCCACATATGCAAAATTTTGACTGTTTCGCTCCATAATAGAGATGGTAAAATGATTTGTTGCACATCACTTCTTATATAAACATAAGATAAATGTTAATGAAAATGTGTATTATACATAATAGTAAAAACCATTAGTTATCAAGATCAACTACTAGCTAGCACAATTGCTATAAGGAAAGAAGAATACTATATCTAAATTTAGACCAGGGATGTACCCCCTAGGCGACATGCAAATGCCCCACTCCACATGTCGCAGGTAAATCAGGATACTAGATCCTAGGGGCCTCAGGAAATTTTACACTAGCCCAAACTGGTGGGGGGCATCTCATAGAGGACATAGGGGTGGACTTGGTTCCTTAATATGGTTACATTATGAGCACATTTTTACACCCTATTGAATGGTCTAATTTTTGTAGTAATGATTTAAGCATATTTTTCACCCATAAGTTATTTCTTTCTTCTCTTGGTTTGGTTCTTCATGTTTTCTCTTTTAGAAATCAAATTAAATAAGGATTCCTTGATTATTTCAATTTTTATCAAGGAGGATCACTTTCCCATGCCTAGTCTTGAATTCAAATTTCCAGATCTTTTGTATGTTGGATTCACACCATAGGGAGATGTGTCATGGGGTGTTGGATAGTTGGATTCTTACATCTTTGGCACACATTAAGGTTATGAAACTTGCACATGCCTAGTTGGCCTAATCATAATGCAAATCTAAAGTGACAACAAAGGAAGATGTATCACTCACTATGAAACATACAATGAGGTAGCCTATCCAAAAGATTCTTCCTGGATACTCATTCAAATTGAACAAATAAGTGAGATTTATAACAAAATGCCATGTTTGGAGGGTTGTCCCAATTCATGAAAGATTGTAATAGGTTTTTGTTAGACCTCTACATGTATAAATATGCACTCAAATTGTACTACAAAGGAATCTCTTAACAAGTAGAAAAAATTGGTCTAGAATTGATCTCTCAATGATTAGGTTTGTAAGTTAGAAATCAAGAGCAAAGATAATTTTATTTTATAATTTTTTTGTCCTTGCACCCATTGTAGTGTCCACTTTTTGTAATTCAAGTATATATTCTTCTATTTGATCTTATGTTTTCCACAAGTGTGTTTGTGTTTGTTATTTGTTGCTTTAATTGACAACCCTTACATAGGTTCTCAAAACCTAACCTACTTTAAGTGGTATAAAAGCATGGTTTTTCTCCTATGAAGTGTGAGTCCTATGGGATCTCAATAGTCTTGAGTGCTCAATTTGTATTTGTGTAACTTGTTTTTGCAACAATAGGTTTTTGTCAAACCTGTAGTCAACAATGCCACCCAAACGAGTTGTTGGTAGAGGTAGAGATGGATTTGGGGGATTAGACGAGGTAGTAAAGTTGCTAATAATTATGTAAATGAGATCAAATGTGATGGAGGAAGATTGGCATAGAGGCTTTGTCTAAAGTGAAGATCCTAGCATTATGGAAGAAGAGGGAATAATGAGAATGAAGATTGAGGACAAGCCAAAAGCACTAAACGTGGATGTATGTGAAGAGAGGTTGTTACAAGTCATTTCAAGGATCCACGAAGGCACACAAATGGAGGTGTTAGAGTTTTTTGGCAACCCTAAATCCTAAAGAGTTAATTGACTAGATCATTGAAAGGGAGGAGTATTTTGAGTTTGAGAATATCTCAAACCCACTAAGGGTGAAGATTGCCCAAACTAAGCTGAAGGGACATGTCACACTTGTTGAACACACCAGGATATTGAGAGGGGGGTGAATCATTATCTAAAAAAACTTCAACTTCTCTAGAGTAGATTAAAACTTAAGCATTATAACATCAACAAAAACATGAAAGATTAACACAATGCACATAACACCAAATATACATGGAAAACCTAAGAAGGGAAAAACCACGGTGAGGATTAACTCACAATATATGAAGCTCAAAATAACAACTTTATTTTAGGACTACAACCCACAGAAGATACTACTCCCTGAAAAACTTGATTTAGGGTCACTCCCAAGGAAGCTACTACTCCCTGAAGACTTTGTTTTAGGGTTACTCCCAAGGAAGCTACTACCCCCTGAATTGAGAACACACTCACAAAAGATTACAGTATGACAATCCTTCTACTATTTGAAAACTGACATTGAAACTCACACCTTTGATGATTGCAATTCTACATCTTCACACTTCCTTCTAATGATCAGATCAGTTAGGCACACTCTACACTTGATCACTGTCACAAATATGTCTTCAAGATTAATCAGGACATCATCTACAACTTTTATTCTTTCTCCTTCAGTCTCACATCATAATGCATTCATTGGCACGTGAGCCCTATCAATCACTTTGCAATCACACTTCACCTAACTCAATTTGATTTACAATTTATACATGATATTACATTGACTACATTGCTTATCAGCCAGAGAAAATAAAAAATACATTTACAAGTCAGCCAGACAACATACAATATGAAACATGTAGAGGACAAGTCCTAAACAAGACTACACGCAACACCAACAAAAGACCCATGCCTTGCAAACATCAACACTTTCTTAACTAGGTCCAAAACATCCTTCACAGATTCAAACATCAAGGAATTACATGCGTACACTCTGCTCATTTGAAAATAGGACAACCTTAAGCAAAAACATATGAAACTTGAAGTAGAACGGTCACAACAACTTGAAAACCTTGTGCGTTACTAGAAATAAAAAAATATCTTCATGAAATTCTTCTAGATGAGTCTACATGACTCATATAACATCTCCAAACACTCCTTTAACTCTGCTCATTGAAGATTTGTGTCGCACATCTTCAACCACGAACTCTGGGAACAAGTCATCTAGAACACTCTACAACATATTGTCCTTGAAAAACTAAGCTTGCGGAACACCAGGACACTTGAAACTGCAAGAAATTACGTAATGCACATCCATAAACATGTCCACAAAACTATAAAGGCAAACATTCACATCCATTGCTTCGGTGCTTCCCTGCATGGATCAATGCTTGGTGTGCATCCTTCCCTGCTTGCTTCCTTCATCCTTCGTTTCCACGTTCGGTTGTTACTGTCCTAACCGGGTGGCTTGCATGCGTATGATTAGATTTGAAATCTTTTGACTTGCCCCTCTCTCTCTACTGAAGGCATCAAATCTTTTGATTTACCCCTCTCTTGTGCGACTCTAATGAGGGCATCAAATCTTTTGATTTGCCCCTCTCTAGTGCAATGAAATCTGCATAAAATCTTTTGACCTGGTGGACACACGAAATCTTTTTAGTATTAGAATTGTCTGGTCCTCCACTGCTTGAAGCGTCTACTTATTAACATCGGCATGGTCGCAGCGGCCCTATTATTTCTTTAGGCAATGGCAAAAGTGAATGGGGCTTTTGCAGGGGTATTTAGCTTTGGAAATGGCAGAGAGTGGAGTTGCATTTGTAGTGGAGAATATCTGCTGTTGCGCTGTAAGTGGTCAGCTGCCCCTGTGTGGATTGGTGGGGTTGACCGTTCTTATCACCCTCCGGTCTGATCCCCCTATAACCCTGTAAGGTATATGCGTTGTTGCGCTATTCGTCGACAGGTGCCCCTGTCAGCATTGGTGGTTATGAAAGGCTGGCAATTGTCCCCCTATAACCCTGGGTAAGGTATATGCGTTGTTGTGCTGTAAGTGTAGAAGTAGGGTGGAGTACTGGTCAATGGAGTGAAGGTGTTTTGTGTTGATTGTAGATGGGCGGTTAGAGGTGCTGTTGGGGTTCTAAGTGTAATAGAGTAGGGGTGGGTGTTACGTGGAGCATTAGTATGAGTATGAGGGCAGGGATGGTGGGGGTTACAAGTTAGAGATAGAAAGTCTGGGTGGGATGGTGGGAATGTGATTCTATTCTATACGTAACATGCATGGGTGGTTTCCTCTATTTGTGGTTGGTGGGTATGGTGGGTAGTAGAAATGGGTGACAACAAAGTGAAATAATATATCTTAAAAATGGTGGGTATAAGGTTGGTGGTTGCTGGGTTGATGGTGAGGGGCATTTTTTTGGTGAGGGGCATTTTTTGGTGGGTATGAGGTTGGTGGTTGCTGGGTTGATGGTGAGGGTTGGGGTGGGTGGGAGAAAGTGATGGTGGGTGGGAGATTGTTGATGTGAAAACTGGGATTTGGCGAGGGCAAGTTTAGGGCATTTTTTGGTGGGTATGAGGTTGGTGGTTGCTGGGTTGATGGTGAGGGTTGGGGTGGGTGGGAGAAAGTGATGGTGGGTGGGAGATTGTTGATGTGAAAGTTGGGCTTTGGTGAGGGCAGGTTTAGGGCATTTTTTGGTGGGTATGAGGAGCATTCCAACAGGCCTTCAACATTGCCTCACTCTGCCAGAACACATGTTGATACTCTATCATGCATAACTTTCACAGTGGATTGACAAATGATCTGAACCTTTGGAATAATCACCTTCACTACACCCTAAACATAATTCTAGAACCACATAGCCATAACTGCTAATGCGGAGGAATGTAGAGAAATCTCCCAGACAGTCTTCAAATGTAGTCATCCTATAGCAGAGACTGCCACCATCTTCCGAAGGCCAAACCTTCTTTGTATCAACACATGCATTCTAAGGAATAGTGTGAGATATCATACAATATGCTTTAGTCCACCAGTAACATCAACACATCGAATCATCTTAGTGCTTCTGATTCCCATATTAATGTAACTTCACACTCAACTCTGTACTGAACAAGGCATGACATCCAACCATGAACTTCAGTAACCACATTTCAACATGACAACCAACCATGAACACCATCACACATCCAAGATAGTGCTGACATCAATAACAACCTTATGACAGTGTTGACATCAATGGCAAACTTAAGAACCATATGTGTAACAATCTCCCCCTTTGGCATTGATGAAAACACATACCTACACATTCTTCCCCTTTGACATCAAGGACAAAGGGCAACTTCTTCTCCCTTAGGACATGACTTCTTCTTGAAGCAACCAAACTCCTCCTATCATCAACAACCACTCCCTGCTCCCCCTAAGAGGTAGCCACCATTAGTCTAGGAAAAAGATATAACATGAACTCCCCCTGGATAGATGCACCACTATGAATCTAGCAAGAAGTAGGAGGGGCAAATACCCCTAACCTCTGTCGGAGATCCTCAAAAGTATCCTTTGCAAGAGCCTTTGTGAAAATATCTGCAATTTGATCCTTTGTTGGGACATTCTCCAACCTTACTTCCTTTTCTTCCACCTTCTCTCTCAAAAAGTGATACCTAGTTGATATATGCTTAGTTCTAGAATGCATCACTGGATTCTTGGAAATATTGATAGCACTTGTATTGTCACACAAAATAGGAATAGGCTCATCATACAATACCTTGATATCCTTTAGGTTTGCTTCATCCATAACACTTGTGTATAGCAGGATGCTGTTGTAATGTATTATGCCTCTGCAGTAGATAAGGACACGGAATCTTGCTTCTTGCTCGGCCATGAAACCAATCTGCTTCCTAAGAAGAAACCACCACCACTTGTACTTCTTTTATCATCAACACAACTAGTCCAATCAGCATCAGTGTAGGCATTTAAATCAAAGTCATTACCTCTTGGATACCATAAGCCATAATCCGGAGTTCCTTTCAAGTATCTAAATATCCTTTTCACTGCCTTCTCATGTGTTTTCTTGGGATTAGCTTGATATCTGGCAACCACACATATTGCATGCATAATATCAGATTTAGAAGCAGTTAGGTACAACAATCCTCCAATCATAGATCTATAGATGGTTTGATCCACTTCCAGAGACTCATCATCCTTGCTCAAGTGACATCTAGTGACCATGGGAGTCCTCACTGGCTTTGAATCCTCCATACAAACTTCTTCAACAACTCTTTGACATACTCAGCTTGAGAAATAAAGATACCAACTTCAAATACCAACTTCTCGTTGAGAAATTTGAAGTCCAAGGAAGAAAGACATCTCACCAATCATAAACATCTCAAATTCTTTTTGTATCTCCTCTGCAAACCTCTTACACATATCATCATCTCCACCAAAGATGATGTCATCAACATATACTACAACTATCAAAATCATGTCTCCTTCTTCCTTGATGTAAAGATTGCTATCTGTAGTGCCTTCCTTTAAGCCCTATTGAAGTAAGTACATGTCTAACCTAGCATACCAAGCACTAGGTGCTTGCTTGAGACCATACAAAGCCTTCTTGAGTCTGCATACCATGTCTGGATCTTCTGATATATGGAAACCATCTGGTTGCTCAATATAAACCTCTTCCTCTAGATCACCATTCAGAAATGCTAACTTAACATCCATCTCATATACCTTGAAGTTCTTATGAGCTGCAAGAGCAACAAACATTCTGATGGCCTCCGGCGCAAAAGTTTCCTCAAAGTCAATGCCTTCAACTTGTGTATATCCTTTGCATACCAATCTTGATTTATTCCTTACAACTTCAACTTCTTCATTCAGCTTGTTCTGGAACACCCACTTTGTTCCTATAACATTCTTATTGGCTAGTCTAGGAACCAATTCCCATGTCTGATTCTTCTCAATCTGATCTAATTCTTCTTTCATTGCCTTTATACATCCATCATCTTTGCTAGCATCAACAAAGGCTTTAGGTTCAACTTTTTATAAAAAACACAAATTTACTTGCTCATGTGTCTTAGCAAGCCTTCTTGTCTGCACACCTACATCCTTATCTCCAATGATTTGATCTATTGAGTGGTTCTTCTGAACATACTTTGCTAGAGTCTTAGGCATCTGCTCTGGTTCTTGTTCCTTTTCTTCTTTCACTTCTTCTTTATCAGCTTCAATACATGGAAAGCTATTAGATTCAGAGTCCTTTGATTCTTGTGAGATCTGATACATGTCTTCATCTACCTTGAAATTTGTTCTTTCAATCATCTTTCCCAACCTCTTGTTGTAGCATCTATAAGCCTTGCTTCTGGTTGAGTAGCCAAGAAAGATTCCTTCATCACTTCTTGAATCAAACTTTCCTAGGTCTTCATCTCTTCTGATATAGCATTTTCTACCAAAGATCCTGAAGTATCTGATAGTGGGAGGTCTTCCATACCATATCTCATAAGGAGTCTTAATGTTGTTGACTCTCAGTTGCACTCTGTTAGTTAGATAGATAGTAGTGTGAACTACTTCCTTCCAGTACATATCAGGCAAATTTGCATCTTTCATCATTGCCCTAGACATCTCTTGCATAGTCCTATTCTTCCTTTCTACTACCCTATTTTGTTGAGGGGTCCTAGGAGCTGATAGATGTCTCCTAATACCATGATCTTCACAAAATCTTTCGAATTCATTTGAAGTAAACTCACCTCCTCTTTCAGACCTCAAACATTTGATCTTGGCATCTACTTCATTCTCAACCATAGCTTTGAACACCTTAAATATATCAAGGGCATCTAATTTTTCTCTTAAGAAAGTAACCTAAATCATTCTAGAATAATCATCAATGAGCAACATAAAATACCTCTCACCTTGTTGACTCTTTACTCTTGTAAGGCCACATAGATCAGTGTGAATGAGCTCCAATGGCTTTGAAGAAGAATACTCCTTGCTTTTGAAACTTGTCTTTCTTTGCTTTCCCATTTAACATTCCCTCCATATTGTATTTGTAGGTTTGATTATCTTAGGCACGTCTCTCACTGCATGAGTAGAACTTATCCTTACCATATTATCAAAATTGTTGTGTCCCATTCTCTTGTGCCACAACCAACACTCACTAGATTGAGACAACAAAAACGTTCTTCCATTTACCTCCTTCAAATGATAGATATCACCATATGTCTTGATAGCTTCTGCAACTAGTTTTCTGGACCCTGCCTTCTTGATTTCACAGCCTTTGGCATGAAAGGTGAGATTATAACCCTTGATGCACATCTGACTGACACTGAGAAGATTGTGTTTTAATCCTTTGACATAGAGGGCATCCTTAGTCCTATTCTTCCCATCAATAGTTATAGCACCTTTTCCACATATTTGTGTTGACTCATCACCACCAAACTTGACAGCACCACCATCCCACTTCTCAAGGATGATAAACTTCCCCTTTTCACCACTCATATGATTTGAGCAACCATTGTCAATTACCCAAACCTTGGCATCTTCTCTTGCATGAAAGGTAGTCCATACAACCATTGATCTTTCATTATTTTGGTCTATTTGCAAGGCATCAGTTTTCTCACATTTTCAAACATTATCCTTTTTGTCACCAACATTCTAAAAGGAAAGCAAAGTGCAAAAATGCCTTCCTAATGCTAATTTTACAGGAGAGAAGTGCAGAAAGTACTTTTAATTTCAATTACAATTCATTCAAAATGCACATTAAACAGAATAACAGAATAGACAATTAAGAGACATACATAGAACGAACACCAAATTTACGTGGGAAAACCCTTACAGGAGAAAAATCTATATACCAAGAAAAATCACTTTGTATTACAGTAAATAATGTTTACATACCAAGTTGCAGAATTGTGATTTCAGGTGTTAATCCACATAGCATCAACTTCGGCAGCAAAACATTTTTCTAGATTTGCCTCGTTCTTCTAATCAAATGGCTATCTCATCACATCCCTCTTGTTACAGAATTTTCCAATGTTCTTATTAACATACATTCACACAGTCGTTATGTCTTCCATACTAGAGAAATTGGTTTGGTTCAACTTCCATATGCAATCAGTTTCAAACAGTCTAACTATCAACACTTGTCAAACCATCATAACTATCAACTACCATGTCATCGCCACATCACTAAGTCCTACATCCTCCATCCAATCCCTGCTTTCCCTCGGGGTTCTAGCTAGGACCCACCACAATGGGTACGAGCCTGTAGGCATTGTACGATCAAGTATATTACAACCGTATCGCTTCGCATAGTACAACTACCAAGTGGTCCCCACCGCCTATGTGGCAACCACGTTGACATCACTCCCCACTCTAAAGTCATTGAGTTGCTAGAAAATCAAACTTCAGAATCTCTATCAGAGGTTATGAAATTATCAAAACCTGTGACTTACATCAAAGTCACTAAGTCGTTGAAAACCCAAAGTTTTGAACCTCTTGTCGAAGGTTACGAAGTTCTCGAAACATGTGACTTGCTGACAACACAGAGAGAGAACTAAGCCGTGAAGTCGGGAGGTTTAGAAAATTTAGAACCTCGGGACTTAATGTTAGAAAAAACTTAAATCTGCCTGACTTAGTTAATAAACTATGTCCTGCAGAAATTCAAATGTCAGACTGGTTAAGGATTTAAACATAACCTGCAGGGAGAAGATCAAGCCAGTAAATTTGAGTCACATTTGTTGCAAGTATGAGGTTAACTAGTGTTGTCATTGATGTCAACATACTCATATTGCATTGATAAGAAGGATTGGATGAGCTATGTGCTGAGGTTATTGAGAAAATTAGTCTCCATCAGGAACAGTGAAGAACAGTGATGAGAAGAAGGCAAAAGTACTCAATAGGTTGAGGATCAAAGGATGTGGTTTAAAGGGTTTGTAGATATGAGTCTTGAGATGTTCCAGTTAAGATTTCAGAGGTCTGCATAAAGATCTGAAGAAGTTATGGCTATTTGTGTAGAACCGGTTCCGACAGGTGTTCAGTGGAGACAGAGTGTCACAGATTGGTCCGGTGAGATCCAGAATTACATTTTCTCATTCTGCGGATTGGAAGGAGTGTTGAAGAAGTCAGTGTGAAGTGACAACTAGATTTGTGAATGATTTGGAGGTCCAGAAGAACCTTTTTCATTATGACAGTAAGGACAGACTGTGTTCTTGAAGTTCCGGATGAAGAACAGAAGAATTCCAATAAGCTGAGTGCGGATGTTCTTGATGACTCAGGAAAGGTTTTGGTGATCTTTGGATCATGTACAATTCTTATTGGCAGTCCGCATTGAAGTTAGAGTTTGCATTTGAAGAATAACCACTGATATTGGTGTTCTTCCTGAGACAGGCTGACCGGATGTATTACACATCTTGCGAATGATCTTGTAGGTGTGTGCCGACTTAGATGATTGTTCCTAAGTCGATGCCTTGTATAAATAAGGGTGTGTCAATTCATTTTGAAGTGTGTCTTGTGGTGATGAGAGTGATATAGCGAAGAGAAGTGCGAAAGGCAGAGCAGGAGTTTTTGGGCTTAAATGGAACTGATCCGGGCATGGTAAAGATGTCAATCTCCAATTCAAGTTTGTAATACTTGTTATCTTGTAGACAGTGTGTCTCTTGTAGGCAGTGTGCCTCCTTGTGAACAGTGTGCTCTGGCAGTGAGCCCTAATTGGCATGTGCCATCTATTTTTCTTATTCTTCTAACAGAGAATAATCCTTGGGTTAATCACCCCATGGTTTTTCCCTTAACCAGGTTTTCCACGTCAAAATCTTGGTGTTTCATGTGTTGATGTGTATCTGCTCTGGTGTTTATGTCTTATGCTTTCATGAATGATTAATTGCTATGCTATTGATTAACAAAGTGGATTTAAGTGTTTGAATTGGAAGCAAATTAAGGATAACTGATTCACCCCCCTCTCAGTTATCAACAATTGGTATCAGAGCTAGGTTCCTCTAAAAGGAGCTTAACCGCTTGAGGAGATCCAGGATGTCGCAATACAAGAAGGACAATCCGAAGTTTGATGGAACCAACTTCACTCTTTGGAAAGGCTGCATGAAATGTCACTTGGAGTGTATGGGAAAGGCGTACTTGTCCATGGTCACAAAAGCATATACACCTCCACAGGGTGGTCTGACAACTCTAAATGAAATCACAGATGCTGAAAACAATCTGCAGACTAAAGAGGCTCTTCTAAGTGCATTAACTGACTCAGATCTCTCAAATGTTATTGACCTACCAACTGCCTATGAGATCTGGATTAAACTGGAACTTCTGCATGAAGGAGATGAGTTTGTTAAGAGTGCAAGGTTGCAGAGTCTCAAAGGGAAATTTGAAAAATTGAAGATGAGAGATGATGAAAATATCACTACCTTTATGCCAAGAGTAAATGAGCTGGTGTGTGGAATTAGGAATGCTAGTGGAGTTTTGGATGAAAATGAGATTGTTTGCAAAATTCTCAGATCCCTTCCTGTTGCCTACAAAATCAAGGTTGCTGCCATTGATGAATTCAGAGCCCATACAATTGTCACAAGAGACCAATTGGCTGGCAAACTAGCTGCATTTGAAATGACCAAGTTTGGAGATGATCCCCCCAAGACTGAATCTGCATTCAAAGCCAGTGCCTATGTGAAAGGCAAACAAAGATTTGATTTGGGAGAAAACTCTTCAAGGAAGCTGTCATGGTATGATCAAGCAAGAAAAGACATGGAAGAGGAAGAAGCAGAAACAGCTCAACTTGAAGCCCTCATTGTAAAAAGACTGCCAAGGGGATCCGGTAAGTATGAAGGAAAATTACCCTTTAAGTGCTTCAACTACAATAAGATTGGTCACTTTGCCTCAAGATGTCCGGAAAGATCCACAAGATCAAATTCTAACAGACAAAGGTTCCAAAATAATTGTTATTATGTTCATGAAGAAGCTGATAATGAAGGAGTAACAAATGATGAATCAGAGATAGGAGACAAATCCGGAAATGAATGGGTGTTCATTGCCATCAAGGAAGAAGATCCAATATTCCCTGAATCTATCAATCATAAGGTTATAGAAAGAGCTTTGGTTGCCCAAGTTGAAGAAAAGGATGATTGGCTTATTGACAGTGGATGCTCTCACCATATGACTGGTGACAAGAACAAGTTCTTAGATTTGGAAAGGTATGAAGGAGGAATGGTAAAGTTTGGTGACAATTCTGCTTGTAGAATCAGAGGTAGGGGAACTATCTCTTTTGATGGAAAGAACAAAACTGGTAATGTACTATATGTTGAAGGATTGAAGCACAATCTTCTCAGTGTTGGTCAGTTGGTGGACAAAGGCTATGATCTCTGGTTCAAGAATGGAAGATGCAGGATCTTTGAAAGCTCTGGAACTGAGATTGCATCCGGTACTCAAACTAAAGGTAATATCTTCCATCTAGTTGGTACTAATAAAAGTTGTATGTTTGTTTAAGTTGATCAAAGTTGGTTATGGCATAGAAGGATGTGTCATGTAAACTTTGATAACATCATCAAGATAAGCAATACTCAGGCTGTAAGAGATCTTCCAAAGTTGGTAAAACCTACAAATAGTTTGTGCAAAGAATGTCAGCTAGGTAAACAGAGCAGAGTCTCATTCAAAAGCAAGGATCAGTCCTCTACCGGATTATTAGAATTAGTTCATACTGATCTATGTGGTCCGACAAGAATCAAGAGTATGCAAGGTGATAGATATTTCATGTTACTGATTGATAACCATTCTCGGATGATGTGGGTTACCTTTTTGAAAGAGAAATCAGAAGCTTTTGAGAAGTTCAAAATCTTCAAGGCTATGGTAGAGAATCAAACTGGATTAAAACTGAAATGTCTGAGGTCTGATAGAGGTGGTGAATTCACATCCGGTGAATTCATAGATTTTTGTGAGAAGCATGGTATAAAGAGACAGTTATCTGCTCCTAGGACTCCACAGTAAAATGGAGTAGTTGAGAGAAAGAACCGGACCATCCAGGAAGCCTCCAGGACAATGATGATGGAAGCAAATGTTCCCCAAATGTTTTGGAAAGAAGCTGTCAGCACTGCAGTCTACACTCTCAATCGAGTTCAAATCAGAAGCAATACCGGTAAGACTCCTTATGAACTTTGGTTTGGCATCACTCCTACTGTGAGATATTTCAGAGTATTTGGTAGCAAGTGTTACATTAAAAGAGATGAAGATCTAGGAAAGTTTGATGCTAGAAGTGATGAAGGAATTTTCTTGGGTTACTCCACTCAAAGCAAAGCATACCGATGTTACAATAAGAGACTGAGAAAGATGATAGAAAGTACAAATGTGAAGGTTGATGAAGGTATTGAGAAGCCCTCAAGATTTTATGAGTATGATGAAGATGATCAGAATGATGTTCTGGCTCAAGGTACTCCATCCTCTTCTAAAAGACAGATTCAGACTGATCCAGTAAATCAAGAAGAAGAGATAGGTCTGAATGAGCATGATCAAGAAGCAGAAGTGCAAGAAACTCCCAAAATTCCAAGGTATGTAAGACTGAACCACTCTAAAGATCAGATCATATGTGATAAAAGCAAAGGTGTGCAAACTAGAAGGAATGTTGCTCAAAATTCAGATGAATGTTGTCTGATTTCACAGATTGAACCTAAGACAATAAATGAAGCATGCAATGATGAAAATTAGACAAAAGCAATGGAAGAAGAATTAATGCAAATTGAGAAAAATCACACTCGGGATCTTGTTTCTAGACCTAGAAACAAGAATGTGATTGGAACCAAATGGGTCTTCCGGAACAAACTAAATGAAGTTGGTGAAGTAATCAGAAATAAGGCCAGATTAGTCTGCAAAGGCTACTCTCAAATAGAAGGGATTGATTTTGAGGAAACCTTTGCTCCGGTGGCAAGAATTGAAGCAGTCAGACTATTTCTTGCATTTGCTGCCTTCAAAGATTTCAAAGTGTATCAGATGGATGTCAAATTTGCTTTCCTGAATGGTGACCTAGAAGAAGAGGTGTACATTGAACAACCGGATGGATTTCAGTTATCTGAGCATGGTGATATGGTCTGTAAATTAAAGAAGGCACTGTATGGTCTAAAGCAAGGCCCAAGAGCACGGTATGAGAGGCTAGACAAACATCTTTTGAAGATTGGTTTCAATAAAGGTACTGCTAATAGTAATCTATATTTCAAAATTGATCATGAAAACATCTTGATTGTTGAAGTATTTGTTGATGATATCATCTTTGGAGGAAGAGACAGTATGTGTAAAACCTTTGCAAACCAAATGAAAAGTGAGTTTGAAATGTCAATGCTCGGTGAAATGAATTTCTTCTTGGGTCTGCAAATTACTCAGACAGAGAAAGGAATCTTTATCTCTCAGACCAAATATGTGAAAGAACTATTGAAGAAATTTGGAATGGAAGATTCAAAGCCAATGAACACTCCCATGGCTACCGGATGTAAGTTGAGCAAAGATGATGACTCTCCTAAGACAGATCAGACAAAGTACAGATCAATGATTTTTAGATTACTGTATCTCACTCAGACTAGACTAGATATAATGCAGGTTGTTGGTCTTGTGGCGAGATTCCAGGCTGATCCCAAAGAATCTCATGTCATGGCAATCAAAATAATTTTTAGGTATTTGAAAGGAATAGTTGAGTATGGCCTATGGTATCCCAGAGATCATGACTTTTCTCTTCATGCATATACAGATGCAGATTGGGCAGGAGATGTGGATGATAGGAAGAGTACAAGTGGAGGAGCATTCTTTTTGGGAAAAAGGTTGGTTTCTTGGCTAAGCAAGAAACAAGAAGCAATATCTCTATCTACAACAGAATCAGAATACATTGCAGCAGCAGGTAGTTGCACTCAACTTTTGTGGATGAAGCAAATGCTAAGAGATATTCAAGTAGAATATGAGGAGCCTATCACAATTTTCTGTGATAATTCAAGTGCAATAAATATTTCTAAGAATCCGGTATTGCATTCTAAGACCAAGCATATATCTATCAAATTTCACTTTTTGAGAGAACAAGTGAACAAGGGTGAAGTCAGATTGGAGTATGTGCCCTCCAAGGATTAGCTTGCAGACATTTTTACTAAACCTCTTCCCAAGGACTCTTTTGAGTATCTCAAGGAGAAGTTAAGGGTCATGGCCCCTCTGGTGATGAACTAGGATGCACTGATGTGCATCAGTCCAGTGGATACCACAGTCATATCTTGTGATCCGGATTGATGATGGGGAGCTGCTACTAAGGGGGAGCAGCTGGTATGATTCTGATGTGTTAGAATTGCAAGTATGAGCCCTTTGCCATTGATGTCAAAGGGGGAGAGAAGACATGTGAAAAATAAGTGATTGATGATCAAAGGGGGAGCAGTAAAGGAAGAGAAGACATGTGAAGAGTTGTTGCTGATAGGGGGAGCTATGACAGAAAGAAGTTCTTGTCTTGATGGTTTTTCACATCATATGTTGCCATCAATGACAAAGGGGGAGATTGTTGCAAGTATGAGGTTAACCAATGTTGTCATTGATGTCAACATACTCATATTGCATTGATAAGAAGGATTGGATGAGCTATGTGCTGAGGTTATTGAGAAAATTAGTCTCCATCAGGAACAGTGAAGAATAGTGATGAAAAGAAGGCAAAAGTACTCAATAGGTTGAGGATCAGAGGATGTAGTTTAAAGGGTTTGTAGATATGAGTCTTGAGATGTTCTGATTAAGATTTCAGAGGTCCGCATAAAGATCTGAAGAAGTTATGGTTGTTTGTGTAGAACCGGTTCCGGCAGGTGTTCAGTGGAGACAGAGTGTCACAGATTGGTCCGGTGAGATCCGGAATTACATTTTCTCATTCTGTGGATTGGAAGGAGTGTTGAAGAAGTCAGTGTGAAGTGACAACTAGATTTGTGAATGATTTGGAGGTCCGAAAGAACCTTTTTCATTATGACAGTAAGGACAGACTGTGTTCTTGAAGTTCTGGATGAAGAACAAAAGAATTCTAGTAAGCTGATAAAGTGCGGATGTTCTTGATGACTTAGGAAAGGTTTTGGTGATCTTTGGATCATGTACAATTCTTATTGGCAATCCGCATTGAAGTTAGAGTTTTTATTTGAAGAATAACCACTGATATTGGTGTTCTTCCTGAGACAGGCCGACCGGATGTATTACACGTCTTGCGAATGATCTTGTAAGTGTTTGCCGACTTAGATGATTGTTCCTAAGTCGATGCCTTGTATAAATAAGGGTGTGTCAATTCATTTTGAAGTGTGTCTTGTGGTGATGAGAGTGATATAGCGAAGAGAAGTGCGAAAGGCAGAGCAGGAGTTTTTGGGCTTAAATGGAACTGATCCAGGCATGGTAAAGATGTCAATCTCCAATTCAAGTTTGTAATACTTGTTATCTTGTAGACAGTGTGTCTCTTGTAGGCAGTGTGCCTCCTTGTGAGCAGTGTGCTCGGGCAGTGAGCCCTAATTGGCATGTGCCATCTATTTTTCTTATTCTTCTAACAGAGAATAATCCTTGGGTTAATCACCCCATGGTTTTTCCCTTAACCAGGTTTTCCATGTCAAAATCTTGGTGTTTCATGTGTTGATGTGTATCTGCTCTGGTGTTTGTCTTATGCTTTCATGAATGATTAATTGCTATGCTATTGATTAACAAAGTGGATTTAAGTGTTTGAATTGGAAGCAAATTAAGGATAACTGATTCACCCCCCCCCTCTCAGTTATCAACAACATTTTCCAACACATTCAAGGCCATGAAAAGTGTTTCATCATTTGAATCATCATGATCCTCATCTTCTAAAGAATGACTCTCTATGGAATACAGACTTCTCTTGAACTTGTCTCTCTTATTATTACCCCTTGATTCTTTAAAAGGACATTTAGAAGCAAAGTGACCAACCTTTCCACAATTGAAACATTTGAAAGGTAACTTACCTTTGTATTTGCCAGTGCCTTTCTTTAGTCTTCTCACAAAATTTGCTTCAACTTCATCAGAGCTCTCATCTTCATCAGTAACTTCATCCTTTGTCTTCATACTAACCTTGAAAGCAACTTCTTTCTTTGGAGCATCACTGCCAAACTCGCTCATTTCAAAGGTAGTAAGGGAACCAAATAATTTGTCTACAGTGTATGTATCCAAGTCTGCATTCTCCTCAATAGTAGATACCTTATGACTGTAAGATTTGGGAAGGGATCTCAGAACCTTCTTCACAATCTCATCTTATTTCACTTCTCCACCAAGACCTGTGATGCCATTGACCATTTCATTCACCTAAAGTATATATATCCAGCAATGTCTGCATCCTCTCACATTTTGAGGGTCTCAAATTTGCTCTTGAAGATTTGCTTCTTTGCTTTCTTTGATTTCTTTACTTTCTTATCTCCTTCACAAATGGTTTCAATTTTAACCCAAACTTCTTTAGCAGAACTGCAACTCATTACCTTTGATAGTTTGGAATCAGCTAACCCACTCATGATAGAAAACTTTGCCTTGGCATTGTTATCATACTTCTTAACTTCATCTGCGTCTGTAGGAATAGTAGTAGGAACTTTGTAACCAGTCTTGACAGAGTCCCAAACACCACACCCTATAGAATTGATATAGGCTTCCATCCTTAGCTTCCAAAAAGCATAATTTGTTCCATCAAACCTAGGTATCTTGCTAGATCATTAACTGTCATCCTAGACCTTCCTCAAGCGATTAAGCTTCCTTCAGAGGAACTTGGCTTTGATACCAATTGTTGAACACACCAGGATACTAAAAGGGGGGTGAATCAGTATCTAAACAAATTTCAACTTCTCCAGAGCAAATTAAAACTTAAGCATTACAGCATCAACAAAAACATGAAAGATTATCACAATGCACATCAACACATAACACCAGATATATGTGGAAAACCCAAGGGAAAAACTACAGTGAGGATTAACTCACAATATATGAAGCTCAAAATAACAACTTTGTTTTAGGGCTACAACCCAAGGAAGCTACTACTCCCTGAAAACTTTGATTTAGGGTCACTCCAAAGGAATCTACTACTCCCTGAAGACTTTGTTTTAGGGTCACTCCCAAGGAAGCTACTACTCCCTGAATTGAGAACACACTTACAAAAGATTACAGTATGGCAGTCCTTCTACTGTTTGAAAATTGACATTGAAACTCACACCTTTGATTATTGCAATTCTGCCACTTCACACTTCCTTCTAATGATCAGATCAGTTAGGTACACTCTACACTTGATCATTGTCACAAATATGTCTTCAATATAAATTAGGACAACATCTACAACTTCTGCTCTTTCTCCTTCAGTCACACATCATAATGCATTCATATGCGAGCCCTATCAATCACTTTGCAATCACAATTTGCCTAACTCAATTTGATTTATAATTTATACATGATATTACATTATTACATTTCTTGTCAGCTAGAGACAATAAAAAATACATTTACAAGTCAGCCAAATAGCATACAACATGAAATGTGTAGAGGACACGTCCTAAACAAGACTACACGTAACACCAAAAGAAGACCCATGCCTTGCGGACATCAACACTTGCTTAAACAGGTCCAAAACATCCTTCACAACTTCAAACATCAAGGAATTACATCCGCACACTCCGCTCATTTGAAAATAGGACAACCTTAAGCAAAAACATATGAAACTTGAAGTATAATGGCCACAAAAACTTGAAAACCTTGTGTGGTACTGGAAATAAAAAAAGATTTTCATGAAACTCTTATAGATGAGTCTACATGACTCATACAGCATCTCCAAACACTCCTTTACCTCCGTACATTGAAGATTTGTGCCGCACATCTTCAACCATGAACTCTGGGAACAACAAGTCATCTAGAACAATCTACAACATATTGTCCTTGAAAAACTGAGCTTGCGGACCACAAAGACACTTGAAATTGCAAGGAATCATGTAATGCACATCTATAAACATGTCCACAAAACTACAAAGGCAAACATTCATATCCAGAGGAATGCGGAGCATTCCAACAGGCCTTCAACACTGCCTCACTCTGTCAGAACACATGTTGATACTCTATCATGCATAACTTTAACAGTGGACTGACAAATGATCTGAACCTTTGGAATAATCACCTTCACTACACCCTAAACATAATTCTAGAACCACATAGCCATAACTACTAATGTGGAGGAATGCAGAGAAATCTCCCAGACAGTCTTCAAATGTAGTCATCCTTTAGCAAAGACTACCACCATCTTCCGAAGGCCAAACCTTCTTTGTATCAACACATGCATTCTAAGGAATAGTGTGAGAGATCATACAATATGCTTTAGGCCACCAGTAACATCAACACATCTAATCATCTTAGTGCTTCTAATTCCCATATAAATGTAACTTCACACTCAACTCTGTATTGAACAAGGCATGACATCCAACCATGAACTTTAGTAACCACATTTCAACATGGCATCCAACCATGAACACCATCACACATCCAAGATAGTGATGACATCAATGACAACCTTATGACAGTGTTGACATTAATGGCAACCTTCAGAACCATATGTGTAACAACACTATGGTGGAGGAGCTACAGTTGGATTGAGTAAGGCATGTAAAGCATAAGACCACCCATTGGGATTGAATGGTTGCTAAGTTGAGAGGCAAATTCTTGCTGAGGGATTACCATTCTAGATATTTTGAAGAAGCTCCAAAATTTGTGACAACACAAGCTCCATGTGATGAATTATATCAAAGAATTCAACAAACTCACCATTTGGTTTGAATATCATAAACCGGATCAGGAGGTGGCATGGTACATCAATAGCATGTGGCTTACAATCCAAGATGAGATGAGTAAGTTGAATCTTTGTAACATTGAAGATGCTTATCAATATGCCTTAAGATCGAAGGAGAACTTGAATAGAAGGCAATAGAACAATACTAGGAGTAAAGGTAGATCCAATGCTAGAAAATCTCAGCAATTTCAATTAGGAATGGAGATGAATATTTCTTAATTTCTAGCTCTTATTGTGGTAGCACAAATTCAAGTAAAGGATGACGAGGATCTTAAATTCATGGAAGAGGAGTTTGGGCTACCTATTTCAAGTGTGGTTAGTATAGTCTTTTGAGCCATTAAATGTCATTAGAGTGAATAATAAGGTCACAAAAAGAAGGATGCAAATGTACATGTTGTGCAAGGGGATGAAGAATCATTTAGATTGCCTAAGAGAATCAAATATCTAGAACATAGAGAGGCACTCATGATGAGGAGAATCTTGTTGAAGCCACCTTAGGAAACCAAGGAAGTTGTACATCACATAACCTTATTTTGTATTGTGTGCAAGGACAAAGGCAAGTGTTTCAAAGTAACCATGGATAGTGACAATACACACAATCTAGTGTCTATACAAATGATGTACAAATTGGGATTGAAAAGGGTAGCTCATCCCAACCCTTACAAGGTGTCTTAGTTGTAAAAGGGGCTAATACCAAGATGAGGTGTTATGCTACTTCATGCCCATGGATGTGTGCCATGATCTATTGGGAAGACCTTGGCAATTTGATGGGAAAGACATGCATGATAGAAGAGAAAACATGTGTACTCTTGTCAAGGATGGATAAAAGTACTCTAAATCTCTTAAAATATCAAGAGTATGAAGTAGAGTCTAGAGCGATGTTGATCGCAAGAAAAGAGTTCTTGAATATATTGAATACAAATGAAATAGGGTATGTGTTGGTTGTCAAGCTCATGGATGAAGCCATAGTACCGACAGAGGACATACCACAAGAGGTGAAGGATTTGCTAGTGAAGTATACAAACATAATACGTAGTGAGATGCTTGAGGGACTACTATAGCAATGAATTATTAGTCATCACATGGATTTGAGATCAAGAACAAGTCTACTAAATAAGGTTGTATATAGGTTGACATTGAAGGAGAATGAGGAAATGAACAACCAAGTGTAGAAGCTACTATAGAAGGGATTGATCAGGGAGAGCATTAGCCTGTGTGACACTAGTAGCGTTGGTGCCAAAGAAAGGAGGTGAATAGTAGATGTGCACAATTATTAGAGCATTTATAAGATCACAATCAAGTACAGATACCCACAAGCTAGGATGTATGACTTGATGGATTGCCTAGGTGGAAAATAGAACTTCATCAAGATTGATTTCAAGAGTAGTTATCACTAGATTTGCATTAGATAAGGGGACAAGTGGAAGAAAATGTTCAAGACCAAAGAGGGATTATATAAGTGGTTAATCATGTCATTCAATCTAACAAATGCACCAAGTATAGTCATGAGACTCATGAATGAAATATTGAAGCATTTCACTGAAAATTTTGTGATAATACATTGGAGGATATACTCATCTTCAATAAGACTAAGGAGGACTATTAGAGCATTTGAGGCAAGTGTTGCAAAGGTTGAAGGATGAAAACTTGTTGATCAACCTGAAGAAGTGTAGTTTCATGAAGGAGTTGGTATATTTAGGTTTTATGATTTTCAAAGATGGAATGAAAATTGATCCATAGAAGGTGAAAGCAATTGTGGCATGGTAGACACCACAAATTTTGTTTGAATATAGAAGTTTCCATGGGTTAGCAAGTTTCTACCAAAATTTTACTACAAACTTCAATGGTATTTGTACACCAATAACAGAGACCGTGAGAGGTGACAAGAATGAGTTTAGGTGGACACCTACTACTACAAGGAGTTTTGAGATGCTTAAGCACAAAGTAACTAAACAACTAATGTTAGTGCTACTTGATTTTGATAAGGTTTTTTAGGTGGATTGTGAAGCCAACAATATAGTAACTGGAGCAATGCTCGATCACAAAGGAAGACCTATTGCATACTTTAATGAGAAGCTGAATTATGATAAGCGAGAGTATTTAGTGTATGATCAGGGATTTTATGCCCCTATGTAGGTGTTGAAGAAATTAAGGCATTATTTACCACCAAAGGAGTTTGTTTTGTATATAAATCATCAAACCTTGCAATTTATCAATAGTCTAGGTGAACTGAATCAAAGGCATGTAAAATATTGAATTCTTTGAAAGTTACCCATTTGTACTATTAGAGAGGTAAATCCAACCACATAATAGACATATTAAGCAGGAGAAGTGCTTTGCTCATAGAGATGAGAATTGAAGTAGCAAGGTTTGTTAGTGTATTTTTAAGGTCTTGTGATACTATTACAATAATGCAAAGGAATTTGTTTGTGGCCTTCTTGTTGCACAAGCACACAACTAGTCTAAGCACATTTTTACACCCTACTAAATAGTCAAAACTACATCATAACAACCAAAGCATATTTTTTCCCAAAGATATTTTTTGCTTCTCTAGGCCTAGATCTTCATGTTTTCTCTTTCAAAGAAATTAAATAAGGATTCATCAATTATTTTAGTTTTCATCAAGGAAGGTCACTTTTTCATGTCTAGCCTTGAATTCAATTTTCTAGATCTTTTGTATATTGGCTTCATGCCATATGGATGTTTCATGGATTCATTGGCTAGCTAGATTCTTACATATTTGGCACACATTAAAGTTTTGGAATCTACACATGCCTAGTTGGCCCAATCAGAACACAGATCTAAAGTGGTGCCAAGGGAAAACATATCACTCACTATGAAGCATGTTATGAGGTAACTTGTCCAGAAGATTTTGTATTGGTACTTGTCCACATTCAATAGATAAGTAGGACTTATAACTAAGCACCATGTTTGGAAGTTTGTCTCAATTTATGATGGATTATAATGATCTTTTGTTGGACCCATGAGTATAAAGACACTCAAATTGTATTACAAAATTATCTCTTAACGATCAAAAAAGAATTGATCTTGAATTGATCTTTCAATGATTAGGTCTACAAGTTAGAAATTAAGTGTAAAGATCAATTTTTTTTGTAATTCATTAGGCCTTGTACCCATTGTAATGTTCAATTTCTATAATTCAATTCTCTGATCTTTTGTCTCATCCTATTTTTTCCATAATTACGCTTGTATATGTATTTGCTACTTTGTTTAACAACCTTTATTTAGGTTCTCAAACCCTGACCTACACCAAATTTCTTGTTTTCCTCTATGGGATATCTACCAATGACATCTTATTCATTCTCTAACTATTGGAGCATTTTGATCTGCTTGCTAGACCACTAGAAATTGAGATCAAAGTTACTTGAGAGTTCTTATAGGGCCTTATGAGAATCTTCAACTAGCTTTTCAAGATATTGCACTTTGACAATGGTTGGTAGCTCTAGAGGGATTTCCAAAACAATGGAAAGTTAATTGAGAGTTGTTATCGGGTCTTGTGATAATCTTCAACTAACTTTTCAAAGATATCAAACCTTGACAATGGCAATCAACTCTAGAGGCATTTCAAAACAATGGTTGAGGGACCGAGTTTTTTATGGAAGAGGGACAACTCAATCAAGTTCAAGGGCTTGGGATTGCCCCCATGGCTGCCACCCCCCACATGTCCATAAGCATCCTAGGATGTGCCCTCCTTAGCCAACTGTGAAGGAAGATCTATGGATAGGGCCAAAGTGTCCTTGAGATTGGAAAAGTGATCATGATGTTTCTTACCAAGCCTTGCCTTACACCTCTAAAAATAATTGACCAATTTCCATGTCTTTGTGCATAGGTTGGAGAATTTCTTTTATGAATGACCATTTCTATGATGTTTGTGGCTATGAATCAACAAGCACTCAAAGTACAACTCTTGGAGGATTGAACACTTGGACAAAGCTAACTTAACGAACAATGGGAGAGGTTTCGAGAGATCTGAGAAAATATGGATGGGAGATTTTTCCACTTGAAAGACCCTAAAGTGTCTCTCATTTAATGCAGGTTAGAGGTCAATCACATCTTAAGAGGTAAACTAAAGGGCCTAATCCAAATAGGAGATTTTTCCACTTGAGCCTCATCTTAGAAAAAGACCCACACTTTTAAGAAATTAAGCACCACCCTTTGAATGTTATTGTTCCCAAAGCAATTGTTACACAAAATTAGGAAAAGCCCTCTTGGCAAGAAGCAGTGCTCATCATAGCTTTCCCTTTGTTTGATGACTCTATTTCTTCATTGCATAAATGGAGGACTGAATCTTGACACATTGTATCAATAGGCCTCACTAAGAGAGTTTGTCGATCTTCCATTCAAGAACATTTTCTTCCATTAATCTTCCAAAGGATTAAACCTATAAAATATCAAGCATTATTACCATTTGCCTAACCACACCTCAAATGACATTTGTTGCTTTCTACGGCATATACATTTTCTTTGCAAACCACCTCTCTAATTCAACTGCCTCCAAGCAGGAGGTAGCTAAGGTTTGACTCACTCTTCCTAAGACAAACTATAATTCAATCAAGTTAATTATTATTGTACAATTGTTCATTTAGATTTGGAAGATTAGTATAACCTAAAATTCGATCAACTCTCTGACCTCTATTGAGATTGTTTCTCTAGTGTATACTTTGTGCCTCTCAAGAGTATCATGCAAATTTGTATGTCTACCATCTTTTGAGATTTCTATCATCACCGCGAAATGAAACATGTAAACAAAATTCCAAAAAATTCCAAATAAATAAATAGAATAAAAAGAAATTGAAGCACCATAATAAATGGTTGTAGTGGGCCCCTAAAAAGAAAAACAAAGTGAAACACCTCATTAAGGAGGCAACGCCCAGCTCAGAAGGAAACGGAAAAGGAAAATGGTTGAAAGCAAATAACCCTGACAAGCATATCAAATTGCATTATTTCTTTGTTTTTCTACAACAAAATTTTTTACTATATGCAAGATATTTACGTCTGTGAATTTTTGAGATATTTTTAACGTATTGGCTAGCTGGAGCAGGTGCACCCAAGGATCATTGTGGAAAAGGAGGGGAAGAAGAGCCAAAAATCCAGTGGGTAGATGTAGTCAAGCAATGGTCTTTTTGGGGTAGCTACTAAAGGAATGATAGCAAATGATATTTTTTAAAAAAGAATTTTTATTACTCTTTCTTGAATTGGCGATTTATTGAGCTTTCTAGGAGGAAAATCGAGTCCAGAAATGTCCAGATTAGGTGGTTTTTGCAAGACAAGGAATTCCAACTCAGATTATAGGTTAGTTGTTGCTCTAGTTTTATAGTTGGGTAATTATCCCTATCTCGGTTAGTGGGTTGGGAATGTTTTTTTGTGACTAGTCAAGGGGTTCTTTGTTTGCTTGCATTCTTCTTTTATCATGCTTTAAAGTATTTTACCCCCTTTTAAATCATGCTTTGATAGCAGAAAAAGCATAAAATGCCTACCCAGATAATAGTATGAGAAGCAATTTGGTAGATTCATGTGGTTCAAGTTTATAAATTTAACTATTTTCTTTCAGGCTTCAGGATTAGAAGATGTTTTATTCAATCCTACCACAATCACAGGGTTGAGGCAGCATGCAACTCAGCGAAAATGTGTAGTGGAAGAGCCCAAGCGTTAGAGTTTGAAGATCTAGAAGTGGTGTTGCAGAATGAGTTGAAGCTGTGAAAAAATGTGAATTATTTTTGAACTGTTTATGAAAATTTCTCATTGACTCTTATTCAATATAAATATATACACATATCAATTTAAAAATAGATAAAATGGTTTAAATATTTATCTATACAAATGATCTGTCACAAAATAAATCATATATACATATATAACACATTCCTCTCATAAATTTAAACCAAAAGACAGGGAAATTTATTAGATTTTAAGAAATCTAAAATCTATTAATCTCTTAAAATTTTAAAATTAAGTAGATAGAATAGACAAAAAAATATGCTTAGAAATATGTCTTAATTATACATTTCTTTTTCTAATTTAGTGTAAGTAGTTTCCTTAAAAGCAGTTGACTTATCTAGTTGTTTTAATTTGAATTTTATTTATGTCAATAGACTCACAAATAAGCTAAATGTTAGAAACAAATAAACTAAATGTTAAAAATTGAAAAAAGGAATAAAAAATGTTAAATATAACAAACAAGAAATAAAAATTCATAATTTTTTAAAAATAAAAAAGATGAAAAAAGCATAATATAAATATTTTTTTAAAAGCAAGGAGAACTTTAAAATAAAAAGGGAGCAATCAATTCTTTTTAGTAAGACAAGAAAGAAAAAAACAATGGTTACAAATAAAAGAAAGCATATCAAAACCAAGTCATAATCCTATTCAATTTGAAAATTAAAAATTAAATAATAATAATAATAATATCCCTTACAAATCTTTTAAAAGTTAGAGAAAACTATAAAAAAGAAACATCAATATTTTTTTTATTTTTAGTAATAAAAAAAATCTACATATCTTTAACTACATAAAAACAAAGAAATAAGAATTTATAATTTAAAAAAAAATGAAAAAATAATAATATATATTTTTTATAAATATTATAAAAAACAATTAGTATTTTTTAATAAGACATGAAAGGAAAACAATGGTTAAAAATAAAAGAAAGCATAGTCATAATCTATTTTAATTTGTACTTTTTAAAAAAATGAAAAAATGAAAACAAACATCCTTAAAAATCTTTAAAAAGCAAGAAAAAATGCAAAATAATCAATTTTTTTTTAACAAGACAAGAAAATTTACATATCTTTAACTATATAAATATTCAATGATTGAATAGATGAATGAATCCTATGACGCATGTAGTTTTTTTTTTTTTTTGTTATAGCTGAGAACTTATATTAAGTATTCTTACCACATAATCATTTAAAACGCAAATATTTAAATACAATATTTAATACTAATGGAAAAGTATTGTGAATCTTGATCATCTAAGTACCCCTAAATGAAAATCTTAAACAATTTAATACAATATATATAACTTTTCTACAACAGTCAACTTAACTTATTTTACAAAACTCTCCATAAGAGAAACATGAGACAATCCATCATACATAAGAAAGGCAAAATCTATAACTCTCCATTATAAGACAAAGGTTAAGCTTAGGGTTAAAATAATATTGTTTAGATGTTGCAACTATGCTTACAATAATCAACTTAGGGTTAGGGTTAGGGATATAATTAGGGGTATGATCTTACATTTAGAATTAGAGTTAGGGGTTAAAATTAGGGTTAGGGTTAGTATTAGAGTTAGGGCCACAATTAGGGTTAGAATTATAGTTAGAAATAGGTTACGATTAGGGTTACAATTATGAATAGGGTTAGAATTAGGGTTTTCATTAGGGTTAGAATTAGAGTTATGGTTAGCATTAGTGTTAGGATTAAGGTTAGGGTTATGGTTACAAACACAATTAGGGTTTGAATTAGGGTTTGGATTAGGGTTAGGGTTAGTATTAGAGTTAGGGCAAGATGTAGGGTTAGAATTATGATTAGAATTAGGGTAGGTTTATGGTTAGAATTAGGGTTACGGATAGAATTAGGGTTAGCATTAGGGTTACAATTAAGGTTAACATTATTGTTGGGATTAAGGTTCGGGTTAGGGTTAGTTACAATTTGGGTTCAAAATATAAGTTAGGGATACAATTAGAGTTAGGGTTCAAGTTCAAATTAGAATTAGGGTTAAAAATATGGTTAGGGTTAGGGTTAGAATTAGGGTGAAAATTAGAGTAAGGGTTCGAATTATGGTAAGAAATATGGTTAGGGTTAGAGATAGAATTATGGTTAGGGTTACAATTATGATTGGAATTAGCGTTAGGGATGAAATTTGAGTTTTGCTTAGAATTAAAGTTAGGGATATAATTAAGGTTAGGGTTAAGGTTTAGATTCAAGGTAAAATTAGGGTTACGGTTAGGGTTCAAATGCAAGTTAGAATTAAGGTTAGAAATACAGTTAGGGTTAGGGATGTAATTAGGGTTAGGGTTATGTTTAGAATTACAGTTAGGGTTGCAACTAGGATTACTGTTAGGATTAAGGTTAAAGTTCTCATTACTGTTAGGATTAAGGTTAGGGTTATGATTACAAATACAATTAGGGTTAGGATTAGTATTAGAGTTAGGACAAGTATTAGGGTCAGAATTATTATTAAAATTAGGGTAGGTTTATGGTTACAATTAGTGTTGGGGTTAGAATTAGGGTTAGGGTTAGAATTAAGGTTGGGGTTAGGGTTAGGGTTAAAATAATTTTGCTTAAATGTTGTAACTATGGATGGAATAATCAAGTCAAGGTTAGGGTTAGGATTAGGGATAAAATTAGAGTTATTGTAATCATAATTCTATATTTAACCATAATTCTATATGGAACCCTATTTATAAGTCTAATCCTAACCCAATCCCTAACAAAACCCTAATTCTAAATGTAATCTTCATTCAAACCCTAATTCTAACTCTAATTCTGACATGTTGTGCTAACATTACACTTAGCATATATTTCTATAAAGATAAATATGCTAACCTTAACACTAATTTAAATCGTAACTATAACCCTAACCATACATGGAACCTTAAGCCTAACCACAATTTGGTACATGAATAAAACATTAAATGTAATGAGATTTATAAACATAACCATAACCCTAAAATTATAATATAGGTTACATATATTATTATAATTATTTATAATATTATATAATTACTATAATATTATAATATTATATTATATAATTATTATAATTCTTAAGATATATAATATAGTTAGAATTAGGCTTGCTGCTTAGATGCTACTAACATACCTATATTTAAAAAATATATCTAACGTACCCCAAGAGATATCAACTTTAGATATATTTTTTAAATATAGGTCTGCTAGTGGAATATGTTATGCCTTTCATTTTACTTTCAGGTTATATAATAACTGCTCGCCCTTAGAAAGAAATTCGCCTCTATGGCATTACTTTTTTAATGTTTAATTTTGTTTATCTTGACTGCATTGCATATGGAAAATTATCAGTTTATGGGGGAAAAAAGTAAAAACAGATAACACACACTTATAAAAGTATTAAATATTGATATTACAAGCCACATGGTCGAACCCCTCAGATCAAGAATCTATAGCTTTGGAATTTCTATTGCTCTGAGATGGATGGTGCTACATATGGGATAGAAACATCTATATGGAATTTCTATTGCTCTGAGATGGCTGGTGCTACATATGGGATAGAAACATCTATAGAGAATAAAGAGAGATTAATGGGTAATGTTAGAAATGTGCTCCCAAATCCATCTTACTTTTCTATGCAGCTACTTTGACAGTATCTGATTATCTTCTAGCATGCAGCTGCCAATAGCAAGATCCAATTAGACTTATATGTTTCAAGTTTTCATGGTGTTCAAATCTTTGATGGCAGCTTCTGGATCACTGTATAGAGTTTTGTGGTCTACTTACCTGTTCGTGAAGATTTGTGCAGTGAACAAAATATTTCTAGGCTATATTTATTTGATAATTGATCTTATGCATGTAATTTTATGCAAGTTCTATTAATTCCATGTACTGGCCACATTTTCTTTTTTCATCCAAATTTTGCATTATATACGTTTTAGCAGCTCCTATAAATAAGAGTTTCTAGCAGTAGAGATTCATATGAAGTAGCAAATTTCTTTTCACATATACCCAATACGGAACTGCACCTAAAGATTTCAGGCAATAAATACAATATGTATTCATATGGGGCCTCTTAAGCACCAAAAGTCTGAAAAGATAATCTGATATAAATAGAAGCACAAATTTCGATTTCAGTCAAATTAATCGTTATCTTGAATACAATGGTTTATTTATACTATTTCCAAGATAATACAAGGGACAAATTGGATGACGTACATTGCAAAGTTTCCCAAAAGAAATTATAGGTGTCCATGTTACATAGAAATAATTGTCAAAAATTGAAGATTCTCTATATATTATATCAGATAAACCATAGTTCAGATTTTCTTTAATATATTATATACCTCATGCTCGGATATTAACTATTAGAGCAATATCCAAAGAGGTAGAAGGACCATCTTATTTTATGAAGACAACAGACCGGTTTTCTGCACTAGACTAGAGAACAACTTTAACAAGTGGCACACCCATAATTCCAAAAATCCTTAGATAAAAGTAATTACACAATCAAACTACTAGAACGTAATAACCTAAAAATTAAAGCTATTCAGAATCTTTCCTTAGTTCTTTTTGTTTTGGACGAACTGGGGATCCCGGTGGATTTTCTATTTTTTCTAGACCCAACTAACAGGAATTCCGTCTAATAAATTGGAAGAATTATAAATCTCCAAGATAATAGATAGAATACTGCAAATAGAGCCATTGCAATACCCATAAAAGTAGTAGTTCCCCATCTGGGAGCAACTTTACCAGATTCTGTATTTAGTGGTTTTAAATAATTTCCTACAATAGTTCGTATTGGTCCGGTTCTGGAAGTATCATCAATGGTCTTGTGTAGCCATAAAAACAATAGTATTGGATGAGATCATACAAAAACATCATGTTTATAATTATACCGCTTCATAATGCCAACATGAGCTTGAGACAAGCATCAGAACATGGGAGCCTTAGCAGGACATATATATATGGCAATGGCATTTACATATAGGCGAATTTGTATACCAGGATAAAAGCATTGAACTAACATGGTTATAATAAGATTCATAGCTTGTGCCTGACTGTCAAATTATATGGGTTCACTGACATTTGAGATTCCACTGCTCAACCACCTTTCCTGCCAAAAAAACCAAGAGACTGGTTCATCTTAGAGATCCAAGTAATGGTATTACTATTAAACCAATTAAAATCATAGTCATAACATAATTTCATGAACTTATATAAAAAAGGTGTAAATGAACTTGTGATAATTACCAAATTCATTACTAGAATTGAACCAGAAGAACACAATTGGTTAGTTTACCTAGCATGGCGGTCCCTCAATAAGACAAGATAAAGTGGGTCTTGAGGTGAAATTTTGAATAGCTGGATAGCAATATACCAGCATGTCACTAAACTGCACAAGGCATAAAAATCTTAAAATGTATCTAGAATCTGTATTTACAAATCAGACACGAAAGGTGTTATGCTTGCATAATCAGGACTCCAGAGGGCATCCTACCAGAAAATAAAAAGAATTATGTACCTGCCAAAGCAAACCAACAAGATCGTCCAAATGAATGCACCTATCCATGTGGGCTCCTTGTAACATACCCAGGTCTGAACAATAGCACACAAATAACCAAAAATCAATATATTGCTTTATCATTCATTTTCTCTGACATTGTCTCATAATTCTTAAAGAAACAACATTAATTTAGAAAGCTTTTATGGTCCAGTAAAGATCACAAAAGAAAAAAATGACCCAACACAAACCATGCAATCTATCTCGAAGAATTTGTGAGAAAACCAAAAGAACTTAAAAGCTAAAGTTGAAGAGCACCATAACCCAAACTGAAGTTTCCTGATCCAGCTTAGGTAAAATCCATGTTATGCTCCAACCTCATTGAGGGGTCCTCCCTTCAAACAGCTATTTGTACTTGTACTTGTTTCAGGGTTACTATGTTAGGTTTGCCTCCATTTGTCCATTTCCTTATTTTCTTGCTTTTCTTTGTTTTATTTTGTTGTTTTGAGTTTAGGGCCCTTTTTGTCCTAGAAATTCACCATTATGACAGTTGTACATTCCAGTCCCTTTGACTAATTCTTGGTCATTCATGGACATAAATATAATTTCTTTCTCTTTCTTTATGCACTTCATTGTCAAATGTGATATCAAGGCCACCTATGCCATAACACAAAATATACAGCCTATAGTTACATGTCTTTGAACCATTCTACAGCAATCATTAATGTGAATTTTGAAGTTCATAATCATACTCGATGAAATATTAATGGTAAATCAACACTAGAAAATCAGAAGAAATATGTCTTAGATTGCATCTGCTTAACTATGATGTGAAATCAAGGTTTTGTTAGGGACAGACATAAAAATCACTATAACTAAAAGATAGGATATGTGCAAGGTATGATGATGAAGGATACGGAATGCAATAGACTTATCATTGACTGTTGGCATCTCAAGTGGTCTTCGGACAAGGCTTGGAATTTAGCATTCAAAGACACATATGTAATTGGCTATTTTGGACATCAAATAGTGTCCCAAAAATCTTTTGGCTATTTCCATTGATGGACAAATAAAAGTTAAGAGCATCAAAATACTGCTAATATTTTATATAATATCATTATATGGCCTGCAACCTAGCTAGTGGGCTGTGAAAGGGGTCGGCTGCCTGCATTACATGGACAAGAAATAAATATTTCTATGTGAATGAGAATAGTCTAAGATTCTAAAGATAATATTTGTATTATTGAATATTATCTAGTCAGGCTGGCCAACCAGGCCTAGGCCAATAATTAAGAAATTGTCGTGTGAAACTTGAACTACAAGATGAGCAAGAAAAGTGAGTTGTGTCATTACAAAGTTATTGTTCATAATATTAAATTTCACATTTATAATATTGTTATGCAATTGCAGGTTTTACCCTAATAGCCTATAGCAAAGTCACAAGACACAGACTAAGAAAGACCAACTCATTTGTTGGCCTGTACTTGGTAACAGAACCCAGTAAGTTAAAAGAAAACATAAATAAACATACTTTACAAAAATAAATGTTTTTCATCTGACAACAAATAAACTCCAACAACATGCAAATTTAATCAGATATATGCCAACACACATGTTATAGTCATTGCACATGAAATAGAGAAGGTTTGATTTATTATTGAAGTTCAAAAAATTGATTACATAGTCAAAATCCATAGATTACACCATTTCCAATCTCTATAAATCAGACTAGACCCCTAAAGGCCTTCAATTATGTGAGAAAGGGTCTCTATGAATCAATGGGAGACACATCATGCTTGTTCCGTTATTGAACAAAGAAGTGGTGGGAGGGGGTTGAGGGTGAAGGATTCTGACATGCAATGGAAAGTAGTAATCTATGTGGGACACACAATGTCTTCATACATAAGGTTTATGGATGGCTGACACTCCACTAGAGATTGGAAATCAAAGCAAGGCTTCAAGAGCTCAATATAACATATTATACAATGTAGGTGGTGGCAAAGAAGAAACCATTGTTCATGTATTTTCGACATTCCTAGAAGACAAGTCTTTTTAGGATTGGCTTTAAGATAAATTTTATCCGATACTTAGTGATCCGCACACTACCACGCAAGTTCGCCCACCACTAGACCTCAATATTACAATGCACAACACTACAGGCAACTTCTTGCATCATGCGCCACCTGCATAGTGCCTGGAACAATGCTACGCAATTCAAAAGTCACTTCCCAATTTGTGTGCAACCCTTTGCATCATGTGCCATCTGTGTAGCACCAAGGATCATGCTGCACAACATTGCCAACAACTCTGTCTACATTCAGCACCACACTTGCATTCTCACACGCTAACACACGCAAAGCGCATAGTTAAGAACTCAGTGTAAAACATCAAGCAACATCTCAAAGCACTGCGCAACAATCCCATGTATCTTCTGAAGCCATTTCATGACATGTCACTTGTCAGTACAGCGTGCGAGCAGAATCCTAATCATCGAAAGATGAAGTGTCATACATGGAAGACCAATCGATTCAACTTCCATAATGTCCTTTGTCTTCGTGATCATGTAAATTATAAATGTAAATTTGTGCCATAAGAAAATATGCATTAGCGAAGAGACATTACATAGGATAGATAGGAGTAAATACATAGCCATGCATCACCCCAAGAGTATGCCATCTATATAACGTACAGATTAATAAAACATACATTCCAATTCTTGTATTCTTCTCTATCTAATCCTCTTGTCTCTATATTGCTTATGCATGCTTACAACACAGCTAGGTCCTCATCTAGAGCATTGTCCCTAGGAGCACCTAGGATTCAGATCATTGGTATCAAAGCTTTTCATCTTCCATGTCCTATCAAACGAGATCGAAGTATTTGAGCCTCTGTGTCAAACCATGAGATTCATCAAATTACCTTCCAATTGGTTTAAGAGTCTGCCATCTCCTAGACTGTCCCTAATATCCTCATTCCTTGCATCCACTATTCCCCAAGATATAGATCTCCAACACTTACAAAACCGTGCAAATCAGTTCGATCACATCCAAAGTCAGGCGGATACTTATTACACTCAAGCATGGCCTCAACCTCTGACATTGGCAACACCGCAACTAATAATGCAATTCAACCCAATGAACATGTCTGTGCACTATGGAAGCATTGTACCTAGGTTGCAAAGGCTGAGGGAACAAGTGGCTGCAAAGGATTGGACAATAAGTGTCGCATCAATCGTCTTTAGAAATACCATGCCTCAGCCAAATACTCAGTTCCACAAGCAAGCCAAGAAAATGATATATACCAAGCTGAATGTGACCACTCAATAAACCAAATCAAAATGCAAAACTCAAAAGATTAAGAAGCTTGAAAAGTGCTTGGCTAATAAGTGACTCAAACCTAAATCCCATAGTGCATAATAGCAGCAAATGCAGCAAGAAGCGCAAAGGTTGAGGGCAAAATTAGAGAATAGTGAATCAAAACACTAAAAGTGTAGTCTTAAGCTACAAGAATCACAAAGAGTGGAGTGGCTGATGCATGAGAACAAACAATCAAGATTCACCTCGAAGAGGCCATGGAAAGAATTAAGCAATTGGTGGCTACTGAAATTTTTCAGAGCCATTATTAATGAGTATGTATGAAGTATTTTGGTGAAGGATAAAAGAACACATCACCCACCTAAAGGAAAACCTCCACCTCGCACAGGAATTCCAAATGTTAGTAACAGAGGGCAACATAATAGTCCCAATCGCCTGAGCAAAGGTTGAGAATAAGTTGGCAGATATTGCTAGGTTATCCGCAGCAATGCACCATCTAGCTAGTAGCATTCTTTCAAATGCGAGTCTTCCCAAATGCTTAAAGGTGTCTAGGAAAGTCACCAAGGTGGTTGCATATAATGGAGTAATAAACTAGTGCCAAGCACAAGTGACCAAGTTCCCCTCCATTGTGTGCAATTTGCACAAGCACATTGCTCACTTGGTTAATAAAGGTCTTCTATCACCTGAGTCACCTAACAAAGCCCCCTTTCTAATGAGGTATTCCAAGAGACATTGGTACAAGCAATCAGTGGTTACCCATCAAGGTTCCCAATCCCCACCACTCCAACTATAGGGGATATCCTCCTACTGCTACACTATTTGGTGGAGCTTGACATAGAGGTGACCTTAGAGATGACATCCTTATCGAATTTGCCTTGTAGCACATTCATCTTGGTCATGACAAACCTAGCAGCATTGAAGTATTTGTCATTGCCCTTCGAAGCTAAGTGGCACACAATTGTCAAAGCTATTATTTGACTCTCGCAGCAATAATCTTGTACTTAGCATTCTTTCGGATTGCTCTTCGCAAACCTCCCTTGTACATTCATTTTCTTCTTGTTTAGGGGTGAGCTAACAATGGGTTTGTTAGAAGATATGGTGCCAAATCCAAACTAGGCGTGAGGCCTAATACTAAGACATAGGTGAGGGGCCAAGAAAGAGAAAAGAACCCCCTAGGTTCAATAACCTCGGCATTTTGCATAGTAGATTAGAAGCAACAAATTTTGCCCAAACACGTCACATTTTCAAAAAAAACCAGCACTAGCACTATGTCTAATGTCTAAAAAGTTGGTGAAGGATAGCCAACACATGTAATGTCTAGTCAAAGTGACCTTTATGAAGAAGCTCGTGGAAAATCGTGTAAGACCCAAAAGAAGAATGACATCAAGCGCATAGGTCAAGGGATGATCCACATCATCATAACAAATCCAATGAGGAATGAAGGGGATAGAACCGCCGATAGGATTATCCCCTCCCAGTGATCAAGGAACTATAAATGCAACAAGAATTCCCCATTCCAAAGTACCCAAAAGTTAGTGAAATGTCCACTAAGACCAAGAGGAGATGCGGTTTGAAGAAAAAGTCCACTCAAGCAATCCCGGTCCTAATAAAGGGTCCTTCGCAACTATTTTTTAGTTAATTGCTTGTTGTACTAGGAGTGGATAACCAAGAAGACTATGGGTTTTTCTTGTAGAGCCCACTTTATCTTTGGAGATAGTTTGTAATAGGGCCTCTGGGTTTAAATGGGCTGAGGGCAACCTTGAGGCACAAGTTTGGGTTGACACGCACCAACACCAAACCAACATCTAATTGCACTAGGCTTGTGTGTCATTTCCAAAAAGGCAAATGGAGGCATCCAAGGTAAAAGAAAAATGTTTTGCCACAAGAAGTGGCCTTCGACTTGCCTACCAAAAACATTCCAAGACAAGCACCCACTTTTGAGGGTAATCCAGAGAGGGTCCCTTTTTGGTGTGTTTTTTCTTGAGTTGGAATGTGTTCTTCATGCCTAGCACTATGTAAAGCATGAGAAACAAAAGAGCCCTAGTAAGGTAGCACGTAGGGTAAGACTACACCGACACTTTGAGCTATTTCCTTTTTCCTCTTTGCATCTCTTCCATTTCAAGCACATCTTATCCTGTTTTAGTACCCAGGTTGTGTTGGACTAGGAGAAGCACAGAGGACATCTACAAAATGGGCATCTCAAGCATATCCTACCCAAGCAAAGAAGAAACCTCCCTAAAAATGAAATCCGTTTGCGAGCAATAAAGAGGGAGGCTACACAACAAGGAACCTCACACCAACTTCTGTTGATTTGACTCCATCGCCTCGTGGATCAAGGCCTGGGTTTTGCCTCTTCGAAGTAAGAGTCCCTGAGAGTTGGTAGAAATATTGTGCTTTTAGCACACATCATTTGCCTACAGGAGTCCACACCTCAATTAAGTGTTCCCAGTTAGCAGAAACAAGTTGTAGACCCACAATCCTTTTTCATTCCTCTACAAATATGTGCAAGTAGATTGCCTCAAGGTGAGGGCCCCTTTATACAAGAAGCAAAACTTTTGAGAGGTTTTGAGCCCCTGTGTCAAAAGAAATGCCCACTCGTTGTTGATCTCCAATCGAACAATGCAGACATGTGTTCCTCAACAAACCTCACCATTATGTGGGACCCACCACCCACACTAGTATTTGGTTTTCAATACCCGAGTGGGTTGTGTGGGACTACTGGGAGAAGCATGGAGAAGGACATCTACAGAAGGAGCATCTCAAGCACATCTTGCCCAAGCAAAGAAGAAACCTCCACAAAAATGAAATTAGTTTGTGATCTATAAGGGAGGCTACAAAATAAGGAACATCACACCAACTTGGGTTGAAGTGACTCCGCCACCCCATGGATCAAGGCACAAAAATGTCCCATGGAGTCACAAAAATGTTGTGTTTTCAATGCACATCATTTGCAAATAGAAGTCTGCAGAACAGTCCCCACCTCAATCAAGTGTTCCAAGTTCAACAGCAATAGGTCACAAACCTAACAGTCCTTTTTCAACTCTCAACAATACCACACAAGCAGATTGCCTCAAGGTTAGGCCCCCCTTATAGGAGTAGAACTTTTGACAAGTTCTAAGCCCATGTGTCAAAAAAAAAGCCTAATCGCCATTGATCTCCGATCAAACAATCTAGACTTGCATTCCTCAACCTCATCATCACATGGGACCCACCACCTACACTCATCTCTAGTTTTCAATACCTAGGTAGGTTGTGTGGGACTAGGAGAAGCACTAAGGACATCTATATAAGGGGCATCTTAGGCGCATCTTGCCCAAGCAAAGAAGAAACCTCCCCAAATATGAAATCAGTTTGAGCACCATAAGAAGGGAGGCTTCACAACAAGGAACATGACACCAACTTGTGTTGAAGTCGCTCCATCGGTCCATGGATCAAGGACTAGGTTCTACCTCTTCTAAATTAGAGTCCCTGAGAGTCACCAAAAATGGTGTGTTTCCAACACACACCATTTGCCTATAAAAGCCCACGGTGAACTAGCCACCTCAATCGAGTGTTCTAAGTTCAGCTACAACTCATCGCAAACCCAATGGTCCTTTTTTAGCCCTTGGGTGACCTACATAAGCAGATTGCTTCAAGGTCAAGCCCCCTTTATAGAAGAAGCCAGACTTTTGAGAAGTTTTGAGCCCCTGAGTCAGAAGAAAAGCTCACTTGTCATTTACTCTAATCAAACAATGAGGACTTGAGCTCTTCAACAAACCTCACCATCATGTGGGATCCACCACTTGTGTTATGGGACTATTTCCCCGAGTAAAAGTTAAAACAAAATTACTTCCATATAAAAGATCCTTTTTGGTTAAAAGGGGGATAAAATTATAAAAGTATTGTTAAAAGTGAAATATCATGGTAAAAACCCTTCTAAGGGAATTGTACATGAAAAAACTTTTTGATAAAAAGGAATTTTTCCGATTTAAAAATATTGTATTTAATTAATAATGGTAATTAACCATTGTGAATGGGTGCATTGGTTGAAACCACCCTCGGGAAAATTATTTAAATTGTGTGAGAGGCATGGAAATGGATAGAGAGAACTCTAAGAAGATAGTGGAAGGCAAGTGATGGGCATTCAATAAGGGGCATGTAGAGTGTGTCCAACCAAGGGTATAAAGTACACCTTGGATGGTTTCTGGCCAAGGCATTCAAGAAGGGGCATGTAGAGTGTGTCCAACCAAGGGTACAAAGTACACCTTGGATGGTTTATGGCCAAGGCATTGAAAGAATTTTGATTTGATTATTAATTCCTCCTAGATTGTGGCCATAGTCTAGGAGCCTTGCCACTGATCTTCCAGAGGTTAAGAAGCCATTTCCCAAACTTAAATCAGATAATTGTTGTTCAATATTTGATCTATGTGTCTTTTTGAGAAATGATATTGGATATGAACTTGCATTATTTTTAATTGTTTAAATCATATTGTGGATGTTACAAAATTTCTTTATTCAAATGCAATTAAATTGTTTTTATATAAACTAAATGTTCAATATTGTCAACATCACTTGGATTATTGTTCATATCTCTGGGAAAATTGGCATATCATAACTTGCACCCATTTCCAATAGTGCACCTCCCATTCGAGCAAATTCTCACGGGAAACCATCCTTCACACAAGTCCTCTCGAACCCGCCCAATTTTGTTTCCCACTTGAAGCACTTTTCCAAGTCTCACTTGCCCTCACTGGTCCCATCTTCTTCTATAGATGTTGCCTTCCAATTGCACATCAGGATCCTAACTACCTAGCATGCACACTCAAGGAATATCTTGTTTGATGTTGCAATCATTCACACCAAAGATGCTTCACATGCTCATCCAATCATCGCAACTCACTAGATTTTGCAGGCACACTCTAGACGATTAGCAAATTCTCTCCAGGTCATCGAATGGTTATCATTGCAAAAAGAGGGATTTACCCAACTGTCCTCATCAACTATTCTAGCACTCCAATCAGCATCTGCAGCCAATTATCAAGCAAACCCTCTTCTTCTAACATCTGTCCCCTCTCTTCTTTTTTCTATCATATCATATTTCTTTCACAGCCCAAATCACTGTAGGTAACACGATCCTTTGCCTTGTCTTGTTGTATCAATATGGGCCTAGTCCCATATATAAAGATCTTTTGGTTCATTAAGTGATATATCATCTCTACTTTGTGTTTCTTAACATCTCATCCCGAAGAGGGTCATTGGACTCGAAGTGTTTGTGTGTTTTGTGCCTAATAAGGGACCTCAAATGGAAGTAGCTTAATTAATGCATTGTGAATGTTTTGCTCTGTAATTCTATCTATTTGCTTTAATGGAACACATTTCAATCTATTAGTTGAGTTGTGGAAGTAGGTTGAACCTGCCTCTGCCACACATCATGCATGAATACAGAGGGAAGGTTGAACTCTGAAAAGAGAACAAAATTGATCCCTTTTTTATTTTGTGCATCACCTCTTTTGCTTTTATTTTCCTGAACCTTATCCTCTTTCTAACCTTTTTCCTGTCATATTTAGAGTAGAGTAGATTAGCACCAGAAGGTCGTGGGCATCCTTGTATTCATAGCATAGAGTTAGATTAGACAGGCAAAATTGCCACATATAAGGAGTTTGGCCTTCTCTGAAAATTCTCACCACATTTTGGGAAAAGATGATTAGGCGCAGTAAGTTTCCAAGATGCTAGGGTTCCTGAAACCAATGTAAAGAAGCAACACAGGCATGATCACTATCGGACTCCGCTGGGTCTAGTGATAGGTGCAGCAAGGTTCCCATCTTATCCTTCTGCTTCTCAGTCAAGTACACACCCCCTCTCCACTTCACCTGCTCTTGCTTTCACATGCACGGGCCGGAAACGCTTCCCCATTTTCTGACTTGGAATGCACAGGGGGCCTAACACTTGAAGCTGCCTACAAGACAATGATCTAGTAAGGATTGAAAGACTTGGGTTTCAACCTTCTTTTTCTTAATTCAGGTGTTAGGAATTTTTTTATGATGGTAAAATTATAACAACTCTTCACTCATATTTAAGTCTTTTTAGATATGATATTCATGAGGTCCAAAAATTACTCTTAATTGTTATTGTTGTAGAAAATGCAAACTTATAAATTACACTTTGTACAACTGTCCAATGCATGTTGGTGCCAAACACGCCCCGGAAGAGGCAAAATAATTGTTTGGCAAACATCAAGAGGCATTTTGTTTTAATCATCAAAAGCACAATGACACTTAGAATTCCATTGTAGATTTCCCCAAGGAGACATGGGCTGATTCCATGACCCCAAATGCAAGTCATAGGACAGATGTATAGAATATCACTCTACATTTCCCTACGGAAACTCAAACACATTTTATAAATCTTAGAAAGAAGCAATATGATGCCTCACCAAAATGCAAAAAAAATAGAACATTTTAGGTAATAACAGCGTACAAAATTCCCTGCAAAGACAAAGGGAAACGACATTCTCCATATCATTAGGGGCTAACTTTCTGCCTCAGGAAAAAAGGCTCTTTTCTCATTCCAACCTTTTGCATCAAGAAGACTTTAAGACATTATTGTTGATGTTTTTAGCCCATTTTTAACCGAAGGAGAGAGGGAGAGATGTATAGAATGTACAAAATGTATAAGATGTACAAAATTCCTAACACCTGAAGGAGACATGGGCTGATTCCATGACCCCAAATGCAAGTCATAGGACAGATGTATAGAATATCACTCTACATTTCCCTACGGAAACTCAAACACATTTTATAAATCTTAGAAAGAAGCAATATGATGCCTCACCAAAATGCAAAAAAAATAGAACATTTTAGGTAATAACAGCGTACAAAATTCCCTGCAAAGACAAAGGGAAACGACATTCTCCATATCATTAGGAGCTAACTTTCTGCCTCAGGAAAAAAGGCTCTTTTCTCATTCCAACCTTTTGCATCAAGAAGACTTTAAGACATTATTGTTGATGTTTTTAGCCCATTTTTAACCGAAGGAGAGAGGGAGAGATGTATAGAATGTACAAAATGTATAAGATGTACAAAATTCCTAACACCTGAAGGAGACATGGGCTGATTCCATGACCCCAAATGCAAGTCATAGGACAGATGTATAGAATATCACTCTACATTTCCCTACGGAAACTCAAACACATTTTATAAATCTTAGAAAGAAGCAATATGATGCCTCACCAAAATGCAAAAAAAATAGAACATTTTAGGTAATAACAGCGTACAAAATTCCCTGCAAAAGACAAAGGGAAACGACATTCTCCATATCATTAGGGCTAACTTTCTGCCTCAGGAAAAAAGGCTCTTTTCTCATTCCAACCTTTTGCATCAAGAAGACTTTAAGACATTATTGTTGATGTTTTTAGCCCATTTTTAACCGAAGGAGAGAGGGAGAGATGACGGGCAAAAAATAGCTTCCAAATGAAGGTGATTTACCCATGTCATACAGCATAGAGATAAATGACTTCTATCTGTACTTCTATTTATTAAACTTGTTTGATCTTTATGCCATTGTTTTGTGTGTTCTCTGCTGACATTTTCAGTTTGTATATTTAACAAATTAACTTGTCGCAAATCAACATTTCTAAAAGAGTCAAAGTCAACAATCTTAAACTGCATGAATTGCTACCAAAAAAAGGACTTGCAGATTGTATCCAGAAACATCATCCCAGATTTCCAACCTCTGTTTTAATATATTATATGGCATCAGGATACAACTACCAAGAAGATACAAAAGACAATATACTTAGATAGCAAAAAAGGGTGTTTACCTTGACAAGCTGAATGTATTTCAGTATTTCACCAAACATCTCGAAGCAAAAGTTTCTACATCTATAATTAAAGTTGGAAACAGTTTCCTCGTAAGCAGAGACTAAATGATAAGCATATTTGTCAGTAGTGTTGGTCTCAGTATCCTAGGCTCACCTGATAAATTTTTATATTTAGTAATTTCTTTTACCATTAAATATTGATTTGTATTCTCATTAATAACTTCCACAATAACTCACATGGAGATTATCTTCAGGATCTTTCAATGGTTAAAAGATTCTCTTCTTAAATACATAAGAGTTTAAGCGAACAGCAAATTCTTGGTATTCATGAGCAAGTTATATGTCCTGGAATATATGCTGCAGAAATAGGAGATAATCTACTAGGGAAGAAATGATAAGCACGTTAGTGTTGGTATTAGTTTCACATGCTCGATCTATGTTGTACAATATTCAGTATTTTAGAGTTTTCTTTCAGTATTTATTATTTGATGTTAGTGGTAACCTAGCTAGTATTTAGTCAATTTAGAATTATGACTCAGAAGTTTCTCTTTAGTTATATAAGGTGGCAATTGTTCAAGAGATGTCATTTCTCTATTTACATAAATCCATTCCATCACATGTTCAAGCATTTATTATGTCTGTAGGTGTCTGTATGCTCTGCTACGCACACAGCCTAGTTGTGAGTCTGTGTATCTTGAGTCGCTACTACAACACTATGCAGATATGTAACAAATTCTAAGGATTAATGGAAAGGGTTTACACTTGCAAAGGTATATTTGTGTTCTTGAATGGTTTTATTGTTGTTGTGATTTTTCCGATTATGATTGTTCAAAACAAAGGCCCTACAACCCAGTATGCACCCCAAGTGAGTGGTCCTCTGGACTAATATCCCAACACATGTTGGTCTAAAAAGTCTTAGCTAAGGTCTATGCCCGTTGTGAAGGTAAATTAGCTAACATATTTCATAATTAAAAACTAGAAGATTTAAATGAGCTGAACAGCAGGATTGAAGGAAAATCCCTCCCTGTAAGAGCAAGTAAATATAGTTTAATAATCATAATAAAGTTCAGTGGCTTTGTTTTGGCAACATATAATTATCATTTTAGAATTCATGCCTCATTCTGCCTACACAAATATCAAAATTATGGAGCCAAATGACCAATTTATCGATAGGAATATTATTTAATACATGGAATTATTCAGAATCTATAAAACAAACTATGAAAAATGAAATGTAAAACCCTGGTAGTATATAAAATACATAAAGCTTCTCTCAAAAGGGAACTTGACTTTTCTAGTGGTAATAAGACTTTACCATATATGGTTGTAAGTTTGAATTGTAACTCAGATTATTTATTACAAGCAACTAGTACCAATTAGGACTTACGGAAAAAAAAGGATGAACTATTGGACTTGAAAAACCTCAAGTGTAGATCCGTTCATTCAAATATAATTGCCACAGTGAAAGCAGACATCACTGCCAGACTCAAGATAAATTTTTAAGACTTACTACCTGCACCACACAGGAATGGTCCATGGGGCAGTGGTTGGAATAGATCCACTTTAAAAAATCATTAAAACTGCAGAAAATAGCTAATTTACCAGTTCTTGGCAGAGACCCCCCAGATCCAGGTACAGTCCACTCCCAGTTCGGATCTTAATGCAGTCTGGCGGAGGATATGGGCAGGGTTCTAATTTTTCCTGTGGGTTTGTCCCAGACTAACCCAGGTGAACCCACCTCGAACCCATGAGAATTTTGCAGAACCTGCAGCAAACCCATGGACCTTTGACATTTTTTTAACATTTTTTTGTTTTTTTAATTGTTTTAAGCATTTGACTTTGACTTGGATGCATAAAATAAATCCCTAACCCTAAAAAGTGTCTTCTAAAGCATTTGAAAGACTAAAACAAACTAGTTTACCTCATTGTGAATGTAAAACACAAAAACCATTCATTCTTGATGAACTTTCATTCTTGTTTGCCATCACATGAATAGAGTTGAAGATTGATTGATGAACGTTTTAAAGTTGTTGGTTTGCTATTCCTACACATGTGCAAGAGCCCATTTTCTGCCAAGGAGATTGCAAAGGAAGACTTTTGCGAAAGAGATAAGGTTTCTTGTTATTTTTTCCTGCATTTTTGTTTTACAAATGAACTCTCTTGTTTTGTTTTCATTCTTCTATGAATCTATGGCATATGCTTAAATTTTTTAAATGAGTTTGGTTCTATATTTTTTTTTTGTTTTCATTTGTTTCAAATGTGTTGTTTATCAAATTTGTTGCCATAGAGATTACAATGGCAGCCAGTTCTAGCTTCGTGGGCCAATCCCAATTCAAAACAAACCCAAATTCTCCTCTTTGGAAATATGTTGAAATTGTACAGCAGGTTCTAGGTGATGGGGATTATATTTGGATTTGCAATGAGTGTGATGTTAGGCATTCAAACTCATCTAATCAGGTTAAGTGCCATTTGTGTGACATTCCTGAATAGGGCATCAAAGCTTGCCTAAGAAAGAATGGGGTATACATTCTATCAAAGCAAGTCATAGCATATAATAGTGAGCAAAAGAAAGCAAATGAAGCAACAAGCCATAGATCAAATCGTCCCTTGGCAAAGCAAGGATCTCAAGAAATGAGGTCCCCTCCTTCCCCATCTAATCCTAAAGTTGTGCTAGAGAGCCATCCCTTTTTGGCCATACTTGATAAACAACTAGCGGCCATTATACATAAGAGACCAAAGGGACCATTTGAAATATCATTTGACAATGAGTGTCGAGAGATTCCCAATCAACACATTGCAAGATGTATCTATGCAAATGGATTGGCTTTCAATGTTGTTTGCTCACCATATTGGCAACAAATGGTGAGAACAATTAATGACTCTTTGGAAGCACTAAGTAATCAAGAGATGTCTTCTCAATTGGCCAAAATGTTGTGAACTATTGCAACATTAGAAGAACATGAAACATAAGTATACAAGGAGGGTGGGAGAGTACCATAAAGGGCCTCATAAGGGGTCATTTTCGAAGCACTATGATAAGTGATATTGTACAACCATTCAGCCAAAGGTAGCCACTTGGTCCACTATCTCTATTGCTTGAACACAAATAAGTCTCAAGGCACTTGTTGACAATCTCCATTTGACCATCAAATTGAGGATGATAGGTTGAATTCATGTTCAAGGTAGTGCCTCGTAACTCACACAACTCTTGCCAGAATTTGTTGGTGAAGGATGGATCACGACCATATACAATAGAGTGAGGCATCCCATGGAGTTTGAAGATTGAATCCAAGAAGTGTTGAGCAACCATTGCAGCAATGTATGGGTGAGGTAATGCACAAAAATACGCATATTTGTTCAAGTGATCTACCACCACCAAGATAACCTGTTTATGCCCCTGAGAGTGAGAGCCCCACAATGAAATTCATAGAAATATTAGTCCAAGCTTGATCGGGAATAGGAAGTGACTGCAACAATCCTGGGGCTTTGAGAGTTTCCCCTTTTGTCTTGTGACCAATTGAAAGAGTTCTTTTTGAGCAATGTTGTCAAGGGTCCAACAATTTTACCATAATGACGCACAAATTTGCGCAAATATACCCTGTAAAACCCAAGAACCCATGCAAGCTTTTGATGGACTTTGGGCGTGGCCATTCTTGCATCGCTGCAATCTTCTTAGGATCAACCTAGACACCTGTTGGTGAAACTATATAGCCCATATACTCCACCTTTTGAACTCCAAAGGCACACTTATAGCGCTTTGCAAAGAGAGAATGTTCCTATAAAATCATGAGAGCTATCTCCACATGACGAAGATGATCAGCCCATGTCCTACTGTAGATGAGAATGTCATCAAAGAAGACCAAAATAAATTTGCGTAAACAGCCACAAAACACTGTATTCATGAGGCTCTAAAAAGTAGAGGGGGCATTGGATAAGCCAAAGGACATGACCAAAAATTCATAATGGCCTTCATGAGTCCGAAAGGCAATTTTAGGAATATCAACTTCTTTGACCTGAATTTGGGGATTTCCTAAACAGAGATCCAACTTACTAAAAAGTTGAGCCCTTGAGAGCTCATCCAAGAAATCAACAATTACAACAATAGGAAATTTACCTTTGAGGGTTAATTTATTTAGCTCATAGAAATCAGGCCACATTCACCAACCCCTATCTTTCTTAAGAACCATAACTACCAGTGAAGAGTAAGGACTATTACTAGGGTGACTAGTACAGACCTCTTGGAGCTCCTTCACCATTTTCTCAATTTCATTCTTTTGCTCAAAAGGGTGCCAAAATGGCCGAATATTAAGGGGGTGGCTACCTAGGATGAGGGAAATGGAATGGTCAAGGGACCTTGGAGGGGGCAATCCCTTAGGTTCCTCAAAGACTAGTTGATACTTATCAAGGAGGCACTGCAAATCCGGCAAAGGAGAAAGAGAAAAAGGCTGAGCCTCTAGAGAGTGAAATTGAACTAGAACACCAAAACACCCTTTCTTCAACAATATTTCCATATGATGGGAGTTGACCATCTAAATTGCACCTACCTTTAGTCCTTGTAATGTATACTCTCGTCCATTGCGGTGGATTTTGAGCCAAAGCTAGAAGTAGTTACAAGTGATCAGTCCTGATGTTTGTGACCATTGGACACCCAATACCACATCAGCGCCCCGCAAGGAAAGAGCAAACATATCTATGGTCAATTGATAATCCCTCATTCTACGCTTGACATTGTGGCATTTGCCCCCACAAGACATAGTATTACCATTGGCCACCATTATTTGAAAATTATTGCAAGCATAGACATAACAATGTAGACAGTTGGCCTATTTTTTGTTGATAAAGTTACGAGTGCTGCAACAATCTATCAGGACCACTATCTTCTGTCTTTTGATATAGCCAATGACCTTAAGCATTTGGGGGGAAGAGAAGCCAGCCAAAGCATGAAGAAATATGGGCATCTAGAGTGGATCGTTGTTCTAGGGAAACAAACTCTTCTTCTACATATGAAAATTCCTCAAAGTCGCTAGGCAGCATGGTAGAGTCAATGAGATACAAGCATTGCTCACTACATTTGTGACCCTTTTCCCATTTCCTATCACAATTATAACATAGTCCCCTAGCCTTTTTCTCTCCTATCTCTTCTCAAGAGAGTCTGTGAACTGTGGGGGTTTTAGTTCTTTTATCTAATGTCTCCTTTTTAGTTTTGGAAGAGCACTGGCTAGTTTCTGTTGGGCTGCCACTTTGTCTTCCGCAAGCTGCGCCAAGGCTAGAGCATTGGGATAGGAAGTTGGTTTAAACATGAGAATCTCTGGACGCAAATCCTCTTTGAGACCACTAATGAAACAACTACAAAAAAGGAATCATCCAAGTCACGTGTCTAGTTGGTGAGTTTTTCAAACTCATGTTGATATTCTGTGACAAAACTTGTCTAGTGTAATTTAGTAAGGGCACCAACAAAGTCTTCATAGGCACTAGGGCCAAAGTGGACTAAGAGTTCCTTGCAAAATTCTAACCAAGTGAGATATGGGTGAGTCTTGTCCAACCATTGAAACCATTCGATGGCTGCTTTTTCCAAGTGAAAAGAGGCAATGGCAAGCTTTTGATTCTATGGAATCTAATGGACTGCAAAATATTGATCAGCACTGTACAACCAACTAGTAGAGTTTGTAACATCAAATTTTGGAAAGTCAAGCTTAGGGGGGTGTAGAGCGCCACCCGGACAAGGGAAATGGGAACTGGTTGTAGGAGTGGAATGTTGACCCTGTTTGCACCAGAAAGTAGTTGGTTCATTTGCTGAGGGGGGAGATTAAGGCACTAAGGGTGCTAAACTTGTCTTGGTTGCCCTGTTGTATTTGATCCAGGCAGTCATTGAGAGAGTGCATAGTGGGCTTCCATGGGTCATGTTGGTGCTCAAAGTTGAGACTCCTCAAATCCCTAAAGCCAAGCAATTTTTGAGTGCCAGGGGTGTCAAACTCAGGTCAAAAGTTACAAATTATGTTCAGGATGAGGCAACTAAGGCCAACATGGATAAGGTGGGTAAGACCTCCTTTTGGCTCTGCTAAACCAAGGGGGGTATTCCCTGAGGTGTCAAAGATAGGACACATGATATCATGAAATCATACCTTGTTACAAACCATACCCAATGCCCAAGACACTCCAAATTTTGTCATTAAGTACCTGAAAAGATGGTTTGAAGAGAATACAAGCCTATCACACCTTCATTGAGTAGATGCACAACCAAATAGGGAGTCTAAAATGATGTTGTAATAACCCCTAATTCTCGTGCATTCATTTAGACATGGTTGTAGAACAAAACAACATAGAAGGATAAGGGACTATGATTTTGTCGTGTTTGAGTGTGTTGAAGGAAAAGGAAGGTTAACAGATAGCAGACCGGTGCCTATATCCAATTAGGGCAGCAGAGTCTGGACATTTAATCAAAGGGGACACAACTGTAATCAAGTTTAATACCTAATCAAGATATCAACAAAGACTGTAACTAACCAGTTCATTACATAAGCTAGGCTCTATGCAAACAAACTAATAGCTAGAAAATTTGCAAGACATCAATTTAACCATTCTTTAACAATCCATAAACAGACATAAGTTTCATATATTGTCATGAAAAGGTACCTTGCAAAGCATTGCAGAGGTGTTTTACAATTTACAACAATCAACTAATCATGGACAACATTCAAATCAGCAAACATGATTAGGGTAACTTGCCAGGATACCAAAAACTCACAAAATGCCTATGAAGACACTTGAAAGGATGAACAATCTACACCTTGAATTCATTCTTTGAGCATTACAATGTCCTATCATAGCCCTTGATAGAAAACCCAAAAAAATTACAATAAATTTGTTCAATAGCCCGACATTGGAAGAAACCCTAGGTTTCATACAAGTTTTTCACTCTTCCTTGGCTTTGTTCTACAACCAAATTTTTTTCATCTTCCATACATTCTTTTCTGCCAGTATATAAGTGGCATCCTCATCCCAACACATAGCCTAGTTGCGGATCTCAAATGGTCAACAGGATCCCAGCTCGCCCATACCAATTGCATCATCTTCACATGGCCATGCACCTAAAAAAGTACCCATTTGGGCATTTTTCCAATTTTTTGTGATGAAAATCCATCCTTGAGGGGTCCATAGGAGTTCTTGGGCATATAGAGCTCTTCTATCCTTCAATCAAGTCAATTTCGGATCATTAATGGCATCTTGGGTCGTGCAAGGGAGTTGCTGGAACAATAGGCATTTTCCAAAGAAAGTCGTAGGGATTTCAAGATTTCGAGGAACTAAGGAACAAACAGACATCAAGACTAAGTGCAAAGGGCCCAAGGGAGTTTGAAAACCCACAAGGAAAAGGGGGAAAAGCCTAGGAGCAAGAACTGGGAGTCAGGAGGAATCGGGAACTCAGGAACAGAGGACGCAAGGAAGACAAGGATCCGGGGTCCAAGAGGGACATGAGAGGCCAAGAGAGCGGGGTTCCAGGGAGCTTTGAAACTTTGGAACAAAAAGAACAGGAAGACTGAGGTTTCGGATACCCGGGGGACAGATGGACCTACAGACCTTAGAATGGGGTAAGTCGGGATCTGGGGTCTGAGAAAGACCCGGGGATTGAGTTCGAGAAATGCACAAGGACTGAGGACAACGAGCACGAAGAAAGTCAAGATCTAAGGTCCAGGAAGGATCGAGGATCAAGGAGGAACAAGGATCAAGAGCCGGGGGACCAGGTTCCAGGGGAACTTGGAACTCCAAGACCAAAGGACGAAGGGAGCAGGAAACCAGGGTTTCAGGGATCTTGGAACAAGGTGCAAAGGTTCCAAGAATCCCTGGGTTCCCAAAAAGGCAAAAGAAGGCAAGGAACACAGACATTCGGGGAATCGAGGAACCCAAGGACATGAGGACAAGGTTCCAAGGTGCAAAGGACCCGGGAACCCGAAAACCCAATAAAACAAAGAGGCAAAGGAAAAGCCTGACACTTGGAAATTTTTGGACCACTCATGTTGACGTCATCACCACCACCATAGGAACCCGAAAGATCACACGACCGAGGATCAAGATTCGGGAGGAACCAGGGACCTAAGGACCAAAAGGCCGCAGGTAGGGAAAATTCCCGAGCCGGGGACATCCCTCTATTCTGACAAAACCCAAAAACCTGGGAAGACCTAAAAATGGCCAAGGAAGAGCCAAAGTTAGATTTTCTTTGGATTTTTCGCAACTTTGGGACACAGCCAAGGCATGGGGGAGTGGCAAAATAGAAATGTAGTGCACAACTTAGGACTTTTGCAAAACCTGAATTGGGTGCCAACGGGTCTTGTTGGTCCCAAAAACGGCAACATGCTGCCATGGAGAGAAGTGCAGCCCGAAAAAAAGGTAGCCAGAGTTATATGGTAAATTGACCAACTCGAGGAGATGAGCATAACGAGACAATCCATCAAAAGGGGTAAAAGTTGTCTCGAGACTGAAAAGGGTAGCCGAAGTTATATGGCAAATTGACTAGCTCGAAGAGGCGAATGAAATGGGACAATTCACCAAAAGAGGTGAAAGTTGGCCCTAGACTTCCTTTTTTTTACTGAGGAGTTTTTAAAATTTTAGATCCCTATGGGTAGGAAATGCGGCCAGTTTCTTCAATTTCTCGCTCGATAGAGAGTTATATGTTGTAGATCGAATATTCTACTAGATTGTACTGGGGTTGTATTGATGCAGAGAACCAACCCCGCAGATCCAATACTGCTATAATAATTGCAGATCTAGAAACTAAATAAGGGTTGTGGTGGAAATAAAACACTGATAGCTGTAGAAAAGATGCCAAATACCCAACTGCTAAAAATTTTGATGCAACCATATCCAAGGAAGACAGCATACAAGTGAGGATAAGAAGGGAAGGCACTACAAGGTGTGTCTAGTCTGTGAGCTCACCAATATACTTATCCCATTTGTAAATAGTGTTGGCCCAATATTTTAGAGCACTAGCTACGAAGGGTTAGGACCGTACCTGTAGCCCACTATTCCATCTTCAAGGTACGTGGTGAGTAACTTCTCAGGGCTAACCGCCTATTGGTGCATCACAAAAGACAGGCGACCAAAGATTACCTAGGGTCAGGTTGTGAAAAAATCCTAAGGGGTCTTCCAATAGACCCGTGGTACATGGAAGCTCACAGCCATATACAGAGGCTATCTAAGGCCTGGATATTAGAGCCAAAATACTCCTCACTTCACCGGACCCTTTATGGGGAATTTAGCTTAGCCAAAAATGGTAGCTCTTCTGAGGATATTTGAAAACCTCAAGCACAAACTTTCTAACCTAAAAAGAAAAAGAACTAATTGCAAGGGAAAAAATTGGCAGAAATTAGGTACAAAAACAGATTTCAGGCATTGAAAATGAACAGGCTCCCCCTGTCTAGGATGTTTACACAGAGGATTTAAGCAGTGCACAATGATCAATATGTGTTTGAAAAAGAACTGAAAGTCTGTTTACAGCATATAGTTTAGTTTTTTGAAGAAGTGTAATGAAATCTGTGATGTCCTCTAAGTTATACTGTTGTTTTGATTAGGAAAACTTTGAGTATAAGTTAGAGACAGTAAGGTTTTTTGGATTGGAGTAAGTTGCAGTCACTTTGGTAGTGGTCCCTTAACCACATTGATGTAATACATTTTGAGATCTGAATACAATTAGTGCAAGATTCACAATCCAAAAAAAAAATTAGGTACAAAATTAGTGCTACTATGGTTGTAACCACTTTTTGATCAATAAGATCTGTTTCAGGTGAGGTGAGAGCATACAGTGGACATTTACAAATGGCCCTAAATTAGTAAACTACTTGCAGAAATGGCCCTAGAAAGATCTCTGAGACCACTTGTAATGAGCTTTCAAGACAAAATATGTGAAACACACAAAGATATTGCAAAAATGAAAAAAACTAATATGCTTTTATTATCTTCGCAGTGCTACTTCAAAGGGGCAACCTCCAAATAGAGCATACACTCCAATTACAAATATTCCAAGATGCCTTTCCAATTGAGAAGTCATTACAATATATAGAGTTTTTCCAAAGGCAATTGCTACCATCCCATGCATGTGGGATAAATACTTTATTCTGACTAACTAGTGGGATGACTTACAAAGCATATGCACTCCAATAAATTACTTATTACTACCTAATACATTATAATACTATACCCCTAGGCACATTACACTTCCCAACTTGTTCCAATTGATGTTGAGGACGAACCAACTAGTACGAATGCAAGTGCCAATGGCAGTACTTGTGGTTCTTCTAATATACCAGTACCTACATCATCTAATATTGATGGTGATGATGATATTTTTGAAGACCCATGTGATGATGAAGCCTGATCAGTGATGGCTGATTGTTGACATTACTATTTTTAATTTTAATATATATCATGACATTCAAGTTTGCCTAATTGACATTGTAGTTTTTTTTAAATTTTATGGCGGTTTCGTTTATTATATGATGTTATGTGGTATTCTGAACTTAATCACTGCTGCAAATATACATATATTTCTGATTTATATATATTTTTGTATGGACAAACTCAAAACAAACTCAACCCCTAATAAAATTTTGACCAAATCCACAAATTGAACCCCCAAACCCAAACCCAAACCAGTACTAGGATAGTAACTTAGGAAAATAGTTGTAATAATGGCTACAAAGCATAAGTAACATGCCCAACTGGCTCTGAAATGTCTAAAACTCTATATGGGAAAAGTGCAATGAGCACTTCTAGAAGACCTACTTCAATCAAGCAACATGTTTTATTTTTGTATGGATATTTGGAGTGATAGGGATTAGAATGATACTTCTCTTTGCTGCATGTTTTGATTCTGCATGGTGTTTGCAGTGGATCTAAAACTCATAGCATCTCACCTGTATGTTGGTTTGGTTTAGGTTTCCCTTCATAAATGCCCCAAAATCTTATGACCTGACTTGATAGGGATGCAGCAACATATGCGTACAAAACAATTCATTCCCTCTTGAAACACAAAACATAATTTTGTTTTCAATTCTAAGGTTTCAGTAGATCTCTTGATCGTAAATTTAGTGTGTCTTGTCTCTTCATCAGGCATGCCAGACACTAAAATCTTTGTTGGCAGAAGCAAGCATCAGGGTGCAAACCTCCATTTTGTTTATGTTTAATGAATCCCTGTGCCTTGTGGTTGTTGTCTTTGCAATTCCTTCTGGATTACAAGCCTGATGAATTTGCTAATCCCTGAACCTTGTGGCCATTATCTTACATTCCATTGTTGATTTTTTAACAACATGCAAGCTAAACAAGAAGGTTTCTACTGACTTGAAGGAGACAATTCATGGCTTCAATACACAATATTCAAATCACTTGAATGTGTGAAACAAAATACTTATCTTCCACACACATCAATCTTGTTGATTGTATGGTGTCGTAAATTAGTTGCTAGTCGCTTTACATGTCTCAAGACCTCTTAAAAAGTTTGCTCAAGTACCGTATCCTCTCCCCGAATACCCCCTCTCCTATGAAAGCAACATCCCTCCTAGCATGGCAAAACCCTGAAGTAAAGCAAAGCCTAACCCAATCTGATAATTGTGTCACTACCACCCACCTCTAAGACTTAATCAGGTGAACGGAGTGGGATGGAAATGGATGACTAAGGATTCTAGTTTTCTTTGGAATTTACCTTCCGTACAGGTCATTATGGACCTATAGTACCAGATTTTCTGTGTTTTTTTTGGCTATCCATATCAAAACCTCCTTTTTCAGAGATGGCATCAGCTTTGAACCACTCTCTTTCTAACCTTAGCTGATTCTAAATCAAAAAAAGAAAAAAAAGAAAAAAAATGTATATGGTAGATGTCCTGCATACTTTGGGACGTTTGGTTAGAAAGAATTGTAACGTTTTTTTCCCCTTTTATTTTGCGGATTAACAGACGTGGCTACGATGTATGAAACTGTAAGAATGATGTCATTTCATAACAAGCCACATAGAATAAAATTCAAATTCTTTAAGGTTTCCATTCAATAGCATATATTAGCAGGAAAGACATAACAAAAAATAAGAAGACTGGGTACAACGTAAAACAAGATTGGCTGAGGGAAATGACTTACCGCTATGGCGGCAACATTCAAGTAGAAGTCAATCAGTGTTGCATTCATCCATCTGCACAAGATTTAAAACTGTGATGATTGTAATCCACAAAAATAAGAAAACATTGCAGGTAAATTTAAATTTCTTACGGTGTGAGGAGTTCTTTACGGAATGGAGAACCGTCTGTGATCATTGTGTAGACAAGGGTGATGAGCATAATGAAGCCCATCGTCACAAACGCCACTCTCGCCACCACAACTGAGGATACCCACAATTCCATTTTCTTCCCTCCCAACTCTCTGCGTAGTTTTTCCAAACCAACGAGGACAAAATGAGAGGACGAAACTCCAAAGCCACCTTTGCTCCACGTCGCCACAAGATTCAACAATAAAATATCATAGAATAGAAAGTTTTTGAAGTTCATGAGGCCGAAGAGAGACTAAACGACAGCTGACCCTTATTTTTTGTCTTATCACTTTCGTCTTATGTTTTTGCATTTGATCTTGGTCATGTTTTGGGTATTCTTTTGTCATTTTCAATTCTTTGTCATTTCTACTTGTTCAAGGTTCAAGTGATTTCATACTAGTGTCAAAGAGATCTTGTGTGGCATTCAAGTCTTTGTAAGTGCATTGGGAAGTGTGAAATGGGAGATTAAATTAGAATCCATTTAGGTCAAGAAGTTAAGTTAAACTATGTGAAAATTTCAGATTTTGATGGGTTTTCTGCATGTTGCATTTTGTAAATTAGTTATGAACCTTGAATTTCCCTTGGCTTAGACTTTGATGTAGGACTGTAAATTGTAATCCAAGTTGTAAACTGCAAATGTCCTTTGAACTCTAGACCCCAAGCTCCTTTCAACTTGGACTTCGCCATGAGACAAATTTTAAGTTAAATTGTAAACTACAAAAATTCGTTGAGCTCTGAGCTCTGAGGTAAGTGGCCATTTAATGTTCGCATGTGCGAGTCATTTATATGCCCAAGACTCATTATTTTCCACTCATTTATCTTAGATTGTTCACATTCCTAGATGATTCATCATGTGCTTGATCTTCAACGGAGGCTAGCAGCCAAATGGTTATAGCTTCTGACTATTAAAACAAAACAATATTACAAATATTATTTTTGTTACTCAAGATCGCACTAAGTGCATGAGCAAAGCATACTCAAAATATTTGTAGACTCTCTAAACCTTAGGACACACAAAGACTCGATGACCAACTGATGCCTTAAGACTGAATGCCTAGAATTGCCTCATACACTTATCAAAGGTGTCTTATATAAAATCTTACAAGAAAAGGGAGAGCCGGTAAAAGAGAATCTAACCTATACTACCAGGTAAATCAATTACAAGTAAAATTGGAATATTGTGCCATATGGCCGACAATGTCTAACTTTTACTTAATGACAAAAGTACCTTATAACAACTTTATTATAGTGGTAGGGTCCACCATGCTTCACACACAAGAAACTTTTTACAAGAAACAAAAAGGAGAATGTACAATCCCACCACGTGATTGTGCTGTCAATTTCATCCTAGGTCGAAAAGAAACCAAGTTACGAGGCCATGTGGGTGAGAGATGGTACGCCATCAGCTAGCATCTTGTAGAAGATTTATGCTTGGAGGATCATCTAAAGTATCAAAATTAGTAATATAGTGCGGTGATAACTTTAAAGAACCCCCCTAAAAAGCCCTATAAAATCCTACTGAATCCTAGCTAGAGGCAGTAATTTTTGTGGCAAATGTATGCCTATTTTGGGGAAAAAATAATTTTGTTGGTAATTTTTTTCAAATTTCTCCACTTTGGTGATTTTAGCTGGTGAATTATAGATAGATTTGAAAAAAAGAAATAATTTTGCTAGCGAAATATACTTGTATTCAAAAAACAAAATAAGTTTGGTGGCGAATTATATAAATATTCAAAAATATAAAATTAATTATTTGGCAAATGTGCTGGCAAGTTTTTGAAAAATCATAATGTGGTTGGCAAAAATATCAAATGCTAAATGATAATGATTAACTTATTTGGCAAATTTATAGCTTTAAAAAGATTTACATTTACATCGTCGGATGATCGCAAATCAATGGCATAAGTTCTCTTCCGAGCCAAAGTTCTGACACACCCAAATTTGTACATAAAGTCTCCTAAATAGAGACAAATGTCAACGAGTAAACAATTCAAATTAACAAAAATTAATAGATAATAAAATAAAAATTCAAAAGGATGACTAGAATTACACTGTACATCGGTGTACTTATAATATTATAATTTTTTTTATCATCAAATGATCATAGATCGATGGCATAAGTTCTATTTCGGTCTGAAGTTCTGACACACCCAAATTTCTACATAAAGTTTCTAGAATATAGACAAGTGTCAGTGAGTGAATGATTCAAATTAATGAAAAATAATAGATAATAAAACAAAAATTCAAAAGGATAACTACAATTACAATTTACATCGATGTACTTATAATATTATAATAAGTTCCGATCGTTTGCATATCAATGGCATAACTTCTATCCCAAGCCGAAGTTCTGACACACCCAAATTTTTACATAAAGTCTCTGAAATAGAGACAAGTGTCAATGAATGAATGATTAAGATTAACCTTATTTTTTACATATATTTTGAATTATGATACTTCTAGAATTAACCAATGGCTATAATCATAAATAATAAAAGTTCAAGAATTATGTTATTAACGAAAAATAATAGATAATAAGACAAAAATTTAAAAGGATGACTTGACAATTGCAACTTACATTGATAACCCATATTATAATATTATATTAAACAAAAGAGTTTACAAATGATTTTTTAGATAGCCCTAAGCTAAGGTGCCCTAACACGAACCTTGGATAAAGTCAAACACAAAAAAGGGAAAATTCAAAAGATGCAAAATTTTTTAAAATTGAAAACAAAGTTGTTAGTAGCCACCATTGATGTGTCCCCTAACAACTGCCACTTGCAAAAGAAAAGATGTAGAATAAACAACCGACCTTGCCCTTCTTAATAAACAGTCGCATAAATCATTAATTTACAATAAGGGCCCTATTAAAGCATTCCAACAAGGCTCTAACAAGTGCCCTCCTTGCCTCCTTGAGAAGGAAATTAGCTTCAGTCGAGCACTCTGACACATGTAAAGGGAAAATTCTAGTCTTATCCCATGGTCTAGCATCACAGTCGTAACCATTTAAATTTAAATCAAGCTTATCCCTAGAGATAAGTGATTCTTGAATCATTGCCTTCCCAATCATCTTCACCAGACCTGGGTCATTAAGAAAATCGATTAAATTCAATAGAAATGCAGAGACAATGTCATTGAAAAGATTTTTGAGGATATTCTAAAAGAATATCATGGCCAATAATTTCCCAGACAACATCGTCAACCACGAGGGAGTCAATCAAGCACATTCCCTAGTTTTTATTGCTCAAATCTAGCCAAATCGACCATTTCCCACTTATAGGGCAAGAGAGAAACACTGTGAGAGATCAACTGACTCATCTTGATCAATGATCACTAGGAATGAAAACAGAAACAACCAACATAGAAGGAAGATGCAAATAAATTTATAGAAGATGTTATATTTATTGTGTGAGAATGTACAACTTCCATGCCACCTGGAAACATTTATTGTGGCACATTTGCAATGAAATAGAAGATCAAACAATGGGTTAATATTGATCTCGATTGGGATCGATTGGAAATAATGTTGTAGATTAATAAGATAGATTGCAGTACCTTTATCATTAATTAGTTATCCTTTGTAATCAAATCCATCGTATCAAATTGTGATACTTTGAAAGCCAAGCGACAAACCAACCTAGACTAGCCAATGTCAATTCAGTTTATTAATGATTACATTACAAGTCAATTTAATGCAGTTGCTCGTCATTAGTCATTTTCTCGGTACTACATGTACAGATCTTTATTATTATTATTTATTGTTTCGACCTTGGTTGAATCAGTTGTACACGTGTTTCACAAATATGCTTTTACTCCTTGTCTTGGAAATATTAGAAAATAAGCGAAGCTAGGTTAAAAGGTTAACTTGTTGAAGTGCAAATTTGAAATTCAATTGAGACCGATAATTTGCATTACTAAGCATCCTGGACAATAGAAGACTCAATAAACTGTAAAAGCTAAAAGTAATGGCTTTCATTACAACAGCTATGCGAAGAAAGTAAGTTACCAAGTACTTTTTTTTTCTGTTCATTCATGATTTTGGATTTAACTATGTGATACTGATGATTTTAACATCATCTACTTTTTTCATTTTCTCTTGTCGAGCTTCAACTCTCTACCCTTTTTAAATTAGGAATTTATATAAATATTAAAAATAGAGCTTAAAGATGTAGAATAGAATGATAGACAATTTTATTTATGTGTGTCTATCCAAGATGTTAATGCTTTACAGTTCTTAAAATGAAGAAATGCAAGCCATTGTCAAGTCGAATGTTTCATGTCAAGAATTGACACTTTTCACATTTGTAAATGACACATACTATTCTGGATGGTGGGTTGAATTTACTAGAGATACATGCATGTATGAGAAACTGGAAATTCAAACGGACACATAGAATTGGTATTGTAACGCAATTGATAGTGACTTGGAGAAAATCAATTTAATTCTCCTTTACTGGCCTTATTGTTACCTATCACATCTCGTTTTGTGGACTATATAATTATTCTATATTAGTAAACATTTACTATGATTGTTTTTACTTTGAGTAAATTCCACGTGTGTGAAGGTAATTATCATAATGTTATATTTGCGTGAATTAGAAAGTTGATTTAATATTAAACATTATTGATGTGATTATAATGTTTTGCTTCGGCTATGTTTTGGGGAACTAACCTATTGATGTTGAGTTGAGTGCGAATGAATGCAGGTACTCGTCGAAGACGAGAACATGGTTGAGGTAGAGATGTTCTAGCCACTTGGCAAGAACTGTTTGGGATGGATAACTTGTTGGCAAGAGACACTGTGTGGCTTCATGAGTGTTGTCATTGATGGCAACAAAGTCCATCCCACACATCCGCAAGACATGGTATGTCTATACCGGAAGTCAGATTGAAGAGTATTTTGGTCCGGTGAGCAAGAACATAGCATGCAACAAGGTCTGACAAATAGGTCCAGATCTCTTAGAGGAAGTATCTCAGCAAAGTGCGGACTTGGGGAAGTCAAGAGGAGTACCATGAATGATACATTCTAGAGATTGAGCATCCGGTGATGAAAGAGTGAAAAGATATGAGCACCTAAGTGTTGGGTTCCTGTTTGGCAAAGTAGACTGAGGAAGAATTGACCGGCAGAGCATCATACCTTAATCCGGATGAGAAATTGATGGTGATCAAGTTTCTTGAGGAATCATTCATGGTTGGCCGACATGATTGATGACTCCTATAACTATCTTTTTAATACGCATCTCTTAGTAAGCATGGATTCAGCTGACAGACCAAAGTTTGGGAAAATCTTGAGTATTCTGGATGGCGACTAGAAAGATGTTGAAATCCTTTGTGCGGATATATATACCAGATTGATTTCGATGTGAAAAGGGAGATGGTGTGTTGAGAAGTGTGAAGAAAAGCATAGAGCAGGGTGGAAGTAGTAATACAGGTCCGGTATGTGACAGAACAGCAGCACTAAAGCAGAGGAAGAATGCAGTGCAGTAGACTAGTATATTGAGCCTAACTGGAACTGAACCTCAGCATATGTGGATGCTTCTCATCAGTTCAAATACCTAGTTTCTTTCTATAAACTATTGTAGGCAGTGAGCCTCTTGTGAGCAGTGTGCTCGGGCAGTGAGCCCTAATGGGCAAGTGCCATTTTGTACTTCTATTCTTTTAACAGAGAATACAATCTTGGGTTAGTCATCCCGTGGTTTTTCCCTTAACAGAGTTTTCCACGTAAAAATCCTTGTGTTATGTGTGTTGATTTCTTTATGCTCTCATGTTCATATATGCTTATATGTTTTGATACTGCACTAATTATAAAAGAAGAAAAGAAAGTCAAATAATTAAGATAACTTATTCACCCCCCCCCTCTCAGTTATCAATATAACCTTGATGCACTCACACACTCACATAGTTTCATATTACATTTTATGGATTTAATATGCATTGTTGTATGGATAATGAATGTGATTTATGTTTAATACTTAGAAAAATAATGAGTTTTAATTGCTAGAAAAACTCCTTTTCGAATGCATGATTTAATCATAAATATTAATGTTCTTTCGTTTTATATTTAAAATGGTGTATTTTATATTTAAAATGGGTATTTTTTATTATTTAATAATAAATAATAATAAGTGTTTTCCTAATTATATAAATACTATTGTTTGAAAAATAATATCTAATTTAGACTTAAAACAATTATGTTTAATTGCAATAGATATATTTTATTATTATTATTGCAATACTTCTTGTCGGTTTAAGTAATTGTGTTTTATTAAAAATAGATAAGTTATATTAATAATATTAATATTATATTTAGAATCTAATTAAAACAATTAAAAGAATTTACTGTCATGCAATGACAAAAATATATATATATATAGTTACTATCATACAAGTGACAGAAATATAATTAAGACATTTTATTCTAATTTAAAAGGAAATTTGAGAGCCTTTTAAAAGAAAATCGCATGCAAGTGTATGAAGAACTTTAGTTATTAAAAGTAGTCGAAAACCTAAAATGAGGCACCAAGTTTAGGAGAGATTTTCGAATAAAAACAAAGAGGTCAGCAAAAGGATTATCATCTCTGAGCATCGACAGTTTTAACAACAGGAAGGAGGACGTGAATCTTTTCTGGGCAGCAACATGAGAGAAGGAGGAGCAACGACAACAACAAGAATTCATCTCCTTGGGCAAGCGTATTATAACCGGGTATTTTCCTTGATTTAAATGGCAATAATCCAAGGTTGAAAAAGACCATTAACATAGTTGTTTAGCCGTAAATTTTTCTTTCTCTAGACTGCATTTTGATCTAGGTCGACTAGCTACCGTTTTGTGTAGATCTGTTCCTGGCGTTGGCTCTTTTCTCTCTTTTTATTGTTGTTTATTCCTTTGTATTTACCTTGTGATCAACCTACTAGTTTCTAGCTTGCAAATAGATTATTGAACAGATATCTTCATTCCTTGTTTGCTGAAACATTGCTCAGGCCTGCGTTTTAAACTCTTTGTGATGCTGAGAAGTTGAGCATCATGTTGATTTGTTGCTTTCTTTTTGTGATCTAAAACTTCCTGTTGCCTTTCCTTTAACCCACGGTGTCTGATTTAGGTGCGGCCTGCTAAACGTGCATGAAGTTGGTTGCCTGTGCATAACATCTTTCCGATCGTTCTTGTTCTCCCTTGCGTTCTTTGCTTTCTTGATTACATGCTAAGTAGATCGGCCCTTTACTTGGTCATTGTCTCAACTTTTGAAACCACGATTTAACAATTCTCGGTCTCTATTAATTAAATCTTTGACAATCTTAGAACCTTGAAGCTCTTTTTTCTATTCACTGTAATAGGATGGTATCGACCTTATAGACCTATTTACCTTCCTTGTAGTTGTTACTGTCGCCGTCTCTTATTTTACTTTATGCAGTTAAGGTTCCTGCCACTATCTTTTAATTCTGTATAAATCCTCTCAAAAATGGGTTCCTTTAATCTGAACTATAAAACTCTTGTAATCTGAGGTATAAAGTTCTGTAGCAGTCTTGTAATGTTGTATTAAGAGATCATGTTGTAGCTATCTTTTCTCTATTTTAATGTTGTTTTAGTTCTAATTAGTTACTATCGTTAGTGTGACAGTAAGTCTGTTTGTGAGTTCCATGGCTTTATTTTTAACTTCATGTCACAATTCACGTCATAGTGGTGACAGTAAGATTGTTGAATGACTTAGAAAACTTATTACGTTATGAATTTTTGAATGAAATATGGACTAGGAAATAAACTCAATTTAATAGCCTTATAAATGCAATTTGTATGATCAAATGATGAATTACTTGCTTGAAAAGTGTGTTTTCATGATTGATGTTTTGGAAAGGGAGTTAGAGATGGTTTATAAGCGAATATGGGTTGTTATTTACTTATTGTGAAAAGAAAGTAGATTTTAAGCTATGAGTGTTTTGGGTTACTTTTAGGCTAGGATGTCGAATGTGGATTATCAGAGATGGCTTTCCCTCTTTTCAGGAATTGAACCAGTAACTATTTTTCAAATGTTTAGATCTAAATGAGCAGTCATTGAAAAAGATGAATATTTGTCTAGCAAACTTTATTTATATATATCTCTGCCACATCCTGTTGTGAGACAATCTACATATCGTTATTTAGATTTGCACATTAGAATTTAGGTTGCATCGGGTGTTCCCTCCTGCCAGTTGTTTCCAAGTAGCTAGACATTTCGTGCAGGGTTGGGTTTCCTTCATATTATGAAGGGATCCAGGGAAGTGTAATTGCTTCATGGTTGGGTGGAAAAGCACCTGAGCCATGTTCCCGTCTCTCAGATCGTAGGAGAACCATGTGGGTTCATGGCGACTAGAGAGTTGCTTGATTTATTTTATTTGTTGTACATGTTTATTGTATCTTGTAATTGGATGAATTGTGGCATGAAATCTAATGGACTTTGTATATTATTTTATAGTGCTATCACCTGGATTGAGCACGTGATTTTGGAAGATTTAATGACTTTTATTGATTTATATTTATGAGATTTATCTTTTACTTGAGATGTTGTAATTAAGTGGATTATTTACTTTATGTAGATTTTGTGATGGTTTTCAAGAGTACTTTACATTACCCATACCTAGTGGTTTTTTGTACATATAATGCAAGATTCTATGGAAAATCATTTATTAACATTGTGAATGACTACATAATTGAACTTGTAAAGTAGACATTGCTTGTTAATAGGATGGTTATGGACTATAGTGAAATATTCATGCAACATTGTCGAAAAGAGGAAACAAAAAGATTTTGAAGGACAAAATCAAGGTCTAAGGATAAAAGTTACAGAGTATGATGTTAATTAAATGTATTAGTGTATTCTCCATGTTGTTTGGTTCAATGTTCATGTAATTCAGATTCTCCAAGATTTTTGTCAATGATGTTAATAAAAAATTGAGAAGTATTTACAGTTTGACATGAGTTCAATGGTAATGTATACAAATGGTTCAATAACAAATTAACAATATCTATTGTGTGATTATGTATAATGTTATGTCCTCTCAACTGTGTCACAAGGCCATTTCACTTTTAAACTTTTTATGTTAATCTAATTAAAATATATTGTTCATCTATGTTGTAACATGTTGCAGTGGAAACTTTTGAACATTGGGGCCTGTTGATTCCAACTTGGCATAATTTGACCAATAGAGCAACATTTTGAACCCAATGTTTAAATGTTTTGAGATTGTGCCACATCAAACTCTCTCACCAGGACATCAACAACTCCAATAAGAACTTTTGAACAATGGGGCCCCTCAATTCCATCTTGGCGATATTTGACCAATAGTGCAACGTTTAGAACCGGTCTATAACATGCCTTCTCATAGTACTCAAAATAGCTCAAAACTTTACAAGAAGTAAATAAACTTGGTAAACATGAGAGATTTTTTTAATATAAATCATTTGCATAATCACAGCAAATAAAATACAACTTTCTATATAATTTCAACCTTGAAATCACAACATAATCAAAGATAGGATCATAGTGAAATCCTTTCACTTTTCATATACAATACATAAACTGCACTTGGCATAAAGAATAGTTTTACCTCATAAATTTAACTATCATAAGTCATAACATGGAATACACCGCATCTAGAATATTGATATATGTCTTCATAAGTCTCAGCTTGTATTCTACTTGGGAGGGAGAGTATCATCTGAGTGCTTTACCTCCAACCACAGACTAGCGGTCCCCCACACACCTTCCTTCCTGGAAGTGGCCCTACCCTTCACAAAGAGTATAGATATATGGAACAAACAAGTTTTTACCATCTGAGTCTCTAGTGTTCTATCCTACATAACCAACACGGTCATACAACTATAGACTCCTAACTGAGTATGACACTACTAGGTGGTTATGCAAATCTAGAGCGTAGTGAACCGACTAGTGCATGTAGAGACAGATGCATTACTTTGGCCAAAGATTCAATATAAATAGACATTTTGCAATGAACATAGTTGTGAGTTCACACACCTCTGACTCGACTTGGAGACTATCTCATCCTACAATTTGACTTTCTTCATTTAGTAACTCTAGACACAAACTTATCTGTATTGTAAATCCATTCTAGTCAATCTGACTTAGAACTAATCCTTAATCTAGGAAATACATGCAATATATATATATATATATATATATATATATATATATATATATATATATATATATGTTTAGGTATTTCTAATCTTTCAGAGAATCCCTCTTTGCATACTTGCAATTTTTAGGGTCTATGACCTTCTGTCACTCTACTCTCTGAATCAAATATCAAACATCTTTGGTGCAATATAAAAAGTTTTGACTCTATCCTAGAATTACTTAAATTTGTTAAAGTACTACTAAGACTCTTCCTGACTTGTTCTATGGTTTTCTTAACCTTTCACTGTCAACCAATATGGTTTTCTTGACCCTTTATTGTCGACCAATATATATATATAAACAATGTCCTATCCGACATAAGAGTTATAAGTTTCTTAAACCCTTCTAGTTTTAATACTAGTGTTTAACTTCTCTAACCCAATACATGGAAATATCAAACATCCTTGTTTTCCAAAGATAATAACATAAATATAACAAAACATGAGAACAAATACCTCTAGTCTTCCCTAGACGACTTGGTATTGTTCGAATTTATATTTCACATAACGTGAATAAACATAATATACGAGGTATACCTTAATGAATGCTATCATTTCATAACTAGTCTTTGACTAAGTTCAATATCTCAATCTAGATAGGTTTGAGTCATAAAAGATACTAAAATACTTCCGTCCTCTTAGTCTTCTTAAGTCTACCGACTTTCATTAAAGAAGTAATAAGAACTAATGTTCATAATCCTATGTTTAATGTGATAATGCTTATCTTTGTTGTTGAATAAGTAAGTGATATCATATCACTATTCAAATTTGTTCTTATTGATAACAATATCATTTTAACATAAATGAATATATCAATTCCACAATCTTTGATCTCAAGACATAAAACTTATACCTTTATCTCAATGAGATACACAAACCAATTAATGTGCTAAACTTTCTACATTCTAACTCCACACAACTCCTAGGACTATGATAGAGTTCTCATAAGTAATATATCATGATAACAAAGAAAAGCCTTTAGTCTTCTCTCGACTACTAGGCATTAAATGATTTTGCATTCTTCATATCGTATAAATACATGATATACGAAGTATAATCTATTACATTAAATACTTATCATTTTTATAATAAAAATCTCAACGAAGTCAGTTCTTCAAGCTTGATAAGTTCAAGTCTCTATAATACTAAAATTATCAGTCTTTAATCTGTAAGTCCACTAACTAACTAAAAGGATATATTTTGAACTTAAGTATAGCTTCTATAAATAAAATAAAATAGAATGATAATTCTTTAGCATTGATATAAATGTTTTGAGAAATTATGACATTATCTTTGCGTGTTTCAAAAGATGCCATTATCATTTATATAACCCTAATCAAGTGAATTTCTATCACCAAATCTTATGATTATAAACAATGTATCTATAGATATAAATCTCGGTCAAAACATAGTCATCTAAACTTCTACATTTATAGACTCTACAATGATCTACACAATCATATTTCATGAAAAACATAGTCGAGACAAAGAATAACATGAGATCATATAAACTCTTATATACTCTATTGAAAAACCTTATAGAGTTACTTGACTCTCTATGGATTTTCTCTACCTTACGGCTTCTCTATCAAACAAAGATATAAATTATGTTAGAACATAGCTGAAAAGGCTCTTTTACTACACAAAAGAAAGCACACTATATGTTTTGTCAAAACTTATACAGAAATACCTACTCTCATGCATTCGGTTATAAGCATTCTAAGTGCGGTCTCATTCTTTAGACACAATGTTTCCTCTTTGTTCTACGTTAAACTCTTACTGCTAAACAGTTAGCCAAGATATAACCTTATCATGGTTTTGAGCTCACAAATCTAATGCAATTTAAGTGTTACTTTTAACTAAAATAAAAGGATATACTATATCAAACCATTCTAAGATTTCTTAGCCGCAGCAAATCCAATCTCTTTGTTTACAAACTTCTAAATAAATCTACGAAGAAAATTCCATGCAAATTAATAAGGGATAGACTTTTTGAAAGAATTAATGAAATATACATTTTGGAAGTAGGTCCTCCTACCTTATACATTATCTCCCTCCACTCAATGAAAAAGAAGCTCACAGTTTGCACTTACTAACAATGCACATTGAGTATGGCTCACAATCCACTCATTGAGAATGCTTCATAAAAAACTATACTCTGTGTCTTTAAATCTGAGCTCTCTTTCACTCTACAACCATGAGGAGTTGAGCTCCTTTTTCTTTTCCCTATGTTCACTAAGAACCATTCATTTCACTGCCGCATTTTTTACTCCCATGGACAATAACTCAACACTCTGAAAAGAATGCTTCGAGAAGATGAATTTTTGTAGTGCTTCATGTGTATGCTTTCCATATTTTTTTTAGTCTTATATCTCTCTCTTATTCCAATAGTAAAGCCTCTTTCTTGAGTTTGATATCACATACCCCAAAATATCTCATTCTATCATCCTTTAAAAGTCTCCCATAGGTTCTATTTTCAAGGCTTATCTCCCCTTACTCATGGGGATCTCTATTTCTCTTTCACCTAAAAGCTCTCATAAAGGAACATGTAAAGAATAGTGGAATGATGGGTCATAAAGACCACTTTGATACCTTAATAAATGCTCCTCCGCTCTCTCCATATCATCATGGAGTAAGGAGTTGAGCTCCACATCTTAAGGATAGTAGTTTGCATTCACATGCAAGCATATCATGTTCTCTTGAGAGCTCACAATAATTTAGTATAAGTTACACTTATACATTACATTATCATAAATTAAATATATAAACATATATCATTGTAATGTTTGCATATACGACATTCACTAACATCATTATAAGTCATTCAACAAGATGTGTGAACGGGGTTGAGATATTCTCCCCCTCACAATCTTGCAAAAACATTAAAATCAAATAAATAGGATAATATAATGGTATTTTGACCAAAAATTACCAAAATGAAATAGTTAAACCACTATCATAAATATATTTACTCTCTTTTGAGCATATCCATAAACAAACAAGAACTAATGACTATCGACTAATCCTTGTCGACAGTCAAACTTTCCTGAACATAAATCGACAACTGTCGAATAGGAATCAACTTAGACCAAATGAGTCGAGTAGCACTTACCCAACTCAACAAGGGTTCACTAATTTATGCAAGCATGTGACTAAGATGGCAACAAATATTATTTTCCAATGTCTATCAACTTCTCTCGGATGATACTCTCACTCTTTTTTCTCAGGGGGGTGGGGGTGGAAACCTATTTTCTAAATACAACTTGTAATCACCAATAGTGATTAGTGCATCATTAATCAATTCATAATCCTTATGAAATTATAACATCTTGACAGTTCATATAAGCACATGTCAATTCTAATAATATAAACATAAACTCATGAAATCATTGATTTCTCCTGACATTTCCACTAAATGTCAAATCATAAATCATGCATAATTAATTACTAATTAGAAGCAAGTGAAAAGTAAAGTATAGTCAAAATTTGGGGTGTGACATATCTCCTCCCATAAGATTCATCGTCCTCGATGATCCAATGTCTCCAAGACAATACTAAGATAAATAATTTTGTTAAACTTGCAAAAGCATAAATAATTGAGAAAATCTTTGCCAAAAAATCATGGTAAACTTCCCATGTGATATTACCTTTTGCTTACTAGTCCCACTGGACCTTGCACTGAGTAATCTCTATGTTACGCAAGCGGAGCTTGTGAACTTCAAGCATTTTAAGAAGCTCGATCATGACCACTCATGGGTCTTGTACCTATAAACATTCTAAGAATATAAAATTGTCATTTATTATATACTTTTCAAATATGAATCATAAAAAGCATTATACCTCCTGGCAAAACCTAGTAATAGAATGATTTTGTAATCAACCAAATTGATAACTTCAAGAACTTCAAAGAGTCCTTCATATCTAAGAGCTGGTTTGGAAGACTTTCCAAACTTTATGGAACTTTTTTTGAGGTTTGACCTTCAAAAGAACTATTTCTTCAACTAAGAATTGTCTTAGTGTACGCTTGGCATCTGCATAACTTCTTTACCTATTATTAATTTCCACCAATCTTTTCTGATTAGCTTGATCTATTCATCCATTTTTGACAACATTTCTAGACTAATGCTAATCCTATCTTCTAGCTTACCCAACTTATAGGAGTTCAGAATCTTCTTCTGTCCAATGTTTCCAATGGAGTCATCTTAATAGCAGAATTATATGAGTTGTTACTAGTAAACTCTACAAGAGGTAGATACTCTACCTGCTTGTATTGTTGTTCCATGCAATACATTCGCAAGAAATCTTCTAAAACTTGAGTTACCCTATATGTCTGACCATATGTCTTAGAGTGATAAGTCAAGTTTATGTGCAATTGAGTTCTAAATGAGGAAAAAGATGTTTGCTAAAACTTTGAGGTCATGCGAGTGTTCCTATCTAAGACAATCTTCTCAAGAATGCCATGCAACCTAAATACTCCTTGAACAATTTTACGGGCTATAACTGGTGCTCCATCTGTCAAATTCCTAGGTATGAAATGCACTACCTTAGTGAGTCTAGCTACCACTACCAGAATAGCATTATGCCTATTTCTAGACATAGGAAGACCTTGTACAAAATCCATACTATTGATGTGCCACTTCCACTTCTGGAATATCGTATAGATACAGAAGTCCTACTGGGTGCTCATGCTCAGCGTTACCTCTCTGGCACTCTAGGAAACTTGCTACAAATCTTGCAACATCACTCTTCATTCCCTTCTAGAAATAAGGAGATTTCACATCGACTAGGAGTTTAGTTACTCCTAGATGACGTGATTATGGTTTGGAATGAATTTCCTTCCACACAAGGTTTCTTAATTCTATGGAGTTAGGGACATACCAAGTGCATTTTCTACAATTTACTCCCCTACACAATCCATCATAGGCCCATCCATGACATGATAGAGGTGAACATTGCATAAAACCTAGTGAACAACCAAAATGTTCTAGTATAGCCACCACAATAATTTGAATCAATATCAAAGTATAAGAAATTTCATTTTCAACAACAAGTCAAAAGAATGAGCTCAATTTTGATAATAAATCAAATTTTCACCAATTGGTCATAGAATCAATGATCTTCAAAATTTAGTGGCTAGACTTGTTGCAGGTATGTGCAAATGGTGTTGTCATTGATGTCAACAAGATTGTGTTGTCATTGTGTCAACTATATGAGAAGGAGTTTGTTGCAAGGGTATGAGCAGTTGGTATTGAGTTTATGTTGTCTCTGATGATGCTTTGATTAGTTGCATTATGTTGTCATTAGTAAGCTACTGGTGTCAACCTCTAGTGTTGCTTTGATAAGCTTCTGTCTATGGATGTATGGTTGAGTTTCTATGTTGCAGTTGACTTGGTGGTAATGAGGAAGTGATGAAGATGTTGATGATATGTTTCTAGTGCTTGGTTTCCAAGTGCTTTTGAGAAAATTTGAATAAAAAGAGGAAACAATGTGTTGCAATGGTGTTCTTTGTTGCAGAGTAGCGTTCTGGTTTGGCTCTACATTTCTTCTATGTTGAAGATCTACTTGTGCAGTTTGGATATGTTGATCATAGGTGTTCAAAGGTGTTGCATTCAGAATTTCGTGTGTTGGATCGATGTGCAAAGGAAGGTGTGTTCACCAGTGTGTGAACTATGTGTTGCAGAGGTGTCTAGAAGAAATGTTTTCACTCTGCATTTCTCTGTAGAGTGGTTTCAGGTCTTGAGGATTTGGAAGAGTGCTGATAGTGTTTGTATCTTTCTTCTGGTGAAGTTGTTTTAGGTTTGGTGCTTTGGAAGTTAGTTTCTTGAGTTGCAGTGTATGGCAGAGTTGTTTGAGAAACAAGATTCAGTATCTTTATCAACTACAAAGGCAGAGTACATTGCAGCAGCATCTTACTGCACACAAGTGTTGTGGATGAAATAAATATTGAAGGATATCAAGGTACAGTATGATGAGCCTATTCCCATTTTGTGTGATAATACTAGTGTTATCAATATTTCCAAGAATCTAGTGATGCATTCTAGAACCAACACATATATTAATCAGGTATCACTTTTTGAGAGAGAAGGCTACAGAGAATGAAGTGAAGTTGGAATATGTTCCAACAAAGGATTAGATTATAGATATTTTTACAAAGTCTCTTGCAAAGGACACTTTTGAGTATCTCTGGCAGAGGTTAGGGGTAATTGCCCCTCCTTCTTGCTAGATGCATAGTTGGTGCATCTGTCCAGGGGAGTAATTCATGCTATATCTTTTCCCTTGACTGATGGTGGCTACCTCTCAAGGGGAGAAGGTAGTAGTTGTTGCTGACAAGGGGAGAAGGTTGAAAAGGAAAGGTCATACCTTGAGGAGGAGAAGTTTTTGCCCTTTGTCCTTGATGTCAAAGGGGGAGAATGAGCAGGTGTGTCTATTGCCATCAATGCCAAAGGGGGAGATTGTTGCACATATGGTTGTCACTGATGTAGTTGTGTGGTTGTAATTGATGTCAACACTAATGAGCATTACACATATATTACCTAAGTATTGTCACTGATGTGGTTGTGTGGTTGTCTTTGATGTCAACACTATGCTTGGATGCTTATGATGATGATATACTATGTTGATAGTGTACTAGTCGTGCTTGCTGATTGGTTGCTGATGTTCATGGTTGGTTACTGATGTTCATGGTTGGGTGTCATGCCTTGATTAATTTCAAGTAAAGTTGTATTGAGCATGATTGTGGTCAACAGAGATGATTTCATAATGATATATTAAGATGGTAATTAGAAGCATTAAGATGAATGATGATATATTAAGATGGGAATTAGAAGCTATGAGAAGATGTTGTTGATGACCTGAAGCATGTTGTATGATCCTTCTTGTTGTTCCTAAGGAATTATGTGTTGATACAAGAAGGTTCTGGTCTCTGAAAGTTGGTGAAAGTTTATGCTGTAGGAAACTGCTTGGAAGACTGTCTGGTAAAATGCTCTGCATTCCTCCACATTTGAAGGTATGGTCATGCAGTTGAGAAGTTAAGTTCAATATGCTAAGAAGGTGTTATATCTAAAGTTTTAGATCATTTGCTCCTTCGTAGTGAAAGTTACAAGTGACAGAGTTCCGGTCTATGCTCTGGCAGAATGAGGTGATGATGAAGGATTGTTGGAATGCTCTGCATTCCTCTATAGTGATAGATATGGCTGTCCAGGTTTGTGGACATGTTCAAGGAAGTGCAATTCATGCTTCTTTGCAGTATCAAGTGTTTTGGTGGTCCAAAAGTTTAGTTTTTCAAGTAACATTGAGCTACAGATATCTTTGGATGCCTGGTTGTTTCTAGAACACATGATTGAAGGTGTGCGACACAAATTTCTTGTTGTGCGGAGCTCAAGGAGTGTTTGGAGATGGTGTATGAGTCCTGTCAACTCATTTAGGAGATGCGCAAGCAATTTTCAATCTTTCATGTGTACCACCAAGTTGTAATGGTTGATGTGCTACAAGTTTCATGTTTTCTTACTTAGGGGCAACCTATTTCAAATATGTGTAACGTGTAGATGTTATTCCTTGAACCCAGTGATGCTGTAAAGGATGTTTAGGACCAGGTTAAGCAAGTGTTGGAATCCACAAGGCGTGTTCCTCTTCCTGGTGTTGCATGGAGTTCATGTTAAGGCTTGCCCTCTACAAGTTTCATGATGTTTGATATTTGGCTGACTTGAAATTATAATGTTATTATTGTCTTTGGCCGACATGCAATGTAATATCTTGTATATATAACAAACCTAGTTGATCTAGGTGATGTATGATTCTGAAGATGAATATGTGAAAAGTAGAATATGAATATGCATTATGATGTACGACTGAAGGAGAAAGAGTAGAAGTGTTAGAGCCTGTCCTAATTCATCTTGAAGACATTTTCTAGATAGAAGGGAAGTAAAGACTGTGCCTAACTAATTCAATCATCAAAGAGGAGTGAAGAGGCTGAAGTGCAATCATCAAAAGGAGTGAGCTTCAATGTCAGTTTTTAGATAGTAGAAGGACTGTCATGTTATAATAATTTCTAAGTTTATTCTTAGTTCAGGGAGTAGTTGCTTCCTTGGGAGTGACCCTAAAATAAGTCAATAGGGAGTTGTAGCTTCCTTGGGAGTGACCCTAAAATAAAGTTAGCAGGGAGTAGTAGCTTCTTTGGGTTGTAGCCCTAAAACAAAGTTATAATTTTGAGCTTCATATATTGTGAGTTAATCCTCACTGTGGTTTTTCCCTTATTGGGTTTTCCACATATATCTAGTGTTATGTGTTGATGTGCATTGTGTTGATCTTTCATGTTTATGTTAATGTTGTAATGTTTAAGTTTTAATCTTCTCTGGAGGGTTTGAAGTTTGTTTGGATACTGATTAACCCCCCCTCTCAGTATCCAGGTGTGTTCAACAGTTAGTTGCCATATTTATCACTCATGTTGGTAGAGTAGAAAAGGTCCTAAGCCATAAGTGGCACACTAAGGAGGAGTTTTCATTATGGGTTCAGAGATATGTGGTTTAAAAGGAGAAGAATTTAGGGACATGTGACATGTGTCTACCTACCAAGATAGAGGAACAAACGGCATGATAACTCATTGACCACACTTAAAGCTGGAGTAGGAAGGACAAATAAGTTGTTAGCCTTTCCACTATGTGCAATGATTTGATTTTCAAATGATGCTTTTCTCAATTGAATACGGTTTCATTATTTTATGCAATGTATCTCCATGAAATGTAAGAGACCCCCTGCAATTATAAAAGGGATGTGCTCATTTGAAAGAAGAGTTCAAGTTTTCTAAGTCTTAGATGCGGCAGCCTGATTTGTAAAGTGTTATTTTAAGGAAATAGGGGAAATTTTATGTTATCAGATATATTTTGTGTATCAAAGTTTTGATTAGGATGGACAAATTTAATATATGAGTTATGATTTATTTTGTCTCCACATATGGTATTCAAACTCTTATTGCGATTAATGGAAAGTCTTATTAATTTCATTTCTATGTCAAGGACATGGTCTAGTTCTTGTTTCTTGGCATCTGCTTAAGGGGTAGATTAAATTGCTTTTAACAAGGATCAGGGTTTTGAATATATTATTTTAGATCTTTAAGTAGAACTTAGATTAGAACTCAAATTGGGAATGTCTAATGCAAAGCTTTAATGTTGGGAGCCTTATGATTGAATCTAATTGATATGTTTGATATATATGATATCTAAGATGGACTTTGTACCCTAGATAGGTACTGATCAGGGAGCCATAACCTTTCCAGAATCGAACCATCCTTTGAAAATCATCATGAATATTTATTGTTTTAATGTATCCTCATGTTTTAGAATGCATGATCTCTAGGCTTGTAATCCATAATAATCAGGAAGCTTTGCCAAATTATTTTGAATCTTATGAATTCTTGATCTTAGTTGGAGAACATATCTGTCAGACAATACTCCAGTTGTAAACAGGTGAAATTTTTGAGTATTGTATAGGGTAACCCCTCTTGGTTTTACAGAGCCAGAAGTGCAAGGGAATATCATTTTAATTGATTCCCGCTCATTGGCCATTGCCCTAGAACCCTCAATCATAAGTGTATGGAAAACCTTTAGAGGATTTTAGGTAATTAGTTGGAAACACCAACAGGTTGTTTTATGATGTATTTCTCTTGCCTTTTCTGGTGCCTTGTTGGTTTTTCTTGGTTGTTTTGGTTTTGCTCCTTAGAAAGGTCAAGTCAAAGTTGGTCAAACTAAAAATCTAAGTGAAAGACTCAAAATTCTCCTTTTCAAGTCTTTAATGATTTTGGCATGGGTTTACACTTCAAGAAAATTAAAAAAAAAATCTAAGTCAAAATGCTCTAAGTTATCCTCATGTAGAAATGCAAAATTTCTACGAAGTTCAGGATTTCTAACTTTTGGTCTAAATTCCTTTCCTCCACAGGTTTCTTGCATTTTCCTCTTTCTTCCCTTCACTTTCTTGTCTGCCGCTTTCCTTTGCACAATCTTCCTATGCAAATTGTGAGCTCGTTATGGACTTCTATCTTCCCAACCTTTTGGTCTAAAGTCTGGGTAGGGTAAGTGCATGGAAATGGAGGACCAAATGGGGGTCAAAAGTGGCCATTTTTTTATGAAATTGGTAAAAACCTATCTTGGATGAGAAATTAAAGATAGTCATGCTCAAAATTAGAAGATGTGATAAGAACAAGATTTGTAGTGCTCTAAATCTAGTTTCTAAACTACTATTTTTTTCTAAAAATGGTGGAGATTAAGGGGTTCAAATAGGGGGGGCACACAAAGTGCTCTTGTTTTTGTCAAAAAAATATAACATAGTGTCTGGTGTGCTCCCCTTAAAATGTCAACTTTTTAAAAGTATTTGACAAATTACTTTGGTGGAAAATTAGTTAACACCATGTAGTTTATGCTTGATTTTTCTGTTCATTTTTTAATGAATATGATTTTTTATGAATTTTCAAAGTGGACACATCCTGAAAAATGAAAATTTGAGCATGCTCCCCCCTAATTTTTGTGAAAACTAATAAATTTTTTTTAAAAATTAATGTGTATAGAATTGAGTCTAGAATCTAAAAATGTGATTTGTTTCAAATTTTGATAAACATGTAAAAAATGACACTAGAAATACTAGACATTGGTTTTCTGAAAAAAAAAGACCACATTATCAAAATAAATTGAAGATGGAAACCTTAATGTTATCAGATTTTTAAAAAAATACATGGTTAGAAAGCTAATAAAAAACAAGAAGTCATCCTAGCATTTTTTTGTATTAATATTTCAAAAAACGTGTAAACCTAATGGAGAGCATGCTCTAGATTTGGTTGAATTTTCTAAGTTTTGTTGAAAACACGTCTATGGCATCCAAAAGGTATGTCCAACCCTTTGGGTTGGATGCCCAAGACAAATCCAACCCTTAGGGTTGGAATTTCCCAAAGTAGTCAAAAACACTCTCGTGTTATAACGCAAGCACGCTATAATGCAAGCACATTTTAAAGTTGTTATGTCAGAAAAATGCACCCTTGGGGGCTTTTTCCTTTAAGGTTTAGCTCTCGGGTCTTTAGATTGCATTTAGATTGCATTGAGAGGACAAAACTCCAAAGCCACCTTTGCTCCACGTCGCCACAAGATTCAACAATAAAATATCATAGAATAGAAAGTTTTTGAAGTTCATGAGGCCGAAGAGAGACTAAATGACAGCTGACCCTTATTTTTTGTCTTATCACTTTTGTCTTATGTTTTTGCATTTGATCTTGGTCATGTTTTGGGTATTCTTTTGTCATTTTCAATTCTTTGTCATTTCTACTTGTTCAAGGTTCAAGTGATTTCATACTAGTGTCAAAGAGGTTTTGGCATTCAAGTCTTTGCAAGTGCATTGGGAAGTGTGAAATGGGAGATTAAATTAGAATCTCTTTAGGTCAAGCAGTTAAGTTAGCCTCTGTAAAAATTTTAGATTTTGATGGTTTTTTTTAGCATGTTTTGATGGTTTTTTTTGCATGTTGCATTTTGTAAATTAGTCCTGAACCTTGAATTTCCCTTGGCTTGGACTTCGATGTAGGACTGCAAATTGTAATACAAGTTATAAATTGAAAATGCCCTTTGAACTCTAGACCCCAAGCTCCGTTCAACGTAGACTTCACCATGAGACAAATTTTAAGCCAAATTGTAAACTACAAAAATTCGTTGAGCTCTGAGCTCTGAGGTAGGTGGCCATTTGATGTTCCCATGTGCGGGTCCTTTATATGCCCAAGACTCATTTATCTTAGATTATTCACATTCCTGGATGATTCATCGTGTGCTTGATCTTCAACGGAGGCTGGCAGCCAAATGGTTACGGCTTCTGACTAATAAAACAAAACACTATTACAAATATTTTTTTTGTTACTCAAGATCGCACTAAGCGCATGAGCAAAGTATACTCAAAATATCTGTAGACTCTCTAAACCTTAAGACACACAAAGACTCAATGACCAACTGATGCCTTAAGACTGAATGCCTAGAATTGCCTCATACACTTATCAAAGGTGTCATATATAAAATCTTACAAGAAAAGGGAGAGCTGGTAAAAGAGAATCGAACCTATACTACCGGGTAAATCGATTACAAGTAAAAGTGGAATATTGTGCCATATGCTCGACAGTGTCTAACTTTTACTTTATGACAAAAGTACCTTATAACAACTTTATTATAGTGGTAGGGTCCACCATGCTTCACACAGAAGAAACTTTTTACAAGAAACAAAAAGGAGAATGTACAATCCCACCACGTGGTTGTGCTGTCAATTTCATTCTATGTCGAAAAGAAACCAGGTTATGGGGCCATGTGGGTGAGAGATGGTACGCCATCAGCTAACGTCTTGTAGAATATTTATGCTTGGAGGATCATCTAAAGTAGCAAAATCAATAATATAGTGCAATGATAACTTTAAAGAACCCCCCTAAAAAACCCTATAAAATCCTAGCGAATCCTAGCTAGAGGCAATAATTTTTGTGGCAAATGTATGCCTATTTTGGGGGAAAAATAATTTAGTTGGTAATTTTTTTCAAATTTCTCCACTTTGGTGATTTTAGCTAGCGAATTATAGATAGATTTGAAAAAAAGAAATAATTTCGTTGGTGAATTATACTTGTATTCAAAAAATAAAATAAGTTCGGTGGCGAATTATATAAATATTCAAAAATATAAAATTAATTATTTGGCAAATGTGCTGGCAAGTTTTTGAAAAATCATAATGTGGTTAGCAAAAATATCAAATGCTAAATGATAATGATTAAGTTATTTGGCGAATTTATAGCTTTAAAAAGATTTGCATTTACATTGTTGGATGATCTCAAATAAATGGCATAAGTTCTATTCCGAACCATAGTTCTGACACACCCAAATTTGTACATAAAGTCTCCTAAATAGAGACAAATGTCAATGAGTAAACAATTCAAATTAACAAAAATTAATAGATAATAAAATAAAAATTCAAAAGGATGACTAGAATTACAATTTACATTGGTGTACTTATAATATTATAATATTTTTTATCATCAAATGATCATAGATCAACGGCATAAGTTCTATTTCGGTCTGAAGTTCTAACACACCCAAATTTTTACATAAAGTTTCCAGAATATAGACAAGTGTCAGTGAATGAACGATTCAAATTAACGAAAAATAATAGATAATAAAACAAAAATTCAAAAGGATGACTACAATTACCATTTACATCGATGTACTTATAATATTATAATAAGTTCCAATCGTTCATAGATCAATGGCATAAGTTCTATCCCAAGCTGAAGTTCTGACACACCCAAATTTTTACAGTCTCTGGAATAGAGACAAGTGTCAATGAATGAATGATTAAGATTAACCTTATTTTTTACATATATTTTGAATTATGATACTTCTAGAATTAACCAATGGCTATAATCATAAATAATAAAAGTTCAAGAATTATGTTATTAATGAAAAAGAATAGATAATAAGACAAAAATTTAAAAGGATGACAACAATTGCAATTTACATCGATAACCCATATTATAATATTATATTAAACAAAAGAGTTTACAAATGATTTTTTAGATAGCCCTAAGCCAAGGTGCCCTAACACAAACCTTGGATAAAGTCAAACGCAAAAAAGGGAAAATTCAAAAGATGCAAAATTTTTAAAAATTGAAAACAAAGTTGTTAGTAGCCACCATTGATGTGTCCCCTAACAACTGCCACTTGCAAAAGAAAAGATGTAGAATAAATAACCGACCTTGCCCTTCTTAATAAACAGTCGCATAAATCATTAATTTATAATAAGGGCCCTATCAAAGCATTCCAACAAGGCTCTAACAAGTTCCCTCCTTGCCTCCTTGAGAAGGAAATTAGCTTCATTCGAGCGCTCTAACACATGTAAAGGGAAAATTCCAGCCTTACCCCATGGTCTAGCATCACAGTCATAACCATTTAAATTTAAATCAAGCTTATCCCCAGAGATAAGTGATTCTTGAATCATTGCCTTCCCGATCGTCTTCCCCAGACCTAGGTCATTGAGAAAATCGATTAAATTCAATAGAAATGTATAGATGATGTCACTGAAAAGATTTTTGAGGATATTCTAAAAGAATATCATGGCCAATAATTTCCCAGACAACATCGTCAACCACGAGGGAGTCAATCAAACACATTCCCTAGTTTTTGCTACTCAAATCTAGCCAAATTGACCATTTCCCACTTGCAGGGCAAGAGAGAAACACTGTGAGAGATCAACTGACTCATCTTGATCAATGATCGCTAGGAATGAAAATAGAAACAACCAACATAGAAGGAAGATGCAAATAAATTTATAGAAGATGCTATATTTATTATGTGAGAATGTACAACTTCCGTGCCACCTGGCAACATTTATTGTGGCACATTTGCAATGACATAGAAGATCAAATAGTGGGTTAATCTTGATCTCAACTGGGATCGATTGGAAATAGTGTTACAGATTAATAAGACAGATTGTAGTACCTTTATCATTAATTAGTTATCCTTTGCAATCACATCCATTGTATCAAATTGTGATACTTTGAAAGCCAAGCGACAAACCAGCCTAGATTAGCGAATGTCGATTTAGTTAATTAATGATTATATTAGAGGTGACGACAGAGTCAATTTAGTGCAGTTGCTTGTCATTAGTCATTTTCTTAGTACTACATGTACAGATCTTTATTATTATTATTTATTGTTTCAACCTTGGTTGAATAAGTTGTACACATGTTTCACAAATATGTTTTTACTCCTTGTCTTGGAAATATTAGAAAATAAGTGAAGCTAGGTTAAAAGGTTAACTTGTTGAAGTGCAAATTTGAAATTCAATTGAGACCCATAACTTGCATTACTAAGCATCAGACAGTAGAAGACTCAAGAAACTGTAAAAGTTAAAAGTAATGGCTTTCATTACAACAGCTATGCAAAGAAAGTAAGTTACCAAGTACTTTTTTTGTGTTCATTCATGACTTTGGATTTAACTGTGTGATACTAATGATTTTAACATCATCTAATTTTTTTATTTTCTCTTGTCGTTCTGAGCTTCAACTCTCTACCCTTTTTGAATTATGAATTTATATAAATATTAAAAATAGAGTTCAAAGATGTAGAATAGTATGATAGACAATTTTATTTATGTGTGGCTATGCAAAATATTATTGCTTTGCAGTTCTTAGAATGAAGAAATACAAGCCTTCATCAAGTCGAATGTATCGTGTCAAGAATTGACACTTTTCACATTTGTAAATGACACATACTACTCTGGATGGTGGGTTGAATTTACTAGAGATATATGCATGTATGAGAAACTGGAAATTCGAACTAACGCATGGAATTGGTATTGTAACGCAATTGATAGTGACTTGGAGAAAATCAATTTAATTCTCCTTTACTGGCCTTATTGTTACCCATACGTAGTGGTTTTTTGTACATATAATGCAAGCTTTTATGGAAAACCATTTACTAACATTGTGAATGACTACATAATTGAACTTGTAATGCAGACATTGCTTGTTAATAGGATGTTTGTGGACTACAGTGAAATATTCATTCAACGTCATCGAAAAGAGGAATTCAAAAAGATTTTGGAGGACAAAATCAAGGTCTAAGGATAAAAGTTACAGAGTATGATGTTAATTGAATGTATTAGTGTCTTCTCCATGTCGTTTGGTTCAATGTTCATGTAATTCAGATTCTCCAAGATTTTTTTCGATGATGTTAATAAAAAATAGAGAAGTATTTACGGTTTGACATGAGTTCAATGGTAATGTATACAGATGGTTCAATAACAAATTAACAATATCTATTGTGTGATTATGTATAATGTTGTGTCCTCTCAACTATGTCGCAAGGCCATTTCACTTTTAAAATATTTATGTCAATCTAATTAAAATATATTATTCATCTATGTTGTAACATGTTGCAATGGAAACTTTTGAACATTGGGGCCTGTTGACTCCAACTTGGCATAATTTGACCAATAGAGCAATGTTTTGAACCCAACATTTAAATGTTTTGAGATTGTGCCACATCAAACTCTCTCACTAGGACATCAACGGCTCCAATAAGAACTTTTGAACAATTGGGCCCCTCGATTCCATCTTGGCGGTATTTGACCAATAGTGTAATGTTTAGATCCTATCTATAACATGCCTTCTCATATTACTCGAAGTAACTCAAAACTTTACAAGAAGTAAATAAACTTGGTAAGCATGAGAGAGAATTTTTTTAATATAAATCATTTGCATGATCACAACAAATACAATATAACTTTCTATATAATTTCAACCTTGAAATCGCAACATAATTAAAGATAGAATCATAGTGAAATCCTTTCACTTTTCATTTACAATACATAAACTGCACTTGGCGTAAGGAATAGTTTTACCTCATAAATTTGACTTTCATAAGTCATAACATGGAATACACTACATCTGGAATATTGATAGCTGTCTTCATAAGTCTCGACTTGTCTTCTGCTTGGGAGGGAGAGCATCATCCGAGTGCTTTACCTCCAACCACAGACTGGCAGTCGCTCACACACCTTCCTTCCTGGAAGTGGCCCTACCCTTCACAAAGAGTATAGATATATGGAATGAATAGGTTTTTGCCATCTAAGTCTCTAGTGTTGTGTCCTACATAACCAACACGGTCATACAACTATAGGCTCCTTCTAACTGAGTATGACACTACTGGGTGGTTATGCAAATCTAGAGCATAGTGAACCGACTAATGCATGCAAAGACGGATGCATTACTTTGGCCAAAGATTCAATATAAATAGACATTTTGCAATGAACATAGTCGTGAGTTCACACACCTCTGACTCAACTTGGAGACTATCTCATCCTACAGTTTGACTTTCTTCATTTAGTAACTCTAGACACAAACTTGTCTATACTGTAAATCCATTCTAGTCAATCTGACTTAGAACTAATCCTTAATATAGGAAATACATGCAATATATATATGGTTAGGTATTTCTAATCTTTCAGAGAGTCCCTCTTTGCATACTTGCAATTTCTAGGGTCTATGACCTTCTGTCACTCTACTCTCTGACTCAAATATCGAATATCTTTGGTGCAATTTAACAAGTTTTGACTCTATCATAGAATCACTTAAATTTGTTAAAGTACTACTAAGACTCTTCCTGACTTGTTCTATATTTTTCTCAACCTTTCACTATCAACCAATATGGTTTTCTTGACCTTTTACTATCGACCAATATATATATATAAACAATGTCCTATATGACATAAGAGTTATAAGTTTCTTAAACCCTTCTAGTTTTAATACTAGGGTTTAACTTCTCTAACCCAATACATAGAAATATCAAACATCCTTGTTTTCCAAAGATAATAACATAAATATAACAAAACATGAGAAAAAATACCTCTAGTCTTCCCTAGACCACTTGGTATTGTTTAAATTTACATTTCACATAACGTGAATAAACATAATATACAAGGTATACCTTAATGAATGCTATCATTTCATAACTAGTCTTTGACTAAATTCAATATCTCAATCTAGATAGGTCTGAGTCATAAAAGATACTAAAATACTTTAATCCTCTTAGTCTTCTAAAGTTTACCGACTTTCGTTAAAGAAGTAATAAGAACTAATGTTCATCATCCTATGTTTATCATGATAATGCTTATCTCTGTTGTTGAATAAGTAAATGATATCATAACACTATTCAAAGTTGTTCTTGTTGATAACAATATCATTTTAACATAAATGAATATATCAATTCCACAATTTTTGATCTCAAGGCATAAAACTTATACCTTTATCTCAATGAGATACACAGACCAATTAATATGCTGAACTTTCTACTTTCTAACTCCACACAGCTCCTAGGCTTATGGCAGAGTTCTCATAAGTAATATGTCATGATAACAAAGAAAAGCCTTTAGTCTTCTCTCAACTACTAGGCATTAAATGATTTTGCATTCTTCATATCATATAAATACATGATATATGAAGTATAATTTGTTACATAAAATACTTATCATTTTTATAATAAAACTCTCAACGAAGTCGGTTCTTCAACCTTGATAAGTTCAAGTCTCTATAATACTAAAATTATCAGTCTTTAATCGTAAGTCCGCTGACTGACTAAAAGGATAGATTTTGAACTTGAGTATAGCTTCTATAAATAAATTAAAATAGAATGATAATACTTTATCATTGATATAAATGTTTTGAAAATTTATGAGATTATCCTTGAGTGTTTCAAAAGATGTCATTATCGTTTATATACCCTAATCAAGTGAATTTCTATCACTAAATCTTATGATTATAAACAATGTATCTCTACGTATAAACTATCATGAGATATATATATATCAATCAAAACATAGTCATCTAGACTTCTACATTTATAGACTCTACAATGATCTATACAGTCAGATTTCATGAAAAACATAGTCGAGACAAAGAATAACATGAGATCATATAAACTCTTATATACTCTATTGATAAACCTTTTAGAGTTACTTGACTCTCTATGGATTTAATCTGCCTTACAGCTTCTCTATCAAACAAAGATATAAATTATGTTAGAACATAGCTGAAAAGGCTCTTTTACTACACAGAAGAAAGCACACTATATGTTTTGTCAAAACTTATATAGAAATACCTACTCTCATGCATTCAGTTACAAGCATTCTGAGTACGGTTTCATTCTTTAGACACATTGTTTCCTCTTTGTTCTACGTTAAACTCTTACTACTGAATAGTTAGCCAAGATATAACCTTATCATGGTTTTGAGCTCACAAATCTAATGCAATTTAAGTGTTACTTTGAACTAAAACAAAAGGATATACTAGATATCAAACCATTCTAAGATTTCTTAGCTGCAACAAATCCAATCTCTTTGTTTAGAGACTTCTAAATGAATCTACGAAGAAGCTTCCATGCAAATTAATAAGGGATAGACTTTTTGCAAGAATTAATGAAATATACATTTTGGAAGTAGGTCCTCCTACCTTATACATTATCTCCCTCCGCTCAATGAAAAAGAAGCTCACGGTTTGCACTTACTAACAATGCACATTGAGTATGTCTCATAGTCCACTCATTGAGAATGCAATTCATAAACACAAAACTTTGTGTCTATAAATCTGAGCTCTCTTTCACTCTACAACCATGAGGAACCAAGTTCCTTTTTCTTTTCCCTGTGTTCACTAAGAACCATTCATCCACTACCGCATTTTTTACTCCCATGGACAATAACTCAACACTCCCAAAAGAATGCTTCAAGAGTATGAATTTTTGTAGTCCTTCCTGTGTATCCTTTCCACATTTTTTTTCAGTCTTATATCTCTCTCTTATTCTAATGGTAAAGCCTCTTTCTTGAGTTCGATATCGCATACCCCAGAATATCTCATTCTATTATCCTTTAAAAGTCTCCCATAGGTTCTATTTTCAAGGCTTATCTCCTCTTACTCATGGGGATCTCTACTTCTCTTTCATCTAAAAGCTCTCACAAAGGAGCATGCAAAGAATAGTGGAATGATGGGTCATAAAGACCACTTCGATACCTTAATAAATGCTCCTCCACTCTCTCCATATCATTGTGCAGTAAGGAGTTGAGCTCCACATCTTAAGGATAGTAGTTTGCATTGACATGCAAGCATATCATGTTCTCTTGAGAGCTCACAATAATTTAGTATAAGTTACACTTATACATCACATTATTATAAATTAAGTATATAAACATATGTCATTGTAATGTTTGCATATACGACGTTCACTAACATCGTTATAAGTCAATCAACAAGATGTGTAAACGGGGTTGAGGTATTCTCCCCCTCACAATCTTACGAAAGCATCAAAATCAAATAAAGAGGATAACATAATGATATTTCAATTGGAAATTACCAAAATGAAATAGTTAAACCACTATCATAAATATATTTACTTTCTTTTGAGTATATACATACTTAAACACACAAGAACTAATGACTATCGACTAATCCTTGTCGACAGTCAAACTTTCCTGAACATAAATCGACAACTATCGAATAGGAATCAACTTAGACCAAATGAGTCAAGTAGCACTTACCCAACTCAACGAGGGTTCACTAATTTGTGCAAGCATGTGACTAAGATGGCAACAACTGTTATTTTCCAATGTCTATCCACTTCTCTCGAATGATATTGTCCCTCTTTTTTCTTGGGGGGAGGGGGTGGGTGGAGGTGGAAACTTGTTTCCTGAATACAACTTGTAATCACCAATAGTGATTAGTGTAGCATTAATGAAATTAATAATCCTTATGAAATTATAACATCTTGACAACATATAAGCACATGTCGATTCTAATAATATAAACATAAACTCATGAAATCATTGATTTCTCCCGATATTTCCACTAAATGTCAAATCATAAATCATGCATAATTAATTACTAATTACGAGCAAGTGAAAAGTAAAGTATAGTCAAAATTTGGGGTGTGATATATATCCCCCCATAAGATTCATCGTCCTCAATGATCCAATGTATCCAAGACAATACTAAGATAAATAATTTTGTTCAACTTGTAAAAGCATAAATAATTGAGAAAATCTTTACCATAAAATCATGGTAAACTTCCCATGTGATATTACCTTCTGCTTACTAGTCCCACTGGACCTTGCACTGAGTAATCTCTATGTTATGCAAGCGGAGCTTGTGAACTTCAAGCATTTTAAGAAGCTCGATCATGACCACTCTTGGGTCCTATACCTGTAAACATTCTAAGAATATAAAATTGTCATTTATTATATACATTTGAAATATGAATCATAAAAAACATTATACCTCCTGGCAAAACCTAGTAATAGAATGATTTTGTAATCAACCGAATTGATAACTTTGAGAACTTCAAAGAGTCCTTCATATCTAGGAGCTGGTTTGGAAGACTTTCCAAACTTTATGGAACTTTTTTTTGAGGTTTGACCTTCAAAAAAACTATTTCTTCAACTGAGAATTGTCTTAGTGTATGCTTGGCATTTGCATAACTTTTTTGCCTATCATTAATTTTCACCAATCTTTTATGATCAGCTTGAACTGTTCATCCATTTCTGACAACATTTCTGGACTAATGCTAATCCTATCTTCTAGCTTACCCAGCTTATAGGAGTTAAGAATCTTCTTCCATCCAATGTGTCAAATGGAGTCATCTTAATAGTAGAATTATATAAGTTGTTACTAGTAAACTCTACAAGAGGTAGATACTCTACCTGCTTGTATTGTTGTTCCATGCAATACATTCATAAGAAATCTTCTAAAACTTGAGTTACCCTATCTATCTAACCATTTGTCTCAGAGTGATAAGTCAAGTTTATGTTCAATTGAGTTCTAAATGAGGAAAAAGATGTTTGCTAAATTCTTGAGGTCATGCGAGCGTTCCTATCTGAGACAATCTTCTCAAGAATGTCATGCAACCTAAATACTCCTTGAACAATTTTGTGGGCTATGACTGGTGCTCCATCTGTCAAATTCTTGGGTAAGAAATGCGCTACCTTAGTGAGTCTATCTACCACTACCAGAATAGCATTATGCATATTTCTAGACATAGGAAGATCTTGTACAAAATCCATAGTAATGATCTGTCACTTCCACTCCTGGAATATCGTATAGATATAGAAGTCCTGCTAGGTGCTCATGCTCAGCCTTGCCTCTCTGGAACTCTAGAAAACTTGCTACAAATCTTGCAACATCACTCTTCATTCCTTTCTAGAAATAAGGAGATTTCACATCAACTAGGAGTTTAGTTACTCCTCGATGACGTGATTATGGTTTGGAATGAATTTCCTTCCACACAAGGTTTCTTAATTATGTGGAGTTAGGGACATACCAAGAGAATTCTCTACAATTTACTCCCCTACACAATCCATTAGAGGCCCATCCAGGACATGATAGAGGTAAACATTGCATAAAACATAGTGAACAACCAAAATGTTCTAGTATAGCAACCACAATAATTTGAATCAATATCAAAGTATAAGAAATTTTATTTTCAACAATAAGTCAAAAGAATAAGCTCAATTTCGATAATAAATCAAATTTTGACAACTAGTCATAGAATAAGTGATCTTCAAAATTCGGTGGCTAGACTTATTGCAAGTATGTACAGATGGTGTTGTCATTGATGTCAACAAGCTTGTATTGTCATTGGTGTCAACTGTATGAGAAGGAGTTTGTTGCAAGGGTGTGAGCAGTTGGTATTGAGTTTATGTTGTCTCTAATGATGCTTTGATTAGTTGCATTATGTTGTCATTAGTAAGCTACTGGTGTCAACCTCTAGTGTTGCTTTGATAATCTTATGTCTATGGATGTATGGTTGAGTTTCTATGTTGCAGTTGACTTGGTGGTAATGAGGAAGTGTTGAAGATGTTGATGATATGTTTTTGGTGCTTGGTTTCCAAGTGCTTTTGAAAAAATTTGAATAAAAAGAGGAAATAATGTGTTGCAATGATGTTCTGTGTTGTAGAGTAGTGTTCTGGTTTGGCTCTGCATTTCTTCTATGTTGAAGATCTACTTGTGTGGTTTGGATATGTTGATCAGAGGTGTTTAGACGTGTTTCATTCAAAATTGGGTGTGTTAGATTGATGTGTAGAGGAAGGTGTGTTCACCAGTGTGTGAACTATGTGTTGTAGAGGTGTTTGGGAGAAATGTTTTCACTCCACATTTCTCTACAAAGTGGTTTTAGGTCTTGCGGATTTGGAAGGGTACTGATAGTGTTTGTATCTTTCTTCTGGTGAAGTTGTTTGAAGTTTGGTTCTTTGGAAGTTAGTTTCTTGAGTTACAGTGTATGGCAGGGTTGTTTGAGAAGCAGGATTCAATATCTTTATCAACTACAAAGGCAGAGTACATTGTAGCATCATCTTGCTACACACAAGTGTTGTGGATGAAACAAACATTGAAGGATATCAAGGTACAGTATGATGAGCCTATTCCCATTTTGTGTGATAATACTAGTGCTATCAATATTTCCAAGAATCCAATGATGCATTCTAGAACCAAGTATATATCAATCAGGTATCACTTTTTGAGAGAGAAGGTTGCAGAGAATGAAGTGAATTTGGAATATATTCCAACAAAGGATCAAATTGTAGATATTTTCATAAAGGCTCTTGCAAAGGATACTTTTGAGTATCTTCAACAGAGGTTAGGGGTAATTGTCCCTCCTTGCTAGATGCATAGTTGGTGCATCTGTCCAGGGGAGTAATTTATGCTATATCTTTTTCCTGGACTGATGGTGGCTACCTCTCAAGGGGAGCTGGTAGTGGTTGTTTCTGAAAGGGGGAGAAGGCTGAAAAGAAAATGTCGTACCTTGAGGAGGAGAAGTTTTTGCCCTTTGTCCTTGATGTCAAAGGGGGAGAATGAGCAGATGTGTGTTGCCATCAATTCCAAAGGGGGGGATTGTTGCACATATGGTTGTCACTGATGTAATTGTGTGGTTGTCATTAATGTCAACACTAATGAGAATTGCACATATATTACCCAAGTATTGTCACTGATGTGGTTGTCTTTGATCTCAACACTATGCTTGGATGCTTATGGTGATGATATACTATGTTGATAGTGTACTAGACGTGGTTGTTGATTGGTTGTTGATGTTCATGGTTGGTTGTTTATGTTCATGCCTTGATTAATGTCACATAAAGTTGTATCGAGCATGATTGTGGTCAGCAGAGATGATTTCATAATGATATATTAAGATGGGAATTAGAAGCATTAAGATGAATGATGATATATTAAGATGGGAATTAGAAGCTATAAGAAGATGTTACTGATGACCTGAAGCATGTTGTATGATCCTTCTTGTTGATCCTAAGGAAGTATGTGTTGATACAAGAAGGTTCTGGTCTCCAGAAGTTGGTGAAAGTTTATGTTGTAGGAAACTACCTGGAAGACTATCTGGTAAAATGCTCTACATTCCTCCACATTTGAAGGTATGGTCATGCGGTTGAGAAGTTAAGTTTAATATGCTAAGAAGGTGTTATATCTAAAGTTTTAGATCATTTGCTCCTCCGTAGTGAAAGTTACAAGTGACAGAGTTCCAGTCTGTGCTCTGGCAAACTGAGGTGATGATGAAGGATTGTTGGAATGCTCTACATTCCTCCACAGTGATAGATATGCTATTTTTCAGGATCAAGTGTTTTGGTGGTCAACAATTTTTCAAATAAAAGTGAGCCACAGATAGTTCTAGATGACTGGTTGTTCTCAGAACACATGATTGAAGGTGTGTGACACAAATTTCTTGTTGTACAGAGCTCAAGGAGTGTTTGGAGATGGTGTATGAGTCTTGTCGACTCATATGGGAGATACGCAAGCAATTTTCAATCTTTCATGTGTACCGCCAAGTTGTAATGGCCAATGTGCTACAAGTTTCATGTTTTCTTACTTAGGGGCGACCTATTTCAAAAATGTGTAACATGCAGATGTTATTCCTTAAAGGGTGATGCTGTGAAGAATATTTAGAACTAGGTTAAGCAAGTGTTGGAATCTACAAGGCATGTTCCTCTTCCTGGTGTTGCATGGAATTCTTGTTAAGGCTTGCCCTCTACAAGTTTCATGATGTTTGATATTTGGCTGACTTGAAATTATAATGTTATTAGTGTCTTTAGCTAACATGCAATGTAATCATTGTAATATCATGTATATATAACAAACCTAGTTGATCTAGGTGATGCATGATTACGAAGATGAATATGTGAAGAGTAGAATATGAATATGCATTATGATGTGCGACTGAAGGAGAAAGAGTAGAAGTGTTAGAGCCTGTCCTAATTCATCTTGAAGACATTTTCTAGACAAGAGGGAAGTAAAGAGTGTGCCTAATTGATTCAATCATCAAAGAGGAGTGAAGAGGTTGAAGTGCAATCATCAAAAGGAATGAGCTTCAATGTCAGTTTTTAGACAGTAGAAGGATTGCAATGATGTAATCATTTCTAAGTTTGTTCTTAGTTCAGGGAGTAGTTTCTTCCTTGGGAGTGATCCTAAAAAAAAGTCAACAGGGAGTTGTAGCTTCCTTGGGAGTGATAGGGGGGACTCTAGAATATCAATTCTACCTATCTTGAATCAATTCAAGACTCTGGACAACTCTAGCCTCTCTACCAATTCAAGTGCTCATGACATCTTTCTACACAAAAATGTCTATTAAATTCCTCAACTCTTTGCAGAGATGGAAAATTCTATTACTCTACTTGGTGTGGGACACATTCCTTGTCCTCACTGCTTCCAAGATAATGCCTCAAGGGCACATGACTTTTCTGAGCCTGTTGTCCACCCTTCTCTCTCTGTTCAAGGGTCTTAACTGCTTGGTGCTCACTTTCTCCCTCTCTATTTCTACCCCTGCAAGTCTATTCTCCTACTTGTCTATCTAGCCGGACTCCTTACTGAGCTTGCCTAGAACAAGCATGCATTACCTCTAGTCAACAATCCAACCATCCCACAAAAGAAAAACAAACAAAAAGCATGGCTCTGTTTGATGGCCTCCATACTGTATAGAGGAACTTGAGGGACATCAAGGCAGAGTCATGGTTTGCAAAAGAGAACAAAATTGCAGAAAAAGAAACGACTAATCTACCTCAGAATAACAAACTGAAAACTGTACAAAAATACAATATTGGTCGAACTGCTAAATTGGATTTTTATTCAAAATTGCTCTTACATCAAAATGCTTCTCAAAATCAAAATCTTCCTCGGGTGAACCCCTTACAGAGAGAATTCTACATCTTATAGCTATCTCATGTCCGTTACAGGACGTTTCAGTTCTCAGACCAGTTCATATTCTAACTGCCCTGGTTCAACTCTATGCTATCGTTCCATCGGTGTGACCACCCTCTATCGGTGAGTGTAAATCTTTATCGGCCGATAGTATAAGTTTGGCTGATGTCGCCTTTGACTTCATAGACTTCCGTCACTTAGACTTACACCATCGGTGTAGCCTTCGGTCTATCTCCCAATGCACTAACTTACCCCGATGACTTCCATTCGTGCTTGTCGGACCATATAGTGTCAAAACATGTATTCACTTTCCTATCGGCAAGATATCTCTATTTTCTCACCGAAAGCAAACTTACTTTCTTTATTGGCCTGACCTACCTTATCGGCCTTCCCACATTCTTTCTCCCCGATGACTTATCTCTCCCCGAGATCTTTATGCTCATCGGCCAAACTTAGTATTATCGGGCTCCTTTGGAAATATTACTCCGATGCTTGTTATCACCCCGATGATCTTTGACTCTCTTCCGTTGGCCAAACCTTCCAACTTCTCCCCCCGATGCTTCCTATCGCTGTGACTTAGGCCGTCGGTGAAAGTTTCTCCTCGCCTTCCGATATGTAACCTCACACCATTGCCTTTGAATCTCTTAGACTTTCCATTGCCTAGACAATGTCTATCGCTCAGACTTTACACTTGTTCTCCAATATCACAACCTCATGCCGAAATCCACATACAATTTCTCCATCGGCAAGACTGCCTCTATAGGCAGTGTCTCCATTTCTCCCGCTGACACGCTGATAACATCCCTATCGGTGAGACTTAATGATTGTCACTCCGATACAATACGTTCACAACATCACACCAAAATGCAACTATTGGAAAATTCATAACATCACACCAAAATGTAAAAAAAATATATACATGGGCTCCAAGCCCATGGTGCTCCTGCACCATACTCCCACTGTGCAGAAGAAGTCAAGTCACCTCCAGTGACAAGGAGGCAAAATCAATGCCCCTCTTTTTTAATTCTGACTCTGCAACCCAAGTAGCTTCTGCCTCAGGCAAGTGCTTCCATTTGACCAAATGCTCCATGTAGACGCCATGTCTAGTCTGCTTCTGTACCCTAGAATCCAGTATTCTCTCTGCCTGTAGTTTGGGTTTTGGTGGCAAAGTCACATTTTTGACTGTCTGTTCCTTCTCTAAAATGGATCCATTTGCTTCTGACTGAGGACCCTTGTATTGCACCAGGTCTTGAACATTAAACACTGGTGAGATTGCCAGGTCTTCTGGCAATTCAATCCTGTATGCATTGTTACCATACATGTTCAGGATTTTGCAAGGACCAATTCTTCGCATTTGCAATTTGGTTGGCATTCCTTTCTGCAGTTTGGCTTTGTTCAGGTGCACCATAACCAGATCACCAACTTCAAACTGGATGTTCTTCCTGTGGGCATCTACTCTGTCCTTGATCTTCTATGTTTTCTATCAAGGTTTTCTTCACCTGTTCATGTACTTCTTTCATGGATTGTGCAAAATCCTCTGCATGACCACTTCTGTTCTCCGTGTTTCCCATATTCCTGACCTCACATACACCTCTGGGGTGCATTCCATAGACTATTTCGAATGGACTCTTACTAGTAGTCCTATTCACACTGTCATTATAGGTAAATTCTGCCTGATGAATGACTTGATCCCAGCTCTGCCCATATTCCTTGGTTATACATCTTAACAGGTGACCCAGTGTCCTGTTTACCACCTCTGTCTGACCATCTGTTTGTGGATGGTATGCTAAGCTGAAAGATAAATTTGTCCCTAATCTCTGCCATAAAGTTTTCCAGAAATGCCCCATGAACTTAGCATCTCTGTCAGACACAATGCTTGCTGGAAGTCCATGAATCCTTATCACTTCTCTGAAAAACAAGTGTGCTATATGACTAGCATCATGAGTCACTTTACAAGGAATGAAATGGCTCATCTTGCTAAACCTGTCCACAACTACATATATGCTATCATAACCAGTCTTAATCTTAGGCAAACCAACTACAAAATCCATACTTACACATTCCCATGGCTTGGAAGGAATGGGCAAAGGTTGGTACAGTCCTACATTTGAAGTGGTTCCCTTGGCCTTCTGGCATACTATACACTGCTCTACATACCTTTTGATGTCTCTGTGCATCCTTGGCCAATAATAGAACCTTTGGACTAGCTCCAGTGTTTTGTTCAGACCAAAATGGCCACTCAGACTGCCATTGTGCTTCTCTTGTATGAGATTTTCTCTCATAGATCCCCTTGGCACACATAATTGTCCACCTTTGAATAGCAATCCCTGCTGCAAGGTGAAATCTGCAAAATCACTGTGAAAGTGATTCTCAAAATCTTGACATACCTTGTATGCCTCAGCAAAGTCTTCATCATCTCTATAGAGATCCTTGAAGTCTTCAACTCCAATGCTCTTCAACTGTACTTCCTACACTGTGAGCAACCTCCTACTCAAAGCATCTGCAACTTTGTTGAGCTGCCCCTTCTTGTGCTTAATTGTAAATGTGTAGGATTGTAGGTACTCCATCCACTTGATATGTCTACTACTCAACTTATCCTGTGAGTTTAGAAAACTCAGGGCTTGGTTATCTGTGTAGACAACAAATTCCTTAGGTAGGAGATAATGTCTCCACTTCCTAAGTGCTTGGACTAGAGCATACAACTCTAAGTCATACGAAGAGTACTTACTCTTTGCTTCATTCAACCTCTCACTGAAAAAGGCTACAAGTCTGTTCTCCTGATTTAACATTGCTCCTACAGCTATGTTACTTGCATCACATTCAATAGTAAATAGCTTATCAAAACTAGGCAGCAATAGTATAGGTTGTGTTGCTATCTCTTTCTTCAACTATTCAAAACTTCTATCTGTAGCTGGTGTCCATCTGAATTTTGCTTTCATTCCACCCTTAATTGTATTCAACATGGGTGCACATATCCCACTAAAATTTCTAATAAACTTTCTGTAAAACTGGGCTAAGCCATGGAAACTTCTCGCCTCTGTGGCTGCTCTGGGAGTAGGCCAGCTCAAGATTGCCTCTACCTTTGACTTGTCTGTCTTCAATTCTCCCTGGGACACCACAAAACCAAGGTATACCAATTCCTGCTTCATGAATTCACACTTCTCCAGATTGATGGTTAGTTGTTCATCATGTAATTTTTGCAAAACAGTATTTACATGTTCTAGATGTTCCTCCTTAGTCTGACTAAAAATTAGAATATCATCTAGAAAAACAACTACGAATTTACCAATGAAATCCTTTAGGACTTCATTCATGAGACTCATAAAGGTGCTGGGTGCATTTTATAGACCAAATGGCATAACAAGCCATTCATACAGTCCTTCTGTGATCTTGAAGGCTGTCTTCCACTCATCACCTTCCTTGATTCTTATTTGGTGGTAACCACTCTTCAGGTCTATCTTAGTAAAGTACTTTGCTTTTCCAATACAGTCCATGAGATCTTCAATTCTGGGAATTGGAAATCTATACCTTATAGTTATCTTGTTTATGGCTCTGGCATCTGTGCATAATCTCCATGATCCTCCTTTCTTTGGTGCCAACACTGTGGGCACTGTACAAGGACTAATACTCTTCCTGATCAATCCCTGATCGAGCAACTCTTGCACTTGTCTGGCAATTTCTTTGTGCTGGTCTGGAGTCATCTTGTAAGGAGCCTTGTTTGGCAAAGATGCTCCTGGAATCAGGTCTATCTGATGACTTATTGCTCTCTGTGGTGGCAATGTGGCTAGTGTACCATCACTGATTATGCCCTTATACTTCTCCAGTATGGGCTGCATCTCCTTGGGAATCACTGTCTTCTTATCCTGCTACTCTTCTTTTGGTTTTACTATGATGGCATAACCAATACCATCTTCCTTAAGAGTATTCAAAAACTCTTTTCCACTCACAACCAAGATATTGGGACTCTTTGTCTGAACTGCATCCTCATCCTTTAATGACTGAATCTTATAGGTGACACCATCCTTCTGAAAAGAATAGGCATTCTTCTCACCATCATGTATTGCCTTTCGGTCATACTGCCATGGTCTGCCCAATAAGAGATGGCACGCATCCATGGGTAGTATATCACATAATACCTTATCCTTATAGACACCTATACTAAACTCTACCCAACTTTGTTCATTTACTACCACATGTTGACCCTTATTCAACCATGTGACTCTATATGGGTTTGCATGAGTTATTCTTTTCAAATTCAGTTTCTTAACTGCCTCATCAAAAATAATATTATCAGTAGATCCCGAGTCTATGATAATTTTACATACCTTATTCAAAATCTTGCATTTGATTCTGAATAGTGCTCTCCTCTGGCTTGGTTCAGACTTTACTGGTTCCTTCATCAAGGTTCTCCTTATCATTAGGTTCTCTCCATCTTCTAAGTTTAGACTGACCTCAGGTGACTGGTTGCTGGATGCATTATCTTGGACATAGTGATTTCTCTTATCACCTCCTTGAGAAGAGGATGTGGCCTTTTCTAGACACCTATATGCTGGATGACCTAGATTACCACAGTTGTAACACTTCATGGTGGTGAAATAGGATCCTCTGCCTGATCCTCCTGACCTTCCTCTGTTAGATCCTCTTCCTCTGTGGTTTCCTCTACCACTCGACTCCCCACTCTGCTCTGTGAGGTTGGATTCTGCTTGGGATCTATTGTTAGTATTCCTTCCACCAAAACTTCCTCTGTGTCCTCTGTTATCTCTGCCTCTTCCTCTTCCTCTGCTATTTGAGTCTTGTTTCCTCTTGCTCTTTTCCTCTACTTTCAATGCTAGCTGATAGCATTTGTGCACTGTTGTAGGACACAACAAACTGATATCTTCTTGTATATTCCACTTCAAACCGTTAAGGTACCTTGCTACCTTTATGCTTTCATCCTCCATCACTTTGGACCTTAAGCATAGCTTTTGGAATTCTTCAGTGTATGCACTAACATCTAATTCCTTCTGTCTCAGATTCTGTCTCCTCCTATGCAGCTGTATTTCATAATCTTCTAGCATATATGATTCTTTGATTTTAGCTACCATCCCCTTCCAAGTAGCTATGGGCTTCTTATCTTCTTTTTCTCTTTCATTCTGCACAAATTTCCACCAGGTTAAGGCAGCTCCCCTGAGTCTGGATTTGGCCACCTTTACTTTCTGTGCCTCGCTTACACCATTGCATTCAAAGTGATTTTCAAGTCCTATCCATTCCATGACCAAATTTGGGTCCATTTTCCCACTGAAAAGAGGTACTCCTTCCAATGTTTTACCACTCATTGCTTTCAAAGCTTTCAAGAATGGTTCTTCTTCCAACTTAGGATCAGGTGTGGGCTCTTCATCGTCTATAGACACACCTTTTTCCTTGTTTACTTTATGCCTGACTTCTTCAGTCTTCTCCATCATTACACCCAGTTTACTTTCCATTTCTGCCAATCTTTCCTATAGGAGCCTATTCTCCTCTTCTTGATCCTCAACCTTCTTTGCCAATTATGCATTAGTCACCATCTTCTTGGATGAATCTACAGACTCACTGGTTGATGACATACAACTCCTCTATTCCTATCTAGGAATAACCCAAATCAACTTGGCTGTGATACCAATTTGATAGGGAGGGACTCTGGAATATCAATTCTACCTATCTTGAATCAATTCAAGACTCTGGACAACTCTAGCCTCTCTACCAATTCAAGTGCTCATGACATCTTTCTACACAAAAATGTCTGCTAAATTCCTCAACTCTTTGTAGAGATGGAAAATTCTATTACTGTACTTGCTGTGGGACACATTCCTTGTCCTCACTACTTCCAAGATAATGCCTCAAGGGCACATGACTTTTCTGAGCCCGTTGTCCACCCTTCTCTCTTTGTTCAAGGGTCTTGACTGCTTGGTGCTCACTTTCTCCCTCTCTGTTTTCCACCCCTGCAAGTCTATTCTCCTACTTGTCTATCTAGCCGGACTCCTTACTGAGCTCGCCTAGAACAAGCATGCATTGCCTCTAGTCGACAATCCAACCATCCCACAAAAGAAAAACAAACAAAAAGCATGGCTCTATTTGATGGCCTCCATACTGTATAGAGGAACTTGAGGGACATCAAGACAGAGTCATGGTTTACAAAAGAGAACAAAATTGCAGAAAAAGAAATGACTAATCTACCTCAGAATAACAAACTGAAAACTGTACAAAAATACAATATTGGTCGAACTGCTAAATTGGATTTTTATTCAAAATTGCTCTTACATCAAAATGCTTCTCAAAATCAAAATCTTCCTCGGGTGAACCCCTTATAGAGAGAATTCTACATCTTATAGCTATCTCATGTCCGTTACAGGACATTTCAGTTCTCAGACCGGTTCGTATTCTAACTGCCCCGGTTCAACTCTATGCTATCGTTCCATCGGTGTGACCACCCTCTATCGGTGAGTCTAAATCTTTATCGGACGATAGTATAAGTTTGGCTGATGTCGCCTTTGACTTCAAAGACTTCCGTTGCTCAGACTTACACCATTGGTGTAGCCTTCGGTCTATCTCCCGATGCACTAACTTACCCCGATGACTTCCATTCGTGCTTGTCGGACCATATAGTGTCAAAACATGTATTCACTTTCCTATCGGCAAGATATCTCTATTTTCTCACCGAAAGCAAACTTACTTTCTTTATCGGCCTGACCTACCTTATTGGCCTTCCCACATTCTTTCTCCCCGATGACTTATCTCTCCCTGAGATCTTTATGCTCATCGGCCAAACTTAGTATTATCGGGCTCCTTTGGAAATATTACTCCGATGCTTGTTATCACCCTGATGATCTTTGACTCTCTTCCGTCGGCCAGACCTTCCAATTTCTCCCCCCGATGCTTCCTATCGCTGTGACTTAGGCCATCGGTGAAAGTTTCTCCTCGCCTTCCAATATGTAACCTTAGACCGATGCCTTTGAATCTCTTAGACTTTTCATCACCCAGACAATGTCTATCGCTCAGACTTTACACTTGTTCTCCGATATCACAACCTCATGCCGAAATCCACATACAACTTCTCCATCAGCAGGATTGCCTCTATCGGTAGTGTCTCCATTTCTCCTACCGACATGCTGATAACATCCCTATCGGTGAGACTTAATGATTGTCACTCCGATACAATACGTTCACAACATCACACCAAAATGCAACTATTGGAAAATTCATAACATCACACCAAAATGTAAAAAAATATATACATGGGCTCCAAGCCCGTGGTGCTCCTGCACCAGGGAGTGACCTTAAAACAAAGTCAACAGGGAGTAGTAGCTTCCTTGGGTTGTATCCCTAAAACAAAGTTGTAATTTTGAGCTTCATATATTGTGAGTTAATCCTCACCGTGGTTTTTCCCTTCTTGGGGTTTCCACGTATATCTAGTGTTATGTGTTGATGTGCATTGTGTTGATCTTTCATGTTTATGTTAATGCTGTAATGTTTAAGTTTTAATTTGCTTTGGAGGGTTTGAAGTTTGTTTGGATACTGATTAACCCCCCCTCTCAGTATCTGGGTGTGTTCAACAGTTAGATGTCGGATTTATCGCTCATGTTGGTAGAGTAGAAAAGGTCCTAAGTCATAAGTGGCCCACTAAGGAGGAGTTTTCATTATGGGTTTAGAGATATGCGGTATAAAAGGAGAAGAATTTAGGGACATGTGACATGTGTCTACCCACCAAGATAAAGGAACAAACATCATGATAACTCATTTACCACACTCAAAGTTGGAGTAGGAAGGACAAAGAACTTGTTAGCCTTTCCACTATGTGCAATGATTTGATTTTCAAATGATGCTTTTCTCAACTGAATACGGTTTCATTATTTTATGCAATGTATCTCCACAAAATGTAAAAGACCACTTGCAATTATAAAAGGGATGTGCTCATTTGAAAGAAAGGTTCAATTTTTCTGAGTCTTAGGTGTGGCAACCTTATTTTTAAAGTGTTATTTTAAGGAAATAGGGGAAGTTTTATGTTATCAGATATATTTTTTGTATCAAAGTTTTGATCAGGATGGACAAATTTAATATATGAGTTTTGATTTGTTTTGTCTCCACATATGGTATTAAAACTCTTATTGGGATTAAAGGAAAGTCTTATTAATTTCATTTCTATGTCATTGACATGGTCTGGTTCTTATTTCTTGGCATCTGCTTAAGGGGTAGATTAAATTGCTTTTAAAAAGGATTACGGTTTTAAATATATTATTTTGGATCTTTAAGTAGAACTTAGATTAGAACTCAAATTGGGAATGTCTAATACAAAACTTTGATGTTGGGAGCCTTATGATTGAATCTAATTGATACGTTTGATATATATGATATCTGAGATGGACTCTGTACCCTAGATAGGCACTAATCAGGAAGCCATAACCTTTCTAGAATCAAACCACCCTTTGAAAATCATCATGAATATTTCTTGTTTTAATGTATCCTCATGTTTTAGAATGCATGCTCTCTAGGCTTGTAATCCATAATAATTAGGAAGCTTTGCCAAGTTATTTTGAATCTTATGAATTCTTGATCTTAGTTGGAGACCATATCTGTCAAACAATACTCCAGTTGTAAACAAGTGAAATATTTTTAGTATTGTATAGGGTTACCCCTCTTGGTTTTATAGAGCTAGAAGTGCAAGGGAATGTCATTTAATTGATTCCCGTTCATTGGCCATTGCCCTAGAACCCTCAATCATAAGTGTATGGAAAACCTTTAGAGGATTTTAGGTAATCAATTGGAAACACCAACAGGTTGTTATATGATGTATTTCTCTTGCCTTTTCTTGTGCCTTGTTGGTTTTTCTTGGTTGTTTTGGTTTTGCTCCTTAGAAAGGTCAAGTCAAAGTTGGTCAAACTAAAAATCTAAGTGAAAGACTCAAAATTCTCCTTTTCAAGTCTTTAATGATTTTGGCATGGGCTTACACGTCAAGAAAATAAAAAAAAATCTAAGTCAAAATGCTCTAATTTATCCTCATGTAGAAATGCAAAATTCCTGTGGAGTTTAGGATTTCTTACTTTTGGTCTAAATTCCTTTCCTCCACAGCTTTCTTGTAGTTTCCTCTTTCTTGCCTTAAATTTTTTGTCTGTCGCTTTCCTTTGCACAATCTTCCTATGCAAATTTGTGAGCCCGTCATGGACTTCTATCTTCCCAACCTTTTGGTCTAAGGTCTGAGTAGGGTAAGTGCATGGAAATGCGGGACCAAATGGGGGTCAAAAGTGGCCATTTTTTTATGAAATCAGTAAAAACCTATCTTGGATGAGAAATTGAAGATAGCCACGCTCAAAATTAGAAGATGTGATAAGAACAAGATTTGTAGTTCTCTTAATCTAGTTTCTAAACTTCTATTTTTTTCTAAAAATGGTGGAGATTAAGAGGTTCAAATAGGGGGGGGCACACAAAGTGCTCTTGTTTTTGTTAGAAAAATATAACATAGTGTCTGGTGTGCTCCAGCTAAAATGTCAACTTCTTTAAAGTATTTGACAAATCACTTCAGTGGAAAATTAGTTAACACCATGTAGTTTATGCTTGATTTTTCTGTTAATTTTAATGAATATGATTTTTAATGAATTTTCAAAGTGGACACATTCAAAAAAATGAAAATTTGAGCATGCTCCACCCTAATTTTTTTGAAAACTAATCAAAAATAAATAAATAAATCAATGTGTATAGAATTGAGTCTAGAATCTAAAAATGTGATTTGTTTCAAATTTTGATAAACGTGTAAAAAATGACACCAAAAATACTAGACATTGGTTTTCTAAAAAAAAAGACCACATTCGCAAAATAAATTGAAGATGAAAACATTAATGTTATCATATTTTTGAAAAAATACATGGTTAGAAAGCTAATAAAAAACATGAAGTCGTCCTGGCATTTTTTTGCATTAACATTGAAAAATGTGTAAACCTGATGGAGAGTGTTGGGAATTAAGGTGTCTCAACCTTGGTAATTCTCTACATTTGAAATGTTTGTATTTATTATTTAATTGCCTATGTTGTAAATAATTAGAAATTCCATATTGTCATGTTGTGGGATGTGGCACGGTGATGTGTCAATCCTACATGGATTATGACAACTTGTTATTTTGTCCTCACACGAGGAGATAGGCATCCTACTTAGTGGTAGGAATATTCTGCCATGTGTCGACATCTTCTATGTTGTGTAAGGAATGTTTGACCGAAACGGTTATGACAGATTCCTATCACGAATCTATGACATGTAAGAGTCAGAAATAGAAGGTTGTAAGACAGGTGATGACATGTGTCATGAAGCATCTTTGAATGAGGCATATTTGGGCGTCCCAAGGTGGAATATGACATGTTGCAAGAGAATATGTTATTTATAGCATGTGTATGACAGATTTTCTTACAGTTGTAAGTTGTAACCACTATGATAGATTCTATGACAGTCATAAGTGTCGTAAGAGCATCTGTCATAGCCCATTTTGGAAATAGGTGACCTCTTTGGGATGGGAGCTATGGACAAGTGTCAGACACATTCTAAAATGTTGACCAAGTGTCCCTAAGCATGGGTTATGGTCCAAGGTGCCACGTTGGACACCCATTCCAAGAAAGGTCCAAAATTGCCTTGTATTTTCTATTTAAACAAGTGCTTGGAGATGGAGTTTGTATTACAGGTTCATAGGTACTGTTATGTTGCCGAATTGACTCCAGACACGAGTGTCGAAGACCATTGAAGCTTGCATTGCAAGTGTATTGTAAACATTCTTTCAGATTTGTTAATACATTGTGCAGGTTTCTGAGTGTGGGGTTTTTCACCCGATAAGGGTTTTCCCCACCGTAAATCTTTGTCTCTCTTCTTCTGTCTACATTCTGGTTCTTGTGTTTTGCTGCAATATCTCATGTTAATGGTTTAACATTGCTGTAATAGTTAGGATAAATTTGAATTTGCATAGCCCTCTCCTCAATAGATTAGTGTAGGAAGCGATTTTCGCACACCTAGCTTCCTTTCAATTGGTATCAGAGCTTGATCACCTTTGGTCCTAGTTGTTGGGTAGCGGTTTTTTGAGCTAATCTTAGGTTGAGTGGGAGTCTGTGCAGAGCATTCTATATCTTATTGCAGTAAGGAGATGGCAGGCACATCAGGAAGGTTTGAAGTAGAGAAGTTCAATGGCTGTAATTTCAAGGTGTGGAAGCTCAAGATGGAAGACATGCTAGTTGACTGAGACCTTTGGGATAGTGTAAATGGAACTAAACCAGCTGCAATGTCACAAGCTTATTGGGATCTTAAGGATCGGAAGGCTAAGGGTCTCATAAGACTTAGTCTTGCCGATTCTGTGTTGTTAAATGTCCATGAGGAGACTACTGCAAAACTCCTTTGGAAGAAGTTGGGGGATGTGTATCAAGCCAAATCCCTAGTCAATAAACTTTTTCTGAGAAAGAAGTTGTATTCTCTTCGAATGGAGGACGGAGGATCCATTGCTGAACATATGAATGCCTTCAACATGTTGGTTGCACAATTAACATCTATTGGTGTAAAGATGGAGGAGGAGGATCGGTGTATGACCTTGCTTTGTTCTCTACCAGAGTCATGGGATCATCTTGTCATGGCAATCAGAAGCACCACATCCACATTCAAAATGGAAGAGGTGGTTTCTTCCTTGTTGTCTAAAGAGATGCGGAGAAAGTCTTTTGAGGCAGCCAAAGAGGCCCTTGTAGTTCATGGAAGACCCAAGGAGAAAGGGAAGAAGAAGGACAAGAAAGCTGAGAAGGGTAGATCCAAATCCCGTGGGAGATCCAAATCTCCTGGAAAGTCCAAGACTCTTTGTTGGAACTATGGCAAGACCAGGCATTTCCAAAAGGAATACAAAGAGGAGAAGAAGAAAAAGATGAAAGCTCCTAATTCAAATTTTGACAAGTCACAAGACAATGATGATGCTTTCATCGCAGCCCTGGCAACCCATGCATCTGATGATGTGTGGCTAATCGACTCTGGTGCATCATTCCACATGACCTCACATCAAGACTAGTTCACTAAGTATGAGGAGTTCGATGGTGGAAAGGTGTATCTAGGTGATGACTGTCACTTGAAGATCGTTAGTCATGGAAGAGTCTCTATCTGATTCCCTGATGGTCGAGTGAAGGGGATCTCTGGGGTTATGCACATCCCAGGCTTAGCACGGAACCTGCTTTCTATAAGTATGTTGAATGATGTAGGTGTGCAGGTTGTCTTTTCGAAAGAAGGATGCAAGATGACTAGAGGATCTATGGTGCTTGCTAAGGGTACTCGGATAGGTACTCTCTTTCAACTGGAGGCATGCACTTCATAATACAATAGTTCCTCTGACTCAAGGAAGAGGGCAGCAGTCACTTCATCCCCACCATCTGAACGAGCAGTGAAGAAATCTGTTGTTTCTAATCTTGATGGTTGTAATCGTGCATTGGAAGTTAAACTTCCTGCAGAAAAGACAATGTTATGGTATAAGAGATTTGGCCACATTGGTGAGAAGGGTCTGTGTACCCTAAAAAAATAAGAACCTTGTTGAGGGGTTAGATGACTGTAATCTTGAGTTTGACTTTTGTGAACATTGCATTTATGGAAAACAAAATCATGTTCAGTTTTACTCGTTTTCTCATAAGTCTTCTGGTGTGTTGGACCTTATTCATTCTGATGTGTTTGGTCCTATTAATGTTCCTTTGTTAACAAATTTTGTATACTTTGTATCTTTTATAGATGATTACAGTAGAAGGACATGGATTTATTTTCTTAGAAGCAAATTTGAAGTCTATAGCAAGTTTAAGGAGTTTAAAGCCTTTGCTGAAAATCAGACTGGTAAAAAGATTAAATGTTTGAGAACTAACAACGGTGGTGAGTTATGTTCTAAAGAATTCGATAAGTATTGCAAGGAACTTGGGATTGAAAGGTACAAGACAACTCCATACACCCCGCAGCAAAATGGAGTTGTAAAGAGGATGAACAGGACACTAATGGAGAAGGCTAGGAGTATGCTTAGTGGAGCTAGTCTAGAACAAAAGTTTTAGACTGAAGCTGTTGCCACTACTTGCTATCTGGTAAACAGATCTCCTACATCAACTCTTGTTGGAAAGACACCCATGGAGGTGTGGTATGGTAGAAAGCCTTCAGTAAGGCATCTTCATGTTTTTTATTGTGAGGCATATGCACATGTACTTAGGGAGAAGCGGTCAAAGTTGGAGAACAAAGCTGTTAAGTGTATCTTCATCGGCTATGGTGTTGGTGTGAAAGGATACAAGCTTTGGGACCCCGTGGCTAAAAAAGTGTTGTATAGCAAAAGTGTCATCTTCAGAGAGCTTACACCTTCTTCCACTATTTTGCAGCTAGAAGAAAAAGAAACGAAAGAGGATGTTGTTCAGTTTCCTCTCACCCCTGAGAAGATTGAACAGAAAGATAATGTTGGACCTGATGATGAGAAGAGCTCTAGCAGCTCTGAAAGTTTAGATGAAGAAGCTGAACCTCAACCTCAGCTCTTGAGGAGGTCTACACGGATAAGAAAGCAACCTGAAAGGTTTGGTTTTACATTGCTTGATTCTAGTTGTGCTTATGCTTTAATCACTAATAGTGATGAACCTAGAACTGTATCAGAGGCTTTGGATATGAAGGATGCAGGTTCTTGGAAGGAGGCCATGGAAGAAGAAATGGCTTCTTTGGAAAAGAATCAAACTTGGGACTTGGTGCCTTTGCCTCTTGGATGGAAACCCGTTGGATGCAAATGGGTGTTCAAGAAGAAAATTGGTGCAGATGGCAGTGTTGAGAAGTATAAGGCCAGATTGGTTGCGAAGGGGTATTCACAAATGGAGGGTATAGATTATGGTGAGATCTTCTCTCCCGTTGCAAAGCTGACATCCATTCAATTCTGATTGTCACTCGCAGTAGCTTATGACTTGGAGGTAGAACAGATGGATGTGAAGACAACTTTTCTTCGCGGTGACTTGGAGGAAGAAATCTACATGTCACAGCCAGAGCATTACATGGTGAAAGGTAAAGAAAATTTGGTTTGCAAACTTAAAAAGTCTTTGTATGGTTTGAAGAAATCCCCTAGGAGATGGTACTTGAAGTTTGATGCCTTTGTGTTGTCAATTAGATTTGTGAGATCGAAATCGGATCACTATGTGTACTTTAAATTTGATGGTGATCGTATTCTCATTGTTGCACTGTATGTTGATGATATGTTGCTCATTGGGAAGGGTAAGACTATGATTTTTGATTTTAAATCTTAGTTGTCAGCTCAATTTGAAATGAAAGATTTAGGGGTAGCCAGGTACATTCTAGGAATGGAAATCAAAAGAGACAGAACCAACAGAAAACTTTGGTTAAGCCAAAGTAAGTATGTGAAGATTGTGTTAGACAGATTCAGCATGGCAGATTGTAGACCATTGTGTGTTCCCATTTCTTTGGGGACAAAGTTGTCTATTGAGAACGGTCCAAAATCTCCTAGTGAGGTGGAGGACATGAGCAGAGTACCTTATGCTAGTGTTGTTGGCAGTTTGATGTATGCTATAGTCTGCACAAGACCAAACATTGCCCAAGCAGTGGGAGTCCTTAGTCAATTTATGGCTAATCTTGGACGAGTTCATTGGGATGTAGTTAAGCGAGTGTTTAGATATTTGAGGGGTACTTCTGAGTATTCCATTTGCTATCATGGTAATGTTTCAAGACCTCCGCATTTTGTTGATATTCGTGGATTTGTGGATTCAGATTGGGCAGGTGGCATTGACAGTAGGAGATCCACCAGTGCTTATGTGTTTACAATGTTTGGTGGTGCTATTAGTTGGATGAGTAAGCGACAACCTATTGTTGCTTTGTCCACGACAGAAGCTGAGTATATGGCAGCAACACATGCTTGTAAGGAAGCCATTTGGCTTAAGATATTGTGTTCCGATATTGGTGTTGATGCAGGTCAGATCATGATCAGTTGTGATAGTCAGAGTGTAATTTGCCTTGCAAAGAATCCAACTTTTCATGCTAGAACCAAGCACATTGATGTTCAGTTTCACTTCGTGAGAGACATGGTTGAGGATGGAAAGGTAAATTTGGAGAAGGTAGATACTTTGAAAAATGTTGCAGATGCATTGGCGAAACTAGTTAGCATAGAGAAGTTCAGATGGTGTTCAGAGTCTATGGGCCTCTCGGCCTATAGCAGTTAAATCTTGTTTTTCTATTGGCTCTTACAAGGTGTTCGACAAGTGGGAGAATGTTGGGAATTAAGGTGTCACAACCTTGGTAATTCTCTGCATTTGAAATGTTTGTATTTATTATTTAATTGCCTATGTTGTAAATAATTGGAAATTCCATATTGTCATGTTGTGGGATGTGGCACAGTGATGTGTCAATCCTACATGGATTATGACAACTTGTTATTTTTCCTCACACGAGGAGATAGGCATCCCACTTAGTGGTAGGAATATTCTGCCATGTGTTGGCATTTTCTATGTTGTGTAAGGAATGTTTGACCGAAACGGTTACGACAGATTACTATGACGAATCTATGACATGTAAGAGTCAGAAATAGAAGGTTGTAAGACAAGTGATGACATGTGTCATGAAGCATCTTTGAATGAGGCATATTTGGATGCCCCAAGGTGGAATGTAACATGTTGTAAGAGAATATGCTATTTATAGCATGTGTATGACAGATTCTCTTATAGCTGTAAGTTGTAACCGCTATGACAGATTCTATGACGGTCGTTAGTGTCATAAGAGCATCTGTCATAGCCCATTTTGGAAATAGGCGACCTCTTTGGGATGGGAGTTGTGGACAAGTGTCAAACACATTCTACAATGTTGACCAAGTGTCCCTAGGCGTGGGTTATGGTCTAAGATGCCATGTTGGATGCCCATTCCAAGAAAGGTCCAAAATTGCCTTGTATTTTCTATTTAAACAAGTGCTTGGAGATGGAGTTTGTATTATAGGTTCACAGGTACTGTTATGCTACCGGATTGACTCCAGACACGAGTGTCAAAGACCATTGGATCTTGCATTGCAAGTGTATTGTAAACATTATTTCAGATTTGTTAATACATTGTGCAGGTTTCTGAGTGTGGGGTTTTTCACCCGATAAGGGTTTTCCCCACCGTAAATCTTTGTCTCTCTTCTTCTGTCTACATTCTAGTTCTTGTGTTTTGCTGCAATATCTCATGTTAATGGTTTAACATTGCTGTAATAGTTAGGATAAATTTGAATTTGCATAGCCCTCTCCTCAATAGATTAGTGTAGGAAGTGATTTTCGCACACCTAGCTTCCTTTCAGAGAACGCTCAAGATTTGGTTGAATTTTCTAAGTTTTGTTGAAAACACATCTATGGCATCCAAAAGGTATGTCCAACCCTTTGTGTTGGATGCCCAAGGTAAATCCAACCCTTAGGGTTGGGATTTTCTAAAGTAGTCAAAAACACACTCGCGTTATAATGCAAGCACGCTATAACGCGAGAATGTTTTAAAGCAATTAAAATGCTTTGGATGATAAGTGTAGCAAATCCTTCAACTTATACTTCATGTAGTATAAGTGACATTTACATATGGACATTTACCTCCTTATATTTTAAGTTATATTTCATGTATATACTTTCAGGATGTTTGAGAATGGTTCGAATCTCTAGGAGTTATAATGCAAACTCTAGGTTTTGGAGGATCCTATAATTTTTCAGACTTAGTGAAATTTTAATAATCAGTAAGCTCCTACCATCTTGTAGTTGTCTAAGAGTAGTTGTGACTATTCAAAAGCATCATCAAGTCTCTCCTTAGAAATAGGACCTATTCTTATGCAAGAGACCTAGCAAGGAATCCAAGCAAAATACTAAGTCAAGTTCAAAAAAATGGCAGTCCTCTAAGCATTTTTCAGGAGATTTTCAAGCTTGAAAACCAGGTCACCTTCTTCAAAGAAAATCATGGAGAGAAATAAGCCATGACTCTCTCTCTCTCTCTCTCTCTCTCTCTCTCTATATATATATATATATATATAGAGAGAGAGAGAGAGAGAGAGACTCATGGCTTATTTCTCTCCATGATTTTCTTTGAAGAAGGTGACCTGGTCTTCAAGCTTCAAAATCTCCTAAAAAATGCTTAGAGGACTGCCATTTTCTTGAAATTGACTTAGTATTTTGCTTGGATTCCTCTCTCTCTCTCTCTCTCTCTCTCTCTCTCTCTATATATATATATATATATATATAGAGAGAGAGAGAGAGAGAGAATCATGGCTTATTTCTCTCCATGATTTTCTTTGAAGAAGGTGACCCGATCTTCAAGCTTGAAAATCTCCTGAAAAATGCTTAGAGGACTGTCATTTTCTTGAACCTGACTTAGTATTTTGATATATATATATATATATATTTGTCCCTCTCTCTCTATATTTCTCCCTCTCCCCCTCCCTCTTTCTATGAGCTCTATAGTGTTAGAGAGGGAGACATAGAAAGAGAGAGGGAGAGATGGAGAAATAGAGAGAGATAGAGAGAGGGAGAGATGGAGAAATAGAGAGAGATAGAGAGAGGGAGAGATAGAGAGGGAGAGGGAGAGTGGGGGAGATAGAGAGATAGATTTAGAGAGGGAAAAATATTGAAAGAGGGGTAGATAGAGAGATAGAGAGTAGGGGAGAGATAGGGAGGGATATATATATATAGAGAGAGAGAGAGAGTGATTAAATTTGATGGTCCCTCCATCAAAGTGATGGCATCTCCATGCAAATCTAAAGCATTTTTGCCTATTTTTTTCCTTCTACCCTACCCATGTGTACGATTTCAACCTTCTAGCTTGAATGAAACAAAGATCTGCCACCTAACCACTACATATTTAAGTGTGATGAAACCCTAAAAATATATTTTGAGTTGAACTCGATCCATGATTATATGGTTTTGACTCCTTAATCATTGTTTTGTAGGATTTCAATGATATATTTGCTTAGAGCTCACAATTAAACAACCAAGTAGATGAAGAATTACTATAGGAAGTATTCATGGTACCTTGAAGATCAAAATGTAAGAAGCGGGCATGGGAAAATTATTCATTATCTAACTCAACCCAATGCCCTCCTAATAGTTCAATACCTTCCATGGATGACTTGCACACTCCAATCTTATTCTTGCAAGGTCCAATGCACAAAGAATAGAGATGCACACATGGCCTTGGGATTTAAAAAATGTATATTCTTTATCTTTGTGAAGAGTGTTGTGCCCCAAGGGGAATGTGATGTAAAAGAGAAAAGAGGGCTCAAACGAGAATAATTAATATTTAGAGAATTAGAAGTTAGATAGAGTGGTTATAAAATTTTAGAGATCTACAACATTTAGGTTAGGCTTTTCATCTCTTCAGAGCCCTTCTATTTCAAGGGTTTACCCTATGCTTTAGATGTAAGGAACTCCTATTTTTCATTAATATAACAAAGAAATATTTTGAATCTTTTCAATTTATGGTGTTTAGACTCTTATTCTATATATGTAAATGGTGTGTAATGGTTTTAAACCCTATTATTGTGTCCCTTTGAAGATAGCACTAATTCTTGCCTTGGTCATGCAATTGTAGGTCAAGGAGGATCCTTGGTTCAATGATTTTTCATTCTTCGAGTGGCATAGTGTTCCTTCTTGGAACTCTAGGATCTCTTTTCTTATTCTCTAACCCTTCTCTTTTGCCTTTTATTTAATCGGCAGTAAAGTAGATTTCATTTCAATTTGGTGCAAATTATTCATGTATTTGTTGATATGCATTAACTTATTTAATGTGCATGTTGACCATGCAACTTCCCTCTAAACTAAGCTTAACTTGACCTATCAATTGAACTTTGAAGAGATTCTTCCCAAGCCCCTTGTAAAACAACATGCATTTCCCCTTAAGTTATCCTACAGAGCTAAGAATGAGCAACCTAGAGAACTTGGGAGATCATCAATGTCCTTTCAAGAGAGGAATCACACCACTAATTCTTGAGTGTTGAGATTTGTACCTTTCCACACCCAATACTGTGGCTATGGATGTGGTAGGAAAGTGTTGAACAATGTGAGGGATGTGAGGGAAATGAGTATGGGCCATAGAAATGGGTTGTATAAAGGTAGGCATGAAGGATGGTTAAGGAGGAGCTGGTTGAAATCTTATAGTCTTAATGATATCCATGCCAAGTGTTGTTCAGTGAGAAGTACCCTAGTAAAAACATCAAAATAAAATTAAGTTGCCATATTATCATCTATATTAGCTATTTGATTGCGTAAATATTTCAATTTCATCAAACATCTCATGTTTAGTTTAATTTTGAACACTTTCGATGAAGGCATCAAGATCATAATATCATTCTTCTTGATTAGAATGTAACATGTGATCCTCAAAGGAAGTAGAAGGAAGAGAGGTAGTCATGGTGGCAAGGTGAGGTTTTAACTTAACACTTCATCAAAGGTGACCTAGGGGTCTTAGGAGCTTCTTAGGAATGAAAGTGTAGACACCCCAGATTTACCTCACCAATTTCCCACAATTATTCCCAAATTAATCACTTTCTGCCATTTAATCCCATTTCCTGTAATTAATTAATATGACTAATTTAACGTTGTAATTAATTAATTCTCCCCTCATGTCTCAATTAATGTGACCAACCTAATTCAACTAATTATATCCCCATCGCAATTAACCCCCTTTCTCATCCCTAAAAATACACATAATTAATTAACCTTAGCCCAAATTATTTCTCTAACTTAATCAACTAATTAATCATTGATTAGTTAATTGATTAAAACTAATTAATCCCCCTAACATTTCTTCTAATTTAATAATCCACATCACCCTCAATCCTTATCCTTTTAATCCTAACCGTCTAATCCCTCTACATGGATAAAGATCTAAATTATCTGTCATCTAACATGTGTCCAAACCCCCTTAATGCTCACACATGTGTGAACATGATAACTTATCCTAGTCCTTTCTCACACGTGTGAGATTTCCAACTTGGAGGCATGCTAGCCCTCACCTCAACCCACTTCATGCTCCCACATGTGTGAGCATGTTTGACTCATTCCACTCCTTGCTCACACATGTGTGAGCATACTTGGTCTTCCACCTCGTCAATCCATGAGAAAACAAATCTCAACCATTGATATCATGCTTGCATCATATCTCTCCATCTCTCATCCAAAAAATATATTTAAGAAAGGCTTGCCCCTCTCATTCCATCTTGACTATTCATGCACTATCATTATGTTGTCGGTTTGAGTAGCATCCACATCAACATCATCTTGGAGCAAATCGCCACATGTCACGTCTCAAACTTTGATACTATTTGGGATTACTTTATGTGGAAATAATTCATGGACAATTATGTGTGTTAGATAAATAACTTATTATTTAGAAAGATGAATGATAATTTTAATATGGCAATATGAAATGTAATGAATATTATATTCATGTTATTAATGCTTCGGCTATTTGGTTACTAACCTATTAATAGAAAATTGGAGTTTATTATGAGTTGTAGGTTGTCAAAGACAAGAGTGTGGTTGAGGTAAAGGTGATTAGCAACCTGGCAGGGTTAAGATGGAGGGATATCTCTCACACACTTCACGTAGAGTCATGTAGATGCATTTGTTTGCATATTAAATGATTTTATTTTATAGCTTAGATTAATTGTGATTTAAATAGATTATTTAATTCATTGTTATTCAATTAATGTGTGTGCATAGAAAAATAGAATAAATGATTTAGTTAATTATTCGATTTTATTTGAAGAAAGATTTTTATTTTATTAGTAGTTTTATAGAAAATTGTGATAATCATGTTGATTATTTTAATATTATTTATTGATAAATTAGAGGATAGAAATAGAAATTAAAACATGATTTTAGAAACAAAACAAGAAAGAAAGAAAACAAGAAAACAAGAAAAACAATAGAAAAATTAGAAAAAGAAATTTAATTTAGGAAATAAAAGCTCAAAAGAAAGCAAAACACAAAAAAGGGAAAAATAATAAAAAGAAGAGAGGAACTCATTCTTTCACACAAAAAAACCATTTCTCAACTTTGCATTCTCAAAATTTATGACCTCGTCTCTGAAATTGAAAACCAAACAAAGGAATTGATAAAAGATTTTTGGGCAAAAAGGAGAATGATTTGGAACAGAGGAGTTTTTGGTAGATTGTGGGTTTCAAGCATTTAATTGGGGTGGAAAGCGATCTCCAGGTTCTTAATCAATCCTTGATCTTAAATTGTGATTGTGTGTGGATATTTTGTGTAAGCAAATCTATGTTCTCTCTACATAAAAGATATGAATTTTCTGTATTCTTAATGGAGAATTTTCACTATATGTTCTTTACTGCTGTGTAAGTTTTGTGTAAAATCATATATATATATATCAACATCCAATATCGAAATACATAAGATTGTTTGTATAACATTGAATTTAAATATAGAGATATCTTTTGAAACAGTCGTAAAGCATTCCGTAGGAGATATTAAGTTTAGCGGATTGCATAATATATAATTGAATGTCACTTCGGCCCAAGGCCGAAAGCTTAATCAAAAGGGGTGCGGCTTGTGAGATGGCACTCATATGTGCTACAGTCCCCAAATGGGGACTGCGACCCATATGAGGGTCGCCTCATTTATTTTACTGTATAGACTCTCTACAAACTCCCTAGCAATAGCAGTCGCTTAAGCTATATGTTATAATTCTTTGATGTCTAATCCCTATGCCATGCGCCGCTTGTAGTCTTTGCTGGTATTTTGTATGATATATATATATATAAGTGTTTGTATGCCGTTCAATTTATATTAACTCTTGTTGTGTGGTTACACAACACGCCCCATTTTAACTTGGCAAAACAGGGACCCAACTTTTGGCTTGGCTTGTGTTGTCTGCTTTCTGGCGGTTTGGTAAAAATGAGTCAGGTGCATCATCATCATGATATTCGATGAGGTTGGTCATCATCATGAGGTCAGTTTGTCAAAGTTCATATTTTGTTTCTATGACCTCATATTTAGAAAGAGCTTGAAATTCCATGCAGGTTTGCCTTTTACATCACCTGAAAATTCGTCCATATGAGGGAGTTATGCGTAGTCAAAGTTTTGGTCAAACCTGATAATCGCAAGAGGATCATCATATTTTTATATCCTCAGTCATGTTGTCAAGGTCATCCTGATCTTGGTCTATCACCCGATAAAAATCATGCAGTCCCAATATCCGGACGTCAATCTTAGGTGATAGTGTGCCCTTTACCCGTCAAATGACCTTATGCGCATCGTGAGCATAATGTTTTGAGTGTAACCCGATATTTCATAACAACGAGCATCATGATATTATAACATCACCTGATATTATAATATCATGCTGATATTATAATATCACCCTGCTTAGAAAGTCCACTATCTACATATTTGCATGCGCATGTCAAAGTCCTATCAGAGGGTCATCATCCTGATCTTTCAAGGGAGGGTCATATTTGCTGATATTCGCTAATATAATGATGGCATCATCATATCCTCCTAATCTCCTTTTGCATGATCATGATGATCACCCTATCCTTTAAGGGGGGTGATATTCCTTAGCAGGATCATATTTTAAATATCACCCTAGCGCTAACCTGATGATGACCTCAACTCATCCTCATGCTCCGAAGATGGAATATGATGGTTACGTTATCATGATATTCGATGAGGAGGATCATCATATTTTTATCCTGTCATGTTGTCAAGATCATCATGATCTTGTTTGTCTACCCGACATTTCGTAATGTCCTCCTGCCGAGAAATATGACCTTTTGAAAATATCCTGATGACGTCATCCCGATCTGATAAATGAAGAAGCAAATATCAGGACGACATCATCATCACATTTCCCTTCGGCAGGATATTTTCCAAAGCATGATCTGGTTCGTGAATATGACGATGACGTCATATTCTAAGTTTAACAAAAGCCCAGGATATCCTGATCATCATCATCATCCTGATCTTTCGAGAGGGATACCTTGGCCGCAAAGGGGTCATATTACATTCACCACCTGATCATCTTCCTTAGGTGACCCGATATTACATTTATCCCCTGATCTTAACTAAACATGACGGTGACGTCATCTTTTGCATTTTAATGAAGCCCGAATATGACGATGATGTCACCATGATATTCCATTCCTCAGCAGCAGGATCATATTTCATATCCTCCTATTTTCCTTCGACATGATGATGATGATGATGTCATTATTTTCCCCAATATGCAGAAGCGAAACATGACGATGACATCATCTGGACATTCGGAAGGGGGAGCATCATATTTCCAAAATATCATGCAGACGAAAGTTTTAAGTCTTGCTATTGGCCTTATCTTGAGTTATCATGCCGATAGAACATGTCTTCCCGCTGGATGGACATCATCATGTTTTTTGGCGTCGGTATAAGTTTAACCGTTGGCCTAATGTAAAATTGTCATTCCGACAGTATGTTGCGATACATGATCATAATTTGAACCCGATATACAAGAAAATGGGCGGGAAAACAGAGCGATAGAAATTTGAAAGCCCGATTGCCTGTAGCTGCACATTTTGGGGCCTGTTTAATAAAACGTTTTACTTCCTGTTGTTTATCCACATGATGATGAACTTAATGTTTGTCTGTTTATTTGCAGGAAGTCATGATGCTGTTAGAGCTGTTGCTGAGCATTGTATGGTTGCACATGGAGGCAACATGAACCAGAAATGAGGAGGATATTGTCAAATATGCTGTTTGCCAGCTGGAGACCTATAATGAGACACTGCAGGACAGAAAGAATAAGCTGTACAACAGCAGGGATAAGTATGAAGCGCACAAACACGCCATCATCAAGGCAAAGACTCAAGATGGCGGAGGAATAGATCAGGTTGTGCAGGCATACAAACATATCCAAAGCAGCATGCAACGCCATATGCAACAGCGTCATCATCCGGATAGCGAAAGTTCAGAAAGCGATACACATGATGATGACCCGCATGCATCAGATGAAGAGCATGATGAAGATACATCATGAGGGGGGGAGTATCTTGCATATGCAGTATAGATAGTTGCCAGCTGGCAACTTGTGCCTTTTTGTAAAATTGACAAGTCATGAAGTGATGACCGTTGATTTGTATTGACATATCTGATCCGTGGATCTTTTGTAACGGATTCCTCACCTTATTCTATAAAAGGTGGTGGAATGCCTTGTTATATTCATTCGAAACTTAATTGAAATTTGATTGCTGAAGTATTCAGGACTTATTTCAAAGTTGCTGTATATGTACATGTCTTTTGCATACTTAATGAAAGGGAAGAGTATTTTGATTACAAATCTTCGTAAATCTTGAGTAATCTGTGTCTGAATTCTGGATATGTGCTTTGATTTGCTGCGTCCCTTGGAGTGCTCATCATGTTGCATGTATTGTTTTCATTCATTATCCTCTGAAGTTTGCATCAACTGTATCTAGCTGTGGAATGTCCTGGTGAACATATGGTTTGATTTCTTCTCCTCATGACAGTATCAAGCATGTATGTGGATCAAAAGCTAAAGGTTCAACTTAATTAGAAGCATTTCCTTTAATTTCTTTCAATTTCAGAGCATCTCACTATCACAATTGCAAATAAATTGATAATCTTAAGCAAACAACAGAGAAATATGCTGAAATCCCGTAGGTAACTAAAAATCATTAGCATATTTGAGTTAAATGCATGTAGTATTAAAAATATCATGCAAAGAATTGCAAATAATGGTAGAAATCATGCAAATATCAACCTGTAGGCACATTATTTGACTAAATTCACAGTGCAGAGGTAGAATTATTGGAGATTTATGCAGAGCAGACATACAGAGCAGGATATTTGAAGAAATAATGATGAACTTTGTAGAAATACGTAAGGCCCCTGAATGGAAAACAGCAACACACATCAACCACTGAGTAACGTTAGTAGATTAAGACCTAATCAACGGAGACTTGGGATCATGAATTCTCTGAATTCATCGTATCTTTCAAGATGAGTAAAGGTTGTTGTGTAACTTTTATTCTATGTTTGTGAATGATCAACATCATGATCAACATAAATTGGCGCTAGAAGGAGGGCCGGTGATATGTTTGTATATGATCAACATCATGATCAACAACTCTCTAATAAGAATTACATTCGCTCAGCAATTATCACTGTAAACCTTTAATCTTGGCTGATGTCATTCGATTAAAAATCTTGGCTGATGTCATTTGATTATGAATTCTCTGAAATTTGTGTTATATGTTGTAACAGTACCATAAAGAGGGGTTATTCTCAGTATTTATAATGTTGTGCGAATTAATTGTTCAAATATATGTATCTTTATGTGTGTGTGTGTGTGTGCGACTGAAAAGAAGGACATCAAAGACATTTTGTTTTATTTTATAAGTTGTAATGGAAATAATAGATCTATTTTATAAACTTATTGATTGGGTTACTTGAATGAGCATATATGTTGAAATGAGATCTACTTTCATCAAATTGATTTTTATAACAAAGAATCTACATGATAGTAAATGAAAGATGAAATTTGACTATTAAACCTGATAAAATCATTGTATTTAGAAAACCATTTAATATAGGAATTGGTATAAAAACACTGGAAGATGGAAAACCTGAACAACAATCAAACTAGTTGAATGAATTAAATGACAAAATTGTATATGTATTATGAAATGATTCGTGATCATGGATTAATAATATTAGGAAATTGATCTTTGCATGTATTTTGATAAAGTATGAACTTTCGAGATAGGATGCCAAATGTGGGCTCCCAGAGACGATAGTTTTACTTTTTCTAAAACTATTATTTTTGTTATTTGCTTGGCCAAGCTACTGTACCATTGAAATAGATGGATTGTTTAAAAGCCTAGAATTATGTTATATATGTCTCTGCCACATCTTGCTTCCAAGAGTTTATGTCATTCTAGGTTAGGATGCATACAGGCAATAAGCACGCATCAGGTAATTCCCTCTTGCTTACACCGTTCTAGGTTGCTAGGCTCCTTGTGCAGGGTCAATGTTTTCTTCAAGTTAGGAAGAAACCTGGTGAAGTCCAGTACTTCGTGGTTGGGTAGAAAAAATGCCTTAACCACACTCTTGGTCTCAGCTTGTGGATGATCGGAGGATCGAGGCGGTCGAGTTTAGAGATTATTATTAACATGGATATTTGCTTCATATTATTCTTTTGTACAGCTAGCATAGCCAAGTTGTATATGTAACATGAATTCATTGATATGTTGATGTATTACTTCCTTTTGTAACATTGAAACAGATGTTTAGTAACACCAGATTGGGTGTGTGTAATAGAATTGTAACACAATCTTGTGTATGGAAAATTTATACTTAATTCATGGTTTCTTGCCATTTTATATATAGTTATGCATACTTGGAAACTGTTAATGATTTATTTTCTATATTTGGAATATACATTGCCTTTTTGAGTACTATGTTTAGTTTGTAATTTTCTACACCTTGCATTTGGTATCAGAGCACTAGGTTCAATGCTTGGACCTATGCCTAATGACGCTTTAGTGAAATATTTTCAGAGTAATCCAGATGGATACTAGATTCACATACCAACATGGTGGAGGATCTCATGGTGATCTAGGTGACAGATTGGATAGGATCCTAGCCATGCTAAATTGACAAGAGACCAAAATGGATAGTCTAGAACAGGAAATCAGAACAGGTCAACCTGGGGTGAACTCAGGCGAAATGAGGGCAATAGAAATGAAACAAGTGAAGAAAACCCTGAGACTGAAAGAAACCCAAGTAAGCAAGAGAAAGTGGCTGAAGAGTTGGGTAAGGACCTCAAAAAGGTCACCCCTCCTAAATTTGATGGCAGGACAATAGGGGATGGGGTAGAAGCTTGGGTAATAGAGATGGAGAAGTACTTTGCTCTGAGAAATTTGTCTGATGAGACTAAGGCTATTTGGGGATCGTACCAACTCACCGGTGAGGCTGCCACTTGGTGGGATAACGAGAAGGTTGAGAAGCGGTTGTTGCCTGGCGAGGTGACCTGGGAGCAATTTTTACAGATGTCTAGAAAAAGGTGGCTACCGCAGTTATATTTTGATAAGAAAATGTCTAAATTTCAGAATCTCACACAAGGTGGAATGACGATAACACAATATTGGGAGAAATTTTCTCACTTGCTCAAGTACGCACCTCAGTATCAAAAGGATGAGAGGTTTCAGATTCATAAATTCATCATGGGGCTTAGGCCTCAAATTGGAGTTGATGTTGATATTCATAACCCTTCCACCATGGATGAGGTTTTTGAAAAAGCTATTAAGAAGGAACATAAATTACAGCATGTTACAAATTACAGGAAAAGCAGAGACACAAAGTATGGCAATAAGAAACTTCAGGGAAACAACCAGAACAATCAAGGAAATAACAACAACAGGCAGATCAGGAATCTTAAGAGAGGGAATAATTCTCAGGACTGTAATGAAGGAAATTAGAACAATAATAAGAGGACAAATTATAACAATACTAATAGCAATAACAGGAGAGTTGGTTCAGATAGACCTAGAGTACCCCGCAGTGGTTGCTACACTTGTGATGGTGATCATTATGCTAGTGTGTATCCTTAGAGGGGGAATAATCAGAAAAATAGAAACCAACATCACATCCATGCGACTGTAGATAATCACCAAGCTGATTTCCAAGCTACGCTAATCCAGTTCTCGAGAAAGCTTTTTAAATGTCTTGTTTCAATTTTAATTGATACCGGTGCCACTGAGTGCTTTGTAGATCCTAATGTCATTTCTAAATTGTTAGTTGAACAAGGATTTATGGTTGATTCATGGAAGGTAAAATATGGAAATCAGGTAGAGAAAATGATAGAGCATTGTCTTGCATGCAGTCAACTTGAACTTCCAAGTTTTGAGACACAGGTCAATTTGTATGTTGCACCCTAGGATCATATGATGTAATTCTAGGTTTAAATTGGCTTACAGAGCATAAGTATATGGTAGATTGTGAAGGGAAAATAGTAAAATGTTTAGATGATCAAGGTAATCAGGTTGAGATACATGGATCCAAAAGACCCTTAGAACTCAGGCAGATTTCTACCATGCAGCTGAAAAAGGCCAATAAAAAAGGGTGTGCTATTTATGCAGTAAAGGTTAGGGATCTTGATAGCTCAGAGTCATCAGCTAATGACCATCCTATTTTGAAGGAATACCAAGATGTCTTTCCTGATGAATTGACTTAGTTACCTCCGAAATGGGAATTTGATTTCTCGATTGAATTGATACTTGCTACTGAGCCTTTGTCAAAAGCACCGTATAGAATGAACACAACTGAATTGTATGAGCTGAAGGCGCAATTGCAAGAATTTCTTAACCAGGGTTTTATAAGACTAAGTGTGTCTCCATGGGGAGCACCTATCATATTTGTGAAGAAGAAGGATAGCACCTTGAGATTATGTATTGATTACAGAATGTTGAATAAGGCCACCATAAAAAATAAGTATTTGCTCCCTAGAATTGATGAGTTGTTTGATCAAATGAAAGGAGCAAAGGTATTCTCAAAAATTGATTTGAGATTGGGATACCACCAGCTAAGAATAAAAGATGAAGATATTTCAAAGACTGCCTTCAGAACTAGATACGGACACTACGAGTTCACGATTTACCGTTTGGGCTAACTAACGCCCTGGCAGCTTTTATGAATTTGATGAACATCATCTTTTGGGACTACTTGGATGGCTTTGTACTAGTTTTTCTGGATGATATATTGATATACTCCAAATCAGAGGAAGAGCATGACAAACACCTAAAGATAGTGTTGCAGCATTTGCGGGATCATAAGCTTTATGGGAAGATGTCAAGATGTGCTTTCTACTAGACTAAGGTACACTATTTGGGCCATGTTATTTCAGCTGAGGGGATAGTAGTGGACCCATATAAGATTAAGGCAATCATGGAGTGGCCAGCGCCACAGAATGTGTCAGAAGTCTGGAGCTTTATGGGGCTTGCCAGCTATTATAGAAAATTTGTGAAGGGGTTCTCAATAATTGTAGCACCCATTACTACACTCTAAAGAAAAGGAAATAAATATGAATGGACTGATAGATTTGAGTAGGCATTTCAGTTGTTGAAAGAGAAACTTACCTCTGCACCCATCCTGATTGTGCCAGATCCAAATGGGCACTTTACAATTATTACAGATGCTTCAGGGGAAGGTGTAGGGAGTAGTTCTTATGCAGGAAGGGCAAGTGGTGGCTTACGAATCTCAGAAATTGAAGCAGCATGAACTGAATTATGTGCCACATGATTTGGAGTTGGCTGCCATAGTGCACGCACTTCAAATGTGGAGGCACTATCTTTTGGGGAATCCTTTTGACCTAAAGACAGATCATTTAGGATTACAGTACATATTTACTTAGCCCAGCCTGAATGCTCGACAAAGAAGATGGTTGGAGTTCTTGAGCAAATATGATTTTGGCATTGAGTATATAAAAGGAAAAGAAAACAAAGTAGCGGATACCCTAAGCAGAAGGAGACATCTCGCAGCCATGGTAACAGTAAGGTCAACTTTCAGACAACGGGTGATGCAAGCTTTTCTTGGTGAAGAGTTTTATGATAGAGTGAAACAAGCCCTAGAGCAGGATCCTTGGGATCATAGGTATGATGGATACATGTTTGAGTTTGATGGACTCTTGAGATTTTAGGGATGAATGTATGTTCCAAATGTAGCAGGATTGAGAGAACTTGTGCTAGAAGAGTTTCATAATGCACCTTATTTAGGGCACCCCGGTGTAACAAAGATGATAGAAGGACTCAAACCATTGTATTTCTGGCCAGGACTTAGGAGGGATGTTACATCTTTTGTAGCCTGATGTTTAGAATGCCAGCGAGTTAAGGTTGAGCATGTACATCTGGCGGGACTTCTTTACCCACATAGGGTGCCAGAATACAAATGGCAAGTAATCACTATGGATTTCATTCAAGGGTTGCCTATGACCAAGACTCGACATGATGTCATCTTGGTTGTGGTTGATAAATTGATGAAGGTTGCCCACTTCATTCCTGGGAACCTTAAGGATGGATGGACCCGTAGATATGTTGGACCATTTGATGTCTTGGAGGTTATTAATCTAGTTGCTTACAGGCTTGCTCTACTACCAGCACTTTCCTAGATACATAATGTTTTCCATGTTTTTGTACTTAAGCCATACCATCCATATGCATCTCATATTCTTGATTGGCATGCATTGCAGGTTCAGGATCCAGGGGTGGTGCTAGTGGAGCACACCAAGATTTTGGAGAGGTGCAACGTTAAGTTGCGAAACCGCAATGTCATTCAGTATAGGGTCCAGTGGGACCAGTATTCGGTGGACAGTGCCACCTGGGAAAATGCAGAAGAAATTGATAGATCATTTCCTCATCTAAGATTTTAGTTCATTTTTATTTATGCATATGATGACATTTATTTTATTATTGATACTTGATGTATAAGACTCTTTATGTAGATGTTTTGATATAAGACATCGAGACGATGTCTCTTCCAAGTGGGAAAGGATGTCACGTCTCAAACTTTGATGCTATCTGGGATTACTTTATGTGGAAATAATTCATGGACAATTATGTGTGTTAGATGAATAACTTATTATTTAGAAAGATGAATGATTATTTTAATATGGCAATATGAAATGTAATGAATATTATATTCATGATATTAATGCTTCAACTATGCTTCGGCTATTTGGTTACTAACCTATTAATGGGAAATTGGAGTTTATTATGAGTTGCAGGTTGTTGAAGACAAGGGTGTGGTTGAGGTAAAGGTGATTAGCAGCCTGGCAGGGTTAAGATGGAGGGATATCTCTCCCACACTTCACGTAGAGTCATGTAGATGCATTTGTTTACATATTAAATGATTTTATTTTATAGTTTAGATTAATTGTGATTTAAATAGATTATTCAATTCATTGTTATTCAAATAATGTGTGTGCATAGAAAAATAGAATAAATGATTTAGTTAATTATTTGATTTTATTTGAAGAAATATTTTTATTTTATTATTAGTTTTATAGAAAATTGTGATAATCATGTTGATTATTTTAATATTATTTATTGATAAATTAGAGGATAGAAATAGAAATTAAAACATGATTTTAGAAACAAAACAAAAAAGAAAGAAAACATGAAAACAAGAAAAACAATAGAAAATTTAGAAAAAGAAACTTAATTTAGGAAATAAAAGCTCAAAAGAAAGCAAAACACAAAAAAGGAAAAAATAATAAAAAGAAGAGAGGAAGTCATTCTCTCACACAGAAAACTATTTCTCAACTTTACATTCTCAAAATTTATGACCTCATCTTTGAAATTGAAAACCAAACAAAGGAATTGATAAAATATTTTTGGGCAAAAGGAGAACGATTCGGAATAGAGGAGTTTCTAGTAGATTGTGGGTTTCAAGCATTTAATTGGGGTGGAAAGCGATCTCTAGGTTCTTAATCAATCCTTGATCTTAAATTGTGATTGTGTGTCGATATTTTGTGCAAGCAAATCTATGTTCTCTCTACATGAAAGATATGAATTTTTTGTATTCTTAATGGAGAATTTTCACTGTATGTTCTATACTGCTGTGTAAGTTTTGTGTAAAATCATATATATATATATCAATAGCCGATATCGAAATACATAAGATTGTTTGTATAACATTGAATTTAAATATAGAGATGTCTTTTGAAATAGTCCTAAAGCATTCTATAGGAGAGATTAGGTTTAGCGGACTGCATAATATACAATTGAATGTCACTTCGGCCCAAGGCCGAAAGCTTAATCAAAAGGGGCACGGCTTGTGAGACAACACTCATATATGCCGCAGTCCCCATTTGGGGACTGCGACCCATATGAGGGCCGCCTCATTTATTTTACTATATAGCTCTCTACAAACTCCCCAACAAAAATAGTCACTTAAGCTATATCTTATAATTCTTTGATGTCTAATCCCTATGCCATGCGCCACTTGCAGTCTTTGTTGGTATTTTGTATGAGATATATATATATATATATATATATATATATATAGTTCTACATCTGTGACTAAAAAGAAGGACAACAAAGACATTTTGTTTTATTTTATAAGTTGTAACAAAAATAATAGATCTATTTTATAAACTTATTGATTGGGTTACTTGAATGAGCATATATGTTGAAATTAGATCTACTTTCATCAAATTGATTTTTATAACAAAGAGTCTACATGATAGTAAATGAAAGATGAAATTTGACTATTAAACCTAATAAAATAATTGCATTTAGAAAACCATTTAATACGAGAATTGGTATAAAAATACTGGAAGATGGAAAACTTGAACAACACTCAAACTAGTCAAATGAGTTAAATGATGAAATTGTATATGTATTGTGAAATGATTCATGATCATGGATTAATAAAATTAGGAAACTGTTCTTTGCATGTATTTTGGTAAAGTATGAACTTTTGGGACAGGATGCCAAATGTGAGCTCTCAGAGACGATAGTTTTACTTTTTCTAAAACTATCATTTTTGTTATTTGCTTGGCCAAGCTACTGTACCATTGAAATAGATGGATTGTTTAAAAGCCTAGAATTATGTTATATATGTCTCTGCCACATCCTGCTTGCAAGAGTTTATGTCATTCTAGGTTAGGATGCATACAGGCAACAGACACGCATCAAGTGATTTGCTCCTACTTACACCATTCCAGGTTGCTAGGCTCCTTGTGCAGGGTCGGTGTTTTCTTTGAGTTAGGAAGAAACCCGAGGAAGTTCAGTACTTCGTGGTTGGGTGGAAAAAGTGCCTTAACCACACTCTTGGTCTCGGCTTGCAGATGATCAGAGGATCGAGGCGGTCGAGTTCAGAGATTATTATTAATATATGGATATTTGCTTCATATTATTCTTTTGTACAGCTAGCATAGCCAAGTTGTATATGTAACATGAATTCATTGATATGTTGATGTATTACTTCCTTTTGTAACATTGAAATAGATGTTTAGTAACACCAAATTGGGTGTGTGTAATAGAATTGTAACACAATCTTGTGTATGGAAAAGTTATACTTAATTCATGGTTTCTTGCCATTTTATATATAGTTATGGATACTTGGAAACTGTTAATGATTTTTTTTCTATCTTTGGAATATGCATTGCCTTTTCGAGTACTATGTTTAGTTTGTAATTTTCTGCACCTTACACCACATCATGGAAGGTATAATGCTTTGTTTTTATGGTACATTGCTTATTTAGTTACCTTTCATTTATGCTCTAATGAAAGTAGGGTGTTTGCTACCTTACTTTGCATTTGCATCATTTAGCTAGTTTTTAACCACTACAAAAAGTATATAAATAGTGGCTTGAAAAATAATAAACAAACATAATGACAAATTGAAATTTGAAAATATATCATTTTCTACCCTAAATGATACTTGTGGAAGTTATGAGTTTACCAAAATGTAGGGAAATAAAAATGATGAAGATCTAGAGTCTAACCCTAATTAAACTAAACCTAGATAACATGAGTTGAGATTTAAATAAAAGACTACTATTTGAAATACTAAGACAAAAATGAAATAGTTAAGAAGGAAAAAGAAGAATTAAATAGTTAGTGTGATGTCAACTTTGACCTCTTTGATTGGCTGATACATTGTGATAACAATAGAAACTTAGATATGATATTGGAATAGAGCTCGTGATGCTAAGATAGAGATGCTCTAATTTTTTTTGCTTGGGAAAAAGCCACATCCACAATTTGGTCTTGGGACTAGGCCTTACACACAATGTAGTCTGACTAGTGTGATTTTGTCCTCTATTGTTGTTGACCTACAAGATTCCCTTGCCTATGCATGTACCTACATATGAAATTTTGATTGTGTTGAGAATCATGTTTTGTGGCTTGTTATAGATAGAGGGAATATCATTGAACTCCTTGCTAGCAATTAAGCTTTGTTGTCAATGTACAAAGATCAAAAGCATGCCAAGCAAAAATACAAAAGATTGGTGCAACTAAGATTTATGTAACAAAGATTAAGTTCTCTAAATGTAGATGCAAGATGCTAAAAATTGATTCAAATTAATGCTAAATGACCTAAAATGATGTTTTTATATACAAGACCTAGGCACAAAACTTGAGACCTTTGGCATTCAAACTAATGGTGTAATGATTAAATTCTAAATAAGTTTGCCCAAGTAGTAGGAGATTTAAAATTTAAATTGGTAGGATTAGGCTACGAGTGTGGCCCGATCCAATGGACAAGACTACAGGTATGACCTAATCTAGGAAGGTATAAACCTTATGGATTTGGATTGACCCTAATGAAGGCAATAGATAAAACATATCTTAGTGATGAATTCAAGGTTACGACATCAAATGAATGAAGTTGAATGCTAAAACCATATAATTATGCCAAAATTCATAACCTACAATAGGAGCGAGCGTGAAGTGTAATGGTGTGATTGTGTTCACAAAACTCCTTAAACTGACAAATAAAAAATTTAACAAAACAAATATAAACAAAAAAATTGTCAATATTACTGAAATAATACATAGCACCAATACTAAAGAAGAAAAAGAAGTGAAAAATAGTGAATAAAATAGCTTCAATTATAAATAAAATAGTAAGTAAAATTGTTGAAATAGTTAATATATTCTTTAGTAAGTAAATTTATTGAAATAATTTGTTTTCATTTAACTTTTTAAAAATTATGCATTCTTAAAATAGCTATGTACTTAAGATATGGAGTAAATAATTTGTTTTCATTTAATTTCTTAGAAATTATAAAATTATAAAATATAACAAGCTCATTATTCCATCATAACTTTATACAAGAATTACTATTTTTTATACAACTGTGTCTCCAAGATTCATAACATTCTTAGAGAAGGAAAAGTCCTCTCCATTTAAGCTAAACATTCCAGTGAATGCCTCCATGGAAATTACATTTTAAATTTGCAAGAGGAAACACCACAGCCCTGCAGATAGTAAAAATCCTATAGTTTCCCCTACCTTATTGGTCCTTAGCTCAAATCACATTTCAGAGTCATATATCTACACATTCTAATCTAGAGTCCTATCATTTTAAATAATAGTATTTTGCTAGGATTTTCTTTGACAGTATTAGTTGGTTTATTTTTCATCAGGTAATGACCCTTTAGTACAGGGCTCCTGAAGTGCTCTTGGGGGTTGTTCAGTATTCCATACCTATTGACATCTGGTCAGTTGTTTGTATATTTGGTAAGCTTTTTCTCAATCCTTTTTTGTAATCTAAACATGGAAAGTGTGTTCTACTTATCTCCCTAGTTCTATTTTCCATTATTCTTTCTATACTTATCATGAAAATGGATCTAAAATAATCCGTGTTGTGTAGCTGAAATGTCCCGAATGACTCCTTTATTCAAAGGAGATTCATAAATAATCCAACTCCTTTGCTTACCATGAAATGCAGTGAATACCATCTTCTATACTGACAATTATAAGTTAATTTTTGTTTGCAGTAGGCAACTGTGTACTCCTACTGAAGATATGTGGCCATGGGTGACCAAGTTCAGCGATTGGCATTCCTATCCTAGGTAGAAACCTCAGAAATTAAGCCTTGTTGTTCCAGATATGGAACCAAGTGGTATAGATTTGTGTTGGAGTATGCAAGACACTGAGAGGGGGGGGTGAATCAGTGTCTTATAAAACAGACTTGTTTTTGGCAACACCTAATCAACTTTTACCAACTGTGAACCTCAACCTTGAATGGTAAAGCAAGACATTCATTTAAGAATCAAGATGAATGATCAAACCAACTTGTGTGTATGAAAAGACAGAATAACTATTTGTGAACTATGAGGAATCATTCGAACAATTCATCAAGACAAACAATAGAGGTAGATTGTTACTTGATTTGACTGAGATAAGCATCAAAGTATTATGCATTTGTACTGATTTACTATGAGCATCATATAAAGGTTAAATTATGAAATAATGAACAAAAACTCATGAGCAGAACAAGTGACCATAACACAGAGATTGTCCTGAGTGGAAAACCCTCTGGGACATAAAAACCACTCAAAAAATGCCTCACTGGCTTATTTAATGAATCTCATTGATTACAGGCCTCACTGGCTACAAAATGCCCCACTAGCTATAAAATGCCTCACTGGCTACACAAAATGCCTCATTAGCTATAGTTGCCTCACTGGCAAAGGTCATTTCTTGTCTCACTGACTTGACCTTTCAATACATGCTTCAATCATAAAAAAAAACAAATACAGAAGGACACTCTGTTTCACTAATCCTTAATCTCTGATTTAATATCAATGATAATGCATTCTCAACATTACATCAAGTGTATACACCACCACATTAAAATTCCTATTCAAATCCTTTTTATACATTTCATAATGACTTCCTCTTCTCATGAAACAGTTTGAAGAGATAATTGTTTTCATAAAATTGTTGTAGGTAATAACTAAACATTAAACCACAGTTTAGGGTTGAACTAACCCAAGCAAATACAACTGCCACAAAATCCATAATTGCCATGTGATTGAGAAGAAGTAATTAATGTGTCACTACTACCTCAAGATGATGTTGTGCATCTCATAACCAAAGTTAGGTGTTCATTGTAAGTTGTAACACATAACTGTGATTAGGAGATCACTACAATTGAATCATAAGACTGTCCACATAAATCATAAACCAAACCATCATTATGCCATCGAATCACTGTTCTGACCAAAAACATCATTCATATAATTTGAAAATCTTTAACTCAAAACCCTTAACAAGATTTTTTGGGTATAAAGAATATATCAAACTAAGCAAAGAAATAAGACATGTAAACAACTTTCAATATCAAAAAAAGAAAAGAAGGGAACGACTACACCTGGAGTAATGATTTTGCAATTAATTTTCAACGGCCTTACTCCATAATGACATTTTTCAGCTCTGTCATTTTTCCCAAGTCAACATTCGATGCCACAAACTAAATATTTGACGAATTCACCTCAATTTTACATGATTGAAAAATAAACCCTTAACAGAGATGCAATACCACAACAGAAAAATGATGAAATGAACTGCTTGATACTAACTATTCATGCCTTTTGAGTGCCTCAACTACCTGTTCCAGTTTTCCCTAAAGAGGGCTCAAAAACAAAACATCAAATGACTGCTTCACAATTGCCAAGACCTGTTCATCAAGTTACCAAAAGATACCCAAAGCTTCTACTAGCTTTGAAAACTTTAAACCTTTCACAAAATAATATTTCATATATTTCATTTGTGACCTCGGCCATGTGTTAGAGAATGTCATTCGGGGACCACACTTTCAAAAGTGTTTGTCACTTTATTATTTCAAATAATGCCACATGGTATTAAAAACTTAAATATTGACTTTATATGCAATGTTCTCAATGTATTATGCTATGCCAAATCAATAGCAATACTTTGACCAAGTTTGACATCACTGCCATCAAACAACGTGTCATGAATATGCCAACAAATCATGTGTATATGAGTTTGTCACCATAACTGAAATAAGTTGATGCCATAGAACTAAAACAAGATGCCAACTATTATGCTCATGTATGTCAAAATCAAAGTCACCATGAATAGCAACTATACATATACCAAAGTCACCGTCAAATGCCAAGTCACTGTCAAATGCCAAGTCATTGTCAAATGCGACCAAGTCAAATATCCAATCACCATATCCACCATCAAGGAAACCACATTGTCAAGAGACATTGTGTCTTTGACATCAAGAACAACAACTAAGGACAACAAACTCCTCCTTTGTCCATGATGGCAAAACACAACTCTCTCTCCCCCTTTTTGACATCAAGGCAAAGGGAGAAAGAAAAGTGTGCCAATGCCTCTAGAAGATAAGCAATATAAGCCTAAGATGAGAAACAAAATTAGAAATATAGATCATACCAAACACATCAATCTGATTGTCCCATGAGTGAGAAGTATCCAAAACATCTGAAACAAAAATGAGATGTCAACACCATAAGGAAATATTAGCAGCATGAAGAGCGTGTAGCAAAGTTGGACAACAACTGAGAATGTTGTTACCATTGTCCAAAACATCATAAAATATCACTTTACTGTGAAAATAACACTTGCACCATGATCACAACCATCACCACTGTCATTTTTACAAAAGATATAATTTTCACTGTCACCATACAAAGAATCATCAGCATGAATTGGCTGCCACTCAAGTTCATTTCATAAACCAAAAATCTCTGTCCTCACATACCATGTGCAAGAAGGCAAGCAAAAATAATCACAAAAACTACTTCTAAGATCAAACCAATAAAAGAACAGTGTAGCACTATCATAACATAGACTTTTGAGTCTATGTATATCACTATCAGAATCAATGCATACAAATGATCAAAACACTATCATCACTAAGGGAGTAGATATGAAAAGTATTGCCTTTACTTGAGAGAAATACTAAGAATAAGCAACATATCACTGTCTTCATAATAAGACACAGGAAATGTTCTTTTATCAGATCTCAGCAAATAAATACTGTCAAACCACCTTCATCCATCATTATATCATTGAAAGAACTATCACTGTGCACATACCACTTTGCAAATGCAAGAAAACACTTCACTGCAACAAGTCATTTCCAATATTGTCAAGAATACATAATGAAGCACATGTAGCCTCCTAAATCAACTAGTATATGAAGATCATGACAACTTTCATGTATATCTATGGTGCAAGAATATGAAAAGGAATTACAAGCTAAATCAACAAGGCATGGTGTCCAATCTGTTCATCAAGCCACTTTACTGTTTGCTAGCATGTCAAAGAAACAAATCATTGCAAGATCCATAGTCATCATGAAAATCATAAGCAATACTCCTCCTGCATGCACTTTTGCTCAACCAACAAGATCCAAGTGAAAGTTAGAATTCACTGTCCAAGTTCTAGCATCACTATGAAACAAGTATATGAGTATGTATGATTCCCTGATATTCAACTCTCCCTAATTGTGCTTTGGTCTTTCAATCAAGATCAACCAACTTACTCAACTTGTTGTGCAACAACCATTGTTATCATGTTAGCAAGATGTTATTAGGTAGTTTAACCATCTAGCATCAAAGATCTTGTTAAGGATACTCAGAAACCGCATATACTACTGTTACTGCTAAAACATCTAACACCAAACACTGTTTCAATACACTCAAGGAACTGAGCACTATACTTGGCATTGTACATGTTAAGTCACCAAACCACAATTATCATGCAGGCATTGTCTTGCATAAAATATTGTTTGAGAACTCACAAAGGAGGGACACCAAGATCACTGGAAATATTCACTGAAATTGAAAGTGCCCTGTTACTGAAGAATGCTCCTCAAAGAATGCATACTGAAATGAAAATTGAATACTGTATCTAATAAGAACAATCAAAACTATTTCCATGTTGTTCCAAAGATGTCCTATTAAAAACATAATGATGTCCTTGATATTGTCATCAAATGACTGCAACAGAAATCACAGAAAGAGTATCATGTTAAACTTCCATAAAGAGCAAACAATATCTCAGATCAAATTTTAGTCCACTACATCCTAAGACTCCTTGGGGTTAGAAAATAAAACATTGGATCACTCCCCCTAAAAACATGCATCCATTTAAATGCTGAGAGATAATCCTTGTGCATCATGCACAAGACTAAGTCCTCCCTTCTCCTTTCCTTATTTTCTTCTCCAGACCCATAGAGATCCATTTTCAGATGACTTCTCCCTATAAAACCTTGCTTTATGACCAAATCCTTTACATCCATAGTACATCATATTATAGTTTTGATCAAGAGGAGAATAGTTTCTTCTAGAGTCATACCTTGCATTCATCCAACAATCTCTTTTCAAGTGCCCAACCTTATTGCAGTTATAGCAAACAATATTGTAGTTTTGATTTGACAAACCATAATAACTACAATCTCTAGCTTTATGACCGTACTTATGACAGACATAACAAGAACCATGAAATTGAGAATAGTTATACCTGATAGAATGATATTGCCTGATAGATGAAGGTCTTGAAAAACTGTTAGTTCTTCTTCTCCCAATATGAGCAGTTTTATCATTTGCTTTCTTCTTGTCATCATCAGAAATAGCAGAATGATAATTCATATCTATCTTCTGCTTAGGAGTCTGCCTAACCTTGAAACTCTTCCTATTTGCTATTGCAAAAACTATTTCCCTTTTAACTTCATCTTTAACACTAGAGCTTTCCCCTTTTTCATAGCCTAAGCCAAAATGATCCTTATAGTTTTTTTTACTACTCAATATTTCATTCAAACATCTAGTACTCTTGTCAAATTGAATAGTCTTGTGAAGTTTAGAAGAAGCCTTTTCCAAATGCTTTCTTAAAGAGACTATTTCTACCTCTAACTTTAGACATTCTATTCTTTTTACTTCAAAATTAGATTTAGTCATATCTATTATTCTTTTGGCTTCCTCAATCTTAGCTTTTAAACTAACAATCAATTTATCAGATTCATTAACGTGACTTTTTAATTCTACAATCTGATTTTTGGCATTTTCAAACTCTAAAGAAGCTTTTTCAAAATCTGAACATACCTTGTCCTTGGATTCTTTTTCTTGTTGAAGCTAGTCTTTTAGTCTCTTGTTTTCTTCATTAAGTTGTTTGATTGTATCTAGGGCACACAGAAGTTCTCCTTCAATATCAACTCCACAATCTTCTTCATCCTCAAAGAATTCTCTTTCTTCATCTGATTCATTCATATTTACCACAAATTCATCTAGTTCAGTATTACACATCTCTTCTTCTACAGGATTGTTCTTATTATCACTTATTGACTCAACTGATAAAAACTTTTCCTGAGGCAAGACTGCATTTGACTTGACACCGGTGTTTTTATTTTGACTTATGTTTCTTTTACACTTACCCATGATGAGTACTCCACGACCAGGAATCCCCTAAGTTGGTTAAACTTAAAAATAGGGGTTTGGCTCTAATACCACTTGTTGGAGTATGCAAGACACTGAGAGGGGGGGTGAATCAGTGTCTTATAAAATAGACTTGTTTTTGGCAACACCTAATCAACTTTTACCAACTGTGAACCTCAACCTTGAATGGTAAAGCAAGACATTCATTTAAGAATCAAGATGAACGATCAAACCAACTTGTGTGCATGAAAAGATAGAACAACTGTTTGTGAACTATGAGGAATCATTTGAACAATTCATCAAGACAAACAATAGAGGCAGATTGTTACTTGATTGGACTGAGATAAACATCAAAGTATTATGTATTTGTACTGATTTACTATGAGTGTCATATAACAGTTAAATTATGAAATAATGAACAAAAACTCATGAGTAGAACAAGTAACCATAACACAGAGATTGTCCTGAGTGGAAAACCCTTTGGGGCATAAAAACCACTCAAAAAATGCCTCACTGGCTTATTTAATGAATCTCACTTATTACAGGCCTCACTGGCTACAAAATACCTCACTGGCTACACAAAATGCCTCACTAGCTATAGTTGCCTCACTAGCAAAGGTCATTTCTTGTCTCACTGACTTGACCTTTCAATACATGCTTCAATCATTAAAAAAACAAATACAGAGGGACCCTCTGTTTCACTGATCCTCAATCTTTGATTTAGTATCAATGATAATGCATTCTCAACATTACATCAGGTGTATACACCACCACATTACAATTCCTGTTCAAAGCCTTTTTATACATTTCATAATGACTTCCTCTTCTCATGAAACAGTTTGAAGAGATAACTGTTTTCATAAAACTGTTGCATGTAATAACTGAACATTAAACCATAGTTTAGGGTCGAACTAACCCAAGCAAATACAACTACCACAAAATCCATAACTGCCATGTGATTGAGAAGAAGTAATTAATGTGTCACTACTACCTCAAGATGATGTTGTGCATCTCATAACCAAAGTTAGGTGTTCATTGTAAGTTGTAACACATAATCGTGATTAGGAGATCACTACAATTGAATCATAAGATTATCCACATAAAATCATAAACCAAACCATCATTATGCCATCGAATCACTGTTCTGACCAAAAACATCATTCATATAATTTGAGAATCTTTAACTCAAAACACTTAACAAGATTTTGTGGGTATAAAGAATATATCAAACTAAGCAAAGAAATAAGACATGTAAACAACCTTCAATATAAAACAAAGAAAAGAAGGGAACGACTACACCTGGAGTAATGATTTTGCAATTAATTTTCAACGGCCTCACTCCATAATGATATTTTTCATCTCTGTCATTTTGCCCAAGTCAACATTCGATGCCACAAACTAAACATTTGACGAATTCACCTCAATTTTACATGATTGAAAAACAAACCCTTAACAGAGATGCAATACCATGACAGAAAAATGATGAAATGAACTGCTTGATACTAACTTTTCATGCCTTTTGAGTGCCTCAACTGGCTGTTCTGGTTTGCCCTAAAGAGGGCTCAAAAACAAAACATCAAATGACCGCTTCACAATTGCCAAGACCTGTTCGTCAAGTTACCAAAAGATACACAAAGCTTCTACTAGCTTTGAAAACTTTAAACCTTTCACAAAATAATATTTCATATATTTCATTTGTGACCTCGGCCATGTGTTAGAGAATGTCATTCTGGGACCACACTTTCAAAAGTGTTTGTCACTTTATTATTTCAAATAATACCACATGGTATTAAAACATTAAAACTTGACTTTATATGCAATGTTCTCAATGTATTATGCTATGCCAAATCAACAGCAATACTTTGACCAAGTTTGACATTGCTGCCATCAAACAATGTGTCATGAATATGCCAACAAATCATGTGTATATGAGTTTGTCACCATAACTGAAACAAGGTGATGCCATAGAACTGAAACAAGATGCCAACTGTTATGCTCATGTATGTCAAAATCAAAGTCACCATGAATAGCAACTATACATATACCAAAGTCACCGTCAAATGCCAAGTCATTGTCAAATGCCACCAAGTCAAATATCCAATCACCATATCCACCATCAAGGAAACCACATTATCAAGAGAGATTGTGTCTTTAACATCAAGGACAACAACTAAGGACAACAATTTGTTGTCTGTAAGTATAGTTAATTTGTATTATTTCCCTCATACCCACTTAAATATTCTTCTCATCACTCTACTTATGTGCCAGTATACTCAATTTGCATTATTTTCTCTCATACCTACAATAGTATATTATGGAATCCGTCTCATGTCTTTTTACAGAAAATGCTGGCTTATGGTCCAGCGAAGAGAATATCTGCCAAGGAGGCAATGTAGTAAATCTCAATACTAAACTACTTAGGCACATTTTTTTGTAATTTGAATGTCTTGTTTTGGACATTCTTGTCTCTCACTTATTGTGCATGCTTGTGGCAAGACATTGCTCTACATAAATCATTCCAATAAAGTGGATCTGATTAAATTTGTTGATTTTTTCTTTTATACTTGAGAAAATAGGAAAACCTAGTGACTATAGAACTAAGCACTCTTCCTAGATATAAATGGTTGAAATTACATATTCATAATTATGTATCTATTTTTTTTTACTACATGCTGATTATTCATGTTCTTTATATCTCTCGTGGGCTACATCATGAGACTAATAGGTGCTTTTGCTAGTTATAAATGTTTCTATTAAATTATAACAAAATAGTTGTATTATAAATGATTAATATTATTGGTAACAATATTTAAAGGTGATATCAAATAGTCAATTGGCACAAACATTTATAGTCTTATTGCTAAGCACTGCACATGTTTTTGTTTTTTTGGCAGTTATTTGTGCAATGCTTGGCCAATAGGACTTCAAAGGTAAATTATATTTATTAATATGATAATCATTTCCACATATAGTTCCAACTCATACAAACATGTATACTTCTTGAATGCATTTGAATGTTTAATGCTTGTTTATTATCACAATCCACTTTTATACAAAATTACAATGTGTTGCAATTAATACAAATACTTGATATAAAAATGTTGACCAAGACATTCAAACAACAAGCATTACATGTTTTAAAACAACATGAAAATACATGAATGTCATGATTGTACCCTATAGGAAATCATACTAGCAAATCATATTATAGTTAGTTTTGTAAACATAACTTCATATTAATAAAAGGAATTACATAGTTACAATAACACACATATGAAAGATAAATTTTTTTGTAAGTACAAAGATTGCCACATTATTTTAATAGCACCATGTTGATTTATGACAACAAATCATAAACAAAATAAACATGCATTGGATTTTTCCCTAAAGGGTCAACTTAGAGACAAAAACCATAACAAATGCTGTTTATTTTTCCTATTTTTTATCTTAGACTACTGTTCAAATGAGAATGGTGCTTATATTCTCAAAGACATTGAGAGATAGCAACAAATGTTAAACCAACCCTCTTTACATCATCAATATCTATTGTGGCCCTTTCCAATGTCAACACTTGAGATTTTTGTATGGGTAAAGCCATGATATTTTGACAAGGATTTGTGTACAATTTCTTCTTGTAATGGGTAATTGAGGATAAACCTTGGGTTATTAATGTGCCATGGCACACCCACATAATTATTGAATTCTACAATCAGACACAATGACAACTCTAGTGGTCTTTATAGTACCAAGTGCTCCATTAACTAAGCCAACATCTACTATCAAATTACACACCAACATTATGCAAATGTTAGCACACATTAGAACCACTCTAAATAATCATCATTTGCATCATGTGATTCTATATGTAGGGTATATACAAACATGCTATGCACAATTGGTGTGGTAAAAAATGTGTGATTACTCACCATGCAACTTCCACTATACTAATTAAAAAAGAAGCATTGAGAACGTGGTAGGCCTCCCACTAACATAAAAAATAGTTTTACCCTAAAATATTAAAGGATACAATACAACATAAACAATAAATTACATATACTTCTTAGTAGAATCAAGAATCCATCCTAAAACATATAGGCCCCAATTGCTTACTAAAAGCCATAAGAACACATCTCCAATTGTTAATGGGAATGATTCCAAATGTAATATCAGAGAAAATAATTTATTTCTCTTTCTATAAGAGAGATACATACAAAAAAGGCAAAACACACACAAAGACCACCAACAATTATAGAGTGTTAGGATAAGGATTGTCATTACCTTGCAATCTTAAGTCTTGTTTAATTGTATTTAATTGTTTGTACCCACATATTTGGGGCTTCCCACCTAGAGTGACATTTGACGTTACTCATAGTTTATATTTTCTTAAGTGTAAGACTCACTTAGTGTCATGGAAGTTGCTAAGTACAACTATGACAACTTGTAAGGTTTGTAAGAGTTTCCACAAAGGAAAGTGCATGATGAGAGGTAGTTAATTATTGACTTGGAGAAAATCATGGAGTAGTTGTGGAAAAGGTAGGATAAGACTACTTGAGTGCCCAACTTTGGTAGTGGCATTTTCTAATTAATGTCAATTAACTAAGATTAATGTGGGCATTGGGATTTGTGCATGTATATGGACACATAAATTAGTTAGTGATTTCTAGCACATGATTTTAGAAACCATTCATGATTTGTGGTTTTGATAATGCCTATATATTGAGTGCTTGTTAATGTGAACGAGGTTCTTTATCTAATTAGTTCATTTCCTAGCTAGTTCTTCGTTTAGGTCATTTTCACACTAGGTTAAGCTTACTTAGGTACTTTTTTACTTTATCCCAAATTAGTTGTGTTTTTAGTCTCTTAAGTGGTAAATCCTATATATACTCACCCATTACTCTCATATGAGCATCTCATTTCATTGTATGCCTTGCATTCTCATTGAATAGAATACAATTTATTCATGCTCATTTCTAATTTCTAGCTTTGCTTTCCTTCATTCATTTGCATTCTAGGGTGGATTTTAAGCCAAATCTTACATGGTATCAGAATGGTTGTGAGTTGTGGGTTAGCAATCTTTTTAAGAAATTTGGGAGTGTAAAGCTTCTATTTTTCAAAGCACATGAGTATGCTCTTCTCTTGCATCCTTGGATAATCTAGATAATTAGAAAAGTGTGGAGAAAATATCAGTTTCTAGGTGGTTCTCTTTTTTACTTGTCAGTTACAGGTTTTTTAGAGCTTTCTAAAGATATTTTGAGCTCACCATTGAGTCTAGAGCAGTTAAGATAGTCATATTTACCTTTTATTTTGTCTGATTTGGACATCGGAGGTCAAATCTGCAAGGGTTTGAAGCGGGAGGTTCATTGACAGATACAGTAGGGAGCCATCATTTTGGAGCATTATGGGTCAAATTTGACCTTGCCATTGTGCTTAAAAGGCCCGAAAACTCTAAGATCGATTGTCAAATTGTTAATTTTGGACAAAGTTACTCGAAAAGGGATTTTTTTTGTCCAAGGAGTTGTATGACCCCCACAAACAGGTCTGCATGTTTTTCAAAAAAAAAAAATTCTATGATATTCAAATATTTTCAAAATATATTTACTTTAAAAAAAATCACAGTTTTTTATATTAAAAATATTTGTAAAAGTTTTATATATATAAAAAATCAAAAAATAAAAAAAAATCTGGCACCAAGCGTACTTGCGCAAGTGCAGGCCCCCATATCTAGGCACACTACCCGTGCATGTAAAAGGGTATGCAGGAGCCCAAAGGCTCAAGCCTCGTGCCCTCATAGAGATCACGACCTGTAAAAGGGTCCACAGACCCCTTTTTCTAGGGTTTGGGGTGCGGCTTTGGCCCCCCAACCCAATCCTTTGCTTCAGCCTGTTAAGACCTCAAAACTTTTATTTTGGCCTTGAAGACTGTGTTGCCGCCAATTTTGGTGGTTCTTTTAGCGGACCTCCATTTTTGGTGTTAACTATCTCCTTCACCACATTTGGCATCTCAGCCAGTTTTAGCAACAATTTAATTTATCTAGTTGTTCTCTATATCTGGTGATTCTGCTAAAGTTGGCAACAATTCTACCAAATTTGGCAAGAGGTGATCTTTTCAAACTCAGACCCTTCTCCGTTGGAGTTTTCAATTTTGCACTCTAACTTTGAAGACTCGTATCTTGGGCTCACGACCTCCTTTTTTTGAGAATTTTTTTTATTTGGGCTAATTTTTTGTGCTCTATGTGTTAATGTAGATGGTTTATGATTTTGATGCATGAATTTTATAAAAATTGCAGATTCTCACAAGTGACACTGCACAACTCTCATTTTGGGAACTTTAAAGCTTCATAACTTTCTCATAAAACCTCAGATCGATGTGATTCTTTTTTTGAAAGTGCATGTTTTTTTGTGTACTTCATAGTGGTGTTGTTCATTTTACTTGGTATTATTCCAAAATTGTACTTTCAGCATATACTCCTTTTTGAATATTTGTAAAAGCATTGAAGTGAAGTCCACTCAACATTTCTTGCTGGTGGCAATTATGACTGCACTAAATATAAAGTGCCAAATCATATTGCTTTGGGGGGTTTCTTTGATTGAGTGATTCGGGGGGAATCTCTTAGTGTGTTGTGTTTGTGCATCTCTTTCTCCTTGTACTCTCTTTTCCTTCACAAATGGGTCACTTTATGTTTCCATTGCTAACACCATACAGCTACAACACATGGCATCAAAATGCATAAAACGCCTTAATGCAACTTGGATATACATCTTATGTTGAACAAAAGGTAATTGAACCCATAGATGATAAGGAAAAGGTACAATGGATGCTTGAACATACAAAATCTCTTGGTTGTCATAGGAGTCTAGTTTCCATTGATATTATGTTTCAAATTGATGGATGTACAAATTCACATGATGCATGGGAAAAATTAAAAATTCTGTATGGTACAACTGATGAAGTATGAGGCCATCAAATTGATATTGAATTGATAAGTCTTGATCCTAAGTCTTTTGATAACATCTAGGACTATGCTACAAAGGTCAATGACGTTAGAGAACAATGTAAAGCATGTGGCATTGAGAAAAAGGACATTCAACTTGTTTTTAGCACTCTCAACAAACTTGGACTTGAATATGCAACCTTTGTTTCTAGCTTTCACACTCATAGGTTGACTATGGGATTTGCATACACAATGTCTTCTTTTGCTTCCTTTTCTGAAATGTTGATGCATGAATAAGGGAAGCTTCTTTCCATGGGTCTCCTTAAGCTATCTCAGTCTTAGGCTTTGTTAACTGGTCATCCAAAGGGATAGAAAGAGTAAAGGAAACCTGACAAGAAACAAAAGAAGTCTAAGAAAAATTCATAGAAAGATTAGGCACAATCATCATCTACCCCAAAAGTAGACTTCAATTCCTCTTCTTCAAAGTAGAATTCTTAGAAGAAGGAAAGGCTAGCTTGTAGTTACTTCAAGAAGTTTGTTCATGAGGAACATTCATGTCACAAGAAGTAGATCAATGAACTGAAGCATCTTCTCAAAAAAAACAACATTAATCTACCTTCTTTTGTTTCTCAGTAATCCTATACTTATTCAAAATTAGGCAGAGGGAAATCTACTGCACTTTTTGCTTCTACAGATTCCTCTCAATAGTGGATTCTTGACTCGGGTGCATCAAATCACATGGGTTCTATTAGAGAATAGTTTTATTTGTTGGAGCCTTGTTCTGTATCCCACATTCTCATTAGGGATGACTCTCCAATGGATGTCAAAAGGAAAGGTTCAATTGATGTTGGCACTAGTACCTTTGAGGATGTTCTATGTGTCCCCGATTTGTCAGCCAACCTTCTCTTTGGCTATCAGATCACCTAGAATGGCAAGAAAGTTAAATTCACTCTAGATTTTGTAACCATCATGGATCTTAAAGATAATACACTCCTTGTAGTTGGTAAGGCTGATCATGAATCTTAATTGTATGCTTTCTCTCACTTTGTTCCTGATTCACATTCTATTTCTTTGCTCACCCTTTCAGATTCTGTGAGCAAACTGGCCATCTCAACTTCTACTATCTTTAGTAGAGCTTAGCACAGAGGATATGGTCACAGGTCTTCCTTAGATCAGTTTCTTAGATGGAGTTTGTTTGGGTTGTGCCTTAGGAAAGCATCCTGTGGACAAGTTTGACAAAGACAAGGATTAGAGGGCTTCAAAATTCCTTGAGCTAGTTCATAGTGACGTAGTAAGTCCATTTCCATCCTTGTCTTTCAGGAAGGCTCACTACTTGTTCACTTTAATTGATGACTATTCCAGATACACATGGGTCCTTTCTTTGGCAGAAAGGAGAAGCTTTTGATAGATTCCAGGAGTTCAAGGCTCGTGTCAAGAAAAAATCTGGGAAGTGCATCAAGATTCTCTGCACTGACAATGGCAGAGAATATGTGAACTATCAATTTGAAGAATTTTGCACTCTTGAAGGGATTGATCTTCAGCATACTGTCACCTACGCACCATGATAAAATGGTGTAGCAGAGAGGGAAAATAGGTCCCTGAAAGAGATGGATGGCTACATGATCCACACACACTCCCTTTCACTTGAGTATTGGGTAGAAGCTATCAACTGTGCTGCTCACATCCAGAATAGTGTTTTTCATAGGGCATTGAAGGGAATCACTCCCTTTGAAGTCTAGCTTGGAAGGAACCTTAGTGTGCGGCACGTCAAAGTTTTTGGCTCTCCTGCATGGGCTTACATTCCTTCAAAGAAGTGCAAGGCCTTAGAACCTCAGATTCTTCCCTACATCTTTGTTGGTTACCCCAATGGTGTCAAAAGATATTAGCTCTTAGATCCAAAGACACATGAGTTGTTCATTGAGCAAAGTCTATAATTTGAGGAAAGCTCTCCTAGCTCATCCTCACATCTTCCTCCACAGTAGATACAAATGATAGTGACTTAGAGGATTTTCCTCCAACTTCCTCTACTCATGAAGTTAATCATGAGGTTTCATCCTCCTCTTCACAGAGTTTAGATTATGAGGCTGAGGATGCTCATCCTCTATCCTCTCACATTCCTTGCTATGCTCATCAGACACTTGAGTCTGTTAATCCTAAGGGAAGAAAACTGGTTCGGTGTAAGTGGATCTATCGAACCAAATTTGTAGTGGATGGATTAGTTGATAAGTTCAAAGCACGACTTGTGGCCAAAGGTTTCTTTCAAGTTCCTAGTATTGAATACACTAAGACCTTTTCCCCATCACCAAAATGAGATCCATTCACCTAATACTTGCTATTGTTGTAGCTCATGGTTGATTTGTACAACAGATGGATGTGAAGAGTGCAATTATTCATGTGGATCTACAGGAGGAGATTTACATGGAGTAGGCACAAGAATTTTTTTAGGATTTTTCATTGGTTTGCTGATTGAGGAAGTCTCTCTATGGAATCAAATAGGCCCCATGGGCTTGGTATGCCAATATGGACTCCTTTCTTCTGTCGGTTGGGTTCTCTAGATGCCACTCATATCCAAATGTCTACATCTTGATATAGGATGATGCTCTTCTTTTCTTGGTTCTTTATGTTAATGACTTGATTATCACAAGGAGCACCTCATCCATCATTGTGAGTATTTAAATTTCTTTGTACGACAAGTTTACCATGACCGACTTGGGTCTTTGGCACTATTTTCTCAAGATCAATATCACTTAGACCTCTTCTAAAATCTCTCTTGCATAGCCCAAGTATGTTTTTGATCTACTAGCTCATTTTCACATGGCTGATTGTAAGCCTACACTGACTCCCTTTCTATCTGGAGTCAAGCTTGAGGTGAAGTCTTCCACGCCACTAGTTGATGCCACTTTGTATCGTCAGCTTGTTGGTAACCTCATCTACCTGACTCATACTTGTCCCAACATTTCATTTGCAGCTGATATTGTTTCATGCTTCATGATGGAGCCACATGAGCTTCATTGGAAGGCTACCAAATGCATTTTACACTACATCTAGGACACTCACATGTATGGGATTCACTATGCAATGGGAATAGGTTCATATTTGATTAGATACATGGATTCTAGTTTGGTCGGTGATCTTGATGATCGCAAGTCCACATCTAGCTATAGTTTTCACCTTAGTTCTGATCCCATTTTCTAGAAGAACAAGAAGCAACATGCTATTTCTCTTTTTTTGACTAAGGCTGAGTATCAAGGGGGCTGTCAAGGCCACCACTAAGGCTATTTGGCTTTAGAATATCCTCACTGAACTTGGTATCACTTTTTAGAATCCATCATCAATGGACCAAGCACATCAAGATTCACATGTATTTTCTCAGGGAGTTGATTCAAGAGTAGATCATCGATTTACACTATTGTCTGATAGCAGAGCGGGTTGCAAATATCTTCACCAAACTCTTCACTAAGAGAAAGTATGTCTATCTTCAATCTCTCTTGGGGGTGCGAGGCATTTCTTCAGGGGGGTCACTTAGCCCTTCTAGATTCATCCTCGCATGAGGTAGTTTTTTCCCATCGGGTTTTCTTCTTCTTTTCTGTTTGACGAGATCTTTTGTACATGGGTACCTCATCAGGCCTTGTCACTAGGACCCGTATTTACATATTTGCATACATTTCCCCCTATGTTGCACTTAAGGGGGGTGTTAGTGTGAATGGGGTTCTTTATCTAACTAGTTCATTTCCTAGCTAGTTCTTTGTTTAGGTCCTTTTCACACTAGGTTAAGTTTACTTAGGGACTTTTTCACTTTATCCCATATTGGTTGTGTGTTTAGTCTCTTGGGTGGTAAATCCTATATATACTCACCCACCTCTCTCATATGAGCATCTCATTTCATTGTATGTTTTGCATCCTCATTGAGTAGAATATAGTTTATTCATGCTCATTTATGATTTCTAGATTTGCTTTCCTTCATTCATTTGCATTCTTGGGTGGCTTTTCAACCAAATCTCACAGTGCTCAGGGTGAAGGTAAAATGAGACAATGTATTTGTAGGTACACTTATATGCCATTGGATTAATGGAGAGATGAGAAAATTGTATTGATGCACTTTCTTGTTTAAAGATTAATACAAGCTTGGGTATTTTAGTGGTGGAGTTTTCTTTTCCTAGGGTTTCTCCATGTATATCCTATGTTATTTCAAATTGTTGCGGTTTACATTTTCTCTCTTACAATGTTATTATTTCTATTTCCTACATGATCTATCAATGTTCATGAATTTGAATGCACTAAGGAACAATAAATTTTTATTATATTTTCTATCCTATTATCAACATTTGGTATTGGAACTTAATTGGCTTGATTAGAAGGAGACAACTTTATTTTGGAGTGTTGTTGGGTTTTTTGTTGTAATGGGAGCTTTCGTGCCTTTGTGTAAATTAGATTTTGGTGATAGAGATCATGGCCAGCACATCCTGTATGAAGAATGAGAAGTTCAATGGCATAAGCTATAGTTGAAGATGGAGGATCTCCTAAAAGAAAGAGATCAATGGGTAGCTATAAAAAATGAAAACAAACCACAGGTATATCGGATGAAGATTGGGTAAAGACAGGTAAGAAAGCCTAAGATAATGTATGATTATGTCTTTTTTATCCTATTCTCTTGAATGTTTCTAATGAAATAGTTGTATGTAAGTTGTGGAAGAGAATAGGTGAGATTTATTAGACTAAGAGTCTCGTTAACAAATTACATCTTAAAAAGAAATTAGTAGAAAATAAAATATGGAGACTTGGTTGCAGAACACTTCAATGATTTAATATAATCTTAAGGTAGTTATAGTCGATAGATGTTAAGATGGAAGAAGAGGATAAATTTATTTTACAACTCTATTCATTACCTAAATATTTGGGAGAATTTAATTGTTACAATTAGCCAACTCTATGATAGATCCAAAGATAGATGCCCTTGTTGCAACCTTGCTAAGAGAGGAGATGAGGAGAAAGTCTATGGATGATGGTTCTAAGGATGCATTGCATGTGTGGGGTAGACCTAAGGGAAAATGTGGTGGTAAGCAATAAGGGGGTAAGGATAAGTTTGAAGACAAATCTATATCTAAGGGAAGATCCAAAACCTCTAGTAATCTAGTAGGTTGAGAAGTTGAGACTATGGTAAACATAGCTATCTCAAGAAGGAATGTAGAATAAGAAAAAGAATGTTGAAGATTCCTCTACTAACAAATCCTCTAATGATCAAGCCACTAATGCTTTCTTTATTTCAACTAACATTTCTTTTGATGACTCTTGTTTTATAGATTCAAGTGTATCCTACCATATGACTCCCCACAAGGAATGGTTCTTGGCATACATAGCATATCATGATGGGAAGTTTTCCTTGGGGATAAAAAAACTCATAAAATTATAAGCCAAGGAAAGGTGAAACTAGTATTCAATGATGGAGAGTGAAAACTCTCATAGATGTATTGCATATCCTAGGTTTAGCAAGACAATTAATTAATATTTCAAAAACGTGATTTGGGGTGTGAAATATATTTGGAAAAAGTGGTTGCAAGTTGACCAAAGGAAATTTGGTGCCTTATAAGGGAATATGGTGTGGAACCATGTTTAGACTAGAGGCATAAACATTTTGTAACTATGTGAATTATGTAACTTTAAACTCTAATTCTTGTAAATTGTGGCATTATAGATTGGGTCACATTGGGGAGAAGGGTCTTAAAATCCTCATTAATAGAAGGATAAAGTCGATGGTTTGTTTGGGTATACTATTGATTTTTAACTTCTGTGAACACTATGTGTTTGGTTAACAATATAGAGTATCTTTTAAAATTTGTAGTTCTAGAGAAAAAAAGCTTTGGAAGTAATTCATAGTGATGTGTTTAGTCCTATGGATGCTCCTTCTACTAGTAAATCTTGCTACTATGTTTCATTTATTGATGACTTTTGAAGGTTTACTTGGATTTAATTTCTATAGTACAAATCTATTGTATTTTATAAGTTTAAATAATTTAAAGCACGTGTAGAGAAACAAATAGATAGAAAAGTAAAGGTTTTGAGGTTAGTAATGGTGGTGAGTAATGTTATAAGAAATTTGATAATTATTGCAAACATGTACAGGTATTGTTAGATAGAAGACTATTACATATACTCCACAACAAAATGGAGTTGCAAAATGGATGAACAAAACCTTGATGGATATAGCTAGAAGCATGGTAAGTAGTGCTAAGCTAGAATAGGATTTTTGGTTTGATGTTGTACACACCGTTTGTTATCTGGTAAATAGATCTCCCAATTTTGATCTAGTTGACAAGACACCCTACGAGGTATGGATAGGTAAAAGACCATTAGTTTCTCATCTTAGAGTATTTGGTAGTGAGGCCTATGTTCATGTTTATAAAAGAGAAATGATCTAAGTTTGATTTCAAGGCCAACAAGTGTGTTTTCATGCATTATGGAAAGAATATTAAAGATTATAAGATTTGGGATCCAATAGCACTAGAAATAGTTTACTTTAAGGATGTGATTTTTAGGGATCTTAGGGCATTTTCAAATGTTGAACAACCTCTAGAAAATCTAAAGAAAATAGTGCATTTTGAAACTAAGGTTAAACCACGAGGAGATGCACGTGTAGAACAACAAAATAGATGGGAACAGGAAGAAGTAGGTTTAGAAAATATTTATAATGAGGAACAACTGGAGCCTCTTGTTACACCTTTGATAAGGTCCCCTAGACAATGGAAACATGTTAATAGGTATGGATATAGCCCATCTAGTTTTTTTTGTGTCTTGCATTATCCTGCACTAATAATGAACCTAGATTTTTAAAGGAAACTTTATCTTCAAAGGAGCATGAGTCTTTTTCGAAGGCCATGAAAGATGAAATAAAGGATTTGGATAAATGAAAGACTTGGGACCTAGTTGAGTTGCCCAAGGGGAGGAAGCCCATTGGTGCAATTAGGTATTCAAAAAGAAATTTGGAGTAGATGGTAAGTTGGAGTGGTACAAGGCTAAAGGTTACAATCCCAAGTTAAGGGAGTGGATTTTAGTGATATATTCTCTCTTATGACTAGATTAACCTCCATTAGATTCTTTTTATCTATTGTTATATTGCTTATGATTCAGAGGTAAAGCAAATGGATGTGAAAATTGTATTTTCCATGGGGTTCTTTGAAGAGGAGATTTATATCATGAAACAAGTTGAGGGTAAAAGCACAAACCTGTGTCACACTTTCAGCCAACAACATAGTACAATTCGAGTCATTTTTGCTCAAGTTAAATTCAGGTGAGTTCGTTTCACCTGAAACCACATCACGCCTGCATGCCACATACATGGCTTATACTTTTCAGGTGAGTCTTTCTCGCTCAAGTTAGTTTCACCCAAAACTGATAAATTAAAAACAAAACAAAAAATACAAATCCCAGCATATTTGGCGGCAGGCTTCTGGTAGACAACGACGTGCTGGTGTGGACATTGGAGGGTTAGGGTTTCATTCAGGTGAATTTGTTGTCGTCCACCACCTTCCACAGTTTGCCACCTTCAAGCACACCAAGTAACTTTCACTATACACGAGCCCCATTTAAATGCAATTGAAAGTTTATATATATATATGTGTGTGTGTGTGTGTGTGTGTGTGTTGTCTATGCACTATATATGTTGTATATATATACAACATATACACATAAATATGTGTGTATGCTGTATATATTGGAGGATATACATATATTTATTGTGTTTATTGTATGTGCTTGATAACATACAGCACATATATGTTGTATATGCACTGTATATGCTATATATACAACATACACACACACATATATGTGTGTATATGTTGTATATATATTCTAGGATGTACATATATTTATTGTGTTTATTGTATGTGCTCAATAACATACATCATATATAGCATATATATGCTATATATGTTGTATATGCATTGCATATGTTGTATCTATATTAGAGGATATACATATATTTATTGTGTCTTATTGTATGTGCTTGATAACATACAGCATATATATGTTGTATATGTTGTATATTCCCTGTATATGCTGTATATGCACTATACATGAATTGTATACATGTTGTATATGCATTGTATATGTTGTATATGCTATAATTTCTATGCATATGCACTATATATGCATTGTATATGTTGTAATTTCTATGTGTGCACTGTATATGTTGTTTAATTTCTATGTATATGTTGTATATGTTGTAATTTCTGTGTATGCAAGTTGTAATTTCTATATGTACATGTCATGTATGCACTGTAATTTCTATGTATGTTATGTACATGCACTGTATATGCTGTAATTTCTATGTATGCACTGTATATGTTGTAATTTCTATGTATATGCTGTATATGTTGTAATTTATATTATGCACTGTATATGTTGTAATTTTTGTGTATATACAATGCATATACAATATATACATTACATGTATATAGTGCATATACAACATATACATTACATATACAGCATATAAAGTGCATATACAACATATACAATGCATATACATCATATACAATGCATATACACATATATAGTGCATGTATATAGTGCATATACAGCATATACAGTGCATATACAGCATATATAGTGCATATACTGCATTTGTAGTGCATATACAACATATATAGTGCATATACAGCATATACATTGCATATACACATATACAATACATATACAACATATATAGTGCATATACAACATATACAATGCATATACATGTATACAGTGCATATACAACAATAGAAATTACAACATATATAGTGTATACATAGAAATTACAGCATATACATCATATACAGTGCATATGCATAGAAATTACAGCATATACAGTGCATATACAACATATACATCACACACACACATATATTGTATATGCTGTATATGATGAATGTTATTGAGCACATATAGTAGACACAATAAATATGTATATCCTCCAATATATATACAACATATACACACTCTTTAACCAAATGATCAACAGAAACACTCTTTAGCCATGAAAATGCTCCTAGAATTATCAAGTAGATGATGCATTCCTTTTAGTGCACCAATTGAAGTGTAAACATGCCAATGGTATGTATATAATCTATCTCAAATTATAAGCCCTAAAATTACAAGACTTTTGAAGGATACATTATATGCAAGCCACTAGACAACATGGCTACATGAACAAACCATTCGAATACCTAAAGGTGAACATGAAATTTAAACTAGTTTTAAATTTTGATCTCTACTAGTGAACTTAACTTTTACTACTTTTTGACTTCTACTTTTTCATTCACTATGTTTTAATATCTATTTACTCTCACAAATTTAAACTAGTTTTAAATTTTATTTTCAAGTTTGTACTTAACAATGAAAGTGAATCCCTTAGGTGAAATAGTTACCTGTACAATTACATGTTGATTTAATTACTAGACAAATAATCAATAGAAACACTCCTTAGCCATGAAAAGGCTCCTAGAATTCTCAAGTAGATGATGCATTCCTTTTAGTGCACCAATTGAAGTGTAAACATGCCAATGGTATGTATATAATCTATCTCAAATTATAAGCCCTAAAATTACAAGACTTTTGAAGGAAACATTATATGCAAGCCACTAGACAACACATGGCTACATGAACAAACCATTCGAATACCTAAAGTTGAACATGAAATTTAAACTAGTTTTAAATTTTGATCTCTACTAGTGAACTTAACTTTTACTACTTTTTGACTTCTACTTTTTCATTCATTGTGTTTTAATATCTATTTACTCTCACAAATTTAAACTAGTTTTAAATTTTATTTTCAAGTTTGTACTTAACAATGAAAGTGAATCCCTTAGGTGAAATAGTTACCTGTACAATTACATGTTGATTTAATGACTAGACAAATGATCAATGGAAACACTCTTTAGCCATGAAAATGCTCCTAGAATTCTCAAGTAGATGATGCATTCCTTTTAATGGACCAATTGAAGTGTAAACATGCCAATGGTATGTATCTAATATATATCAAATTATAAGCCTTAAAATTACAAGACTTTTGAAGGATACATTATATGCAAGCCACTAGACAACACATGGCTACATGAACAAACTATTTGAATACCTAAAGTTGAACATGAAATTTAAACTAGTTTTAAATTTTGATCTCTACTAGTGAACTTAACTTTTACTACTTTTTGACTTCTACTTTTTCATTTACTATGTTTTAATATCTATTTACTCTCACAAATTTAAACTAGTTTTAAATTTTATTTTCAAGTTTGTACTTAACAATGAAAGTGAATCCCTTAGGTGAAATAGTTACCTATACAATTACATGTTGATTTAATGACTAGACAAATGATCAATGGAAACACTCTTTAGCCATGAAAATGCTCCTAGAATTCTCAAGTAGATGATGCATTCCTTTTAGTGCACCAATTGAAGTGTAAACATGTCAATGGTATGTATATAATCTATCTCAAATTATAAGCCCTAAAATTACAAGACTTTTGAAGGATACATTATATGCAAGCCACTAGACAACATGGCTACATGAACAAACCATTCAAATACCTAAAGTTGAACATGAAGAAACCTAAGCTCTACTATGAGGTGGTAGCATTGGGGACACTTGGTTACCCAAAGGCATTTTGGCTTAAGCTATGTTGTTGTCTACATGTATCAAATTATTTTGTAGATAATTGCAACATAGCTTAACACCAAAAATGCTTTACCATTATCAAGTTTTCAAACAATGTCAAAATTCATAAGAGCATTAGTTAAGTCTACAATGGCTTCGTCCACATATGCTATTCATGTCATGCGAATTTGACTTGATTATCCTGGGTCAAGTTATATTTTCCTTCTTGAGACAAGTTATTGTTTCCACTTTTACACAATGAAATATAGATTAGTGTAACTACTTCCCTTATGAATTAGTGTATTTAAGTCAACCTTTCAGTTGAAAGTTCTTGTGACTGAACTACGAAGCCTTTGGGTTGCATGTACGTAGGCAAGGCCATGACATATTGTTATGTACCTAGGGATATGATATTATATAATGTATTTAGGTGGATGGAGATGCTGACATGGAAGAAGCCACTCCATGCTATATCTCCAAGAGATCTCCAGTCCAATATCATACTCTACATATATCTTACAATGATATTCACCTCCTAATAACATAATGGAAGGGTAATCCTAATAAGGGCCTACTCAACTCCTAATACAATTAATTATACAGGTTATCCATAAGACCTAATATAACTAACTTAAGGGATGTGTGCCACATGTTAGCATCTCCATCCACCTAAATACATTATAATATCATATCCCTAAGTACATAACACGGATGAGCCCCTGAGGCATTAGGTTTGGCACTTAGGTCAGGTTTCCTTTATACATAGTAAATGATACCTTTGTAAAGTTTGATCTAAGATACTTTATAAGATAGAATATGATAGGATAATGCTCATGTAATTGAGGTAATGTGGGATAATGATGAAAATGCTTTGTAGCCATGAAAATGCGCCTAGAATTCCAAGGTTAAAAACTATGACCTTAGAAAGTCGAGGTTAAAATTTTAGTTGTGTGAGAAATTGTAAGCAAAATCAAAGTTCACCAAATCATAGTCACAAATCAATAACAAGTTACAAAATCAATTTAAATCATAGTAGGAAACTATTTATAAACTTTAATCAATACTTTCATCCTAGCAATTTAAACTTTGATTACAATATTCCAAAATATACAAATTATTTCAGTATGGATGTGTCATAAGATGTGAAGGATCATACAATTATGTCAAAATTTGGAACAAATGAATGTATCTTAGCCAAGGAACAAACTCTATTAGGTGTAATGAATGTAGGGTAAAATAGGTTGGGAGGGTAGGCTAACATATACTAACTTAAACTATAAATAAAAAATATAATCAAATGAAGAATAAACCATAGACACATATAAAATAATTAATAAAGTCAATTTAATTATATTGGATTTTGAGAAAACCCTATGTTTTTTAAATATATAAACTAATTTACTTGTATGCAAACTAGGTTGTGTGGCGTACAATCAGGTTCTCCAAAAATATGATGGAAAAATAATAAGTTAGCCTATATAGTTTTAAATTTAGGTTAATCCAATGGAATATGTAAATACATAAAAATGACTGCACGACCTTTATCTCTACTAGTGAACAAATCATTTGAATACCTAAACTTGAACATGAAGAAATCTTAGCTCTACTATGAGGTGGTAGCATTGGGGAGACTTGTTTACCCAAAGGCATTTTCGGTTGAGCTATGTTACATTGTCTATATATCAAATTGATTTATAGATAAGTGTGACATAACTCAACACTAAAAATGCTTTACCATTATCAAGTTTTCGAACAATGTCCAACTTCATACATGAGCTCATTAGTTAAGTCTAGAACTATTGTTTCCCTTGAAAGTTCTTGTGACCGCTCTACGAAGCCTCTGTGTTGTGCATACGTAGGCAAGGCCATCACGGATGAGCCCTTGAGGCATTAGGTCTGGCCCTTAGGTCAGGTTCCCTTTCTACATAGTAAAATAACTTTGTAAAGTTTGATCCAAGATAAGATAATCGATCTAGGATATGATAGGATAATTCTCATGTAATTGAGGTAATGTGGGATAATGATAAGATGCCCCTAGTGAGAATCTGATGATGTGAACATGAGAGAAGATGCCTTCAAGGGAAGAATAGATAATCGAGCCCCCCCAAGGGGAAGAGCATCTATATATGAAATAGTAATTAAAGGGTTAACTATGAGCATGCAAGAAGAGGTCTTCCTATATTCTAATCTACTAGATAAGACTAGAACTATTGTTTCCCTTGAAAATTCTTGTGACTGAACTACGAAGCCTCTACACTACACGTACATAAGCAAGGCCATCACGGATGAGCCCCTGAGGCATTAGGTTTGGCCCTTAGGTCAGGTTTCCTTAATCTACATAGTAAAATAACTTTGTAAAGTTTGATCTAAGATAAGATAATCAATCTAGGATATGATAGGATAATGCTCACAGTAATTGAGGTAATGTGGGATAATGATGAGATGCCCCTAGTGAGAAGCTAATGATGTGAACATAAGAGAAGATGCCTTCAAGGGAAGAATAGATAATCGAGCCCCCCTAAGGAGAAGAGCATCTATATATGTTCAATAGTAATTAAAGGATCAACTATGAGCATGCAAGAAGATGTCTTCCTATATTCTAATATGTATTGGATAAGATAGAACTATTGTTTCCCTTGAAAGTTCTTGTGACTGAACTACGAAGCCTCTGTGTTACGCGTACGTAGGCAAGGCCATCACGGATGAGCCCCTGAGGCATTAGGTCTAGCCCTTAGGTTAGGTTTCCTTTCTATATAGTAAAATAACTTTGTAAAATTTAATCTAAGATAAGATAATCAATCTAGGATATGATAGGATAATGCTCATGTAATTGTCTCCCCTATATTTAATTTATGAATCAATTGATCATGTGTAATTATTTGGACTGTTAAAAATTATGACATGTTATACATTGTCTTTCATTCCAATTTACTTTTTTGCCAAAAATGTTCCTCAAACTTAAGTTTGGAGTAGATAGATTCTAGTTTACACATTGTCTATGATTTAGAAGTGTTTAAATTGATTTTAGTTTCAATTTAATTAATTGTTAAAATTTATAAATTAAATTACATTTTAATTATCATGTGTTACAGATATTTCGACACATGGATGATCAAACTTCACATCAGTCTGATCATCCAGGTGACACTAGTGGTAGTTCTACTTTATATGCTAAGACTATTGAGAGGTTTGAAAATGCTTTGAGTGAACTTGATCGAAGAATACATAACACACCAAACTTGTCAAATAGAGACAAGTTGGTTATGATCCAACAGGAGATCACATGTGTGATTGACATTGTTCGATCATGCAACCCTTATGATCAAATTAGTGTTGACATGTTCTATGCATCACTTTCTCAGAGTGTTGGTGGCAATGAGAAATGGTCATCTATTTCTAGACTGGTTTCAGTAGATAATGTTCTCAGCATGTTCCCATCTTATGGGGACGAGAGAGAGTGAGAGGCTATTCCCCAACCAAGTGTGAGGATCGAATTGTGGGTCCTTTTATCTATCCCAGATTTTTGGCAACACATCACAAATGGCCTAACAATGATGAGTTGCCATTGTATTTTTGCAAAAAGTTATATGCAGAGTTCCATTTACATTTATATGTCGATTACACATCTTTCCCTAAACATGCTGGATAGGGGAGAGGGAGGTTTGCAGACAAAGTTAAGTATAGATGACGCGAGTTGCCACCTCCTATGAACAAGACGTCCATAGTTGGTCCACACCTTTTGGTTCTTCCAAAAAGTGTGGAACTAGCAGAAGCCGCAAAACCATTAGTGAACCCCTTGAGATGTAAGATTGTTGAGAGCCTCATGACTATTACTAGTGAGGTTGATAAGTTTTCATCTAATCGTGTTGGGAGATATTTGTTATGTTTGTAGAATCACATTCCTCCCATTGAGGCCACATCAACCAGTTCTAATCATTACATTTGTGCTGATATACCATCACCACATGATGTGGCATGGATTAGTGGAGAGCATGCTTTGCGGAATATGACTAGATGCCTCGCTGGTGATTTATTGGATGCATACCAGTTCATCAATGATGAGTATGGGATCCCACTTAATGGTATATCCTCACATCTTAGGGAACATTTTGGTAGACAAAGGAGCCATGGTGAGCTAGCTTCACAGGGTTTGTGGGGACACCAAGATGTTCCATTTGGTCCTACATGCTCCACCCCTCGGCATGTTTCATATTAGGTTCAGGTTACTGCACCTGATATTCTAGGAGGTGAGTATAGCAAGATTCTTTTTGGCACTGAGCCTACACCATCTACACATCTCTTGTTCTCCCTTTATTCTTCTGAGGTCAGTGGGATTGGGAGGGTCCTTGGTGTTGTTGCAGTTGAGGTGATTTATTTTAAAAAATTACAATCTAAATTAAATCGTGCACATGTTCAAGCTCTAACTCTTGATTGAAATCATGTGGACATGTATGAATTGAATGTGTATATTAGACTCATGTTGATGTCCTAGCACCTAGATATGGAGATTTGCAGTATGTTGGCAATCCTAGACATCATCATGAGGTATTGATTTTTAAGTACACGTATATCTTTAATAATATTTTACATTCACACATCAAACTTACAAGTTTTCTAACTAAATACACATGGATATATGTACATGTACATGTCATATAGGTTTCAGGATCAGGTCATGCTTCTTTTTAGACTCCTGTGCATGCTCATTGTCTACATGATCCAGACCTTGGATGTCAGGTAATTTAGAGATCTGTCAAGTATTAATTATTTATTTAAAATTAAAATAGGTTATATATATGTTTTAAGATTTTATGGTGTTTCATGTGCAGGGTTGGGTCAGGGATCAGTTGGATAGGGCTCAGGTCAGGGATCAGGACATGGCTCGGGTCAGGGATTAGAATAGGGCTCGAGACATAGCGAGGCTCAATCCATTCGCTGAGATCTATCTAGATATTTATGAGTTGTTAAATTACATGAGTCGAACATGTTTTATATTTGTACATTTGGACATTATGAGTATATTTTAGAGACATTGTTATGAGTCGCATGCATGTTTTATATTTACATTTGGACATTATGCTCATTTCCAAACATTATGAGTATGTTTTATATTTACATTATATAGATACATACATGTTTATGTTTTATATCTAGAAATGAACTCTTAAATTGTGAGTCATGTACATGTTTTATATTTTAGTTTTATATCTTGGACATTTGGACATTATTGATCTATGATAGAAATTTATTTATGATGGAATTTATTTATGATGAAATTTACAAAGATACATGTATGCGTTGCAATATTAATATAATAAAATTATTTAATTATTTATTTATGATGAAATTTGTAATGTATAGATTTTTCTTAGAAAAGTTATTTAATTAAATAAAATTATTTAATTAATTATTTATGATGAAATTTGAACTTAGAAAAATTATTTAATTAATTATTTCTTAGAAAAATTATTTAATTAATTATTTATGACGAAATTTGTACATCTAGGGACGTTCTTAAATTATGAGTTGAATATATATGTTTTATATTAAATAGTCAAATTAAATATCTTGGACATTTGCACATTATTGATATAATAATGTCTTATAATTAATTATTTATAATAATTATTTAATTGAGATATAATTTGTTATAATTTCATAACTTTATACTGACATACATGGATGTGCCTGATAGGTCTCTAGATGGATAACTATCTTCTTGGAAGTAACTTTATAAAGTTGTCAACTCTGATCAACAATCATAGCCATTTGTTGTTTCTAAAGAAATGGATGAAGTAGTATAGATAAAATTTATGGTTGTAAAGTTTATCTATACTACTTCATCCATTTCTTTAGAAACAATAAGTGGCCATAATTGTTGATCAGAGTTGACAGTTATAAAGTTACTTCCAAGAAGATAGTTATCCAGAGAGACCTATCAGACACATCCACATGTTAGTACAAAGTTATGAAATTATAACATTATATATCAATTCTTAAATAATATTCTTGATGGTGGCTTTCAATTTATATCTTTGAATTGTTCAAATCTTCTTAGCACATCCATGTATGAATTTATTAAATGAACTGTGTAAATTATGAACTAGATAGATATCTAATGTAGGCCCTTGTTAAGTTTGAGGCCCCTAAATGATAATGATACAAAAAGTTAAAAAAGAACTCAATTGATAAATTTACATATAATGGTCTACCAAACTCACATGATGAAATAACATAACTTTAAAAGGTTGTGGCCTAAGTAGCTCATTTGAACATATAAAAATTATGAACTCTAGATATCTATACAAAAAAAGAGCTTCCCTTAGCTTCGAGAAATATTTAAATTCTGTACTGACAAGGCCAACCATGTGAAGGTGGAAGCTCATGTGGCCTCACCTAAGACCTAAGATACCTAAGATCTAAGACACCTAAGACATCTAAGAAACCTAAGCCCTAAGAGACCTAAGACATCTAAGACCTAAGACACCTAGAAGACATAAGACCTAATACACCTAAGACATCTAAGACCTAAGACACCTAAGAGACCTAAGACACCTATGAGACATGAGACCTAAGACACCTAGACCTAAGACACCTAAGACATCTAAGACCTAAGACACCTAGAAGACATAAGACCTAAGACACCTTTAAGACATCTAAAACCTAAGACACCTAGAAGATATAAGACCTAAGACACCTTTAAGACATCTAAGACCTAAGACACCTAGAAGACCTAAGAAATCTATCTTGACCTTAGAAGAGCTACTTGACACCTAAGACATCTAAGACCTACTTGACACCTAAGACCTAAGACATGTCTAAGATGTAAAACACCTAAGACACCTAAAACACCTAAGACGTAAAACACTTAAGACGTGCCTAGACACCTAAGACATCTAAGACCTAAGATGTACCTAAAACCTAAAACCCTAAACCTAAGACCTAAGACCTAATCTACCTAAATTAAAGACTATATATAGGTTAGAGACCATACCTGCACAGTTCATGAAGTTCAATAATCAAGAACCGTTGAAATTAAAAAATGAAAGGAAAGAACTATCAACAATCATAACTTTTAAAATAAAGCTAATTATTTATTTCTATATCTTAGGAATCTAGTGTGAACATACCTTCATACCATGTATTGATCAAGGTTCAACTCGCTCTTTAATAATGTTTAACTTATAACGTCCACACAACTTTTAAAGCTCTTGGTACATATAATTTGGATCTTCTCTATCTTTTATTATCTCTAAAATCTTTTCATGATCTTCAATAGACAACCTCCACTTTTGTTGGCCACGACCTCTTTTTGGTAAAGTTTCCAAATTTAATCTTGTTGCTATAACTTAGTGACTATAATGTAGAACCTTTTGTCTTGGCATATAATCAATAAATATAATACCATTTTTATCTATCTTTGTTTGTTGATAATATGTGCCTTCAACAATGATAGATCCAATGGGATAAGATTGTCCATCACCATCTATCATTGATTCTAACAATTTAGATTTTGGTTGTGTGCATCTTAGTAGATAGTAATCTACACCTTCTAAATTGTCAAGTTCTGCAACCACAACAAAATATCTCTTGTACACACCACAAGTAAACATGTTTGTACATTATCTAGATTCAATGTAAATCATTCAAATATTTATAATGACTCTTGACTTAGGTATCTAATACAAATCAAAATTCTGTAAGTTAAAATTTAATTTAAATTTACATTTAAAATTTACCTGTAACAATTAAATCTGATACACATTCGTAATTAGCTGAATATAGAGGATCATAGATATCTACAATGTCACTATCTTCAAAATGAGGCATTGATACTATTTGTTTCATTTCCCATTGTGAAACATATTCATCTCTAATATTCTCACATTATAGAATATTTGCATTGTCTACAATGCAATCAACACAAAAACATGATTTTTCTCACTTAAATAGCAAGAGGCTTGATATGTCCTATAGTCATGACTTGATGCAAACTTCTAATACCATTAATTGTTTGACAATTATAAGGATTCGATTGATCAGTATCTGTGTATGAACAAATTCAAGCTCATCCAATTAAGACTTCAAACTTCTAAATTTACTTCTTTAATATTTATTTAATTTCAAGCATCCAATTAAGACTCGTGTAAATGTAAATATCTGTGTATTAAAACAAATTCAATAAATTCATGTACTTGAATTTAAATAAAGTTTTCAAATAACATATTCAATTTACATACATACATTTAACTTCCCAAAAATAGCGTTTGTTATGTATTGAGTCAATAAAAAATAACCAATTAAATGCTTTTGCAGACTTAAATTGACTTGTATTTAGTTATATAAACAACCATTTGAAAACCAAAAAATAGTTAAAAACTATATATGTATATAAGTAATTGATTCAAGTTAGTAAAGTTATAAATTTAAATTTAAAATTAAAAATAAAAATAAGAATAAAATCAACACTTACTAGCACATCCATTAGACCAAATCTATTGTTGTAATGCACTTATGTCACATCGTCTCAAATCTTCAAAAAACATTCCAAAACAATGTGCTACATAACTTCTATCATGATCTGTATCATCACTAGTGAACCTCCTTGGTGATAATTCATTCATCTTTCCTACTTTCTTCATCATCTACAAGTAACTGAGCGTGTCTATAGCAAACTTATACAAAGATTGCGACTTGCTCTAAATGATAATATTGACTTTGAATCTCAATTTGAGGACTAAATGTATAGTTCTCAGAAAAATCTACAATAGAAAGAATACAACCCGGTAGAAAACAATTCTTTGAGTCACAAAATTGCTTAGCCTGTGATCTTGTGCGGTGACAATGTTGAATATGCGGATATATGATGTTACGAAGTTTAGAGTTCATAAACTCATTATAGGGAAATTTACTCTCTCTCAAAACATTTTTTTTGGACTCAGCTCCTAACTTCATTGAGTATTTCTCATATTCAAATCTCTTCCAAACAATTGGCATTGAATGATCAATATTCTCAAATGGTATTAAAAGTTTCCTCAAATTTCCACAATCTATACATGCATCTTTTATACACTATACAATGAATTCATCTGAATCTTCTAATTTTTCACATAAGACAGACTTCACAAATTGTGTTGTACTTCCAAGGATGACTACATTTAGATTAACTATTGACATAACTTTTTTATATGATTGTAGGTGTAGATGAAATTCAACATGATTTTGATAGCAACAAGTTTCATGTACTTTATTTACATGTACGAAACATGGTCGTAAACTCTCAAACATCCTTTGACAAATCTTCATCTGTGGAAATTCTTGCTTGAATGCTTCAAAAAGTTCACTTTGTGTTGTATCTATAAAATGTTTTGGATGAGAAATTTTTTTACCATCTTCGTATTTTATTTGTATAGTGTCCCTTCTATTGGAAGAAACACACGATTGGTTGGTCCAATATCCAATTACGTTTTCTTTTACATCTTCTAAAATTCTATCTTTCTGAGGGAGTTGACAAATATTTACCCAATTATTTTCAATATTTTCATCTAATCTGTTTCTCTTCTTGATATATCTTTGAACAGTTCTCCTAGATACATTTACTACTTTGGCAATTGCTTGAACTTGTATTCTATGTGATAATTTTTTATTAGAAATTGCAGTCATCAATGCCCTACATGCAGCACTTAAATCAATAGCTCGAATCTTAGTTTTAATAGAATCCAATGCTTCTTGCAAGTTTTCAACTACTGTCTAATTTAATAAATCTGAAGATTTTTTCTTATTATCAACCCCTAACAACTCCAAAATAGGGGTAATTTCTTTTCACCTAAATAACTTTACATATAATTGTGCTCTTCCAATTAGAAATTTATCTTCAAAAAATTCATCCCAAATTCTTTTAGAGTGAAGTTTTATTGTGCTTTCAAATAACATATGTTCAAGTGAAATCGTCTTGAAAAGAGAATTCCCATCCATTTCCAAAAGATTTTTCATTCCATACAAAAAGTTTCTATCACTAGTACCAATTCTTCTTGTACTTGTTCATTACCATGCTCTTCAACTTGTGCATCAATAATTTCAATGGGTTGTTCTTGACTAGATGATCCTAAAGTCAAATTCCCCCTATTTAGTTCGTTTTCATCTCTTTTTCGGTCATACAACCTTGATCTAGTTCTTTTATTCCCCATCACAAATTGCTTGTTTTAATTCACCTACACACATACACATGTATGTACATCCCAATAAATGTAAGTCATGGAGTTCAATTTCTACAAGATTTTAATCTATCATTCAAGACCAATATATATGAACAATAAGTACACTCATAAACTTTTAAAATTAATCAATGACAAATTGAGAATTATTGTACCTTGAAAATTTGTAGCCTCTCTTGCCAAAAAAACTCCTTTTGTGTGCTTTCTTGAAATGTTTGAATTGAAAAAAAAAATTTAAAAATAATTTGTAGCCTCTATTGCAAAAAAAAATTGTTTCTTGTATTTTCTCTTAATGTTTGAATTGAAAAAAAAAGCAAAAATGAACTTATATTTGTATGAAATTGTTTCAATTTAGAAAAAAAAAATCCGACCGACCAAATGGGAGGCCGATCAAAAAAATTTAGATTTGGGCGAATTGAACTCGCTTGAGTTCAAATCGGGTGAATTTAATTCGCCTGAAACTATCTATGTGGCATCCTACTTGGCAGCCACCTCCTCTTTTTTTGGAATTTTCTAAAACTTTCAACTTGGACTGAATATTTCTTTAGTTAGAATGAATTATTTCAAAAAACTAAAATACACTTTTGTAGAGCTCTGAGTCTACAATCCAAGTATATATATTTTTTGATATTTTGATTAGTTTTAATATTTTTTTGTTTTAAATTATTGAAAGTAGGTTGTTATTGTTAGGGTTGAGGCAGATTGAATCAATAAACACTAACAATTATATGTAGATTAAATAACCCAAATATAACAATGAAGGACAGCACAAAAGAGATCAACACAGAAATTTAACATGGTTCACCCAAAATGGGCTACATCCACAAAAACTCAGCCATCCAATGATTTTATTATCCAATGAAAAATAGATTACAATCTCATGAATTCCACCCCGCAACATACATCCCAGCCGCTTATATCAATTTTTTTGGAAGCTTCTCAAATTAGGGTTTTACAATGTCATTTTTCTTTTGTCGGTTAACAAAAATTAACAACCAACTCTGAACAGGAAAAAAGGAGGGAAAATAATTTTCAGTCATGAAGGTCAATGGAAACTGATGAGGAAATCAGTTTCTTCCATGTAACTACCTTTGTGAACATATCTGTAGGATTCTCACTTGTGTGGATTTTCTCCAACTTTAACTTTCCATCGTCTAAAACTGACCGGATGAAGTGGTATCTGAGCTGTATGTGCTTAGTTTTTTAATGCAGAGCTGAATTCTTAGCAAGATGAATGGCACTCTGGCTATCAATGTACAAAGGGCTTTCTTCTTGTCATTACCACAATTCCTCTAGAAAACATTGTAACCAAATCATCTCCTTGCTAGCTTCCGTAGTAGCAACATACTCAGCTTCAGTGGTTGAAAGTACAACGACCTTTTGTAGCCTTGAAATCCAACTGACTGCAGTACCTCCTGTAGTAAAAACATACCCTGTAGTACTCCTCCTGCTATCAATATCACCTGTCGGATTAGAGTCAACATATCCTTTTAGAGCAGAATTTGTTCCTCCAAAACATATCCTCATTTTCAAGCAAGGCTATGTTACGTGTGTACAATACTTGCATGATTAGTCGCCACATACCAATAGTTATAATCAAAGATGACACTGATTATAAAAAATATAAATATAAATATAAAACCACATCAAAAAAATTTGAAAATTATATGGTGCACTAGAGGAAAGAGTCCTCTCCAAAAGGGTATAATTGGTTTTTTGAAAATGATAAAAAAACTTATACAAAAGTTGACGTGGAATGAAAACTATCAAATTCTGGTAAGTTTTACTTTAAACCATTATTACGAGGAAATATGCATTATAAACTATTTTTTTTCCATGTACTAGATATTGAACTAATCTATTTGAGAAAAAATAATTAGGGAAAAATAAGATTGTTTTTTTTTTGTGACGTGGACTCGACGCCACTTTTTCTTGAAATTTTCAGCAATTCAAAATCTACTCTTAAATTTATAAACAAAGTATCAAAATAATTTTTTAATTTTTTTGAAAAAATACAAGCATAAAATTCATCATGAGTTTTGTATTTCATTAGTTTACATCATCTTGAAATTCAAAACATAAATGCCACTTTTTTGAGGTCGAAGTTGAATTTTTTTTTTGTGTTGGTTGATTCCTTTATAAAAGTGTGACACAAGTTTGTGCTTTTACCCTTGACAGTTCTATTGTAAATGCAAAAGAGCATTATTTTGTAGATTAAAGAAATCCTTTTATGGGTTGAAATAGTTTCTGTGTATGTGGTATTAAAAATTTGATGCTTTTGCATTGGAAATCAGTTTTGTTAAATGTGAAGCAGATCACTATGTATATTTCAAATTAATTGATGATTAGTTTCTAATTAGTGTCTTGTATGTCGATGATATGTTATTTATTGGGGAACAATAAGGGGATGATTAGGGAGATTAAAAATTAAATTTCTAGTACTTTTGATATGAAAAATTTAGGAGCGATTAAGTATATTTTGGGTATGGAAATTGCAAGGATCGGGTTAACAAAAAACTCTAGATAAATTAGGAGAAGTATGTTGACACTATTTTACATCATTTTTAATGCAATATTGTAAGCCATTAAGTATCACCTTACTAGTTGGCACTAGGCTTTCTTTGGAACAATGTCCTAAATCATATATAAGAGCATTTTGTAGTTGCATCAATAAACATTACATTAAGCATATTGCACATCACATGTCTTTGATCTTTTCATAATCATGCAGAAAAAATAAAATGGGGTATCAGTAAGGCACATGGAAGTCCTAAACTTTGATCCTAGCACAACAAACTCCAAAAGGTGTTCATTAACACCACTTTCATCCTAATTTAAATATCAAAGTATGGACACAAATTACGGAGATAAGCCACCATTAAAATAAAACTAAAACATAAAGGATAGAATTGCATTGGACATAGATGAGATGCAATACAACGGCCACTCTCCCTAGGTTGACTCCCATAAAAAATGGACCATTGTTGGTTGTATTAACAAGTTCTAGAGCCCACTTACAACCATTCATTCAAGCAATCAAGAGTCCATATCATAATCAAATTTGAGTATCATTCTAGAGCGTATTTATAGAATTAGCTCAAAGAGTATTTTACAATTACATCAATAAACATTGCATTAAGCATATTGCACATCACATGTCTTTGATCTTTTCACACTCTTGTGGAAAACAACAAAAAGGGGTATTAATAAGGCAAATGGAAGTCCCAAACTTCAATCTTAACACAACAAACTCCAAACGTTGTTCATTAATGCCACTTTGATCCTAATTTAGATGTCAAAGTAGAGGCACAAATTACAAAGATAGGCTACCATTAAAATAAAATTACAAGATAAAAGATATAATTGCATTAGACTTGGATAGGATCACACATGATCTTGTATAACAACAATGCATGTTATAGGGATTTATCAACTATAGGATTCATCCTTCATATTTAGTTTTCAGAGTTTAGGAGTGGTCATTGAGTGCATCTAATGCAATCACAATAGGAGGGTCCAAAGAGGGACTGTTCAGCCATGCAACCAACAATGTTCAACAACTCATCCGTATGTTACTACAAAACACAAAAATTCACATAAAACATCACAATTCATTCATTAGATAGCTTATACAATTATCACCAAATTATAACCACAAGACTTATCACAATGGGCCCTCTTACATGCCAAGCAACAATCATTTGTGTAGAAGCTAAAATATGATTAATACATGCAAGCAAACCATTAAAACAAAGCTCATAATCTAAATTTAACTACTACCTTTGATTTGAACAAGAAATGGAAGTAAAACAACAAATGCAAACACAAAGAAAGAGCATTATATCTCCATTTGTTGTTGTGGATATGCTCAAAGGACTAATGTGATATGCTAGTGATGTAAATGTGGGTGCTCAAGTGCTATGATATTACCTAATTTGACATGTAAGTATTATGAGAATGGATGCCCAAATCCTTCAGGTGAATCTCCTTAAATAGATTTTCCCAAGGGAGAATTGATGGGTTGTGATTGAAGGATGAAGATCAATAGTTGGGATTTGGCTCCAAGAAGATACTGATTAGCCTTGTGACAAGTGGCATGATGAGAGGCCTCCTACAAGATGGATGGCTAGGCTAACCTTAAAGTGTAGAATGATATGAAATGAGGACATGTGTAAGAGAGAAAGGATGCAAGTGCACGGTGGAGATGGAGGGAGAGAAATCAAGGGTCAAGATTAACCCACGTAATATGCTCACACCTGTGTGAACAAGGAGTGGGGGTGAGGTGGAAGTCAAAGATGCTTCCAAGATGGCATGCTCACACATGTGTGAGTAAGGAGTGGGGTGAGCTAGCAAGCTCACACATGTATGAGCAAGGAGTGGAGGTTGAACACATGTTAGATGATGAATGGTTGAGATCTTGATCCATATGGGTGGAATGGACGATTAGGATTAAAGAGGAGAGGGTGGGTGATTGTTAAATTAGAAAGAATGTTAAATGGGGATTAATTATTCTTAATCAATTAATTATTCATGGATTAATTAATCGATTAAATTGGAGTCTTGAATGGGGACTAAGGTTATTAGTTTGGTTTAATTAATTATCCTTAAGGATGAGTTAGTAAATAGTAATTAATTAATTGTTTAATAATTAATTAATTACATATGGGAAGGTGAGTTAAATGTGGGGACAATTAATTAAATAATTTCTTATTTAATTAATTTGTGGGAAAACAGATTAAATTAATTAAATAATTATTTATTTAATTAATTTATAGGAAATCAGTAGGATGAATGTTAGTGGTGAATTTAGGGTGTCTATATTTTTCCCTTCTTTGAAATGGCGTTAGAATAACATCGTTTCAAAGAAAAAGAGAGAAATGTAGGAAAAGGAAAGTAAATTGACAGGTTACCCCAACCCTGCAGGAGGAATATGGTAGAGAAGGTAGAATAATGATGCCCCCTCAAGAGAGTCAATGAGTGAAAAGGAGCCCAGGGGTCTCTTGATAGCAAAGGATTACTTGCGGAGTGAAAAAGTGAAAAAAAGAAAAAGAAAAGGTGAAAAATGGGAAAAAGGTGAAAAAAAAGGGATAAAAGGATAAAATGTGGGGGTAAAAACTTCATTTTGAATTTTTGAGTGGAGAGGAAAAAGTTGAGAGGAGAGGAGAGATGGATAGGAGGCAAAATATAAAAAAGATCTCGACGCAGCACAAAGGCGAGCGAGTGTGGGAGTCCTTAGGCCTGCGACACAAGGATCGTCAAACGAGTCAATTTTGCCCTTGAATTTAAAATTTGAAAAAAAATAATTTTGTTATTTGATCACAGGTAGGGTTAGGGGAAAAAGACCATGGGGAGGGTGAGGAATAAAAGGAGGGTTTGTGGGCAAAAATGAAAAGAGAAAATTAAAATTAAAATAAGGGGAGGTGGGTGACAGGAAGATTTGACAGAGGCACTACGGGTTGTGGCGTCTCTACCCTGGGAGAGTGGGCATAGGGGTGAAGGCGGCACGAGCCACAATAGCTCCACCTAAGGAGAAAGGGGACAATGGGGGAAACATGGCACACATCACCTATGTCAAGCAAGGGCAACTTCAGCCGCGTTGTCCCCACCTTGAAGGGCATGGATCAGTGAGGGCATCATGACCCACAATGTCCCCGCCCGTAAGGGGGCCACGTGGGAAGTTCCACTCCCACTCAGCAAGGGCATTGCAACCCATGACATCCTTGCCCATGAAGGGCTCCGCGGTAAGGGTGATGTGAGGTTTGTCACTGCCACCTACAAATGGGTGAAAATAGGGTGGGGGCGACACTAGATATGTCATCTCCACCTCTAGAGGGGGATGAGGGCCGAGGGTAGCACCAAGAGTGTTAGAAATGAAGCTGCAAACCACATAATGGAAATCTAATTCAAACCTTATTTATGTCCTCTAAACAATGTAGAATCAATGGAGATTGCAACAAAAATAAAACCCACTACACAGAAATGACATGCATTAAGAACTGAACACATAACACAGTATGTAATTGTTATGTATGAAAAAGGGGATGAAGGAGACAAGCATGCACACTAAATCAAGCCCTCTTCCACAATAACATTCAAGGACAAAATTGATCCAAATCACAACCAAAGGGAGGTGGACTTAGCTACAAATCTTGCACTCTTGTTTGCTATGAAAAGATATGATTTAATCATGCCTTTTATCAAACCCTAGATTTGTAAAGATCTTATCATAATAGGAGATACAAAGCAGATATTCAGAAACTAATTTCACCAGAGGAATCAAAGGGATATCAGAACCTGTCTCCTGGAAGCTAGAAAGTTAGAGGACTATGGGGCAGGCATCCAAGTCCAGAAAGACATAATCTTGAATAGATACTCGAAACTAGAGAAATGTCACAGAGAGTGTCCTGATGCCAGATTCAGTGTCTATTTGAGCAGGAGGACTATTGGGCGGGCAACCAAGTCTTCCATAAAGGAATATTCACAAAATGCTTTCGAATCTCGACAAAACCCTTTCCCTTACACAACCTTCTTGTACCTTCACTTCTTTAGACTTTGCACCTATAACTTGTACACAAGAAGAAAAGGGGTTTGGGGGTTGTGGTGTTTAGGGATTTGCCTTAGTCAAATCTTGGGATACCATTCAAGCTTCCCAACATCATTGTTAGAGAGTGTGTTCCCTAGCAGGGCAGAAGCTAAACATAAACCAAGATGATGATAGAATGATTCAAATAACAATGATATCACCTTGGAGTGAAGCCCTTAGGAGAACAAAAATCCTTCAACTCATAAGGAGACGGATGATGATTCCAAATCTGCAACAACACACACAATACAAACACAAATCTACAACAATAACACCATGAATGCTTTGAATGCTCTTTGCTCCAAGATCATAAGTTTGTTGTATCCATCCAGGTTACAAATGAATTCAAAAACACACTTATATATGATTTCCCAGTAACATTCATAAATTAAAGTAAAAGAGCCAACAAGGAGAGACCCTTTTAAAGGTCCTATGTCGACATCTATTTGAATTTTCCCCGACCAACCAAGGAGGACTTGGGCGCGAGTGCCCAAGTCTTGAGGCACCTTTTTGGTCTGGGGTAAGGCATAAAATGAGCCCCTAGTTCCCAATTTACATGGGTTTCAGGGGATTTTGCATCGGGATGAATATTTAAGATGTATAATGTAATCACGGGGACCTAGGAGCTAAACTAGGAGGTAAAAAGTGAAAGGAAGCTAGGTGTGCGGAAATCACTTCCTACACTAATCTAATGAGGGGAGGAGAGTGCAAATTCAATTTAATCTTTATAGTTACAGCTATGTTAACCCAATAATAGAGATATTGTAGCAAACACATACACAAGAATGTAAGAGAGAAGAAGAGAGACAAGATATACGTGGTGAAAACCCTTACGGGTGAAAAACCCCACACTCTAAAACACATCTCAAATGTATTCCGTAAACAATGAAGGTTACAATACAATCACAGAGCCAATGCTCTTGCAGGAATCTTCGATACTTGTATCTGGAGATGATCTGGCAACATAACAGTACCTGTCAATCACATAATGCATCACCTCTCCAAAGCACCTATTTATATAGAATATACAAGGCAAAAATGGCTCCACATTGAGATGGGCGTCCAACATGGCCTCATGGCCCAAAACCCACGCCTATGGACACTTGTCCAACACTGTAGGATGTTCCTAACACTTGTCAAGTCACCCCATCCCAAAGAGGTCACCTATTCCCAAAATGGGTAATGACAGATGCTCCTACAACTCTTACAACCATCATAGAATATGTCATAGCTGTCATGACTTACAGCTGTAAGAGAATCTGTCATACACAGGCTATAAATAGCATATTCTCTTACAACATGTCATAACCCACCTTGGGGTGCCCAAAGATGCCTTTTTCAAAGATGCTTCTCGACACATGTGCATACCTGTCATAGGGTCTTCTATTTCTGACTCTTACATGTCATAACTTTGTCATAGGAATTTGTCATGACCGTTTCAGTCAATATTCCCTTACACACAAATCAAGATGTCGACACATGGAAAAATATTCCTACCACTAATTGGGGCGCCTATCTCCTTATGTGAGGACAAATTTACATGTGGTCATATGCCATGTAGGATGATACATCACTGTGCCAACTCCCACAAGATGACAACATAGGATTTGAATCCTAATTATACAATAGGCAATAAATAAATAAATATAATGAAATAATACAAGGAATTACCAAGGTTGAGACACCTTAATTCCCAACATTCTCCCACTTGTCGAACACCTTGTAAGAACTAATAGAATTAACAGGATTTAACTGCAATAGGCCAAGAGGCCCATAGACTCCGAACACCATCTAAACTTCTCTGTGCCCACTGGTTTCGTCAATGCATCTACAACATTCTTCAAAGTATCTACCTTCTCCAAATTTACCTTGCCATCCTCTACCATGTCTCGTACGAAGTGAAACTGTACATCAATATGCTTTGTTCTGGCATGGAAAGTGGGATTCTTCGCAAGGCAAATCATACTCTGACTATCACAACAAATCGTAATCTATCCTGCATCAACACCAATATCTAAACACAATCTCTTAAGCCAAATGTCTTCCTTGCAAGCCTGAGTTTCTACCATATACTCAGCTTCTGTCATAGATAAAGCAACCATAGGTTGTCGCTTACTCATCCAACTAATTACACCACCAAACATAGTGAACACATAGGCATTGGTGGATCTCCTTCTGTCAATGTCACCTGCCCAATCAGAATCCACAAATCCACGAATACAAACTGAATGCGAAGGTTCTATAGCATTACCATGATAGCATATGGAATACTCAGAAGTACCCCTCAAATATCTGAACACTCACTTAACTGCATCCCAATGTACCCGTCTAGGATTAGCCATAAATCGACTAAGGACTCTCACTACTTGGGCAATGTCTGGTCTTGTGCAGACCATAGCATACATCAAACTACCAATAGCACCAGCATAAGGTACTCTACTCATGTCCTCCACCTCACTAGGAGATTTTGGATAATCCTTAATAGACAACTTTGTCCCTAATGAAACAAGAACACACAATGGTCTACAGTCTGCCATGTTGAACCTGTCCAACACAGTCTTCACATACTTACTTTAGCTTAACCAAAGATTTCTATTAGCTTTGTCTCTTCTGATTTCCATTCCCAGAATGTACCTGGCTACCCCAATATTTTTCGTCTCAAACTGTGCTGACAGCTAAGACTTCAAATCAGAAATCATATTCTTACCATTCCTAATCAACAACATATCGCCAACATACAAGGCAATAATGAGAATGCGATCATTGTCAAACTTGTAATACACACAATGATCAGATTTCAATCTTAGAAATCTAGTGGACAACACAGAGGCATCAAATTTCATATACCACATCCTAGGAGACTGCTTCAAACCATACAAAGACTTCTTTAACTTGCAAACCAAATTTTCTTTACCTTTCTCTATGTAATGCTCTGGCTATGACATGTAAATCTCTTCCTCCAAATCACCATGAAGGAAAGTTGTCTTCACATCCATCTGTTCTATCTCTAAGTCATAAGCAGCTACAAGAGATAATAAGAATCGAATGGATGTCATCTTTGCAACGGGAGAGAAAATTTCACCATAATCAAATCCATCCACTTGTGAGTACCCCTTCGTAACCAATCTAGCCTTGTATTTTTCAACACTGCCATCTGCACCAAATTTCTTCTTGAACACCCATTTGCATCCAACGGGTTTCCATCCTTCAGGCAAAGGCACCAAGTCCCATGTTTTATTCTTCTTCAAAGAAGCCATCTCATCTTCCATGGCCTCCTTTTAGGAACTGGCATCTTTCATGCCCATAGCCTCTTTCACAGTTCTAGGCTCATCAATGTTAGTAAGTAAAGCAAAAGCACAACTAGAATCAAGTAATGAATAACCAAACCTATTAGGTTGCTTTCTTGTTTGTGTAGACCTCCTCAATGGCCGAGGTTGAGGTTATGCTTCTTCTTCTGAGATTTTAGAGCTCTCCTCATCATCAGGTCTCACAGGGTCTATCGGTTCAGTCTTCTCTGAGGTTGAGGTTCTGCTTTTTCTTCAGAGATTTTAGAGCTCTCCTCATCATCAGGTCTCATAGGGTCTGTTGGTTCAGTCTTCTCAAGGATAGAAGGAAACTGAACCGCATCTTCTTTCTTTTCTGTCTGTTCTAGTTGTAGAACAATGGAAGAAGATGTTAGCTCTCTCAAGATAGACAAGATCCCAAAGCTTGTATCCTTTCACACCAACACCATAGCCAATGAAAATACATTTAACCGCCTTGTTCTCCAATTTAGATTGTTTCTCCCTAGGCACATGTGCATATGCCTCACAACCAAAAACATGAAGATGCCTAACTAAAGGCTTCTTACTAGACCACACCTCCATAGGTGTCTTACCAACAAGAGCTGATGTAGGAGACCTGTTTACCAGGTAGCAAGTAGTGACAATAGCTTCAGCCCAAAACTTTTGTTTGAGGCTTGCTCCACTAAGCATACTCCTAGCCTTCTCCATCAGTGTCCTGTTCATCCTCTTTGCAACTCCATTTTGTTGCAGGGTGTATGGAGTTGTCTTATGTCTTTCAATCCCTTGCTCTTTACAAAACTTATCAAACTTTGTCAAACAAAACTCACCACCGTTATCAGTTCTCAAACACTTAATCTTTTTACTAGTTTGATTTTCAGCAAAAGCTTTAAACTCTTTAAACTGGCTAAAGACTTCAGTCTTGCTTCTGATAAAATAAACCCATGTCCTTCTACTGTAATCATCTATAAAAGATACAAAATATACAAATTTGGAAATCGAAGGAACATTAACAGGACCAAACACATCAGAATAAATAAGATCCAATACACCAGAAGACTTGTGAGAACTATAGTAAAACTGAACATGGTTTTGCTTTCCATATACACAATGTTCGTAAAAGTCAAACTCGAGATTACAATCATTTAGCCACTCAACAATATTTTTATTTTTCAGGGTTCTAAGACCCTTCTCACCAATGTGGCCATATCTCAAATACCATAACATAGTCTTTTCAGTGGGAAGCTTAACTTCCAAAGCATGTGCACTACCATCAGAACTAGTTACAACAGATTTCTTCACTGCTCATCCAGATGGTGGGGATGAAGTGATTGTATCTCTTTTCTTTGAGTGAGAAGAACTATTGCACTGTGGAGTACATGCCTCCAGCTGAAACACAGCACCTCTCTGGTTACCCTTTGCAAGCACCATAGATCCTCTAGTCATCTTGCATCCATCCTTCAAAAAGACAACCTACACACCTACATCATTCAACATACTTACAGAAAGTAGGTTCCGTGGTAGGCCTGGGATGTGCATAACCCTAGTGATCTCGCTCACTCGTCCATCAAGGAATCAAATTGAGACTCTTCCATGACCAACAATCTTCAGATGAGAGTCATCACCCAGGTACACTCTTCCACCATCGAACTCTTCATACTTCGTGAGCCAGCTTCGATGCGAGGTCATGTTGAATGATGCACCATAATCTATCAACCACACATCATCAAATGCATGGGTGGCTAGGGCTGTAATGAAGGCATCACCATCATCTTGTGACTTGTTAGAATCTGAATCCGGGGCTATCTTCTTTTTCTTTTTCTTTTTCTTTTCCTCTTTGCATTCCTTTCAGAAATGCCCCGTTTTCCCACAATTCCAATAGAGAGCCTTGGACTTTCCAGGAGATTTGGATCTCCCACGGGATTTGGATCTGCCCTTTTCACCTTTCTTGTCCTTCTTCTTCCATTTCTCTTTGGGTCTTCCACAAACTGCAAGAGCTTCTTTGGCTGACTCAGATGTCTTTCTCCACATTTCTTCAGATAACAACGAAGACACCACATCTTCCATCTTGAATTTGGTAGTGGTGCTTCCGATGGCCATGACAAGATGATCCCACGAATCTAGCAAAGAACAAAGCAGGGTCAAACACTGATCCTTCTCCTCCATTTTCACACCCACATATGTCAATTGTGCAATGATCATGTTGAAATCATTCATATGGTTTGGAACAGATCCTCCATCTTCCATCTTTAGAGCAAACAAATTCTTTTTCAGAAAAAAAACTTGTTCACCAAGGACTTGGCTTGATAAATATCACCCAGCTTCTTCTAAAGGTATTTCATGCTCTTCTCCTCATGGACATTCAACATGACAGAGTCAGCTAGACAGAGTCTTATGAGACCCTTAGCCTTCTGATCTTTGAGGTCCCAATCAGCTTGTGACATTGCTGTAGGTTCTACACTGGATACAGTTTCCCATAGGTCACAATCAACAAGTAGGTCTTCCACCTTGAGTTTCCACAACTCGAAATTAGTGCCATTAAATTTCTCCACCTCTAATCTTCTGGATGTGGTTGCCATCTCCTTCCTACAACAAGATACAAAATACTCTACACAAAACTCTGACTCAACCTAAGATTAGCTCAAAAAAACCCTACCCAGTAGCTAGAACCAAAACTAGCCAGGCTCTGATACCAACTGAAAGGAAGCTAGGTGTGTGGAAATCACTTCCTACACTAATCTAATGAGGGGAGGAGAGTGCAAATTCAATTTAATCTTTATAGTTACATCTATGTTAACCCACTAATAGAGATATTGCAGCAAACACATACACAAGAATGTAAGAGAGAAGAAGAGACACAAGATATACGTGGGGAAAATCCTTACGAGTGAAAAACACAACTCAAATGTATTCCGTAAACAATGAAGGTTACAATACAATCACAGAGCCAATGCTCTTGCAGGAGTCTTTGACACTCATATTTGGAGATGATTCGTAGCATAATAGTACCTATCAATCACATAATGCATTACCTCTCCAAAGCCCCTATTTATATAGAATATACAAGGCAAAAATGGCTCCACATTGAGATGGGCATCCAACATGGCCTCATGGCCCAAAACCCATGCCTATGGACACTTGTCCAACACTGTAGGATGTTCCTGACACTTGTCAAGTCACCCCATCCCAAAGAGGTCGCCTATTCCCAAAATGGGTAATGACAGATGCTCCTACAACTCTTACAACCATCATAGAATCTGTCATAACTGTCATAACTTACAGCTGTAAGAGAATCTATCATACACAGGCTATAAATAGCATAATCTCTTACAACATGTCATAACCCACCTTAGGGTGCCCAAAGATGCCTTTTTCAAATATGCTTCTCGACACATGTCCATACCTGTCATAGGATCTTCTATTTTCGACTCTTACATGTCATAACTTTGTCATAGGAATCTGTCATGACCATTTCGGTCAATATTACCTTACACACAAGTCAAGATGCCAACACATGGAAAAATATTCCTACCACTAAGTGGGACGCCAATCTCCTCATGTGAGGACAAACCTACATGTGGTCATATGCCATGTAGGATGACACATCACTGTGCCAACTCCCACAAGATGACAACATAGGATTTGCATCCTAATTATACAATAGGCAATAAATAAATAAATACAATGAAATAATACAAGGAATTACCAAGGTTGAGACACCTTAATACCCAACAAAAAGGCTTGTGTCCACTTTTTACTCCATAACATTTAGCCCCCACTTTAATGTGTGTACGATCTTACGATTCAGTACATGCATTAAAGTACAATCGAAGCATATCAAACAAATCAAACACAAGAATGAAGACACACCCTAAGTTTGAAGGACCATTTATAGCTCCCGAGCTTAGGCAAACATAAGAAAATGCTTGACAGTCACTCAAGACACAATGAAAATAGTAAGGAAGCACACAATACACAGAGAAAATAGTGAAGCACACAATACACAAAGAAGATATGAATAGAGTCACTCAATACACAGAAAAGACATGAAGAGAAGACATGCTTAAACAATTATATATATATAAATGGTGAAGCACACAATACACAAAGAAGACATGAAGAGAAGACATGCTTAAACAATTTTATATATATATATATATATAATCTTAACACAAACACAAATCTTGGAGGGAGCTCATCGCTACACACCTTTAAACCACACAAAAACATGCAAGACACGCAAGGAAGACACATAAAACACACAGAAAACACATGGAATACACGAGCACCATATAGTATGTCATCGACACACTATACATATTATACACGGCAAACACGGCGATAGGAAGGAGCTCATTGCTACACTCCACTATCTAAGACACGCTATACACACCTGATAATTGAGCTATGCTACCACAACAACCAAAGACATGATTAAGGGTGAATAACTCAAGATCCAACCCCGCCTCACGATGAGGACTTTGTAAAAGGATGTGCAATCGCTCAAGGGAAGATACAATCCCGCCTTTCATAGAAGGGCTTTTAAAATGTAACCACACTCACATCTGCAGACACCTTACAGTGAAAAGGAAGCATGTTCTCAAAGTATACAACCCCACCTACATCATGGAGATGCCTTACAATGAAAAGGAGGTATATGTAAACAAAACAAAGTACACAACCCCACCTGCATCATGGAGAAGCCTTATGATGAAAAGGAAGCATATGCAAACACACTTTATCATTATTATCTAAGATAATCAACCACATTCTATGCCCCCACCTTAAAGTGGTTGATCCTGCTTGCTGGTATCAAGCACATTTAAGGTAAATTGAAAACATGCAAGGGAACAAGAGATTTCACAAATCCCATGCCCCCAAAGGTGACATGTGTCGGATGTTCCCACAAACACATCGATATCATTTACTAACATAATCAACAACATATAAGCTTTGGTTAGAAAATCTATTCTAAGATGACAACCAAATCAACTAACATATCCCCTGATAGACCAAGGCTATACTTGCGAGTTCATAATAGAGTATAGCTGTTAGGTTATGCTTTAGGTATCTCAAAACTGAGTGTAGCTACAAGGTGAGATACTAAATAATCCAAAGTGCATAGAAGCAAATTTAGAGTATTGCAAAGGCTTGTTACAACAAATTTCACAATACAACACATCACAACACGAAGTGACTCTACTAGTCAAGCATCAGTAATATATCAACCCCATCTTCATATATGCACTGGGTCCATTTTTTCTTTCTTGTTGTAGGGACGCACGATCCTTATCAGTATTTATTTATTTTCATCATTCGTCGACTAGTAGAGCCACTGAAGAATTTAAACACTAAAAATAACAGAGAGGACAAAAGTGACTTAGGTTTACAATGTGGGAAGATGCCCCCAAGACATCCTCCACAAAGTTATGCCCCCAAGGCACCACACACAACAATTACAATAAGATAGAGGAGAATATAAGAATAGAGAAACATATAGAATAATTGTCACAACAGAGGTGGTCTCCTTGTATCCTTGACCTTACAAGAGTATCAAGGGATACAAGGAGGCCTAAACAACATTTAACACAACACGGGGGAACACAACACAACACATAAGAGGAGGCCACCCATGAGAGCAACTCAAAGAGGTGCTACATCAAAAGTGGCTAAAAGGGTAAGAATTACTTACTTGTGAGAAGATGCAACTGCACTAGCGGTCATCTTTGAGAAAATCATCTTCCTCCCAATCTCAAATGCAAGAGGAAATAGGTACATAAGGTACAATGGCCCAATTTGAAACTTCATCCTTCAATTCTTCATTCTTTAGCTCTTCTTTTGATTCAATTTCTGTCGGTGAGATGTTTTCTTGTTGAGGGGATACTTGTCGAGCTAAATCTTGTCGTTTTCTCCTTCTTTCTCTTGCAATTTGATTCCTTCTTGTCTTGTTAGTGATATTTGCGAAAGGAGTCTCATGAGTTCCCACATTCTTTGACATTTCAAAAGAGGAAGCCGACACAAAGTTGATCTTATGTGATAAAATGTTTTGCTCTTTAAGGTTGTCTTCTGATCCTTGTAAGGATGGCGAAGGAGGAACCTCAACAAAAATTCCTTTACCTCTTGGGTGAGGGGATTCCTTCGGTTTGGGCTATTTTTCACTCTCTATTTGTTCAGGAGGAATTGCAGCCTCAGAGGACTGAGAGGGTCCAAGAGCATTCTTTCCATGTGATAGATGAGCTATTAACTTGCCTTATATTTTTGATATACCAGGAAAAAATAATCTTCTCTTGGTTGATTTGGTTTAGTAGGTTGTAGCTAAAAGTAGTCCAAGTTGAAATTTCTGCGAGTGGATAAAGGTTTTCATCCACTATGATGTACAACATGCACCTGTCCTTGATGAAGGAATTTTAAACACTTATGAATATTAGAAGGGACCACTTTCATGGACTTGAGCCAAGGATGGCCTAATTTCACATGAAATAGGTCCGATGTGGGAATGATGACAAATGGTTGTTCCAAGGCTTTTTCCACTACTTTAATCAAGAGTTTAATCTTTCCAATAATAGGAAGGAAATATCCATTATGTGCCTTGATCATTATATGTGTAGGATCATAAGTGACTTGTGCCAAATCATGCATGTATAAGAACTCTTCAGTTATCACATTCGCCATACAATTAGGTTTGATAAGGACTCATCTTGTAGGATTCCCACCTATACGTGATGTAATGTAGAGAGGCCCATCAATATCTCTAATTGTGACCTCATGTGGTGTGAATGAGATCATGGGTTCAGGAGCCTTCCTTTTCTTGTTAACTCGAGGAGGAACCATACCACCCTTATTTTGATTAGAAGCCATGTATGTGAGACTATTGCACACCAATGCACTAGCTTGAGGAAATCGGGTTTTTGAAAGTCAAAAACACACTAATTTCACTACAAACAAAGTGAGTATGATGTGAATAGTACTTCACAACAAGGCAATGTAAATGATTTTAAGATTTTGCACAAAGAAGTGTGAGAAAGAAGCTAAAGTTCTTAGTGTTGAAATACACAATGTGTAATTGTGAAAAATTGTGATATGTGAAAGATGAAAGATAATGCAACACTTCAAGGAAAAATCATATTTGAATGAATGTTATGATAGTAACATCTGAAATAAGATTTTGACTACAAACCCTAGCTTTGCAAATGACTAGGTTATAAGAAAAAGTGCAAGTTTTCAACAAATCCCTAGCAAATGAGATCTTCAAATGCAAGATATAATATCATAAAATGATTTATTGCTGTAATATGGATCAGATCTTATGTAAAAATTAGAAAATCAAAAAATTTCAATGATATGCAATGGAAATAATGCAAAACTATGCCTTTATGCAAGCCTAGAATACTTAGTTTTTTACTTTTTTCAAGATTTATGCAAGATTTTTCAATGACTAATGATGAGTATGCTATTCAAAATAATGTAAGATCTGAATTCAACACTCAGCAAGATGCAAATGCCCGATGCTATGGTTTACCAAAATGTTATAGATGAAAAAGGGGATGAAGGAGACAAGTATGCACACTAAATAAAACCCTCTTCCACAATAACATTCAAACACAAAATTGAGCCAAATCACAACCAAAGGGAGGTGGACTCAGCTACAGATATTGCTCTCTTGTTTACTATGGAAAGATATGATTTAATTAGACCTTTTATCAAACCCTAGGTCAACTAATACACAAAACCCTAGATTTGTTAAGATCTAATCATAACAAGAGATACATAACAGATATTCAGAAACTAATTTCACCAGAGGAATTAGAGAGATATCAGAACATGTGTCCCAGAAGCTGGAAAGTTAGAGGACTATGGGGTGGGTGCCCAAGTCTAGAAAGATGGAATCTTCAGATACTTGAAACTAGAGAAACATCATAGAGATTGTCCTAATGCTAGATTCAGTGTCTGTTTGAGTCGGAGGACTACGAAGCGGGTGCCCAAGTCTTCCATAGAGGAATATTCACAAAATGCTTTCAAATTCTGAAACCCTTTCCCTTACACAACCTTTTTGTACCTTCACTTCTTCGTACTTCACACCTGTAACCTACACACAAGAAGAAAAGGGGTTTGGGGGTTGTGATGTTAATAGGGATTTGCCTCAGTCAAATCCTAGGATAGCATTCAAGCTTCCCAACACCGTTGTTAGAGAGAGTGTCTTCTCTAGTAGGGTAGAGGCTAAACATAAACCAAGATGATGATAGAATGATTCAAATAACAATGATATCACCTTGGAGGTGAATCCCTTAGGAGAATGAAGATCCTTCAACTCATAAGGAGATGGACGATGATTCCAAATCTGCAACAACACACACAATACAAACACAAATCTACAACAATAACACCATGAATGCTTTGAATTATCTTTGCTCCAAGATCATAAGTTCGCTATATCCATCTAGGTTACAAATGAATTCAAAAACACACTTATATATGCTTTCCCGCTAACATTCATAAATTAAATTAAAAGAGCTGACAAGGAGAGACCCTTTTAAACATCCTATGCCAACATGTATTTGAATTTGCCCTGACCAACTAGGGAGGACTTGGGTGCAGGCGTCCAAGTCCTGAGGCACCTTTTTGGTCTAAGTAAGACATAAAATGAGCTCGTAGTTCCCAATTTACATGGGTTTGGGGGATTTAAAATCGAGATGAATATTTAAGATGTATAATGTAATCACAGGGACCTAGGAGGTAAACTAGGAGGTAAAAAGGCATGTGTCCACTTTTTACTCCATAACAATAATGTTGAGAAAACCCTTTCAGGTAAAAAACTCCACCAAGAAAAGAAGCTCCAAACTATATTATCTTCAAACACGAGATTACAATACATGCACTTCCTCTTCTTTTTCAGTCTTCAATCCAATGGTGCCTGTTACCCTCAACTCTAATAAAAATGTAGTACAAATATCCTTATAAAAGGGGGTTGCCTTCTAGGGCAAGAAAACTGACATAATATTGACCGTCAGATCTATGACCTAATGATGAACGGTCTAGATTTACGATGATAAAATATAAATAAAATGTGGTTCTGAGGGCACTGCCCCTGAACCCCCACCAATGCACGCGTCCCCCAGACCCCCCGCTAGGGATGATCCCCCCAGACTCCTCGCAAGGGGAAACCCCCCTGCAACCCCCTATCATAAACAAATTAGCGTCAGGTATCGAATATAAACATGCGGCTGAGACAAGATTGTTGTTGGTGAAACCTTTCATCCCTTATGGGTGATTTACAAATAATAATAGGAATAATAAATTACATAGGATTTACAAGGTTGATGGCACCTTAATCCTAACATTCTCCCACTTGACATCATACATTGTAAATACCCATAGGAAAATAATAAAATAATTAGGCTCTAGAAACAAGACCCATGGCCTCTCTGCACCAAACAAATTTCTCTGTGCTGACAGGCTTGGTCAAAGGATCTGCAACATTCTCTTGAGTGTCTACCTTCTTCAGCTCAATCTATCCATTTGCAACCATTTCTCAAACAAAGTGATATTGTACATCAGCATGCTTAGTCTAAACACAATACATAGGATTCTTGGCCAAACAAATAGCACTCTGGCTATAGACACTTAAATTTGTCCATGTCTTATCTACACCTAGTTAACATGACCTTGTAATGTTTTGCCCTAGGTCCTAGGTCATCCCACTCACAATTCCAACTTAATCATCTTCCTAATTAATTAAATAAATCACATTTATTTAGTTAATTCCCACTCACATGCTTCACATAATTCAAATAAAATATTTGAGTTAATTCCCTCACCTCTCACCACATTGCAACAAGTGTCACATGCTACATCTTCCACTTAACCCCTTCATATGTCAAACTAATTTAAATAATCTTTTATTTAAATTAGGTCTCATTTATCCTCCATCCCACACTTGTCACATGAATACAATCCCTCTTGGAGTGGGAAACCCTAATCAACCCTAATTGATCTCAACCTTTCATAGCATCCAACATAACTCCCAATCTTGTCCATCCATTCAAATCGGGCCTTTTCCATAAAGGTAGCCTCTCACAAGTCATTTTCAAGATATCATGCATTGGAGCATCGTAATGCTGTTGAAATCCTGAGCAACCAACAATCCCCCATTATCAACCCTTCAAAATCTTGCATTCTTATGTGAGGTTGAGAAGAGCCATGGAGGTCAATCAACACTAGTTTGAATTTGGTTTGTTTTCAGTTTATTATTTGCATTTTCATTCTAGTTTGTGCTTCATGGTGCTAGTTAGGGTTACATTTTTGCAATTTTGATTCTTACCCTAGATTTTGCCCTAACGACATTGGCTATCACAACCAATCTAAATGATCCTGCAATCAAAACCAATACTTGTACACAATCTCCTCAACCAAACTGCCTTCTTAGAGACATGGGTAGTAGCCATATACTTTGCTTCAGTGGTGGAAAAAGCAACTGTGGGCTACCTTTTGCTCAGCCAACTTACTACTCCACCAAATAAAGTAAACAAATAGCCACTGGTGGACCTTTGACTATCCAAGTCACCTGCCCAATCTACATCAACAAATCCCTATATGTCTAAAGTTTTATTAGCACTGTCGTACTAGAATAAACCAAACAATAATCAGGAGTACCTGCTAGATATCTAAACACCCTCTTCGCATAAATCCAATGCTGTCTACCAGGGTTAGACATAAATCTACTCAAAACTCCCATTGCTTGGGCAATATCTGATCTAGTGCAAACCATTGCATACATTAAACTCCCTACAACACTAGCATATGACACATTAGACATATCCTCTAAATCATCCTCATTCTTTGGACACATATCTGATAAAAGCTTAGTACCAATAGGTAAAGGAACTCTAACTGGGTTACAGTCCTCCATACTAAATCTCTACAAAATGGTATTCGCATACTTACTCTGAGACAACCAAAGCTTTATGTTACCTCTATCTCTCCCGATCTCCATACCCAAAATATATCTGGCTGCTCCAAGATCCTTCATATTGAATGCACCTAAAAGTTGGGCTTCAATTCACTGATCATACCCTTAATATTGCTAAAAAATAACATGTCATCAACATACAATGCAATTATCAGAATAGAATCATCAATACAATGAATGTACACACAGTGATCCTCCTCACTTCTAACAAAACCCAATTTCAACACAAATGAATCAAATTTTTGTACCACATTCTGGGGGACTATTTCAAGCCATAAAGAGACCTCTTCAAACTACAAACCCAGTGTTATTTCCCTTTTACCTCAAAACCTATAGGTTGTTGCATGTAAATTTCTTCCTCAAGATCTCCATGCAAAAATGTAGTCTTAACATCCATTTACTCTATTTCCCAATCAAAAGTTGCAGCAATGGATAAGAGAAATCTAATAGAAGTTAATATAGCAATAGAAGAGAATATTTCACAGAAATCAACTCCCTCGCTCTGGGAGTAGCCCTTGGTTACCAGTCTAGCCTTGTACTTCTCCAATGAACTGTCTGCTCCAAACTTCTTCTTACATACCCACTTGCATCCTATGGCCTTTATTCCTTTAGGCAAACAAACAAGATCCCAAGTGTTGCAAGAGCCTAAAGCCATCATCTCCTCTTGCATGGCTAACTGCCAATACTCACTATCATCTGCATGAATAGCTTCCCTATAGGATCTAGGCTCATCCTCAGTACTCAATAAAGCAAATACACAATGGAAATCTGGTGGGCTATACCTATCTAATGGGTTTTGTTGTCTTGTGGATCTTCTTAGAGGTGGAGTAAGAGACTCTTCAGGTTCTTTTGCATGCTCATCTATACCAACTTCTTTTGTCATAATAGATTCTTCCTCATCAGAACTTTCACTCGAGTCTTCTTTTGCTTCTTCACCCCCCAATTCATCATTATGTTCTTTAATGAGGTGCACTTCATGATCTAATTCAAAATGCACTCTCTTCACCTTTTCTTTTTTTTCCTTTGGTTGTTTAGGTTCTAAAATAACACTAAGTTCCCAGAAAATAATATCTCTAGAATAGATAATCTTTTAGGTTAGTGGATTCTAAAGCTTATAACCTTTTACATTATCACCATATCCAATGAAAGTACACTTTTTATCTTTTGGATCCAACTTAGTTCATTTTCCTTTAGGCACATGAACATAAGCCTCACAAGCAAATACCCTTAAATTTGAAACAAAAGGTTTCTTACATATCCATATTTCATAAGGAGTTGAAACAAGAGCCTTACACAGAGATCTGTTAACCAAGTAGTTTGCAGTACACACAGCTTCTGCCCAAAAGCATTTGTTCAATTGTGATTCACTCAACATACTTTTGGCTCTTTCCATTATTGTCCAATTCATCCTTCTGGCACTCCATTCTGTTGTGGTGTATATGGAGCTGTCTTTTGTCTAACAATACTTGCATGCTTACATAATTCATCAAATTCCTTAGAACAGTATTCCCCTCCATTGTCAAATCTCAAAACCTTTATCTTATGATCTAATTTCTTTTCAACTAAAGCTTTAAATTCCTTAAATTTAGTGAAAACTTCATATTTTTGACGCATAAAATAAATCTAGGTAAACCTTGAGACATCATCAATGAAGGAAACAAAATATGTGGATTTTCTAATTGATTCAACATCCATTAGACCAAAAACATCTGAATGAATAAGTTCTAATTTATCATTAGATTTATTACTGCCTAAAGGAAATGGATATCTGTTTTGTTTTCCAAACACACAATCTTCATAGAATTTGAAACTCTCATCAGAATAAGATAAACCGTATAAGAATCTTTTATTTAAGATAGTCTTTAAACCAAACTGACTTATGTAGCCCAATCTATGGTGCCACAACATACATGTATTTTCAATATTAGCATCAGATGCATAGGAGGCATTACAAATAGTAGTGGCTTCTAGCTTAAACAGAAATCCCAATCTTTTCCCCTTCTCTACCACCAAGTTTCCTCTCACCAATCTGCAACCATGCTTATTAAATGTCACATGCATTCCCAAATCATTCAACTTTGAAACAAAAATCAAATTTCTAACCAATCCAGGAACATGCAAAACACTAGGGAGGGTTTTAATTCTCCCATCACTGAAACACAACATTACCTTCCCTCATCCAACAATAGGATATGTAGAGTTGTCTCTGAGGTACACATTTCCTCCATCATACTCTTTGTATGTGGAAAACCATTACTTATGTGGGGTCATGTGGTACGAGCATCCTGAGTCAACCAACCAATGATCATGAGAAACAACATTACATGCAAAAGGTAAAACCTCATCACCTGCATTCAAAGACATATTAGTAGCAAAATCCCATTGTTTCTTCGGGTTTCTACATTCTTTTTTCACATGTCCTCCCTTTTCGCAGTTCCAACACTTGACTTTGTTCTTCTATCCAGGAGTCTTAGAATGGCCCTTAGACTTGTCTTTAGACCCCTTCTGATCTATTTTTGGTCCTCTTTCCATAGACCTTCCCCTAACATTGAGAGCATCCCCTAAACTATCCAAACTTTTCTTCCTCAATTCATGTGATAGTAAAACTGAAACAAGAGCATCCAACTTCAGATCTGTGAGGTTAGCAGTGATAGACAAAATAACATTCTCCCATGATTTAGGTAAAGAATAGAGAAGCAATATACATTTATCTTCCTCATTCACATCAACATCTACAGATGCTAGTTAACCAATAACAAATTAAATGAATTCAAATGCTCTGCAACTGATTCACCCTCTTTCATTTACAAATCAAAAAATTTACGCTTTAAATAAAGCTTGTTTACCATACTCTTCACTTGGTAGATCTCACCTAGATGCTTCCACAAGCTATGTGCAAACTTCTCACTTGCAACATTCAGTAGAACAAAATCTGTAAGACACAACTAGATTGTACCTCCTACCTTTTTATCCAATCTATCCCACTCATCTTGAGCAACATCATTGGGTTTCTTCTCTTTCATAACAACCAACCACTGATTTCTTTCCTTAAGTGAATCCTCCATCTTCAGCTTCCATAATTCGTACCCCATGCCATTGAATTTTTCAATGTCCACATAAATGACATGCATTAAGAACTGAACACATAACATAGTATGAAACGTGGATAAAACCCTTTCTGGTAAAAAAAACTCCACCAAGAAAAGAAGCTCCAAGTTGTATTATCTTCAAATATGAGATTACAATACATGTACCTCCTCTTCTTCTTCAGTCTTCAATCCAGCAGTGCCTGTTACCCTCAACTCTGATAAAAACATAGTATAAATATCCTTATAAAAGGGGGTTGCTTTCTAGGGCAAGAAAACTGACATAATATCGATCGTCAGATCTATGACCTAATGATGAATGGTCTAGATTTACAATCATAAAATATAAATAAAATGTGGTTTTGGGGACACTGCCCGTGAACCCCCGTCAAGGTGCGCGGCCCCCAGACCCCTTGCCAAGGGGATGATCCCCTCGGACCCCTCACAGGGGGAAACCCCCTACAACCCCCATTGTGGACGAATTAGCATTGGGTACTAGATATAAAAATGCGGCTGAAACAAGATCACTGCTGGTGAAACCTTTCATCCCTTATGGGTGATTTACAAACAATAATAGGAATAATAAATTACATAGGATTTACAAGGTTGATGGCACCTTAATCCTAACAAAGAGTGCCACATCCATCGAGGGAGGATAGGAAGGGGGTGGCATGAAGGACGCCACCTCTATTGAGGGAGGGGTACAGTTGCGGGGGCCTACCTAAGGAAGGGAGGATGGTAAAGGTGACACGAAGGGTGACATCCTTGCCAAGGGGGTAGGAAAGAGTGTCGAAAGGCTATAAGTGGGAGGGGAAGAAAAAAGGAACCCAGAAACTTACGAGAGATGTGGTATGAGTGCAAGAGGATTTGTCGGTGTTGGTTACGTGAGAGAGGCACTCAACAATGTTGTGATTAGTGGAGGGGTTGGGAGAGGCAGAGATGGAGTTCCTGGCGACAATGGGGTTAAACAATGTGGTGATGATGCCAGAGGTGTGGGTCGATAGGATGATGCTGACGGCGCTAGCAAAGACATGGTGCTTCAAGATGAGTACCTTTCACCTATCGACAGGGGAGATGACAGTGACATTGGATGATGTATGGTGCATCATATGGATATTGATAGAGAGGGAGATGGTGTACTAGCAGTATGAGGATGTGCAGGGGTTGTTGGAGTGGCTATTAGGGCATAGAGACATCCCACTATGGGGGATAGGTTTGGACCTAGACAGGTGTCTGGCAGGAGGGTTGATAGATGAGCTATCATTGGTGATGTTAGGTTTTGTTGATGGCATCTTGCTACCGGACAAGATGGGGAGGTTTTTCACATAGGTTGGCATAATGTGTGGCAAACATGCTGGAGGATGGTAGGGTGTTTGTGTGGGGTCCCTATGTGCTAGAATAGATGTACAAAGATTTGCACTTGATGGCCTATAGATTGATATGGAGTATTTTATATACGACCTGACTACAAGTGTGGGCATGGGAGCATATAGTCATACGGTGGTCAGAGGGAGTGAGATAGGAGAGGAAGCCACAATAGTCATTTGTGTATAGGTGGGGCTGAGGAGAGGGGTTCAGGGAGAAGCATTTAGGAGAGCTAGGGCATTACCACAATGTGTTAGACAAGTTTGGTCAATGGGAGATTGTGTAGAGGCCATACAGAGGGGTGGAGACATGGGAGGATGATGTGGTGCACCTAGGGATTGTAGTATTTGAGTGATATATAGTAGATCGTCGAAGATACATTATTGAGAGATACATATTTGACAAGGTATTATAGTAATTTAGGATAGAGTGGGGGATACCTGGAGAGCCACATTGGTTTGTAAGGGTGTATTAGGAGATAGGATTGTGGGGCAAGCAGGTGGATTAGGAGGAGGTAGTAGAGAGTTGGAGGAGGCGACCCGTGGTGCCATGGGTGTGAAGAGATGATATAGAGGATGCAGGGGTGGCAAAGGGATATGAGGCCTGGTGGGAGAGGATGATGTTTTTGCGATTGATAGTTCCTGTAGACCGAAAGGTGATGTGGCTATTGAGGGGAGTGGTGCATCAAGAGCAGAGGCAATTGAGAGAGATAGCAGGAGGGTAGCATGAGGAGAGGTGGGAGAGGTAGAGGGTATCAGAGAAGAGGATGATGTCAACGGAGGAGGATGTTTTGAAGATAGAGATGGAGGTAGTGCACGCTAGTTTGAAGAAGGGAGGTGGAAGAAGAGAAAGAACATCTATAAAAAGGACATTAAGATCAAGTGGACTGAGTTGGGAGAGTTTAGTGGCAAATATAGTAGCTCATGGGATAGGACAATAATAGGATTGGAGAGGGAGCAAGATGAGTTGAGATGACAGTTGAGGGTAGAGTGAGCATGGGGTGAGATGGTACAGAGACAGCTAGCAGAGATGCAATGAGAGTTGGAGGAGAGTAGAGTAGAGTGCAAATAGGGGCATCGGAGGGAGACATCTTATGGTAGTTGGAAGAGATGTGGTAGGAGAGGGATGAAAGGAGGTGATAGGTTGAGGCAGAGAGGGCACATGGAGATGAGCTATGGAGGTAGCTATCAGAGATGCAATGGGAGAGGGATGAATGGAGGATATAGGCAGGTGTAGAGAGGAGGGAGAGGGAGATAGTGGAGGATGAGAGGGGTTTTGGATAGACACAAGTGGCTAGTTTTTAGGGGTTGGTGGTCATAGCACAAGTAGAGCTAGATAGGGTTATGGCAGAGTCACAGAGACTACTCCAGAATAGAGATGCAACAAGGAGGGTGCTAGATGGCCAGGGTATGGGATAGTTGGCTATGGAGTTGGCCTCTTTGAGTAGGAAGATAGAGCAAGCACTTAGAGAGGTGATGTACTACAGAGAGTTATATCAGCAGGTAGTACTAGTAGAGCAGAGAGAGCCAACATTTGTAGAAGCCTCAACTAGTCGATCAAGGGTATCAAGGGCAAGGTCATCATGGAGATCTCAGTTAGTGAGTAGGAAACCACGACCAAAGCCATTAAACATGCCACCACCATCACTTGGACTATCTGTAGGGTAGGAAGGGGATGCAGATAGGAGTAGCCATTCATGATTGTTGGTTAGTGAGGGGAGGGATGGATGTATGACGAGGCCATGCAATATTTTTTATGATGTACTTATGAGATATCCATGTATGATGTATTTTATACACACCATTTTTGATGTATAGATTTGTGACATACAAATTGATCTCATGATGTTGTGTTGATGTGATGTTAGATTAGATGATGATTTTTATGGGTGCACATGTGTGTTTTGTAATGGCTATTGTGATTGTGTTGCATGTATAGTGTTTATTTTGCAAATGCTAAAATAGATGGATATGGATATGGTAGGCTAGAGATGGATGTTATGATAGAAAATTAATGTGATAAGATGTGATAGAATATAATAGAGAAAAAGTGATAAAATAAATGATGATATAAAGGTGATAAAATGGTATGATGTGATGGATGTTTGTGATGACAGGTACATGCTATGAAGGTAATATCTGCGTAAGAGAGAAAACTATATTTGTTATAGCACTAGCATTATGCATCGTAATATAATGGATAATGATGATGATGCACCGAGTGCATAAAGACAAACATAATCAAATAAAATGCAAGTAGCATCATGTCCCAGTGAACACGTGGACCAAACACATGCCATAATATAATGGATTATGGAGATCTTGGCATTGTGCATTGTGGGACAAGATAACTAGGTGCATACAAACACACGCACACACAAATAAAAAGACAAAAATAAGGAAAAAAAGGGGAGATCATCCGATGGTGCAATGTTTGAAGCCAAGGGGGGATGGGGGGGTGGGTCAGTTGGGGTGTTGGGGATAGACATGTGGGGGTTGTTTATGTGGAGGTAGGAGGGTTCCCAAGAAGGAATAGTCATAGCATGTGTGTGGCCCGAATAGAATCATGACCATGATGGTATGGAAAGGGGGGCTGTCTAGTGTGGGATGAAAAAGGGTGGGTGGTGTAACCATGTGGGGGGTTGGTCTAGGATCATGCCTTGAGGGGAGTATGTGCTCAAGCTCCCTTTCCCAAGCATGAGTCAAAAAGGAGATGTCCCTGATCAAGAGCAAGATGGATGCGTAGGGGAGTGGGAGGATGTGATGGGGGTGGGTGGTGGCAAGGCGAAGCGAGATGGTATGAGTGGATGGGGTGGGAGGTTGTTGGTTGAGCAATCCCAATGAAAGGGGAAGGGGGTAATGATGCTTGGTGAAAGTGGGGAGTGGGGATATGGAAATGGGGTGAAGGGTGACTATTCTTGAGTGAACAACCCAAGGTTAGGAGGTGTGGGGGATGAACGAAGGGAATCGTGTAGGTGAGATGGAAGAAGATGAGTGCTCATAGCTAAGGGAGGGCTAATGCTATGCATGATGCCTATTCGCCAAGTTTTCATCACGATATTTGCCTAAGACACCATAAAAATGGTTTTCACCACTAGATGAAATTATTTCTCTACTTTTTTTTTTAAGTTTTTTTTTTCATTTTTTATAATTTTGACTTTTTTTGGATTTTTTATTATTATTTTATTTTATTGGATTTTTTGAATTTTAACAATGGTTGAAGCCTCCTTAGGCATGAAACTTCTTGAGGTGTACAATATTCATAGGCTCATCCAATTATTGGCTATCTGAAGTAGCTAGATTGTATGCTCCTTATCCATAATTGGTAATGATTATGTATGGACCTAACCAATTTGGGTCAAACTTGCCCTTTTTATCCATGTTTTGATTTGTATTCTTCTGGTTCTCCTTGAGGACAATATCGCCTATTTCAAATTCTCTGGTGCAGATGTACTTATTATAACTATAGCTTAGCCCATTCTGATAAGATTTGAGGTGACTCAATGCATTGAGTTGGTGTTCATCCAAAAGTTCAAGCTCACGTAGCTACGCCACTCGGTATTCTTCATCCATAATGAGATTATGCAAGGAAATTTCTAGGGATGGTAACTCGACCTTGATTGAAAAGATGGCTTCAGCGCCAAAGACAAGGGAATATGGAGTTGCACTTGTAGGGGTACGGATGCTGGTGTGGTATGCCCATAGGGCAGGATTGAGATGAAGGTGTCAATCACGACCAATGTCATTGACGATTTTCTTAAGGATTTTGATGAGGGTTTTGTTTGATGCCTCATCTTGGTTGTTACCTTATGGGTAATAGGGAGTGGACCACTTTTGATTGATGTGGAATTGGTTACAAAGATCATACACTTCATGGTTTTTGAAGGACTTGCCTTTTTCGATGATGATGGCAGAGGGAATACCATAATGACAAATGATATTATGGAGGATGAATTTGGAAATTTGGTTTCTAGTGGTGTAGGTGAGTGGAATGATTTCAACCCATTTGGTAAAATATTTAGTGGTTGTAATGATGAATTTGTGTCCACTAGAGGAAGAGGGGTCACTACAACAAAACAAGCAATTAGCACCTAAAATAGTGCCAGAATTTAGTGCATTTGAGTTCATGAATTGGACACTTCTATCGATGCCAAACTGCATGTTCTCTTTGGCGTCATTTTTTGCACCAAATTTTGTGCTAGAAAAGTAGCGCAAGTAATAGCACCTGGAATAGCATCAGGAAATGCGACCAATTTAATGTCAGAAATAGCACCTAAGTTAGCGCCCAATTTGGCGTCCAGTTTTGCTTCCTTGTCTGCTCCCATTTTTGCTTCTAGTTTTGCTCCTAGTCGTGCTTCCTATTTTGTTTCTGGTATGGCGTCGAAAATAGCTTCTTTTTTAGCTTCCTAATTGATGCCAAGTTTTGCTTCCATTATGACATCCTTTGTTGCTTCCAGTTTTGCTTCCATTATGACCTCCTTTGTTGCTTCTACTTTGGCTTCAGATTTTGCTTCTGGTTTTGCTTCTTGTGTTGCTTCCAATTTTTTTTCGGGTTTTGCTTCCAGGTTTGCTTCTGGTTTTGCTTCCATTTTTGCTTCCATTTTTGCTTCCAATTTTGCTTCCAGTTTTGCTTCCATTTTTGCTTCTGATATAATGTCGCTTGTTGCATCTAGCTTTGCTTCCATTTTTGTGTCTTTGTTCCAAAAAAGGTGAGTGTGCCAATCTTGCTTTCTAACCACCCCATCTTTCACCTTATAGCCTAGCTTAACCTGATACTCCCCAGTTTTTTAGCAGCTCCATCTTATTCTATCCTCTTTGCGAGACAAGCTCACAGAAATGTTTAACAGAATACTCTCTAACTCACTAATCTGCTCTCCATCCACCTGAAGACCCCTGAAGCATTTGAAATATTTCATAGGATAACATTTATAAAGAATTTTTAGGGAAATAGACATCCATACAAATTAACAACATCATTGTACTTATTAAATCTCCATCAAAATAAAATCTACAACAATATCTAGTATATATAAAATAACAAGATAAATATTATAACATGATCATCATCTATAATTAAAACAAGTGAGTCAAATATCTATAATTTAATTGAATTTGACAACATCCATCCTGAGCATTAAATTAAAATCATCATACGTAATAAATATCCATCCAATAATCATCAACCGCGTTCAATATATATAAATTGACAAGTCAATACTGATAAGATCATCATCATATATAACTAAAACAAGTGAAAGTCAAATATGCCAGTAGATCAATAACATGTCAAAATGATACATGTCCAATAGTCAACATTAGTCAAAATGATACATGTACAAATGATATAAGTAAAAATGATAAATTATATAACTCAAAATGATACATGTCCAAATGATATAAGTCAAAATGATACAACTTAATAATATGGTATTACAGGCCGTGAAAATGATACATATGATAGTAACCATGAAAAGAGGCATCATAACGATATATCAGCAATGATCCATGATGCAGTCTATATGATCATGAATGTCATTGGCTACTACCAGCAGCTGCCTCATCATCATCATCATCATCATCATCATCATCACCATCATGATCATCGTCGTCATCATCATCATCGTCATCAACCTTGGTGTCTTCTGTATCTGTGTCGTCATCATCCTCTGCCATGTGATCTATACCAGAACCAACATATTCTGGATCTATATCATGAAGATAATCTTGATCTTATAGAAGACCCGTGTTCTGCAAAAAAAACATTTAGAATGAAAAGTTATAATTTATTTTTTGCAGTAATGTATTTTTCTATTATATATCTAATATTATAACATATGAAATGAAACCATAATCATATTACATCATATCAAAGTGCACATACCATATTAAAATTTTAAAAAACTTACAGCTAATATGTCATTCCAATGATGTAAAACATGCATAAATTCTAATAAAGGTTAGTAAAAATCATAAAAAGATTTGTTATACAATTTAACTATCAACTGTAAATTCTATTACATAACCTTAAGTGCTAACCCTCTACATTTTGTGCTATATATGATTATGTTTGCCTCGAAGATCCTTTGAGAGTTAACTAGTATATATATCTTCTTCTCCTATATCTCAGACAAGGAACATATTGAACATGATGAAAGGCTAGAGTCACTATTGGCTCACACATGTTCGTTCATCACTTTTTGACATAGAGGAACATATTGAACTTGGTCTCATTAGCTCACACATGTTTGTTCATCACTTTTTGACATAGATCAACCTTCTCATCACCACACGTGGGACTTGATTTGGCATTGTCACATATGTTGAGGCATGATAGAGATGACATAGCACCCTTGCACACATGTTGAGGCATCATAGAGGTTGTTTATTGGTTCATGCATGGATTATTTGGTCTACTTGACCCACACGAGATACTTTATTACTTTTCTATGTGGAGTGGCCCTTCATCTTCCATAGGTGTGGGGTTGATCTAGCATTTGGGCACACATGTTCATGCATGAGAGGACTATTTTATGGTTTTTTGGTGCTTGGAGTATAGCGCCACCCCCTCTCTCTATAGGACCTAGCCTATTCCAAGTCATTCCATCGAATTTGAAGATTGGTATCAGAGCATAGGTTGGTCTATAAGAAGGAAAGTGTGAAGTAAAGACATAATAAGATGCCTCCAAAAGGTAACCCTATGGCTAGGGAAATGAGTGAAATGAAAGAGAAGACTGCAAAAGAAATTAGGAAATTGAAAGAGTTGCAAGATATGATGGTAGCCAGGCTTGAGGCTGTTGAAACCAGTCAGAGGAGAGGTATGGTCACAGGTGATGTGAGTGACCAAGAGGAAGAGGGTGAGAATGAGAGCCCTCTAGGAGGATCCCAAGAAGAAGAGTTGGATCCTAATGAACAGAAGATGGCCCAACTACTGAAGGCAATCAAGGGAGATAGTCACAAGGTCAGTATGGAATTACCCATGTATGGAGGGAACTTGAATGATGAAGAGATTTTGGATTGGATTGCAACACTTGACAACTATTTTGAATGTGAAGATATTCTAGAGGAATGAAGGGTAAAGTTGGCAAAAACAAAATTGAAGGGCCATGCCCTACTTTGGTGGGATTATGAACAAACTGAAAGGAGGAAAGTTAAGTCAAAAATTATCTCTTAGGATAGAATGGTGGCCAAGCTTAAGGGTAAGTTTCTACCAAGTGATTATGCAATTCAATTGTACAAGAAACTTCAAATTTTGAAATAAAGAGATATGGATGTCAAAGCCTATACTGAGGAATTTTATAGACTAAGTATAAGAGCAGGTCACATGGAGGATGATGTGGAGAAAGTGGCTAGATATCTCAATGGGTTAAGATTTAACCTCCAAGATGAGTTAAGTTTGACAAACCCAAGGACGGTAGAGGAATGTTACCAATTAGCAATCAAGGCTGAAGAAAAGCTAAAGAGAGGCAAGACAAATAAAACAGGGGTAGAGGCAACAATTCCAGAGGAAGAGGGTTATTTCTGATCCAAGGCAGTCATATGAGATCTAAGAAGGTACAAGCAAAGTCTAAGAACAAGTTGCAGATGCAAGAGGTGGATTTAGAGGGGGTAGATCAGGCTTTAGAGGCAGATTTGGAGGTCAAGGAAGAGGATCTAGTAGGTTCACGGGAAGTTGTTACCAATGCAACAAGTTTGGACATCAAGCATGGCAATGCAATGAAAGTTAGGCCACTACTTCACATGGAGGGGAAAGAAGAAATCAATTGGTACAAGAAGAGGATAATGAAAGTGTAAACTCTCCATCACAACATGTTGCTTCAGAAGTTGACAAATCTCTTATGGTAAGGAGAACATTGATTAAAGTTCCTATGGTAAAAGAACCTCCACAAAGGAAATCTCTCTTTAGAACCACATGTGAGTCTCAAGGTAAGATTTGCAAAGTTGTTGTTGATTCAAGTAGCATAGATAACTTGGATTCCCTTGAAATGCTAGAAAAATTGAAAATGGAAAGAATACCACATACTACTCCTTACAAAGTCTCTTGGTTAGATAAGGGTCAACATGTTTTGGTGAATGAACAAATTTGGGTGGAGTTTCATATAGGAGGATACAAAGAAAATTTTATGTGACATAATACCCATAGATGTGTACCATTTGCTGCTAGGGAGCCCTTGGCAATTTGATAGGTATGCTAACTATGATGGAAGGAGGAATACTTATGAGATAGAAAAACATGGGGTCTCCTATACCTTGACACCATTGAAGGAGGAGGACAAAGGACAAACCATGGGATCTAATGTGATGATGGTAGGTAGAAAGGAGTTTATAAAGGTAGAAGAAGAGGAGCACATGGACCTTGAAGCCACTCCTAAACCTGGAGATATTATGACAGTAGACATGAAGAATGACTTGATTTTGGAAATCCAAGTTAGTTTCAAGACAGACAACTGAGGGGGGGGGGGGTGAATCAGTTGTCCCAAAACTTTCCTTTTATTAACCACTTAAATCCTTCTTGTAATTTAGCAGCATAATAATAAATCAATCATGAAAACACAATGCAACAATTCTAGAGCAGAAACACATTAACATATATGACACCAAGATTTTAACATGGAAAACTCGGTTAAGGGAAAAACTACAGGGTGACTAACCCAAGATTGTATTCTCTGTTAAAAGAATAAGAAGAACAAGATGGTACATGCCAATTAGGGCTCACTGCTCGAGCACACTACTCACAAGAGGCCCACTGCCTACAGGAGACACACTGTCTACAGAATGATAAATATTACATAATTGAACTAAAGAATAGCATCTTCACCATGCTTGAGTTAGTTCCATTTAAGTCCAACACTTATGCTCTGCCTTTCACTCTTCTCCTCTCTACCACACTCTCATCTTTGCCAAGATCCTTTTGAAATGACTTCACAACTCTTATTTATACAAGACACCGACTTTGGGATAATCATCAAAGTCGGCATACTTTATAGAGAAAATACACAAATACAACTTGTTTTATTACAAAAGACTCTATGTGAATCACCACACTGTCGGCCACACAGATCTAGGACTTAAATCTTCTTTGAGGAACACGTCATGCTTCGCAGAACATCTTCAAGATCATCCGTAAGATGTGTAAATCATCCGGTCGGCCAAGTTTAGGAAGAACATCATCATCCGGAAGTAATTCTTCAATTACAAGCTCAATCTTCAATGTGGACCACCAACACAAACTGGACACAATCTAGAGACCCCCACAAGCTTGCCTGAATCACCAAGAACATCCACACTACTTCTACTTACTGAAATCATTCTCTTCTTCATCTGGAACCTCAAGAACATAGTCTGTCATCACTGTCATATTGGAATAAGTTCTTGCGGACCTCCAGACCACAAACCAATTCAGTTGTCAATTCTCATTGACTTCCTAAACACTCCACCAAATCCGCAGAACAAGATATTGCAGTTCCAGATCTCACCGGACCTATTTGTGTCACTCTCTCACCTCTGAACATCTGCCAGAACCGGTTTTACTCATATGGCCATAACTTCTTCAAATCTTCATGCGGACCTCTCAAATTTTTACTGGATCACCTTTAGACACATATCTACAAACCCTTTGATGCGCATCCTCTGATCTTCATCTTAGCTAGGATCTTCACTTCACTATCTTCACTGTTCTTCTCTATTTCTGATAGGACTAAGTTTCTCAATATGCTTAGCATACAACTCATCCAATCTTTGACATCAATGCAATAGGAGTATGTTGACATCAATGACAACACCGGTTAGGCCCATACTTGCAACAATCTCCCCCTTTGTCATTGATGGCAACATATGATGTAAAAAACTATTTTAACAATCAAGACAAGAACTTCTCCTCACTGACTGACATAGCTCCCCCTATCAACAACAACCATTCACATGTCTTCTCTTCCTTTACTGCTCCCCCTTTGATCAGCAACCACTTTTTTTTCACATCTTCTCTCCCCCTTTGACATCAATGGCAAAGGGCACATACTTGCATCACTTAGAATCATGCAGACTGCTCCCCTTGAGTAGCAGCTTCCTATCATCAATCCGTACCACAAGATATTACACTGAGATCCACCAGACTAATGCACATTAGTGCACCTTAATTCAAAACTAGAGGGGTAATAACCCCTAACTTCTCCCTGAGATACTCAAAAGAGTCCTTAGGTAGAGGTTTAGTAAAAATGTCTGCAATCTGATCCTTAGAGGGCACAAACTCCAATCTGACTTCATCCTTGTTGACCTACTCTCACAAAAAGTGAAACTTGATGGATATATGTTTTGTCTTTAAATGCAACACTAGATTTTTTGATATATTTATTGCACTTGAATTATCACAGAAGATTGTGATAGGTTCCTCATACTCCACTCTGATGTCTCTTAGCATTTGCTTCATCCACAATACTTGAGTGCAACTACCTGCTGCTGTAATATATTCTGCTTCTGCAGTGGACAGAGATATTGCCTCTTGTTTCTTGCTCAACCAAGAAACCAATCTTTTCCCTAAAAAGAATGCTCCACCACTGGTAATCTTCAGGTCATCCACATCTCCTGCCCAATCCGCATCTATATATGCATGAAGAGAGAAATCATGATCTCTAGGATACCATAAACCATACTCAACTGTTCCTTTTAGATATCTAAGAATCCTCTTGATTGCCATGACATGATATTCTCTAGGATCAGCTTGGAATCTAGCAACAAGACCAACAACATTCATAATGTTAGGTCTAGTTTGAGTAAGATACAGTAGTCCTCCAATCATTGACCTGTACTTTTTCTGATCAACCTTAGGAGAGTCATCATCTTTGCTCAATTTACATTTGGTTGCCATGGGAGTATTCATTGGTTTTGAGTCTTCCATCCTGAATTTATTCAATAATTCTTTCACATATCTGGTCTGTGAAATGAAGATTCCTTTCTTTGTTTGAGTGATTTGCAGACCTAAGAAGAAATTCATTTCCCCAAACATGGACATCTCAAATTCACTTTTCATTTGATTTGCAAAAGTTTTACACATACTATCTCTTCCTCCAAAAATGATATCATCAACAAATACTTCAACAATCAAGATATTTTCATGATCAATTTTGAAGTACAAGTTACTGTCAGTAGTACCTTTGTTGAAACCAATCTTCAAAAGATGCTTATCCAATCTTTCATACCAGGCTCTTGGGGCTTGTTTGAGTCCATACAGTGCTTTCTTCAACTTGCAGACCATATCACCATGATCAGACAATTGAAATCCATCCAGTTTCTCAATATATACTTCTTCTTCCAAGTCACCATTCAGGAAGGTAGACTTGACATCCATCTGATATACTTTGAAATCCTTGAAGGTAGCAAAGACAAGAAATAATCTGACTACTTCAATTCTTGCCACCGGAGCAAAAGTTTCTTCAAAATCAACTCCTTCTACTTGGGAATAACCCTTGAAGACCAATCTGGCTTTGTTTCTAACTACTTCACCATCTTCATTCAGTTTATTCCGGAAGAGCCATTTGGTTCCAATCACATTTTTGTTTCTAGGTCTGGGAACAAGATCTCAAGTGTGATTTTTCTCAATTTGCATTAGCTCTTCCTTCATTGCTTTAGTCCAGCTTTCATCATTGCATGCTTCACTCACTATTTTTGGTTCAATCTTTAAAATTAGATAATACTTTTCTGAGTCTTGAGCAATCTTTCTTCTTGTTTGAACACCTTTACTTTTATCACTTATGATTTGATCTTTAGAGTGATTCAGTCTTACATACCTGGGAGTTTTGGAAATTTCTTGCACTTCTCTTTCTTGGACAAGTTCATTCAAGTTTATCTCTTCTTCCTGTATTTCAGGATTCTCCAGATCAGTCTGGATCTAAATTTCAGAAGGGGCTTGGGCTTCTTGGACTAAAACATCATTCTAATCATCTTCTTCATATTCATAAAACCTTGAGGGTTTTTCAATACCTTTATCAACCTTCACATGTGTACTTTCTATAATCTTTCTCAATCTCTTGTTATAACACTGGTATGCTTTGCTTTGAGTAGAATAATCCAAGAATATTCCTTCATCACTTCTAGCATCAAATTTTCCAAGGTCTTCATCTCTTTTAATGTAACATTTGCTACCAAAGACTCTGAAATACTTCACAGTGGGAGTGATGCCAAACTAGAGTTCATAAGGAGTCTTACTAGTATTGCTTCTGATTTGTACTCGATTAAGAGTATAGACAGCAATGCTTATAGCTTCTATCCAGTAGATCTGAGGAACATTTGCTTCCATCATCATGGTTCTAGATGCTTCCTAGATGGTTTGGTTCTTTCTCTCTACTACTCCATTCTACTATGAAGTCCTTGGAGAGATAACTATCTTTTTATCCCATGTTTCTCACAGAATTCTATGAATTCTCCACCTCTATCAGACCTGAGACATTTTATGTTTAATCCGGTTTCATTCTCTATCATAGCTTTGAATATTTTGAATTTCTCAAGAGCCTCAAATTTTTCTTTCAGAAAAGTCACCCACATCATCTGGGAGTGGTCATCAATTAATAACATGAAGTATCTATCACCTTGCAAACTCCTGATTATTATGGGTCCACATAGATCAGTATGTACTAAGTCCAACAATCCGGTAGAAGATTGTTCCTTACTTTTGAATGTGACTCTGCTCTGCTTACCCAACTGACATTCTTTGCACAAACTATTAGTAGGTTTCACTAGTCTTGGAAAATCTCTTACAGTCTGAGCATTGCTTATCTTGATGATATTATCAAAATTCACATGACACATTCTCCTATGCCACAACCAACTCTGATCAATTTGAACAAATAAACAACTTTTGCCAATACCAACCAAGTGGAAGATGTTACCTTTTGTTTGAGCACTGGATGCAATCTCTATTCTAGAACTTTCAAAGATCTTACATTTTCCATTTTTGAATCGGAGATCATAGCCTTTGTCCACCAACTGTCCAACACTGAGAAGATTGTGCTTTAGACCTTCAACATAAAGTACATTACTGGTTTTGTTCTTTCTATCAAAAGAAATAGTTCCTCTACCTCTGATTTTGCCAGCAGAATTATCACCAAATTTTACAACTCCTTCATATCTTTCCAAATCTATAAACTTATTTTTGTCACCTGTCATATGGTGGGAACATCCACTGTCAATGACCCAATCATCCTTTTCTTCAACTTGGGCAGCCAGAGCTCTTTCTATCATTTTATGATTGATAGATTCAGAGGGCATTGGATCTTCTTCCTTGATGGCAATAAACACCCAGTCACTTCCGGATTTGTTTCCTGTCTCTGATTCATCATCTGTTACTCCTTCATCATCATCTGTTACTCCTTCATCATCATCATCTTCATGAACATAGTAACATTTCTTTTGGAATCTTGATCTATTTGGATTTGCCCTTGAAAAAATTTTCAGACACCTTGAGGCAAAATGACCAATCTTATTGCAGTTGAAACATTTGAAGGGCAATTTTCCTTCATACTTACTGGAACCTCTTGGCAGTCTTTTTGCAATAAGGGCTTCAAGTTGAGCAGCTTCTGCTTCATCTTCTTCCAGATCTTTTCTTGCTTTTTCATACCATGATAGTTTCTTTGAGGAGTTCTCTCCTAGATCAAACTTTTGTTTGCCTTTTACAGAGGCACTAGCTTTGAATGCAGATTCAGTCTTGGGGGGCATCTCCAAACTCGGCCAATTCAAATGCAGCTAATTTTTCAACCAATTGATCTCTTGTGATATTTGAAAAAGATCTAAATTCTTCAATAGAGCAACCTTGTATTTGTAAGTAGGAGGTAGGGATCTGAGATCTTTGGCAACAATCTCATCTTCATCCAAGATTCCACCAGCACACCTAATGCCACAAACAAGCTCATTTACTTTTGGCATAAAAGTAGTGATATTCTCATCTTCATTCAGCTTCAGGTTTTTGAATTTGTCTTTTAGACTCTGTAGTTTGGCACATTTAACATATTTGTCTCCTTCATGAGAAGTTCTAGTTTTTCCCAAATCTCATATGCAGTTTTTAGATCTATAACATTTGATAGCTCTAAATCAGATAAGGCACTTAATAGAGCTTCTTTAGCCCGAAGATTGTCTTCAACATCTTTGATTTCATCTACAATTGTCAGACCATTCTTTGGAGGAACATACTTCTTTGAAGCCATGATCCAATATTGCATTCCCATACATTGCAAGTGGCATTCCATGCAGCTTTTCCAAAGAGTGTAATTGGTTCCATCAAACCTCGGACTATCCTTCTTGTAGTAAAACATCCTGGATCTCCTCGAGCGATTAAGCTCCTTTTAGAGGAACTTAGCTCTGATACCAATTGTTAGTTTCAAGATAGATAACTGAGAGGGGGGGTGAATCAGTTGTCCCAAAACTTTCCTTTTATTAACCACTTAAATCCTTCTTGTAATTCAGGAGCATAATAATAAATCAATCATGAAAACACAATGCAACAATTCAAGAGAAGAAACACATTAACACATATGACACCAAGATTTTAACGTGGAAAACCTGGTTAAGGGAAAAACCATGGGGTGACTAACCCAAGATTGTATTCTCTATTAAAAGAATAAGAAGAACAAGATGGCACATGCCAATTAGGGCTCACTACCCAAGCACACTGCTCACAAGAGGCCCACTGCCTATAGGAGACACAATGTCTATAGAATGATAAATATTACATACTTGAACTGAAGAATAGCATCTTCACCATGCTTGAGTCAGTTCCATTTAAGTCCAACACTTCTGCTCTGCCTTTCTCTCTTCTCGTCTCTACCTTACTCTCATCTTCGCCAAGATCCTTTTGAAATGACTTCACAACTCTTATTTATACAAGACATCGACTTTGGGATAATCATCAAAGTCAGCATACTTTACAGAGCAAATACACAAATACAACTTATTTTATTACAAAAGACTCTGTGTGAATCACCACACTGTCGGCCACACAGATCTGGGACTTAAATCTTCTTTGAGGAACATGCCATGCTTCGCAGAACATCTTTGAGATCATTCGCAAGATGTGTAAATCATCCGGTCAGCCAAGTTTAGGAAGAACATCATCATCTAGAAGTAATTCTTCAATTACAAGCTCAATCTTCAATGCAGACCACCAACACAAACTGGACACAATCTAGAGACCCCCACAAGCTTGCCTGAATCACCAAGAACATCCACACTACTTCTGCTTATTGAAATCATTCTCTTCTTCATTCGAAACCTCAAGAACACAGTCTGTCATCAGTGTCATATTGGAATAAGTGCTTCCGGACCTCCAAACCATGAACCAATTGAGTTGTCAATTCTCATTGACTTCCTAAACACTCCACTAAATCTGCAGAACAAGATATTGTTGTTCTGGATCTCACCGGACCTATTTGTGTCACTCTGTCACCTCTAAACATCTGCCAGAACTAGTTTTACTCATATGGCCATAACTTCTTCAAATCTTCATGCAGACCTCTCAAATTTTTACTGGATCACCTTTAGACACATATCTACAAACCCTTTGATGCGCATCCTCTGATCTTCATCTTAGCTGGGATCTTCACTTCATTGTCTTCACTGTTCTTCTCTATTTCTGATAGGACTAATTTTCTCAATATCCTCAACATACAACTCATCCAATCCTTGATATCAATGACAACAATGGTTAGGCCCATACTTGAAACAATCCAAGATTGGCTTAAGGAGTATGTTGGTATGATGATAGAAGGGGTGTTCCACTCATTGTCTTCAAAAGGGGATATTGGTCATCCCATTTCTCTCATGACAGAGGTTAATATGCCTAATCAAGCAGTAGTTATAGGAGCACCACAACAGATGGAAGAGATGAGAAGCAAAGGTGTAGAGGTCAAGGTTAAGCTACGAGGGAATGTGGACAAGTCCAAGCACACAATTGAAGTGAAGAAGAAGGAAGTTCATTACAAGGAAGGAGAAGATGTGGTTGTAGCTGATGATGCAGATTTAATGACATTCTCAGATGAGGAAGGATTCAATGATCATCCATCAAGTAGGCATCTGAAGTTGGAGCATATCCTAGGTGCCAAAGAACTCAAAAAGGCAAGGGGCAATGCCTATTTACAGTATTTAGTCCATCGGAAGGGTTTACAAAATGAGGATGTCACTTGGAGGTCAGAGAATGACATGATCAAGAATGAATCTACTATTGCAGTACTATCCTCAATGGGACTTGAGTTCATTTTGCCTTGGGAGTATGGTGCAGGAGCACCCATGTGATTTTGGTTTGTCATTGTTTTTGGTTTTGTGTCTCTCTTATGTAATAAGGTCCTTTTGGATCATCTTCATGTTTGTAAGGGTTTAGATGAGGTCTTATGAGGATAGGTGTGGTCAAGTTGTCAAAAGTGTAAAAGTTGCTATATGGGGTAAAAGTTGTCAATATTGTCAAAAAGTTGCAAATTGTGGAATTTGAAGAGTCATATGATGTAAATGAAGAAATAAAACGGTTGAAGTTTGAAATTCAATTAGAATTTGTTGGGACATGTTGAAATAACCTTGGAATGGTCAAGACAAGGTTTGGTTGTTGAGTTTTGGTGTCAAGAAATAAAAATACTCTATCTTTCTACATTTTTTCAAGATTGTTTTTGCTGTTACATAGTTTGGTATGGTCTGGAAATGATCTAAAATCTATTGGAACTATTAAGGTATGTAATCTATTGTCTGTTGCACTTTGTTTTATATAAATTCATCAAATTTTGAGCGAGTTAGAGCATTTTTCTAAAAACTATTTGAAACCCTAGTTTAGGGTTTGTTTTGAGCAAATAAGATTAGTTTCTAGCCATTCCACAGGTGGAAAATCTTCAAATTCAGTGGAATGGCTTGGAATAGGCTAGGTTTTGGTTTCTCCAAGTTGCAGGGGTAGAGCAAAAGGTTGGCACGTGCTAGGAGGACTTAGAGGTCTGGCATCTTCATGAATTAGACTAAGAAGACATCAAAGAAGTGGCTATTTGTGGTAAGAGGATGGAAAAGTGCAAAGTTGGCAATTGGAACATGTTGGTAGATGTATAAGGACCCTTCCAGAGCAACAAGTGAGTTTGGGAATCTCAAAAGGTGATTTAGAGACCGATCCCTAGTGTTTGTAGCCCTGTTTCAGCCTTTTAGGTCTAATTTGTCAACGGGACAGTCAATTTTAGAGCTTTGTATTACAAAACAACCATACCTAATTTCTTGATATGTTGAGTAGTGTCAAAAAGGGTACTCAAAACTATGCTTTCCTTATGGAGATCAAACATGCCTGGAAGATTGTGCCAAGTTTTATCAATTTGAAGTATTACTAGGAGTTAGGACTGTTTGTGAAGGAAGTATAGGAAGAATGGAGAACCTGAGTTTGTAGAGATCATCCTTGGCCCAAACATGTCATTCTCAATGTACCTAGGGTGTTCCTTAGGTTGTGTGAAGAGTTTGTTGCAGTAATGCATGATTGGTGCCTTGTAGCCTTGTTGGGTACATGTGTTGTGTGGAAGAAACCTTGAGTTTGAAGAAAAGTGATTCTAGAATCTTGTTGAGAGTCATTATGTCTACCTTGTCTCTGCATCACTTTTACACCAAACGCTCTCTCTATAAGACCTATGTGGTGGTTCAAGGCCCTGTACCACATCACCCATGGGTCCTAGAAGTGGATGTTAAAAAAAAAGTGCCTAGTTTTCAACCCTAAAACATAGCCTAAATGTCAAGAGGAGAAGTTAGACAATTAACTTCTAGGAACACTAAATGGTACCCTTCCATCAGACACAAGGGTTTAGTAAAAAAAACATAGTGGCCCTAGTTAGCAGGTTGTATGGGGAGAAGGATGCTTCTCATTTCAAGAATCCTAAGTCTCATTGCTACATATGTTGCTTAAAGAAGGGCCAATTTTAAACTAGGTAATTGTTTTGTCACTCACTTTGTGCAATGAAATAACAAGAGTCGAGTCTCCTCCTGTGGGCACAAAGCCAAAATTCTATACAACCTCTTACTTGTGTTATATTATTTATGCAGCTAATAAATTCTTTGGGGATGAATTGGACATGGAACATCCCATGTCATTTTGTCCATGTTTATTACTAGGACCGATGGGAGCACAAATATTTATCTAAATATGAGCACATCTGTGACCAATTCTTTGCTCCCTTGCATGAGCTATTATTTGAGAAAAGGTTCCCTAGGTTGTCTAAAGACATGATCAGAATCTTGGAGAACCTAAAAGATTACTCCCTATATGAGTTGTTAACATATAGGAAGATCTATGGCACCACAAAGGCACCCCATACTTTTCCCAAGCATGTACCTAACATGTTGTTGATCAAGAAGTTGCATGTCATACTATACTCTTGAGATTTAATGAAGCCATGGAAGCAATGGTAATGGATGTAGATGATATGGATCTAGTGGCTAGGGCTACAACTAGGGTCACCACAACACAAGCAAATGAATCAAACATCTTTAAAATGACATGAGAAATGGAAGGGCATAAGAAGGAAATTGAGCACTTGAAACATCAAGTGGAATACTACAAGGCTGCAAGGTATGACATAGGCGATTTCATGGAATATGCATTAGAAATCCATGATGACTTGACCTTGGTGCAAAAAGAGTTCTACAAGGATGTGTTAGATCTATAGGATGCCTACCAAGATGCATCAAAACATTCTTACATGTTAAAAGAATGGTAGCATCGTGAGGAAGGATGGCAAAGATGCATGAGGATCACTTAGTAGAATGGCAACATGAATTCAAGGAAGCACTCCTTGAGATACCAAGGTGGTGCAGGGCACCTAGTTCTTAATGTAAAAATTGCAGAGTATTAGTATTTTGGTATGGTGAAGTCATTTTGTTTGTAATAAGGTCTTTAAGACCATGCTTTATGTCTTTGTGTGTTGGTTGGGTCATTTTGGAGTCAATTTGGTGAAATTTGTAAAAGTTGCAAAAAGTTGTCAAAGCAACTTTTGCATTTTTGCATTTTTGCATTTTTGGGGAAGTTGAACGGTTAGGCTTTAGTTTTTGGTGGGAAAATGATTGGTTATGCTTGGGAATGTTTTAAAATCACTTGTGTACATTGGAACTGTTACTAATTTTTTGTTCACACTTAAAATTAGTTGGACCTAAGTGTAATTGTTCAAAAGGAATAATAGAAAACTTCAAGGTTATGCATTTGTTGAATGGTTGATGCCTTGACAAAGTTGAAAAGAAGATCCAGTTGTCAGGATAACCCATTAGTCCAATCAGGACTGATAAGTTATCATGACAAAAGAATTGATTATCAAAGGATCAAACATTCAAGGAGATACAGTTGTTCTACAAAGTTTGATCTTTTAGGAGTTATAAGTTAAATTCATTATTCAGTTAATCAGTTCTGAATAAAAGAGAGAAAGATATTGTATTACACTGTTATTTCATGTCATGTTTTGAACATACATCTAGGTATCTGTTACTTTATCTCATGCATTGATTGAAAAGGAAATGCATATACATCATATGCATCGGAGAAACTAACTGATCATGTTTAAAAGAAGTGTTCAAATGTGTCCCACACAAGCCGTGGGAGTAACTAGACTGAGCAATTACAGACATGCAAGCTATGTATCTATTTGATAAAAGAAAAGAGAAAAGAACATATGATAAATCTAAACATCCATCATTGCCTGATGATGGAGGTTGTTGTTGAAGCTGGCCTTCAAGTCTTCAGTATTCATTCTTCACTCCAAGCCATCATCAAGTTGAAACCTGCAAAATTTTCGGGATAGCCCTGTTAGTGCTCTGGATGTTTACAGTTATCACATGCTTTTATCAAATAGAGACATCTACTTATCATATCATGCATTTAGATAAGAATTTAGATAATATAATGACACAAATCAGGAAGAAGTCATGAGGAAGATCAATCAACACTATCAGGTACTTTTTATGCTAACTTGTTTGTTCACTGTGTAGGTATAGGACAAATTTTGTTGGTGATTTGAAGACAAATAAACATGTGGATTAAATGTGGCTCCCACAAGGGTTTGAGCCTAGCATGTTTCTTTTCATTTTTGAAGAGAGTATCAAAAAAGATAGGATGCATCATTCTAAGCTATATCATGCATCATCTAATCAAATTACATAAAGGAGATGTCATCATGACATTATTACAATTGATTTAAGCAAATCAAAGTCATATGACTGAGTCAAGATTGACAAAAAGAAAAAATGCAGAAATCATATTACAGTCATCTAAGGGGGTGATACAAGTTTTTAAATTCTTGTGCCTAATAAAGAGAAAAGAGATAGAGTAAAGAAGGATACAAAAACTTATCTATCATTTGAACAAGTTGCAAAATAAATCATGTGAAGGGAGGAGTAAGATGAAGCAGCATTTTATACTAGGTATTTCTCATGTTGTTTTCATACTATTTAAGATGATCAAAGTTTAAACAGTTATATCACATTCAAGTTGCAAATGTCTCATAGAGATAGTCAATAAAAATGCCACATGGAACAGCAGATGAAACAGTGGAAGGCAAGACAATCATAAACAATATGCCAACTTGACTGTCATAACAGATACATACAGTATGATCACATTTTATCAAAAGATAAAGATTGTTACTATCAATGATCTTAAAGGAAGAACAAGCTATGGAGTAGCTGCATATGTCATCACTTACATGACAGTCAAGTACATATTCAAAAGCAAGAGACTGCCATGTATAGAGCACACAAAGATTCAAATATATAGGGCACAGTGGAGTATAAAGAATGCAACAGTCCAAGGATAAATAAGGCGGATTCCATGCATTTCAACATTGTTGAGTTTTGACAAATTTTATAACTCATGCCTAAACCTACAGTGATGCCATGGTGTAGTCAAGAAGATGCTATTACTTAAAGAAAGATACAGTTATAGTCACCTTAACCATGAACAGTCAAGACAGTGATCAATAAAGTAGCTTATCAAGCAAGATACAGTCAAGATATATCATAATGGCCATATCCATCTACAGAAGTGCATCAATGATGAAAGAGGAATAGTTGAAGAGACATGATACATGCCAGATGCTATAGTGATGATTAACAAAAGAGCATGAAATTTATAAGGTAAACAGTCCTCTTTATTCTATGCCATTATGTCATCGTGATGCAATCATAGTAGTCAATTACCATGGTTAAAAATGAAGACAAAAATGCTTAATATATATGTTACTGTGAGAGCCAAATGATAAGATAGGTAGTCAATGTGCATAAGAATGACTATAGGTGTGAGGATGGACAAAGAACATGTATTTATAATACAGATGTATTTAAAGAAGGAGAAGCATCAAGGAGAGATAAGAACATGTAATCATAGCTACAGGTACATTTTTTGCAAACACGGTCACAAACGAAGGTAGCAATGATATGCCATCATGATGTAGTCATAGTAAACAGACAATAAGAGACAAAAATGTATGATACATTTGATACTATAACATTCAAGTGATGAGATAAGTAGTGAGTGTATGAATATGTTTATCTATGCTACTGGTATACCTTAAGAATGCAACAAACAGCAAGGAGCAAAATGCATGATATCTATGCACAGAAGAATCCCAATACATATGATAGTCAAGAGAAGATAGCATGAGATCTATGCCATAGTATAAATATAGTTGCAACAAAGACAGTACCTAGTCAAAGATGATGCCACATGACAAAAGTTCATCATACTACAGTTTGCAAGTTGAAGAGTACAAGTTATCATACGAAAATAAGTTAAAGAAGTTATCTATACCACAGAAGAGCCTCATAGAAATGTAAATGTATGATACTCATGCAAATGGAAGTAGATGATAACAGTCATCATACAGAATATCACAAGATTTGTTGTCATACAGAATATCAAAATTTGCTTCTACCCAGTAACTACAGTGGGACAAATAAAGTAAAGTGTATCATCAGTAATGTGTGATAGTCACAAAGAGGAGGAGAAAGTGTTATGTGAAGTAAAGAAAGAAAACTCCATTTGCTAATACTTCAAACTCTTTATGCTTTTGCCAACAGATGGAGAAAAACCACAGTCAAGGTGGTGCTACACAAAAGGAGAGACTGTTTATGAAAAATTGTATACCCATGTCGAGATATTAAACCCTAATGTCATTTTTTGCAAACACAATTAAGAAGTTTCAAATAGAAAGATAATACAGTCATAACCATGCCAAAGGAGCAAGAAACATGAAAGAAGGTATAACCATCTGCAAACTAAACAAAATCTTTTCAAAGATATATCAAACCATTGTTTCTTTACAGTCAAAAGAGAAAGAGATTAAGTGAAAGGATGGTCGTGGCATTATGAATGTTTTTTGTGCAAGAAGGGTTGAAACCCTAACTTCAAAGCTCACAAACCCTCAACAGTCTACAGCATTTGATGCCTATTTCTAGGAGGAGCATAGCCAGAACAGGTAAAAGCTTTGAAAATGGCGAAAAGATGCCAAAACCCTCATTTCAAAAACTTTAAACCCTCAGGTTTTCTGCATGATACAAACAGATCAAGGCAAAAAGAAGAGATACACAGTCATGGTCGACAATGATATAGCATTTTTTGCTATAAAATACGATACCCATGTCTACCAATAGACTTGTCATGCTATAAAGAGTAAAACCAAAGACAAATGAAGCTACAGAGATGAAAATGACAAGTGCTTACCCCTTTTTTCTGGCAGGAGGAAAGATCTTTGCACGGCCTCACAGTGGCCTTAAACTTTCAAGATCAAATGAAGACCATCAAGGAAGAAAGATATAGAAATAGAAAGAGGGTGTTAAAGAGTGCACAATGATGGAGATAGCCATGAAAGAAGAAGGAGGCCGTGGCCATTAAAAAGAATAAAGCTACAGATATTATAAAATGTCTCATATGAAATAGAAAGTAGAGTTACCTTCTTCATTATCATGCAGAGTTCCATGGTAACAACAAAGAAGAGTCATTGAAGAGAGAAGACCAAAGCCATGATGGAGAGATTGAAACCCTAGGCCGGCATAATGCAGTTGCAGAGCTCGAAGAAGGAAGTCAAAATGAAGAATGAACAAAAATTAGGGTTGTTTCCTCACTTTTTCTTTGAAGGTTCTTTGCTCAAGTGTGTTTTTTTGACTTGTAACAAAGAAATAATTACATTATCCAAAAACAGTGCTGTGGTCAAGACCTTTTCCTAGCCATCATAACATGGAGTGGCCAACAACAGTGTTTTAGACTTGATTTTTATTAAGTCAAGAGGGCCGATGTGATGTGAGGGAAAGGCTTCAAGCCTTATAAACCTTTTGAAGATTCCTTGGTGGTCGGCTATTGCATAGACAACAATACACATGCTCAGGTTCCTTGCCCTTATTCAAAACATCCAAAGATAGGGATATCTCCTCATTTTGCATGGTGGCTAACAAAGCCAAGAAGGTGTGATTTTAGACATGGCATATGCATAAGGCTATACATGGAGTTTTCAATGGTAGGCATTCATGCATGGTGAAGGTATGATTTGAATGGGGTGATAAGGTATTGTCTTGTATTGATTTGATTATTGCATAAAGGCAATTGTAATAGGAGATTGCATGGTGGCAGTATATGATGGTACAGATATAATGGAGCATTTTTTATGCATGGGGTTTTATGCATAATGTTGTTTTTTCTTCCTTGATCTCAAATTTCATATGGGGATATAAGGAGATTTAGAAAATGTAATGTATGTGCACTAAGGCAACAAGGGGGAGTCATAAGGATGTTTATGCATATTTGTTTTGTGCATGGAATGTCATGTGGAGTGACTCATATTTTTTTTATTTTTTGCAGAGGAAGATAATATTTTCTCATCGATCATGGAGTGATAAGGAGTTTTGTATTTATCCCTAAGTCCTATTTCTTGCTCATATCATGCAAAATAGGCAAATGTAATTGGAGTGACAAGGAGTCATATTTTTCTTCTAATCATGCACGATTTTACATATGAATTAATTGTAAATAAATAATAAAGTAATATTCTATAAATTACTTTATTATTTTTCAAAAATTGTAAAATCGAAAATAGATCAAATTGTAACCAATAATAGAGTAATATTCTATTACTTTATTATTTACTCAATCAATTTTGCTCATGCAAAATCAATTGATTAGTTGAGTTAACTAGGCCACCTAGGAGGTTTTGCATGACTTTAAGGAGTATTTTTAGGGTCCTTGGTCAAAATTTTGGTCAAACATATGGAGAGGCCCAAATTGAAGCTATTTTTGCTCAATTTGTGGCAGTTTTAGGCCCTAATTTTGAGGATTTTTGAGGTTGCTCAGGAATAAGTATTTTTAGAGGCAGTTATCTGCAAGTCCATATTTTTTGCATGCCTCTTGGAGAGAGCAGACCTATATATTGTAAAGCAAAAAGTTGGTTTTACTAGTTCTTGATTCTCATTCTGATTCAGACTGATTGGAGAATTCTTGTAGCTCACTTTTTACAGTTTTATTGAGAGATCGGTAGGTTACAGGTTATCTTTTGTCTTTTTGCAAAGCTTTCCTTTGTTTATTTCAGATCAGTTGAATTACCTTTCCTTTTTGTGCTGAATGTTGAAGTGATTTGATGAAATTTTTCTGTGTTTTATTATTAAACCTTCAAAATTATTGTCTCACCTCCTTGTTTGCAGCATTAAAGCATATATTCATCATAGGTCTTAGGTTGTGTTAACCAAAAATAGTCTTTTTATGCTGTGAAAAAACCATTTCCTTCATAAAAACCTATTTTCAAACCTTCCTTAGAATCACTTTTGTGGTACTTATGCCAAGTTTGGATTGTGTAGAAGTCAAATTTCTAGGTAAACATCATGAATTAGATTACATTATTTTTATCCATATCAGGTGCATCACCATTTTACCTTTAGTATTCATTTAGTTTTTTTCTTCCCTTTTCCCAAAAAGTAAAAACATACATCTCAATAGAACATTTGAAGGGAACCAACCCATAATTTGGAGGTCTAATCTCGTCATAGGGCACCCAGAACCTGAGATTAGTCCCATGTTACATGGAATTGCAGTGCTTTAACCAGCCTTGCATATGGGTGCAATTCTCAATGATAACAGGAACAAGAGTTAGAAGTTGTAAAAATTTGAATTTTGAATAACAAGGTGCCATGTTTCTGCATTTTGGAAGCCTAATTTGCTGCTAAACTGTACTGTACGGCCTGGAAGTAGTCAAACATCAATTGGAATTAATGGTGCCTTGAATCCTTGTTCTTTGCAATTGATTTCATTTGATTTCATTAAGTTTGAAGTGAGTTGGGGCAAATTTACTGAAAGTGGTTTGAAACCCTTACAAGGGTGTGCTTTGACTAAAAATAATGCATTTCTCTCCATTTCACCGGTGAAAAGGCCTCCAACTCAGTGGAATGGATGTAGGTAGGGTGTATTTTATTTTCATAATGTTGCAGGAGTAGGGGATGGTGTTATGTGCAAATTTGGTGATGCCCTAGTCCATTTAACCTCATGTATTTGGCATAGAAGTGCATAGGAGTTAGGGTTTGAAGTAGAACTCTTAAATAGTGGTTGGAATTGCTTGGAATGGTGTTGATAGACATCATAAGACATGTCTGGGCCATTGGCATGAAGTTTGGAAACTGAGGAGTTGAAGACCTTGTGGTGACCTAGTTGAACAAACCTAATTAGACCTTTTGTCAAACAGGACAGTCAATTTTAGAGCCTTGTGTTACAAAACAACCATACCTAAGTTTTGGATATGTTCAAGAACTCCCAAAAGGGTACTCAAAATAGTTTTTAGATTGTGGGTTTGAGGTCTTCTCTGAAAGTTATGTTAGAAAAAGCCAATTTGTTTTCCTACTTGGCCTAGAGTCAATTTGGCAAGTGAACAATTGAAGTTTGCTAGCCCTAAGTTCTTGTGCATTCCTAACACTTATTGTTTGTCATCCTCATTCCATTGAGATTCCTCCTAGTGTTGATTTACGTGTTGAAGCATAAATGACCCATTAGGGGTTGAACCCTAGTTTGCATCCACTAAAGGTTATGAGCAAGAAAACACCAAATCTTGTTCTGAGATGTTGAAATATTGAAACCAACCCTGCTCTGCATCACAAGGAAGCACTCTTTGAGATACCATGTTTGAGAGAAAATAAAATAAATCAAATCAACATGGGACTAAGTTACTCAAATGATACAACTAATAACTTAAATGAGGACACTTAAGAGATATTAAAAGACCATGGTCATTAATTAAAAGATGCGATGAAAATAAGGCATGAATGTCACCCACTACCCTTTAAGGCAAACAATATTTTTTTCCTCAACATGAAATAATGAGACAATTGGTGGGATCTAGGGCCAACAGAGAAGCACTTTAGAACTCATCCTACGCATCAATAAACAACTCAACACAAGAAATGCAAATTTACATATTAACACAACAATATCCAACTAAATTATTGAAAGTCAACTATTGATACCTCGTTCTCCATCTAGATTACAAAATCAGTCCACTTTTTGCTTTGTAACATTTCCTTTTCAAATTGCGTTGGATGTTGGTCATATTTCTCCTCTTGTCAAACATGGCACATGGACTAGTTAAACTAATTAATATGCAATCATTTACATTTTCCTAGGAAATAAAAAAAATATCATTAACATATTAAATATACTTACAAATGTACAGATCAAGGCCTGTAAACCTTTCTGGCCACTGTGATGCGTGGCACGAAGTTTGTCAAGCCTAGCCTTGGAGGCCTTGTCCTGAAACATATACTAATTCAATTTAACTGTGCACAAATAAAATTTAAAAATCATTTAGTAAATTTGATATAATGTTATGAGCAAATTCAAATAACTGTGTACTCTCCTCACCAGACTTCCTTTGTGCATCGGACTTCTCATATGCTTTTACAAGCTCTTTCCATACGTTCACACTTACATGAATTGGCCTTTTTTTGAACCTTAGCTCGAGAGGGAGTTTTTTTATCTTCTTTGTTTGGTTTCACCGAAATCTCTTGCAGTTTTGAGACATTCGTAGCTTTATCTTCTTTACAGACCAACCTGTGCCAAATTTAGTCTCCATGTCATGGATAACTGCTTTTTGCAGGTGCATGGTTATCTTTGAGAATGGCAAATGTAGATGGTCTTTGAACCGTTGAAGGCATGATTCCTTCAACCTATTCACAAACATTTTTCCAGCATCTGTCATTCGTACTTCCCTTGAAACCACATCGTATTCTATCTTGGTATCATAGCTACCAATGCAAGATGCAAAACATGGTGTGGTGGAAGAAGTCTGTGTCCAAGGAGTGGTTGGGACATTAGAAGTCTCTGCTCCCTATTCCGCATTCTTAGAGTTTATTGTTATTGATTTCCTCCTGGATCTTTTGCTCGATCTAGGACTGGTTGGGGAATCAATTGATTCCCTTTGACATGGTTGATTTGGTTGCAATGTTTTAGGGGCTTTACTAGACCATTTTTCTATGTATCTGGAAAGCATTATCAAGTCCACACCATCCAATTTGTTCACTGTCTCTACCCCCAATATGGAAGCCAATGCCTCTTTATCTTTGTTAGTCTCATGTCCCTATATATATATATAAAATAAATTTCTTCTTTTAAATTTAAAAATAAAAAACTAAAAACTAAAAATCAAAGAAACAATGGAAACATTTACAAATCTATAAATTGACAATGAATTACCTCATTGTGGCTAGAGTCTGCTCCCTTTGTTCCCTTCCCTCTATTGCTTGACATTTTGAGGCGACCTAGGGCAAATTATTTTCATCCAGTCTGTGGAGGCAAATGAAGTACACACTGCCAGGTATGAAAGTTTTTGTCCAGTTTTTCTATATTAATGCCAAAAATAAAGGGATTAAAGTAAAAAAATCAACATTTCTACTTGGCAGTTAAGTAGTGGTGCTATTAGGGCAGCCACCAGGGTTCAAACCCTTGCCATTCTAGTGGACTTACTGGCTCCATGCCCCTACTTAGTTTAACTGTGTTCCCGTTAGGAATAGGGGCCACCATTTGTGCCCCTATTGACTAGGTTGCTCATCTTTGACATATATATTGTATATATAACAGCCTCTTTGTAATGTCGATTCAAAACAAGCATACTGATCTTAAAAAGAGAAAAGCTAAAACTAATATCTATGCAGAATAGTACATAGAATCATAGGCAAGCTTTCGGATTACCTTGTTAATTAGAGATCGAATAAGAACCTCAAGCATACTAGAGCCAAAAAAAATTGCAAATTGAACCTTTACACTTTCATTTAATGATAAAAAAATCTAAGCTCCATGATGTCTTACGCCCTCCACACCCAACTGTGCTTAGATTACAAGATAACAATAACATTGACAGCAAGATCAGAGATCGTTCTGCACACTTGACTATACATACACTAATAGGCATAAATACCCTACCCCTCTAGTTAAGGATTGCCAAACCCTTGCATCCTAAGAATGTGCTCCTATTTAATATTCAAAAAGTAAAGCTTGAACTCTCTAATGCCTATTTAATATTCAAAAAAGTAAAGCTTAAACTCTCTAATGTTTTAACGCAGGTGGGAATTTTTAAGTTTGTGTTTTCAATTCATTAGTTGGTGCTATAGTTGGCGTAGTTAACACCGACTTTAGCGCCAACTTTCAACCCTAAATGTAATCTCTTTGGGGCGCCAAAGGCGGCACAAAGTGCGCCTAATTTAGCACCTAGTTGTGCCAAACCAAAATGTTAAACAGTGGTTTGGAGTAGAACTCTAGTGTGACAACATACCACCAACTAGCTTGGAAAAAAATGGATACATCCTAGAAACTTTACATAATAAAAACATAATTTGATGGAACTTAAAAAAAAGTTGTATTGTGTTTTAGTAACTTGAAAACCAAACTCTTTTACCTATCAAACAAATAAATTCATATCTCATGCCTTCTCTTGGTTAATGAGGATATACATGCTAGATAAATCAATCAAGATGTCAAAGGTTTTAGCTAGTGGCTGGACTTCCATGCAATACTAATTATTGAAACATAACATATTAGGCTACAAATATGATTTCCATACAGCATAAAGTAGGTCATGCTATGTATCAATCTTTCATCAAAGTTGTAGTAAATTGTTAAGTCTTATATGGGTTGAGCCATTTGTAAATATTTGTTGGCTTTTATTTGATGAGGGAATTTCTACATAACCAAGCCAACTAATTTCACCACGGCCTCTATGGAGGATAAACACCAATCATGAAAAATAAAAAATCAAGAATTAAAGTTTTGGATCTTATCTAAGATATATATTCTCACACCATCCAATGTAAAGTAGGTTTCAATCAAGAATAAGGAATCCAATCTCTAGTTTTCAAAGAGAAAATATCTACGGTTTTAATGAATTTGTGGAAGAAGTGTAAGGTAGAGAACCAGCTAAAATTATTAGTAATAGGTTTTCTTTCATCTAGGATAACAAGGGACAATGGAAGGGATGTTCAGCTAAAATTAGTAGTAATAGGTTTTATTTGTAGTCAGCTTGTAAATAAATGTCTTTTTGATGTGAATTTGTAGTCATCTTGTAATCATAAGATTTGAGCTCTAGTTGTCAAGATTCCGCGTGTAAACTTTTTGTGAAGAGCAAAATGTTGTAATGTCCTATTTTGTTTTTCATAGTGCGTCTTAATGAAAAGCGAGTGTATTAACAAGATAATTTCAACAATATTCTCTTGGTGCATAGCTGTTATGTGATTATTGTCATTGTTGTGTATTACAGGATCCAGAGGAGGCCATTGAGAGAGGACGTGGATGGCGTAGAACTACTAAATCGCAGAGAGGAAAGTGGGTGGAAATAGATATGACAATGGAATCTACAGATACAATAGAGATAAGAAGAGAAAGCAACCTCAACCAAAGGAGGAAGGTGTTTATGAATTCACAAATGCTACAACATAGAGGAGATAAAGTCATTTTTTTGTCCATGAGGCCTCTGAGGTCAAACTTATTGGTTGAAAATGCATAGGAATAGTGATTAAATGTGATTCTATGATCAAGGGAAAAGTTTGAAAATTAGGATGTATGTCAAATATATGACTAAAGTGAGGTTTTGTGTTGGATAGCATATTCGTTGAAATGATATAATTGGTGTACTAAACATTATTTACTATGTTGTGTATTATAGGGGCCAGACAAGGCCATGGCAACAGATCGTGTCATATCAAATGAGGACACAACGGATGAAGCGGGACATCAAGTACTCAAATTTTGACTTAATTTAGGAAAAAATGATCTAATGGCATTTTGTGATACATCCATCTTTTTTCACAGTATTATTGAAATTTATAATGTATTATCCAATCTTGACATAAATTAATGCATGTTGTTGATTATTTTAGATGGAGATTGGAGAAAATGCAGAGCCTGAGTGTTCAACTAGCAAAAGAACAAGATATGTACGTGGACGTGGACCTAAAATTATTAAATCATGTAGAGGACAGTGGGTGGAAGAGGATATGACAATGGATCCTGCAAACACAACAAATGATTGCACTGAACAAGAGGTTGGTCAGGACTATAGTACATGGGATGAATACTTACTTTGAGAAAATTGTTGTTTGTGGATGTACTGTATGTCGTGGAAAGAAACAATTCAAACGAGCAATTGTACAAAGATATTACATATATGATGAGCTTCCAGTCGGTAGTATGCCTTCTACAATTGATTCAAATCCAATAGGAATTGTGGTAAGGAATTTTCCAATTTGATATAAATAACATGTATACTTCGTTTAAATATTGTTTTATATTATTTAAATAACTAGTTTTTTTCTTAATGGATACTTGCAGGATAAAGTTCTTGGTTTAAATTTTCCTAGATCACTGACTTCTAGCCTAGAAGGCAATGATCATTTATCAGATGATACATCTAACAAAAATATGTGCGAATATACCAACTCGGAAGATGAGGAATTGATGAAAACAAGTAACAGAACAAGAAACCGATTTAAAGATGCATAATCTACTTAAAGACAAGGGGACGGTGGACTACATACCCTATGAGAATGAATGTGATGGAGATGATGATTGCCCCTGAGTTTGAGATCAATTTACAAAGAGACATTTGATCGTCGACTATATTGCGCTTGGCCTAGTGATCAACAACTACCTAGAGTGTACGAGGTGTTTCAATTTTGGGGATGCAGCTACATGATACGACCCTCCAATATTCATGGAGCGAATCTAGACCTCTTTATTGTCCAAAATGTACATGTGGGATTTAAACATAGAAACAATTAAGAACAAACCACTAGGAGATTAATGCCATATTATGGTCCATCATATTACATTGGTGAATGGAGAAGGCTAGCGTAATATAAGCCTAGCATGTCAGCATATGGTCTAAATTCAAATATGTATACATATCATCTCCAATTGGAAAGTGGAAAAGAAATGAATAGAGGTCATCTTATGTATATAGATGGACGTGCATACACACACAAAAATATTGCAGGATTTATAAATAGTAGTAAGGGAAGGGACCCTACTGTAAGACCAAATTCTCAATTTGTTGAGGTTATAAATGATAAAGATGGAGATATGGAAAGAGAGGTTGATAGATTGATAATAGTTGAGGCTATTATGGACCTTACCATTGGGGATGAGTTATTGATTGATTACACCTTCTTAAAACACACTCCTGTGTGAAAGAAAAGGGAAGAACAAGGTCTCCCTAAGGATGTTCTTAAGGGCATAAAACCAAAGAATAATAAATGAGTGTGGACTGATGTTTTATAAACTATGTTGTCAAAATTGTGTTTTATTTAAATTATTGTATAAAAAAGGTAGTCTATAAAATAATGTTCCATTATTCAATTGATGTATATATGTTCATACAATTTATATTTTTATTTTTTAAGCCATATTTGATTATATTTCTTTGAAATTGATACATTTATGATTTATCCAATTGTTGCCAAACATTAAATAATGCTTGCATTTGTTGATAGGTAGAAGATGTTGATGAAACACACACTAATACCCAAGATCCAACTAGGTTATTAAGATTTGGATGGGATGATCCAAACCATCCTTTAAATAATACCAGGGTGAAAAGAGAAACATTTAAGAGAATACTACCAGCTGAGAAATTTGAAGAGCTGATGAGACCTGCATACACTGATGACATGCCACCTAGCCTTAATGATGATGATCATGATAGTGAAAATGCAGTGCATGAAGAAGGATTGAATGAAATACTTACAAGTTTCTTTGGGGATGGAAACAATGATGACAATAATGATCATATGGTTGACGGGTAACGATGATAGCAGGGGTAATTACCACCAACGTAATGTTGATGATAACAACTTGAAAGACTCCATCAAGAAAGCAGCGAAGACACCCATGTTCAAATCAAGTGCAAGTAGAGCCTCAAAATTGGCATGCACATTAATATTATTAGAAATCAAGTCACTATTTGGTTGGTTAGACAAAGGATTCACTACCCTACTGAAGTGAGTTGAAATATATTTCTTACTTTGCATTGTCAATTGATGTACATAATTCATAAACATTCATCAACTTCATTTATATTTCTTTAAGGGGATTTTAAAACCATATATTTGTATAAACAATCCTAGTATAGATTGACATATCAAACATGTTCATCATAAGTCAAACATTCAATTGATTTAATCTCTAACAATCTTACAGGGCAATAAAAACTAAAATATTCCCTGAAGAGAATGTGTTTCCGTCAACTTGCAAAGAGGCGTGTCTGTTGTTGGTTGAGTTGGGGATTGAATATAAGCAAATTCATTCATGTAAAAATGATTGCATTTTATACAGAGATGAATATCAAAACAAGGTAGAATACCCTGTATGCAAAGAGAAGAGATATCGTATAATGTACAAGGTCCTACAATTCCAAAGAAGGTTTTACGTCACATGCCAATTATACCTAGACTTCAACGAATGTTTCATTGCAAGTCACTTGCACAATTGATGGACTAGCATGCAAAGAATAGGAGTAAAGATGGATTCATGCGAATTCTAGCCGATTCCAAAGCAATGAAACACATAGAGGAAAAATGACCAAGAAAATTCAAAGATGAACCCCGTAGTATCAGGTTTGGTCTTGCAATTGATGGAGTGTGCCCACTCTCTTTCCTAAGCTCAGATTATAGTGTTTAACCAGTCGGATTGATAGTATACAATATTCCCCCATGGATGAGTGTTAGAAAGGAGCACCTTATGCTGACTCTCATTGTTCTAGGAAAGCATCAAGTTAAAAACATGGATGTTTATCTTGCACCTTTTATTGATGACATGCAACTGTTATGGAAAGGCATAAGAATGTATGACATATCACGTCCTCCATCAAATAGGTCATTCATGTTGTATGGTGTGCTATGTTGGAATATTCATGATTTCCCAGGACTTGGTGTTTGTTCTGGTAAGATAAAATATTTATGTATTTACACTCATAATTTATTTTCATCCCAACTTTCATACTTAGTTTTATACTATTTTTTTTTATGTTATTAACATTACTTATTGAATTTTAGGGCTTCAAACAAAGGGAATATTTGCATGTCCAAGATGTGCAGAACAATTTCAAGGGCAGTATTCTAAAGATCTACATAAATTTGTTTATGCAAACATTAGGGTTTTTCTACCACTAGATCATAAGTTTAGAAATCACCTGAAGAATCAATTTGATGGAAAAGTTGAAAATAGAGGCCCTCCCATAATTATGGGTCTAGGTGATTGGCTTAAGAAGTATGAAGATGCTGAATTGAAAGCTTGGGAGGATTTTTTTGATCTGGGTGATTCAATTGAAGAACCAGAACAAGTTCTAGTTAATATGCCAGAAAGAATGAAAAGGAAATCCATATTTTATGAGCTCCCTTTTTGGAAGGATCTATTAATATCTCACTTATTAGATCCTATCCACATCTTCAAAAATGTCCTAGATTCTATATTTCGACATATATCAGGCAAAGAGGACACTAAAAGGAAGCTAGGTGTGCGGAAAATGTTTCCTACACTAATCTAATGAGGAGAGGGCTATGCAAATTCAACTTCATCCTAACTATTATAGCAATTTTAAACCATTAACATGAGATATTGCAGCAAAACACAAGAACCAGAAAGTAGATAGAAGAAGAGAGACAAAGATTTATGGTGGGGAAAACCCTTATCGGGTGAAAAACCCCACTCAGAAACCTACACAATGTATTAACAAATCTGAAAGAATGTTTACAATACACTTGCAATGCAAGCTTCAATGGTCTTCGACACTCATGTTTGGATTCAATCCGGCAGCATAACAGTACCTGTAAACCTGTGATACAAACTCCATCTCCAAACACCTATATATAAAGAGAAGTAGTACAAATGGAGGTAGCTTCTAGAGCAAGTCACACAAGGAACTTGTCCAAATCCATGTGGCCCAATTTCCAAGGCCATAAAATATGCGTATGACACATGTAAGTGATTCTCTTTCATCCCTTACAACCCCCCAAATTGGGCACCCCAAATTTACCCAATTAAGGTATGACAAATGCTCTTATAATGTCATAAAATCTGTCATATATGACAACTCTTACAGTTGTAAGAGAATCTATCATAACTGTCTATTAATAGCAAATTCTCTTACAACCTCATCATAGTCAAACTTGGGTGCCTACTTCCCCATGCAAGATGCTTTCAAACACTTGTCTTGACCTGTCATATAATCTTCCATTTCTGGCCCTTACATGTCATAGATTTTGTCATAGGAATCTGTCATAACTCTTACGCGTCATAAACCTCTTACAACACCCGAAAGATGCCGACACATGGCAAAACTCTTCTACCACAAGGTGGAATGCCTATCTCCTCATATGAGGACAAAAATACATGTGGTCACCTTCCATGTAGGATGACACATCACCGTGCCAACTCCCACAAAGTGACGAAATAGGATTTGCATCCAAATTACAATAATAGGCAAAATAATAAATACAATTAAATAATAAATGCTAGCAACTTGCAAAGGTTGAGACACCTTAATTCCTAACATTCTCCCACTTGTCGAACACCTTGTAAGAGCCAATAGAAAAACAAGATTTAACTGCTATAGGCCGAGAGGCCCATAGACTCCGAACACCATCTAAACTTCTCTGCACTCACTAGTTTCGTCAATGCATCTGCAACATTCTTCAAAGTATCTACTTTCTCCAAATTTACCTTTCCATCCTCAACCATGTCTCTCATGAAGTGAAACTGAACATCAATGTGCTTGGTTCTAGCATGGAAAGTTGGATTCTTTGCAAGGCAAATTGCACTCTGACTGCCACAACTGATCGTGATCTGACCTGCATCAACACCAATATTTGAACACAATCTCTTAAGCCAAATAGCTTCCTTACAAGCATGAGTTGCTGCCATATACTCAGCTTCTGTCATGGACAAAGCAACAATAGGTTGTCGCTTACTCATCCAACTAATAGCACCACCAAATAGTGTAAACACATAAGCACTGGTGGATCTCCTGCTGTTAATGTCACCTACCCAATCTGAATCCACAAATCCATGAATATCAACAGAATGCGGAGGTCCTGAAACATTACCATGATAGCAAATGGAATACTCAAAAGTACCCCTCAAATATCTGAACACTCGCTTAACTGCATCCCAATGAACCCGTCCAGGATTAGTCATAAATCGACTAAGGACTCCCACTGCTTGGGCAATGTTTGATCTTGTGCAGACCATAGCATACATCAAATTGCCAACAGCACTAGCATAAGGTACTCTGCTCATGTCCTCCACCTCACTAGTAGATTTTGGGCAATCCTCAACAGACAACTTTGTCCCCAAAGAAACAAGAACACACAATGGTCTACAATCTGCCATGCTGAATCTATCCAACACGGTCTTCACATACTTACTCTGGCTTAACCAAAGTTTTATGTTGGTTCTGTCTCTTCTAATTTGCATTCCTAGAATGTACCTGGCTGCCCCTAAATCTTTCATTTCAAACTGAGCTGACAACTAAGATTTAAAATTAGAAATCATATTCTTACCCTTCCCAATGAGCAACATATCATCAACATATAGTGCAATAATGAGAATACGATCACCATCAAATTTATAATACACACAGTGATCCAATTTTGATCTCACAAATCCAATTGACAACACAAAGGCATCAAACTTCAAGTACCATCTCCTAGGGGATTGCTTCAAACCATACAAAGACTTCTTAAGTTTGCAAACCAAATTTTCTTTACCTTTTACCATGTAATGCTCTAGCTATGACATGTAGATTTCTTCCTCCAAGTCACCATGAAGGAAAGCTATCTTCACATCCATCTGTTCTACCTCCAAGTCATAAGCTACTGCGAGTGACAACAGGAATCAGCTTTGCAACGGGAGAGAAGATCTCACCATAATGTATACCCTCCACTTGTGAATACCCCTTCGCAACCAATCTGGCCTTATACTTCTCAACACTGCCTTCTGCACCAATTTTCTTCTTGAACACCCATTTGCATCCAACGAGTTTCCATCCAGGAGGCAAAGGCACCAAGTCCCAGGTTTGATTCTTTTCCAAAGAAGCCATTTCTTCCTCCATGGCCTCCTTCCAGGAACCTACATCCTTCATATCCAAAGCCTTTGATACAGTTCTAGGTTCATCACTGTTAGTGATTAAAGCATAAGCACAACTAGAATCAAGTAATGTAAAACCAAACCTTTCAGGTTGATTTCTTATCCATGTAGACCTGCTCAAGAGCTGAGGTTGAGGTTCAGCTTCTTCATCTAAGCTTTCAGAGCTGTTGGTGCTCTCCTCAATATTAGGTCCAACATTGTCTTTCTGTTCAGTCTTCTCAGGGGTGAGAGGAAACTGAACAACATCCTCTTTCTTTTCTTTTTCTTCTAGCTGCAAAACAGTGAAAGAAAGTGTAAGCTCTCTGAAGATGACACTTCTGCTATACAACACTTTTTCAGCCACAGGGTCCCAAAGCTTGTATCCTTTCACACCAACACCATAGTCGATGAAGATACACTTAACAGCTTTGTTCTCCAACTTTGACCGCTTCTCCCTAGGCACATGTGCATATGCCTCACAACCAAAAACATGAAGATGCCTTACTGAAGGCCTTCTGCCAGACCACACCTCCATGGGTGTCTTTCCAACAAGAGTTGATGTAGGAGATCTGTTTACCAGATAGTACGCAGTGGCAATAGCTTCAGCCCAAAATTTTTGTTCTAGACCAGCTCCACTAAGCATACTCCTAGCCTTCTCCATCAGTGTCCTGTTCATCCTCTCTGCAACTCCATTTTGTTGCGGGGTGTATGGAGTTGCCTTATGCCTTTCAATCCCAAGTTCCTTGCAATACTTATCGAATTCTATAGAACATAACTCACCACCATTGTCAGTTCTCAAACATTTAATCCTTTTACCAGTCTGATTTTCAGCAAAGGCTCTAAACTCCTTAAACTTGCTATAGACTTCAGATTTGCTTCTAAGAAAATAAATCCATGTCCTTCTACTGTAATCATCTATAAAAGATACAAAGTATACAGATTTTGATAAGGAAGGAACATTAACAGGACCAAACACATCATAATGAATAAGGTCCAACACACTAGAAGACTTATGAGAACTCGAGTAAAACTAAACACAGTTTTGTTTTCCATAAATGTAATGTTCGCAAAAGTCAAACTCAAGATTACAATCATCTAACCCCTCAACGAGGTTCTTATTTTTCACAGTACGCAAACCCTTCTCACCAATGTGGCCAAATCTCTTATACCATAACATTGTCTTTTCAGCAGGAAGTTTAACTTCCAATGCACGATTACAACCATCAAGACTAGAAACAACATATTTTTTCACTGCTCGTTCAGATGGTGGGGATGAAGTGACTGCTGCCCTCTTCCTTGAGTCAGAAGAACTATTGCATTGTAAAATGCATGCCTCCAGCTGAAATAGAGTACCTCTCCGAGTACCCTTAGCAAGCACCATAGATCCTCTAGTCATCTTGCATCTGTCTTTTGAAAAGACAACCTGCACACCTGCATCATTCAAACTACTTACAGAAAGCAGGTTCCATGCTAAGTCTGGGATGTGCATAACCCCAGAGATCCCCTTCACTCGACCATCAGGGAATCACATAGAGACTCTTCCATGACCAACGATCTTCAGATGAGAGTCATCACCCAGATACACCTTTCCACCATCAAACTCCTCATACTTAGTGAACCAATCTCGATGTGAGGTCATGTGGAATGATGCACTAGAGTCGATTAGCCACACATCATCAGATGCATGAGTTACCAGGGCTGCGATGAAAGCATCACTGTCATCTTGTGACTTGTCAGAATCTAAATCAGGAGCTTTCTTCTTTTTCTTCTTCTCCTCCTTGCATTCCTTTCAGAAGTGCCCGGTTTTGCCACAGTTCCAACAAAGAGCCTTGGACTTTCCAAAAGATTTGGATCTGACCTTCTCAGCTTTCTTGTCCTTCTTCTTCCCTTTCTCCTTGGGTCTTCCACAAACTGCAAGGGCCTCTTTGGCTGCCTCAGAAGACTTTCTCCGCATCTCTTCAAATAACAGCGAAGAAACCACTTCTTCCATTTTGAATGTGGATGTGATGCTTTCGATTGCCATGACAAGATGATCCCATGAGTCCGGTAGAGAACAAAGTAGGGTCATACATCGATCCTCCTCCTCCATCTTTACACCAATAGAGGTCAATTGTACAACCAGCATGTTGAAAGCATTCATATGTTTAGAAACAGATCCTTCATCCTCCATTCGAAGAGAATACAACTTCTTTCTCAGAAAAGGTTTATTAACTAGGGATTTGGCTTGATACACATCCCCTAACTTCTTCCAAAGGAGTTTTGCAGTAGTCTCCTCATGGACATTTAACAACACAGAATCGGCAAGACTAAGTCTTATGAGACCATTAGCCTTCCGATCCTTTAGATCCCAGTTAGCTTGTGACATTGCAGCTGATTTAGTTCCGTTCACACTATCCCAAAGGTCTCAGTCAACTAGCATGTCTTCCATCTTGAGCTTCCATAGCTTGAAATTACTGCCATTAAACTTCTCTACTTCAAACCTTCCTGATGTGCCTGCCATCTCTTTGCTGCAATAAGATATAGAATGCTCTGTACAGACTCCCACTCAACCTAAGATTAGCTCAAAAAACTCCTACCCAACAAATAGGACCAAAGGTGATCAAGCTCTAATACCAATTGAAAGGAAGCTAGGTGTACGGAAAACGCTTCCTACACTAATCTAATGAGGAGAGGGCTATGCAAATTCAACTTTATCCTAACTATTATAGCAATGTTAAATCATTAACTTGAGATATTGCAGCAAAACACAAGAACCAGAAAGTAGACAGAAGAAGAGAGACAAAGATTTACGGTGGGGAAAACCCTTATCAGGTGAAAAACCCCACACTCAAAAACTTGCACAATGTATTAACAAATCTGAAAAAATGTTTACAATACACTTACAATGCAAGCTTCAATGGTCTTCGACACTCGTGTCTGGATTCAATCCGGCAGCATAACAGTACCTGTAAACCTGTGATACAAACTCCATCTCCAAGCACCTATATATAAAGAGAAGTAGTATGAATGGAGGTAGCTTCTAGAGCAAGTCACACAAGGAACTCGTTCAAATCCATGTGGCCCAATTTCCAAGGCCATAAAACATGTGTATGACACATGTAAGTGATTCTCTTTCATCCCTTACAACCCCCCAAATTGGGCACCCCAAATTTACCCAATTAAGGTATGACAGATGCTCTTACAATGTCATAAAATCCGTCATATATGACAACTCTTACAGTTGTAAGAGAATCTGTCATAACTATCTATTAATAGCAAATTATCTTACAACCTTGTCATAGTCAAACTTGGGTGCCTACTTCCCCATGCAAGATGCTTTCAAACACTTGTCTTCACCTGTCATATAATCTTCCATTTCTAGCCCTTACATGTCATAGATTTTGTCATAGGAATCTGTCATAACTCTTATGCGTCATAAACCTCTTACAACACCCGAAAGATGCCAACACATGGCAAAACTCTTCTACCACAAGGTGGAATGCCTATCTCCTCATATGAGAACAAAAATATATGTGGTCACCTTCCATGTAGGATGACACATCACCGTGCCAACTCCCACAAAGTGACGAAATAGGATTTGTATCCAAATTACAATAATAGGCAAAATAATAAGTACAATTAAATAATAAATGCTAGAAACTTGCAAAGGTTGAGACACCTTAATTCCTAACAGACACCTTGTCTTTGAGGAGAGGTATTGCTCTTTCATGTGCCAAAATTGATAGAAAACATTTGTAAAAATGAAACATATGCAGAAGCTCCATGGATTTTGAAAAAAAAAAGAGCTAGACCAACTAAAAAATGTCATCCATTCAATAAGGACACCTACTAGATATGGGTCATCACTGGCTAAAGCTTTTACAATTGATGGACATATCACAAGATTTAAAACACATGATTTTCATAATTTTATGAAGGTATTATATATCATCATTTAACATTTACTGGTAACATTGATTAAATACTAAATATATTTTGATATTTTGCTGTGTGATAAAAAAATACTAATGACCTTTTCATAAATGTGTTTGATAGCATATCATGCCATTGGAAATTAGGGGGGATTCCTGTCTTACAGTTGACTTAAGGAATGCCATAAGTCAATTGTCATCATTTACAAGGTATGTGGTTATATGAAATGTTCATGTGTGAGAGACATAGAGATATTATATTGCATTTTAATTTTTGACTAAAGGTTCATACTAATTTACTATTCTTATATTAGGTGGGTGACCTCCAAGGAGATCCACGAATGTGAAGTGCCAATATGGAAGAAGGAAATTGCAGAAATTGTATGTGTATTTAAGAAGGAGCTCCCTACAAGTTTCATGGACCTACAAGTCCATTTACTTATACACCTAGTCGATGACATTGAATTAGCGGGTGTCATATCAACGAGGTGGATGTTTTTATTTGAGAGGTATATGAAAACTCTAAAAAGATATGTCTGACAAAAGGCACATCCAGAGGGTTGTATGGCTGAAGGGTATGTATTGAATGAAGCATTTTTCTTCCTGTGTGAATTCCTTATTAAGGATTTTGAAGATGGGCCACGCTTCTGGGATGAAGAATGACCATTAGATATTATTGATGGAGAAAAACCACAATCTAATGGTGTTCAAGTAGAAATTAGTAAGTAAATTCATGATCAGTGTGGTTGTTTTTCTTGCAATCATTAATTTACTCTATAATTTATTTGTCAAATTAACAGCATGACATTTGGAGTTTGAAATAAACATGTTGACATGTAATAGGTGTAGACAAAAGTGCTATACTCAACAAGTTCATTATGTGCCACATGGACTTTATGAACAAATGGATTGATTTGTATGATAAAAAGAGAGAAGAAGTGTTAGAAGCAAGGAGACAGTTTAAGAGATCAAACCCAAGGAATACTCCACTTCCCACTAATCTGCTTGGGGAATGGGGCAAAGATTGCACACTAGAATGGGTTACTAAACAAATTCAAAATCAAATAGAAGATGCAGGTATAGATTTAAACATAACAGAAGATGAGATCAGCATGTCTAGAGGATATGAAAGAAAGGTACAGTTGAAATTTTACAAAATGTTGTTTCCTTATAGTTTTGACACTATTAACTATTTTAATATTCATCATTATATTTGTTTTCACTAAAATAAATGGTCTTTCATAGGTGAGGAAATATCTAGCAATGTGGGCATATGGTCGACATTATCATGTAGAAAGTGTAGATGTTAAGAGACGATCCTTCGATTGTGGCATCATGGTTGACTTCAAGCAATCCGGTCGATCAAGCTCAAAAGACAAGAATATAAGTGAAGGGAATCTACAATATGTTGGGAAAATACAAGAAATTATTGAGTTGGATTACTGCTCTTTTAAATGTTGTATTTTTAAGTGTAGATGGTATGAAGCATTTGAGAGGACAAGAAGACATGATACCCATAGTGGATTGTTTTCTATAGATTCCTTCATGGTTCCTACCAGAGCATAAGGAGCCTTATGTTCTACCAATTCATTGTGAGCAGGTATTTCTTTAACTCAAACAAGAAGCGGTAGTGATCATTAATCTATTAATTCATAGTTTATTGCAAATATATACATGTGTTTATTAATCAATAAAATTGTTATAACATACATCTAATATATGTATGTCGTTCATGTGCAGGTATTTTTCTATGAAGATATTTTGGACCCGAAATGGATATTTGTCATACATTATGATCCAAGATTAAGGCATGTATTTGACGATGCATTAGTGGATAGTGAGCAAAACAATGATGGCCAACAAAATGAGAGAGAGGGATTAGAGAACATTGATGAGATTGACATCCATGATGATGTTGAAGATGGTTATGTTCAGGAACAAGAAGACAACAATCCAGAGTTAGATGATGTTATGGAAGACAACAATATGCATGGTATAGAAAATGATGATCCAAATACATCTAGTAACAATATAGATGGTCTACAGTCAAATTTCAATGATGATGAAGATGATGCAGGTCAAGATGAGGATGATGATAATATTAAATACTTGAAAGAACATATGAACATTGACAATGATACACTGGATGACATTGTAGCAGACAATAATGTTAATGACCAAGACTTCTAAATTTTTAGAATTATTTGCAATCCATGTTTAAAAAAAGATGATTCTTATGGCCTAAACTTTGAAATGCTTCAGTAATATTATTTGTGTCGATACAAATTACCTATTGCAATATCCTTAAATTGTTCAATCTTTGGTACGAATTGTTGGCACAAAAAATTAGGATTACTTGGATCCTTCTTCCATTCATTTTGTATCAACATATGTTCGTGAAGACATAAAAGTTAATAAAATATTAATGTACGTAACTCACAATTATTTAAATAAGCAATTTTGTTAACTTTATTATTTTTAAATAGTTTCCATTTTTATGTTGAACATAATTTTGAAAATGTAACTGAAAACATCCACAATAAATGCTTTACTGTATCAGCATATTCATTCACATAAGCACAGTATTGAGGCTCAATAACTGATATTCATTCAAATATAAGAAGAAATAAGTATGGCAAACATAAGAAAATTACAGAATGATAACACAGTCATGGAGAATCTCTGATAATAAGATGTTTTATTTCATTCATACGCTCAAAAGTTACACTAGCAGAGTTTTGGTACACCCTTCCACTCATACCTTTATTATTTTTTTATCAAATTTATATAGAGATTACATAATATTAACCATAATCCATAAGCCATTAACCATTAAACTACCTAACCCCTAAGCCCCAAATCCTTTATCTTTTGACCTATTAGGTCACAAAAACATAGGTTGTTAACCCTAAGAGGTTGCGAGGCTCTCTTGACGCTTTTGGCTAATGACATAGGGTAGATATGGCTAAAACCCCCTTCACTTTAGGTTCTACTAGACCTAGGTGGGTGTACCTTAATAACTAGTGCAGACTTGATTGACCTTCACAATGGCAAATTGGTGTGAAGTAGATGAAAGGTTTTGAGAATGCTTCTAAGACTAGGGTTTGCAATCTGAAAGTATGCTAATGAGTGAGATCAGTGCTTTATCTATTGGGCAACAGGGTCAAGAGTTAGTGATGTATGAATCTTTATGTTGGCTTAACTTGAATTGCTAGGCACTTATATAAATCTATAGCTTGTATAGATGTGCAAGGATGTTAGGTTATAGGGTTCTTCTTAATTATCCCAATGATGTTTCCCTAAATTACTGTGAGCAATTGAAAGGATTTTTAATTCTAGTGAGAAGGAAACCTGACCAAGATTGTTTTGTTTAAAGGGTTTTAACTCCTGGCAAAGACTAATGAACTTAAACAATTTGGGAGGAATTAAATCAACTTCTTACAAAGACCAATCAAATTAATCACACAGAACAGCAAATGTGCACTGATAAACTAATCATATCCTTGATATATCAGTTTAAATAATTTAGAAAACCATTGTGGAGACAACCATGCAGCCCATAAAATGAAATTTAACACAACAATTGAACACCAAATGTTTTTGATTCACCAAATAACTCCACTCCTGCATTAATTTAGAAATTCAAATTTATATGGAAACATAGACAAGTATAGATGAATATTTGAAATATTGTTCTGTATTGTATAAATAAAAGTTCTTGCTTCTGTAAATAAGAGATTCTTCCTTTTTTTTCAAATGGCCTTGGTATCCTATTAATACGATGCAAACAAGCTTTAGGCCCTAAACATTGCATCTTTTCATAATTGTACCTATTAGTAACTAATGCATACTTAGGAAACGTAAAGAAAGATAGAAGCACATGCAGCGATCAGATTCTGACTCCGTTAATCACCATAGAGTGACTCATGACCCAAAGGTCTGGCAAGGTCGTCCTTGTCTCCTTGATACAAATTGATACACCTGCATTGCTTGGCAAAATTGTACTGCACCTACATCATCATAATGCTCTGGTTATAAATAGATTTATTCAACCAACATGGTCGATGTATTCCTGATCAACACATGGATCTGTGTCAACAAAATTGTTCATTGTTGACTCTAGAGCAAATATCTTTCACAGACATGCATAAGTATTTTCCATCACCTTTTCCTCATTGTTTATATTCTCGAGCAGTGGTGCAATAACTGATCCATTTCATTCTTCCAGGTGTCCTTGTCTTTTAGGTTACCTTCATCATTGAAAAAGTTAGGAAGTACCAAATCAAGATGCTGATCAAAATCTTTCAAATCCTCTATCAGCACACCATTAAATCTCTCATGCTCTCCAATCAATTCATTATATTGCTTGAGAATTTGTTCCTCAGTGCTAGCTTTGGCATTCAACCCTTCTTTTGTCTCCAACATCCTTAGATGCAACTTTTTATGTTCCTGATATAGTTGATGCATTCTCTTATGCAAATCCCACACCTTATCGCTATTTTTCATCATTTGGCTAAACCTTCTTCGGATTAATTCAGAAGCCATATTATATTTGACAGTTTTTAATTCAGTTTCTAACTGCTCACTTCTCTTTTGAAAATTTTATGTTTAATCTTCCAGTAGTTAGCATCTGCCATGGCTTCTATAACCCTTTGATCAGCTTCTAGGTATGGTGAATAACCACTAGATGAAGGCAACTTATCTCTGTGAGTAGCAATCTCCTGTCTCAACATGGCATTCTCTTTCTTGTATATATCATTATCCCTAATCAATTTTTCAATTTGTGCCTTGGTAAACCTTGCAACATTAATATTTAAATCAACAATTTCTATAGGATCAGTATCCTCAATCCTTTGTATCAAAAGGTGACTGAACACCTTATTTGGATCATTAATGATATGTGGTCTTTTATTAGGAGGATACAATGCCCATATAAGCAATGCTCTTCTGTCAGGGTCATACCCTGATCCTCTTCTGATATCATCCAAGGCTTTTGTGCTAATTTTTATCTTCTTGTCTTGATTTCTATTGAAAGTATCAAATACAATGGTCGAGGCCATATCCCATCCAGGAATCAAAATTACACCTGCTTCTTGTAACAGTGTCCTCCCCGTTTCTGGAGTCATTATCTCCAATTCTTTGTTAATTTCCTTCTGAAGCTCCAATAGAACCTCACTCTATATTTCAAGAGTGATATCTTTCATTCTCTCCCTCGACTGCTTGCCCTTGTATTCATACAAAAAGGCTTTAAACTCAGGTGTTTTAATGAAATCATCATCTGAAATGAATTTGTTGTTGGCTAGGTGTCTTATGTCACCTGTTAAGTCATCTAGTGCTTCCATAGTGACAACTTCCCTATCTTCAGGAGGTTCATACCCCTCGATGGTTGGGTCATAATTTTGTACTCCTTCCTCAAATTCTTCTTCTCCTTCTGCAATGTTAGTATCTGCAAAGATACTTATGTCTGGAGTGGGCTGAGGGGACAAGTGACCCAGGGGAGTCTCATACTCAACCTGTGCTTCCTTAAGTTGTCTTCCTTTTCTGTCAAATACATAGGGGGGACATTTATTATCAATTCTGATGCATGTGTAATCATAGTATCCAACCTTTCAATAGGATCATCAATATCCTAAAAGGATCTAGTGTAAGTGGGGTTTTTGGCTACCCTCCAAGCCTCTACTAACATAGTTTTATGGTACTAACTCCTCCTTTCTACTGCTATGTTTTCATCACAATTTCTGATTAAATCCTCATTAACGAACAGGACATGATGATATCCTTTTAACTTTTGTTTTGTTTTTACACTGTTGATAAAGTGTTTAGGATCAAAATTTTCTCTTGCATTTCCAAAAGGTAATCTGAATTGCTCTAGTTTCTTGTCAATCAATTGATAACCTTTATCAAAAAGAATGGTGAAATCTCCAAACCATAGAGTTCTAGGCATAAATGACTATTTGTTGTGGTTCTTAAGGTGCATGAAATCTGAAGAAGCTAATTGCTTGACAATTGCTAAATATGCAACCCTATCTGGGCAAGTTTTTGGTAGCAGGAAGGGTGGTCCTTCATATCCGAACACTCTTATCATGGTGCAATCACTGAAAACATACCAATCACCCCAATTATGGCTGAACTTTCCCTCTTCATGTTTATCTTTTGGCCTCAAAAACTTTTGTATTTCCAGTGAAAAATTGTAATTGCAAGGACGACCGAATAGTTTGTATATAGGTTTCACAAAAAACTCCTCAAAATATAAATAATGTGATCTGTCACATCTGCTATCCTAGATAGCAGTCTACATTTGCACGGGTTTTATATCACCATTGTTGTCTAAATCTCTTACCCTGAGATTCTTATCCCACAAGCACATACTTTGTCCTTCATATAACACCATATGCATAAACAGAGAATAATGTCTAAATTTACTTCCTCCATTCTTAAGAGATATCAGATCATTTTGTAAGTTATGTGCCAGGTACTCAGCATAATCAAAGTATCGTGCATCATGACTCTGTATGTTTGTAGCTAGAACCATGGGTGTAATTTCCATGAACATGGAGGCTTCTATACCCAACACTTGGCAGACAGAGTAGTATGTGTTTTTGAAGTATTCCTCAAACAATTCAACTGAATATGGTGGATCCTCAACTCCAGAAAATACCCTGAGTTTATTGTTTTCATCGCGAGGCCTGTGCAGGGGTAGTTTCCATCTCTTGTAATTGTTACTCATATTATGGTATTCAACCAAAAAGTCCTTGATCCTGAATTTTTTATCTAAACTTGTGTCCAATTGAAACATTGTGGCAATATAATCTCTAGTAATGGGAAAGAAAGCAGTCCCGTCATCCAATTCAATATAGCAAGTCTTAGGGTTGTATTTTTCTGCAAGGAGTCTTAGCAACTGGACATTCACGAACACATTTGGGACTACTAATTTACCCAAATTTAGCCACCAGGGATTTGAAATAGGTTTAGTATGTACATCTTCTTATAATAGAAGATAAAAAGATCATACCCTCTAACCAGTGTCCATATGTCCCCTATTTGTTTGTATAAATCTTCTAACTTTTCGGCATGTGGGTTCAGTTGGGCATTTCTTCTGGACTTTTGTCCTGACATGGGGCACTGATCTAGTAAATCCTAGTTTAAATGCCTATCTCCCATTTTTCGCCTCTTACTCTTAGGGTTTTGCATTACTTCCTCCATGTTTTGTAAATTATGAATGCAGGCTAATATATACGAGCTGGACAGAAGTACTTACTTGGCAAATTGCTCTGGTTATGAATTACTGTCCAGTTGCTCCCTGCGATTGCTCCTTGCAATGCCCTTCAAAACTCACATTCAATCAACTTAACTCTGTGCAATTAATGGCATCTTGCTTGTGTATCTCATATCATCGAAGGGAATTTAATTTTTTGAATAAAGGACGTTGGATCGCCACCATCATGTCTTGTCACTTTATTTTAGGGGATATGCTTTGAGATCTCATTTATTTCAGTTTTATGCTTTTTGGGGATTTCGGTGTGACCCCAGATGGCGTCTCCCTAATAACATAAGTCTCTTCGAACATGGAGTTAACCTTATGATGTTTTTATTTCATTACCTTTTTGAAGAGACTAGAAAGACCTTCTCTTAGATATAGTAGAGTCATTCTGAAATACCTCTTACATTGTTCTTTTATCAGCGAGACTCCTTCTATCGATGCGACTCCAAACCTTATCACCTCGACATCCTGAACTCCCTTTGTGAACATTTTCGATGATATCATTTGATCGGCGTGACACATTTTGGTGTCACGTCGAAATGCCTTATCCGTTCGATGTTCGGGGTATTGATAAGACTGCTGAGTGACTCTTGCTAATATCCCTTGTCTCTTCGATTTCTTTTATTTCTTCGATTTTGTATAACTATACTTTTTGTCTTTTATGCCTTCGAGTCATCGAAGAGACTCGATGTTGAGCCTCCTCGATGTAGTATTATCTCACTGATATTGTTTATAACCTTGAAAGCATAATGATTTTGATCAAATATTTTACGATGGAGGTAAGAAATTTTAGGGTTAATGATGGAACGGTGGTATTTTTAGGTTTGAGTGAAATAACTTATTAGGAATTATGGCGAGAAATGGCAAAATTTTAAGGTTTGAAAATTTGATCCAACATGACCCTTAATCCCTTAAACCCTAACCCTTAATCCCTGCTAGATCAGAACAATTAGGCACTAAATTAGGCGCTCTAAAGTAGGTGCTAAATTAGGTGCTCTAAAGTGGGTGCTAAATTAGGCGCTAAATTAGCCGTTAAATTAGGTGCTAATTTGGGCGCTAATTTAGCGCCTACTTGTTCTGATCGGTGCAAAAAACACCAAAAATAGCGCCGACTTTTTAAAAAAAAGGAGAAAATACATTAAAACAGTGGGTGGAAGCAAAAAATGGAGCAAAAAAGGGAGCTAATCACAGGGATTTATTGTAGTGGGTTTAGCTTGCCAATGAGGTCAAGACCCCATGTAGAGAATGGCCATGGGGTAGTAATTGGTTGGAGAGCTTGTGATGGTGCATGAATTAATTCCCCATGCCTCTAGAAAGCAACACACTTTTTGATGTATTCACATGTATCTAATTCCATCGTAGGCCAATAATATCATGTTTGAAGCAACTTCTTGGCTAAAGTCATATTGTTGGTGTGAGCACCACAAATACCATTATGTACCTCTTGGATTGTGAGTGCAACTTTGTTTGAGTTAAGACATCTAAGGTACCATCATAGCCCCTACGATAAAGTATGCCACCAAGGAGGGTAAAGCAGGAGGTTTGGCAAATGAGGGCTTTGCATTGGTTGAAGGAAAAATGAGGTGGGATGGTTTGGTTGTTGAGAAAGGCATATATGTCATTATACCAAGGGGAATTGGGACTAAAAATTTCACACACCATTTTAGTTTTAGGGACATCATATGCCAAGACTAGAATTTGTTCAACTATGAACTAATATTCTTGGGTTTCAGGGTCCATTTCAAAAAGAGATCTGATGGTAGCCATAGCATCAACAACCTTGTTATTGATGTGGGGGGTGCAAACGATATAGCTAGGAAGTATGGTTTAAGGCTATCCAACATACGCTTGTAAGGTACAAGCTTGTCATCTTTAGTAAGAAATTCATCATTCACTTGTTTGACAACTAGCTGAGAGTCACCTTAGACTTGCAGATACTGTATATTCCATTGGATGACAAGTTTAAGACCAAAAATGAGTGCTTCATATTTGGTAATGTTGTTTGTGCAAGGGAACCCAATCCAAAATGCCTTTGGAATGAGGTCACCTTGTGGTGTGATAAATAAGATGCCTACTCCTGAGTCGTGGGTGGTGAAGGGGCCATCCAAATATAGAGTCCATGGTTTATGTTCCTTGACATCTAGATTGACTCATCTAGGAAATCAAATTCCAGTGATTGTGTGTCCTATCGTGGAGATTCTGCTAATTGATCATCGATGATTTGTCCTTTGAATACCTTTTGATTCACATATGTAATATCGAACTCACTGAGTAACATGACCCATTTTGCCATTATGCCAGTAAGTGTTGCCTTGGATAGGAAGTACTTGAGGGGATCAACTTTGGCGATGAGGTGGGTAGTGGCATTAAGCATATCGTGTCAAAGCTTTTGGGAGGAAAAGATGACTACTAGGCATGCTTTTTCTATGAGTGTGTAGTTCATCTCATTCCCTACCAGGGTTTGACTCAAATAGTAAATGGCTCTTTCACGTTTCTAGTCATCGTGTTGTGCGAGGAGGGAACCCAAGGCATCTGGGTAATGAAGATGTAGAGTAGCAAGGGCTTGTCAAGACTTGGGGCTACGAGGACTAGAAAATTGGTGAGATATTGCTTAATTTGGTCAAATGATTACTAACATGACTCATCCCATTGAAAGGTAGTATTTTTCTTGAGCAGATACAAATAGGGATAGCGTTTATTTGCTAGTTGCGTGATAAAGTAAAGAATGGATTGGAGCTTCCATTGAAGGCTACACAGTTGCTTGATATTGCGTGGGGAGGCATTTCCACAATAGCTTTGACTTTGTCAGTATCTACTTCAATGCTATAGTTGGAAACAATAAAGCCCAAGAGCTTTCCTAAGGTGACCATGAAGATGCACTTTTTGGATTCAACCAAACTTTATAGTCTATAAGGCGTTGAAAGATGCGGTGCAGGATAATTGGGTGGTCCTTCTTGAGTTTGGATTTTCCAAGGATATCATCCACATACTCTTCAACCATGTCGTGCATCATGTCGTGAAATATTACTGTCATGGCTCATTGATAGGTAGCGCCAGCATTTTTTAGTCCAAAAGGCATGACCTTGTAACAAAAGGTTCCCCGTGGAGTGATGAAGGCGGTCTAATTATGTTGGTAGGGGCTATTTAGATCTAATTATATATGGAGAAATCATCCATTAATGATAACATGTCATATACAGTTGTAAGATACATGATCATATCAATGTTTGGCAGAGGAAAGTCATCTTAGGGCATGCTTTGTTGATGCCCAGAAAGTTAATGCAAACACATATGCCCTTAGTTTTCATGCTAACAATGACCACATTAGAGACCCATTCAAGACAGTTAATGGGCCGAATCAACCCCACATCCAAGAGTTTCTATAATTCCTCTTTGACCAATAGGGCTACTTGGGGGTGCATTTTATGTAGCTTTTGGTGAACAGGTTTGGCATCGGGGCGAACCACAAGATGATGCATGACTAAATATGGGTTGAGTCCTAGCATATCAACATAAGGCCATGTGAAGATATCAATGTAGTTTTTGAGGGTGGTGGTGATGCCTTCTTTGATGTCAGGGTCTACTACGATTGCTATCTTGGTGAGTTTAGGGTCCTCTTTTGTTCCTCGGTTAATGTTTATAGCCTCTTCAACGAGGAGATGGGATCCATCTTGTAACTGAGCTGGCGCTAATGGAAGATGAAGTTCACTGTCGATGGACTCTTGGAAAGTGTGCATATTCACTAGATCATCTGAATCTATCACAAGTTTCTTCTGATCTTGCTGCTTCTCTACCTATTGGGGTGCCTTAAGACTAAACAGTTCCTCGTGTTCTCCAAAATAAGCATAGGTGTTAAGTATGGTTGAAAATCCTTTCTTATGATCTTTAGGAGGATGTGGTCTTATAGCTTCATAAGTTCCAAGATAGCCTCATCATTCTAGAAAACATCAAATTTTGGAGGGTTGTGTTGGTCCTAATCAATAAGCTTGAGGTATTGTAGGTCTAAGGAGATGGTGAGGATAGCAGTATCATTGAAGAGATTAGTTGTGGCAAGCTCTTTGAAAGGGTCATGAGTGAGGCCTACATCGATGTTGTTAAGATCAGAGGAAGCATGCCCAAAAAGGTCGAGGTATCACAAATAGCATTGTGTTGTTCATCCCATGGGACATAACGTAGCCCATGAGGGTCACTCCCTGGTGTAACTTACAAGGGGTCATGAATGCCTTGCTCATGGAGGCCAAGGTCTTTACCCTTGTACTTCATGTTATGACACATTCGCATGGGTATGGGGTATTTATTCTCTTTGAAGGAGGCATACTCTTCATCATCGCAAAGCTAAGTGTCGTTTGAGCCTTCAATGATCTCTTCTTCTAATGAACCATTGGGGATAAAGATAGTAGGTTCATGTTGTTGCACATGGGAGGGATCACTGGATGTGGCACGCGGTCAACCATAGGATTGGGGTGAGAGGGGAAGTGTGACAATGTTGAAGGCATTATGGAGTTTGTACTCATTGCATCCTTTATCGATGATCTTAAATGATGTTTTGATGGACGCTTCCTTAGAAGTTAAGCTAGTAGAAGTGGAAGGGAGGTTGGTGAGGTCAACATAGGATGTGGATTTGGTAGAAGTGTGTTCAGACACGACCTTAGAAATGGGACAATGGTGGGATTTACAAAATTGACCCTCTAGCATTTTACAATATGGAAATGGGTGAGGGTCCACAGGGATATTGACCTCTAGACCATTGTATGGAAATTTGAGGCATTGGTGGTAGGTGGATGGGATGACCTACATGGTATATATCCATGGGAGGCCAAGAAGAATATTGTAGGGGAGGTTGAGGTCAACAACATGGCATAAAGTGTGCTACAATACGAGCCCTACCTCTATGGGGAGGTGGATGGTCCTGACTGAGTCTCTTTCTACATTTTCATACACCTTGATAGTGATGATTTGCAGATGTATGACTTCCACTAAATATCTAATCTATTGGACCAATATAAAGGTACATAGGTGTAGTCTTGACCCATTAAATCTATGAGCACTCATTTGATTTTGCGAAGCTGGAGATGATGTTTCAATATAAAGGGGGCAAGTGTGTGTGGGATCAATGAAGAGCATCTCACTTGGGCTAAAGGTGAGGTAGTGATGAGTGGAAAGATGGTTGATGAGGGTTTGGAAATGGGATGGATCAATGTCATTAGGGACATGTGATTCTTGGAGGACATGATTTGGGATATCTCTATGAGTGGGGGATGATTTAAGGAGTTTAAGGATGGATATTTATGTGGGCATCCACTCAAGATGGTCAAGGAGGTCATACTTGTTTTGAGAATTATCTGAAGGTGGTCCTTAGACGGTGACTTTGCCATGGCAGGTGGGGATGGTGCAGTCCGTGGATTTGATTTTGATGGTGTGGATGTGTTCATGGGATTGCTCAATATTCCCAATGATGGAGTCATAGTTATAAGGTGTTTTATGATAGTCAATTTTGTGGGTTCTAGAAGTTTGGACTTGTCTTTGCTTTTGGTTTCCTTGACATTGACCATGCTTGGAAAAGGGGTCCTGGTATATCCCAATATCCTTGTTAGGTGATGAATCAGAGAGTCTTTTGACTTTGATTTCACTGCATTGATAAGGTCTTGGGTGTAATGTTTTAACTTCATACATTTCCTTGTGGCATGACCCTTAATGCGATGGTAATCACAATAATCATTTTCACAGAACCATGATGGTTTGGGCTGGTTTTCATCAAAAGGCTAGGTGAGGGGAAAGGTGATCATGTTAGCCTTAACAAGTTTTTGGAAGATAACTTCAATAGGTTCACCAAGTCCAGGGTGAATTGTCTCTTTTTATTTTGCTTCTCTTGTTTGGGCTTCCCCACCAGGATGGTGATGGAGGAAGGTTGTTGTAGGTTTTGAACATGCTTTGAGTCGGTGACCCCGTCACCGACTACACTCTTGTTTTAATTCTTATTTTTTATAAAGAATTTTGGTTTTTTAGGTTGGGTTCGACCTTTGGAATATATTTTGATAAATCCTTTAGCAATGAGGGCCTTTTCGATGTGAACACTCTTTTCAATTATTTCATCAAATGTGTTCATGCAATGTACTTGCAAGTGGAAACCCAATTTTGGGTTTAGGTTAGTGATAAAAATGTGGACAAGCTATTTTTACATAATAGGCCAAGGAAATCGACTCCTGAGGCCCCTCCACCATTGTAGGAAGGATGAGAAACTATCACCCAACCATTGTTTAGTGTTACAAAGGTTCATCATGGTTAGTTCATGTTTGACATTGTAAGATAAATATTTGACAAATTTCTCCACGAGGTCAAAAAAGGTGGTGATGGATCCTTTAGGTTGGTGGAGGAACCATTCTAAAGCTTGGCCTCCTACACTTAGAGGGAAAAGGTGAAGCAAGTACATGTCCTCATGTGCAAATTCTTGGTAGGCCATGTAAAATTCTTTTATATGCTCGCTAGGGTCGCCCTTACCTTTGTACTTGTCAAATTTGGGGACTACAAAGAAAGGTGGAATGGGATTATGGAATGGAGTGGTCAAGGGGATAAGGACATAATTCCTCAAATGTGTAGGATTTTTGTTGTGTTCCATCTTGTAATCCCTTAATGGCATCTTTCATGGCTTGCCACTCAAGGTCAAAATGGGTTCCACAAGGCAGGGGGAGGGATCTAGGTGTGGTATCGTTGATGTTGATGATTTGAGTTGTTGGAAAGGACGTGGTTGGGCTTTGAAGCATGGCCACATGGTTGGGGATGGACATGTTGGAATAAATATAGATTGGTTTATAACCATGTTTGGAGTGGGTGGCATGGGCTTTGTATTTATTAAACGGGTGTTGATGGTAGATGTGGTTTGGGATGTGGAAGGTATGTTAAGGGTATCAGTATGGTGAGAGGGCCTTCTTTTATATTGTTCCCCTTTACCACAAGGGGTGACTTAGGTTGGCTCTTATTGTTGGATTCAATATGGTGGGTATGATCATAGCTTGTGTCGGGAATGTCATGTATTAGGGTTCCATCATGGTCACGACCAAGATTAAAGATTTTGTTTTACACCATGTTATCAAGGTTTGAAAGGTCATAGCTAGGGGGTAACTTGGCCCCTGCCTTGATTACATGATGAAGGATGTCATTTTTGTTTGTTTCAATGAACCTATTGATAATACTACATCCTTGTTATGAATTCAAAAATTGATCATAGTCAAAGGTATATTCAGGTTGGTTGAAAGCCTCATTGTTGCTATTATGAGGGCATGATGGCTCTCCCACATGGGGGTGGAAGGTCAAAGGAAGGAAAGTGCTTTCTTCATTGAATTCCATCCTTAACTCATTTTGTTGTCTTGTGATTGGAGACATGCAAGCAAGTTCTAGGAAAATGTTTCAATAAGATTGGTTTTGTTTTTTATTGGGCTTTTTAGCCTTGGCTAAGGATTAGTTTCTTTGGATGGTGGACTTTGGATTTAAGGTTCCAAGAAGGAATTCCTTTGGAAGAATACAAGGATGGTTATGATGATCAGGTTGGTTTTGTATTGGGAGGTAACAAATGCTAAGGGTGATTAGGTTTTTTTTGGTTTGTGGATAATTGATGTTGGATGGTTTGGTTTGATGTGGATAAAGTGGGATGATAAATCCCAAGGGTGACGAAAAGATTAGATTTGAAGATTTGGGATTAATTTGAATTGGATCTTTGGATAAGTTTTGTGGGGAATCTAGGAGTATCGTAAGGTGTGAAGGATGGCTATTAAGATGATTGGATCTTATGGATTAGGAGGATGAATCTAGTTAGGCAAATGTGAGGGAACTTGGACTATTAGATAGTCAAGATTTGGGTCCTTAATGATGATTGTGGATTGGTTTGATTTAGGGGCATAAGGATGATTAAGATCCCAAGGGTGGATTGATTATGGGGTCTAAGGATGATTAAGACCCCAAGTATAGGTTGATTTTTGGTTCCTAAGGATGATTAGGGTCCCAAAGATAGTTGGTTTGATTTTAAGGATCCGAAAATGATTTTTTCCAAAGAGTCCAAGGGTGAATTTTGTTGGTTTAGGATGTTTTCTGAAGGGTGGAAGGGTAATTGGAATAGAAGGGGTGATTTGGAAATGAGGGGAATAGGAAGGTGTTAGAACTATGTTAGAGATGTTGGAGATCTAAGTGTTTTTGGAATCAAAGGTTTGGAGGTTCAAGAGGGATGTAATGGTTTGGCTTGAGATGGGATGGGATTGTGTAAGCTTGGGGAAAAAGATGTGGGATGTTTGAGATTCCAAAGTTTGATGGGCTAGGGATCGTTGGCTTCAAATGTTTTGCTTATGATCTATGTTTTTGTCAAGGCAATGTTTAGTACTTTGGGTGGATTTGGTTTTGGCTTAAGGTGTAGGAAGATCTAGATGAGTTAAGTCTTCTAAGGGAAATGCATAAAGATTCAGGCTAAGATAAATGCCTCAGCCCAACCTACTAAGGTGTTCACCATGGTTAAATGTCAATTTCCATGTCATCTCAAGTTATCACAATTAACTCCAAGTGAATCCTTATCCACTTGAGTTAAAAACCTTAACTTGTTTAGATCGCTGATATATTAGAGTTATGTCACACATATTAGGATGTTCAATATTATCAATCCATGTTCCCATGTGCTTCTATGGAATCTCCTTAAGATTCTTATCTTGCATCTTAACAAACCATGTTAAATGCACAATCATGTTGTAACAACTGCCACTAGGCTAGTTGGGGCTAACTTAAAGACTAAGTATTCCAAATCTTATTGTTTAGGTTTTGTAGATTTACAATACCCCAAGTTGCCCTTATTCAAATATTTTTGAATTGATATCCCAGTTTAAGATTTCCCATCCTCCAGGGTTGGTTCTCTAAACCCCATGCAAAAGTATTTATGGATTCATCAATTATTTCCAACTAGGTGCTAATGATAGTGCTTTCATGTCCCTATGTTAATCCATACCTTCGTATAAGAAATCATATGCCATCCAACCACACAGTCCAGATTGATCATTGGTCCTCCTTGGTTTTAAGAAATAATCAAATGTTGACAACATAATATAACCAATTTATTATTATATAGTATAATGTTATCAACATCTACTCATTTAATTTTCAATAGTGTAATAGAGAAACATAGTAAAGGTTAGCTACACCTTGACAACTACCACGAGATTATGGCCTAGTATTTATTATCTCTTTCTTGATGCCCTTTACATGGTGAGAAAGCACAACTAAAAAAATTATGCCCCATAAGAACCTTTTTACTGTCTTTTTTTTGTATTATCCAGTGATTAGGGTCTAGCATTCCTCAATTCAAATTTAATGTCTAACATGCTATAGAGTGTTTAGACCAAAGAGTGCATAATCTACCTTGTTTATCTTTATTAGTCACATATTCAAATTAAGAACGTTTACTTTCTTTTTGTTCAACACAGAAGAATCCATGAGTGTGTATACTACAAGGTTCCCATAAAAAAATAGACCTTATGATTCAACATTTTAATTAAATAAGGAGCTCTGAAGACTAATGCAAATCACAATACAAGTTCAATTTACATATATAGATATCTAGGGTGGGAGTTCATTATTGCCCTTATCAAAAAGTTAATCTAACAATTATACGATACATGACTATACATAACATCAACACTCGTTTCTTGTCACCTCCATGTGCTACAGGACATGGTATTGTAGCTATGATATATAATATATATACAATACAACTAAGTCCTTAGAGGACATTTATACTTTCAAATGAACACATGGTACCAAGGCTAATTCAATCCACTATTCCTTACTCCACTCATGCCAATTCTTTGTTATAGTATCAAAAAATATTATATCAAGCTACACTTAACATACAATAGAGTTTCACCCCCTTAACATAAGATTCACATATAAAACTTAGAGGAGACATGTTTTGTTTACAAACACTAGGTTATGAATGCTCATACTATAGGACGGGGCATTGAGTTACATGAGAGGTCCACAAGACAAACTTCATCTCGCTAAGGAGTATTGAAACATAAACATTTTTTGCAAATGATAAGACCTACTAATCAACTCGATTAACCATCTATATTGAATCTAGATATTCTAAAGAATGCAAGTCTATCTAACCTACAAGTCAAAGGTCACTAGATTCTTCACCTTTGTGCTGACCATTAGAAATAGTTAATAAAGTCATTCAATGATTTAAACATTAATATGGATCTTTTGTAATCACTATACATAAAGTTTCCAAAATGAGATAGATAAGACTATATACAATAGGCATTTGATTCCTTGTTAACAACAATATTAGAACCTTAATCACACAATAATTACAATTATTAGTTGCATCGTATACCAAATTCATTGTTGCCTTCATGTCAAGGTTTATTTATTTTTTAAAGTATTAAAAGAATCACCAAATAATATCTCAATATCTTCATTACAACAATGACCCTTTATTACTATTGTAAAATCATAAGAGGCATCTTGAATACTTTAGTGTACAAAAGCTCATAATTGTAGATAGAACATTTTCTTATTGAAACAATATTGGCCCTCTTGGAGACTTCAACATGTTCATGTTCATCCTTATGGAAAACTTCTAGAGTGTAATGGTGAAAACAAAGCCCATCCATGGACCACCACCTAGTTCCTTACCTAGGCAAGCATGCATATTCACAATAGGAGCCAGGTAATAATAGACATAGTGTTTGAGGAAAAATAAAAAGCAAACCAAAGAGTAATAGTGACATTTCAAGGTTTGTACCCATCAAGTAGGAGAGACAGTAGATGTGCAATGCTTAATCTTCTTAAACAAGAGCACCAAGAACTCTACCCTCATAGATTTATATGACAAGAAATAATATCATGCATTCAAAAAGATAACTCTTAGCATCACAGTTCCCTAAAAAGTGCAACAAAACCCCCTAAGTACCCATTGCATCTGATCTTAAAAGTTTAGAGATATTATCTTGCAGTAAAACCTTGAGTACAAACAAGACTACTCCACAATCATAGCCATGCTAATGGAACTATCATAGTTATAACCCTATTGAGCACATTATCATTAATTTCAACTCGTTATCATAGTCATAACCAAACATTGCCCTTTCCATAAACAAAAACATGGCCATTGACATAAACAAAACACTACCATAATCAAACCACAACATTACTATTAACATACCAAGCATATTATCATGTCTTATATATAAACATGAAACATTCAAGGTAAAACACAAAGGTCCAATTCATAATATCATTCAAAATGTAGACTCGTGAATGAGTTTCCTTTCTTAACCAAGATAAAGCATAAGGGGTTATCAAAAGGTTACATTTATTCCTCTTACCAATAGTCTTCATTCAAAATGTAGACTCATGAATGAGTTTCCTTTCTTGACCAAGATAAAGCATAAGGGGTTATCAAAAGGTTACATTTATTCCTCTTACCAATAGTCTTCATGTGAAAAGATTCTCCCATTCAACCGGTGCATAAGCTCTATCACTACATTGTAGCAAGGATGAAACAAGCACCAATCTAACAAGTCACATAGGTGCAACTCCAAAATATAAACTGTCTCCATCACCCATTAACAACAATCACTGTAGCCATGCAATCAAGTAATATCATACCCAATTTTTATTTCATGTTGAGAATGAGAGGAGATTGAGGATAGTATAGGTGTAGAATGAATGAAGAATAAGTGAGCTAACCCACATTTCCTATCCTTTTCCATTTTAACTCCTAATGAACTAAAACAAGCACCTCTTCCTCTTTTCCATCCATATTCTCCCACCAAGAATAAACATCCACAAAACATGAAGACATAGATTTGTTAAGAACATGTCTGACCATGTAAGTACCCAAAATTGTACGAGTAAATATGAAATTCCAATGATGATTTGGTGAACCAACTCATGACCCATGTGGTGTGAATATTTCCTCCTCAATGCTTCGTAATCTTGATGCAAGTCCTTTTATAACCTCCTCCCATGTTTTCCATCCTTGCTAGCCATATACTTAGCTTGCACATTGTCTTCCCCTTCCAAAACTGAGCTTCTGCATCTTCATTTATAGGGCACTTAGGAGACCTTAGGATTTCTCAGGTGACCTAGGTTAAGCTATAGGGTCACCTGGGTGACCCACCCTAGTAAAAGGGGCAACCCTATCATCTTTGGTTGGTGCATGATTCTTTCAATTCTAATAGTTTCTCTTCTAGTTTTACCTCTGATTATCAATCCTCTTAAATCTTGATAGCACTAATCACTTCTCTTGATTGATGATACTCTCCTCTTTACTAATTGTCATCCCTCCTCTAATTGTGACATGATTTTCTTATTTAAACACCTCATGCCTCATGCATCTAGGTGGTGGTTGAAAATCTTGCTTGCATTTGGTGTGTCTATTTGATTCTCCCAAGAAACTCTACCTCTTTTCCTCTAGGAATATGATCTACCTTCATGAGTCTACAAGCCTGCTTACAAACCAAATCCAAGAACCATCACAATATTTCTTATAAGATTTAAACCTTCCTTGAAGCTTTTGAATCTTCCACCCCATCCCCAAACAATCTCCAATCTCTCTACATTATCTTCCCTTCCATCAAGAGGAGCACCCTGGAGTTGGAGAGGAGAAGATACAAAAACACAAGAAGGATCCTCTAAAGATTCCATTCATAGCAACTTCAAAGAAGCTCTTAAAGCTTCAAACATGTTCTTTATTTTAGAATCTTTCATTTATACAATAGTTTAGAAGTAGTAATTAGATATATCAAAATTGCCTAGGGATTGTAACACTTTGTTATTGATTCTTGGTTATAGTAGATTAAATTATTGCCTTGCTATTTCTTAGAGCAGATTAAATTATTGCTTCATTATTTCTTAGTTTAGATTAAAATTGTTTCCTTAGTATAAAGTTAGATTTAGATTTAATTCTACAATTGTTTTGAGAAGCCATCAATAACATGAGGCAATTCAATCCAACACTTCAATATATTCAAATTGAAATAAAAAACCAAAAAAATAGTATAATTGCATTCAAATCATATATGATTAACTAATTGCAAGTAGCTAATTAGATCACCTTTCATTTTGAGAAGGTAATAAAAAAGATAGAATAGAGTTTTATTTCCATACATTTAGATTATTCATTTAAATAATTCATTGTTACTTTCAAAAACATGAGCAAAAAAAACCCTCGATAACAAATACAAGACATTCAACAATGTCATTCATACAAATCCAACAACAAGAAAATCTAACATCTAAAACAAAACAAGTAAACTCAAGCAAACAAAGGCAAAATAGTACACTAAGGATTTCCTCTCAAAACTCCCACTCTTCCATCATTTTAGGCTTATCACACCTGATGTGTCCTGGAATCAAGGAGAATTGGATTGAGGAAATATTAAGTTTAAAATCTAAGGAAACCTACTCATACAATAAACTCTAATGTAAAAGAATAGGCTCAAGAACAATCACAAATATCTGGACAAATTAAAAAAGCCAACTAGAGGAGACATGCACAAGAAGAATTATGTGCTAGAGAATTTGTACTCTTGGAAGAATTCATTGAACTAGAGGAACGAAGGCTAAACACTTTTCATCTCTTCATAGTTCAGAAGATAAATAGAATTGGCACTAGTGGTCCATCTGGGCACATCAATATTACCACAATAACTCCTCTTCAAAGGTTTGCAAGACAACGCCCAAATACACTAACATTTCCAACCCCAACTCCAAAAATCAACATCATACTTCACCATTAGGCACTCCTTCCTTGTGAAGTGATTGAGCCAATCAGTGTGACCCCCATCTTAAACTATATAATATTGATGGCACTCTTCAGACTCTCCTTCCCTATAAAGAGAGCAATCCATTAGATTCTCCCCATTTTATTAATTGTTTCCATGAGATCATGAGTAATTTGGTCCATGCCATCAACAAAGGTATAGTGCATGTGCCATTCTAAGTCCATTTCATTTGCTTTTATGGCAAGTTGATTTGGAATATCGCAAACTAGACCATCACCAATGAAAACTAAGAAACTAAAAAGTCAAGACTCCAACAATTAATAAACCCTAACTTCCTATAAGGCAAGCTTTGAGTTCTTCAAGACTCTTTAATGCCTATGCAATCCTTACCAATGAAACAATACGTTCAACCAATACAACAAGTAAAACTTGACCTGTAAAGTAACATGGGTCTAAAACATAAATAAGGCCACAAGATTTAAGTTCAAATAAATTAAAAGATACTCTCTAGTTTAGGCCCATAGGTTCCATCTAGGACAAACCATAGCAAAACCATAGGAATAATACCTTAGCATAACACGTGAAACAAGATAACAACCTTCAAAGATCTCAATAGTGACCAAAAGGAATAACTCAGTGATGTAAGACACAAGCGATAGCCTTAAGATCTAGGATTAACAATTTTTGTTGAGAAAACCCATGCAAGATCCATTTGTTTTCACCGTTAAACTCAGAGTGAGTGTCCAAAATGTAAAGTCCTACAACATGCCTATATCATGAAATATATCAATAGTATATGCATTGAGAACATAAAGAATACACCCAAAAAATCTAAACAACAAAAACAAAGTACATTACTATTCAACTTAGTCCAATCCAACTGATTGCATCCAAATGTTCTTTCCATGGTAGCTCATCTAACATATAGAATGATAAGTAATCATTTTATTTCATTGTTCAATAAATATACAAATAAATATGTATATGTCTTGAAAACTAAATCATTACAAGAGGTGACTCTTTTTTATATACCACACTTTCAATCTTCTACAAGATTTGATAACAAACATAATACTCAAGAGAAATCTTGTTATCCTTCTTTTGTGGTTTTAAGGACACTTGATCATATGGATGAAATCACGCAAAAATACAATCTCCAACATCAAAATATCTTTCACTTCGATGTTGGTTAGTTTGTTGCTTCATGTAGTTATGCACCATTTCCAACTTCTCTCTAAGAACATAGAGGATCTCTTTTTTTTTAATGTGTTATTTGACTACTCAAACCTTTGGGTGTGCCTTCAAGGATGAGGTGATAGAAGGTGGATGGTGCCCGTACAACACCAAAAATGGAGACATTTTGGAAGAGGTATGGAAAGAATTGTTATGCCACCATTTTGTTAGTGGAAACCATTGAACCCATCTCTCTTGTTTATCAAAAGCAAAATAGTTTAGACAATCCTCCAAGCATTTTGTAACGTACCAACTCATACTACCTGGAATTACTCACAAAATTTACTAAGAAAGTAAAGGAACATGTTTAACCATGAGTGATTTTTTTTTAAACATTTGAATAATCACATAGAATTAAATGCATATCTTTTCTGAATATTTTTCAACCTTGAAATTACAATATATTCAAAGATAAAATCATAGTGAAATCATTTCACTTTACATTTACAAATAATTTGCACTTGGCAATATGAATACTTTTACATAAGTATGAAATTAATAAGTCATATCATGAAGTATACTGCATTTGGAATCTGGTATATGTCTCACAAGTCTCGGCAAGTCTTCTGCTACAGAGGGAGAGCATCATCTAAGTGCTTTTCCTCCAACCATAGACCGATGGTTCCCCACTCATCTTCCATCTGGAAGTGGCCCTAGAGTATAGACATAAGGAACCAATAGTTTTCCATCTAAGTTCTAGTGTTGTGTCCTACGTAACTCAATCGACGATACAACTCTAGACAATCTTCTAGCTAAGATGATCATTCTGATAGGTTACGCAATCTGGACATGGTAAACCAACTAATGCATGCAGAGACAAATGCATCACTTTGGCCAAAGTTTCTCTATAAATAGACGTTTGCAATAAATGTAGTCATGTGTTCACACACCTCTAACTCAACTTGGAAACTACCTCGTCCTACAATTTGACTTGCTTGACTAGTATCTCTAGACATAAATTGTCTTGACTAAACTCAATTCCTAATCAGTCAAAGTTAGAATTTTAATCCTTAATCTAGGATATACACAATATATGGGTTTAGGTGATTTTAATCTCTCGAAGAGTCCCTCTTTGCATACTTGCAAATACTAGGGTTTATGACTTCCTATCATTCTACTCAATGACCCAAAGATTGAGCACTCTTGTGCAACATATCAAATTTCTGACTCTATCAAGAAAATGAATTTATTTATCATAAGTGCTTCATAGACTCATCTAAATTATACTTGTCTTGATCTATGGTTTTCTCGACTATTCATTGTTGACCATAATAAACAATAAACTAATTCAACATTAAAACCAATTTAAGAGATTTCAAGTTTTCTTAACCCTTCTGGATCAAATCTAGGGATTTAACTTCTCTATCCCAACGCATTGAAATATCAATACTCTTGTTTTCCAAAAATTAAGAATTTATAATAATATAACATGAAAACAATAAACTCTAGTCTTCTCTTGACCACTTGGGCAACACATTTCTCGTAACATGTATAAACATAATACATGAGGTGTATCTTCATTCATATAAAATCTTAATGAATACTATCATTATCATAACTAATCTTTTGACTAAGTCAATCTTTCAACCTAAATAGGTTTGAGTCTATAAAATTAATATAATATTTTTGACCTCTTGGTCTTCTTAAGTCCACTAACTTTCAATATAGGATAGGTTATGAACTCATATTTAACATCCTTGAATATCATGACAATGCTTATCATTGTTGTAGAATGCACATGTGATATTATATCACTATACTTAGGTGTTTCCAATGATATCAAAATCATTAACACACACACACACACACACACACACACACACACACACACACACACACACACATATAAAGTGAATATCTATCACCATAACTTTCTATTATAAACATTAAAACTTATACATATAAATCATTATCAACTATGAATCTATCACTGTCTAAACTCTCTACAATCTTACCCCTCACAACTCCTAGGTTTATATCAGAGTTCTCAAAAAGTTCTATCTCTGCACTTATATATATAGCTTATCTAGTTATATCACTGTTCCAAAATCTTAAGTCTATCAAAGCAATAAGGTTTACCATATATATTCTCTATGTGATCGATGATATTAATGAAGTGGTGAAGCTTGTTCTTTCTAATATTTATGTTTTAAGTATGACTCCTTGATAGGAAAAGTGAGGCCTTGCTTATAAGCAATGTGTTGCATCCCTCAAGCTAAAATCACCATTGGCACTACTACCATTAACACTGCATGCAATCTAATGTATTCTATCATTCATAGCTCGCTCAACTTCTCTTTCCATTAGGTGCAAAATACTATTGAGAGTTCACAATAAGACCGATGGTCATTCTTAGCTTGTCTAGACGGCTTGCAAGCTTCAGAGACATCATAATAAAGGTCATTAGATACACAGTCTGAGGCAAATAGACAATACTAGTGCTAGTATTAGTACTAGTTTTCGACATCAAAACTGCATCCACAGTAACAACCACCACCTTGCCCTACACTAGTCTCTTGCTACTTCCATAGTATCCCTGTTGAAAAATAAAACATTCTATTGTTTATCTACTGCAGTTCAAACTGTTATGCAAAGATATTAAACTATCTCTCTCTCTCTCAAAATTTCATACTCTAATATCACATGCATTTGTGTGCGGTTTCATCACATCTTTGTATGTTCATAGAGAATGGAAAATAATGCAGTTTAAATAATGGAATTATTAGCTTATGATAGATATCCTTACCTTCTAGTGTCGATGGTTTCCCATGAAGCTCTCAGTGCTCACAAAGCTCTCAGTGCTCATGAAGCTCTCTATGCACAAAGCTCTCTATGCTCCCAAAGTCTTTCACTGTGGATTCTACGAGATAATAGAGCTCTTTCTCTCTACATCTCACCAAAACTCTTGCCCCCATAGATTCTTGCTTAGTATAAAGCTCTGTGTCTAACACAGTCCTTCGCTTCTCTTTGCACTTAGAGTCACATCCATACAGACCCAACACCTTCCACCATGCATGCATTGCTGCCCCTTAACATATCCTTTTAAAAAGCTTTATTTCTCTCCATCACTGTAGTTATCCATCCCTCATTTATGCCTAATTTCACTCTAAGTGGCATGCATAAACAATGATGGAGTAACTGGTCATTAAGACCACTCCCAAACTGATCAAAAGATCCTCCATACTCTCCCAAAACTGACATGGAGTAAAGGATTCGAGCATCCACATAAGATCTATAGTGGTTCGCATTAAATTTCCAATTATACCATGTTCCCCTAAAAAGCTTCACGACTACAAACAATACGTTTCGATAATATTTCAAAACAAATAGATATTTAACAACATAATATAGGTGTATACTACGTATACTTACGTTGTTTCTAACACACAATAAGATTTGAGAATAGGGTCAAGGTATTCTCCCCCTCTCAAAATTGCATAAACATCAAAATAGATAAATTAACATAATAGAATTCCAATCGGGAATTTTCAATAATAAAGTAGTTTAACTACTAGTAAATATTTGATCTTGAATATAATCTATATTCATATCGCACAAAGAAATAACGACTATCAACCATTTCCTTATCGAAGGTCATGATCTAACTTGACTTGGTTTTCGACAATAACCTCAGTATAATGGATCTAGTTGACAATCGACGATTTGTCGAGTCAAAACCAAACTTGGACCAATTGGTCAAACATAAATTACCATACTCAACGAAGGTTCACTAAACTTTGAAAGCATGAGACTTAGATGGCAAACAATCTGTATCCATACATCTATTCTCTTATCTATGATGATGCTCTCCCTCTCTTTCTCGGAGGGTAAAAAACCTGTTTCCTGGTTACAACTTGCAATCACCAAGCTGGGATTAGTGCATCATTAGTCAATCCATAAACCTTATGAATAAATAATCATAACATCTTATAGTCACATGTCTAAATTCTAATCATACAAACATAAACTCATGATATCATTGATTTATCCTAACATTTTCATATAATGTCAAATCATTAATTAATGCATAATTAACTACTAATTATGTGCAAGTAAAAAGTAAATCATAGTCAAACTTTGAGGTGTGACACATTTGTTGACCACCTCAGTTTGCCCATCAGATTGGGATGATAAGAAGAGCTATGCAATAGTTGAGTACCCAAACATGAGAATAATTCAATAAAAAATTTACTTGTAAATATAGGATCACAATCACTTACTATGATCTTTGGGGTCCCATGTATCTTTTGTTTTGAACAATTTTCATAAAACATGTTGCAACTGTGCTTGCTACAAATGGATTTAACAATGTGCAAAGATGGGCTTATTTGGTGAGTCTATCCATGACAACCATGATGACATTTTTTCCAACATACTTGGGCAATTTGGCAATGAAATCCATGGAAACCTCCTCTCACAGCTAACTAGGAATAGATAGAGGTTACTGTTATCGCGTGGGACCCTCAACCCCTCCCTTCGGACCCGTGTGGTCTCTGGCTAACCTCTTCGGTGGTGCCCTCACTAACAGTTCAAGCTTTTGGTGTAGTGGCAGCCGACCTGTGTTAACAAACTGGCGACTCTGCTGGGGAGGGGTTCGATTCCCACCGATACTTTCTACTCGCCTCGTGGTCGCCTGTGTCCTGTCAGACCTCTCAGCTCGGGGGGGGTTAAGCTGTTATCGCGTGGGACCCTCAACCCCTCCCTTCCGACCCGTGTGGTCTCTGGCTAACCTCTCTGGTGGCGCCCTCACTAACAGTTTGAGCTTTTGGTGTAGTGGCAGCCGGTCTGTGTTAACAGTTACAAAAAACTTGGGGTCTTAATTGTCTCACCCTTGACTTGTTGACATACCATGCTTGTAGCTACAAATTTCTATGCTTCCTCTTTGAGCCCTTCCCAAAAAATATTTCTTGATTTAGTGATAAGTCTTCAAGAAACCTAAATGCCCACCTATTGAAGAAGCATGGGGTTTTTCAAGAACCTTATGCTTGAGGGTTTTGTTCATGTAAAGGTAGAACCTATCATTGTTTTATAGAGAGTCCTTCCACATGATTTTTTTGGCATGCTTAAATCTTGTTGGAGCTTTTGAATGAGATTCTATGTATTTGTGTCATTCTTTCATTTTGATCATGCCTCATCCACTAATTGGAATGCAATATGGACATGGCACACAATAACGCTTTTGTGGATTCATCCCTCTTAGATAGTGTATCAACAAGGACATTATCCTATCCTTTCTTTTAGACTATCTTGAAGTTATATCCCAACACTGTCATGACCCATTTTGTTCTTCATCTAATAATAACTATTGTTTTGAGAAGTATTTTAGACTATGATGATATGTCTTTACCTTAACATGTCTTCCCATTAGATATGATCTCAATTGTTTGACTGCATGAAGGGTGGCAATCATTTCCTTCTCATATATGGGCTTCATCAAATTCTTACCTTTGAGTTGATGAATTTGAAATGCAATGAGCCTTCCTTCTTGCATGAGAATAACACCCATACCATACTCTGAAGCATCACATTCAAAAATGAAGGTTTTAGAAAATTTTGGGTTATCAAGAATCGATGTGGTACACATGGCTTGTTTCAACTTCTCAAACACCATGGTGGTTGCCTTATTCCAATGGAAGGAGTCCTTCCACTAGTACATAAACAACAATATATGATTAAAAAAACTACTAAAAAATGCATATAAATGACTAAACATGGTCACGTGACCATTAGTAGTTTATCACCATTCATTTATAATGCGACCAAATTGATGACTAAACCATTTTTAGTCATTTATTGGTTGTTTTGATTGATCGATTTGGTAGTATATTAGTCATTAATTTAGTCATATATTTAATCATATTTATTCACTGAGCTTAGTCACATGACCATTAGTAGTTTATTGTCGATCATTTATAATGCGGCCAAATTTGTGTCAATTGGTAGTATATTTATTCACCGATTTTTGTCAACTGGTAGTATATTTAGTCATATTTATTCACTGATTTCTGTCAATTGGTAGTATATTTAGTCTGATATTTGAGGATTTAAACATAAAACACAGAAATACACATCAATCATCAATTGCACACAATAAGACAGCCATTGAGAAGGCAAAATTGTTGAACTTTATTAAAAGAAAGGTGTTCTTACAGCTTGCACAAGTCTAAAATATCTATCTTGCTTGAAAAATGCTTAGAAATAGAGTATTGCAATGTTTATTTTTAGTCACAAGATTGAAAATCTGAGTTACAATACACAGAAGTGACAAGAAAGAAACTTCTCCAAGTTTACAATGCTTTGCCAAAAAGTGAACTGTCAGTAATTGATTCTCAACCAGCCTAACTGCTGCCACAGGTCATCTAATCCACCCCATCAGTCTAGCACTTGTCCTTCTTGACTGCAACCAAAGGAAATGCACTGTCATATGTAGTCAGGTCTGTGATAGGATCATAATGTGAAACATGGACTAGATCAGGGTTCCTTAATGAAACATCACTGTATTCTTGTGCCTTGTACTGTCATCAACACTGCTTATGGGACATGTTTTTATTGAGTTTGAAGATATCAAGTTCTCTTAGGGCATGGAATCAGATTCTTCCTTCAATGCATCTTCAAAATCCTCTTTATGAGTCTAAATTGTTCACTTACCCTGCCTCTATTACATTGGACACTTGGTAGGCAGTCATATTTAGTGTCCTTGGTCTTCACTCATTGTGGTGACTGAACTGTGCATACTTGCTTTCTAGATGATTGTCCTGCAACTTTCATATACTTACCTTTTAATGCTAACACTACAATCCTCTGTTCCTTTGCTCATGCCACTGAAACCATGCTTACTATGCCTGTATCCCTAGGAACCATTGACCATTGCCACTCACCATGAACATCTTACCTCTATGCACTCATTATCTCTCTATTATAGAATAGTCACCCATAAGTATACATAATTTAGACTTTCATTTGTAGACTATCATGAGTTTATGAAACTGTCATATTCCTGCAACTATACTGCCATGTAGAATATATGCCTTGTAATAATAGCATTATTAGTGGCTGTCCTTTTTGCTATTTAAGACTTCTATAAATTTTTGTACTAGTTGCTTCCAAAGTCTTGATGAAATGCTAACATCATCACCTTATGACTGTAATCTTCCTCATTGATGTTTGTGCATTGCCAACTGCCCTTCCTTTCTCAAAAACTAACACACCACCCTTGATCATAGCAGCTTAAGACTTGTCTCACTTTGTCTATGGCATGAACTGTGTACTTTATCTCTTCCTCACTGTCATTTATGCTCCTTGAGTCTTCATGACATCTCATATATGAAGCTCTCTCCTTTATGAAGCTCTCTCATTTATGCTCCTTGAGTCTTCATGACTAAGTGTTCATCGTGTCCCATGTATGAAGCTCTCTCCTTCAATGCAGCCACCATTAACCCTAGAATCATATGCAATGTGCCATCTGATATGAGCATCAGGGTGTTACCTTTTCTGTCGTGAATGAAGTTGTGCCTTAATACAACCAACAAAATTACTATTAGTCTCAATTCAAAAAGAATAAAAGTGCATTGTATATTGCAAGTTTACAAAAGTAAGTCCAAACACAACAGAAAGATAAAGCAATTAAAAAACTGTAGCCTTGTCAACAAATGCCTTAAATAGAGTGTTCAACATAGGCCTGAAATAGTTTTCAGTACTAGTGAATTTCTCAACCAGATCCCCAAGATTAACTTCTATTAGCCATTCACCATATAAAGCAATGATAAAAATATGAATAAGTGAAAAATGCTTCTCAAATTCATTTAAGTGTATAGCAAGGCTCTTTTCAACTAAACAAAATTTAACTCATCTGAAGAGAATAGGACAATAAGAAGAATTCAACAAGAATCTTTGATACTTCATAGCCTGAAATGTTGGATCAAAAAATTTTCTAATACCAAACAAACAATATTTTGATACATACCCTAATCAAAAAAATAAGCTCAACATCAATTAAATACCATCCAACAAAGGAGAGAAGACTTTAAAGGTATAATTTAACTAGCCTCTAACAAAGGGTACTAAAAAATGACATCCTTCCCACAAAATTTTTTGTAAACCCCAGTAAAGGTTTCCAACTTGTATTATGTATTATTACACTCCTTAGGATCTAGATAGACCTAAAAAATGGGAAATCACTTAGCTAGTCAAAGTTTAAGATGCACAGATATAGCCTGGAACAAGTCCAAAGAAATAGATATATAGGTTTCTTTATCACCAATCATCTTACCTTCATTATCTTGGAGCCATGAACTCGGTATCTAACTTGCTTGCCAATAATCTCTGCAGGATAGACAACATCTTCCAAGGTGGCCTCATGGACAACAGTCAATGTTAGAAGAAAATGAAGTAAATATGCCATTGTTCAATGTGCATTGACAATATAATTGGCCTTTGAATGATCTTTCTACAAACCTTAGTGGGATCTTTACAAATATTTGCACAGGAGTAGGATAAGCTTTCATAAGTCTGATAGAGGTTAAAGTTATGTAGACCTTAACCTAGTTCATAGAGAGTTCTTCTTAAGATTTGATGGACCTAAATAGATACCACACACTATTTTGATACCCTTTTGATGATCCTCTATTATCCTTTTACAAACCCCTTAATATTTTATAAAAAATTATATAGCATCATACAATTGTAAGAAAATAGAGGTATCAATACAAAATTCCACAAGATATCAATACAGTGCTTATGATTTCTTCCATCAAAGCATAAAGGATAGAGAAAATTTGTTAGATGTTGTAGTGGCAACTGCCCTGGTAGACATGAATGCAAAATGTGGAAACATAGACAAAGCACGTGAACTATTTGACAAAATGCCTCAAAGAAATGTGGTCTCATGGACTACAATGATTGCAGAATATGCACAAATTGAACTTTTTGAGAAGACTTTAGAAACTTTCAAGCAAATGCAATTGGTAGGTGTAAAGCTAGACTCCACAACCTTTACCAGCATCATCCCTGCTTGTGCCAAAATGGGAGCTTTGGACCAAGGTATGGACATCCATCAAAGCATGAAGGATAGAGGAATTTTGTCAGATGTTGTAGTTGCAACTACCTTGGTAGACATATATGCAAATGTGGAACCATGGACAAGGCACATGAATTGTTTGATAGAATGCCTCAAAAAAATGTGGTCTCGTGGACTGCAATGATTGCAGGATACACACAAATTGGATTTTTTGAAAAAGCTCTAGAAACTTTCAAGCGAATACAATTGGCAGGTGTAAAGCCAGACTGCACAACCTTTGCCAGCATCCTCCCTACCTGTTCCAAAATGGAAGCTTTGGAACAGGGAATGGGCATCCATCAAAGCATAATGGACAGGGGATTTTTGTCAGATATTATAGTTGGACAGAATGCCTCAAAGAGATGTCATCTCTTGGACTGCAATTATTGTTAGATATGCACAAAATGGATTTGTTGGAAAGGCTTTAAAAACTTTCAGGCAAATGCAATTGGCAGGTGTAAAGCCAAATTCCACAACCTTTGCCAACATCCTTCCTACCTACGCCAAATGGGAGCATTAGAAAAAGGTATGGACATCCATCAAAAAGTAATGGATAGAGGAATTTTGTTAGATGTTGTAGTTTCAACTGCCCTGGTAGACATGTATGCAAAATGTGGAAGCATTGACAAGGCATGTGAACTATTTGGCAGAATGCCTCAAAGAGATGTCATCACATGGAATGCAGTGGTTGCGGGAAATACACAAAATCGATTTGTTGAAAAGGCTTTAGAAACTTTCAAGAAAATGCAATTAGCAGGTGTAAAGCCAAATTCAACAACCTTTGCCAGCATACTCCCTGCCTGTGCCAAAATGGGAGCTTTGGAACAGGGTATGGACATCCATCATAACATAATTGAAGGGGGATTTTTGTCAGATAGACATGTATGCAAAATGTGGAAGTATAGATAAGGCACATGAACTGTTTGATGGAATGGCTCAAAGAGATGTCATCTCTTGGAATGCAATGATTACATGATATGCACAAAATGGATTTTGCATGGATGCCCTCAAAATATTTGAATTAATGAAGCATTTCAGAACATATCCTAACATTGTAAACTTTGCTTGTGTTCTATGTGCATGCAGCCACGTAGGTTCAGTGGACGAGGGTTGTACATACTTCAATCAGATTAGTAACCCTTATTGCATTACACCTACATTTGATTATTATGTGTGCATGGTTGACCTTCTTGCTCATACTGGCTATCTTGAGGACACTCTAAACTATATCATTAAGATGTCATTTAAATATGTTGTGGTTGTGTGGATGTATTTTCTTGGTGCCTATAGATCACATATGAATGTAGGGCTAGGAGTATTTACAGTGACGCTACTTTTTTATTTGGATCCTAAAAATGTTGTGACTTAGGCTCTTCTCTCAAACATCCATGTAGAAGTGGGTAGGTGGAATGAGGTTCAAATGTTAAGAAGATTGATGAAAGATAGAGGAGTTAAAAAGATTCCTGGATGTAGTTGGATTCAAGGCCATAAAATGGTAAATTCTTTTTGCGTGGGAGATAGATCATGTCAACAGACACGGAATCTATGCAAAGTTGGAGAAATTAGCTTGGGAGATGAAGGCGGGAGGGTATTTTCTTGATTTAGGACATTTACTAAATGATGTGGAAGAGGAGGAAAAATAATTATCTCTGCCACCATAGTGAAAAGTTGGCAGTTGCATTTGGCTTGTTAAACACACTCCCTAGAACAACTTCTAGAGTTGTAAGAACTTTCAAGTATGTGTCGATTGCCACACTACAAAATTTATCTCCAAGTTTGTTACAAGAGAAATTGTTGTGATAGATGCAAATTGTTTCCATCATTTTAAATAGGGACAATGTTCTTGAGGAGATGATTGGTGATGCTAAATGAAGCAATCTGAAAAATAGGCTTGCAATATGTTGTAGTGGCAACTGCCCTGGTAGACATGTATGCAAAATTTGGAAACATAGACAAAGCATATGAACTGTTTAACAAATTGCCTCAAAGAAATGTGGTCTCATGGACTGCAATGATTGCAAGATATGCACAATTGAACTTTTTGAGAAGAAATTAAAAACTTTCAAGCAAATGTAATTGGCAGGTGTAAATCCAAACTCCACAACCTTTGCCAGCATCCTCCCTGCTTGTGCCAAAATGGGAGCTTTGGAACAGGGTATGGACATCCATCAAAGCATGAAGGATAGATGAATTTTGTCATTTGTTGTAGTTGCAACTGCCCTGGTAGACATGTATGCAAAATGTGGAACCATGGACAAGGCACGTGAACTATTTGATAGAATGCCTCAAACAATTGTGGTCTCATGGACTGCAATGATTGCAGGATATGCACAAATTGGATTTTTTGAAAATGCTCTAGAAACTCTCAAGCAAATACAGTAAAGGAAAAAAAAATGGTACCTTTGGAGAAAAGATGAAATCTTTTCCTCTCTTGATCAAATTTATACCTGACTCCACTTTGAAGGTAGCAAATCTTACCAAGGTTTACCAATCTCTCATGGCTTTACATCAGAATCAAAGTAAACAGCCAACCGCTTGAGCGCCACATACTGTATGAATTATCATGAAAGGATACTTAGCACCCAATTTTTTCTTTGACTCAGATATTAAAGTTCATTCTTATTGTTCCTATCATTTGTAGTCTGCCACAATATAATTGGATGAAAATGAAGAAGCTCCATAAATAACTAAATCCTAATAATTGAAGTATAGTGACATACCTTCCATGGTTCAGAAGCCTTCCAAGCATTCTCATCAATTCCAAGAATCACAACTACAACTAACTGGAACAAAAATATTGCGCCAATCAACTTATCAATCATTGCATCTATAGTTGTAAGCTTAGGTTCTAGTAGACCTCTGATCTGCAAACTAGTCCTCTAATGGTGACTACTAAGTTTATCATAGTCATGCAAGGCTTAGCAAGTTTGACAAGGCTTCTATGATGTACTACAACCTTGATATTTCTTGACAGTCCTAAGGATTTGATTTCATAATCTTCTAAAAGTGTTTACAAAACTTTGACAAACACTCTAAGACTAGGTAGGGTTTCCAAAATTTCTACAAGGCTTTTAGGATTTAATAGATCTTACTCAAGACTGTGTGGGTTTCCTTAGGGCTTATACAGAGTTATAGGTTATTATGTAATGTATTTGAATGCTTGACATGGTTCTCACAACTAATGAGCATACCTTAACTGTGAACAATCCCTAAAAAACACTAACATGGTCTTCTAAAGGCTTGAAAAGATTCTTTGAGCGTTTTATACACTTTAAGACTACTTGACAAGGCTTTAAGGATGCATCACTAACCTTTAACACTCCTCTTTTCCTTCACATAGACCTAATGAAGACTTGCCACATATTTTTACTTTGTAGACCTCTAATGATCATGTAAACCTCCTAAATTATTAATAGTCCTCTTTACTTTTGACAAACACCTAAGGCTCTTTGTGTTAACCACGTAACCCTTCATACTTCTTAGGATATAGTGATAGTCTTCTAAGACAGTGATAGTTCTCTCACTTCCCTATTGCCACTAAAACCCTCTCCTTTTATGTTATCTTAGACCTATTTAAGTCTTCTCTCTGTCTTATATAGGGTTTTTCCATTCTAACAGACCTCTTAATGATTAGCAGGGTTCTTCAGCATTTCACAAAGTCTTACAAAAGTTTGGTAGACCTTTATTATGCATGTACAAACCTTCTAATGATATTTTAGGTCTGTGGATCTTAGAAACACACCTATAACATATGCAGACCTCTTCATAGGACTTACAAAGACCTTACCTACTCCTTTATGCTTTGATAAAGACCTTTGAATTAGTTGCTAGGGTTTAAAAGATATGCATACCTCTTCAAATTCTATAGAATATAGTGAGGGTTGTGTAAGAGGCAATGATGGTCTTGGTCTATTTTCTCCCTTCTCATAGATCTTTGTATGTGATCTTGCGACTATTTTGTGCCTCTTTACTATTTATGCAGTTTAACAAAACCTCTAAAAGACTGACATGATTTATTAGGGTTCCTTGATATGCTCTTTGGGGTTTAACATGGTTTTAGACCTATTTGTAATACTTGTATAGAGCTATCTTAATTATTCTTTAATGATATCACTATCCATGGAGCAAGTACCCTATGCATTTCGGTCTATCCATTTGGTTCCTTCTCCTTGCAATTCTTTTTCTGGGATATTTCAAGTTGCAGGAAACTCAAAACAACCAAAAATGGCCAAAGGTAACACATTGAATCACAAGCATTTTGGGGCTGTTTTAAACATCAATGGGCCCATAAAATTTAGAAAAAAATATGAATAAAGACAAGGACAATAAAGACCTCAAAATTCTAACATGAAATCAGGAAGACTTTGCCTGTTTAGCAGCTAATTTTACAAGTAAAGTGAACAAATGATTGATGTGATCTTAGTAAATGATAAACATCCAACTAATATGTCTTTAGCATTAGACAGTACTAATATTGATATTATATGGCTATAAGAAACAAAGTCCTTTGAACTTATTAGAGGCAGTACAAGATATACTAACAAGCCAAACTGCCATTGAGAAATCACTATATGTTCAAAACGTAATGTCCTAATGAAGATTATGCATAATGACAACTAGTAGCAGAGATACGTCATCTATTATTTGTTAGGCTAAAGATAAAAAACCACCTGTTAGTGAAGATTAAGCATACCGACAATTGGTGACAGAGATACATCATCTATTACTTGTTAAGCTAGGAAAAGTGGCCACCAATAACTTAATAGGTGGCCAACATTCACAGATATGCATCAGCAGCAACAACTCTGAGAGGTTTTAGGGTTCAGGTACGGTGGTTTTCCAATGCCATAGTTTCTCAAACTACAAGTGCCCTGCTAGACATACATGAAAATGTGGAAGCATAGACAAGGCAAGTGAACTATTTCAAAAAAAGCCTCAAAGAAATGTGATATCATAGAATGCCGTGATTAAAGGATATGTTCAAAATGGGTTTTTTCTTAAAAGTCCTTAGAATTTTTTTTAAAAATGCAACTAGTGGGTGTATATCCCAACTCCTCAACCTTTGAAAGTGTCCTTCCTACCTGTGTGTGAATTGGAGCTTTGGATGAGGATATGAACATCCATCAAAAGCATATTTGGAAGTGGATTTTTATTAGATATTGTAGTTGCAAGTTCCACTTCGGATCACGAAAGCCTTCACAAAAACTTCTGCACTTTATAAAATGTCATTGTATGCCTCCACTGCAACACCGCACGGTTTGTTTCTGAGCCCCGCAGTGATGTGGGAAAAGCATGTTGAGTCACCTGCTCTTCTGCAACTCTTCAAGTAATGCCAGTGGTGATGCAGGAAAGCCTTTTCTCAAGTCATGGCAGTCAATATGAATGTGTTAAGCATGAGTTCTTATAGAGGAGCTTGTATCTTATCTGTGGGCACATTTGGGATGATCATATTTTGCTCCACCAATATCATGAATCAAAGGTACAACAATACATTCCTCTACCTTAAATCTTTGAGATCTCACACATTACGCTCAAGGCATCACATGTTGACTGCCTAAAGCTCTTTCACTATGCATTCCAAGGCTTATCATTGTTTGATGCCCAGACTATCTATTATTATGACTTCTCCTTAGAACTTCATACCATTTCCTTCATCCCTTGGTTGTTCTAGTGTATTTGACTGTGACTGCATTCATGAGTGAATGCTGCTCCCTTTTGATCACAATGTCCCTAAAGGACTGCTCTCTCAGTATTATTTATGCTATGACTGTGGATTATCACTATTGCTCTAGACATATCCTTTTGATATCTAATCAGTGACCGCTGCCACACTCATGATAGATTGTGCCTACTCTGTCCTCACATAAACTCTATCACAGGTTTTTGATAATGAAATCCCTTTCATGGTTTTCAACACGAGATAATTCAAGACACGCAACATAGACTACAAAAGGATAATGAGAGAAGGTAGTCAATGGTTCCCAAGGATACAAGCATAGTAAACAAGGTTTTAATGGTGTAAGTAAAAGAACAAAGGACTCTAGTTTTATCATTAAAAGGAAAATATGTTAAGTTGCAGGACAATCATCAAGAAATACAAGTGTTGTTGACAGTGAAGGTAGGCAGTGCAATACAAATCCATGTGACAGTCTCACAAGTGCAAGAGCAAGGAAAAATTATAGAATAAATGTTTCCTTGAGTCACCATCACAAGACAATCACCTTGACACGAGATAATGAGTCACAATCACCTCATACAAAGATAGTTCATGCAAAAATGCAGATCTAGGACAAATAATGGACATTGTTAGGGAGACTAATCAAAAGAGTAGAATCTTCATATGAGGCCATCTTTGGGTTTGAATACCATAGATTGAGGAAATTTTCTACCCTGTATAAACCTACCTTCACTTTGTTTGACAACGCATATGGGTATTGAGAATTGTAATGGTAGCGAGTTGAGGTGGAAGACATCATGCACCAAGATAATGGGAAAATCACAGTCTTGAGGAGCTAAAGTATAGATCAGACTTGTGAAGAACACCCCAACAAGGTAGAGAGTAGGAACTTTGATGACGGTCCACAATGGTTCTTTAAAGGACTTAGAATCCCAAAGACATTACGATGAACAGGGCAAATGACCTCAATAGTACTAAAAGATGAGAGGTTAAGATGACTTAGAAGATAGTTTAGTAAAAGAAAGTTAAAGCCTTTGGAAGATATAGTGACATAATGATTTAAGGGCCTATATAATGAATGTAGATCTTTTTAAGGTATATCTTGCATGGAAGGGACAATATGGTAATGAGTCTCATTAACAAGAAGATAGATATCATAAAGGAAAAGTTGTAGGTCAAAGATCATGGGGAGGAATGTCATATGAGGATAGGATAATCACAAGGACAATCATGGATTGTAAGGGTAGTCATGATGACTGTAATCAAGAGTATAGGTGGACAATTGTCACATGAATGTACAGTCATTTAAAATTTACATATCACAATCTTTAAAGTTCATCATGGCATGTGACAACTTTAAAGGATAGTTTGAGTGCATGAATACAAGATGTGTAAAGAAAGTCATGTGAAGGTGGAGTATGGTTCCTAGCATAGAGGATATCTCTTTGAAGTGCATGATTGATAGTGTTGGTTGTAGTTTTCACTTTCTTTTCTTGGAACTCTGTTGATTCATGACAAGTTATATGTGATGTTCTTGGTTTTTTGAATCCATTAAAAGGTGTAAGATGGTAGGAGATAGCAGATCATCCCTACATAGTGATATGAAGGTGAAAGAGTTTGTAAAAGAGTAGTAACATAGACTCACCATGAGAAAGCTAGAGATATGTATAGTGAGATCATCACTATGGTGATTTTTTTAAAAGGCTTCAAGTTAATAATTCAACACAAGACTAGAAGTTTTGTTTACTGACATTGAATTAGAAGGATATAACCATCCCTTGCAACATAGGGATTTAATTTTATTTGCCAAGCAAGAGGTTTTTGGTGACAATATTCAAGAGCATAGAAATAGTGCCGTGTAGATGACAGGGGTATGAAGTTGTTAAGGTCACAATAAGTGTGTAGGGATGCATGAGAAAGTGGTATTAAACCATGAAATGAACTCGGTCAAAAGGTAGGGGTAGGACAATCTGAAATGCATAACATGGAAACTTATAGGCCTTCCATGAGAAATGGTATAGAAGGTAGAAAAATAGTGTCAAAAGGACTGTGCAAGGGCAGTGATTATATAGAAATGATAAGGTTTTTTTTTATGCCAAAAGATAATGAATACTTAGAACAAGTCCAGTGATGAATGAGGACAAGAAGTTTGCATATGATTCATCACCATGGTAGTGTCAAGTGCAAGCTACATGGACAACTCTTAGCTATACCTTGGATTATGAGAGGTTCGTGAAGACATGAAAGCAGAGTTTTGAATAGGATAGTGCTCTATTAAATACAATCATGGTACAAATGGCAAAGGCTTTCACCATGAAGGTCTCCTTGAGCATTCAATAGTGGTAGACCTATTAACAAAGGGATATGAATTGCGTATAAACATTTATAAAAAGACAGATTACATATAATAAAAGATGGTTATAAGACATAAAAGATGATACTCATTGTTAATGGATATAAGGGCAATCCATATGCAAAAGATTCTCTCTATGACTATAATAAATAGAACAAGTACCATGAAGCTAAGGGAAAATCAAGAAGTAGGGACAGTTACTATAACCAATGGATAGTGACAAAATTTATGAGGATAGTTAGCTCATACATGATAGTAAATATGACCTTAGTCATAGTTGAAGCTAGCATAAGTGGATATCAAGTAATTGCATTGAGATTGACCTCATTGAAATAGGATAGTCATGGTTATCAATATTTATAAGACATGAAAGGACAGAGCACAATTATATTGAAGACTTTTAAACTGCCATCTTCAGATATGAATGACAACCATGAAAGATCAATCATGAAGGATTCATGGGACAGTTATAGCCACATGACAATGGGTGATAAGGGAGATCTAAAATGCTTGTTTATTTAGGTAGAAAAGGATGGATAAAAAGAAAGAGAAGCTATAGTCATGATAATTTAGATAAAGACAACATGCAATGGTAGGTTACTTTTGAACACCCACATCAAACCCCAATGAGATTTGTCTCGAGCATTTGTTTTCAAACAAATAGATTTGAGGACAAAACCTCGCAGATTGTTAGTAACTAGAGGACAAAACCCCTACTAGTTTGTAAATGGCCAAGGATGAAAACCTATTGGCCAAAGAAGCGGTTCTCACCCATAGGTTGTGGCTGAATTTTAATGGTGGTCGACATTGGTGATATTAAGATAGTAAAACATACATATTGTCATTTATTCGTCATTATTTTTCTTATAGAGACATACATATTGCCATTCATAACCAGAAAAACTCCTCATAACTAGTATAACCCATTAACACTTCAACAATGAGACTACTGTCATGTCTTAAACATATCATGGCCTATGATCTTCTCAAAAGATCTGTATTGTGATATGAAAGTATCACCTATGAAGGTGGTTGTTTTCCTAATAAGAGCTTTGACTTCCTAGTTTGGGCTTATGACAGGGATAAAACCTTCGTGAGGAGACAAGCAAGATCTTCCTCAAAACTTCAAACAAAACTAAAAACCCTAATGACATAGAGTATACTTGGCAAGATGTGAGGATGAAGGCTTCTACAAAAACCTCAAATATTATCTCAATGTGGGCATGATTTGTCCTCAAAACCTTGGACAATCTCCTCGTGCATGCAATGTGTCTTCAAACCCTTGTGAATCTCTGCAGTGTGGATGAATTCAAAGCCAACAAAGAAAGGTTTCTGCAGTGTGAATAAATTAATACAAATAAATTAATACAACAAAGTGTCTGTTTCAAACCACTTATCGACTACACAGGCTAAAACTAGAATACAGATACTAGACCTAGATAGCGCTCAATCTAAGATGTATATGTGCCAGGATTTGTAGAAGATAGGCTCCAAAAGTGATGAGAAACACTAGAAAGGAACCCTTATGCGCCCATATCACACTTGCAACCTCATATGTCCCTCATACTATTTGCTGCTCAGGAAATAAAACCATCGTCCTTGCCAAACTGGGATGATTCTCTGCTCTGAGTCTCACGCCATTGCCAGGGAAGGTCTCTTCAGTGTTTCAAGCCATAAATGGATGTGCAAGACCTTGTAAGAGTTTCTCTCTTCTTCCCACAATCACCACGCCCTTTCAAATGTCTTAGAATGCCCTCACACCAACCACGTTCTGCTTAGAAAGACCAAGTATCTCAGGTGACTAGGGTTTTGATATGCATCTCACCCTCTGTGCAATGAACTCACAATACAAAAAGGGGTAAAAATGGTGGAGGAGCGGGAAAGCTGCAAAAAGGGACGAAAACGACCAGGAAAATTTGAAATGTTTTTTTTAATTACGCAAAAACTGGCCAATGAGAAGCCCAGTGCAACAGCGCAGGTTTGAGGAAAGAGGATGGAGTGGGTTGTGCGCTCATGCGCTCAGCCCACTAAATACTTTAGTTTTGCTTTATAAAACACAAACATAATATTTGCTTATTTTATTTGTGTGACTAATTATTTAGTTGTGTTTTTTATCAAATGATCAAATTAGTCATTTATAGCTGTGATTGCAAAAAATTAATAGAATTTCGTCATGTGACTAAAAGTTTTAGTCACGTAGTCATTTATTTGCCAAATTCAATAAAGTTGTGTGAGGTGCTCTTATGCTATTGTAGTTTTTAACAAATTGATAATAATAACCTGTAATCCGTAAGAGGTCTTGTATGTTCTTGAGGGTGCTAGGGACATTTCATTCTACCATGACCTTGATCTTGTGAGGGTCCACCTTGGCACCTTCTTATGATACAATGTGACCCAGGTATTCCAACTCCTTAACTCTAAAAGCACATTTGGAATACTTGGCATAAAATCAATGTTGTTCAAGAGTTTTTAAAACCTGGAGCACATGATGCAAGTGTTCCTCCTAAGATTTGCTATTTATCAAGACATCAACTAAGACAAACTTCAATAGAAGTGCCCTAAAAACCAAGTTAATCAACTCTAAAATGTACGTGCATTTGTGAGGCCAAAATGCATCACCAAAAATTCATATTGGCCCTCATGGGTTCAAAAAATTGTCTTATGAATATCTTCATCTCTAATTCATATTTGATGATACCTAAGGCAAATATCAAATTTGGTAAAATAAACAATACCATGTAACTCATCTAGAAAATCATCAATTACCAGAATTAGGAACTTATCTTTTGTGGTATACGTATTGAGTTCTCTATAGTCGAGACACGTGTGCCAAGTGTAATCCTTCTTACATATCACCACCACTAGAGAGGAATAAGCACCATAACTATTGTAGATAATTCTTTCTTCCAACATCACGTATACCATCTTCTCAATCTCACTTTTGTGCACATAGGGGTACTTGTAAAGTCTAATGTTGGGTGGTTATCTCCCTAGTAATATCTAAATAGCATGATCATAATCTCTTTTGGGAGGCAATCCTTTTGGCTTATTCTAAAAAACTATTGAGTGCCCATCTACACTTGCTTGCAAATTTTTTGGTGTAGGAACCTTTGATTTTTGTGCTTCTACTAAAAATAATTGTGCCACAAACTTGTTTATACTATTTTTAAGCATCTTTTACATTTGATGGGAGCTTATCATCCATGGAGACTTTGCATGCAACTCTCTTAGTTCCAATGTCCTACCCTCTAATTAAAATCCATGACCAACTCTTGGAAGTCCATCTCAATTATTCCCAAGGTAGTGATCCATTGGACTCCCAAAATAATCTCTGCTCCTCCCATGAGAGTAGAAAACATAAGGAAATCTAGCAGGTAGTCTCCCATGATGAGTTTAACTAAGAATTTCCATAACAATTGAATATACCACCATCTACAATCATGACTTGAAATTCTAGAGTTGGATAAATAAAACAAAACAATTGTGTTGCCAACTTATTATTGATGAAGTTGTGAGTAAATATTATCACCTTCTATTTTTTAGGAAACTCACTTCCTTGAGGGTTTGTGGGGTTCTAATATTTTAAAGTGCATTACAAGAGATAGTTGGTTGGGGATATTCTAACTTCTCTAGCTCATCAACAACCTTTACTGCCTCTTCTTCTTTATTGTCACCCTCAATGTAGAGCAAATTCTTTTCAACACATTTATGTCCTTGACTATAGTTGTTATCATAGTTAAAACATAACCCTTTTTCCCTTTTTACTTCAATTTGTTAAGGTATCGATCCAATAGGTGATGGAAATAATGGTGAAGGGGTGCTACGATCTTTGATGCTAGTGAATGCTTGCCTCTCATTGGACATGAAACTTTCCTCTACCCTATGCGTCATAATGATAAAATCAAATACATCAAGTGGTTTAAACATGCATACCTCATGTTAAACACAATCTTTCAACTTGCCAAGAAATAGATTGTTCAAGTTCTCATTTGTAATTATCTCCACTCGCAAGGATTAGGTTTAGGAATTGATGAATATAATCCTTGACTGGGCCTATTTGTCATAGCTTGGCCAATTGGTCAAAGTAATTATCTGTCACACTATTGTTATAATGCATCTGCATCTCCTTCGTAAAAACTAACTAGGTGATGTTGAGAATCTTTTTCTTCTTTTGAGCACAGAACCATTAATACTAAATGAATTGTTCAGGTTCTAGACATAACAAAGTTATTATAACCTTCTGCCCACATGGGATTTAATGTACATCAAAAAATTATTCATCTGATTTATCCAAGTGGATCCCTGCCATCAAACTTATACATATCCACCTTTGGTAGCAGGTTCAAAGACTTGGAATTAGTGGTAGCCATGTGTTGAGGTTGCGCAACATTTAGATCAGGATTGGGTTGTCTCATAGATCCACCCTTGGGTTGTGAAGTTAATTATGAAACTAACAACTCACTAATAGAGTTTGAGAGAACAACCAACTCATTATTGATGTTATCTAGATCGCCTTAGTTGGCCATTTCATACTCCATACTATTTTGTAATATCCCTTGCTATTTCAGACCTTATTTTGCTGATTAGAGGCTCAAGGAATATTGTCAAACACTTCTGATGTAAACCCAATGCTTGCTAGTCTGTGTTTTTAGTCTGATATTTTTTGCTTGATAATGATAGCTAAATATTCTAAATGCTCATAAATCCAAACTATAATGTCTAAACATTAATCTAAATACATATATGACTTCTCTTTTGATATTTTTGATGCATATACATGAAAATTAGACATGAAATGCACACCTACAGCCAATTGACATTTTGTCAAACACTTGGCATGCATACTATTATGCTAATCATGATGGATAATAATATGCACATTACATCAAATAGATGGCCTACAACTTATCACTCCTTTATTGAGATATATTGTCTAATACAATGCTGATATGAATGGCCAAGATTCTTGGCTCTACAATTTTATGCAACTCCTAAAATGACAACTATGAAACAATGCTGATATAAAGATGCTAACTCATGAAAGAACCTGGAAATATAAGTTGCTGTGAATCGATGACGAAGATGAAGGAATGGCAGCCTCAAAATAGCTCATAAACATCCCTCTCAAGCCCCAATCGTGCCTCTCAAGTGTAGCACCTAGCCTTCTCATCAACCAAGGAAAGGAGTCCCTTCCAAACCCTAAATTGAAACCCTCTCCTAGCTGCCCCGTACTGTAGTGTTACTGTTCACGGCACTATAGCAACACTGTAGCGTACTGTAGCAAATCACTGTAGCAAAACATTGTAGCGCGCACTGTAGAAAATCACTGTAGCGCTACTGTAGCATCACTGTAGTGCTACTGTAGCAAAACACTGTAGCGTACTGTAGCAAAACACTGTAGCAGCCAATAGAAAAACCTTTGATATGCAAATTGATACCTCCAAACCCTTGTTAACACTGCAGATTTAAGCACAAATGAAAGGACTGAAGTATCCCTTCCAATTTGCAACCCTTCGGAGGATATTTCACCACCTCAGTTATGCTAATCTATGGGAGTTTCCGTTCCCAAAGACCAAATATGCAGCAACCCTTGGCTCCACAAAACTCATCAAATGCAAATGTCAATAATCAGATACCTGGAAGCTTGCCTTGCCCCTTCCTTTATACTTTTTTAATCACACTTTCAAGAGGCTTCTAGAAAAATCCTATTATTTTATTTTAGTGACTTTAATGATCTAATGTGTATTTTAAGTCACTATATTAAATTAATTAAATATAAGGTTACCTTTTGATTTCAAATTAAGTAATAACCTTATAAAATAATTAATTTAATAATATCTCCCTTATTTCGTCAATTAGCCTTCGGGAGTTAAAGGCTAAATTACTCATCATGAAAATCACCTAGGAAGGGGACATTACATATTTAGATCTCCTTTTTTGGCCATTTAGACTTCATGTTTTGGATATTCTCATCCAATAGGGCACCTTGTCATTCAATGAAGAAAATAGTATACGTTTAGAACCCCACTTGATCCAAACTCTAACTCCATCTCATTTTTTATAGAAGTTTTCCTTGGCATGTATGAATTCTTGCCTCGACCTCTAGTTTGCAATCCTGTCACATTGAATCTTGACAATGCATAATTTCGCCTTTGACCTAACTTTGATTGTATGATTTTAGAATAAGATCTACCTAAACTCTAAAATTCAAAGAACTAACTCATAATAGATTTTCAAGAGAATTCCAAAAATGTAAAGGAATTAGAATAATCCTAAAAATTATAGCTTGTAGAGCAATTTATAAAAAAACACCAAAATCATAATAATTCATTCAAAATTTATCACAAAAGGTTGAAAATTGGACTATAGCTTTTTGGACTAAATCCATAAATTCTCTAAAAAGTTACATAAAAATTTGCAATAGTTTGCAAGATATGGGCAATTCTTTAGAATCAAGATTTCACCCACTTTTGCCTAAATTAGAGCTTTGATACTACTTGTAATGAAATTACTATATCATTGAAGTGGAGTTACAGAAATAAAACATAATATGATGGAAAATATAATAGAATATTGAGTATATAACCAAGCCACTTTGTAATGTCCCCTTCTAGCAAGCCAAAATTTCCGCAACCTTGCAAACAATTTCAACTTGTAAAAGAGTACATTAGTATTCAATTCCTCTTTTCTATGTCAATAAAACATAAACTATATGCTTTCGTACTATCATAGGTCTATTATGTAAGTCTCATGTTACCATGGAAGAGATATACTTGGGCCTATTGTTAATCAAACCCTCCACCTTATAAGAGTGAACTTGTTAGGGTGCAACGTCATACCAATTGTCATAGGTCCTTCCTTTCTTGACTCCGAGAGGTGCCCTAGACCCACTCGAGTCATAGGCCATCCTAAGGCCTATCTTAAATTTCTCCTTTGATTTAGGGTACCCTAGACCACTCGAATCAATGGCCTAACCACTTGTCTCGTAAGGTACCCTAGACCATCTTGAGACAAGGGCCTTTTTCTTGGTTTGGAGGGGTACCTTAGACCACTCGAACCATACCTATCCTTTGGTCAATTGCCAACCCTAACCTTTATTTCCTCTTCATAGTGTTGGGTAGATTGACATTAAGGCCTCTTATCTATCCTTGGGTAATCATGCCCCTTTACAAGTTCCATACTTATATAACTTATATTTTTTTTCTTGTATTCATTGTTCCATTTAAACAAGTTTCGTGTATTCATGTATGATATATGACAAATCTCATATTTACTTAAATTCATAAGCATTCAATCAATTTCTGCCTAACAATTATTACCTTCACTTATTTATGGCAGATTAAGATACCTTATGGATATATTGCCGTCTCACAACTGTTGTTCGATGCCAATGAGGATATAGCTATTTGATCTAGATGTCTCGTTACTTGTAATGATAAACGCTGCTTTGAAGGTCTTGTTTGGTGAATGATATGTAGATATGATTGTTTACCTTTGATGATAAGAAAATGTGCTTGTTCGATTGATGCTTGGTGCTGATATACTCAAAATGCTCGTTCAATGATATTCGAATGGCGTGAGATTCTATTGCTGATTGCTAATTTGTATTATGATCGTTACTGGTTGACATGCACTGTGTATTGTTAATTTTATTGTTAATTGATGGTGAGATTATTCCCCCCTTTTCCTCATTGTTCTGATTGCACTATATATGTGATTGGTGTCCATTCACCAAGGGATGCCTCATGTCGTTTCCTTTTAGTTATCATTAACTCACCTTTAAATTATCGGTGCCCTTTGCTTTTAGTTTTAGGCTCATAACAATAATCTCCCTTGATTTGATCGGTTATCAAATATAGTTGCTTCTACATGCTAATCGCACCATTAACTTTTCTTTACACATACTAAGATGTGTTATCCATAGCACAAGTATGTCTTTGTGGAGTGCGTCTTTATTTGTAAATAAGACTTCATATTATATGTCGCCTCCTTAATTTAAATATGAGTCGTTGTTCCTATATTAGACTTCTACTATCGTCGCTGAAATATGGCAAAGTCTTCTAACAAGCAAAGGTCTCACGACGATTAGCAAGTGTAGCGTATGTTTTAGACTTATCTTTTGTTTTAAATTGTTTGGTTCTGGATTACAACTGTCAATCTTCTTAGTTGTCGATATCTATGTTGACCGTCTTATGTACATCGCTGCATTCTTTGGATGTTTTATTTAATAGCAGCTGACTTAATATAAGTCTTTCTCTTTATTGATTACTGTAGCGAATATTACTTTATATAATATCATATGTAGAGTATATTCATTTATATATATCTATAGTATTAATAATTATAGATTATAATAATATTTCATATATATATATATAAGTTAATATACTATATTGTAATAATATCAATATTGATAATATTATCATTCATAAATACCATAAATATTATAAAATAATATTATTTAATATTATTGTTTATATACGCGATTGACGAAGACAAACACTATATTTGATGGAAACAATTTCTCCTCCTTCATTATGATGTTTAAAATCTTTAATTTAAACAATGCCTTAATATGGGAACATGACACACTTTGAGGGGACAACCTCAACAACATTATAATAAGAATACAATTCACAATGTGATGATATGAGAGATCCTTGCTCATCCTTATTTATAGACATAATTAGGTAAGGTCACACCCTTTCATCCTAATTAGGCCAATCTAAAGAAACAACTAATCAATGAATGAAAATATAATTGTTAAATGTGCCATAAGTCGGCCCACACATATCTTGATATACACTGTTGAATAATCATTTGTGCAATGAAAAAAAGCTCTTGCTTATCCAAATGTACCTCACGATTAAAATCATTCCCCTCATGATGAACATCATCCATAGAGCTGACATGGATATCTTGATTAGCTGAATGAGAGGCCATATTAGGATTGAGACGAATACTTCTTCTCAAAGGGAAAGGATGATAACAAAGAGATTTTAGCATAAACACAATATACAAACCCTATATACAAACCCTAAAGAATAAGAAAGGATAACACGAGGGAAAAGTGTTGATATAAATCTCAAAATATTAGAAAGTCTTAGATCTATAAAATTAGAAATTAGAAATAAACCGTAAGACCAAAAACCTAAGGAGGTGAAGGATTGCCAAGTTCCCCAAACTGAAAAGGAGAATAAAGTTTCCATTTAATGAGATCCTAGGACAAATAAATAATTAAGCAATAATTATATTTAGCCCTATTGATAAGGGCGTGGTTCGGTGGTTAAGTTGCTCGGTTGTAGTGGCGGCCACTAGAGTTCAAACCCTCGCTGGGCCAACGAGCTCGCAGGCTTTACGCCTTCGCTAGGCCAATGAGCTTGCGGGTTTGAAGTGTTCTTGCTAGGGGATGAGGTCCCCCGTGTTGTGGCCTCATCGGTTCATTGCTCCAAGCAAAAGCATTCGCGTGGAGCCAGAGGGCGTGTTGCACCAGCATCGCCGATCACGTTAAAAAGTTTACCAGGTGCATTATCTTTAAAAAAAATATTTAGCCCTAGAATTTATGAGTTGAGATAGTAATATTGCAAATGAATGATCACATTTTTAGAAATGACAAAGATGGATTATGGTCACTTAGCTCTATGTGTGACTTGATGGTGTTGGATTGTAAACTGTCATTATACTGTACAAAATTATGCTTTAATATCATATTTGGTTTTGTGATGCTCTATTAGACAATAAATTAAACTCTTTTTCCTCCATATTTGAAATCATGATATTAAATTGGTCAGGATCAATTGCGTAGACCAAAATTGACATTCTCTGTGTGAAATCAATATGTTGGGTTTGGTAATCTAAAAAATAATTCACCTCACTTTTTGAATATTTGAATCTATAGGGGAGTGATGTTTACAGATACCGTCTGGGAGTTTGCTAGGCAAGGTGTATTTTCTCTTGGTCAAAAACCTATTTAGATTGATTTAACAACATTTGAACAAAGATCAAAGACAACAAGCAACCATATAATATGCCTTTCTGTCATTAAATATGCATATTCTAATGTAAGCAGTGAATGCTCAGATGTGCTATTTGAATGATGTAACAAGTAGTGAGAGCTCTCAATATCTAGAGATCTAATTATATAAAAAATGAATTAGGGAATGCCCTTTAACACAACACTCTAGAATATAATTTCAAATGTAACTTCATGCTTCAAGTTGGTGGACAACAGTTAGTTGGAGGGGGACAACATAGTCCCAATTTTTGAATTTTCAATAGGTAGGGTTGATTTTGCACCATGGAATCAATGAGGTTTGATTTTGCATGGTAGAATCAATCCAAGTAGGCAAATGGGTAAACTGAAGATCAAAATTGGTCCCTGAAAATATGCAGAGGTAAAATGAGTTTGAGTTCAAGAAAAATATTACCAACTTTCAACACAAAAACATGCCACTGGCATACTAATTATTACATAAAAGATAACTTGGTCAAAATGAACAAAACAAAAGGAAAAAGTGTAACATAAGTGATTTCACAACTATACTTATTAATGAGACTAACATAATAATACTATAAAATTAAATGAACAAATTTTTTAATAACATCCATAAAACCAAACAATCGACGGTACAAGAACCTTAGCAAAAGAAGAAAAGTTTAACTTCATAGACATTAGTAATTTTTTTTTTCCATTTAATTTTATAATATTATTATTATGTTAGGGGAAAGGACCCAACATATAACCATGCCCCAATCGCTGTTATGGTGCTGCACACTTAGACCCCCAGTTAAATATATGAAAAGAATAATGGTTGAGAAATAATATACTAGTAAAAATTTAATTAGGAACCAATACATGTGCACATATACATGTGTAACAATACACTTCACATGTCGCATCAAAGAAACAACCAATCATATGGTGACACATAAGGCGACCGGTAATAGGTGCCTTAGTGCACATGTTTTAGTTTAACTTTTTTTTTTGGGTGTTTTTGAACAACTCAACGAAGATGTAGTTGATTAGGCTACATCGTTGATACCCAAAACCTCGAACAATAGCTTTAAGCTTTTAATTGAGATACAGAGATGTTGAAATTTTCATGAAAATCCAATATACCGTTTAGAAGTTTGATGTACACAAAATTAGAGTATGCGGGTAGTGGGTCCTGTGGGTCCTCTCTCCCCTAATCTCATTTTTAATGAGAAAATCGATTATGTTGCAGTTTTTCCTTTCATTTTGATGTAGTTTATCTTTTTATGTAATAATCAATCATTGTAGGAAGAATTTTAAATGCATATTTTGAACCGTGGCAAAGACAGAGCGAGCTCGGAAACGTACGTATAAAATGGAGGAACATACGAGAGAAGAAATCCAAGTGCATTTTGTATGGGGAACCAAAATGACTTGAGATTTGAGAAGGAAAATTAATAGGAGGGGGAAAAAGAAAACGTTTCCACGGTAAAAGAAGAAAAAAGAGAAAAATAAAAGAGAAAATGGCGGCGGCATTAGAAGATCTAGAGAAGGAGAATGAGGAGAGTACCTGCGACGCTGCAGGTAGCGGGCACCTGTCAGGTATTTCTGCTTAGCTGTACTCACACTTTACATCTTGCTTGCTCCTCTCTGAACCTTTTTTTTCTAAATCGGAAATTTTACCGAGGGGGTAGGTCAAAAGAAAATTATTAATAAGCTTAAGAAAAAAAGATAAAATTTTGTAGACAATCTTCTTGTCACCGTTTATTTTCCGCCGTCGGCCACATCAGTAGCAGATAGGGTTTCTGTACTTAGAAATTACTGGAGAAAAAACTACGAATTGCTGGAAGGTGGTTTTTGTTTGCGGTTATGGCTACAGAAGGAACCATGGTTTTGGCAATGGCGGATTGGCAGGTTTGCGAGACGCCCCCAACGCCAGAAAATGAGCACGCAGGAGTAGCAAATGGTATTGGGAGCCCGGAAAGTTTGGATTACTCTGTGCCACCGCCGCCGGAGAATTATTCGCCAGGGAAAGAAGGGGCAGTTTATTCGCCGGTGGAGGAGAGCGCAAAGGGGGAGGGATGGCCATATGCGCCGGAGGGATGGCCTATGGCCGGTGATAAATGGAGTTGGAAGGTGGGTAAGAGGAGGAGTTCCAAGGGCTATTGGCTGGACCGATACCTGATCTTGCCCAAGCGCTTGCAGAAAGGAGGCAGGCGAATGTATTTCTTTAGCAAGAGGGCTGTGGAAGACTACATTAATACAGAGTTTCCCGGGACTGATATTGAGGGGTTTTTCAGCTCGTTTCAGTGGGAGGTCCCCTGCATCACTGAAGGTTTCTTTCCTTCTCATTCAATTTTGTGTATTATGTTGAGGATTTTGTCCAATAACTGATTTGGTCCCCTGCATTACTGACGGTTCCTTTCTTCATTCAATTTTGTGTATTATGTTGAGGATTTTGTACAGCTTGGCAATAGGTCTTTGATTTTGTCCCCTGCATTACTGAAGGTTCCTTTCCTCCTTATTCAATTTTGTGTATTGTGTTGAGGATTTTGTCCAGCTTGGCAATAGGTCTTTGATTTTGTCCCCTGCATTACTGAAAGTTCCTTTTCCTTTCCTCCTTATTCAATTTTGTGTATTGTGTTGAGGATTTTGTCCAGCTTGGCAATAGGTCTTTGATTTTGTCCCCTGCATTACTGAAGGATCCTTTCCTCCTTATTCAATTTTGTGTATTATGTTGAGGATTTTGTCCAGCTTGGCAATAGCTCTCTGATTTGGTCCCCTGCATTACTGAAGGTTCCTTTCCTCGTTATTCAATTTTGTGTATTATGTTGAGGATTTTGTCCAGCTTGGCAATAAGTCTTTGATTTTGCCCCCTGCATTACTGAAGGTTCCTTTCCTCCTTATTCAATTTTGTGTATTATGTTGAGGATTTTGTCCAGCTTGGCAATAGCTCTCTAATTTGGTCCCCTGCATTACTGAAGGTTCCTTTCCTCCTTATTCAGTTTTGTGTATTATGTTGAGGATTTTGTCCAGCTTGGCGATAGCTCTCTGATTTGGTCCCCTGCATTACTGAAGGTTCCTTTCCTCCTTATTCAATTTTGTGTATTATGTTGAGGATTTTGCCCAGCTTGGCAATAGCTCTCTGATTTGGTCCCCTGCATTACTTAAGGTTCCTTTCCTCCTTGTTCAATTTTGTGTATTATGTTGAGGATTTTGTCAAGCTTGGCAATAGCTCTCTGATTTGGTCCCCTGCATTACTGAAGGTTCCTTTCCTCCTTGTTCAATTTTGTGTATTATGTTGAGGATTTTGTCCAGCTTGGCAATAGCTCTCTAATTTGGTCCCCTGCATTACTGAAGGTTCCTTTCCTCATTCAATTTTGTGTATTATGTTGAGGATTTTGTCCAGCTTGGCAATAGCTCTCTAATTTGGTCCCCTGCATTACTTAAGGTTCCTTTCCTCCTTATTCCATTTTGTGTATTATGTTGAGGATTTTGTCCAGCTTGGCAATAGCTATCTGATTTGGTCCCCTGCATTACTGGCCTCTACTTAAACATCATCCACTTCAATGGTCAAATAGTCCATAGCAGTTTTACACCTCATCCATAACAGAAAGTAGTAAATATTTGTGATATTTTTATTGGTCAAAAATGACTTTTGATTGTTGAAGTGGATGATATTTAAGAACAGCCGCATTACTGAAGGTTCCTTTCCTTCTTATTTAATTTTGTGTATCATGTTGAGGATTTTGTCCAGTTTGGCAATAGCTCTCTGATTTTAATGTGGTAAGGACAATGCCCAATCAGTTTATGTACTACTTGTTATTTTTGAGCTTTATATATGTGTTCTAGCTTCTTGCCAATGTTATCCCGATGATGGATCATGGAGTGCAATCATCAATGTTAAAAATTGCTACACAGTTTACTCCAAGAGTTTTGGGTTATTACTTGTTATGTTCTAGATACGATAGGGGAGCTTGTTGTTTCAATCCTGGATGTTTGGAATTGTTAATTGTCTTTGATAGTATAAGTTCTTTCCTTAGGCATGGAATAAATAATGGGCCATACAATGGTAGCCCGTAGATTGACTTTTATACTGTTAAGGTTTGACATAAAAGAGATGTATTCTTTTGCATCTGATTTGGTTATGGATAAAATGGAATTGAAACAAAACCTTTGCATGCACCATGGTTGTTTAATGAATAAAGTTGTCACTCATTGACAAATTACAAGAGAGATATTGGACTACTAGCTATTTATATGTCACTGTTTGTTCAGTCACATAGAGACGTGGGAGCATGGGCATTGGTACAGGGATGAGGATGCCGAACAAATCAGGATACAGGGGTAAATGAATAAGGGTACGGCTATATTATATCTAATATCTATAATTATAGTCACTAGACGATGTGAATATGGGGACAGGGATGTGGTCCGTTTCTTGATATTGGAGTTTCCTGGTTACTATATGGTTACTTATTTTGGCTGGGGGAATTTGTAAAGTTTACTTGTAAGCCATAATTGTTCATTTGTGACTTATTTTGAGTAATGGAAAATTGTATTGGTCAGACCGATGCTGTGAATTTGAATATTTGTTCTCGTAGTCACTTTTGTTTCAATCAGACGACATTTTTTCTTACATTTCAATTGATATCAAAATGATGATGGTCCCCGAAGTGAAAAGAAAATTATTTTTCCATGAAATAACCCTTTGGAATTAAAAGGGAGATAGAAAATAAAAATTATTATGACCTTTTGGTTATTAAAACGGAGATTAATAAAGAATATTTGTAAAGGTCCTTTTAAAAGGGAGGAATAATTGCATTTATTAAATAATTAATAAAGACAACCATCGTGAAAGGGTGTGATGGTTTGGAAACCACCTCTTAAAAGATTATATAAAGCACTTATGTGAGACTTGGAAATGGCATGAAGATCACTAAAGGAAGAAGATGGTTTGGTGGGCTATGGGCATTGGAGAAGAGGCATACAGGGTGTGTCCAACTGAGGGTATAGGGTACGTCTGGGATTGTCTTGGTTAGGGCGTTTTGTTGAGCAATTGCTCTATTGTGCATGCTTTACATGCTGTGTTCTTAATTGAACAGTTTTCTTTTTGGAGTGTGCCATAGCTATGAGTGCTAAGACCACTAAGATCTTCCTAGGGTGAGAGTGACTAATCCAAGTGATCTGATTCAGATGAATATTGAATTTATTGTTAATAAAAGATGTTTGGAAATTATATGAATATGGACTGTTATATGTTTCATTGCTTTTGATCAAGATATAATAATAATTTGTTTAAATTACATTTGATTATAGTATAATAAAAGTGTAAAATGTTCAAATTAATCATAATAAATCTGTTGCAAATATTTAAGTAACTCTGGGAAAATCAGCATTCCATTTTGGTATTAGAGCCTAATAATTAAGGCTTTCTATCTTGGAAGTTTTTTGTATGCTTTCAAACTTCATATTCACCAGCCTTTAATATACTTCTTATTTATATCTAACATTATAAATTTGCCCTAACCTTTGAGTTATCAGACTTGGTTCTACAAGCCCTAACTTATAACCTTTGTCCATATGCTAAATTTGGTTTCTTTATTGTTCTTTGGCATTATTGAAAATCTTGGATCATATATGTGTGTGCATATCCATGTTTAAAATCTAAATCTTATCTAGGGTTAATGTTGCTTTGAGAACTCCCTATTTATACCTAGGTTCAACCTAAGGCACCATGCCCATAGCCAATCAATAGGCTTTCTTTGTGTGCTTTCAAGTGAGATATTAGTCTACAAGCTCAATCTTCTTTGGATATGGTAGGCTACCAATGCTTGGGATGGAAATCATTTAAACATACCTTTTCTATCAAGCCTATCCTTCACTCTATTGAAGCCTCTATGCTCTTTGTTATGCATATGCTTTAAACCATTCAAGCCCATTCGCTATTCCCACTCTAATATGTACTTGGTGTGGTGTACATAATCATTCTTGTGCCCTATTTGAAGGTCACATCCATTGTCAAAACACTAAGAAAGCTTCATTCCATAGGTTCTTATGTTCCAATTCTTCAATGACCAATTTCCAACGGTAGCAAGGTGGTAAGCAAATTGGTTTACATTTCAAAATGATTGAAGATCGGTTCTTTGGATTTCAAAGAGTGGGTAGAGCTGGTCATCGATGTCTCCTCGTAGATCGTCGTGGACTTTAAATTCAAGTTCATAGTGCTTGGTATCCAAAGCTTTGACCAGTTATAGTCTATAGGTCCCTTCACTAAAGGAACACATGTCTCCTTTCAATCGTGTGTTGCCATGTGGCCTAGAAAGAGGTAGTAGTTGTGGTGGCTATTTCTAAAAAAAAGTCATGCAAATTCACTTTGTCTTCACCGACCACATGTTTCTAGTCTCCAAAATCTACGTGTACATGTTTTCAATGCAAGGGTAATTGGGAATTGATTTCATGGATTGTAGAAAAGTCAAAAGAACCTATTACCATAGCATCCTCACATAATCTGCAATGAGTATTTAGGTGCATAAATGGACTGTTTGGTAGTTGTATTGTTTGCAAAAATTTATGTAAACATCTCTAAGAAGAGATGAGAGGATACAAAATGTCATCAATTGTCAGGTTACCTCCTACAAGTGCAAATCTAGACTGTTGAGAAAGGCCATGAGTCTATTCTTTGAGATGTTGAATTCGCTCTCATCATGTTCTCGCCAACATGCAAGCTCTATAAACATACCATCCTAAATCTAATTACTATAGATGTCATTATCTTGTACCTCAACCACATCTGTAGCTTGTGGGAGTTTGTAGATGACATCTAAACGAGGAATTGGCTTATATAACAATTTAAATATTCAATTCACATTACCATTAACCATGTTGCTATTTTTCGTTCTCTTCTTTAGATATAATATATTCTTAGTTTTAGATCTTTCATGTGCAACTTGCCTTGTCTTCTTATTAAGATACTTGGCATTCTATGGATGCCTCCTTTCTCCATTGAACTCTCATCCCGATCTGAAAATTAAGGCGCAATTGATAGTTACAATTGTTGTGGCACTTAGAAAATTTTAATTTTTAAAACAAAAAATAAGACCTCACATAGATTTAGTATATTTTAGAAAATGAACTTAAACATGGCTTAAAATGAATAAATGAATTATCTAATTCTTGTGAAGAGAAGATTAGGAGTTACAAGGCCATAAGATTATCCTACATCTTCTATGTAAGACTATTTTAAATAAGAAGATGCTCTACTCTTTGGCTGCCTTGTGTTGTGAGCTTGGGAACCCATTGTCTGGCTTAACAAACTCTTATTAAAAAGTATTAAATTGTTTTCATAATTCGTCGTAGAAAACTAATGTAATTAGAATGGTAAGAAAGTTGGATCGTTATTGTAACATTTTATAAAGGACTTTATGTTCTTATAAAAGTACTATTAAAGCTAAGAGACTTATGAATTTTAAAACTAAATTATTATGATATTGAGAAGATTGTAAAGAAAGGAATTAAATAAACTATGTGAAAAAAATAAATTATGAGCTAAGAGACTTATGAATGTTTATTGCAAGATTGAAAATTTAGTAGTACAAAGGATAATAACACAAACAAAAATAAAATGCACAAATAAAAGAAAGGAGACTCAATTATTGGCAAAAGAAATATTTGTAATGATAAACTCTAAATGCGTTTTCGACTTTAGGTCCTCATCAATAGTGAGTGAATGAAAAAAATAAATTATAAGCTAAGAGACTTATGAACTCAAACATAGAATGATAAGAATGAACAATAGCTTTTAACTAAGAAATGATGGATTTTTATTTTGTTTGGTAAGATATATTGTATTATATTGAAATGTCAAAAAAAGATTACATTGCATGTGCCCCAAGGGCCGATTCAGATTTGTATTCCCCTACCCAGACTGAAACAGACTCAAAATGGCCACGCAGGGCCTATTTCCAAATTGCCACGCAGGGCCATAACCATTGCAAAACAGCCCTTTCCCAAACCATACTACACTGGAAACCTAGCCCCCAAACCAAACAACCAGACTACATTGCAATATAAACATATATAAACATATACTGTATCAAATAATAGGACGACCTTCATGCCTCACCCTGCTCGAAGAGGTAATCCCTGAATTCGAGAATCCATTCGAAACCCTCGACCACTATTATCTGCAGCATTTTGCTCAGAAAATCCGACCTTTGCGAGCTCTGGCTTTGTGAGAAATCAGACCTTCTCCAGAAATGTCCAGGATGAACGGAAAGTACCTGACCACCTCCCTTGGTTACCCAATTTTGTTCAAGTCGCGCGGCCTTAGAATCCCTACACCAAGCTCTGCAGCTTCCAACACTTCGTCCAACCCACTTAACAGCTCAGGCTTAAACATTCTCTGTGCAAGAATTTAAATCTCTTCCTTAGGCACCATCAAGTCGAGCAGCGACGCCCCAAAACGTGAAGCGATATCAGAGTCTATTTTGTATCGTTCTCCATTTTCCACAATTGCCTTCCCCAAAATTAGCTTGCAGGCCCCGATCATAAAGGCGTCATTTCGCAGAAGCACCCTCCGCAGACGTTGTTCCATGATTCTACCAGAGAACGCCATCTGCCTAACACTGCTAATAAGGCATATTGGAGACTCCATACCTCCGCAGACCAAACAATCTCCTGGCATATGGAAGACAAGACAAGGAGCGTCTGCCATTAACATGCAATCAAAAATCCCAATGAAGCAACTCGTCCCTATCGAGGAGTACTTAAGCCAGCTTATTTCGGTCTTCATTATTAGGATACGTGTGATGATCTCATCACCTTCAGCCAACTTATTTCGGTCTTCATTATTAGGATACGTGTGATGATCTCATCACCTTCAGCCAGCTAATCTCTCTCTTGCTCGCCTGAGCCGAGGGCTCTGAGGATTGGCCAAAACCACCGAAAAATGATTGAAAGTGTCCTTTCCTCCATCCTTCTCCTTAACTGCACCAACGGTTGGAGCGTGTGAAACCTCTGTTCACTCTGCCTCGTGAAAGCCGTTCCTTACAAAGGAATGAGTGCAAAACACTCCCTAAAAATCAAGCTATTGCCGTTTCTAGAAAGATTGCCCTTTGTTGACTGGGCCTCCAACTCAACTCACCCCTGCCTAGTCGGCCACTTCACCCTGTTGTGAAGTAGCGCCCTCCCTACCACAAGAAATGATGGATTTTGATTGTGAAACGATTCCTTAATATTATTGTGAGCAAAGAACAAATTGAAATTAGAAGTTGAATCTAAACTTGTGAGGTGCTTGCAAAATTGATCATGGAGGTTGTAAACTTAAACTCAAGATGCAAAACATTGTTGTAAGGAGATATGTATATTGATCCCCCTTTTCCTTTTACAATTGGTAAATGATATTTGATTGTTTTTAACCCTTATTCTTTTAGGAGATAAACCTAATAATGTGATTGTTTAACTTATCTTACTAGAAAGAGATTGTAATGAAATAATATGCACAAGAGAAGAATATAATAGGAAATATGTTGTAAATAATTGACAATACTTTAGAATAATAAGCCACTTCGAGGGGGCAAACCTTCAAAAGGCTCCAATGAGAACAAAATTCACAAGGTGCTAATAAACTAGTCACTACCTCTTATATATACCATATTTATGCCATGGATGCCACCCAGGTCGACTTTAACTACCTATATAAGACTATATTAATGATCTTATAACTTAATTAAGAGTTATGCTAGCCACAATCGACTACACATATCCTTGCGCACACTATAGGATTAAGGGCATAACATGCCTCCCCTTCACACAAGCATTGTTCTTGATGTTCATCACTTGTGGATGCTTCTGCGCAAAATCTTCATCTTCCCATGTGGCATCTTTGATAGGCAAATTCTTCCATTTAATGAGGTACTATGTGATTGTCCTAGTCCTTAGCTTCTTTTGCGTGTCTGGAAAATTAACTCGGGCTCCAAGATGGGTCCTCCCTTTGCATCTAGCTTAGATAGCACTGTCTATGTTAAAATTCTACACTTATCAGCTTGTCGCTTCATTCCATTATGTGCGTTTGCCTTGTTCATCCTTGAAATGAGAGAGCACTTCTTGCTAGTGCTGAATGTGTTCTTCCACTACTCTAATCGTTTTGTGTACCTCTGAAGAAGAGATGAAGGATGGCAGATGGTACCCTAGCTCTGATTGAATGGCTTGATTATGATCTCTTTTGGGATGAAATCCTTTTGGCCTATCCCTCAAAATAACTTGCGGATCTGGTGATGTAGGAGTCTTTTACCATTGCACTTCCAATGACAATAATTGAGCCACACCCCTATCATTTTTTGCATTTGTTGTGAGCTTATCATTTGTGGATACCTTGCATGCAATCCTTTTAACGTAGGGTTTTTTATGTCCTATATGGGTTAACCCCTAGTATAGATAACCAACCCCACATATTACAATACTACTGTAATAATTGTAGATCTAGAATAATACTTTGGAAACTGAAGATGGGCTGTTGTGTAAAGAGAACATTGAGAACTATAGAACATTTGCCAAATACCAACTGCCGAGAAGAATTTGACGCGACTGTATTAAGGGCAGATAGCACACAGGTGGGGATAAAAGGGGAAGGCACCACAGAGTTTGTCTGGTTTGTGAGCTCACCAATATGCTTATCCTGTTCGTAAATAGTGTCGGCCCAATATTTCAGAGCACTATGGAGGGTTAGGATTGTACCTATAGCCGACTTTTCCGTCTCTGAGGTATGTGGTGAGTGACTTCCTAGGGCTGACTACTTATCGATGTATCACATAATACAGAGGACTGAAGTTTATCTAGGTTAGGCTGCGAAAAATCCTAGGGGGTCTTTTGATATCTTGTAGGTACGTGGAAGCTCTTGGCCATATACAAAGGCTATTTGAGGCCTGGGTATTGGAGCCAAAATACTCCTCAATTCACTAGACCCTTGATGGGGAATCCAACTTAGCCAAAAATGATAGCTCTTTTGAGGATATTTGAAAACAAGGTTTCTAACCTTAAAAAAAAAAGAAACTTCTTACAAGGGGAAAAAAAATTGACAAAAATACGGTTAATAAATTTAGTGCTACTGTGGCTGTACCCACTTTTTGATCGGCAAGATTCCTTTAGGGCGAGGTGAGAGCATACGGTGGACAGTTACATACAACCCTAAATTAGTAAAACTGCTTACAGAAATGATTGGAAAGAGCTATGATACCAGTTGTAATGAACTTGCAAGACAAAATATGTTGAACACAGAGAAATGAGAGAAACATAAATGCTTTTATTATCTTTGTAGCGCCACTTGGAAGGGGCAACCTCCAAATAGAGTACAAATATTCCAAGATGCTTTTCGAATTGAGAAGGCATTACAATATATGGAGTTTTGCCGAAGGCAACTACTACCATCCTATGCACTGTGATAAATATTTTATTCTAACAACTAGTGGGATGATTTACAAAGCATATGCATCCCTTTATTAATGCTACCTAAGGGCAACTTGCAAAGCATATGCACCCAACTAATACGAGCTATCATAAAATAAAATGGGGTACCTAACAGAGAGGATAGTCATGCAGTTTGGAATGCATGATTATAATCTTGGAATGTATTTTGAGTATAAAGATACAATTAGCAATAGGTGACTACATAGTATGGGATATGTATGTTATTCACTAAGTGTGTGCTATGTAATCATAAGCAGATGAATTGTAGAGTTGGCTTAGCATGTTGATCACCAGCACAAAACATTTTGTGGTTGATTTTTAGAGAAGTTGGACGAAAATGTTGATAATTAGAAGCAAAAACAATTGGGGTTGTAAATGGCATAGGAGATGTGTGATTGCAGGGAAAAGGAAATTTCATATTTATCTAGGACTAAGTTATATGGTTACAAGTACTGTGACTTAGGCATGCTGGTATGGCAAAATTTTTTTTATCATCATCATCATCATTTAAATTAGACGATGAAGGTACGTTAGAAGAACCACAAAGAGTGTTGTTGGCATTGGCACTAAAACTATGCTGACTATTTGTCTCTAAAAATGGAGATTGTTGGGAAGCAACAACATCCAAGTTAGGTTACTTTGGCTCTACATGCCACAACTTTGATGCCCCTTCCTTGTAGTTAATTTGCTTGTGTGAAAGAAGGCGCAAGTTGGAGTGCACATGAAGTAACTCCTCGACCTTTTTTGAGCATTGCATATGAAAAAAAATCACTTTATCAGTAGTTCTTTATCCATTACAAGTGAAAACAATTGGGGTTGTTGATGGCATTGGAGACATGTGATTGTGGAGAAAAATGATATTTATTTAGTTCTTAGTTACCAATATGGGTATGACTCATGAGTATAGGTATTGTGATTCTGGTACAACTTTTTTGGGGGTTAGGTACGTTTGTACAATATATATATAATTTAAACCTTGTCCATGAACATAAGCTTCAACTCTGCCATATGCCCAGAGGCTATATGTTTATCTTAAAATAAACCACTAAACACATCATGATTGGTACCAACTTTACGGTCTTCGAGTTCTCGAAATTTAAAACCATTATTATTAATTAGATAAATTTGAAATTGTATTCTAGATAGGATTTGGCCTAATGCTATAGAAAAACCCATATTTGTGAGGTTGGTGGCCAAAGTCTGTATTGCTGTATTCTGATTATAATGCATTGCAAAAGATGCCAAATAGAAAAACGAGGAGCTGCTCAAATGAAATTGGACAAAGAAATCACTGCTGTAAAGTAGCTTATAAAAGAAGTAACTGCTATGAAGTAGATTTTAAGAGAATTAGTTACAAAGTTGTATTTGACTACCCAAAATTTTTTTTTTGTTGCTTGACTGGACTCATCCTTATGACCATTTTTGGGCTGTTTTCTTTTTAGTCTGTTGAATATTTGCTTGAGTTTGTTGATTACATCCACTTTTTCACTTTATGGTTCTCGGCTTTGTTGATGCAATTACCTGCTATTGTAACAATAATTATTTAGAAAATAAAGGTTGTTTATTTGACGGGGTGGTAGGATTTGCAGTTTGTTGCATGTATTATGTCCAACTAAGCAGCAGTGAGCCAACAAACATTCAAATAGTTGGTCTTATATGGATGTTTAATTCCTAATCAAACATTTTGGTATGCTTTGTTTGTTTTCTTTGATCTTTCTGTGAAAGCCTTTTTATGTTGGCCTTCTGAAGGGTAATGATGCACTATATTTTATTTTGTGCTGTCATAGACCTTGTTCATTTTACCTCCATTGTCTGTATTGATTACCTTACCTTTTAAATTGTGAATTTTGAAATTTGGTCACCATGAGAGTATATTGTATTCGTAAGTCACTTCTGGCATGGTATATCTTTTGGAATTCTAAGATGTTTCTGTTGCAGTAGAAATATTTCTTTGCAATACAGTAGAAACAGAAGTAATATATGAAGAGTAGTTTTTTTTCATATAAATGTAGATTGATGCCCCTTATGGTGATTGAATTCATTTGCTGGCAACTACAGGGAACATCACTGCCTGTGGAAAGCGTGGGAGAGATCCAGGTTTAGGTGGCAATGTTGTCAGTGAAGAGAGGATCTGTAAAGCTGGAAATCCCAAATGTGGTCTAGAAACTCACAAGAACAAATCACTTAAGGCCATGAATTGCGATATATGTTGCATTGAATCTGGATTTTGCCGTGAATGCTCTTGTATTCTTTGCGGAAAGGCTACTGACCAGAGTGAGGGGGAGTATAGTTCCATTCGATGTGAAGGGAAAGTAAATGAAGAGTTTGTTTGTGGGCATGTTGCTCATCTAGAGTGTGCTCTTCTTTGTCACATGGCAGGTGTTGAGCGAAGCATTGGTTTAGATGTGGAATACTATTGTAGACGTTGTGACAAGAAGACAGACTTGATGATGCATATTATGGGCTTGCTACGTGCATCAGGGTGTCTCAAAATACGGGCTGATGTTGAGAAGAACTTGAGTATTGCATTACGTATCATGCAGGGTACACGGAAGACTGCAAGAAGAAGCTTACACAATGTTATTAATTCGGCTGTAAAGAAGGTGTGCTTAAAGTTCCTACTTATTTTCTCTTACTAATGAATCAGTATATTGGGTGACATTAAACATTTTCCTCTCTATCGACTTATTTTCCTTGCTTTTAAATATTAAGACTCAAATCTGACATTACTTCCACTTTAAATTTACAAGCTTTGTTTGTATTCTATTGTGTTAATTATTTACTTAAACTGATTGGAAAAGTTTGCCAGCTTCACAGTGGAATGAATCTGGAAGATATTGTGGAGTTGCACCAAGATTCAGTGGCAGTGGATGCAGGTCAGAAATTTTACGAGTTTAGAATCTGGATATTTAAAGCACAAGACTTACATTTTCTTTGCTTATCTTGAATCAGCGCTTCAAACAGTTTGGGTCAAAGAAAACTTTCTCAGGCATAGGGAGTATGGATTCCTTCCTGTGTGGATCATATACCTAGGTCAAACTGGGAACAATCATTCTTGAGTCTTCTTATTAAATTATCTTGTTGGCCAAACTGGCTTGCAATCAATTCTCTTATTAAAATTATCTCAGCATGTACATGTAGTCTAGGTCAAACTCACTGCACAACCATTTTCTAAACTGAGATCTATAATATAACACTAAATCATTTGACCATCATACTTGTTCAATTGAGAAGCCTTTTATGCTGCTATGAGTCAAGTATAACTTGAGATCTGAATAAGTTTTAATCAACTTGACCTTAGTGTATTTACATTACAGGTCCGCATCAATTTTTGCAAAAAGTATAACTTCCAATAATATTAATTGGATCTCTCTATGAAGTGATTGTAGTGATGTGTGCATGTTAACTTCTCCTGTGGGAGACCAATTAACTAACAAAATGTCAAAAAATATTATTGGATCTCTCTATGAGCATAATTGTAATGGTGGGTACATGATAACTGCTCCTGTGGGACCATACATTAGTGAAATGTGAATATTTATCTGTACCAGAATCAAGGAACATTGTGGGATTCTAAAAAATGATAGGGTTGAAACATCATTATTAGCAGAACATTCACTGACGACAAAGCATGATATTTGTATTGATTGGATGAAGGTTCTAGCCAAAGAAGATTACTAGATAAAGCAACATTTAAGAGGAGCTATTGAAATTGAACAGCTTGGAAATAATACCAACAAAGATGATGGATGGAAGTTAAGCAACACATTGAAACCTATCATCCAAAACCTTAATGAAATTAAAACATGCCAGAGATGGATTATTATGAAGTATTAATAAGATAATGGTCAACTCAGAATCCAATACTACAGGACCATTGTAGTTGATCTATATTAAAGAGTGAAGGCGATCCGCATACATATGATGCAAAAGTCCATGAAATGGGATATAGAAGTTACACCCAAAAATGTTGATAACGATAGAGGGTAAAACATAGATGAATCCAGCTACACTATTCATAAATTTTACCTTTCGAAATATCAGAACTTTAAGCATGATTTGAAGTTGGATCTTGCTTTTGTGGGGTCTATAGCCGAAATTCTAGGTCCAATGTACAAGTGTTGACCATTTGAAAATAAAGTGTGCAGAGACCCAACAACCAACATGTCTCTTGGTACACTATTTGCATTTTTAACCTATGGAAATATCCTAAGTTGCCGATCCTGGCACGGGTTCAGATATGGGTACGCGGATACGGCAATTTTTTTTTTTGGCCCGGGCCCGGGTACGGTACGGTAACATATATATATAACTATATAGATTAATAAATATTTATATTTATGTATACAGTATATATATTATATATATAAAATAATTAATTTATATATAACTATATAATATATAATAAACAACTAAGGCATTTGCTGTAGCTCAACTAATCCTCTTCTTCTCCCGAGTATTACATAAGAGTAAATGAACATTTCTACTGTGCTGGAGATAGACGAGAGACTCCCCAGTTTTTGTCTTTTGCATTGGCTCTCCAAATTTAATCTTAACAATAAAATTTCTCTTCAAAAATAATTAAAAAAAAAGACATTTGGCCTTTGCTGCATTTTTGAGGATGTCCAATGAGGATGCCTCAGATCCTTTATATATCATTTATGTTTTCTACATGTGCACAAAATTTCTCACGCAAACTACAAATGCATGCAAAATATCTGTCCTTGCCAACAGGATTTTCTTCCCTTTGTATTTCAACAGTCTTCTATACTGGTTCCTACCACACACTAACTGGATTTCTCTCATTCAATGTCTCTTTTGTCTGCTCACCTTTATTTCACATCCTTAATTATTGGGCACTCTCACTCCCATAGACCTCTGCACCCTAATTGCAGAGAGAAAAATTTAACCATAAAATGCACAATTAATAAGAAAGTACAATGTCTGAATTGTCAATATATATCCAAGAACTTCCTAAACTATCTTTAGAATATATATTTTAATTTTTTCATGCATTTTCACCCGGGGTTTGCCCAGCGTCCACCTCGAGCACCATAGGGGTAGAAACCATGGGGTGCCCGGGAAGGACCTTGGACGAATCCCAGGGAATACCAGACCCATACCAGGGCCCGAAAAGAACCCATACAGGTACGGGGACCATTATTGAAGAAACCGGTATCTTAGGAAATATCCAAACTTTAAGTGTGATTTGTAATTGGATCTTTATTTGTTGCCGGATGGATTGTCGAATTTCTAGGTCCAATTAACAATTGTCAATAATTTTAGAATAGATTGTGCACAAACCCAACTTTCATAATGTACTCTAAGATTGAAAAATTGATACTTAAGGAGAATTCAAGAGTAGTCGGCAACATTGAATCTTTATGTATGTCTTATAATTGAAGTTTGGACTTTGTTTCTCTTTCTACACACTCTATTTGGCATGAAATAGCATTAGCATTTTTTTTCTGTGTTTTTATGAGTATTTTAGAATCTTTTAATTTGCCATGTTTTTCCTGATTTAAACTTGTATAATTGAAGTCTATTTACACTTTCAGTTTGTCATGCTGTTTCTGTTGCCATGTAAGTATAATGCTACTATGGGCTAAAAAGCAAACAGAACTATAATCTGTCACCATACCCTAATTACAGCAGAGGTATAACAAAGTATTTAGAAACAAACCAAACATCTCCAAGATAAAAAGCAAAATGGTGATAAGGAAACTACCAGACCTAAAATGGATTGGTAATTCCCCACCCCCCTACCCAATAGCAAAATCCACAATATCATAAGGAGAAACTAGACTTTTACCATTTGCCCCCCCCTCCCACAGCACAGGAAGAATAAACCTTACAATCTTCCAAATGGCGAAAATGAACGCCATGAATGATTTCCCTTCTTTCGGCCACCTGAATTAGAGAGCCATCATCTAGGGTAGGCAATGTGATCAAATTTATGACCTCTAGAAAGCCCTTAGAATGAGATATATTTTTCAACACCATCCTAAGATCAACACAAAAATTGCAGACCGTCTCCAATGGTGGAAAACATCCACGATATCTTTACTTAGATTCCTTATTTCGCCCATCATGGCCGAAAGCTTAAAGCAGTCAGAAACCATAGGGGTAGAAACCCTATCTTCCACCATTGATGAAGAGCTAGGAGAAGCTTCGAGAAGAAAGAAGCTATTCTACCACCCATTTTCGTAGCTCTTGATTAATATACGACTTCAATTTTTGCAGAAAATCTGCACAAGTAGAGGCCCTTGTCCTTGCAACCCCTATCTTGGCAACACCTTTAGTTCCGAGAATGCAACAAACCAAATTCAATGAGATTGCTTCAGGACAATTGAAAATCGCCTTGAGACAAGGAACAAATACTGCACCGTTGAGTGAAGGGGTCCCTAGAAATGCCAACAAAGTAATGCCAAACTATAGAGGACTGAAACCAGAAGCTCGAGACCACCCTTGCGACAAAGCCTGCACATAGTTGAGGAAAGCAACAATGGAAACTGATGAGCCTCCAGTAAAAGAAATCAGAAAAACTTTGAAGGGAAAAATAGACCCAAGCAAGCACATAAAGACACTCACATGAGCCCATATACAAAAGACACATCTTATGCATTGCTGCAAATCAATGCGCCATCAGCGGAAATGATGAATTGCTATGTATATGATAAATGAGGTAGGGTGTACAAACCCAAAACAAGTACTCAGCCCAAAATCTCAAAAATGAGATGAAATAACATTTGTTTTTATTTTATTTTTATTTTTATAGTAACCACCCTACACCAAGACAAACAAAGCTACATCCACCACCACCGCTAGGAGCAAGACAAACAAAGACCTTGACCAGGATCAAAGTCTGATTTCAAGATATTATCTAAGCCAACACAAGAGTTCACAACATCACTGATCAAGGCCATAAAGACCCCTTGTTCCATCCTTGCATTAGCCAAAAGGTCAGCCACCTTATTATTACAATCTCAAAATTAATGAGTGAAAATAACATCATCAAAGATTTTGCTTAAGATAATAGCTTCCTTCAATAAACTCTTAAATTTCTAGTTCGGATAGGACATCTTACAAAGGCCTTGCATGACAATGGTCGAGTCTTCTTCCACAATCAGATTCTTACAAGCTAACTCCTTGGCCATCATAAGACCTTCAACAATTGCTGACTATTCAGCCCCATTATTAGTCTTGTAACCCAAGAAGGAACCTTCCTTCACAAGTAACTATACCAACACTCATGGATGGAAGACTCTTCGAGTACTCAGTGAGTCTTGAAAAACTCTCTAGTTTTTCGAGCCGACGAGTTTTCTTGGTGTTTACTCTCCAAAAAACTCGGCGAGTTTCTAGCGTGGACTCCCCCTGCATTGTTAGGTTTTGAAGAAAAACTTAAACCTCTTTCATTAGACATTCCATCTCCATAGAAGATATTGACTAAGATTCTTGAGTGCACTGAAATTCTTTATCCTTGTCATGAGAAGGTTCTCCAAATAGCCCCTCAAATGAATAGAAAAAGTAATTTGACTCGTCATTATCCTTTATGCAATCATGGTCTTCTTGCACACCAATAGGAACTAGAAGACCTATTTGATCTTTGGATACTTGCATACCCTCATCTTCTTCAAACAATATATGACATATTGGTGTTATTGCACTTGTAGCTAGTATTAAATATTCTCTTCCTCAGTCAACAATCCTTCATCAATCTCAAAAAACTTGAGCAAAGCCGACAAAACATGCAAAATTTCTAACTCCTTTCTATAACCTAACAATGCAGGGGGACTCATGATATTCTAAAAATACTATTGCTTCATTTTGAGAGGTAGGCATTGGAGGAGGTGGGTGTAGGAGGAGATTTGGGATTGGATGAGATTGATGAGGCTGAGTAGTAGTCATTGCCATCTACTACTAGGATGGAGGTCGAGCCATTGCCTTCCATGCCAAGCGAGGAGCCACAACGGACTCCAAGGACTAGAACCTCTACCTCTCCCCTAGTTTTTAGTAGATTAGGGAAGAGGAAGATGTAAAATGTTGTATTTACTTTTAGTTTTACTATTTTCATTTTGTCAGCTATCTATTGTATCGAGCTATCAGCCATCAGGATTCTGCATGAGGATGCGATTTGGTACTCAATTTGCATTCAAATCAATCAAAATTAATAGAAAACACTTTTGTACTGATTTATGGACTCATTGGATACATCTTGTCATTGAATTTTTCAAAAAAACATGTGTTTCTAATGAAATTTAAGCAATTTTTTAAGTTGCCGAGTTTTTGCCGAGTCGAGTTTTTTGGGCCTGGCAAGTTTTTGCCAAGTCCGAGCTTTCCAACTATGCCAGCACTCGCAAGGCCAGGATTACCTCTCGAGACCCCATCAAAACTTAACTTCTAGAAACCTTGTGGGGGTTTCAACTATTTCGAATTTTTTCTAACATCCTTCTTATCGATTAACCCTTTTATGGGGGAACATATATATAACATAAAAAACGGGGATGAGGGCCTACTCCCATGTATAATAACATAAAAACCAGAAAAGGGCTTCAGACCCGCAAAACGGGGAGCATAGAAAAAAAGAAAAAGAAAGAGCTCAATATATATATATATATATATATATAAACTAATTTAATAATAAATATATTTTATAATTATAAATTATAATAAATTAGTTTTTGAAGTTAAAGAATTTTTTTGATGTTTTTAGATTAAGAGTCAGACTGAATGAAGAGGAGTGACCATGTAATACACAACATGGGGTCGAAGGTGAGGGCTGCACAGTTGAAGAAGTGGAATTTTGTCATTCTTTATTTATTTATTTTTTTCTCTGTTTTTGACTTTGCTTGCTTCCTAGAAATAATAATGAGGATTTAGAACCTTGCAAACATTTATGAAAATAAAATTTATAGAGCTTTAACTGCTATTTTAAGAAAAGGGAAGGAATATTTACAGTTTAATTAAAAAAATGGTGTTTTAAAGGCACAAGGTCCCTTGGGTGTTTTGGGGATAACAGGGCATCTCTAGACACTTCTTGTAGAGGGGGGCATCCCTGGCCCCACAGACACCCCCTGTAATGCAGGGCTGTCCTGGGGACGACCACCCTTGCAGGGGGGTCTTTCATCCTTGTCCTGCCATCTCTAGGGAACACTATATTTTTTTTTCATTTTAAGTCACATTTTTGCAACCAAGGTGGTGTTTTTGTCCTGAACAACAAGAAGTCACATTTTGGTCCTTTTTTAACTCCGCATTGTGTCACATAACAAGAAAATGATGGCTTTCCTTTTTTTTGTCATAAGTTACATATTTTCTTTTTGCCCATAAAATGTTTAGAAAGGAAAAACAGGGTCTATTCTACTTTTTTTCTGTTTCTCCACTTCAAGTCTTGTTTTTGTGCTTTTGGAGAAATTTTTCTCAGAAATTCAAAAAAGGTAAAGAAAAGGTTGGGGAAACATGAATTGCATGACATGTTAGGCGATTTCAACAAAGGTCAATGTGTTTCATCATGTTGATGCTGAATTATCTGAAATTTTCAACTAAGGGCAAAAAGGACACAAGTTCATGGAAAGTGCAAAAAATGCAACAAAGGCACACCAATTGGAAAAAAGTTAAAAATGGAATTCTCTTGCTGGGCTTGTCTTCTGTATATGAGAATTTAAATTGTCATGTTATAAATAAAGATTAGAGCACATAAACCTTCAGAAAGGAAAATAAATTTTTTTTGCTCTCCCCTATAAGAGTTATTTAAACTGTATTCTACTCAAAAGAGATTGGACAAACCAATGGTGACTCTGGCAAAAGGCAAGGGGTTATTTTGAATGAATGAAGGTGGACACAAGCTAGGTTGTTCCTAAGGAAGAGATTATTTTGGGTTTGCAGTAAAAGAGGAGGTTGTTCAGGATTTGTTGCTTTGAAAGAAGGTATAGGGTTTTGAATTTCATAAATGAAACTCTGCAAAGTCAAGGCCAAGGTGTTCCTGCCTGCACAAAACAAAGCGTTTCTCAATTCTCATATTTGCAGATGCTAGGATGGCATATTAGTAATAGTGTTTTGATCCCTCCTCAAAACTAAACAAATCTAGGGCACATGGACATAGAGGGCCTGCAGTTGGAGGATAGAATGATGAATTTGGCAAGGGAGTGTGGTGGCAGAAAAATTGTGTGACAGTGGGTAGGCATAGGCCGCTTGTTCCTAGTTTCAGTGCAGAGTTAAGATTTGGTACTCGCTCGTGCAAAGCATTACAGCAATGATACCTGAGAGATTTGAGGTAATGATAGCAAAGTAATGGGGAAACCTAGTTCGGATTTCATTGACAGACTTTATTTTGTTACCCTATGATGAAGTCTAAATACAATGCGAGAACATCTTGAAGGAGCATATGAAAGATTGCCTGAAGCACATTGGCAAACATTGGTACAAGGAGGAAAGGGCTCCTAAGAGATTCTCTAAAGTGATGAGAAGATATGAGTTTGAGGACTTGAGCGTCGAGATCACCATGCTGAATTGAGTGACAGGGCAATAAAAAGCCAAAACAGTCAAATCTTGGATGTTCTATATCATGAACCTGATCGTTTAATGGGACTGATTGCATCTACAAACAACTTTGTGAGCTTGGTGAAGACACATACAACTAGCCTTCATCTCTATGTCTTACATTCTTTTTGTCATGGTAATCCGAGTCTAAATTGAAAGGGGAAATGATCCAACCCATGTTGGTGCTAGTGAAAGGATAAGCAGTGCAAAAATGTTTGGTATGATTGGCAGATAAAGCAAGGCCTTAAAAGATTGTCACTTGATTCTAGTGTGCGATTCCTAGTGTACCTCGCAGATGCACCCTTGGAATGGGGACATCCTGAGTGCAGCAGGAGGGGGATGAAATGTGGCCCCACCAAGGGCCATCCTTGGTTTGCATTGTAGACTCCAATTATTTCAACCAATTCCCTACATTCACATATGTATGAGTATCTGACTTTGATTCTTGTCCATACATGGTACCCCAATATCCTATGATCAGGTAATGTTGATGGAATTTTGTAGGCAAGTGGTTCAGGTTCACAACCTATTGAGGTCAAAACACAAAGCAGGGGCCAAATTTTCCTTCAGAATAAGGGCATATAAATGTCAAACAGTTGCAGATGCTGAGTACTTGGATGAGGAGTTGTCAAATCTAAATTTGAAAAATTATGGAACTATGATTCGAAAGAAATTGTGTTGGAAAGAATTGGAAGAAAGAATGAAGGACTTCTAGGTTAATTATAATGATGAGGTGGAGTTCAGGAGGTGTGACTATTGTCACATGACATTGAAGCAAACAACAAATTTTGGCATCTACAAGGGGTATCCGTGGACATGCTTGAAAATGAAGATGAGAACAACCCAGTATTTCAAAAGCTTCTAACTGTGATGGATTGGTCCGTCAAAGAAAACACCTCAATTAGAGATAAACTAGGAGTGTGATTGACTGGACCATTCACTACATCAGAATGAAAATACTTAAGTTGAAATGGCTACGAGGAAAGGTTCTGGAGTGGGAAAAGGCCAATAATGGGTAGGAAGGCTGCCACCGACGCTTAAAGACAAAAAATGTTAAGTAGTCAAGCAACATCATCTCCTTCAACTTCCATTCTGGAAAGTACAAAAGGGGATTAGAGGTAGTGGGAGGAGACAAAGAAAAGGTGGATTCACCTTGCAGTGGGGATATACCTCAAAAGGGTAAGTCCATTAAAAAATTTAAATAAGAAAGAGTGTGAAGTCCCCACCTGTTAATCCCATGAATCCTCAAGAGTATCCTCTTACTTTACCTCTTTGCAAGTTAATGTTTCCCCTTTGTTGCCTCCTCATCCCATTTTTCCAACTCCCTCCCCACAGAATAATACCGCTTCTACATAGTCTAATCAACCCATCTCTCCACCTTCTACACCTTCACTTCCTTGGTCTTGTTAGGATTAAGGTGCCATCAACCTTGTAAATCCGATTAATTATTTACTCATAATATTGTAATTGTTAATGCAACCACAAGGGATGAAAAATCCACCGACACGGTAATTTATTTTTTATTGGTACGGTAATTAATTATTTATCGGCAGTATTTACTATTTACTTTTGACCTTGGGATTACTACAGGTGAAATAAGGGTGCCTAGATCTATATTTGGCTTATGACGGGTAAGAGCATCTGCTATTGTTAGTGTCTTACATGTTGTAAGGAATTTTGCTTATGACACTCGTTAGTGTCTTACATGTTATTGAGTTCTTCCAGACTATTACTAATTTACTATATCTTGTGTCCTAAACATCCGGAAAAAAATTGCCATCCCCAAAACTTGGAGAAACACTGGTGATTCCCAATATGAGCACCAGCCTAGGAAGCTGCTGATTGGGGGGCTTGGACTGTACACTGTGGACCAGATTTTAGTTTTTACCTATAGGAGCAACAAGGTGTGATCGCTGAATGCTATGTTTGTTCCAATATTTCTTAATGCATGTTGTCTTCATTTATATGTCCTGTGAACATAAGCAGTTACTCCAAGAATAATGTCAGTTAACTTAGTGTAGGTTTGGTTTGCAAAATTCTCTTTGTTGTCAGATGAGATTCAGAAACACAAAATTGATTCAGAAACACAAAATTGATTCAGCCCCGCCTGGTGCTTGTGTATAAAATCTCTAATGCCGCCCATTTAAAATAAAGCTGCTTTTGTCAGCCTGCGGTACTTTGTATTTTACTGGATTGATGATCAAGCCACTTTTTTGTGCCTAGCTGTTTAATCAGATCTGCTGGAGGGCGGGAGGGCACCGAAGAGTGCTTGTTTTTTAAGTGAGCTTTGTGAAGCATTAGTATATACAATAGTGTGCCAAAATCCTATTTGGAAGCTAGAATGCATTGGAGGAATGTGTGGAGAAATGGAAGGGAATATAGAAGTGGAATAGGGCACGAGGAAATGAGTGTACCAACATGAAGTCTAATAGAAAAGAGGCTTACTAATTGAGTTGACATTAATGGCATGGTGAGCAAAGGTGATTTACCTTGGGATAAAATGACAAGTAGATGTAAAGGTGAGCTGTTGCAGAGATGACAACGCAACAAAAGTGAGTGATGTAGCACACACATGGTGGCGAGGGTATATGGCTTTTTGAGATGTTACCAGGTGTGTGCAATGACATGGTAATGAACATGGAGTGTGAGTGTTCCAAGAACAGAACATCCACTTGTGGGGAGAGGATGTTGATAGGATATTTAGCCATGTGTTTCATTGTATATTTATGCATTTGAAGGACATTAGAGGGTCATTGTAGGATCATGTTATGTACATGTGGGGATAATAACAGGTTTGGTTAGGTGAGTGCATGCTTGATGTGTTAAATGTTTGGCTTTTGTTAGGTGGACTAGGTGATAATGGATGACATTTGGCACACTTGTAGAGAAAGTTATGGGTATAAAAGCCCAGGATGTGTTTGTAGTGATTCATGATTGCAGATTGATTTGATTTTAGGTTGGGAGTAGTCAAGCAGAAGCATAGCAATAAGTGTTTGCAGAGTTATCGTTTTGCCTGTCACAGGCAAGGTTGGCTTTTCTTGTGGCATGTAGTTGTTTCTGCATAATAGTGGAACTCCACTTTTCTTTGTATATTTTGGTTTTATTTCTGTGTTTACAATCAGCTCTGCCTTTAGTGGAACTAAACATGTAAATTATTTGTCCTACATATGAGGGGAACCAGAAAAATGACATGTGACAATATGTTGCAGGCCTCTATAGTTGATAAGAGAAACATGATAAATATTTATGTGTAAATATAAAGAGAGCAAGAAAAACGAACATGACAAAATGGTTTCTTACGTGTAGAAATAACAAGACAAACAACATTAGCATTTAGATACTCATGCCCATAGTTGGAAAACTTGGACTCGGCAAAAACTCGCCAGGCCCAAAAAACTCGACTTGGCAAAAACTCGGCAACTTAAAAAATTGCTTAAATTTCATTAGAAACATGTTTTTTGAAAAATTCAATGACAAGATGTATCCATTGAGTCCATAAATGAGTACAAAAGTGTTTTCTATTAAATTTGATTGATTTGAATGCAAATTGAGTACAAAATCGCATCCTCATGCAGAATCTTGATGGCTGATAGCCTGATACAATAGATAGCTGACAAAATGAAAATAGTAAAACTAGAAGTAAATACAACATTTTACATCTTCCTCTTCCCTAATCTATTGAAAACTAGGGGAGAGGTAGAGGTTCTAGTCCTTGGAGTCCGCTGTGGCTCCTCGCTTGGCATGGAAGGCAGTGGCTTGACCTCCATCCTGGTAGTAGATGGCAATGATTACTCCTCAGCCTCATCAATGTCATCCAATCCTAGATCTCCTCTTGCACCCACCTCCAATGCCTGCCTCTCAAAATGAAGCAATAGTATTTTTAGAATATCATGAGTCCCCCTGCATTGTTAGGTTATAGAAAGGAGTTAGAAATTTTGCATGTTTTGTTGGCTTTGCTCAAGTTTTTTGAGATTGATGAAGGATTGTTGACTGAGGAAGAGAATATTTAATACTAGATAGAAGTGCAATAACACCAATATGTCATATATTATTTGAAGAAGATGAGGGTATGCAAATATCCAAAGATCAAATAGGTCTTCTAGTTCCTATTGGTGTGCAAGAAGTCCATGACTGCATAAGGGATAATGATGAGTCAAATTACTTTTTCTATTCATTTGAGGGGCTATTTGGAGAACCTTCTCATGACAAGGCTAAAGAATTTCAGTGCACTCAAGAATCTTAGTTAATATCTTCTATGAAGATGGAATGTCTAATGCAAGAGGTTTAAGTTTTTCTTCAAAACTTAACAATGTAGGGGGACTCCATGCTAGAAACTCGCCGAGTTTTCTGGAGAGTAAACACCAGGAAAACTTGCTGGTTTGAAAATCTTGAGAGTTTTTCAAGACTTGCCGAGTACTCGGAGAGTCTTCCATCCATGCTCATGCCCATAGTTGAATCCTTTTTCCCTACTCAAATCCTTTTGTAATTCAACGTGGAACATGATTAGTGTTTAGTGGGTCAAGTTCATAGCTAAGATTTATTTTCCTACTCAAATAAACTACCTTTAGTAAGTACATGGTATGTCTCACGTTCTTGTCATGTATTGATGGTGTGAGCCATGTATGACACTGTGAATATTACGGCTAAAAATGATTTAAGACTAGTAGAGAGGATGAAAGAGGGAGATTAAGGAAGAGACGAAGAAACTAGAATGTTATTAGAAGTTCTATAAATTAGTCATATACTAATTTATTAGAGCACGGGTAATTCTATTATTGGATTAGGATATTTAGACAACTCAAAATAAACCTAATGATGGTGTTATAAAAGTTAAACTTTGCACATACTTAATATCTAATTTACTGATCCTGGTCAAGGGTTTGTTGGTTTGGTTCATGGATTTGGTCAAAAGAAAATTTTGGGTTGGGTTAGTTTTGGGTTCATCCGTACAAAAACATATAAAAATCATAAATATATACATATTTGCAGCCTAACAAAAAAATTAGAGACAATATACATAGTTCCTAATATTTATGAACCTTATAATGTACAGAAATATTTATGAACCTTATGCAATATTAGTAATATATATATATATATATATATATATATATATATATATATATATATATATATATATATATTACTAAATATTAATATATTATTAATTGTAAAAATTAATCAACATTACCTGTTAGGGTATTGACTCTCGAGAGATTAAACTTGGATTAACTCAAATTAATAAGGGATTAATCTTTCTACAGTGATATACTACTAGAATTAAACACTACAATAATATATTTTAATTGTAAAAATTAATCAACATTCCCTGTCAGTGTATCGACTCTCGAGAGATTAAACTTGGATTAACTCAAATTAATAAGGGATTAATCTTTCTACAGTGATATACGGATTAAACTACTCGAATTAAACACTACAATTAAAATACTACTCTTATATATCATTGGGGTAGTGACCTCACTCAAAGGTAACTAACTCGGTGGGCCCTTCCTCCATACTGGAGTAACTTAGACGAAATTCATTCTAGATTGGAGCAATGGTAGAAAGCAGCTGGTGGCTGGTGGAAGCCCCTACAATCGTTATTCACAATCCCTACTGCACCCTTCTATATCATCTGGATATTCACAATCCAGACTACACCATATAAAACATGGATTTTCCATATACCTCTGTAGAAAGATTTGCCAGATTATATTCTGCTGTTGCGCTTATTATCTCCCCCATAGCTCCTGTTCTTGTCTTTCCCTGCAACAGATCTTGCATGAGTTGTTACTCTGCCATTGATAACAGCTTGCAACTGATTAAAAAAATAATAAAAAAGTTTTTCTGGGCTGGAATCTGCTGGATTTATCATGGGTTCGTCCACAGCCTTCTGACTGCACCTTGGCCGAACCCCCTCACATCCCAGACCTGGATCCGAACCGGGTACAAATTGGACGAACCATACATGAGAAATGATGACAAAAAGTTCCTAATTCCAGTCACAAGTTTCATACATGGTAAAGAGAGAATCTTGTTACAAGACAGTCAGGTTCCTTGTAAAATCTGGAAAAATAGATGACGTATCACCTAAAAACAGGCAAAAGAGTTCAGTAAAGTAGCCTACTAAAGCACAATAAAGGGGGAAACGAGACAGCAAAGTAGCTTTTAGTGTTATTACATGGAACTGACAGTCAGCAATGACCTGAAAAAAAGGATATATGGAATAGGTCATCAACTTTTTAGTTTATCTTAAGAAACCTCTTCTATAAGCCAGGAAGATAAAATGCAGAATTAAATGCCCTAACTTGGGTTCTCCTTCAAATATTCAGCAGGACCTGCATATTAAAATATAGTTTATTTAGATATTAATGGTCACTCTTGCTTTAATGCCTATCCGTTCTGCTTTGTTGCTTTTGGCTATTTTTAGCCTTGTAATCTCTATTTATACAGCTTTGCTGTATCTTGTAAATAATCAATCCATTCTATAATAATATTCTCATATTATTCTGTCACATTTCTGTAACATGGTATCAGAGCCAGCATAGGCTCTTCGTTATCCGTACGTCGTACTGATCGTACGGATTTGTGATTTCTGCAAGATTTCTCTGCATTCCCTCTGGGTCGGCGTCTGTTTCTGCTCACAAATTGCGACTTTCTTTTCCTCTGAAATTCCCTTATTTTTTTTTTTTTTAATTTTTATTTCTTTGAGTGATTTTCGTTGGATATTCATGCCTGGTTTAATGATCGCGTTTTATGGAGATCTGATGGCATTTATCGTTTAAGATTGGACGTGAGGGCTTTAGGTCGTCATTTTTCCGTGTTTCCTTCCTCTATGATCACCGCAGACCCATTCAAACCTGGTCGCAGTTGTTTTGACGAAACTTGGTCGCGATTTTGGAGGTCGCGGACCGGCGTTTTTAAAGACTTCTGATCGCGTCTGTTAGATTTTCAAAGGACGGTTCTGGTCGCGCCTTCTTCTAAGATTATTATCTGCTCTCTGTTTAAGAGCGCTGTTTTTTGGTCGGGGACTCATTTCTTGACTCCGGCAATTGTCTTCAAGCGGTGGTTGTCGGCAGATTAAGTCTGAGCCTCCAGCGGTCTACTTCCGCTCTTTGATGGTTATTGCTAGCAGCGCCTAGCATAAACAGTCTCCAGTTCCAGCGCTCATCAGCTTCTGTTTGAACATGGGTTTCCCTTTTATAACCAAAGTCTTTGTTTTTTTATTTGATCACTGCATTTTGAAAAGTTTGGAGGTGCAATCTCTTTGTGGATTTGCCTGTGGATTCCATATTTTGGGGTTTTTATATTTTCTGTTCTTATTTATCCTCCACTGGTTTGCTTTTCATGCCTCAAGAAGTATGGAGATGGTCTTTTTTGAACAAAAGAAGAAGAAATTTGAACTTTATGCCTGTATGGCTAAACGCCCGACAGATCATATCAAATCCTCTGCCTCGTACATTGATTCAGGTGCTTCCTGACATTTCACACATTGGAGAGATTGGTTTGTTGAGTACACGCCATTCAAAGATTTTGTTGTCTTTGGAGGCGAAGAATATTCTGTTATCGGAAAAGGCACTGTGCAGATTCAATCTGGTAGGAGAAATTTAATATTTCTCGATGTATACTTTGTACCTGGCATGGAATTGAATCTTCTCTCAGTTAGTCAGATCATGCGACACTCACCTCATCTGGATGTTGTCTTCAGTATGCACTCCTGCAGCATTGTGGACCGTGAAAACCGTACCACCATTGCCCAGGCTCTTGAGGATCATGGTCTATATAGACTCGTTGATTCTGGTGATTCTCCAGAGCAAGCTTTGGCTGTCAGGAACACTTTTGTCAATAAACTTTGGCACCAACGGTATGGGCACCTCAACATGCACTATCTCTTTCAGTTAGCTCGGGAGAATCTGGTTGGTGGTCTTCCAAAAATTTAGACTCAACTTCCTAGCGTCTGTGACGCATGTCAGGGTTGGCAAACAGCATAGGACTCTGTTTTCTGATGGTGACAAATGGCGAGCATCCAAGGTTTTGTAGTTGGTTCACGCTGATGTATGTGGACCAATGAACACTCCCTCTGTTACTGGGTGTAGATATTTTCTACTTTTTGTTGATGATTTCAGCAGAAAGATGTGGGTGTATTTTTTAAAGAAGAAATCTGATGTGCTTAGTACATTCCAACAATTCAAAGCCTTGGTGGAAAAAGAGTCAGGCTCTCCAATCATCTCTCTTCGGTCTGATAATGGGGGGGAGTTTTGCTCCTCCAAATTCACTCATATTTGTGCTACACATGGCATCAAACATCAGCTTACTACACCTTACACACCTCAACAGAATGGTGTTGTTGAGCGTCGCAATCGCACTATTACAGAGATGGCACGTTCTATGTTGGAACATAGAAGTGTTCCTAAGAAGTTCTGGACTGAAGCAGTCTACACTGTTGTCTATCTTCTGAACCGGTCTCCCACCTATGCCGTCAGAAAGCAGACTCTTGAGGAAGCCTGGTCTGGACATAAGCCTCATGTCAACGATCTAAAATTTTTTGGCTCCACTGCTCATGTTTGGATTCCAGATGCCAAGTGCACTAAACTGGACTTCAAAAGCCAAAAATTCATGTTCATTGGGTATAGTGAAAATCATAAGGCTTACAGACTGATTGATGTAGACACTGATCGTCTCATATTCAGTCGTGATGTAGTTATTGATGACTACTGGGCCCTTTCTGCTATCTACTTAATTTGTTCATACTGAGGATCAGTCTCCGGAGGCTTCAAATTCAGATATTCGCATTCCTTTAGCTCCACCTGATGGGAGGGTTCCTGCAGTTTTTCCCACACCTCAGCCTGGTATTCAAGCACCCACCCCTCCTCAGGATATTCTAGATCCTCTTGATCTTGTTCTTGCCCCTGCTGGTGATACTGATGCCCCTATTTCAGATGTTGGATCATCTGCTCTCCGGCCTAAATGGTGGGCCAAAACAATTGGTGATCTTCATGATAATGAACTCGAGGGTAGATTTGCTCGGAAGAAGAAGAAGCAGCAAATTACTGTCAATTTTGCCCTCATGGCCAATCTTCACAGCATCTCAAAGCCTCAAAACATATTTTGAGGCTAAAGGTGTACCTGAATGGGAAAAAGCTATGGATGCTGAGCACCAGAGTCTTCTGAAGAACAATACTTGGATTCTGTCTGACCTTCCTCTGGGGAAGAAGCCCATTGGCTGCAAATGGGTATACAAAGTCAAGTACAAGGTTGATGGAACTCTTGACAAATATAAAGCTCAGTTGGTCGCCAAAGGTTACTCCCAAAAAGAAGATGAGGAAACTTTTGCTTCTACAGCCAAAATGAGCACCATTCGGCTTATCCTTGCTATGGCAGCCCAGTTTGGGTGGAAAGTCCATCAAATGGACGTCAAGAGTGCCTTCCTCAATGGCGATTTGCAGGAAGAAGTTTATATGACGCAACCTCCTGGCTTCAAGGTTGCGGGCAAAGAACACCAGGTGTGCAAACTGGTGAAAGCTCTTTATGGCCTCAAACAGGCTCCACGGGCATGGTACATCAAGATTGATAAGTACCTTGTGGATCATGGTTTTCAGAGGAGTCCTTCGGATTCCAATTTGTATGTCCAACAATATGTTGATGACAGTCTTTACATTGTTATCTATGTCGATGATCTCATTATTACTGATAGCTTCGACCAATTGATTCAGGGGATCAAACAAGATCTTAGTCAAACATTTGACATGACTGACTTGGGACTCCTACATTATTTCTTAGGTATTGAGGTTTGGCAGCACCCTGACCGCATCTTCATCTCTCAGTCAAAGTATGCAAGAAGTTTGTTAGACAAATTTAGGATGACAGACTGCAAACCTGCTTCTACACCTATGGAAAAAGGGCTGAAACTCTCAGCTAATTCAGACTCTCCTATAGAGAATGAATCCACATTCAGGCAGTTAGTAGGCAATCTCATCTATCTTACTGCTACTAGACCTGATCTTAGTTTTGCAGTCAGCTACATCTCTCGTTTCATGCAAGCTCCCAAAGCTGAACATTGGGTCACAGCAAAGCGTGTGTTGAGATATGTGCAAGGCACTTCCGATTTTGGTCTCCTGTATGGCCGGGTCAAAGATCCTCAACCACTCGGTTTTACGGATTTGGATTGGGGAGGTTCTGTTGATGACAGAAAGTCTACCTCTGGGTATGTTTTTCAGTTTAGGCATAGGAGCAGTCACCTAGACCAGCAAGAAGCAGCAGGCAGTGGCTCTCTCTTCAACAGAAGCTGAATACAGGGGTGCTGTTAAAGCACCCTGTGAGGCAGTATGGCTTCGACAAATGCTTTCGAACATGAACATATCTCAAACCGGGCCTTCACCCTTGTACTGTGACAATCAAGGGGTGCTGAAACTTGCAAAAAATCCTGTCTTCCATGAACGGACAAAACATGTTGAACTTCATTGTCATTTCATTCGTCAGCTTGTCGAAGACGGATCTATTGTTTTGAAGTATGTTCCTATAGAAGAGCAGGCTGCTGATATTCTCACCAAGTCTCTGAGTCCGGATAAGTTTATCAAATTTAGGGGCCATCTTGGTGTAGTTGACTGATTGACCATTAAGGGAGGGTATTAAAATATAGTTTATTTAGATATTAATGGTCACTCTTGCTTTAATGCCTATCCGTTCTGCTTTGTTGCTTTTGGCTATTTTTAGCCTTGTAATCTCTATTTATACAGCTTTGCTGTATTTTGTAAATAATCAATCCATTCTATAATAATATTCTCATATTATTCTGTCACATTTCTGTAACACTGCAAACAATCGCTGCAATCTACCAGTATAACTTAAAATACTGTAAAGAGCAACACATATGAGAGGGAAGGAATATAAGTTATAACATAAATGGGGAGGCACACCATATCCCCTCCATTGGATAGCTCTTATTAAAGAGCAAAAGAGACAGGTAACAGTTTACTGTTAAAGCAGTTAACCAAATGCACCCACTATTGCATTACTAAACAAACTAAAGCATAAATTTAATATTGATTTATTGTAAATTTAAACCAGAAACTCCCCAATAGGTTTAGATAAACAAATTTATTTATGCTTGTGCTACACAAAATTTATGCCTCCCTGACAAGTACTGTGCAAAAAAAAAATAAACTTTCTTTCATGAGAGCTGTATGTGAAACCTCCAATTGAAACTCTCTCTGGGTTCTTCACTATCTCTTCAAGTGCTGAAGCAGAATCTCAAAGCTTATCAATCTGTAAATCTCACCTAAGTAGACTTAACACCATCACAATGTTTCACAATGGAGGCAAAGCGTTTGCTCACTTCTTAAAACCTACACACCATCATTCGTGTTGAACCAGAGCCATAAAAAATGAACATCTTCGGACTCGGATTTTATTCGTAAGTGAATTGACATCAGTTCTAAGTGAACTTTATTGCTCAGTCTCTCATAAGTCAGTCTGCAACTCTTATTTAATAGTCCTTTCCTTTATGACCTTTTTTCTACAATAAAAACATCATGCATTAGAATCCCTGCAATCATTTAGTTTTCTGCCTTTGGAACTTCTGACAAATAATGTACGCTCTTTTATTGGTGGACCATCTGTGTTCCTCTGTTTCCCCTCTTTTGCAACTATTGTTTCTAAAGTTTGGTTAGAAATTTTTTCAAGTGTCAACACTATGTTATCAAAATTTGGTGGCATACTCTTGTAAGACTGTTGTTAATGATATCATTCTTTTAACTTTAGCATTAGTTCCAGTAAACTTCTCAATTGTGTAGTTGAGTGCCTTCATCCTTCTTGCGACCTTCAATCTTTTTTAGTGGAGTAATAGCTTTGATATCTTGTAAACTTTTACAAAGCTTCAGAGTTCAAGCATTCACCAGGACCTGCAAACAACTGCTAAATCTTTCCAATGTGAAATACAATACACGTCAATTAGTTGTAACACATATGAGAGAAGAAATTTAACAGAATTGGTATTGGACAGATCTTATTAAAGAGTAACAGATACATGTAACACAACATTAAAACCACTACCCTGTATGGACCCGTAGTTGCATTTCTAAACAAACTAAAGCATAAATTAGTTTATGGATTTATTGTAAATGTAAATGCTCCTAACTTTTAAATTAAAAGGAAGCATCAGATCAAATTATTACAATAAATATATGGGCAACTGAGGAATGAAAATAATCTCGAGAAAGCCCAAGATAAAGTGTTTCCTAGATCCCCCTAGAAAAAACTTGGTCTATTAAAAAAAGAGGTTTTTTTAATATACCCAACAATTCACTCTCAAATATAGATACGTTCTAAAATCAACCGCTTTAGATGTTTTGATCCATAGGACCATATACAATATCTGAGAAAATTAACGAGGTAACACATCAATTACAACTATCACATCATATTAGTGTTTTTCCAAGTTTCCGGGATGGGTGATGTGGTAACATGGTTTTGGGGATGGTAATTTTTTTCGTGAGTTTTGAAGATGACAAGGAGACAATAGAGGGATGGCTATTAAGATACCTTAAACAGACTACGAGCAGCAGAAATTTTAAATAGTAAATACAATGTGCTGAATTTGCAATGACAATCCTCCCCCTTTGAGGGGTTTTTAGTATTTTTTTCCTTGAAAAGATACCTTTTAATAAATGGAGCAGATTGTCAAGTTCTTAAAAAAGTGGTGTACCCCACCAAGTCTCCAAGTCCCCAGTATGTCTAAGACATTGCCTGGATTCCTGGGGATGTATCCCCATGGAACACTGCATCATATTAATATCATTCTACAATAGTTCCTCACAGAACACCATTTGAACATTCTTCTTATGTTGAGGAAATAAAGCAATCCATAAACTAATTGAAATTCCAAAAGAACCATAGTTCCATGGATTTTCGGGGACGGGGAGACGGCAGGGGACGTGTTTCGGGGACGGGGGGGGCGGGGGGTCTAATTTTGGGGACGGTGGCGGGGGGGCGGCGTGCTGAAATACATATAGTACTTGAAAAATTAGTCATAAAAAGATGTATAACTATAGAAGTCTATAAGATGTATAAATTAGTTATAAATTAGACATGTATGCAAAATGTGGAAGCATAGACAAGGCACGTGAACTGTTTGACAAAATGCCTCAAAGAAATGTGGTCTCATGGACTGCAATGATTGCAGGATATGCACAAAATGGATTTGTTGAAAAGGCTTTAGAAATTTTAAAGCAAATGCAATTGGCTGGTGTAAAGCCAAATTCCACAACCTTTGCCAGCCCAGCATCCTCCCTGCCTGTGTCAAAATGGGAGCTTTGGAATAGGGTATGGACATCCATCAAAACATAAAGGATAGAGGAATTTTGTCAGATGTTGTAGTTGCAACTGCCCTGTTAGACATGTATGCAAAATGTGGAAGCATAGACAAGGCACGCGAACTGTTTGACAGAATGCCTCAAAGAAATGCAGCGGCAAAACTGGGGGACGGCGGGGACGTTTCCCTGAAGTCTCCCCGTCTCGGAAACGGGGAGACGTGGGGGACGGCTGTATTTCAGGGGGGGACGCGTCCCAGTGGAACTATGAAAAGAACGGAAAAATTAATAACTAGATCAACTAGATGAACAGAAAATATCCTATGCAATAGCTTGATAAGCCAAGAAGAAGCCACATAGAAATAAACAACTAATCTTGAAGAGAATGGGGGTTCATAATGATAAAGGACAATAAATCTGTCATTGAGTTGCTGTTATGTCCCTAGCCAGGCCCACAACTCATTTAGAGATGATTAATTTTATAATAGGCAATTTGTAAGCATACGCAATTTAGGACAAAAAATTCAGGTCAAAAAAGAAAATGAGGAAGAACTGGCACATATACAAATGAATTCTCTTTCTTTAAATTATTAATAGTTATCTTCTTGAACGTGCCAACTTAACATGTAGTAGTGCAAATTAATAAACATATAAGTACAAGTCTCTCAAGTCTCAACACATGTTTCTGTGAGATGCCGTTTCAGCATCCGCAAGAGGTAGACTAATCATTTTTAACTACTGTTGCAAGTGATTTATACTTTTTATGAGTACTTTGTGCAGTGTGAATAATGTCATTGACTAGAAATTCATGGTATTTGACTGACTTAAGATAGAAATCCGATATCAGCAAAAGTTGGTTGTTTGAGTGTCTGACTAATATTTTGACTGTTGGGCTTATGTTGGCTTGTAAATAATGTTGTTGACTAGAATTTAATGGTAGTTGATTACTATGAGTCTGATGATTGTTCACTGTAATACATGTTGATGTATATTTCTAAGTTGTATATTCTTGGCTTGATGCCTGTATGTCATTCCCTTTTTGGTTGATGCATCTTAGTTGTTCCTTTATGCCCGAGTTGTTCCATGTTGATGTCGATAAACTTGACCCATTCATCGATGCCTGTAAATTGTCCTAGTATTTGGTTGACATAATTAAATTTAATGGTCGACTCTGTATATCAATTCAATTATTTTAGATGGTTATTCATTGAACATTGCCCTTCAAATGCCTAGGCAATCCATTGTTAAAGAAGGAAACGTCAAACACTAAACATATATGTATAGTTATAATCCTTCAGAATTTTTGATATTCTGCCCAAAAGTTCCCATTTCATGTGATATGGTCTTACAAAATAATTGATTGTATTTTATTAAAAATGCATAAATACATCTGTATTGCCGTCAAATTCAACACTTGCTTGAGTGTTGGTTCTTGTAACTGATGATGGTAGGCCATCCTTGTGTGGTTGACGCCTTTAAGATGTGTCATACTGGTGCTAACTATAGGTCCTATTTGTAGACACTTGTTTTGGATTGATACGAGATTGTTTTTCCCTATGTATCTAATAATGGCATTCAGTTAGAATTGAAATGAAAACTAACTTCCTCCTGAACCCGATCTTACCTCCCTCCCTTCCATATCACTCCATGTGGTGCCTCAATTCCTTAACTGCATGTATTTACTATTTAGCTTATATAATGTTCAGCCTTCTGCATCTTTCAATGGCTATGCTGTCACCATCCAAGGTGGACTTTCTTTGTTGGATACTGGTTTTAGCAGATTAAAATTGTCATCTTTTATGGATATTCAAACTCCTCTTTACCTACTTTTGTTAAAATGTTTGAATTATACATCTCTTTGAACTAAAAATAATTTAGATTTACTGAGCCATATCGTGGGTTATGTATTTGTTGTTGCGTTTGCAAAGGCTTCTGCTGCCACACCCCTAATGCTCTTAAAGTTCAAAATGTGTAGTAGTGTTGGATTTGAAGGTCCTTGTTAACTGGTAGAAACAAATTAAGTTTTCTTGAACATGGGACATTTGAGGAGTTTGTTCTTCTGTTGGTCACTTTCAATTTATGGATTTCAATCCAACTTAATATGCAGGTTTTGCAGCAAAATAGCATTATATGCATGCTAATCTTTGTACAATTGTTATTCTTACATTCTGGGAGGTGGCTACTACATGCAGGGAAGACGGTAATAGAGAGTGAAAGACTTAACTATCAGCTAAAGCCTCTAAGTATCACTCCTGTTTCTCTTGTAAACCCGAGAGGTAAGTAATACACTTTTTCATTCTATTTTTCCTCACTATTTTCATATTTGTATGTAAGGGAAACATTTTATGGCATCAAGTTACTTTTTATTTTTTCTGGGATTTTTCAGTACTTTGGAGTAGTTTTGATACTCGAGAAGGCATCGCTTTGATGACTCTCTTCCATTGGTCATTTTTCATACTTTTTAAGTCATATACATTGGTGAATAAACACCAAGGGGGCCCACAGTGCAGACAAGTACCACTAAGCATTTGCTAGTACCGGGAAGGAATGGTGATATTTGGAAAATCAGCCATTTGGGCTTTTTAACCTCTAGCTTCTTTCCCAATTGGCAAAGCTTTTTGTAATATGTTTAGTTTCTCTGTAGGTGAAGCAGTGCAACACTCAGGCTGTATTCCTCCTGTCATAGTTGAAGACAACAGATCAAATGATTCTCCTTTCAGAAATATATTTGGAGCTAAAAGCCTATTATCTGATCCATTGCAACTGGCAGGTCCTATGTTTGATGAGGCGACTTCTCAGAAAAGAAGTTCATTGGTTCATGAAAGACTTCGGGCAAGATCAATGGCACTTCCAGAGGATACTAATGGAGCGGCAGACCTACTTAGTTCCCCTGTTCATATCACAGCTTTGAAATTTGAGAATAGAATTAACCAAGCCCTGCATGGCTTAAGAAGGTCTCAAGAAGCAGAATACAAGCTTGCCCAAGAAAGGCTGTATGCTCAGAAAGATTTGCTTTTATCACTCTTTAAGCAGCTGGACATAGCAAATAGCAAATTCACAAATTGTTCATCCTCATCGTCTTTAGAAAACTTTGATGACTTGCTTGTTGGTGTTTCTGATCGAGTTGGAAGACTGAGGAAAGAAAATGCAAAATTTGGACAAATGCTCACAATTACAAATGGGTTTGGCCACACTCAGAAGGATATTCTGAGGGATTTTTTTGGAGTATCTCTTGAAGATGGACAACTAAATCTCTAGTTGGCCATTTTGTACCTCGAATATGCTTCTGTCATTCTCTCTCTTCCAAAAAAGATTGTGCTTTGATGCACAGCAACCAAAGCACATTTTTTGCAGCTCTTCGTTTTATGTCACGGGTTTGATTATTGTGCAGGGATGGCAGTTGAAACGTATATCCCTTGCTATGTATGTTAATAACTAAAAAAATTAGGATCCAGTTCCTCGACTTGCATGTAAGGCCTCAATGACAAAAGAGAAGCAAGGAATTAATTTTAAGTTTTGTTTTCTTGGTATGATCAGTTCTTAGCAACATATAAGTCCATTGTTGCTTGTAACAAAATCTGTAACAATCGCTCAAGAACTAAAATGTTATCTTACTAGAGTTTGCGATGTCGAAGCTTACAACCAATCCTTATGTACATATATCTTTTCATATACTTAAACTACCATTATCCAAACCAAAATTTGTCAATGATTTACTGGCATATGGAAAAATGTACTAATATATTTCCAATTGTTGTTTCATTCATTTTATGACACCAAAAGCTACCAGGTGTAAAATTTTCTAAATATTGTTGTTTGATTCATTTTATGACAAATATATTTCCTCCCTACCTAAATTTAGACTTGAAGGATGTCCCAGCTGGCCTGAGTGACGTTATGTTAGAGAATTGTATTGGTGAGTGGGTGATATAATGGTTCTTTCCGGATAGTTACAGGTAATTATATACTACCTTGAAAACAGATTTAAGTTTTTTTTTCTTGTTTGGTGCAATTCCTTAAAATAACTGCGCAATTGAAGCTGAATTTAAAAGCTATGCCCTCAATAGGAGCCCTTTTAATGGTAATTTAAAGTGTTGGATTTTTTTAAAATATATGTACATATGTATCTTCAACTTCTTTTTTAATTTTATTTTAAATCTTGATTTTGAATCATACATTAAACTTTTAAAGCACACTCTCAGACCATTTTAATTTTTAAATTAACTAAGATTTGATAGATGGTTTGTTTGTTTGCAGTGCACAAATGCATTGATTTCTTCTGTATATGATAGAATTAATGCCTGGTGTCAAAGGGGTTAAGCTCAATTGGTGAAAGCATTGGGTTCTCATTGTAGAGACCCAAGTTCAAATCCCGATAGCGACATATAGGGTGGAATTCTAAGTGGTGACTCGTGGACTTCTATGTCTTCTATGTTGAATATATTGTTTAAGTGGATGTGTTGGCTGAGTTGGTCCTTAATGGACAAAGTAATTTAGTATGGGGATGAGGCCCCCCAGTTGTGGCCTCACGGGCTTGGGTCGGACTAAAGATTCTGAAGGTACCATTGAAAATAATTAGATTAATGCCTCACGTTTCAGATTTTGTTGCTGGATCCAGATCTCAACACTGGATGGCTCTCATTGTCGTCAATCATATCTCCCAGAAGATGGATCTAGAAGTGGGATCTGAAATGTTGGGCATCAATCCGATGATACAGTTGTATCAAGTACAATTCAACACAACGAGATCTGAAATGTTGGGCATCAATCCGATGATACAGTTGTATCAAGTACAATTCAACACAACGAGATCTGAAATGTTGGGCATCAACCGGATGATGCAGTTGTATCAAGTACAATTCAACACACAATGAACGTGTTTTAAATTGGTTTATGTATTGTGGGAAAGGTGTTATTGTTCGCCGTGTTGGAATGATTGTCTGTCCATTACTCTTGATTCATCTATTCTTGTACTAAACTTCAATCTGATTTCTCATTTATGTTGATTTCACACATACTAACATTGAGCGAGTTTGATGTCTCATTGATATCGGTATAGTTTTCAACCACTATTTGATGTCACTAATACCGGCATGTTCTGAAAATCCTCGCACGCTGATTGTGTATTCATATCTGTGGTTGAGTTTTTATGATATTTATCTACATTTCTGAGTCTTTACAATCTTTGATTCCCCTTTCCTTTAGAGGTAAATTTATTTGTGACGTTACTTCCAACAGACTGCTATTCATATTTATCACATAATTTTATATTACCAGCGTTTTGAGAATCGAAGGGTCTATTGACTGCCCTCGCAATTCACTTTTTGATCCCGATGACATTTTTGTTAAGTATTTTTTGTTTAAATATGCGGTTCACTTTGCGTCACTCCTTTGTATTCCTTCACAATTTTCATGTCTATAATTTAAGAAACTATTTCATGAACAATTTCCTCGCTCTTATTAAGTGGCAGGTATAACGAACACTATAATGAGTCAAATTCATGAAATGGAGCACAACGAGAATTGGATTGTATTTGTTTAAGCTATAATCTGCCATAACAGGGGTGTGTATTTGGGCGCGTAAGTATAATGATGATTGAATGAGCAAAAATATGTTTTTTAATATGGTGCAATGATGATGTGGGTATGGTTTAAAATTAAAGCTAAAATATACGGTAAGAGATGTTGGTTCTCTAAAAGCTTAGATGATGAGGGAATTGGATGACATTGTTGGAGAAAGTGAGCCACAACCAAACTGTAAAAAGGGGCCAACCAAGCAGCTTGTTCATAAATAGGGCCAGTAGCTCAGTGTAGAGCAGCTAGCATGCAAATGAGTGGTCTTAAGTTGGAGTTCTAGTTGGCCCGTGAAAATAACATTGGTATTAGAGCTAAACCAAGGGCCCTAACAGTTTGTTGAGGGTACACTTGTTGGTTTAATGAACCAAACTATTTTGTTATTGTTATAAATAGATCCCTTTTGGGATCTTGTATTGCTTGCTTCCTCTGCACTGTTTTCCATCACATGGTATCAGAGACATGTTTGGAGCCCCATGGAGCAAAGTGTTGTTCAAGGTGGGATATTGAAGAAAGTGAATATTCTGAACTGTAATAAAGAACCTACCAAATAGGCTAGTCATAAGTAGAGCCAATAGGTCAATGGTAGAGCACCTTGACATGTAAATGGGAGGCCCTAGGTTCTAGCCCTAATTGGTACAAATGTGAGATAATAAAGATTCATGATGTGGCGGGAGTGACAACTATTGGCCAAGGTTCCTCCAATACCCAATATTTGTTTTCAATAAGGCTTTGCCCTTTGATCTCGTTGTTTAGAAAATGGACTTGATGGGCAAGTGTATTTCTTGAAATGGCTCGATTCAAACATGTTGCCCATACAGTCGTACCATCCAATAGACAAGGTCGTTAAGGTTTGATAGAATTTTTCAGTTCAACAATGTCTTATGTTACGTACTTTTTAAATAATATCACCACAAGTTTATGTTGAATAAGTAATATTGGTGGTGTAAAGTAATCATTCATTAAAGACCACTCAAAAGGAACAAAGCATCAGTTAGAAATTTAAAAAAAAAAAATGTGAATGTTCTATAAATAATAATGAAAATTTATTTTGTAGGCACTTTTTTTATTAAATTCTTTTTGTTTAAAATTTAATCCTAAAACTATAATAGATATAGACAATCATATAGTCTAACAATGTGCTCTTTTGTTGTACAATTCCTATGATTCTTATAAAGTTTTTTCCTTGTTTTTCTATTTAGGTGAGATTTGTTTATATCAAAATTAGCGGAAGTGTATGTGGATCAATTGTATCACTTTTTAAATGAGGGGTCTATTGGGGGATATTTAAACATTTAAAAAAAAAATACAATAGAGGCATACAACAAGAACTTCCTCTAAGTCGTCAAAATTAATTGTAGTTAGATTGTATTGTTGGAGTAGCCAAGATCTGAAAGCAAAAATCAAGATAGCTTTCACAAATGAATGAGCACAATAAGCAATATCTATCGTAAAAAGTGAATTAAAATTTACAATGAGGTTCCTTGTACAAGTAGGACAAGGAGGAAGGTAAGAATAAAACACTAACTATCCTAGATATATTGAGTGCTTCTGGATTTGATTGTGATAGAGTTTTTTTCTCAACGTTTCGGATCATACTCTATGATCCATCATCAGGAGAAAGAGAATTTGACTATGATAGAGCTTTTTATTCTCTTTCTCCTGACGATGGAACACGGAGTGTGATTTGAAACGTTGAGAAAAAACTCTATCACAGTCAAATCTAGAAGCACTCAATATATAGTTCAAATGACTTCTACTAACTAACCTTTCAAAAAGGTGACACATGCTAGAACACTTGGGACAAGTGTGAGGACATGTAAAGTCCCTATGAAGTGAGACAAAAAAGTAAAAGTTCCTAAGTGTGGATTTAACTAGTGTGAATAAGACTTTCCTAGATGAGCTAAAAGTTAACTAATTATGTAATGTCTTTATTTACACTAACATGTATAACCTAGAAAATAGAGACACAAAACATTATAGCCCATCAAGTTGGTACAAAATGTAGGAATTGAATTGCAAACCAGGGGCTTTATTGGCCTCATTTGACTTCAACTTAGCAGAAGCATGAGAAATGCCAAACTTGAGTGAAGAAACGTTGACCCTGCTAGTAGACCTACCTGTGTCATCACCTTGATCAACAATGTTTGGATTTACAATCCTCTAGGTATTTGAACTATACACTTGGAATGGTCTTAGAGAATTTGAAGGCATGACATAAAACCTTCAACTAACAGGGGAAGAGAGATCACACTATTGATTTCCAATTTCCCATGCTTATGAGTAACCACAAGAGTTTTCACCATGTACATGCAAAAGTTGTACAATTGTTCATGTTGTTTGAAGAGGATGACAATTCCTTCTTGAGAATGAAAATATTCTTGCAGAGCCTTCATCTTGGATTCCACTACACCTTCAGTGATTGACAACTCCATAGAACTATCAATCTTACCTAAATAATATCATGGCCATTGATTGTATGGTATTAAGAAATGCTCTTTTATCATAACCCTTAGGTAAATTTTTAGAAGTATCAAATGGATGAATAGGAGGAAGGGTGATTATAATAGCACTAAGTAAATTTTCAAGCACAACATTCAAAGCCTCGTGAAGTATTATAAATTTTCTAAAATTTTGAGGCTTAACAATAACAACATTAGAAGTAGTAGCAACATGATTAGCATTTGACATTTTCTCTTATTTTTCATTACCTTTTGGAAACTATTTTTCTATTGAAGCTTAGAAGGGTAAGATGGTGTAGAGGGAACATGAGAATATCCATACTTGAGTCACTTAGCCTTTAAGCAATTTTAACTCAACATTCCTCACATTGGCACACAAATCCATGAAAGAAACATGGCTAATTAAGGTATTGTGTTGCTCCAAATATGCTCACCACTAATATTTTGTATGAGTTGGATGTGGGACAACCCATGCATTACACTTGTGTGGCCTATGTATGGACATATCACTTTTGCTCATGTGGCAAAAGCTAGTGGAATGGGGGAGTGTATGGAGGATTACCCTCTTCGTGAAGGAGTGTCCTATGAGTGTCAACAATGTTTGTGCATGGGGGAGTTGTTGTATTGACTTGATTACTCTCTTCACAAGGAATGAGCATTTGATGGCGGATGATGGTGTTGATTTGTGGTGTGATGGTTGGAATGTGAGGGTGAACTCTAGCAAACTTTTGAAGAGGTGTTATAATGGTAATTCTCGTATAGTTTGGTGCATTGTTAGCATGAATTATGTTGAGCTCTTGCTAAGCATTGATGAGAAATGTGTTTAGCCAATGGTTTTCTATTTAAATTAACTCTTGGAGATGGGTTTACTCTATTGTTTGTCGCCTATTGTTCTCTTCCTATATCTATTGTAAAAAAAGAGTTTGTTCTTAGACTTGTTCTAGGCTAACTACTTCTAGGTTCATTAGGGTTGTTTTGAGCTCATTTATGATGGATTCTACCCAGTTCCCTTTCACCCTAGGACACATGAGCCTGATGGTGGGAGATAGAAGAGATAGGCATGCCTTGTCCTGGTGTGCTAATTGTTTTTCATGTTTGGCTTGATTTGTGTTTGATTGCAATGATTGCTTGCTTGCTTGTTCTTGTTTTGCTTTATTTTCCTTGTTAGTAGATGCTTGATTGCTTTGTTTTCTTTGTTTGCCTTCTCTTGTTACTAAGGGCTTTGATTCACTTGATTTCCTTGTTTGCTTGTTGGTTGTGTGTCTTGTCTTGTTAGCAAGGGCTTGATTCACTTGATGTTTTGAATGAGACTAAATTAATGAATGCATGCCTAAACTAAATGCAACAAATGAACAACTAATCTATGTTTTTGTATTTTCCCAAATAATAATGTGATCTAATTAGCTAATTGAATGTAACGAGAATGACTAAATGGATGCAATGTGAGCAAATGTTTTGCTTGTGGTTTGCAAGAGATGTTATGTTTTGTTTGATTTGTTGATTGAAAATGATTGTGTTGTTGATATCATTGATAGTGTTTGATTCAAAAATAAAACACTATTGAAATGAACTAAGATCTACAATTTTAATCTACACTAATCTAATATAATGAAATAAACAAATCCTTTCTAATTAATGTTAAATTTGTAATATAATAATAGATTGTCACAGATCCAAACAAGATGGAAGATACCTTATCGATTTTACTTGCAATTCTAATCTACTATTTTGAAAACAAATAAATTGAAAGCAAATAATTAAAATTTTAAATTGGGAGACTGACAGTCTGAGATGTTGATGAGATGCTCATGGCATGTATGTCCTTAGAGTTTCAGTTGCTACAACCTTCTCTCCTCTCTAGCTTGGGGTAATATGCTTGATGGAAGAAGCAAGGGAAGATGGGAAGTTAATTTAAAAGGGAAATGCCGTAGTGTTGTGTTGCTATACTGAAAGTTTTGAAGTTGTAAAATACCTATGGAAAGATCTTAGAGGTTGTACGGAGCATGCATACTATAATAAAGGCATGGAATTTATCTTGGGAACCTCTAGAATTGACCTTTTAACATGCTCAAATAGCTATAACTACATAGTCAACAAAATCATGATTCATACAAGAGACAACTAATGAGCAACCAAAGACCCCTTTGAATCTGATTGGGGGTGTATATATAGGCTTGGAATCTCAATTAGATTCACAATTGTGGGGGGAGGGAGGAACTCAAGAGTTGACAAAAGTAGATACAATTAGAATTGAGTTAGGAATTAGATGAAGGCCAAAAATGGTTGTAAAACAAGTAGAACTGAAAGTTTCACATGTCAACAAAAAAGTTGAGGTCACCCCTTTTACCAATAAGGCTTGCCTCTTTTGTCAGGGCAGGTCTTTTGGGCGATCTCGAGAATGCTTGGGTGACTTTGAGAATGCTTGAGTGACCCCACCATTTGAAAGGTAAAATTGTCATTTCAGAAGAGTGAGAAGGTGTGCATGAAAGATAAAAGGCAAGGGAGGATGAGACATGACCATGAGTGGGTCCTAGATGTTGAGCAAACACTTCCATCAAGGTTGGAAAGGTTGAGAGAAAGTCTTATTCACGCCACGTGGGTCATGAGTTGAATTGTCATATTATCACTAGACTACCATGTATGCTTGCACAATTTTGGGTAGTTACATATTTGCCCCCTCAAGTATGATATTCTACATGGAAGGTAGGTGCCATTTTTTTAACTAGACATGTGGGACCTCGAACTTACATGTACTTACTTACCTTTGTTGTTGTCTTGCATTCAAACCTACAAAATGAAAAACAATGATCATGCATAGTGTAGTAATCTCAAAAATACCACTAATGCTAAGATTGATAAGACTACTTGTTGGATAAAAGATCAATCTTTAATCCAATTTTTAATCATTGAATCTCCAAGATATGACACCAATTGGTGAGATACAAGGCTTAGACTACTACAATATGAAAATATGAAATTAAGTTGTCTTAATATGGAATTACCATGTAGAGATTCAACTTCTTAATAATGCTAAAATCAACCTCTTTAACATGCTTAATACAACCACCTTAGATGAACTTAAAACAACAATAAAAGGAAGATAACATCACCATAAGATAGCAGCAACAAAGAGGCACAAATCAATAACATAAGAATGCAAGAAACTCGAGAAGATTATCTCACAACACAAGGTTTATGTGGAGAAACCCTTTTAGGAAAAAAATCTACCAAGAAGAGAGGCCAAGTATGTATTATCTTCAAATGCAAGATTACAATACATCCACTTCCAAATCTCCTCTCCAGTCTTCAATCCAACAACACCTGTGTATAGAGTTTTCACTCTAACTCACCATGTTACATTTCTACCACCATAGCCCCTATTTATATAGCATTTTCACCCTCTAAATGGGGCATCCAAGTTGGTTATCATATCCCAATGCTTCCTTTGGATAAATCCAAGAATTTAATGCATAAAAAATATTGGTTGCAACTTTATCACTCACCTCTTACACATGGACAACTAATTTGTCCTTATGGACACCTAATTTTTCCTATCTTGCAAGGCAGTTACCACCTTCATGTGGAGGTGTTATAACCATCTAAAACAACATCACAAGTGTTCAAAATAACCTCATGGGGAGTTGGACGTCCAAAACAACCTTAACCTCCAAGATTCTCTTCTGGTAAATGGTAACTTCATGTTGGTAAAAAAATAGTTACCAACCCCGATAAAAATTAATTACTATGCCAGTAAAACCATGATGGTAAAAATTATTTATTGCTAATGGCGAATCCATCATCCCTTATGAATTATTTACAAACAATATTAGGAGTAATTAAATACATAAGATTTACAAGGTTGATGGCACCTTAATCCTAACATTCTCCCACTTGTCATCATACATTGTAAATACATCCATAAGAAAACCAACAAGGGAAAAACATCCCTTAGCTAACCATGTATCACTTGATTCTTCAACATGCTTTTGTGCTCTAAAAAGATACTTGCAATATCAACCAATATAACCACCATCAAGCAAGAACTCCTCACATCCTCCATTATGTCAACCCATGATAGGATAAGGACCATGCCAAGGTGAAACATACCAATTGTCACTGAATCTTGCATCAATGAACACATGTATCAAATTCAAATGGTAACAAAAAACCCTGCCTTACTCATACCCGTTGGAATAGCAACCAAATCAAATTGTGAGCTCATCCAATCTAACCATACCTCAAACCAGGGTAAACAAACCATCATAGGTAAGGGAATATGCCCAAAGCATACACCATTTCCTGTACCTCTCTAAACAAGTCCTTAGAACGAGTTCCATTGCTCACGACCAAAATAAACAGAACAACAAAATCCATAAAACCATGCATCTACTTATCAACATTCCTTTAGAACTCACAAAGCTCAAGACTAATGTATATGAGAAGACAAGATACAAATTAAAGAATGCATTTGATAATTAGGGGGGCAACACCTCTCATATCATTCACCCTACCAAGTAGACCAAGAGTGGGATACAAGATTGTCCTGTGCATAGAAGACCAAGCAATACGAGTTTATAATAAAGGGCAACCTTCTCATCAAGTCCATAATGGACTCACGTCCATTTTCAAATGTAGGCTCCTCCTTCCTTTTGATGAAATCTCATAATGAATAATCATTCCAACACATATCCGTAAGTACAAGAGATAGCCAACCTCACCCAAGCCTCTCTAGTTTCCACGAACATCCACCAATCAATCCATGCTAACTTCAAATGCAAAGTACAAAATCATGAAGCTCCAAGCAAATGATTAATACTCAAAACCAAAGAGAACTAACTAGACCACTGTGAAATCTCTAACTATAGAATCAAGAACATATAATGACATCATGATCTAACATATTCTCATAAGAATATCATATGATCCAACAAACATATCCTGATCCCAAAAGCACCTGTATCATGCCAAAACTCTAATTCATGATCAAGAGTACACCATGACACAATACCATCTATCCTCTAAACTAAGGATCACTTGTCAAAACTGACAAGTCATAAACATGACACCTCACCAAAGACTCCAAGAGTCCTCCATGGAAAACCAAGATGTCAAGACCTCTTAAAATAACATGAAGATCAAGCATCCTCTGTCAATAGAACCAAAGATGTTAATGAACCCTCACCGCAACCTAAGGGCAGAATCCAAGAGCTCCTTATGACACCAATAACCATTGTAAAAGATCATCCATCTTCTAATAAAAGATATCCATGGATCACTACACATTGCAACAAAAACAACTTAGATCCAAGGTCTTGAAACAGAGAAGATAGAACACACTATGTAACTACACAAAATTGCCATTGAAAGTGATACTGAGCGATGGCATTATGACCAACATCATTGCAAAAACTTTACTGAAAGTGAATAGGGATTCTCATGCACCATAGCTACTGCTAGAGATTCTAATGAATAACTATATCACCTACTCCATAACCCTTTCTTTGTCTTACTGTAATAAACATAGCAATGTAACCAAGGTGACCAAGAAGATGCCTACCAAAATAAAATCCTCATCAGATAATCTACAATATTTTCACATATGCAACACCTCAAAGGAGAAATACATAATCAGTGCCCTAATCTCGAATAACTGAATAAATAGATTAAGCACCCCATTGGTAACTTACAGAACAAAGGTAACTAGGTATAACATGTAGATTTCCAAGACTCAAACACCAGGATCAATGCTAGACTTGATTTTCCAAACAAATCCACATAAAAGTAACCATAGATCATAAGAACCCATCAAGCAGCCCTGCAAATTTGCAATTATTTCCATCTAGAAAAATCTAGAGTTTGAATACAATCTTTCCATAGATCTACAAACCATAGACTTTGGTTAACATGTAAAATCTGTAAAACTATCTATGTAAATATGAATGCAGTTAATCATCTAGACATTCAGATAATCAAATATGTCATTTGAAACAATGGAATACCACCAATCTACAAACCCACAACCTTTTTAAATAGGAAACTTGTAAAACCTATATATCCAAAATAACATGAATATGAAAAAGAAGGAACTAGGTTATTTAGGAGTGTCCAGATCACAAAAGACCAACTCTACAACCCACATACAACTAATGGAAAATAATCTAGTGCTTTCATGTAACTAGGGACTAAAACCATGAACCCAACATAAGCACTCCATATTGTAGTACAAATATTAGGTGTTTTCCCATGTGACTAGAGGACCAAAAGAACCCACCCAACATGAACACCCTTTCAATATACATGACCACAAGGTAAAGGAACATAACCACCATGCAAGAGGATAGTCACATATTTCCAAATAGGAGCTCCAGGTCACCACCATGCAAGAAGAAAACACATGACCAACTCCATAAAAAACAAGATCCTCAACCATGAGCTTCCATCACCCACCATAGATTCCATTGACAATATCCATTTGAGAGTTAGATGCCTTGGATTTGGATCTCACAGATCTGCAAAACAATGTTAACACACAAAACATCCACTATAGTCCACAAGCCTCCAACAACTCCTTATACAAATCTAGCTCTGATACCAAATGCTGGATAAAAGATCAATCTCTAATCCAATTTTTAATCATCAAATCTCCAAGATATGACACTAATTGGTGATATACAAGGCTTAGACTACTACAATATGAAAATCTAAAATTGTATGCAAATATGAAATTAAGTTGCCTTAATATGGAATTACCATGTAGAGATTCAACTTCTCTATAATGCTAAAATCGACCTCTTTAACATGCTTAATAAAACCACCTTAGATGAACTTAAAACATCAATAAATGGAAGATAACATCATCATAAGATAACATCAACAAAGAGGTACAAATCAAAAACATAAGAATGCAATAAACTCGAGAAGATCATCTCACAACACAAGGTTTATGTGGAGAAACCCTTTCGAGAAAAAAACTCCACCAAGAAGAGAGGCCAAGTATGTATTATCTTCCAATGCAAGATTACAATACATCCACTTCCAAATCTCCTCTCCAATCTTCAATCTGACAACATTTGTGTACAGAGTTTTCACTCTAACTCATCATGTTACATTTCTACCACCATAGCCCCTATTTATATGGCATTTTCACCCTCTAAATGGGGCATCCAAATTGGTTATCATATCCCAATGTTTCCCTTGGATAAATCCAATCATTTAATGCATAGAAAAATATTGGTTGTAACTCTATTGGTCACTCTTACACATGGACAACTAATTTGTCCTTACGGACACCCAATTTGTCCTATCTTGCAAGGTGGTTACTGTCTTCATGTGGAGGTGTTATAACCATATAAAACAACATTAAAAGTGTCCAAAACAACCTCATGGGGAGTTGGATGTCCAAAAAAACCTTAAACTCCAAGATTCTCTTATGATAAATGGTAACTTCATGCTAGTTAAAAATCAGTTACCAACCCCTAGTAATAACTAATTACCATCCCAGTAAACCCCTGATGGTAAAAAATATTTACTCCTGATGGTGAATCCCTCATCCCTTATGAATGATTTACAAACAATATTAGGAGTAATTAAATACATAGGATTTACAAGGTTGATGGCACCTTAATCCTAATAGTACTCACTATTGATGCTGGGTTAGAGAGATAATTCCTTTGTCATTTTCTCCCTTTGTCTATTTGTAATATGCAAAATGAAAACTGACTTAAGTGCATGTAATCAAAAGGTTGGCTCAAATTATGTAGAAAACAAAGACAAGAGGGTGTATCATGATAACAAGGTGCAAGATATACCTATGTTGCTTTGTTTTGCATGGATGACCTACCAAAAGAGTGAAAAACTAACCCATATATGTCAAATCGATTCATTTTGAACTTCATTTGCACTTGTGGTGGAGGAAAATTAGGATGTAGATTGACGACAATGAAATCAATGGAGGTTACAATCAATGGAGAGGTAGTGACAACGAACTCTGACTATCATTGCAACTCATCCTCAAGTAGATCCATAAGTATAAAAAACAAGAAAAAACCTCTTATGCCCTACTTATAAATATTGTTAGATTCACATTGAAATAACCATCAAATTTAGTTGCAAAAGATAGGGGTCTAGGTAGGAAAGGTAGCCATGTTTTCCTTTTTTTTGAATTTCATGTCTATTTTTTACTTTTTGAGAAATATATGGTTTGATGGGGCGTGGATTGGGTTGTTGCCCCTTTTTCCATGCTTGATCACCCATTTTGGTAGAGGAAGTCACTTGAGTGACCTTGAGATGCCTAGGTGACCTACAGGATTACTCGAGTGACTTGTTGGGTTGCCCCTTTTGCTAAGGGAAATTCAAAAACTATGTTGTTGCATCTCTCATACTTTCTTGATTATTTGGACTTGGTTTTTTCTTGCCTTTTTAATTTTTTTAATGTTTTAGACTTTTTTGACATTTTTGGCCTTTGTATTTTTGATATTTTTAAATTTTTTTTTGATTTTTAAAGTGATGGGTGTGTGCTTGTGTTGACAGGACACCTGCATCCGATGGAATGGAACTTGAGAGAAGGCTTGGTTTGTGAGCATAGTGGATGAGCTCTTTGCAGTAGATCAAGCTATCCTTTAACAAGCTAGACTAGATAGGGTGGTAAGAGATCGTATTATGCGACCATCACTATGTATTTGCTGTAACATATAACCTATTGGGATGTAGATCAAAACTCCTTCTAGTTTCCTAGCATTTTTGGAGAGTGGAAAATCACACTATACGATGTCTAATAGATTCTAAGTGTCCTTATCTAGGGGGACAAATTGACATAGGTAGAGTGGGCGTTGGAGGACAAGAGACTAACCTCAGATGATTTTATGGACATTGAGAGACTAGGAGACAAGAGAGGAGTTTAGCTAACTTCAATCCCTACACTTGACATTCTTCTCTTGTGGAAGGTCCTCATTGGCTTAATAAGTTCTTGCTTGTCAGAGGCTAAGAAGGTTAACTTTCTCAAATGGTCATGGGATCCTATCATCTAGTAAGTGGAGCGAGGTAGAGTTTTCACATGGGGGATCAACATCCTAGCATTAGTTTACTATGAGCTCTATCTGATTGTGCGCTATGGGACACTGATATTTAGTCATCTGAGAACAAGAGACTAGCTTGGGTTTCTTTTATGGGCATTGAGAGACCAGGAGACAAGAGAGTAGTTTGGCTGACTTCAATCCCTACACTCGATATTATGCTCTTGTAGAAGGTTGTCATTGGATCGATACATTCTTTCTTGTCAAAGGATAAGAAGGTCCACTTTCTCAAGTGGTCATCATGCAGTAAGTGGAGTGATGCAGAGTTTTCACATGGGGGATCAACATCCTAGCACTGGTTTACCTAGAAATCTATCTAATTGCACATCGAGGTCACTTACATTTAGTCATCCTTCTTTGCTTATGGTATGGATATTGGAGCATATTTGATCTTATCATCAATCCACACCTATGTCAGATCCTTCACTTCCTAGAGTCATCAGATGGGTTTGATTGGGTCACTATGGCACAACTACACGAGTAGTGGCGACTTTGATATAAACATTATCGTAGACCCCTATATAGAGATGGAGGGGAGATGGGTAGAAAATGACGTCGTGAGATATTATTAGAGAGGGATGAACCACTTGGTTCACAAACATGGCTTGGTGGGGATTGCTCCAACCGTTTGGAGAGGACATTCTAGAGGATTTGCCCCTAGTGCCTCCATGCTAGAGATTTAATTAAGAGGCACAAAGAGTGGGCGAGGGAAACTCCCATGGACTCCTATTACTCTATGGACTCTTATTGCATGACCAGCACAAGGACAAGGATGGAGACAACAACAACTGTGATCATGCTAGTGTCACTTAATTTTTGATGTAGTGTGATTAGGATGATGGAGAGGATGAGGGATCTGATGATGACTACTATCCCAAGGTAGGGGATGATGAGGAGGCATCATATGAGGTTACTCCTAGTTCATAGGTGATTCCTCTAGCTCAACAGATAGATGAGTAGATGTGAGTGATTAACCCCTCTTGGTAGGTAGGAGACCCTTGTTAGTATCTCATTTCTCTTTTCTTTGTTTTACTTTGCTTAATACATTATTGCTTAAAACTTTGACAAGGATCTAACACTCCTTTTTATTTGCACTTGGTGACATAGGTATTGTGGATAGATGGAGAAAATTGATCAAGACCTCATTATTAGAGGTTCTTATCTCTACCATGAAGAGAGAGATGCTATTAGTGGATGTAGGGATACTTACAGTGGTAGGTTGACACACAGATGTTTTTTATCCCACTTACCAACAAATTGCATCCCTAAGGGGTAGGGTTAGCACAGTGGAGGCTTAGGTTGCTTTGTTACAAGAGATAGTTGAGGTAGGGATTAGTTGAAAACCAACTTTTCATTCATGAGATAGGACACCAATGTATACTCAGTCATGAGTTCAGATACCTATCCCGTCCTAGGTATTATCACAAAGGCACAAGATTCCCATGTGATTAGATACGACATGTAGTTAGAGGAGATGGATTGGGAGCCCTAGAGGATCAAGAGCTCAAAACTTATTTGAGAGCCTTTTGATATTGCTATTTGGCACTTGTATAGATTTTGCATTGCCCTTTACATGGGGAGATTGTACTTATTTTTCTTTACCCCTTTCCCCACGATGGAGCTTATGTACTTAGTTATCAATACACTTATATATAAATTTTTTCTTATTTCTATTATGTCAATCTATATCTTATTATGGTTGATCTCGTTTAGATTACTTTCCCTTCATGCTCATGGACATGTTTAGATTAGAGTTTGATTTTTGATTATTCATGGATTCTTATGTATGTATATGTGTTATGTTATCTATTTTGATATTTTTGTAATTTATGATGTACATGTAGTGTATGTATGTATAATAAATATGTATGGATGCATCTAGAATTAACATGATGATTTTACTTGGTTATTTCTTTGACATGTATGATTTTATTATGACAGTATTTCATTTATTGCATGACATGCATATGATATTGACAATGTTGTTTCTCTTTATGAGATTTTTGACTTAGGGGATTGCACGTTGATTAGCATAAGATAATTGTTGTCCTATTTTGCTCCTCAACCAAATAGCCCAAACCAAAAAATCTCTAGGCATTTTCCTTATTTTCCCCTTTAAGCCCTAGGTCATATTATTTAAACTCCAAACCAAAGTTTCATAAAATTGTCTAAATCCTTCTGCTGCTAAAAATCCATTGCTAAATCTTTGCAATTTTTATCATTACCGCATCCCCGTGGGTATGTTTGATGAACCCTTGCAGGCTTGTGGGAGCTAGGGTGCAATATAGCCACTTACCGCATTACCGCGACCGTCAATTGAAAGGCTTTCAGGAGTAAAAGAAGTAGTCTGAACAACTTATTGCAACACCACAACAATTTGTATGAAGCATGGAGGGCTGACGGTAAGGATCTAACCATTGCCGCATTACTGCAACATTTAAGGAAGAAGCCCGTGGGATAGTGGTGAGGAGCAATGTGTTCACCATTGTACCACAGAGGTCATCAAAAAGACATGTGGGATGGTGGTGAGGCTTGAGCCTAGTATAAGATGTTTCCCGCGGCCCCACATGAGTCTTTTCTCTTGTTTGTGGGTCAAAGGTAAAAGTGAACAACTTACCGCAACACCGCAACAGTCTATATGGGTTGTGGTGGGATGGCGGTAAGTAACGATGCAATCAGCACACTACCGCAACAATTTGTGAAGGAGCTTGCGAGATAGCGGTGAAGATTTAGCCCAAGCATGGAGTCACTCACTGCAATACCGCAGAGGTTTATATGAAGTATGGCAGGCCAACGGTATAAACTCAAGTGGCATATAATATGTGATCGCACCCCTGCGACAAGTAAGAGGATGACTGACGGCAATGCGGTAAGAAGGAGCCGATGTAAAATGGTCATTGCACCCTTGCGGCGGTTTTAAGTGAAGCTTGCGATGGTGCGATATAAAGGATTTCAAGTGGTGTGGATGTTGAGTGCCACAACCCCGCAACAGTTAATAGAGTAGTTCGCGGGTTGGCGGTAAAAGGATAAGATGCTCATCGCTATACTGCATGGGGTCTTGAGGGACTGTAGTGGGTTTGCGGTAATGTATAAGTTGGCATCAACAAAGGATTTTTAAACAACAGGAGGACTATTGACTTCTACGTGGCAGTCCATGTCGCGCTTTAGGGAGATCGTTGGTGTTTTGAAAGAGCTCATAATCTTTTGTGGATGCAGCCAGAAGACTTTAGGTGAATTGTAAATTCTATGATGACATCCCGAAGGCAGAAAGATGCACGAATTTGGCCAGGTGGCATTGCAGAGACTAATTTTTTTGAAAGATTCAGGGCCGATGAGGACATAGAGACTCAGGGGTTCAAAATTTAAAGTGTTGTAAAAGATTTTCTTGGTGAATTTGAAAGGATTTGTCTCATACACCATCAATGCAGATGCTATACCTTTTAGTTGTCCCTTATCAGATATTTGTAGCATTTATGGTTGTAGGTGACAAATCAGCTATTCGCATTGAAAGGAAATATCTTTCATCTGCCCAGTTCTCCAGATATTTTCTATAGTTAATTCTTGTAGATAGACAACCTTCAGACATAGGTATTTTCTGACAGAGCCCATGGGGTAATTTATTGTAATCTAAGTAGGTCATTTGGAATCAGATGCTATATATGTATGAATGTAAGATGTAAAAAGGTTAGAAAATAGTTAGTCTTATGCTTTTTTATTCCAAACAGAATTTTTCTCTGCTGTAACTGTGCCTCTTAATCAATACATATGGTGTTTTACTCTTTCATGCTTTTAACTCTATGTAGTCTTAAAATTGGCTATTGTTTGTGAATGTTTAATTCTTGACAATCCATTCTTTACCTCTGTTGAAATCTCCATGATTTATGTAAGTTTATCAACTGTATTTATTATTTGTGCATCTTAGCTCTGTGAATGTTCTTTATTCAAACCTGGTGTATCACCTCCTCTTCATTTTTAGTTTTTACTCCCTCTTCCTCTTTTCTGAATAGGTGGATAGATTAGGTTTAGTCTTAGGATCGCTGAATCTCATATTCAACAAAGGAACCAACCTCTCTATGGAGATTCGGCCTTCCCGTAGGGTGCCACACCTGGAGGTCCTCTCAATGTTTCACTAGATTGTTGGAGCCCTAAAAGCCTTCAACACTAGGTGCAAATCTATGTGACAACAATTTCTGGCACGCCTAGTGGGACTTAAAGAAAAGAAATCAAGCTAATAATTTGGTGTTCTTCTCAGCACTCTGCATTTTGGCAGAATTTTCATGCACTTGATGACTCTACAAGCTATTGGTTCTGATCAGTGCCATCTTTTATGCCTGTGCAAACTAGGGCATCTTCCAGAGGTAACTTCCAGTTCACTGAATTATCTGCTGCTTCTTCAAGGAGAAGGTCTAGGTTATCCAAGCCTCCTATGAGAAGGGGTAGCACCTTAGTTTTACCTCTTTCAAGAGCTCAGTCCACACTCCTCCTATTAGGTTTCAGTATAATAGAAGAAGCTTGCATATCTCTAGACTGAATTTGAACATTCCTACAATAGCAAGGAATTTGCCTTTTGTAACCTTCAATGGAGGAAGTCCATTAGATTTGGCTACATACAATGACATACCTTCTGCAGCCCTGAAAAGTGTTTCACCCTTCACAGGTGATGGTTCTATAACCCCTGATGAGCATATCAAAGATATATCCAACGTGTGCTTGGTACATCATATACAACATGAAGATGTTGCAGTCCATCTCATGGTCTCATCTTTCAAGGGAAGAGCTCTTCAATGGTTCAGGAGCTTGACCCCTACTTCAATACATATTTGGGATGAGCTGGGAGAGGCCCTCTACAAATAGTTTGGAGAGAGGGCAGATAACATTTCATTGCTTGAGCAACTGACAACTATCAAGAGGGATCCAAGTGAGATGTTGGCATACTTTAACTTCAGATTCCAGAGGACGTGGGAGAGAATTCCAGCTACCCTCATGCCATATCCACAAGGTGCTTTCTTGTACTTTTTAAGAGCTTTAAATTCTGATATTGCTGTGATGATGCAATCAATGGGTGTTGAGACTCTACCATATGGTTATGAGACAGCTCTAAAAGCTGAAAATTGTTTAATACAAGTTGGGAAAATTGCTCCCAGACCTCCTATCCAACTTTTTCCAGAGCTGCCTTCCTCATCCCAACAATCCATTTTTGCTCCTATCCTAGAGCCTAAAACTTCAACATCCTCTCTTTCTCAAGAAGAGAGTGATCTTAAGACCCTAATGTCTAATTTAACTAATAAGGTGAATAGTATAGCTATTCAAACTGCTCCCAAACCCTATCAGAACTATAACCAGGGGCAGACATCTAATCAAAATTGGAACCAAGGGTATAATTCTAATAGGAATCAAAATTGGAATAAGGGTTATCAGCAAAATAGATACCAAAATCCTAACCCTGCACAACCTTTACAAACTATTTGACCTATCCAACAAATACTAGCTATAAATCTAGTTAGGAGTTTAGTCCCTACTCAGAATAATCTAGCCCAGGAGGTAGATTGGTGCTATCCCTACAACCAACCTCACAATCAGTCCTCTTATGCTTTTGGTGCATAAGAGAGGGCTTTGATGGTGCAAAAATTTCACACTCATTAGGCATCATTATCAGAGGTAGCCAATAGTAACACTGAGGTTCAAAATGAGGCTATCCCTGATGCTAATACGATGCTATGGACTGTGCAAGACTTTTGTGCTGTCAATCAACCTATGGACAATGTTGTTATGCCTATTGCATACAACATCGGGTCAAAGAAGAGGCAGTTGGAGGCTAGCCCTATGCCTGCCGTGTTACAAAAGGAGCCTATTTCAAAGGAAAAGGTGGCCAATGCCACAATCCCAATTCAGAGCAGTAAATCAACTACTACAAAAGAAATTCCACCAGGCTTAAAAGTACCTAAACAAACTACAGATCAAACAAAGAAAGGAACATGGATTCCCTCTATGCATAAGGCAACCACTGTTACATTAAATATTGTGAAGTAGATGAAGAAAACAAATATCAACATATCCATGTGGGAAGTGATGTCCATCCCCTCTCAGAGGGATCTGTTACAAGAAGCCTTGAGGCACTTCCCATCAGCCGAGTTAGCAGCATCAAATCCATCATCAAAACAGAAAGAAAAAGCCCCTGTTAGTCTTGTGTGACCAATTAAAAGACAAGTACAATAAAGAAGCCATTTCCCTTCTACTTGTCTTTGATCATTGGCAAATTTTTAGTACACAACTGCATGATAGACTTTGGGGCTAGTGTTTCAGTCATGCCCAAGAAGATAGCGAATGCATTAGGCATCAAGTATACCCTTGTTTCATTAGGAGTATTGCAGTTGGATGACACCTCTATGAACACTATAGGAGTGATCAAGGGATTGGACTTGACTCTGCATGCATGTCCTAACCTAACTTTCAAACAAGAAATTTTAGTCATTGATCTTCCTCCTTTGCCATTTGTCTGTCAAGAGATTTCACAACAAAGGTAGGTGGCTACCTTTCTTCTAACTGGTCTCATATGTTGCTGAGGACCAGATATGGCACACGGTTTACCATCAAGACTGAACCAATTTTAGATTATCATGTGGAGAATTACGACCACATCCTAGTGAACCCACATGTGATTATTGAGGGCAAGGAAGTGCATGACTCAGAACCTATTGAGGTAGAACCTTCACCTCTTCCTATCCCTGACCTATTTTTAGATGAGTGGGCAAGGGATCATGAAAATTTTGATCCTTATGATACCACTAAGGCAACTGACTTGGGCAACTACATGATCCATGAAAGGGATCCTTCAGTCTCTTTATACTTAAGCCAGATGATGACTCCATTGGCCCATGGAAAATGTTATTTGATGGTGCAAAGAGTAGAAATAGAGCTAGTGCAGGTGTTTTTCTAGTCTCTCCGATTGGTAAGAAGTCGCATTTTGCTCATAGGCTGTAGTTTTCTTGCATGAATAATGTAGCAGAGTATGAGGCATTGGTCCATGGCCTATTGATTGTTGACAAGAGGATTATCAAGCACCTAGAGATCTTTGGTGATACTGAATTGGTGGTTAACCAAGTCAGAGAAAGATGTGCAAAAAAAACCAGCTTCTAAGAGCTTATAGACATAGGGTTTGGGACCTGTTTGAGAGTTTTGATGCTCTTAATCTATAGGTAATCCCAAGAAAATTAAATTTAGAGGCTGATCAATTAGCAATGGTGGGAGCTCAATTTTCACCACCTACAGACTTGTTTTAGGGTCCCGATCAACATGTGAAAATGGTCATCAGGCCCTCTGTTCTTGACAATAATATTTATTAGCAAATTTTTGATAGTGATGAGTAGATTGCATGCTTCATTTAGAATGAAGCTGAGTTCTCTTTAAGGGCGCAACCCAGGTTACAAGAATCCTATGGTGATCAGATCATCCAGCTCAAATCAAACAAACTGTCCAAGGGTCTAGTTACTCTTGAAGCCATCTTCAGCCGTGATGATGAGTTCAGGGGCAAGAAAAATAACATGACCTTCAAGAAGGAAGATTACCAGAAGGTGACCGTCACCCCAGATAAAGAACTGCTGTTAGGAAAAGTGTGCGGCAATGCAGAGGAATAAGAGTTCATAAAGCTTGCCTAGAAGTATAATGATGTCTTGGCATGGACATATGAAGATATTAAAGGATTCAATCCAGATGTGGCTCAACATGCCATTGATCTGGATCCCAATTGCAGGCCAATTCGCCAAAAGCAACGACCTATAAATCCAAAAATTGAGCCACTCATGAGAAAACAGCTTGCTAAGCTCATACAAGCAAGGATTATCTTCCCTATTAAGTATTCTACTTGGGTTGCTGATCTAGTGCCTATGAGAAAGAAGAACGGAGAGATTAGGCTCTGTGTAGACTTCAAGGACCTGAATTGGGATTCTCTAAAGGATCATTACCCTCTCTCCTCTATGGATAAAATTTTACAAATAGTTACAGGGGCATAGAGGTTTTCATTATTAGATGGCTTCTCTAGCTATAACTAGATCATTGTCAGAGAGGAGGATAGATTTAAGATGACATTCACAAACAAATGGGGAATCATGGCATATGCAAAAATGCCATTTTGTTTGTCTAATGTTGGTGCCACATTTCAAAGGGAAATAGATATTGCCTTGAAAGGATTTATAAATAGTTTCATCCTGATTTATCTGGATGACATCACAGTCTTCTCCAAGAAGGGAGAAAATCACATGGAGCATCTGGAGAAACTTTTCCAAAGATGCAGAGAGTTTGGGGTGTCTCTAAACCCCAAGAAATGTATTTTCGTTGTTGCCCAGGGCAAACTTTTGGGCCATATAGTGTCTGAGAATGAAATATCCATAGACCCTAATAAAACATCTGCCCTGCTTTCTCTTCCTTTGCCTGCTCACAAAAAAGCTTTATAATCATTTCTAGGGCAGATCAACTTTGTTAGGAAGTTCATCCCTAACTGTGCTGGCTTGGTGAAGCCTCTAACCCTTATGCTCAAGAAAGATGCAGTCTTTAGATGGACTAAAGAAGGGAAGGATGGTTTTGAGAATATCAAGGAAGAGATTGCCTGGGCACCTACTCTCATGAATCCAAATTATGAGGACTTTGTCCTCTATGCATATGGAGGAGAGAACAATATTGCTGCTGTCTTGATGCAATAAAATGAACATGGACTGGAGCAACCCCTGGCCTTCTTCAGTCAGACCTTGAAGGACTATGAGGTCAGGTATAGCCCCATGGATAAGTAGGTATTTTCCATTGTTAGAGATTTAAATAAATTCAGATATATGCTGGCAAATAATCATATTAAAGTTTTAGTTTCTTATCCTAGTGTGAGAGATTATATAATGGGGATAGAGATTAGTGAAAAAAGAGTCAGCTGGGTCACCCAGATCTTGGGGTATGATGTGATCATCAAATCCACTAGGGTGATTAGAGGTAGAGGATTATGTGAACAACTAGCTCAGACATTAGTAGATGAGGTGAATTCATCTTACCATTTGAATGAGGAGGAACCTACAGCGTAGCCATCAGTTGTGAGTTCTTGGACAACAGATATGACTAGTTTCCTATCCGTTGGTGAGTATCCCTATGGATTGGATAGAGCCAAAAGAAGACATTTTAGGTTGTAGTCTATCCCTTATGCTTTGGTAGATGGTGTTCTCTTCAAGAGAAACTTGGATAGAGTCTTACTGAGATGCATAGAAGAAGATCAGATTGATAGACTTCTTAGTGAGTTTCATGTTGGCCTAGTTGGCGGCCATTTCTCTGCTAGAGCTACAACAATGAAAATAATGAGGGCAGGTTATTTTTGGCCCACATTATTCAATGATGCCCATATGTGGGTAAGAAGATACAAAGAGTGTGCTCTCTTTGCAGGAAAGAAAAGATTAGCAACACTTCCACTCCATCCTATTTAGGCTGATCAACCCTTCTCACAGTGGGGATTAGACTTCATTGGCATGATAAACCCTGTTTCCAGTGCTGGTCACAAGTGGGTTTTGACTACAATGGATTACTTCACCAGGTGGGTTGAAGCAGTCCCACCCAAGGAAGCCACCGTGTCAGCTATCATGGATTTCTTGGAAGAAATCATGACAAGGTTTGGAGTTCCTCATACTATTATTTCTGATAATGCAAAAGCATTCACTAGTTTTAGGATTGCTGATTGGGCTCTCAAGCACAATGTGTTCTTAAAGTCTTCATCCAACTATTACCCCCAAGGTAATGGGCTAGATGAATCCACCGATAAGAACCTGATTAGGATTCTGAAGAGGACCATGGAGACAAACCAGAGACAATGGCACAATAAGATTAGATTAGCTCTTTGGGCTGATAGGATCACATACAAGAGAGCCATTGGGAACTCTCCTTTTTTTTCTGGTGTATGGAAGAGAGGCTAGATTGCCTATATCTTCAGAATTTCCTGCACTAGATCTGGCTCATCAGTTGGCATTAGAAGGAGAGGATGCAAGGTCTGTTAGGATGGATGAGTTAATTAAGTTTGAAGAGGAAAGACAGTCAGCCATGATCACATTAAAAGAACATCAGATGCAGACCAAAAATATTTTGACAAGAAGGCCAAGGTCCAGACCTTCAAAGAAGGTGATCTTGTCCTGAAATGGGATGCAAACCGAGCCAAACCAGGAGGCCATACCAAGTTTGATGCACTTTGGAGTGGGCCTTATGTCATCATCAGTAGCAAGAAAGCAAACACCTTCATTCTTTCAAGGCTGGATGGTGAAGTTCTCCCGATCTCAGTCAATGGGATCCATCTCAAACCCTACCATTAAGGTTGGCCTAAGATTTTGTACATATTATTCTAGTTTATTTCTGCTTTAGGTTTCCTTTCCCTAAGTGACTTGCATAGGCTGCATTGTCATTAGGAGAATGCATTCCTTGTTTCTTTTTGTGGTCTTGTTTTGAGACAGGTTTAAGTTTTTCCTGTATACACCTAAAAATGACACGACTCTGTCTAAATAAATATTCTTAATATTTATTTCATTCTAATTCTTCTATCAATAAATAAATAAACAAATTTATTTATTTGATTCATATTCCTCTAAGTAATTAAATATCAAAATATTTAATTACCTCTTCTAAAGTCAAAATTAAATAAAATCCTTTATTTAATTTAATTCTTCCAAATTCTTCCAAACAATTAAATAATTCTTAATTATTTAATTAAGTCAATTCTTCTTCTTCTAAATTTAAATAAATCAATAAAATTTATTTAAATCCTCTCAATCTCTAAAAATAAAATATAGTCAAATATTTTATTTATTCTTCCAAATCATGCACACACAATTAAATAAATTTATTTATTTAATTTGCTTTCTTATCTTCTAATTCCTCAAAAATCTTCCAAATCTTCTAAAAATAAATCCTCTTCTTCATGCACACAGAATCAAATAATTTATTATTTAATTCCTCTCAAATCATGCAAAAGCAAACCTCAGGTTGAGTTAACTAACTCAGTCAACCTTGTTTTTATCAAAAAACTCCTAAAATAGAAAAAAACTTTCTATTTTATGACAACATATCTTATCTTCAATAAATAGAAAAATAGTTAACTCAAAATAGCTTTTGCGTGACACTTGTCTTCTTTCTCGTCACGCACATTCACTCATTCTTTCTCAACCGTTGATCTTCTTATTCTTTTTCAACCATTGATCTCCTCAATCACAAGTTTATAAATTGAACCCTCTTCCTCCTTTTCATTCATCCAAGCTTTCAGTATTGTTACTCTACAGGAAGTCCATTCGCTTGCGATCAACTTGTTACCATATCACCATTACCATTGTTGTGAAGCTCATCTTCATTGCAATCAACTATCATGGCCATTCCCACTTGACATCTTGGAATAGCAAGGAAGTGCATCTTCTGAGGGCCTTATTCATAGACAAGATCATTTGTGATAGGCCACCAATGGAAGCCATGAGGTAAAGAGGTTGGTTGAGGTATTGTTCATCATTTTGGATCTTCTTTATTTCTATATTTCATTGAGTTATGGGTATTATTGATGTCTTTTGATATTCATGTATAATTTCCCCTAACATTTCCAACATGTTTTAGACTTGACTCTATGCCCAATGAATGCTTAAGGCCAATGGTTTCCATTTGTTTAGTAGGAAAACACCCCTAAGAAATCGCCAAAGTGTTGTCCTATTTTGCTCCCCAACCAAATAGCCCAAACCAAAAAATCTCTAAGTGTTTTCCTTATTTTCCCCTTTAAGCCCTAGGTCATATTCTTTAAACTCCAAACTAGAGTTTCATAAAATTGTCTTAATCCTTCTACTGCTAAAAATCCATTGCTAAATCTTTGCAATTTTTATCATTACCTCATCCCCACGGGTATGTCTGATGAACCCTTACAGGCTTGCGGGAGCTAGGGTACAATATAGCTGCTTACCACATTACTGCGACTGTCAATTGAAAGGCTTGTGGGAGTAAAAGAAGTAGTCTGAACAACTTATCGCAACACCGCAACAGTTTGTATGAAGCATGGTGAGCCGACGGTAAGGATCTAACCTTCGCTGCATTGCTGCGACAGTTAAGGAAGAAGCCCGTGGGATAGCGGTGAGGAGCAATGTGTTCACCGTTGTACTGCAGAGGTCATAAAAAAGGTGTGTGGGATGGCGGTGAGGCTTGAGCTGAGTATAAGATGTTTCCCGTGGCCCTGCAGGAGTCTTTTCTCTTATTTGCGGGCTGACGGTAAAAGTGAATAACTTACTACAACACCGCATCAGTCTATATGGGTCATGGTGGGATGGCAGTAAGTAAGGATGCAGTCATTGCACTATCGCAACAATTTGTGAAGGAGGTCGTGGGATAGTGGTGAAGATTTAGCCCAAGCATGGAGCCGCTCACTGCAATACTGTGGAGGTTTATATGAAGTATGGCAGGCCAGCGGTATAAACTCAAGTGGCATATAATATGTCACCGTGCCCCAGTGACAGGTAAGAGGATGATTGGTGGCAATGCAGTAAGAAGGAGCCGATGTAAAATGGTCACCGCACCCCCGTGGTGGTTTCAAGTGAAGCTTGCGATGGTGCGGTATAGAGGATTTCAAGTGGTGTGGATGTTGAGTGCCGTGAACCCGCGATAGTTAATAGAGCAGTCCGCAGGTTGGTGATAAAAGGATAATATGCTCACCGCTATACTACAGGGGGTCTTGAGGGATTGCAACGGGTTTGTGGTAACGTATAAGTTGGCGTCAACAAAGGATTTTTAAATAGCAGGAGGATCGTTGACTTCGACGTGACAGTCCATGTGGTGCTTCAGGGAGCTCGTTGGTGTTTTGCAGGAGCTCATAATCCTTCGTGGATGCAACCATAAGACTTTAGGTGAATTATAAATTCTGTGATGACATCCTGAAGGCGGAAAGATGCACGAATTCGGCCAGGCGGCATTGCAGAGACCAATTTTTTTGAAGGATTCAAGGCCAATGAGGACACAGAGACTTAGGGGTTTGAAATTTAAAGTGTTGTAAAAGCTTTGCTTGGTGAATTTGAAAGGATTTGTCTCATATGCAATCAATGCAGATGCCATACCTTTCAGTTGCTCCTTATTAGAAATTTGTAGCATTTATGGTTGTAGGTGACAAATCAGCTGTTTACATTGAAAGGAAATATCTTTCATCTGCCCAAGTCTCCAAATATTTTCTGTAGTTAATTCTTGTAGATAGACATCCCTTCATACATATATATTTTCTGACAGAGCCCATGGGGCAATTTATTGTAACCTAATTAGGCCATTTGGAATCAGATGCTATATATGCATGAATGTAAGATGTAAAAAAGGTTAGAAAATAGTTAGTCTTATGCTTCTGTATTCCAAACATAAATTTCCTTTGATGTAACTGTGCCTCTTAATCAATACATATGGTGTTTTATTCTTTCATGCTTTTAACTCTGTGTAGTCTTAGAATTGGCTATTGTTTGTGAATTTTTAATTCCTGACAATCCATTCTTTACCTTTGTTAAAATCTTCATGATCTATGTAAGTTTATCAGCTGTATTTCTTATTTGTGCATCTTAGCTCTGTGAATGTTCTTTATTCAAACCTAGTGTATCACCTCCTCTTCATTTTCATTTTTTGCTCCCTCTTCTTCTTTTCCCAACAGGTGGATAGATTAGGTTTAGTCTTAGGATCGCTGAATCTGATATTTAGCAAAGGAACCCGCCTCTCTCTAGAGATTCAGCCTCCCCGTAGGGTCCCACACCTTGAGGTCATCTCAATGTTTCACTAGATTGTTGGAGCCCTAAAATCCTTTAACATTGGGTGCAAATCTATGTGACAACAATAACTCACTAAGCTTGTAGAATGCAGGAATTAGGGGATCAAGTGGAAATGAAAAAATGATGGGAACAATTTTAGTATGAATTTTCAAAGAGTTAAAAAGTAATTTTGATCTAGATTAACCCCTTAGACTAGTTCTAGACAACAACAAGCAACGGGTTTTATGAGTACCTTCTAGACCTAGATCAATCATGGTTAATAGGTGAAGCCTAGGGTAAAGGAAAGCATCCTCAACAAGGATGACCTTTCAAAGTCAAGATAGACTCTTGGTTTTTCATCTAGTTCATGTGTGTGTGCTTTACTTATCGACTCATTTTGTTATAATGTCACCCTCATAGATTTGATTGGGGTTTCCACTTGAGAGTATGAACATTATCAAATATTTCTTTGTTTTTCTTTTATTTTTATTTTTATTTTTTCTTTATTGAATTGGAGTTTTGGAGTCCCTTGACATAACCCAATGCTACTAGGAAGAAGTGAGGGCTCATCATCAAATATTAGGCAAGCCAAGAAAGGGGTTAGATGTAACCAAATGGGTACAAGAGGCTTCTAAGACTTCCCCCTTTTTGAGGAGGATTAGAGAGACTTAAATGTTAGCTTCTATAAGGTGCTATAGACTTGAAATACTTGGCATGTGTTGAGATAAACTTGATGACAACTAAGACTAGAATTAGTTTAAAGCTTTAGGCGAATTCATTTTAATTGTCAAGAATGTAAGGGCTAAATGACAAAGATGGTTTTAGGAATCCATGACATAGTAAAGGTGGCCTATAATAGAAACTCAAGGCTCCTACTAAGAAAAAAATAAGAAAGGTGTGAACCACTAACAAATGATAGGATGTAATGAATAAATGCAATGCATGTTTTGTTTTTGAATATATTTTTTTGTTGAGGTTAACTTAAGTTTTTAGCCTGGTCTGAGCCCAGAGAGATCCTTACGGGAATATTTTCCCATGGATTTATTGTTGAGACCACTACTGGGGGGTCTCAGTCCCCAAGGCATTATCGCCCCAGTTCAAACCTTTGAACTCATTGGCCCAGTGAAGGCCCACAACCTATGAGCACACCAGCCCAATGAAGGATCCATTAAGGCACATATCCTACGAGCATGGCATCCCAACTAAGGCACAAGGCCTGCGATCTCTTTGGCCCAACGGGGGTTTGAACCCTGGTGGTGATCATCACAACCTTGTGAACTCACCACCACATTCGCCCTTAAGGGCTTGTTTTAATATATGTATGCATATGTGTATGTGTATATATTTTTTGTTTTTATATGTAATATTTCTTTAGATGAAAAGCATTGATAGTTTCACCAAACTCTTCACCTTCCATAGTGCACAAAAGGTAGGCTCCATTACTAACATCTTCCTTTACTAGATAGGGGTTAACCCAACTTGACCTAAAATTTTAGTCTTCCTTGACTCTTTCATCTATAAGATTATCTATCTTAAGAAAAAATCTCTAACCTTGAAAGGTTTGGGGATGACCTTCTTGTCCTACTGCTTACTTGTATGCACTAGGTATGCCTTATGTCTTTGTATAGCTCTTAGTCATTTCTCATCACGCATGTCAAGCTTTGTCAATCTGATGGATTGATACTTTGTGATCAAGGAGTCCTTGGACAAACACCTATAAGATGGATATTTCCACCTTAAGGGGCATGTCTGCTTTTGATCCAAAGGTGAGTACATATGGAGTTTCCCCTATAGGTGTTCAAATGCTTGTCTTATAAGCCCAAAGAGAAGGATATAGTTACAATTATCAATCCCATTTTGTGTCTTTGATGATTTTAACTAATACAAACTTTAATGTTTTGTTTGTGGCCTCAACCTATCCATTCCCTTGAGGATAATACATAAACACAAATATGTGATTAATGTGGAACCATTCACATAACTCCCACATTTGAGGGTTTCTAAATTATGAGGCATTATCTATTACTATAACTCGATGGGTTGTAAACTTGCAGATGATTTGGTTCAAGATAAACTTTGTGATTAGCAGTCCTGAGATGTTACTTAGAGGCATTTCCACTATCCATTTTTTAAAATAATTAATGGCTATAACTATAAAAGTATGACATTATGTTGGTGATGGTGAGATCTTCCCTACAAGGTCTAACCCTCTTGTGGGGAATGGACTTGGTATAACAATGGGTTGAAGATCTTGAGTTGGGGTGTGTTGAACATGAGAATATATTTGATATTTAGACACCTCTTCATAAATTTGATTGCATATCCTTTGATATTGGGCCAAAAGTAGCATAATCGGTGAATTTTCCTTACTATGATGTGTACATAGAAGTGTCCTCCATAGATTGCACTTTGACATTCTTCTAAAATTTGACTTGCCTCATCTTTATCTATGCATCTTTGTAAGATCTCATCAAGGACCCTTCAATATAACATATTGTTAAGCATGATGTACTTTGATGCCGAGATATTCATTCATCTCTTTTCGAGGGGGTTTGATCCTCAGAATAGGTACTAGTTATCAGATATCTAACTATTTCTCCATACCAACAAGAGGACACATATTTGGTGAGTTCTATAGTGCACACCCTTTCATTAGGGAAGTTTTCATCAATCAACTCTTCTTGGGAAACTATATTGTTTGTGAGCCAATCAATAATTATCTACCCTTTAATGGACTTTTGATTGATGTATGTCAATTTGAATTCACTAAGAAGGGTTAAGAAATATCCCACTCTCGATAAAATTAGTTGTGTGAGGAAAGTTTGTAGGGGATTTGACCTAATAATTACTCACTCTCCTAATTCAACATGTAATGGCAGATATGTTGTATGGAAAAGACTATGGATAGACATTCCTTCTTATCCTGAGTATAATTTTTCTCATAGCCAATTAAGGTAGGGATGATGAACTTTCATTTCCATTATCATCTTCTTGTGCTATCATGGACGCGACTGAGACTTTAGTAGCTTTGAAGTATAGGATAAATGAGAGATCTTGTTTAGGTGGCATGAGTGTGGAAGAGGTAAGAAGAAACCTTTTCACTTTATTGAAGGCATTTTAACAATCCATTGTCTAGGTTATGCGAGTATCCTTCTTTAGGAACTAGTTTATTAGGTGTCTTTCAAATGTGAGATCCAATATGAAATTCCAAATTGCCCCCAATTGGCCTAGGAAAGTTCTACCCATAGATTTGGTGGTTGGAGGAGTTGCATCCAGAATGAATTTTACTTTAGCTAGATCTACATCTATTCCATGACAAGAAATGATGAAGTTGAGCAATTTTCTAGCTATCACTCTGTAGGTACCCAAAATTGCATCAGTCAATGAACATTCCCAATGATGATTTGGCAATCCATCATGACTGATGTGGAGTGCTCATTTCTACTCACAACCTTTTCTACCTTGATGGAAGCCCTCATAGTGATTTAGTATCCTTATTCATATGTTCTTTCCCCTTGTTTTGCATCTTTCTATCCTTTCCAACCTTCTTGCCACTCAAAAGTCCTAACGCCTACCTTGAGCAGTAGAGGTGCCTAGGATATCTTAGTGTTTCTTGGGTGACCAACACTATAAGTGGGGTGACAAAAATACCTCGACATGGGCAACCCTATTATCATTTGGCATGACCATGAGTCATTTATATTTTCTTATTTGTCTCTATTTTCCTTCCCAAAACTTAGCTTTTTTGATGGAAGATAGTATGTTTTTTTTTCTTTCTTTAAATTTGAGATTTCATCCCCTCTTTGGTTTCATTTTCCCTTTGTTAACCTCTCCTCTTTTACTATAAAAACCCCCCTCTCCTATTCATAAGGGAGGATAATTTTTGCATACACAAGCTTTGAGAGAATTTGAAGAAGTTTTTCTCCACACATGATAGAAAGATTAGGATGCCTCTACAAGACTTTAATATAGGCTCTCATCCTACTCATAGTGGATCATCTGTAGAAGATTTCATGCCTCTTTATATAGCCTCAATCCCAAATCATCTTGTTTAATTATACCAGGAAGCTAATGCTATCTTCTTGATACTTTTATATCATAGGAAGCTAATGCTATCTTCCTCTCAAAGCAATCCCAATCAATCCCCATTTAAGATCTTCCCTTTTCATCAAGGGAAGTTCCCCAAGGCTAGAAGAGGAGAAGATACCTTAGATAAAAAGCCGGACCCTTTGAGGACATCAATCACGATAGTTTCAAAGAAGTTTTAACACTTCTTATAAGTTCTTTGATTTCAAATCAATTTCATTAGTAATTAGATCATTCATCTTTCCTATGGACTATGACAATCTATTATTGATTCTTAGTTTAGTTTAAGTTTATATGTTTCTTTCTTAGGTAGTGTTAAATCTAGATTACTTTTTCATTTACTATAGTAGATTAGAAATTTTGTTTGCTTTTAAGTGCATCTCAAAATTGAAAACTAAAAAAAGACATAGCGTAGATTGCATGAAAAACTAATATAGTTAATTATCTCACTCTTCATTTAAAAAAAAAAAAGAGAATTAGATTAGCTTTATTTATTTCATACATGTAGTTTAGCCTTCATAGAAAAGTGCAAAAGAAAAACAAAAAGTGAAAAAATCTTGATACCATCCTGAGGCATTCAATGAATATTCAACAAAGAAAAATAAAACATCACAACATCAACTTCAACAAGGCAAACAAGCTTGTAAAAATCACTCTTCTTTGACCTTCCTATCTCTCACTTGTATTTTCATGCCAAATGTGTCCTAGGATTAAGGAAGATTGGATAGAGGCAGTTTTCGATGAAGTCTAAGAGAATCAAACCATCATTATGATAATCTGAGAACATAAAGAATAAAGGCATTTAAGAGAAGAACACCATGCAACAAAACACTATCTTTTAGAAGGACCCACTAAAATCATTGACGTCAGAATTGCAACATTAGTGCTCCAACGAGCTACAAGACAATGTGCAAACATACCAATGGTTCAATATCCAACCATGCAAATCAACACAATAATCCACCATCCAACCCTCCTTCCTTGTGAAGTAAATGATCCAAGTGGTTGTGATTCATATCAATGATAACATTGTCACTCTCCAGACTTCTCAAACTCAAGAAGAGGGTAGTTAGTTCAACTTTCTATCACTTGATTGGATTTTGCCACTAAATCAGGAGAAGTTGGATTTTGGCCATTGAGCAAATGTGCCATTTTGAGTCCACATCATCACTTTTGGGGTGAGATAGATTTAGAATATCATGTATTTTGGAAAACTTTATGTGAAGAGCAAATCCTTTTGGACAAGTTTTTCTCGTTTCCTTCTTTCTTCCATCTATCTTTTTTTACTTCCTCCCTTGTCATCCCATTTATTTTGTGGTACATACAGTACCCTCGAATATGTCTAGGCTGAAAACACAATAGGGACAAGGTTCCTCAAAACTAGCTATTCCTCCATTCGATCAGTACATCCCCACTGATACCTCGATACCTATCTCAAATAGGTACAATTATGAATATACTAACTTGGATGGTGGATGAAAAATACCACATAAATTCATCACTTATAATAACCCAATTTGGAACTAGGATACTATGCTTCAATCAAACCTAGAACAAAATAGAGTACACTAAGTGCTCATCCAATAAAAAATTCACCGACAAAGCCATCTCATCAGAAACTATAGAGACATAACCAATTGAATCGATAATGGGGTGAGATGCCTAGAGAAAGGCCTAGAAGAAGCCCATACAACATGAGAGGATCTCCATATAGATTTTGAACATGAATGAGATAAAGCATGCCAAGAAGTGCTAGAAAGATTCCTTGAGGAAAGAACCAATGGGGCTACTCATACCCTGCTTACTGAATAAAAACCACCTTGTGATAGAGAAATAAATAACACATGAGATGCTACTCCTAGAGCCCTCATAACCACCCTAGTCCAAATGATTAAGACCCTTGAATCTATCATGGATGGTGAGCAACCAACACACAACTCCACTCAGCTGAATAAAAGACCAAATTCTTTGAGGCATCAAAATTGCGATAATCCTTTCATGATAGAAATAATTGAGAAAGTTTAGGGGGCATCTCAATCTTCCCACATGTTAAATTTTATGCACAAAACACAATCAGTGAGGCTTTCATGGCCCCCTTAACTTCAATTCTTGACATAGAAAGCATAAATCAACTAGGTAGGATACTTACCACACAAAATAAATTTCAGCAATCCCACCTAGCTTCCAAAATGTAATAATGTCTACTTATCCTACATTCCTAGGGTATCATTAACTCAATGTACCATTATAGATACAACAAATGCAACAATATCCTCCTTTAAGGATAATGTTTGGAGGAACAATTTCTTCCATGCTTAACCCATTTTCAAGAACCTACTTAGAATATCTAAAAGAACCTCTAGATCTAAATCTTCTTAACATCATGTTTCCACAACCTCTCCTTGACCTTCCAAAGTTCAAAGGTTTGGGAGATCCTAATTTTCATATCAATATTTACACCACAATAGTGTGGGAACTCCTTCCTTGGGATGGGGTGGTAGCGAGAATCTTTCTAAAAACTTTAGAAGGTTTGGTACTATCGACTCATAGAAGTATCAATCCACTCCTTTTGACAACGTTTATTTCCATCTTTGACATGAAAAAACTAATTAAAATAGGAATCAAAGAATTTTTAGAGTTAAACAAGAAGCCAACGAATTAGTCATACACTTCATTACATAATGGAGGTAGGTCCCCTACTCTTCAACTAGTGTACCAAATATGCATCATAGGGAGTTGTGTGATCTCTTCCTCCACACCCTTAATAAGGAAACACGAGAGGAAGTTTAAAAACTCCCCTACAAGTCATATAAAGAAGCCTCAAGAAGGGCTCTTAGGATAGATCAAGACACAATCAATAGTGAAAGGAAGGAGTAGGGTGCCAATGGAAAAATAGTAACACTAGATAACAACAACAATAACCCTTTTCACCTAAAATATTAAAGAACAATAATTTTAGTGCAACCACCGATAGAGTGACTGACATTCCACCACCCAAAAACAACAATCATAATTACAATAGCTACAATGGTGGCAATAATTACATAGACTCAGGGAATCAAAATGTTAACATTGTTGATTAGCCCCCACAAAATAATTACAAGAAATTAGGTAGACAAAATGACAAAGCATACAACAATTATTATGATTCCTATTAGAGACGTAATGATTACGAACCCAAAAATTACTGTACTTTCTATAAGAGAAGGGGGCATGACAAAAAGCTATGTTAGGATTGCTAATAATTCATCTCGATCTCCCAAAATGCCAAAATCATTTATTCATGGACATATTTCTCCTCCCACTAGAAAATCTAAACCACAACTATTAAGGACCTATCACGTACCAAAATTTGAACTTAAAGATTTACCAAGACCCTTTTCTATGAAATCAACAAGGGCGTGGCTCAATTCAACCAAAATCAACTGATGCCAATCCTTCTCAAGAAAAAAATGAATTAGGACAACTAGGAATTAAAGCTAAAACCAAAATGCCAGGCTTGGTTGAATTAGTCCAAGACAAAAATCTTCAAGAGGAGCCCACAATATCGCAAACGAAAAACACATCATACATAGTTTCAATATTCCATGCTACATTGACTCCAATCAATGCATATGACTTAGTTGAGGACCTTAGGAAGACATTCACCAAAATATATTTCATTGGCCTTCTAAGGAACTCACCTCCCCATCAACTAGCTCTCCTAGAGGCAATCGGGCTCAAATATCTAAATCACATAACCTCACCTCCAAAAGAACAAATCAATCAAGTAGACTTCAACATGAGTCCCTCCAACATAAAATTACATGATCTTGGATTTTTATTTGATCTAATGATTCTAAATTAATAAGGCAAGGTGATCCTGCTTTATATCTACAAGTATGGACCTGTGATTATTGCATAAAATAAACACTTGTCAATAATGAGGTGGTAGACATAGTTTCATTTCCCTGATAGAGAGAATGGGGCATGGACACACCAACATTAAATCCCGTAGAGATACATTGCAAGGATATGACAACCTGAAAGTTGTAATAATAAGAAAAAATAAACTCTCATTTTCTCTAGGACCCAAGATGGTGTCTATTTGACCTTTTACATAATCAACAAAGAAATAGGGTACAACCTATTGTTAGGAAGGCCTTGCATCCACAAGATGAAAGTGACCCCTATTCCATGAAATTTTATTCCTACACTTAGGGAAAGTCTATGTTTCTAAGGGAGACGCAAAACCCTTTAGCATGATAAAAGTTGACACAACCAAGAAGAAGGCCAACATATTGATTAACTAAGAGATAGGTGCCAAGAAGATAATAACACTTGAACTGCCCCTTCAAAGTATTTGAATGATAAAAATGGATCAAACACCATATCAGGTGTCCACTATTATGAAAAAAGTCAAAAGAACCCCTTTAGGAACAAGAAATTGGAACTTATGAAAATGGACAAACCTCTAATAAAGGTGTAATTATCTCAACCAAAACTACAACTAAGATTATAAAGATTTTAGAAAATGATCAACCTTTTCAATCCCTCTCCATAGAAGTTTACATGGTATGTCTAATTATAAAAATTGATATATTTATAGACATTATTGAAGAATCATAAGGATATACCCATTGAATGCCGCCAAGGGTTACATATTTGAATGAATCTTACACCCACTTAACACCCCTAAGAAAATTGAACACTTCGCTAGTACAAAGAAGTGAATCATACACCCCTTGGACTACACCCAAAAATGAGATACCTCCAAATTCAAAAGACTAAATGTACACTTGCTCAATTGATAATGAATTTATAAATAAGAAGCTTCTTCCAGGACCTTTATAAGGTATGAATCAAATAACCAACTCTCACCTACTACCTCGATACAATCTAATGATGCATGGGAACCTCCCCAAGTCCAGGTGGAGATAATTGAAAGATTTATTTATGAAGATGAGTAAAGAGTAGGTGATTTCCAAAAAGAAAAGAAATTGTGCATGACCATTGGAATAAAAAACCCAACTATTTTACAATTACATGAGAGATATTCCAATTATTCCATGGATATGTGGCCAAAACCCAATGGGATGAGCATAATATTTGTACCTCCAAAGAGTTAGAACAACCACAAACCCTATGAAAACTATTTCAATTCCTCCAAATACTCCAAGAAAGAGATGAGGTTCTAATTTACTTGCAAGATGAGTTCAAACAACTAATTTAACCCCTATCCCTTGAAGGAATCTTATATAAGACCTCATCTCATCAACAAGCTTATCAAGCCTTAGCTCTACTCCTAAAACCTTGGCCCTTCCAAGCAAGCACAAGCATGGAAAGAGTGGGGTATACTTTAAGAACTAGCCCCTAGGAAATGTTATAGAAATCTAGGTAAATCCTCTATGTAGACATAATCCTCTTAGTATTTTTTTTCCCAAAATTGAACTGAAGTGATAGAGTGGGTGGCCATTTTATGTTAAAATATAGATTTAAAAATAAATTGTGGGTGAATTGCAAACCAAAAGTCATTCTTGTTCTTAATTAATTTGGTGAATGAGGACCTAAATTTTTCATAAATATTAATTGAGATGACAAAAGAAGACTAAATTTATGATAATTTTTAATTCAGGTGGTGAATTAAGGCTAAATTTATCATAATTTTTTTAATTAAGGTGGTGAATTAAGGCTAAGCTACCCATAAATTTTTAATTAAGGTGGTGAATTTAGCCTAAATTTCAATAAATTTGTAATTGAGGGGGTGAATTAAAAGCTAATGTAATATAAATTGCTGATTGTGGTGGCAAATTAAAACCAAAATCAATACACATTTGTAAGTTAACTAGCAAATTATTAAAAATTAAAATATTTGTACATATCTTACATAACATTTGTGTCATACTTTGTGTGAAAAGATAGCCTTGGCATCATTAAGATTTTGATTTAATTTAGCAATACTTTGAATGGAAAGATTTCCTTCATCATCAATACCATTTTCATTTAATTCACCTATGAAAATATGACTTTCATAATCATTTATTGAGTCCTATGTCGTATAGTTCACAATGCATTTGTGAGTTTCTCATCTATGAGGTTGTTTGTGCAAGTTCTAGTTTTAATTTTTTTGGTGGCATTGAACGATAGTTCTCTCATGGATATTCAAGTAAATATAAGGGTTTTTGTAGCCCCTAACAAGTGAGAATTTGAGGATGTAGAGAGATTTGATTCAATGAAATTAAGGAAGGTCTTTTATATCAATTCCCCTATAGTAGAAACTATTATAAGGCTTATTATTGGCGAGGATATACCCCAATCCTTTCCTCAAAAGAATCTTCCTAGTAACATTACCTCCTTTTTTGTCTAATGTCATGGACATCATCTAAGATGTAAGATTGCTCAAGCTCCTAGCTAAGACATAAATTTATGATGCACTTGTTCCTAATGAGAAACTTAATGCCACTCTAGAAGATTATGACAAAGATGACGAGTTGTGGAATTTTGGTGGCTACTTTCCATTGGAGTTGGTTCAAAAATTGTCTATTGCAACTTTTATCCTCCAAGATGCTAGGGATGACATTCAACATCGGTCATTGGATGTTTATGAAAGTACTCTCCTTCATCATAAAGAGGACATCTGTAACTATCTTTTGGAAAAATAGGGAAGGTGGTGAATGAGGTCTTCTTCTTGTGTAGGGAAGCTCCATCTAGGGTGAGTATTTGAAAAATTTGATGTGATTTCAGACATCTTTCCTTTTTTTGTTTAAAGGGATATAAATTTTACTAGAGATTTATGCAAAGACAACTTTTGGTTTTTGTATTTTTTAGTTTCAAATTAATACGATTTTGTAAGTTATGTGCCAAATTATTATAAATAAAATATTTGTGCATATCTTACATAAGATTCATGTGATACTTTGTGTGAAACTATAGCCTTGGGCATCATTAAGATTTTTATTTAATTTAACAATACTTTGAGTTAAAAGATGACCTTTGTCATCAATAACAGGAGGCTGGAGAAGGAGCTGGCTAAGGTCAAGACTCATCTTGCTACCGTGGAGTCCAAAATTAAGGTTTTAATCAATCTGCTGTTGAAAACTTCACACAGGGCTGCTGCTAAGTTTTCGGTGATGCACGAGGATCGGGTCAAGGGAGAGGAGTCTCTGTTGGATAATAAGGAAAATTTGTTTGATTTTCTCAATGAGGACTGGAAGGATCTCCTTAGATAGCTTTTTATTAGCTTTTGTGTTATCTCTCAAACTCCATTTTTTGTGATTATACTGTTAAACTGCTGTTAGTCCACTGTTCTGTGGCTGTTTGAGGCTTTGTGCCTGTTTTGCTACCTGTTGGCTTTGTTATCAAGATCTGTACTAAGGTTTGCAGCTTAATATTATCAAAAACATTTTTATTTAATTTAGTTGTAAAAAGAGAACCTTCATCATCAATACAATTTTCATTTAATTCAACACAGTAAAACTATTAAAAAATGGTTTTTAATATATGCACAAATATTATCCATGATTCTCTAATATGATTAATGTATAATGAATTATCTCTAAAAATGGAAATGATGATGAAGGTTGTCCTTTCATTCAAAGTATGACATGAATGTCATTTAAGAAAGGCCTATACAAAAATATTATCTATGCATGTGTAATCTGATTACTGTATTCCTACTCTCTTTTATTCAATATAAATAAAAAAATCACTTAATTCAACTACAAATTACATTATGAAGAGGTAACTAATTGCACACTTGGAAAACCATTATAATCTTTCTCTACTCTCTTCAATTTGTAGAAATCTCATTGTGCTCTACAAATCTTAGACTTTGACATCGTGGAGCCATTCTTCTTCTTGTGTGCTCTTCATAGAGATATGGCTTGTCTATCTGAAGTGTCCTCAAATAGTCATCTATTTGAGTACCTTGTTTAGTAGTAGCAAATGGAATAGTTAGTTCTTGAAGTAGCTCTACTTGGTCATATATTTTATTATTGGCCTTTGTTAGTTCCCAGGCCTGGCTCTGCAATTTCTCAATCATGGTTGAGATCAAAGTAATGCCATTGTCCCTAGCTTTGATAACACTACAAATATCCCATGTTACCTCTGCATTCTTTTTCTGGATCTCGACCTCCTTCATTTCAATGATCTCTTGCTTCTCTACTACTTTCATTTTCAGCTCATCAATTTGTTGTTCCTTAGCTCTCTCTTTCTCCTTCATGACCTTCTTGAGGTCAGTGATAACCAAGTGTTTGCTCCACAAAAATCTTTTTAGGTTTTCAATCTACTCCATTAATTGTTGTTCCCTCTAAATCTCAATATCCTCTTGGTCAGAGGGATGTGAATAACTCCCTATTTCTCCTCCCTCTATCAACTCTACATCTAGGATGTCCATATCCCCATGTTCTCCAATGTTAGTCTACTCCTCCCGCTCTTCTACCCCCTCTTGTTGTGCCTCATCATGTTCCTCCTTTTCTTGGTTTACTGCAGAGGCTGGGGCATATGATGGCCCGACTTGCTCTTCGGGAGGAATCATGGAGGTCCTGAATCCCACAAGAACCTTAGCCAGGAGGGCAGTATCCTTTTCTGCTTGAGTGGGATGCCTCTTCCTCTTGCTCCTCCAGAGCACTAGTTTTGACTGTGTCTCTAGCGCTGGTATATCTCTTTCAGAATTTGAGGAGATGGTTAGGGCCTCACTATGTGCCACCTCTAGAGCTTGGGTATCTTGTGGCTCAGGGATCTCTAGAGCCTGAGCAGTTGGAGGGGTAGTGGTCTCTAGAGCACTTGCCTCAGTCACTTCTTCTTGTACTTCTTCTCACCAAGGGAATTGCATTTGAACTATCTGAGTCCTCCTCTGTCTTCTTATGCTTACTAGACTTAGGAGTTTTTGGAGGCCTCCCTACTGTATCATTCCCCTTTACCTTCTCTTTGTGTTTATTAGGCTTGGGAGTTTTGGTAGACTCCTCTACTACCTCTTCCTCTATAATTACAATACCCTTCATTTTCCCAGCTGGGGTGGATTCCTTAGCCAGGGTAAGTTTCCTTTTTGCCGAGCAAGTTATTCTAAAGGGCTATTCTTCAGTTGTTTGTTCCCATGTTCAAGTGTAGCTGAGGGTTCTCCCATAGTCTCCTTCTCCTTTTTCCTCTTATCAGTAGCTAGAGAAGAGGTAGAGGATGCTGGACCCTCTCGTGCTATCTGCGGAATGGAAGAGGGTGTTTCCTCTATTGTCTTCTTCTTTCCCTTACTTTTCCTAATAGATAGGATGAAGTAGAGGGCACCTCTTCTTTAGTCTCCTGAGTGGAGGAGGGCACCTCTTCAGTAATTCTCTTGCTCTTCTTCTTGTCCCCATGGGTGTCATTCTATAATACCTGCCATAAAGCCTCTCCCCTCTTTTAGAGATGAAATGGTGTTTGACAATCCACTGAATAAGGCCGTGGTGTTTCATAGGACCCTTCCCCTACTGATATTTGTATGCCGAGGCTACTAATGCAAAATGCATGAAATTTGGTAGGTTTATGTTTTATTCAGGATAGGCATGTCCATGCCTTAGGAAAATCAATATTTTCATGATGGGCCCTAGCACCAGTGAAAATTGCCCATCATAGGTGAAGTACTTCATCAACCACATGGTCAAAGATTGCCATGGATGAGGAAGTGAAGTCCTAATGACCCCTTTTACTTCTCCTTTATTTAAATGTAATTATACCTCAGGGTTATTATTATTTTTTTTTAAAAACAAGGGGTAAAAACTTTATTGAAAATCAAAGAGGAGCATTACAAAGAAAGGAGAGGACCAAAAGCCCAAGAGCCAACAAGAACAAAAGAACTAAAAAACTGAGGTTAATCATCACCAAAACCCTCCCTATCCTCATCTAGAATTCTCTCCAAATCATGGCGGAGCACTAGAGGAACCAGGTCCCACTCCTTAGTTCTCCCACCATCTAAATGCTCAGACGCCCATTTCACCAAACAATCAACAGCCCTATTCCATTCACGCGGGATATGAACAAAGGTTACCTTATCCATTAACAAACTGACCTACAAAATCTGCTGCACAAGCAAAGCCAAATGCCAACTGACATCCAACACTTTTCGCTTAATGAGCAAATTGATCAAAACTTGAGAATCAGATTCACAAATAATCTGTCTCCAGCCCAAAGCAAGAGCCTTCTCAAAAGCATAGAGAATAGCTAGCCCTTCCAACATGTTGACGGTCTGCATCCCCTAAAGGACCGAAAAGAAGATCACCGAGCCTGCAAAATCCCTGCCAAGCCCCCCAATACTGGCAGGTCCAGGATTGCCCCGGGAGGACCCATCAGTATTAATCTTAAGAATCCCATCAGGAGGACGCTGCCACCGACCGATCCTATGAATTTTCTTATTAGCCTTCCATCCTCTCCTGACACAAGCCGAAGTCATAGACAACCTCTGAAGCCCCAGTCTCTCCACCACCTCAGCATCCCGCTTGATTAAAGGAAAACTCACCTCACTCTTAGCCTCCACCGTCTCCTGAATCATTCCCAAAATTTTTTGCCAGACCTGTTGCACCATCTTCTTCTCACCACGAAAAATCTACTGGTTCCTCTCAAGCCAAAGTTGCCACAACATGAAGATAGGCCCCCCAGATCACACTTCCCGCAAGAAAGAAGCCATAGAAGGGGGCTTACCAACACCATTCCAAAAATCAATTAGGGAGGAAGCATGAACATAGGGACTCTGCCAGACATGCCACCAAAAATGCCAAAGCTGCATAGCAAAAGGACAGTGAAAAAACAAGTGAGCAGAGTCTTCCTCAACTGCCCCACACATGACACAAATAGAAGGACCCTGGAAGCCTCTCTTCTGGATATTGTCCCAGGTCAAACACCTATTCCAAGCCAGCATCCAAACAAAGCAGTTGCTCTTTGGCCAGGAGAACTTGTTCCAGACCTTCCTCCACCACTGAACTTCCTCCCCATCCATTCTTTGAGATAGTAAGACCTGATAACCGGAGGCAACAGTGTAGACCCCCTTAGGATTGGGATACCAGGTCAACACACTGTCCTCCTGGAGGGAGCTACACCGATGACTAGAGAGGATGCTGAACAACTCGACTCGCTCCTCATGCGACCCAACAATCGGCCAAGCATCAGGAGGCTTCCAGCTCACTTTCTCCAAACGCCCGTAAGAAGTAAAGGATTTAAAATCACTCACCCGAGACCAGCCAGCCTCAAGAAATCCCTGGAAAAGATTCAACAAATTGGGAGACTAAGAGATAATGGGAGGATAACCATCCCAAGAATCGGTCCAGAAAAGAGCCTTGGACCCCTGCTTACAAATCCAAAATAAACCTTCCTAATAAGAGCAGCCCCTTTTTTGAGAGTACCCCAAATTGCTGAGCCTTTCCCAATAAGGGGGTAGCAAGGAATATCACACAGGGGAATCCCCGGGAGGTACTTTTGAGAAAGAATCTTGGCCCAAGTCTTATCTTGTTCAGTGCACCAACGCCAATATAGCTTCGCAGCCAGAGCAACTCCAGTCAAGTCCGCCTACCGTAAACCAAGACCCCCATACTATTTAGGGCTACAGACCACCTCCCATCTAACCAGACTCCATTTGGAAGACACCAGACTGCCAGCCCAGAGAAACTGTCCTTCAAGCTGATCTAACTCCTTAACAAATCCCATCGGGGCAACCTAGATCATACACCTATAAATGGGCAAAGCCTGCACCACCGACTTAATCAACTAAACATGCCCAGCAAAAGATAGCCACCGATGAGTCCAGTGATTAACTTTCTCCCAAAATTTATCCAAAATACTTTGCCAAGACTCCCTGGGTAAACGGCCAACCGAGATAGGAATACCCAGATAGACCAAAGGAAGAGTCCCAATTTGAAAATGCAAAGTCTGAGCAATCCGCTGCTGGATGGAGTCCGGGGTGTTGAAGAAGAAGATGGAAGACTTGTCTTCATTGATCAATTGACTTGACACAATTAGGTAAACATCCAAAACCCTGTGCCAATTAACAGCTTCTCTCATAGAAACCATGCCCAACAGAGCAGTGTCATCCACAAGCTGCAGGTGAGACTGCGGAGGCAATTCCCCACCCCACCGCCAACCCTGAATAAGACCACCCTCCAGATTTTTTCTAATCAGCCTCCCCAAACCTTCAGCAAGGAGAAGAAATAGATACGGAGACAAGGGATCTCCCTGACGAAGCCCCCTGGAAGCACCAAATAACTCCGTGTGTTCCCCATTAATAAGCACTAAGAAGGAAACTGAAGTAATGCAGCTCATAACCCACTGAATCCATTCTTCCCCAAAACCAAAGGCACTGAGGGTCTTCCGAAGGAAGGACCACCTGACCCTATGATAAGCCTTAGCCATATCCAGCTTAATAAACATCACCTTATTTTTGGAGCTGGACATTGAATAAATGGACTCTGAAGCAATAACAATACTGTCTAAAATTTGCTTGCCCTCCACAAAGCCACTGTGCTCCTTAGAAATCAGCTCTTTAAGCCCTTTTTTTAACTTGTCAGCAATAATCTTAGAAATAATTTTATAAGAAACGTTGCAAAGAGAAATAGGGTAGAATTGACTTAGCCTATCCGCCCCTTCACACTTGGGTATGAGGGTGAGAAAGGTCAAATTTGAAGCCCTAAGCATTTGCTTATTCCGTTGAGATTCTTGGACAACCTCTAAGAGGTCCAACTTGATAATGTCCCAAAATTCTTGGTAAAACTCAACCGGGAAGCCATCAGGACCAGGGGCTTTCCCTTTCTTCATTTGGAAAACAGTCTCTTCAAGCTCCTCAAGAGTGATATCCTTCATAAGAGACTCATTCATTTCCCTAGTAACTAGAGGGGGAATGCAGGAGAGAACCTGGGCTTCTTCAAGTGATCCCTCATGCGAAGCTTCTCTGAAAAGAGAGGAGAAGTACTGCACCACCTCACCCTTCATTGCCGGAAAGGAGGAAAGCCGCTCACCCGTATTATTAACCAGTACCGAAATAGAATTGCCATACCTCTTGGCTTTTGCCGAGTTGAAGAAAAAAAGGTATTTTTGTCCCCTCCCTGAAGCCATTCGATCCGGGCTTTTTACTTCCAAAACAATTCCTCCCGGAGCTCACATTCCTCCAAAGCTTTCAGAGTCTGCGCTTCATCGTGGAGTAAATCTACAGTCACCCCATCCTCCCTTAACTGTCTTGTGATACCATCCAACTTAGCTTGAGCAGCAGCCTTAATATAAAAAATATTCCCAAAACATTGATGATTCCACCTCTTGAGCTTATACTTCACATGTTGTAGCAATTTAGCAAAGGTATACATCGCCGTCCCATAAGCCATTCTACCCCACCTCCACCAATTGGCCACAGAATCAAACAGAGACTGGTCCCGTAACCACATGAGTTGAAATCGAAAGGAGGGAGAACGGGGCACATGAGATGTCACACTGGTAAGCTTGATAGGCCAGTGATCGGATCCTCTCCAGTCCAAGATTTCAGAACCCAAGGACCACACACCACCAACCCAGTAACAGGAAACCAAAAAATAGTTCAGTCTCTCGGCAATACAATTTTCCCCAACCCTGTGATTGTTCCAAGTAAATTGGCCATTACTGGGCTTATAATCTACAAGATTCAACACATCAAGGTAATTGCGCATGAGCAACACAGAGGGATCCAGCTGTACCGTACCACCATGCTTTTCAGCCAGATCTAAAATAGCATTAAAATCTCCAGCCAAAATCCAAGGATGGAGAGGAGCCAAGCTGCAGACAAAACTGATATGGGTCCATAGAGATTGTTTACCACACAAGTCAATAGGAGCATAGATATTAGAGAGGAGGAGGACTTCCCCCGTCTCAAAAATGGAAGCAATCATAGTCATAGAAAACTTAGAAGACAACCACCAAAGAGGACAGATCTTCTGTGGGTTCCAGAAGTAGGCTAAACCCCCTGAAGATCCATGGGCCCCAGTGCATTGACAATCCCCATTCCTCCACAACTTAGGAGCCAAACTGAACATAGACTCCACTGAAAGCTTGGTCTCTTGCAGAAAAAGAATATCTAGACCTTGATTTTTGACCAAATCGTGAACAACTTTTTGTCTAGGGCTGCTGTTCAAGCCCCTTACATTCCATGAGATCACAATCATTTCAAGGGGCTAGAAAAGTGAGAATCCAGAGTTTTTACTGACCTTGACTCCACCAAAGTTTCACCCATCATTTTAATCTTTTCTAGATCCTTCTTTCTGCCGAGCTTGACAGATTTCTTTGCCCCACCCTTCTTAAGGTCCCTCTGCAGGAGGCCCAAAAGAGGAGAAGATTTACTGCCCCTAGCTGCGCCTGAGGCCCTAGGCCTCACAGAAAAAGAAGATTCCTCGCCAACTTTCAAGGCTGCAATAGAAGGAGCTAGCACCACTGAAACCACCAACTGCTGATCCGTATCCATGTACAAAGCCTCATCAACCTGTGGCTCTATTGAAGCAATCGTAGTATTGAGCGCCTGGGCTGGACCCTCAACCACCTCATCCAAACTCATCAACCCCAGATTTACTTCCTGCTGATTGAGGTTATCCAAAACCTCAAACCTATTAAAAGAATCCTCATCCTGTCTTTCCTTTAAGGTTCGCTTAAGCCCTCTGTTTCTGTTATGAGCCTTGACCGGAAGAAAACTCTCAGCATCAGCCCCTTCACCAGGGACAGGGCCCTTTCCCTTATCAGCCCTAGGGGGGTTGCGAAGAAGTTGTGAGGGTTGAGAGTCCAAGGGCTTTGATTTAGGACACCTTCGCTGCAGATGACCGTAAGCATGACAAAGATGGCAGCGGAAAGGAAGAGTCTCGTAGTCCAACTATTGCACCCAAGAGAAAGATTCCGCACACATCTCCACAGCGTTAGGAAAGGCTTGCTGAGATCAATTTCGACACAGATGCGGGCATAAGTCATATCCTTTTTCCCTAAAGTATCTTCCCGGCAACACTCCAACACTCCAACACTGCAACACTCCAACACTGCAGAGTATCTTCTCGGCAACACTCCACCGGAAACCGGGGTAAACGGACCCATACCGGAACACGATTTGGCATCTCCTCTGAGGGGATAAAACCTGCATGCCATGGCTTGATAAACAACCCCACCTGGTTATAGAAATAAGGGCCTCCAGCAAAGACTTTATTACGGTCAGCCATGCAGTTAAAAGTGACCATGAAATAATTATTTGCTAGCAGCATGATGTCCATTTCTCCTTCCAGTGCCCAAGTCCTTTGGGCCCAGGATTCCAAAAACTGTAGCGAAGTCCTCATCCCCAAAAAATTGCAATACAAGGAGTTATTTGAATAATATTCAATGTCTTCAGCCAACATCTCAAACAGAATGACTAGCTTTAGCCTCTCCTTGTAGCGCTCTAGGCAACCGTTAACCTTATGGATTCGTACACCAGGAGGTGCATCCCCACCACACAACCCTGATTCTAGGGTGAAAAGATTATTGTCGAAGGTCTTCATGCCTTGATCCGGGGACTTCAAACCTATCGCTGCCCGGAAGTCCAAATCAGGAGACATCTCGGAAGCCTCACCCTTCGAGAGGTCCATCAAACCCTAAACAAAAAGGCACTGCCCACAAAATGGTAAGTGTGGAGCAGCCCCAAACCTCCGCTTCTGCCCACTTTCAACACAAACAAACACCACCCAGCCAAACCTTCACCCACGCCGGAAGAGGGGAGAAAGACCCCACACCAACAAACCCTAAACACAACACATCCTCCGCACCTTGAAGCACCCACCAACTGCAGACAAGGCCTTGCAAGACAAAACGCTCACCACCGCAGAAGCATCCGAGGCAGAGCCCTACGCAGGCACCAAGGAGATCCTCTGGTGAACAATGGGCGCCGAAAAGAAACACACACAAGCCGCGGCTCCCAGGAAAGGAAGCAACCAGAAGATTACAGCGAAACAACCCCCCCCCCCCCCCCCCGAATAGCAAAATGACCCCTCCTAGAACGCGCAGGAACCAGAAAAAAAGGTGATCACAAGCTAGGGCTCGGATGCCCTAGCTCAGCCCTCGCAAAGACAGATGCCATCCAACCATTCGTTATCTTGAGATCGTACATCAGGGTTATTATCTATTGAGAAAGTTTTAATTAACTCAGAGTAGATGGTTTTAAGATGGTAAAACCTCTCACCTTCTTCTAGGAGGCTTGATATGTTGTTGGTGATGGTGGTTGAGACAACCATTGTCACTCCTTGCACCTTTTTCTAGTTGTTATTCAGATTGGAGAGGAATTCATCTACTATGTCTTCCTGATAGCTTTCAAATTTCTCTAAGAACTCTAACCATCCTACATTTCTCAACACATCAACTGAGGCCTGATCCTGAAGTAACTCCCCTGCCATTTCAGGCTTAGATTTCTTCTTGATTCCCTTGCTACGCTTGACAGTATTATTCCTCCCTTCTTTTGCTTGCTTGGATTTCAAAACCCTCACCTTTAACTACTTCCTCTAAGTAGCTTCTACTGAAATAATTTCCCCTTTGGAGCTCTTCCTCTGTTGTTACAGACTAACCCTAACTCTAGAGCTCCCTTGTTTCTGCAAAAAGATTATACCTTATTTTCTATGTGCTATCTTTGGAGTTTGAAATCTCTTTTGTCTAGTTTTGACTTGGCAATGATTGCTCGGTTCAAAAGGGGATTTTACTTAAATAATTCAATTTGGAGGGTCAATTATGACTGTAAGGGAGGATGTGACACTCCAGAGTGGATGCGTCAGTTAGGCAGTTATTGCGACATGCATGGACAGAGATAGGAATAATGATAGGGTTTATGTGTCTAGGTAGTTTGTACACAAATAGAAATGAAAAGACTTGTAATAATTAAACTATTGCAAGTGAATTACCTAGATTACCATTTGTAATGATTAGATGATATGTTTAGGTTGTTGCACCGCCATCTTCATTAGGTTTGATGTGATTATGCATTCGTGCAACCTTCCCGTCACTCGCCATGATGTCAACAGCGTGTGATTTGGCAAGTTTCCTCGAGGATGGATGTGACTGTGACGCGCCAGCAGATGACATCATCAAATGTCATGTGAATGATGCCTAGTCAGTGACTGGTTAAAATGAATGCTCTGCGTGGCTTCCTTTTGAAAGTGGAGTGTGAGTCATGGTGACCTCATCACTTTTTAGTGTTTCCACTTTGATGTTTGGAAAGGTGGGCCCCGAGCATTTGAATTGATTTAGTCTATTGAAGCGCCAAAGGTGCTACTAATTTTCTCCAAAGATGCACCTGGTTGGCTTTGAAGCACCTAGTTGGCTTCGGAGAGACTTCTGTTGAGTTTCTACATGAAAAAGAGAACTGCCATTTGCTGGTTTTTAGTTCCCTAGGTAAGAAAGACCGCTATTTGACTGGTTTTCAGTTCCCTAGGTAAGAAAGACTGCCATTTGACTGGTTTTCAATCTTTCCCTTTTTATTTTTTTCTCTTTTCTTTGAGAAGGGCTGCCATTTACTGGTTTTCAACCCTTCTTTATTTCATTTTTTTATTGTCCTTTGAATCTCTTCAACCTGTGGCAGAGGATGTGACCTCTGTTACCAAGCACAAATCTTTGGTGAACTCTTCTTTTGTAGCTGGTCTTTGATAAAGATGAATTCAATGACCATTTACTAAGAATGTGTTTTCTCCTCTATCAATGGGTGCCAGCAAAACTATCCCATTTTCATAAACTTCCCTGATTTGGTAAGGTCCCATCCAATGAGTTTTTAATTTTCCCTTGAACTTAGGGTCATACAAGAGAACCCAGTCCCCTTGTTGAAATGTCCTCTTTTTGATGTGTTGATCATGCCATTGTTTCCTCTGATGCTGAATGAGTTCTGTTTGCTGTATGGCCTATGTTCTGATTTCATCCAATTCATTGAGTTGAAGAATCCTATCTTGCTGTGCTATAGATAATGGTAGTCCAATGTCCAATGATGTCTTTAGTGTTTGCAACTTGAACTCTATGAATAGTATGGGTTTCTTCACATAGACAAGTTCATAGGGTGAGAACTTGGTTGTTGACTTCCATGTGGTGTTGTAAGCCCAAACTACTTCAGGTAACTTGCAGGCCCAATCTTTCCTATTCATGGCCACTATGCTTGTCAAGATATTTCCCACCTCTCTATTTTTCACCTCTACCTGCCCATTTGCTTGGGAGTGGTAAGGTGAAGATTTCGTATGCTTAAGCTGGTATAGATATGTGAAGGCTTGTATTATTTGAGAAGTAAATTGTGGACCTCTGTCTGAAACTATTGAACTCGGGGCTCCAAACCTCAAAACTATCTTGATATATAGGAAGTCAACAACCTTTTCCTCTCTTGCAAATTGTAGTGCTTGAACCTCTGGCCATTTGGTTACATAATCTGTGCATACAAAAATATGTTCTTTTCCTGAAGATGGTGGAGAAATTGGCCCCACGAAATCTAGGCCCCATTGCTCAAATGGTTCTAAAACCACTTGAGGTTGAAGTGACATCTCTTGAGTGAAGGTTGGTTGACCCATCCTTTGGCACTGATCACACTGCTTCACATACCTCTTGGCATCCTTGTGGAGAGATGGCCAATAATAGCCAACTCCAAGGATTTTGTGGATTGTCATTTGTGAGGAGTAATGTCCACCTGAGGGTTCATCATGACATGCTCTCAATACATCAAATATTTCATCAGCTCTTAAGAACATGTGTAAGATGAAGTCAGGACCACATTTAAACATCAGACCATTCAACCATTTGTAAGATAAACTTTATTTTACCAATCTCTTTTCTTGTTTAGAAGTGAAATGAGAGGGAAACAATCCTGTAGCCAAGAAATTTGCTATATCAACAAACCAAGATGTAGTGGAAGAAACAACAAATAGATGTTCATCTGGAAGCCTATCTTCCACTGGCTATTTTTCTCCACCTGTATGCAACCTTGAGAAAAAGTCAGCAACCAAATTGAATTTCCCTAGGTTATCTATGATAGTAATGTCAAATTCTTACAATAGTAACAACCATCTAATTATCCTTGGACCTACTATAGGTTTGTTCATTAGGTATTTAATGGTTGCATGATCAGTGTGCACAAAGAATTTATACCCTGTGATATAATTCCTGAATTTGTTAATAGCATAAATGACTACTGGGAATTCCTTTTTATTTGTTGTGTAGTTTTTTTCAGCAGGGGTAAGGTTCTTACTTATGTAGTAGATTGCATGCATACCTTCCCCTTCCTCTTTCTATCCTAAGACTGCCCCTATTGATTCATTTGAAGCATCTGTTTGTATGTGAAAGGGAAGATTCCAATTAGGTCCCCTCAAAATAGGTGTGATTGTAAGTTTCTCTTTAATGGTTTCAAATGTTGTTTGGCAGTCCTCTGTTCACTGAAAATCAGTATCCTTAGTTAGAAGGGAAAACATAGGAGCAACTATCTTGCTGAAATTTTCTATGAATCTCCTATAGTATCCTGCGTGACCTAAGAAGCTTCTAACATTAGTTTGGTTCTTAGGTGAGGGTAATTTCTTTATCACTTCTACTTTGTTTTGATCTATGTTGATCCCTTTTGCTGATATGTGATGTCTAAGGACAATTCCTTCCTCCACCATCATAGAGCATTTCTCATGGCTCAAGGACAAGTGATTTTTCTCACAACATTGCATCACTTTATCTAGGTTCTTAAGGGCTTCTTCAAAGGTGTCCCCATACACAGTAAAGTCATCCATATTGACCTCCATACACTCATTGGCTAATTCAGCAAAAATGGCTAAAACAACCCTCTAAAAGGTAGCTAGAGTATTACATAGGCCAAATGGAAGGACTCTATATGTAAAATTTCCCCATGAGCATGTGAAGGTAGTTTTATCTTGGTCTTCTGGTGCTACTTGAATCTAGTTATATCAACTAAACCCATCTAGGAATGATAATTACTTTTTCCCTGCTAGGTTATCTTGCACTTGATCAATGAAAGGCAAGGGAAAATAATCCATCTTTGTAACTTTGTTGAGCTCTCTATAATCAATGCATACTCTCCATTTCCCATTCTTCTTAGGCACTATAACCAAGGGTGAAACCCACTGGCTGTCTGAGATAGGATAGATGAATCTTGCTTGTAGCAATTTCTCTATCTCAGTTTTGATAATGTCTTTCAGCATAGGGTTTAGTCTCCTATGGGGTTGTCTAACAGGTTTGACATCTTCTATGTATATGTGATGGGTATAGATCTCAGGAGGGATTCCCTTCATATCTTGATATTCCCAAACAAAAGCTATTGAATGGGAGATGAGGAGATCAAGAAGTGCCCCTTCCTATTTTTCTGTTAGCTGAGTGTTGATGTTCAATGTTTTCCCAGGTAAGATCATGACCTATTTTGTAATCTGATCCATAGACGTTTCTATCCCATATTTTGGAGTCATAGTGTTAAGAGGACAAGAATGTGGAAGCAACATGTGAAAAGTGGTTAAGTCTCTATAGAATATTTCTCCACAAGGAATGATATTTGCAAGGGTACAATGGGCAGCATTCATAAATTCTTTTCTTAAGTCTTGGGCTAATTCCATTATATCTTTCTCAATGAGAATGTGAGTTATATCTTCAGGTGTGTCATAGTCTATTTCTTCTTCTAACTCACCCAAGTGTTCCCTGATGGTAACCGTAGCTATTGAGGCAATGTTTTCCATGTTATTAGGCTCATCTACCCACACCTTTCTTGAATAGTGTATAGATGGTTTAGCTGGGGGATACAAGGAGATTTTATTCATGTCCAAACCATTTGAAATGACCATGTCTCTAGTTCTGCAATCAATAGATGCTGCTATTGTAGCCAGCCATGGCCTTCCTAGAATCAAAGGATAAGCATTCCTTTGGTTCCTAGGCTCCAATATCAGAAAGTCCACTGGGAATTCCCATGATTCCACAATAACTGGAACATCAGTTAACACCCATTTTGGAATGGCCACTGACTGATTAGCTAATTGGAGAATTATGGATGTGGCCTGACCACCTATAAGGGACAATCTGTCCAGGGTGTGAACTACCATTACGTTTATTGCTGCCCCTAGGTCAACCAAAACACTAGATATTTCTACCCCTGAAATGTGGATAGTTATGACAGGGTTCCTAGGATTCCCATATTTTGGGAGGAGCATCTCTCCCACAATAAGATCTACTACTTTTCCTTCCACCTGAATTGTGGTAGGAAAGTTTTTCTTTTTTCCTTGGGTTTTAACACAATGTTGTTTGATAAATTGGTTCAGTTCAGGAACATCCCTAGTTGCTTGTAGGAGTGGAATTTCAATGTTTAGCTGCCTGATTTCCTGCAGAAGTTCTGATTCAATGGTAGGTTGGACTTGTTTTTGTAGGACTATTTTCTAAGGGACATGCTTTTTGATCCATTATGGGTAAGGTGCTTGCTTTTCAGACTCCAGAGTAATTCTAGACTGCATCTTAGAAGAAGCTCCAGAGGTGACCTCTGGAGTTGTTCCTTTAGGAGGAACTCTGGAGTTACCTGAGGGCTATTCTTTTGGCACAGTTTCGATAGTAATCTCTTCCTGGGGTTGAAAGGATGGACTTTCAAGTTCCATAGCATCTGTTACTTCAACTATGAGTGGAGGAGATGGTCTTGGTAGTGCTTTCCTAGAACGTAGCTGGAGGTTGTTTAGATAAATAACATTTACACTAGCCATGTTTTCTTTCTCTATCATGTAAACAACTGCTCCCTGTTTATTTCGTGGATTTGCTATAGGTTGAGATGGTAAGGGTGGTTCACTAACTGGCTCATTTTACGGTTGTCCCTGTGTTTCGGGGGGTCCAGTTAGGAGTGCTTGTTGTTGAGGTTTGAAATGTCTAGCACTAGTAGAAAAACAACAATACATGACAAAAACTACTAAAAATTGCATATAAATGACTAAGCTTGGTCACATGACCATTAGTAGTTTATTGCCGGTCATTTATAACGTGACCAAATTTATGACTAAACCATTTTTAGTCATTTATTGGTTGTTTTGATTGATCAATTTGGTAACTAGTCATTTATTTAGTCATGGTAGTCATTTATTTAGTTATTGTAATCATTAATTGCAGTTAATTGGTAGTATATTTAGTCAATTTAATTATTAATTGATGTCAATTAGTAGTATATTTTGTCATTTTAATTGATCGATTTCCATTAATTGGTAGTAAATTTAATCATTTTATTTTTTAATTGCTGTCATTTGGTACATTCATTACAGCTGATACATTATCAAATGAGGAAAAGGTACACAAATTTTGCTAAATCTATTCATGATTATGAACATCTATATCATGCAATCATTTTTAGTTTATCTTCATGCAATTGATTCACAAAGGAGTAGCAATATACAAAAACATTGCATAAAATAGTTGTTCATATTCATAGGAAGAAAGTGTTTATATGCTCCCACACAAGCCGTGGGATTAATTGTACAAGATGCAATGAAAGAGAACAAGTACAACTGAAACAAAAAAGTAAGCATATAAGAGGGAGAAGGGATCCATCATTGCCTGAATGACGAATCCCACTACTGGCAGTATCATCTTTAGTTTGCCCCATTGATATCTCCAAGTGGACCTGCAAGAGAGAATGAGGAGGAATGTTAGAGCTCATGATTCTTTTCACTCCTATATGAAATAGTATCAAAATGTACATGCTACTTTTAATTAAGCATCTAATTAGGAAAATGAAAGAGAGAAACATGCCTCAGATGCAAATATACAGTCACCAAAAGAAGCAAGAGCAGATCACATCACCATCGAAGGAGATGCTCTTAGTCTCACTTGTTTTCCTAACATGTTTGTTGAATATGCAGATACAGGTGTTTCAATGCATCATGTCTCATCAATGGTTCCTTACTAACTGTCATAGCAGGATTACACAAAGGAGTAATCATTTCTATATTTGTAGCCTTAAAGGGAGCAGTCATACTAAGGAAAAGCCATAGTAGTCATTTAGAGTTCAAAGGACATTCATGTTTTAACAACAATCCATAGTAAAAGAGCAGTCGCAATAGGCTTTTATATCCGTTATTGTTGGTGCCAGAAGATTTAGAAGACATACACTATGCTCCAACTCAAATCATCATCAAGGGAACTCTCCACAGTTTGAATGCTAGTGAGGATAGTCAAACATGTCAAAAAATTGTCACTTATCTTGAAGAGAGGAGGAGCAATCATGCAATGAAGACACATTTTGAACAAATAAATCCCTGGTCAAAGAGTGATAGGAGGTCTGTTACATATTTAAGGAGGCAAATGTATTGCATTATAACAGTAAGGCAGAGATCCTTAACTTACCAGTAGAGGCTTTTGAAAAGCAAGCACAAACCAACTGAAGGTGCAGTCAAGATAGTTGTAATAATTGAGATAATTATAGTAACAAGAGCCAATAAGTATGAAGGAGCACTAGTTTTTGGGCCACTAGTTAGCCAATAGGATTTTATATGTGAGCATTATAGTGCTCAGAATTGTCTCACGCCATAAAAAAATTCACACCAGGAAATTTTCTAAACTCATCGGTTGTTCTCACAAAATTGTCTCATGTCGTTTAAATGCCCCCTACCAAATGCTCTGGAGACTAGGATAATCTTGGAAAATGGTTTAAAGCAAATAACTGAGGTGAGCATATCAAATTGCAAGATTTGAGGTGAGTTCAAGGATAGTGCAAACAAAAAACAAAGGAATCACCTTTCGAGGAATCGATCCGAGGCCGTGGAGGAAATCTTCTTTTTAAAAAAGAGGTATGTATTTGCATCAGTTCTTTGTTTTTCTAGCACAAAAACTAAAATTTGTTTGCTGCAATTTCATTACACACATAAAAAATGAAACCCTATTACACTCGCCTGTGTCCCGCTTGCACATCACGTCATGAGGGCCACCTGTGCACAGATTATCTGGGTAGATTTGTATCCACTCAATCTCAGAATTTATGGCCTTTGGCACCTTGTATGCTACTTCCTTCTCTATGCTGTCCAACTCTAATTTTACATAATCATCTGGTTCTGCATTAATTGATAGAAATAGGAGCCAGACACATATAGCCACAAAAAATAAATCTATGACCATAGAACATTATGAATCTCACAGAGGCGTAAATGCTCAGATCCTCGGTATTCCCTGCTAAGTTGACGAAAGGCAAATGTGAATGCTATTTGTAGGGAGCGAAACTCTATTATATACAAAAATATCATCACTTTATATAAGAGATCGAATATAATTTTCCATCCACATCTGTTGTCATTTGAGATCACTAAAGCTTCATAGAGACCATATTCATACTATCTCTCAGCAGGCCTATAGAGCCTCTTATGTCCATCATCCTAAACAAACTCCTACTATCTCTCAATAGGCCTATGGAGCTTCTTATGTCCATCATCCTAAACAAACTCCTAATCTTCAGTAGCCCTCTTCCTTCCATTACAGTTCCCAGACAATCCCATATTTATGCCCTCTTCCTTTTTATTGCAGTTTCCAGACAATCCCATATTTATGCCTACAGACGAAGGACACTATCATGCACAAATAGAAATAGAACTAGTCAATTCTCAAAATAATACCCAAGAAATCCAATATAATACAGGTCAGAGCTCTCCTTTCATAAGAGGTGTCCTATTGAACAACGGACTTCACCTTGTGATTTAATGACAAAATGGCTTGTCCGGCTATCACATCTAGTTTGAGTGTATAAATAGGTAACAACTACCACCTTTGTGATTTAATTTCTCTTAAATATCTCTTTGGAGCCTCACCCTCGCATGCTGGCATACAAACACTAAAATCAAAGTACATCAGAAGAGGAGTAGTCCACAGGTGCACAACCTCGTGCCACAATACCCTACATGCCTTCACCTTGATATTTTCCAAAAAAAGAAGAAGAAAATTTGATACTTATCTTATTTTCCTTTCTTTTTCTTCAAAGTTTAGGAAAGATCACTTTGAATTATTTGAGCCCACAAATGCAAATTTTCTATTCATGCAAGTATGATATCATATCTATTGGTCACACTTTTCTTCTCCATGACATCAACTTCTGCACCCCCTCACCCATATAAAAAGATTGCCCTAGGAAGTGCCATAGAATTTGTTGTATTGTATCTTGGATCATCATCATAGGGGTTGATAATAAATTAATGTGTGGATTATTTGAGACTCACAAAAGAAAGGACAGAGTGGATGTCTTTATGGATGGGATTATCATATGTGTGGCCAAAGCAAAAACCCATTGAGATTTGTTTGCTTTCCATATGAATAAGTTGGCTTGTCACCAAAAATAGTGTTGGTAATGTTCTCCAATTCCCAAATTTGAGTCTTATGTGGAACTAATGATAGAATCAACTTTGTTTTCATCATTAATATTTTTCTATTTTCAAAGCACATATAAATATATTGTTATATGCCTAATTATACAATTAAATGTTACCTTCAATTTTCTATCGGTGTATCCCTTGAACCTCCTATGGGTGCAAGTGCTAGTCATGTGTCTATTACCTTAATGCATCACATTAACATCAAGAGAGAAGTGTATGAGCATGACAGTCATCAAGTAATGCAAAGAAGACATAAAATTCATGAATAGAGTCAGTCTTGGAACAAGGCAAAGACATGCTAAGAACATACAAAGATAGGCTAAGAGGCCTCAACCAAAGAGTGTCAAGTTGTGCAACCATCTACCACTATTGTCTAAACATGCTAGGATCCTTGTGATCTAGAAAGCCCTCCCAGGAGCATTCGATTCTTGTAATGAAATAGATAGAAGCCTCAAATGTAAAAGAAGATCCATGGCATAGATTCACATACAAGGCAATCCATTGAAAGAGGGACAACAGTCACAAAGTGCAAAGAGATGACTGCCCTAGGTAGTAGGCAGCTCTTTTGAAACAGTCACTAAACATGACAAGGAAGAATAGTCACGTTGTCAAAAAAGAAACAAGGAAGATGCAGTGGTCAAATATGAAGGCAAAGATAGTCATGAATGTCACAAGGACACAACATAGTCATAAGGACTGTCATAATAGTCAAGGAAAACACATGCACAAAGACTGTCATAGCTATCACAATCAAAAGGCAAAAAATAGTCCTAAAGACTATGCTATAATAGTCAAGAGTAATAGTGGCAGATTGCTCTTAGAGCTTAAATGATTTTTGATTCCTGTAGTGGTACAATGCCATTCACCATACATGGATACATATATTGTACATGCAAGCCACTGTAAGCTAAGAAAAGGCCTAATTTTCAAAGAACAGTTCCAACCTCCATTCAAAGAGACAACAATATCCCCAAGGAGGTCATATAAATCAGTGAAAATTCAACATTCCCATACAAAGAGTATATTCAGAAGTTCCAAGAAATTCAAGCCTTATTTTACCCTCATAGACATACTTGCCTACAGAGCTTTAGCATACAGCACTAGAGGGACAACAATTTAGAGAAGATAGCATGAAATATTCAAGAAGTTAAAAGTATAGTGGCAAGAACAAGATATGATGGACAGTCATGAGCAAAATCTTAACATAAGGCCATATAAACTGTGTTAAACAACATGTGAAGATATTGTTGAGTAATCATCATTAAGACACCATGATAGAGCCCATAACAATCATCTTAAGACAATGAACAATCAAGAGCTCAAACTCAAGGAGTAGTGAATCTCCAAAATGCCATGAACATTAGTATGGAGCAGTTATTGAAGCAATAATAGAGGCAGTTGAGAACCAAGGAAGCAACTGTGTGTTCATGAATGAAAGAGAAACAACATAAGGGTCTTTATACAACATGAAAAAGAGCATTAAAAACTCTAAAGTTATCATACATGGATCTTCATATGCCAGCTAACAATCACTGTAGAAATCAATAGAAGCTTTTGTTAGGCATAACAGTCAAGAACACTACCAAGGGTTTGTGAGAACAAGAATCCCTTTGGAAAATCTATCAAGAACACAGAACCATTCACCATTCATGGAAGCAAAATCATACAAATAGACAGATAGATAAAATGCTTTCACATTTTGCATTTTTTGCTAAATAGTTTACTCCAAGAGAGAGGAAGAAGCAACAAAGTTTCACTGTTTTCATTCATAGCAGTAGCAGATAAAAGTGGTCTTTCACTGTTTAGCTTGTAGAAGGAGCATAAAGACATAAACTATTCCATAGTTTTCAAAGAACAAAGAGCATGGAGAATAGAGAGAAATCCCTTCCTTTATTTTGTGCACAGGTTGACAATGGTATAGTGAAATTATCAAACATATATGCTTCTAGCCTACAGAGAATGAAATGAAAACTTTGCCATATTCTCATTTGCATAACCATAAACATGGTGGAGACCACAAAGAAGGTGAAAGAGATTTCTTTCATAGTTTTCAAAGAAGAGATTTGATGCAGGAGCATCCCTGGTTCAAAAGCAATCTTGCATCAACCAAAAACATTTGCATTTCAGTTTGCTTGCAGTTTGGTTTATTTCTTTTCATTTTCCAGTTCAGTTCAGTCAGAAGTAGTTTTTGTATTTTGGTCCGCATTCTACCGTAGTTGCATTTCACATCTTGTGGAGCTAGACTTAGCATATAGATTCATTCATCCACATCATATCCAGAATTCAGAGCATTTGGACTAAGTACCAGAAAGTTATAGCCATCAGAAGATTGACTATTTTCTCAGAACAAAGCATCATGATAGTCTCAGATAATCAGCTAAAGGAGAAGACCTGCGGAGCATTCCTCGACTTGTGGAGCTTAATGGAACATCATTCAATGATATTTGGTTTGTGGCTGACCTTCCCTGAGATCTGCACATTATTCCATTCATTTGCGAAGGATTTCTACTCACTTAGGCCCGACCTATTTGTGTACACATGTTACAGCTCTTCATTGGAGTTTGTGATCTTCCTTGGCTGATGCGGAGGAATCTTTTGTACTGGAGATGATATATATTGATGTAATAGATCCTTAGGAAAGAAGTTCATGATAATAGAGATAGTGGATAGTTGGGATTCTTTGCGAAGGAACTTCAAAGCTATATCTTGCACATATTCTGATATTCTGTAATCAGGCCTTTGAGCCCTAGTTGTAAGCCTGCATGATGCTGACCGGATTGTATTTGAATTCTATAATATACTGAATGAATGAATTTGCATTTGTTTCATATCTTTGAGTTGTTTCCATTGTGTTTACTCTTGCTGCATGGTCTGGACAATTCATTCTGTGAACCCTCCTATCGTGACTGCACCAAGTGGTATCAGAGCAAAAGTTTTCAAATCTTGGGAGCAAATTGAGCAAATTTGGCGAGGGAATTCCGTAAGATCTTGCTATGGACAGATCATTGAATTGAGGTAGGTTACTTGTGTTGCAATCGATCACCGATTGTGAGGCAGTTGCCACCTTATATCCCGATCACCAAACTTGAGGCAGTTTGCACTTGATCCTAGGAAGAATGCCGCCGAGGAGAGTTGTTGCTGTTGGAACAATGGCTAGAAGAATGGATGAGATGATGGAAATAATGAAGATAATGCGAATTTGATTAGACATTGTTGAAGAAGATAGGCGAAGAGGATTGACACCGAGACCTAATGTTGAAAGTGATGATGAAGAAGAATGTTGATATGTTGAACAAATTGGCGAAACCCTAGGAGGTGATGAGGAAGAAGAATCAGATCAAGTCAAGATGTTGCGAGCTATTTCAAAGATTGGAAAGAGACCAAGAGTTGATGTGCTAAACTATACTGGTAATTTGAATCCTAAAGAATTGATTGACTTGATAAATGACATGGAAAAAATACTTTGAATATGGAGAAGTTGAAGATCCGGAGAAGGTGAAATTTGCAAAGACAAAATTGAAAGGACATGCTGCAATATGGTGGAAAGAAGTTCAGTTCGATAGAAACAAAAGAGGAAAAGAAAAGATTACAAAATGGGATAGGATGGTGACAAAATTGAAGAATTAGTTTTTACCTATTAACTATGAGTTGGAACTGTTGAAAAGATTGCAAAACCAGAGACAAAAGGAGAAATCTGTGAAGGAGTACACTAAAAAATTTATAAGATGATCATAAGGATAGGACATAGTGAATCAATCAAGGAGAAAGTGGCTAGATACATCAATGGACTGAGGTTGAACATTCCAGAAGAACTAAGTTTAGTGAGGATGACATCTTTGGAGGAAGCATATTAGTTTGCCCTGAAAGTTGAATAGAAGCTAAATAAGAGGCATGATCAGAGATAGAGAGGAAGAGGAGGTAAATTTAAGAGAGGTTGAATATTTTATGGATGTGAGAGATCATTGGCGGAGCATAACAAGTTTGACAACACATTCAAGAAGGATGACAGAGATAATAATGCTTACCGGAGGGATGACATAAATTATTACTGGAGAGGAAACCCAGCTTATACCGGAATGAAGGATATAGAAGAGAGGGAAGAGGATTTGATAGGAGGACATTTAGAGGCACTTGTTTCAAGTGTGGAGGTGAAGGACATAGAGCATTTGAATGTAATTAGGGTAGTACAAGCAAGAGGATAGAGAACAGTGGAAGAGCAGCCTATGTTGAAGAACCTATTGGATTACCTAATTCGGTTGGTAAACTGGAGAAAGGAGAATCGCTTGTGATGAGGAGATCACTATTTAAAGTAGAAACAAATGAGGAACCACTGCAGAGGAAGATTTTGTTCAAAACCAGATGCAAATCAGGAGGTAAATGTTGTAAAGTTGTAATTGATAGTGGTAGTTCTTATGACCTAGTTTTAGAGGAGATGGTGACTAAGCTGAAGTTGGAAAGATTGAAACACCCTAAGCCCTATTAGATAGCATGGATTCAAGATGATCATAAGGTACTAGTGAGTGAACAATATTTGGTGAAATTTCATATTGGATCTTATCATGATGAAGTCTTGTGTGATATTATGCCTATGGATGTATGTCATATCTTGTTGGGTAGACCTTGGCAGTATGATAGAAAAGATATACATGATGGTAGAAAGAATACATACACTATAACATCAAATGGGAAGAGAATTACCTTGATTCCTTTAGAAGATGATCCTAAGAGTGAAGTATGTGGAAATGCTTGAATCTGTTTGGTAGATGGAAGAAAATTTCTGGATGGTTTAAGACATGAGAATATGTGTTATGCTTTGATTCCTAAGAAGCCTGAAGCATTGAAGGAGACTGAAGAACCACAACCGGAGGAGATAAAAGAGTTACTGACAGAGTATGAAGACATCATATCAGATAATGTACCTAAAGGATTGCCACCAATCAGGAGTATCAGTCATCACATGGATCTTATACCGGGAGCTAGTTTGCCTAACAAAGCAATACATAGAATGACACCGACAGAGAATGAAGAACTGAATAAACAGATACGTGAATTGTTGAGGAAAGGTTTGATTAGAGAAAGTTTGAGTCCTTGTGCACTACCTGCAGTGTTAGCACCTAAGAAAGATAGAGAATGGAAAATGTGTACTGACTCTAGAGAGCAATAAACAAGATCACAGTTAAATATAGATTTCCTTTACCTAGGATGGATGATATCATGGATTGTTTGAGTGGAGCAAGATATTTCACAAAGATAGACTTGAAGAGTGGATACCATCAGATCAGAATTAGAGAAGAAGATGAATGGAAGACTACTTTTAAGACAAATGAAGGACTGTATGAGTGGTTAGTGATGCCTTTTGGATTGATAAATGCACCGAATACTTTCACGAGGTTGATGAATGAAGTCTTGAAGAAATTCTTGGGTAAGTTTGTGATTGTATATTTGGATGACATTCTAATTTTTAGTAAGACAAGGGAAGAACATTTGCGGCATATCAGACAAGTTTTGTAGAGATTGAAAGAAGAGAAATTGCTGATAAATATCAAGAAGTGTAGTTTCATGAAGGAAGAACTAGTGTATTTAGGATTTGTGAGTTCTGCGGAAGGATTAAAGATGGACCCTGAGAAAGTAAGAGCAATTGTTGAATGGCCTACACTGGAGAGCATTGGAGAAGTTAGATCATTTCATGGATTGACTAGTTTCTACTAGAAGTTCATAAAAAAATTTAGTTCAGTATGTAACCCTATGATAGAGACAATGAGAGGTGACAGGAAAGACTTTAAATGGACATCTGGAGCAGATAAAAGTTTTGAGTTGTTGAAGTAGAAGGTGACAGAGAAACCTATTTTAGCATTACCAGATTTCAATAAGGTATTTCAAATTGATTGTGATGCAAGTGGGAGTACAATTGGAGCAGTGTTAAGTCAAGAAAGAAGACCTATAGCATATTTCAGTGAGAAGTTGAATGATGCAAGGAGAAGATATTCAGTTTATGACCAGGAGTTCTATGCCATAATTCAAGCCTTGAAGAAGTGGAGACATTACTTGTTGCCTAAGGAGTTTGTGTTGTATACAGATCATCAAGCTTTGTAGTATCTAAATAGTCAAGGTAAGTTGAATCAGAGACACATGAGATGGGTAGAGTTCATGTAGAGTTATACATTTGTGTTGAAGCATAGGAGTGGAAAATCAAACAAAGTTGCTGATGCATTGAGTAGAAGAAGAAACTTGTTGACATAGATGAGAGTTGAAGTGTTGAGTTTTGATGAATTGAAGAACATGTATGAGGGAGATTGATTTTGCAGAACCATGGAAAGCATGTAAGGAACCTGTTGAGATAGATAGGAGTAAGTGGTTGGATTATTTCATTCAGGAAGATATGTGTTTAGAGGAAATCAGTTATGCATACCTAGAAGTTTAATGAGAGACAATTTGATCAAGGAGAAACATAGTAGTGGATTGGCAAGACATTTTGGGATTGACAAGACAGTGTCTTTGGTGAGTGAAAACTATTTTTGGCCTCAGATACATAAGGATGTTCAGAGATTTGTACAGAGTTGTAGAGTTTGTCAAGTTGCAAAAGGGAGTAGTCATAATACTAGATTGTATAAACCTTTGATAGTACCAGAGAGACCTTGGGAGGACATAAGCATGGATTTTGTAATGGGATTGCCTAAGACATAGAGAGGACATGATTCTATATTTGTAATGGTAGACAAATTTTTGAAGATGGCTCATTTCATACCTTGTAAGAAGACAACTGATGTAGTGCATGTAGCAGACCTATTTTTAAAAGAGATTGTGAGATTGCATGGATTACCTAAGAGTATAGTTTCAGACAAAGATACAAAGTTTGTTGGATACTTTTGGAAGACCCTTTGGAAGAAGATGAAGATAGATTTGAAATTTAGTTCAACATTTCATCCATAGACTGATGGATAGACAGAGGTAGTGAATAGGAGTTTGGGAAACTTGTTGAGATGTTTGGTTGGAGAAAAGGTAGGAAGGTTGGATTTGATTCTTTCACAAGCAGAATTTGCATATAATAATTTAGTAAATAGGAGTACCAGAAGAACACCTTTTGAGATTGTTATGAGAGTGAATCCTAGAGGAGTGACAGAACTGAGAGACATGGGTACAAAAGAAAAGAGAAGTGCATAATCAGAAGAATTTACGGATCACATGAAGATAGTACATAATCAGGTGAAGAGACATTTGGAAGATATGAACATCAAATATAAGGAGCAAGCAGATGAGAAGAGAAGACACACAAAATTTGCAGTAGAAGATGAAGTGATGGTATACTTGAGAAAAGAAAGATTTCCAGTTGGGACATATAACAAGTTGAAGATGAAGAAGTTTGGACCTTGTAGGATACTCATAAAGTTTGATTCAGGAAATGCATATGAAATGGAATTACTAGAGACATTGGGTATATCACCTATTTTCAACATTGCAGACATATATCATATCATGAAGTAGATTTCGGTGACAACATGGAAGAAGACTTGAAGAAGCAATTACCACAACAAGCACCAGAGCAGATTGAAGACATCTTGGACAACAGAGTTGGATGCAACACTAGAGGAAGACAATACAAAGAATACCTTGTGAAGTGGAAAGGCAGACCGGAAGAAGATTCATCATGGATTTCTTAGGCTGAGGTGGACCATCTTGGTTCTCCCCTAGCCCTAGCAAAGTGAGGGACTCACTTTTTCAATAACCCCAGATGTTTGATGTAGGAGCATTCTTGGTTCAAGAGCAATCTTGCATCAACCAAAAAATTTGCATTTCAATTTGCTTGCAGTTCAGTTTGTTTCTTTTCATTTTCTAGTTTAGTCCAGTCAGAAGCAGTTTCTATATTTTGGTTTGCATTCTATCACAGTTACATTTCACATCTTACAGAGCTGGACTTAGCATCTAGATTCATTCATCCACATTATATCCAAAATTTAGAGCATTTGGACTAAGTACTAAAAATTTATAGCCATCAGAAGATCGACTGTTTTCTCAGAACATAGTATCCTGATAGTCTCAAATAATCAGCTAAAGGAGAAGACCTGCGGATAATTCCTCAACTTGTGAAGCTCAATGGCACATCATTCAATGATCTTTGGTTTGTGGCCGACCTTCCCTGAGATCCGCACATCATTCCATTCATTTGCGGAGGATTTCTACTCACTTAGGCCTGACCTATCTGTGTACACATGTTACAACTCTTCATTGGAGTTTGTGATCTTCCTTAGCCAATACAGAGGAATCTTTTGTACCAGAGATGATATATATTGATGTAATATATCCTTAGGAAAGCAGTTCATGATAATAGTGACAGTGGATAGTTGGGATTCTTTGTGAAGGAACTTCAAAGCTATATCTTGCACATATTCTATAATTAGGCCTTTGAGCCCTAGTTGTATGCCCGCATGATGCCGTCCAGATTGTATTTAAATTCTATAATATACTGAATGACTGAATCTACATTTGTTTCATATCTTTGAGTTGTTTCCGTTGTGTTTACTCTTGCTGCACGGTCTGGACAGTTTATTTTGTGAACCCTCCTACTGTGACTGCACCAAGCTTTTATAAAACCCTAACAAGAAAGAACCAAAGCAACCTTGAAAAAGCATGGTGCATACATGGAGAAATATTCTATAGTAGATATCATCATAGGGAGTAGTCTTTCTTCTATTTTATGTAGAGAAAGATCAAAAGACTTAGAGGCAGAGTAAATTACCATAAAAAGGGTAGGTTTTATCACTGATTTCTTCGAAGAGAAGTAACAACAAATGAAGAAACACAAAATTTTTATTGTAATGAAGACATCCTTCACAGTTCTTTTATAAAAGATGCATTAAAAGGGGTAACAAAAGCTTTCACAAGTTTTAGAAGTATGCACAAGTCACTTACTAGTTTGATAGCACAGAGAGAAGCCTTTAGAGGCTGCAACAACGCATCAAACCCCATGGTGGTGCACCAGAGTAGCGAGGAGAAAAAGTCAATGTGAAAAAGAAAAATGATATGAATTTAGGGTTTGAAATGGATGTTTTGTTCACAACAATGCCCTAGTCTGAATCCCTTAAAGTCATTTTTTTGACTTAGTTTAAAAAGAAATCATCAAAAAGAATCCAATAGAGGCCATGGTCAACACTTGAAAAGGTGTGAATGTCTATTGATGCACAAGGAACCCATGGGTGGAGAGGAGAAATAAGGAGGTAATAAGGGTTTTTACCAATTTTTGATATAATTAATGATTGAAACTAAAATATTACTAGCACTTGCACCCATAGGAGGTTCAAGGAATACACTGATAGGAACAACCGACGAGTTTAGAAAATTTTCCAGTGAATTCCTTATAGCGTGAGACAACTCTGAGCACTATAATGCTCACATATAAAATCCTATCAGCTAACTAGCACTTGCACCCATAGGAGGTTCAAGGAATACGCCGATAGCAACAACTGATGAGTTTAGAAAATTTTCTGGCTTGTTTTTTTTTCGGCGTGAGACAATTTCAAGCACTATAATGCTCACATATAAAAGCCTATCGGCTAATTATGCTTTGATTTAGGGGTTTTACATCATTAGGGCAGATTTGGAGTCTTTTGTAAGCCAAAGATGAAAGAGGGCATTATTATTGCCTTGTGAGCTTTTGTAAAGGGTAGAGACTAAGTGAAATTATTATGTAAACCCTTTTCCTTTGCATGAGAAGGAGACAAAAACATTATATTTAAACACTTATTAAGGGTAATAGTTCATAAATTACTTTAATATTTGTTTCATAAAACCAAGGAGATAATTAGAATTGCTTGTATGGTTCTGGTACTCAGTTGCCTATGTAACTACTGTAAGTTACACCAACCAATAACAAACTAATTATGATGTACATGCACTACCCATGCCATGAAGACTTAGTTAAAAGGAGCCTTAGGGATTAGGTTGGTGAATTGGTTACAAAATTAGAAACTAATACCATACCCATGCATGATAACATGGAACACAAATAGACAACTTCAAGATATGGTCACTACATTGTATTGATTATACAATGAATAAAAGCATCCAATTCTTTCACAATCTCAAGAACTCCAAATTGTTACATGGTAGTCATTTATAGCTATGTTGCAAAAAATTACTCATTTTTAGTTTTGTTTTTTACCCGACGATCAAATTAGTCATTTATAGCTATGTTGTAAAAAAATAGTAGAATTTAGTCATTTTAGTTGTTGTGACTAAAAGTTTTAGTCACATAGTCATTTATTTGCCAAATTCTACTAGTGTAGGTTGTCCTTGGTATTGTTGATTGTAACCTTGCTGAGGACCCCATTGAGGCTGCGTGTTTTGTGGTCCATATTGTGATGGAAATTATTGTGGCTATTGTTGGTTTCCCCAAGGTTGGTTTTGCCATTGCTGGTTCTGCCAATGCTAGCTTGACTAGTCTTGTGGTACCCATGGAGGAATATTCTGAGGTCCTTGCCAAGTTGGATTCCATTGATTGTTTCCCCAGTTTGAATAACCCCTATAGGAAACTGGATTTGGGTACTAGTTGTATGGGAAATAACCAATTTGTTTTTGTCCTATGTAGTTCAACTCCTCTTCTATTATGACATTCTTTTTAGTCAACCTTTTTAGGGCTGGGAGATGATCACAATGATTGGTAGGTTGTTCTTTGTCATAGATTTGACATATATTTAACTTATCCAAAGGGCATTCTCTCAAGAGGTGTTTGTTCCTACAACTAGGACAATATATTGAAAGAGGTTTAGTTGTTCTAGTTTTTTCTCGAATCCCATCTAATGTGGTATTCAGTTGGACTAAGATATCTATTTTTAGGTTTGTAAACTCCTCCATTAATTGTCCTATATCATTCTTCTCTTTTAAGGACCTTGGTGTTCTCACTCCATCCTATGTTCTAGAGTAGTTTCCATAGATTTCCTCTATAGCAGGCATGTCCATTTTGTTGATATTCCCTCTCCCCATTAGATCCAGTGCCTCTTTTGACTCTTTGTCCAACCCTTTTATAAACAAATTTTTGGCTAAGATGTCAGCTATAGGGTTGCCATATCTCCTTAGGGAAAAGTTGAATCTATCTAGGTAGTCTTCTAAACTTTCATCCTCCTTTTGGTTAGTTATGAACAACTCCTTTCTATCACTGATTCTGCAATAGTCCTGGTATTTTTCTAAAAACTTAGTTTCCATTTGATCCCATGAGTAAATAGAGTCTGGGGTTAAACCCATGAACCACCTCATGGAAGAATCTTTCAGCATAGATGGGAAAAATTTGAGTTTTTGATTATTTGATTCGTAGTCATATGTCTAGCATAAGACCTTAAACTCAAACAAAAACTGATCTGGATCCTCATAAGTAAGACCCTTGAATGTTGGCAGGTTTGAAGGTGAAATGTTCTTCATAGGGGCATTGTCTCGAAGAGCAAGAACAATGGGGTATGAGAAGGTTCTTGCAGTCTCATGCAGAGGATCTTCTACGTCATTATGATTATCCCCCATGACTGATGGTTCTTCTTCCCAAGATTCAGTGTGAGTTTCTAGTAAAATGGATCCTATTAACAGATCTACCTGGTGTCTCTCCTGCAATTCTTGAATATACTCAGAGAGTGAAAGACTTTGAAGACTTGTGGAAATATCTAATTGGGGTGTAATTTCCAAGGTAGGTGGTTGTGTATAGGTAAAAATTGTTGGGAATTAAGGTGTCTCAACCTTGGTAATTCCTTGTATTATTTTCATTGTATTTATTTATTTATTGCCTATTGTGTAATTAGGATGCAAATCCTATGTTGTCATCTTGTGGGAGTTGGCACAGTGATGTGTCATCCTACAAGGAAGATGACCACATGTAAATTTGTCCTCACATGAGGAGATAGGCATCCCACTTAGTGGTAGGAATATTTTTCCGTGTGTCAGTATCTTGGATAGTGTGTAAGGGAATATTGACCAAAACGGTCATGACATATTCCTATGACAGTTCTATGACATGCAAGAGTCAGAAATAGAAGAATCTATGACAGGTGAGGACATGTGTCGAGAAGCATATTTGAAAAAGGCATCTTTGGGTGCCCCAAGGTGGGTTATGACATGTTGTAAGAGAATATGGTATTTATATCCTGTGTATGACAGATTCTCTTACAGCTGTAAGTTATGACAACTATGACAGATTCCTATGACGGTTGTAAGAGTCGTAAGAGCATCTGTCATTGCCCATCTTGGGAATAGGTGACCTATTTGGGATGGGGTGACTTGACAAGTGTTAGGAACATCCTATAGTGTTGGATGAGTGTCCATAGGCGTGGGTTTTGGGCCATGAGGCCATGTTGGACGCCCATCTCAAGATAGAGCCATTTTTGCCTTGTATGTTCTATATAAATAGGTGCTTTGGAGAGATGTATTGTGTGATTGACAGGTACTGTTATGTTGTTGGTTTGTCTCTAGATATGAGTGTTGAAGACTCCTACAAGAGCATTGGCTCTGTGACTGTATTGTAACCTTCATTGTTTACAGAATACATTTGAGCTGTGTTTTGGAGTGTGGGGTTTTTCACCCGTAAGGGTTTTCCCCACGTATATCTTGTGTCTCTCTCTTTTGTCTTACATTCTTGTGTATGTGTTTGCTGCAATATCTCTGTTATTAGGTTGATAACATTGTAATTGTAAAGATTGAAAAGATTTTGCACTCTTCTCTACTCTCTAGATTAGTGTAGGAAGCAATTTTTGCACACCTAGCTTCCTTTCAGTTGGTATCAGAGCCTGGCTAGTTTTGGTTCTAGCTGCTAGGTAGGGGTTGTTAGGTCTCAAAAATCTAGGTTACAAGGCCTAGGAGGATGCCAGGCTCTATGATCAGACTTGCAATGTTTTTGAGATAACCAATGGAGTTAACCTATATGGTTGATGACTTCCTGCACTTCAGGTTCTGCTAAACCTAGGCAGGTGTACCTTACTACTGAAGCAGATTAAATGGATGTGTGATCTTGAGTGATGGATCTACCTACAGTGGAAAATGGTGTGGAATAGATGATTACTTGCTGCCTACTTTTACTTCTAATGTCTGAACAGTGATTGAAAATGGTATGGTTCTAACTTGGTATAAATTTTATAAGCAATATCAAGGCAAAACTAATGAATATGTTCAACTAATGAAATGAATAAGACCAGTGCCTAAATCTATTGGGCTATTTGAGTCAGTGAATGGAAACATATGTATGTGATTGGTGAGCTTATCTCCTAGCTTAATTCTAATAGTTGGGCACTTTGGATATTTGCACCTTGTGCAAATGTGTAGGTTTGTATGTGAGTGTGCTCTTCTTATATAATCCCAATGATATTTCCTTGAATTACTGTGAAATTATGAAAGGAATTTAATTCTTGAGTTGATGGAAACCAATCACAATAACTTCTTCAAAAGGATTTAATCTTTGAAAAGAACCAATTAAAGTCAATTATCAGAAAAGGATTTTTAATTCAAATCAATTGGAAACCAATAAAATAACTTGAACAATTCAATAGAACTACTTTGGAGACAGCACAATAACATATAATCATGAAAATTTACACAACTATTGAACACTAAAAATAAATCACCATGTAGAAATATTCTGTTCCATTATGCTTTTCAGAAAGTATACATGTGTAATAGAAGTTCTTTAATTAAAATAGAACTGATAATATATCTTCCTTTTATATATAATATATAAAGTCCTTTTCAAGTCAAGAGAGATACCTCGTAATCAATGTCTTCTGACCATCATATGTTCTAACTTTTATATCAATATTAGTGAAGAGAACACATCTCTTCATAATGTCTTTTGAGGACTAACAGAATTATGGAAATAAACAAATACATTTAATACTAAGCCCTACTGAGCCATAAGTAAATTTGAGTAAGATGATCCAAATATTCCTAGCTTAGGTGTGTCTCAGTATACGCAATGGCATCCCTAACGTCCACCTCTATTGAAACCATCTTCTCTAAATGCAAGCAAGCTTCCTTGGATGCTGAATCTTCATGTTGTTTTGGCACTATTTTCTTTCATATGTTTCTAGTTGGTCGCCAAGGGTAGGCTGGTGTCTCCACGAAATACTCTTTTCATAGAGTTATGAACCCTTTATTGTCATTTTGGGGAGGTATTAATATTTTCATCCCGATGTCATTTTGATCAGGTGTGGTGAACGTTCTTCTTGGCATTGGTGAGTGTTTCTCCGAAAGGTAGAGATTATCTTATCTTTATCGGTATGACAATCTCCATCGTCAAGAGAATATGATAGTCTCCCGACGAGTTAGGTCTTCCTGATGATCTTATCTCCATCACTCATTCTTATTAGAACATATCGGCGAGAGTCCTACCAAAATCCTTTTGTCTCTTATGTCGGGGTAACTTTTATGGTTGGCGAAGCTTAAGGATTTCATTCCGATTGTATATGTCACGCTGATAGTCTTAGTATTATGCGTTGGTGAGAGATTGTTTGCTTCCTGGCGATGAGCCATTGGTCGGTGTGACTTGAAGGCTCGGTGTAACTTTAGGATTTCACTCTGATTGTTCTACTCACACCGATGAGTATGCGTCAGTGATACATACAGAATGTCTCCCCAATCTTTTGACATATATAATTTTGATCGTCATCGATCATCTCTCACCGATTATCACATTATACTTCAAAAAATGTATTTTGCTATTCGGGGTGAATTACTTGAGGTCTTGCCGATATAGATGACTTAGTATCAGAATTAGCCTATGGTCAGAGAGCTAGGTATATTCATGAGATTGTCTACGTGCAGATTCTGAAATGGATCTTGTCACACAAATTTTTATTGGTTGGTTTTGAAAAATGAGGCACATTACTAACGTTATGTGGAGACTTAATGAATTCTTAGCAGATGAAAAATGTGAAAATTTTTAGTTCCAATAGGGGTTTTTTGAGCTAATCTTAGGTTGAGTGGGAGTCTATGTAGAGTATTCTGTATCTTGTTGTAGGAAGGAGATGACAACCACATCTAGAAAAGTATAGATGGAGAAGTTCAATGGCACAAATTTCAAGTTGTGGAAACTCAAGATGGAGGACCTACTTGTTGATCGTGACCTATGGGAAACCGTTGATGGACCAAAACCTACGACAATATCACAAGCTAATTGGGACCTCAAAGATCAGAAGGCTAAGGGTCTCATAAGACTCTGTCTAGCTGACTCTATCCTATTGAATATCCATGAGGAGAAGACCACAAAAACTCTTTGGAAGAAGCTGGGAGATGTTTATCAGTTCAAGTCCTTGGTGAACAAGCTCTTTTTGAAAAAGAAGCTGTTTGCTCTGAAGATGGAAGACAGACGATTTATTGCAGACCATATGAATGCTTGCAACATGATTGTTGCACAGTTGACATCTATGGGTGTGAAAATGGAGGAGGAGGATTGATGTATGACCCTGCTTTGTTCTTTGCCAGATTTGTGGGACCATCTTGTCATGGCCATCAGAAGCACTACAACCACCTTCAAGATGGATGAGGTAGTGTCTTCGCTATTATCTGAAGAAATGTGGAGAAAGACAATCGAGTCAGCTAAAGAGGCTCTTGCGGTTCGTGGAAGGCCCAAAGAGAAAGAGAAGGAGAAGGACAAGAAAGGTGAAAAGGGTAGATCCAAATCCCGTGGGAGATCCAAATCTCCTGGAAAGTCCAAGGCTCTTTGTTGGAACTGTGGGAAAATGGGGCATTTCTAAAAGGAATGCAAAGAGGAAAAGAAAAAGAAGAAGAAGAACACCCTTGATTCAGATTTTGACAAGTCACAAGATGATGGTGATGCCTTCATCACAGCCCTGTCCACCCATGCATCTGATGATGTGTGGTTGATTGATTCTGGTGCATCATTCCACATGACCTTGCATCGAACCTAGTTCATGAAGTATGAAGAATTCGATGGTGGAAGAGTGTACCTGGGTGACGATTCTCATCTGAAGATTGTTTGCATGGAAGAGTCTCAATATGATTCCCTGATGGATGAGTGAAGGGGATCACTGGGGTTATGCACATCCTAGGCTTGACACAGAACCTGCTTTCTGTAAGTATGTTGAATGATGCAGGTGTGTGGGTTGTCTTTTTGAAGGATGGATGCAAGATGACTAGAGGATCTATGGTGCTTGCAAAGGGTACTCGGAGGGGTACTTTGTTTCAGCTGGAGGCATGTACTACATAGTGCAATAGTTCTTCTGACTCAAAGAAAAGAGCTGCAGTCACTTCATCCCCACCATCTGAACAAGCAGTGAAGAAATCTATTGTAACTAGTTCTGATGGTAGTGCACATGCTATGGAAGCTGAACTTCCTGCTGAAAAGACTATGTAATGGCATTTGAGATATGACCACATTAGTGAGAAGGGTCTTAGAACTCTGAAAAATAAAAACCTCATTGAGGGGTTAAATGATTGTAATCTTGAGTTTGACTTTTGCGAACATTGTGTATATGGAAAGCAAAACCGTGTTCAGTTTTACTCTCATTCTCACAAGTCTTCTGGTGTATTGGATCTTATTCATTCTGATGTGTTTGGTCCTGTTAATGTTCCTTCTATTTCCAAATCTATATATTTTGTATCTTTCATAGATGATTACATTAGAAGGACATGGGTTTATTTTATCAGAAGCAAGACTGAAGTCTTTAGTCAGTTTAAAGAGCTTAAAGCCTTTGCTGAAAAGTAGACTAGTAAAAAGATTAAGTGTTTGAGAACTAATAACGGTGGCAAGTTTTGTTTGGCAGAGTTCGATAAGTTCTGTAAAGAGCAAGGGATTGAAAGAAATATGACAACTCCATACACCCCGCAACAAAATGGAGTTGCAGAAAGGATGAACATGACATTGATCGAGAAGGCTAGGAGTATGCTTAGTGGAGCAAGCCTCGAACAATTTTTTTGGGCTGAAGCTATTGCCACTGCTTGCTACCTAGTAAATAGGTCTCCTACATTAGCTCTTGTTAGTAAGACACCTATGGAGGTGTGGTCTGGTAAGAAGCCTTTAGTTAGACATCTTTGTGTTTTTGGTTGTGAGGCATATGCACATGTGCCTAGGGAGAAACAGTCTAAATTGGAGAACAAGGCTGTTAAGTGTATTTTCATTGGGTATGGTGTCGGTGTGAAAGGATACAAGCTTTGGGATCCTGTGGCCAAAAAAGTGTTGTATAGCAGAAGTGTTATCTTCAGAGAGCTAACACCTTCCTCCATTGTTCTACAGCTAGAATAAACATAAAAGAAAGAAGATGTAGTTCAGTTTTCTTCTACTCCTGAGAAGACTGAACCGATAGACCCTGTGAGACCTGATGATGAGGAGAGTTCTAGTAGCTCTGAAATCTTAGAAGAAGAATTATAACCTCAACCTCAGCCATTGAGGAGGTTTTTTAGTTGCCGTTGCACCAAAAGATTGACCTGTTAATGCCTGATACAACCACTTGACTTAACAAGCACGGGAGGTGGTTAAGCCCTTGTCGCAAACCACCACAACACTACGCTAAACAAGGAGACCAAGGGCCACACCTTGCAACAATCCCCCTCCTAGTGCTAGCATGGGGTTTGAACCTATGACCTCAGCTCTGATACTAATTGTTAGCTGTTGTTGCACCAAAAGACCTGTTAATGCCTGATACAACCACTTGACTTAACAAGCATGAGAGGCAGTTAAGCCCTTGTCGTAAACCACCGCAGCGCTGTGCTGAACAAGGAGACCAAGGGCCACACCTTGTAACAAGGTCTAAATGAACAAGAAAGCAACCTGATAGGTTTAGTTATTCATTGCTTGATTCTAGTTATGATTTTGCTCTACTTACTAACACTGATGAGCCTAGAACTGTTAAATAGGCTATGGACATGAAAGATGTAGGTTCCTGGAAGGAGGCCATGGAAGATGAGATGGCTTCTTTGGAGAAGAATAAAACATGGGACTTGGTGCCTTTTCCTGAAGGACGGAAACCCGTTGGATGCAAATGGGTGTTCAAGAAGAAATTCATTGCAGATGGCAGTGTTGAAAAGTACAAGGCTAGATTGGTTGTGAAGGGGTACTCACAAGTGGAGGGAATTGATTATGGTGAAATTTTCTCTCCCGTTGCAAAGTTGACATCCATTCGGTTCTTTTTATCTCTTGCAGCTGCTTATGACTTAGAGGTAGAGCAGATGGATGTGAAGACAACTTTCCTTCATGGTGATTTGGAGGAAGAGATTTACATGTCACAGCCAGAGCATTACATACAGAAAGGTAAAGAAAATTTGGTTTGCAACTTGAAAAAGTCTTTGTATGGTTTGAAGCAGTCTCCTAGGATGTGGTATATGAAATTTGATGCCTTTGTGTTGTCCATTAGATTTATGAGATTGAAATATGATCATTGTGTGCATTACAAGTTTGACAATGATCACATTCTCATTATTGCATTGTATGTTGATGATATGCTGTTGATTGGGAATGGTAAGAATATGATTTCTGATTTGAAGTCTCACTTGTCAGCACAGTTTGAGATGAAAAACTTAGGGGCAGCCAGGTACTTTATGGGAATGGAAATCAGAAGAGACAGAGCTAACATAAAACTTTGGTTAAGCCAAAGTAAGTATGTGAAGATTATGTTGGATAGGTTTGGTGCAGGAGCACCTAGATATTTAAGTTTTGATTAAATGTTCAGTTGTCTTATTTTGTTTAATAAGGTCTTGGAGACCATTTTAATGATCTTATGAGGCTTGTAGCCATGCTTGTAGTTGGACTATGTCCCAATGTCGAAAGAATGTTGTAGGTCCTAGTTAGGACAGCCACATGTTGTCTTAGGTAGTTTACAAGAGTCATTAAATTTTAATATTTGTATAGGATAGTCATTTAATATTCTCCATGTTTATTAGCCTATAATGGCATGTCAAGGTTGGAAAGGTGTTTAAAACCTTGTCATAAGTTAAACCTTATGTTTAGAAAGCTTTCTAATCATGAAAAAAAACAATCGGTGGGCAGTTTCAAAACCAAGTTTCTAAAACAGTTTCAGAGGACAGCAGTTACAAATCAGAAAAAAGACAAGGAAGAGAAATCGATGGTTTTAGAATGCAAAACATTTTTCAAGCATTATTGAGGCTTGTATTAAGCCAAGAGAGATTGTATTGTGGAAGACATTTGGAGGTTTAGGAAAAAAGAATAGAAAGAAGACTGTTTTTTTGCTGTTTTACTGTTTTTCTGTATTTTTCCTTCACTGTTTCTCAGAAATCCATACCTGTATGGAAGAAATTTGGCATGAATTTGGAATGGGATGAAAGGGGACTGAATTACCTTTGATCCAAAGCTTATTGGAGGTCTTAATATCAAATTTGATGGGAGGAATCTCTGTTTTACCAAAAACTATTTTTTCTACTTTTTTCTATTTTTTCACTGTTTTTGCTACAGTACCCACAATTGTACGGACTTTTTATTGCCCAAACTTGTGATGGATGGAAAGTAATTTGAAGTACCTTTTATTTGAGACTATTTTGGGATCTTGATGATGATCTGGGTGGGAGATATGGTTGATTTCCCAAAAACTATTTTTTTTTCTGAATTGCTGTTCACTTCCTTAGAATTTGTGTTTCTTCCACTTCACCGAGTGGCATCTCTCAAATCTCTAGTGTAAGAAACTCCTTGTGACATGTAATTTCATTTTCCAAAGGGTGCACATCAAATGGTGAAAAATTTAAGGTGTGGAAAGTAAAGTTTAGGACTGCATTTTCTGTTAACAGCCTGTTGAGACAGCATTTAGGAACAGTCAAGAGTTGTAGGACTGAGGGTTTGTTAAAATACTAATGGAGAGACACCTTTGATGGATCAATGAGAATGTGAAGAGTAGGTGTGAAGTGCTCCTACACATGCAAGGTGTGAGGAGTTGTGGAGTTGCCCAAACCAATAAGCCTTGTATGCATGCAAGGCCTAATAACCCTGATTTGTTCTCTGTCAGTCCATTTTTGGATAGTTTCTTACAAAGCAATATACATTGAGTTTTAGATATGTTTGAAGACTTGGTAAAGGGTATTCAAATATGCCATCACAATCTTGAGAAAGGTTTGGTAGTAAGAGTTATGCCTTGACAGTCCTTTCTATAGGGCTACTAGGACAGTGGCAGCTAGACAACAAAGCATGAAGAATGAAGATTGCAAACTTGGAAGAGAGATTGGTATGGTTCTGTCTAAGTTGTTGAGAGGGAGGAAGACCTTGTGAAACATTGTGTAGGTCAAAGATGATGATACTTAGTTTGGTGTCACTATTTTTGTGAAAGTTTCCTATTGAAGCTTGTAGAGCCTAATGGATTGAAATCCATTTTATGAACTTTGCCTAGTATGAAGTTGTTGGATCTTATCCTCTGCATCATTTTTGGTATCAGAGCTAGCTAGTAGATCCTTGAAGGTGTTGTGGATCTTGTGAAGAAGATAAGGTTTGTGAGAGTTTGTAAAGATGCCTCCAAAGAACCAGATGGCAAGAGAGAATGCTGACCTGAGAGAAGCCTTAGAGGCAAGAGAGAAAGAACTGAGGGATAGAAGAGAGCATGATGCTACCAGAGACAGAGAGCTGAGGCAAGTAAGAAGGGAGAATGCAACAATCTTGGAAAGATTGGAAGCATTAGAGAAGAATCCAAGAAAGGATGAACAAAATGAGTCAGAAGGAGATGAGGATGCAGATGAGAATCCTCCTGAAGATGAGTTAGATGCTGAAGAAAAGAAGTTTGTAAGATTGTTGAAGGCAGTCCAAGGAAGTGGAACTAAGGCAAACATAGAACTACCTATCTATCAGGGGAAGATGGATAGTGAAGAAGTGTTAGGGTGGATAGATGCCCTGGAATTTTTTTTTGAATATGAGGAGATGAATGATGAGAAAAATATCAAGTTTGCAAAGACAAAACTGAGAGGAACAACACTTACCTGGTGGAGTAGTGTGCAGACAGAGAGAATGGCTAGAGGTGCATCAAAAATCACTTCTTGGAGTAGGATGAAGGATATGTTGAAGGATAAATTCCTTCCATCTGATTACTCTATTCAAACAAACAGGATGAGACAAAATCTGAAACAGAAGGACATGGATGTTATGTCCTATACTGAGCAATTTCATAAGCTTAGTATTAGAGGTGGGCTGGAAGATGAAGAAGAGAAAGTGGCAAGGTACCTTAATGGGCTTAGGTATAACTTGCAGGATGAGATTGGGTTAGCAGTACCAAAAACACTTGGAGAGTGTTTTCAGTTGGCCATCAGGGCTGAAGAGAGAGTGAATAGGAAGCAAGAAAGGCAAGGAGGTTATGGAAGAGGAAACAGAGGTAGGGGCAAACCTACTAGTGAAGTTCAGAACAACAATGAGAAGGGTAAGAAGTTGTCTACAGAACAGAGAGGTGGACATAGAGGTGGAGGTAGATTTGGATCAGGAAGAGGAGTATTCACAGGTAGATGTTATCACTGCAATGAGGTGGGACACACATCTTTCAACTGTCCTAAGAAGGATGGTATTGATAAGAGAAAGGATACAAGAGTTCACTTGGCACAAGAGGAGGAGAAGCCAGAAGAACCAGAAATGTCGTCAGCCTCTCCTATGCTGGATGGAGAGATGCTCATGGTGGAAAGAGGTAAGATGCAGCAACCACCATAGGTATCTATTTTTAGAACTAATTGTTTGAGCCATGGCAAGATATGCAAGTTGATTGTAGATTCAGGTTTTCATGATAACTTAGTTTCTTGGGAAATGGTGAATAAGTTGGGGTTGAAGACTTTTGATCATCCCAGTCCTTACCATGTCACTTGGGTGAGTCAGGAGCAGCAGGTCATGGTCACTAAGAAGGCTTATGTTGACTTCACAATTGGCCCATATCAGGACTCTGTTTTGTGTGATGTTATTCCTATGACATGTGGGCATGTAATTTTGGGCAGACCTTGGTAGTATTCGAGAAGAACTATTCATGATGGGTATACTAATACCTATGTAGTGCACAAAGATGGTAAGAAGTTCCAATTGATTCCTTTACCTTGTGAGGGGAAGAAGGAATAGGTTACAATTTTCTTTGGAGAGAAATTGAAGTTGAATGTGCAGGTTCAGGGTGATTGCACATAGCAGACACAGATGCAACACAAGAAGGTGGATGACAGTCCTAGAGAGCGACAGGCTTGGGACTTGAGTTATGTCAAAGTTGGAGACATTGAGTGTCCTATAAGGAGCCATTAGAAGGAAGACCAATAACAGAAGGTGCAGGGAGGAATGAATCAGAGCCTCCAGTTGAAAAGAGCTGAAGCATTGTAGCAGCAAGGTCCTAGACAAGGACACCAAAACAAGTTTTATGGTTCTAACACTGTTTATAGGAGCCATGCAGGTTGGAGACGGAGAAAGATAACTCTGGGTGAGTTCATGTTTCCTAGTTTGAGGAACATTCCATCGAGATGGAAGATTGGTTGGAGCAGATCCCCTAACTCTTGGGACAAGAGTTTTCATTATGCCGGGGAGTATGGTGCAGGAGCACCTAGATATTTAAGTTTTGATTAAATGTTCAGTTGTCTTGTTTTGTTTAATAAGGTCTTGGAGACCATTTTAATGATCTTATGAGGCTTGTAGCCATGCTTGTAGTTGGACTATGTCCCAATGTCGAAAAAATGTTGTAGGTCCTAGTTAGGATAGCCACATGTTGTCTTAGGTAGTTTACAAGAGTCATTAAATTTTAATATTTGTATAGGATAGTCATTTAATATTCTCCATGTTTATTAGCCTATAATGGCATGTCAAGGTTGGAAAGGTGTTTAAAACCTTGTCATAAGTTAAACCTTATGTTTAGAAAGCTTTCTAATCATGAAAAAAAAAACAATCGGTGGGCAGTTTCAAAACCAAGTTTCTAAAACAGTTTCAGAGGACAGCAGTTACAAATCAGAAAAAAGACAAGGAAGAGAAATCGATGGTTTTAGAATGCAAAACATTTTTCAAGAATTATTGAGGCTTGTATTAAGCCAAGAGAGATTGTATTGTGGAAGACATTTGGAGGTTTAGGAAAAAAGAATAGAAAGAAGACTATTTTTTTGCTGTTTTACTATTTTTCTATATTTTTCCTTCACTGTTTCTCAGAAATCTGTACCTGTACGGAAGAACTTTGGCATGAATTTGGAATGGGATTAAAGGGGAATGAATTACCTTTTATCCAAAGCTTATTGGAGGTCTTAATATCGAATTTGATGGGAGGAATCTCTGTTTTACCAAAAACTATTTTTTCTGCTTTTTTTCTATTTTTTCACTATTTTTGCTACAGTACCCGTGATTGTACGAAATTTTTATTGCCCAAACTTGTGATGGATGGAAATTACTTTGAAGTAACTTTGATTTGAGACTAGTTTGGGATCTTGATGATGATCTGGGTGGGAGATATGGGTGATTTCCCAAAAAACTATTTTTTTTTCTAAATTGCTGTTCACTTCCTTAGAATTTGTGTTTCTTCCACTTCACCGGGTGGCATCTCTCAAATCTCTGGTGTAAGAAACTCCTTGTGACATGTAATTTAATTTTCCAAAGGGTGCACATCAAATGGTGAAGATTCAAGGTGTGGAAAGTAAAGTTTAGGACTACATTTTCTGTTAACAGCCTGTTGAGACAGCATTTAGGAACAGTCAAGAGTTGTAGGACTGAGGGTTTGTTAAAATACTAATGGAGAGACACCTTTGATGGATCAATGAGCATGTGTAGACCAGGTGTGAAGTGCTCCTGCACATGCAAGGTGTGAGGAGTTGTGGAGTTGCCCAAACCAATAAGCCTTGTATGCATGCAAGGCCTAATAACCCTGATTTGTTCTCTGTCAGTCCATTTTTGGACAGTTTCTTACAAAGCAATATACATTGAGTTTTAGATATGTTTGAAGACTTGGTAAAGGGTATTCAAAGATGACATCACAATCTTGAGAAAGGTTTGGTAGTAAGAGTTATGCCTTGACAGTCCTTTCTATAGGGATACTAGGATAGTGGCAGCTAGACAGCAAAGCATGAAGAATGAAGATTGCAAACTTGGAAGAGAGATTGGTATGGTTCTGTCTAAGTTGTTGAGAGGGAGGAAGACCTTGTGAAACCTTGTGTAGGTCAAAGATGATGATACTCAGTTTGGTGTCACTATTTTTGTGAAAGTTTCCTATTGAAGCTTGTAGAGCCTAATGGATTGAAATCCATTTTATGAACTTTGCCTAGTATGAAGTTGTTGGATCTTATCCTCTGCATCAAGGTTCAACATGGAAGATCGTAGACCATTGTGTGTTCCTATTTCATTGGGGACAAAGTTGTCTGTTAATGATTGTCCAAAATCTCCTAGTGAGGTGGAGGACATGAGCAGAGTACCTTATGCTAGTGCTGTTGGTAGTTTGATGTATGCTATGGTCTGCACAAGACCAGACATTTCCCAAGTAGTGGGAGTCCTTAGTCGATTTATGGCTAATCCTAGACGAGTACATTGGGATGTAGTTAAACGAGTGTTTAGATATTTGAGGGATACTTTTGAGTATTCCATATTCTATCATGGTAATGCTACATGACCTCTGCATTCAATTTGTATTTGTGGATTCATGGATTCTGATTGGGAGATCCACCAGTGCCTATGTGTTCACTATGTTTGGTGGTGCAATTAGTTGGATGAGTAAGCGACAACTTGTGGTTTCTTTGTCCACAACAAAAGCTGAGTATATGGCAGCAACTCATGCTTGCAAGGAAGCCATTTGGCTTAAGAGATTGTGTTCAGATATTGGTGTTGACACAGGACAAATTACAATTTGTTGTGACAGTTAGAGTGCGATTTGCCTAGAAAAAAATCCAACTTTCCATGCCAGAACAAAGCATATTGATGTACAGTTTCACTTCGTACGAGACATGGTAGAGGATGGGAAGGTGAAATTAGAGAAGGTAGATACTTTGAAGAATGTTGCAGATGCATTAACGAAACCAGTGGGCATAGAGAAGTTCAGATGGTGTTCGGAGTCTATGGGCCTCTCAGCCTATAGTAGTTAAATACTATTATTTCTATTGGCTCTTACAAGGTGTTCAACAATTGGGAGAATGTTGGGAATTAAGGTCTCTCAACCTTGGTAATTCCTTGTATTATTTTCATTGTATTTATTTATTTATTGCCTATTATGTAATTAGGATGCAAATCTTATGTTGTCATCTTGTGAGAGTTGGCACGGTGATGTGTCATCCTACATGGAAGATGACCACATGTAAATTTTTTCTCACATGAGGAGATAGGCGTCCCACATAGTGGTAGGAAAATTTTTCCATGTCTTGGATAGTGTGTAAGGGAATATTGACCAAAACGGTCATGACAGATTCCTATGACAGTTCTATGACATGTAAGAGTTAGAAATAGAAGAATCTATGACAGGTGAGGACATGTGTCGAGAAGCATCTTTGAAAAAGGCATCTTTGGGTGCCCCAAGGTGGGTTATGACATGTTGTAAGAGAATATGCTATTTATAGCCTGTGTATGATAGATTCTCTTACAACTATAAGTTATGACAACTATGACAGATTCTATGACGGTTGTAAGAGTCGTAAGAGCATCTGTCATTGCCCATCTTGGGAATAGGTGACCTCTTTGGGATGGGGTGACTTGACAAGTGTTAGGAACATCCTATAGTGTTGGACAAGTGTCCATAGGCATGGGTTTTGAGCCATGAGGCCATGTTGGACGCCGATCTCAAGATAGAGCCATTTTTGCCTTGTATGTTCTATATAAACAGGTGCTTTGGAGAGGAGATGTATTGTGTGATTGTCAGGTACTGTTATGCTGCCGGTTTGTCTCTAGATATGAGTGTCGAAGACTCCTACAAGAGCATTGGCTCTGTGACTATATTGTAACCTTCATTGTTTATGGAATACATTTGAACTGTGTTTTGGAGTGTGGGGTTTTTCACCCGTAAGGGTTTTCCCCACGTATATCTTGTGTTTCTCTCTTCCATCTTACATTCATGTGTATGTGTTTGCTGCAATATCTCTGTTATTAGGTTGATAACATTGTAATTATAAAGATTGAAAAGAATTTGCACTCTTCTCTCCTCTCTAGATTAGTGCAAGAAGCGATTTTCGCACACTTAGCTTCTTTTCAAAAATTGAGTGAACGATGATCAATCAATGATAATAAACTCAATCCTATAACTTTCAAGAAAACGATCTAGATAATAACCAATAATCAATGAATAACACAAAAACAATGAAAGATTTCACCTAGATTGTATTGTTTCCTTGGTTCTTTGTGGATTGCTCAATAGATTGCGTACCCATGGTTGCAACAAGCGGACGTGATGATAATGATAATATGCTCAAAGTTTGATATATGTGCTCAACGATGCGATATAATTCTCAAAGCATTGTAAGAATTCCCAAAGCTTAAATGATTGAAGATGATTTTTGATGTAATGAAGGGGGTATATATAGCTTTTAAGAAAGATCGATCAACGGTGGAGATAAATCAATGAAATGGATGAACATGATGAGTTGAGAGGACATGATGAACGTGCACATGACATGTGTCATGTTTTAAAGATATTTTGTTGAGTTAACTGCTTGCTTTGATAAAGATAGGATTTGATTTCATAAATTTAGAATGTTTTTTTCTAATTTATGAGTTGATAATAAAAATAATAATGATTTAAGCCAATTAACTCAACTTTAGATTTTGCTTTTTGAAGTTCTAAAAATAAGTCTGATTGTGCACATAGAAGAAAATGATATTTTAAGAAGAACTGAAAGATAATTGAGAAATTAAATAAATAAATTTATTTAATTAATTGTGCATGATAGAAGAAAAGATAAGATATGAGGATTTAAATAAATTAAACAAATAAATTGATTTAATTTATTTTGCATAATAGAGGGATATAAATAAAATATTAATTTTATTTATTTTTAGAAGATTAAGTCAACTTAAATAAATTTCAATAATTTATTTAAATTTAGAGGAATATTTAGCTAATTAAATAATTAAAATTATTTAATTGTGGATAAGAGGAATTAGGATGATGAATTAATTAAATAATTAATTAATTTAATTAATGTGGATTTGAAAATTGAAAGAGGATAATGATTTAATTAAATAATTAAAATTATTTAATTTAGAAGAATAAAGTGGTGATTAATGAGATTAATTAAATAAATAGAATTTATTCAATTAATGTTGGAATTAGGAGAATTAGAAGAAATTGATGAAATTAAATAAATAATTAGATTATTTAATTAACGTTGGATGTAAGTGATTTAGATGAATTTGATGTATGCAAGTTGTGATATGCGAAGGTCATTTCTAGGTGTCTACATTTTGCCCCTCTTTGATACAATGCAGTTTATAGCATTATTTCAAATAAAATAGTGATGACGATATGATACAACTAATATGCCCAAGTGTAACTGGCATAGGATGCCCCCTCGAGAGGAAAAATAGGGAAGCGACAAAAGAACTGGGTTGACTCGTGACTAGAAGAAAGGGATAGTGACGCAACAGAAACAAGTTTAGAAAGACTAGATTGGATGTTTGAAGGCTGAAACAATGGAGAAATAAGAAGACACGATTAAAAATTGGATAAGGGGAGGGAAGAATTAGGGTTGGGAGGCTATAAGTAGGGCCCAAGGGGTCACTTTCAACTCATTTGTGCACTTAGAGTTCATAGATTTCAGAGCTTTAGCTTTCTTGTGCTTAGTTGAGAGCTTAGTGCCTTAGAGAAGCTTTTGACTTGCAAAGATGGCAATTCCAGTGCACAAACACCAAGGCGAGCGTGTGATGACCTACAACAGACTAGCGGGAGTAGTAGCAACGGTAAGTACCCTCAAACTTGGCTTTAGGTGCATTTATTAGGTCATTTAATGCAAGGATTTAGGTTTTTTTGCCAAAGGTGAGTTTTTAGGATTGAGGCACCTTTGGTGCAATTTGATGCGCCTTTGGGTTAATAAAGCACCTTTGAGGCTCACAACTATGCCTTTGGCTCCTGCGATGTGCCTTTGGTGGCTAGGAATTAGGTTCAGGTTTGAAGCGCCAAATGGATGATAGTTAAGTGCCTTTGGCGTGCAGTGATGCACTTATGGCACACATAAATGCATGTTTGGCAGAGTTAAAAAGGTGCCTTTGCATGACAAAAATGTGCCTTTGGCGTGCATAAATGCGCCTATGGCTAAATGAGGTGATTTTGGCTTAGATAGGAATTTTGACCCTTTTGACTTAGCGAAATAGGTTTGACCTTTCTTGGACTAGGTTTGACTATGCTTTGACTTGGTATTTAACAGTTTTTGACCTAGTGTTTAATTGAGATTGACTTGGTTTGACTAGAGTTTGCAAGTGGTTTTGATTAAGGCATGTGCAAAGGATAACAAGTTTGACTTGTGAATATAGGTTGTCCTACCTCCGCTGACATCGAGGGAGAGATACTTCGTGGATGTAGCCCAGGTGGTCCAGTTAGGGTGGGAGGAGGACATCTTCCTAGAGGTGATGGGATTGTGGCACGTGGCCCACCTGACACCAGTGAGGGCTGACTTATCTTTGATGATTGCTTTGGTTGAGTGATAGCACAGTGAGACATGTTCATTCCACTTCCCTACTATGTTGATTTGGCTATATGGATGGGTATATGGATAGGATGTTACAACGGTTACACAAATATTTATAAAGAGAAATCCTTATTTTTGATATAGCACATGGATAGTATACACCAAGGTATAAAAGACCAAGGTGTTGAGATATCTGGTGCGAGGAAGTTGGCTCTGCAAACAAATGGTTTGAACTTATATCTACTAGACATAATATAACCTTATTGGATATGTGAATGAACAATAGTCTTAGCGTAAAATAAACTTAATACACATAAGGCCTTTATAGATCCTTAAATGAAAAAGAATATTAATATGCAAGATACTAAGTTTAACACAAACAAGATAAATATTAGTCGTAGTAGGATAATAAGAACATCCCACAAACAGAACATACGAAAGCAATGACTATGCCTCAATCCATACTTCATCGCAACATACCAAGATATAGAAAAATCATGATAGTCTTGAATAGGTAATTAGAAAGGAACAAAAGATAAACAAAAAAGAAATTGACTGACTAATAAAGTAAACACACAGCCAACATATTCTCTTGCCAAAGAGATTGCTCAGGGTAGATAAGGTAGATGAAGCCTTATTATAGGAAAGATATATTTGTTAAAGGCCATTGATCTGATCTAGGATAGATGGATTGTTGTAGCAGATGTGGCAAGTGGTATGTGGGACAACATATGGATTTAGGAGTAGTCTGTTTCCTGTTGGTTTGAATAGGTGCTTGAGCTTTGAAAGGATGCATAGTACATTTTCTGCTTGAGTGACTCAAGTCGAGGTGGTAGGATGGATTGTGATAGATGGAAGATGAGAAAGATGGGAGTGTTTGATGGATTGGGATGAAGAATGATGAATCGTATGTGCTTGAGTATTGGATACTTCCTTTGTATTCCAGACTTCCTACATACCCTGTATCCAATGGGATCAAGGCACATTACGATGAAGATGATTATGATAATATGTAGTTCTAGGTAGTGTGATGAGATGGAGTGAAGTGTTTTGAGGATGTTTATGTGAAATGATGACATCTTATGTACCTGAGTACTGGATAGTTCCTTCATATTCCAGACTGCCTACATACCTGTATCCACAGGATCAAGGTACATTAAGATTGAGATGAGATGATGATATGTAGTTCTAGGAGATTTTGATGATGTAAGATGAGATGAAGTGATGATGTGGTAATACCTTGAACAAGGATACATTCCTAGACCTAGGTTAAGGAAATAGTTGCCCCCATTCAGGTAGAGGTTTTATTATGGATGACAATGGATGAACTAACTATGGATGAACTGACTATGGATTAACTGACTATGGATGAGAACTGACTATGGATAAGAACTGACTATAGATGATGCTAATGGGTGATAACTGACACTGACAATTTCCAAGCTATGACAGATGGGAAAATGGAAATGCTAAGTCAATATGGATGGATGGACGAAGGTTTTATTATGGATTTATATGGAATGAGATGGATGCACAACTTAGTAGATGGTAGGCGCTGACTCTATGCATATTTACCAGGTTTTCACTATGGTACTTATCCAAGGTGCCTGTTTAACAAGTTTTCACCAGAGGACGGATTATTGTTTGGATTTTTCTATTTTTTTAAATTTTTTTAATTTTATTGAGGATACTTTGAGGATCAAGCATAAAACCTCTTGAGATGAACACTGTTGATGGGTTCATCCAAGGGAATGCCTTCAGGTGTTGACAAAGTATAAGCTCCTGATCCATAGACTACAGTGATAACAAATGGTCCCAACCAATTCAGTTCAAACTTGCCCTTCTTGTCTCTATCTTTTTGGTTGCATTGATTTTCTTTAAGGAAAAGATCACCTATCTGAAACCTTCTCTCCTTGATCTTCTTATTGTAGTTACAACTAAGGCAATTTTGATAGACATGAAGATGGTTTAGTGCTGTGAGATGCCTCTTGTCTAGTAACTCTAGCTCAGCTAATCTAGAAATTTGATACTCCTCTCCATCAATCAGGTTCTGCATAGATACTCTGAGAGATGGGATCTTGACCTCGATGGGTAAAATGGCTTCAGTTCCATACACTAAGGCAAAATGTGTAGCACCAATTGGTGTTCTGATACTAGTGCGATAGGCCCATAAGGTGGGGTTGAGTTGCAGATGCCAATCATGACCAACTTCATTGACAATTTGTTTTAGGAATTTGAATATGGTTTTGTTCGAAGCCTCAACTTGGCCATTTTCTTGAGGATAATATGGAGTAGAAAAGCAATGTTGGATATGGTATCGTGTGCCTAAGGCACAGACATCTTGATTCTTGAATGGTCTACCATTATCAGTGATAATGGCTTGGGGAATCCCATATCGGCAAATGAGGTAATTTAAGATAAACTTGGCTATTTGCTTGCCAGTGATATAGGTCATTAGAATAGCTTCTACCCACTTAGTAAAATACTTAGTGGCGGCAATGATAAAATTATGGCCATTAGATGAGGATGGATGGATTTTACCCACGAGGTCCAGTCTCCACTATGAAAAAGGCCATGGAGTTGTAACATGTTGTAGTTCATGTGTTGGCGCATGTATCAAGTCCCCATGCTGCTAGCATTGAAGACACTTCTTAGCAAATTGGAATGCATCTTGTTCTATGGTTGGCTAGTAATAACCTGTATGGAGTATCTTCTTAGCTAGAGTTGGACCAGTGGAATGTGATCCACATACACCTTTGTGTATGTCTCTTAAGGTAGCATTAGCTTCATTTGAGTTAAGACATCTAAGAAGGATACCATTGAGACTCCGACGGTATAGGGTGTCACCCAGATTAGTGAAACAAGAGGCTCGGCAGATGAAGGTTTTGCGTTGGGTAGATGTAAGGTTGGAAGGAAGGGTGTGGGTATGGAGATAGTCATAGATATCTTTGTACCAAGGGGAATTGGGACCAACAAGTTCACAGATGATTTCAGTTGTAGGAACATCAATGACATGTATCAACAGTTGCTCGATTAAGAATTCACATTGCTGAGTGTTTGTAGGGATATCTACAAGTGATCTAATAGTAGGTATAGAATCTGTAGCTTTATTATGTACCCTTGGAATTTTCTCAAAATAAATGCTAGAGAAATGTGGTTTCTATGTATCAACCAATTGCTTGTAGGGCATCAACTTGTCACCTTTAGTTTGGTAATCATTAGTGACTTGTGTGATAACTAGCTGAAAGTCCCCATAGACTTGAAGTTCTTTGATATTCCATTCTATTACTGTATGATAAGGAGTGCTTCATACTTGGAAATATTGTTGGTGCAAGGGAATGCTAGCCGATATGATTTTGGAATATAATCATTCTGAGGTGTGATAAATAGGATTCCGGCCCCTGAACCATCAAAGTATAACTTCCACTGTACTGAGGTATTAAGAGTGAATAGCCCTTCATCCAGAAAGTCAGAGATCATAGGGTTTAAATCTATTATTGGATCTTTAGCTAGTTGGTCTGAAAGGACTTGTCCCTTTATAGCTTTTTGATCAATATACTCTATGTCAATTTCGCTCAGGATCATGATCCGTTTAGCTAGTTTGCCTATGAGGGCTGCCTTGGATAGAAGATACTTTAATGGATCAATCTTAGAGATGAGGTTGGTGTGTTGGTTTAACATGTAATGCCGCAAATTTTGGGAAGCAAACACTATAGCTAAACATGCTCTTTCCATAGGAGTGTAGTTGAGTTCATAACCAACCAAGGTGTGATTGATGTAGTAGATAACATGTTCTATATCTGACTCATTATGTTGTGCAAGAAGATCACCTAATGCTACAAATGTAGTAGAGATATATAGGAGCAAAGGTCTATCAAGAACTGGTGGTACCAAAACTGGCGGTGTAGCTAGATAGTCCTTGAGTTGAACAAATGCCAGTTGACACTTGCTATCCCATCGGAATGAGACATCCTTGTGGAACAAGTGTTGGAATGGTTGACACTTATTTGCTAGCTGTGAAATAAACTATCTAATGAATTGTAACCTCCCTTGAAGGCTCGTTAATGCTTTTAGATTCTTTGGTGGAGGCATTTCAATGATAGCTTTAACTTTAGTAGGATCCACTTCAATTCCTCTGTGAGACACAATGTACCCCAACAATTTCCTGAAGTGACGCCAAAGACACATTTCTTAGGATTTAGCCTCACTTGATACTTCTCTAGTTTATCAAACATCTATCCTAGAACCTGTAGATGATCTGCCCTAGAAGATTTGCCTAATATCTCATCGACATAGTCTTCCATAATAGTATGAAACAAGTCTTGGAATATCACTGTCATTGCTTGTTGATAGGTAGCTCCTGCGTTCTTAAGACCAAAAGGCATGACTTGCCAACAGTAGGTACCCCAAGGACATGTAAAAGCCATTTTGTGTTGGTCTTCTAGTGCTATCATGATCTGATTGTATCCAGAGAAATCATCCATTAGAGAAAGCATCTCATGACCCACTGTCAAATCCACTATGATATGTATGGTGGGTAGTGAAAAGTCATCTTTGGGACATGCTTTATTGAGATCTTCGAAGTCTGTGCATATGCGGATGCCCCCATTCAGTTTAGTTATAGGTACAAGATTAGAGACCCAATCTATATAATCAATAGGTCAGATGAACTTTGCATCTAGCAATTTCTCAAGCTCTACTTTGACCAATAGGGATATATGTGGGTGCATCTTGCGAAGCTTTTGTTTTACAAGATCGGCATTTGGAGATATAGCTAGATGATGAACCACAAGTGAAGGGTACAATCCAGGCATGTCAGCATATGTCCAAGCAAAATTGATTGTTCTTTGCAAGAAGAATTTATTAAAATCCTTCATCTCTTGTTCTAATAAGGAAGTTGCTAGGAATGTGATTTTGGGATTCTGAACTGTGCCGAGGTTCATCTCTTGTGAGTCTTCCACTAAGAGAGCTGATTTTTCTTGATACTTATAAGTTGGTAGGGGAAGGTCAAATCCTCCATCCTCGAGTGCCTCAGAGAGGTTTTCACAGTTGGATACGTCTTTTATTTTTACTGTTTTATGATCAGGAGGTGCCATAGTGTGATTTTCACCTAGGGATCTATTTTTATTTTCTCTTTTACGACTGGAGGATTTGGCATCCTCACCAAAGTAAGCAGCTTGATCTAAATCCATGACAAAACTAGATTTGTGATCTCCAAGTAGAATACTATCCTGAAGTCCCATAAATTCTGCTATAGCCTCATCATTCTGAAAGATGTCTAGAACGGGGGCCTCTTGTTGGTCCCAATCAATGAGTTTAGGGTAGATGAGGGGTAGATTCTGGGTGTTCGTGTTTGAAGTGAGGGAGATGGACGATATCATAAATATTGAGGTTTCTTGGAATAGGTTTGTGATGTATAGGGAAGAGTCATCGATGGTATCCTCTCTAGAGATCGAATCTATGGGAAAAGCTTTCACTACCTCGTCAAGAATAAACTCTATGTCCAAGGCTCGTGGTACCTCCTTACCATATCCTAACCCCTTTTTGTTGAGTTTCTTAGTCACAGTAATTGGTTCCGTTATTCCTTGACCATGCTTTCCTAGGCCACCTTTGGCTTTATAGCCCATGTTTTTGACAATTTTGAGACCATTACCATACTTTTTGATAGGTAGTGTGACTAGGTCCTTCTATTTGTATAGCCAAGCTGATATATCTTTAGAAGATTCTTCTTGTAGTAAGCCCCCATTAGTGAATTGTGTTAGAGAAGCTGGTATTTTTTCTTTCTTGGTGACCTTTGCTATTGGTGGTGTGCCATACGATTTTGGTGAAAGAGGCATCCTCACCATAGAGCAAGATTTTGAGGTGTCATACTCGCCAAATTCTATATCTCTAAAATGGACTTTGATTTCTAGAATGGGTTTATCTGCAGAGGCTTTTTGCAAAGTATCTAGGTCAATGAATAAAGGAGATATTGGGGCTTCAATATTGTTGGGTATTTGGTTGCTATTTCGGTAACACCCTTGCATGGTGTGACAAAATTCAAATGGATTAGGATCTCCTAGGATTGTGATTTCAGTACCATTATATGGGAACTTGAGGGATGTACGTAGAGGGTACAACTTGCATGGCATGAATCCATGGGTGTCCTAGGATAATATTGTATGGTAGCTCAATGTCTAAGACTTGGCATCTTGTTTCTAACATGACGGGGTCTACTTGAATAGGCAAATGTATCACACCTTTTGATCAGCGCTCTGCATCGTCATATGCTTTGATAGTAATAGACTTCTTAGTGTTTATATGATCCTTAGAGTATCCTAACTATTTTAGCAACTTGAGAGAATAGATGTTCAGACCAGCACCACCATCTATAAGTATACGTTTGATTTTACATTGGTGTAAGAGAACTTCGATGTGGAGTGCATAGTTATGACAAGGATCATGAGATGGGAGGTCTTTTTCAGAAAAGACCACGTTGTAGGGTGATGCAATGTTACCTATCATGGCTTGAAAGTCCGTGACAACTATATTGGTTAGAACTGATGACTCTTGTAGGGCTCTTTCAAGCACAACTTTATGAGTGGGTGATGACTTTAGAAGGTTTAATATTAAGATATATGTGGGAGTCTTCCCTATATGTTCAACAAGATAATAATTGGAGGTGAGAGTAGGATTTGGTGTTGGCCCACAAAGGGTAACATGACCACAATGAGTTGTGATGGCACATTTAGGATTTTTGTCTTCAATGGTAAGGGTTGAGACTCAACTTTCTTCAAAATGGCCCACAATGGAGTCATAAGAAAATGAAGCTTTGTTAACACTCTTTCCTTTATCGGGATTTTGACCTTTACCATGTTGAGGGAATGGATCCTTGTATACGTTGAGATCTTTGTTTGAGGTATGATGAGGAGGTTCGTCAAAAGTAACTTCTCCATTGTCTATGAGGTTTTGTATCAAGTGTTTCAATTTCATGCAAGATGAGGTTTTGTGTCCTTTCACTCTATGGTACTCGCAATACTCATTGTCTTTGTACCATGTAGGTTTGAAAGCGGGTTCATCATATTAACGTGTTTCAGGCAATGTGATAAGTCCACTTTGAACAAGTTTCTTAATAAGGAATGATTCAATGGGTTCTCCCAAAGGGGTGAACCTACCTCTTGGAGGATAATCTTGCTTGGGTTGCTCACGTGGAGTTGATTGAGTAGGTTTGGATTGGAGATTGACCAGTGTTTGTGATGCAGGAGCATCCTGGTGGACTGGCGATCAACATCAACCAAAAATAGAGTGTGAGGTTTGGGTTTCATTTTTGTTGTGATTTGGTTTTCTTTTGGTGTCTCTTGGCTATTGGAGTAAGTGGCGAGTCAAAATTTGCAAGTTTTCAGTTTTTGTCGTACTTTGGCTTCAATGTGCAACAGTTAGTTTCGTCAAAACAATTGTTTTAGGAAATCGGTGAAATTTCTTGGCAAATTCTCTTACAGGTAGATTAATGATTCAGTCATGGATTTGATGATGAAGATTTCATGGTCATACACATTACAGTTTTGGAGAAATTAACCATTTCGTGACTTATGTTGGCAATTTGGCGAAGTTTTAAAATTTCAAAATCTGTGAGGTTTGAGGCAAAATGGCTTGGTATGAAGCTAGGTAATGTTGATTTACACCTCTTGGCAAGTTTTTGTAGAAAAATAAGCTCCTGGATAAAAGTTATACACAAAGTCAATTTTTCGCAGTTTTCGACATCTAATTTCGACATCCAAAGCACCAATTTGGCCATTTTATTTTAGCAAGGTAATATGGAGATATTGGAAAGTAGTTTTCTGGGTTTGTTCCTTTATGCTTCATCTTTCCATTGCATAAAAATTCTTGAGGTGATTGCATTTGAAAGTGGATAAAAAAAAAAGTTAGAGCCCAAAAAGTTGGTTTTGACATTCCGGTAAATAGCCGTGAAGTAAAAAAAAAAATTCTTCAACTTGTCCATGCTACTCCATGAGCAAAGCATAATGTGAGGATATTGGAAATAGGAAATTACAATTTTGGGAGCAAATAAAAATAAAGGAGGCAGATTTCATGAATAATGATTTTTGGGTAGATTCAAATTAAAAAAAGAGGAACCAAAGGCGTGAGAAATGAAGTTCCTAAAAAATGAAAGAAGTTGAATCACCATGAGGAAGGGAAACGCCTCTTTGAGGCAAAAATCTGTTTCTTATTTTTCTTTTGGTTTTGCTATTCTTTTTACCCAACAACATAGAAGAGAATAAGGGAATACATAAATTGAAAACATGATAAAAATCGCTGCCAGATACAATGGAAAAGAGTGCTGCAGTTGGAGATTGATGGAAGTTTCATCTGGGAAACATTTAGCTTTTCATTTCTACAGAAAATAAGAGTATTGGGCCACCCATTTCGACGCCCTTCTGACTCGGTAACCAGCGGCTGGCATCTAGAGAATGGTCATTCCAAAGCACCCCTCCCCGGGGAGGGGGGGATCGGTACAGATTCTATATGTAACATGTGCACCCCAGCTGCAACAATTCATCTACCTCCCTCTCCAACTATCAACCTCCCTCTCCGCTATCTGCCCACCCACCCACAATAATAGACCTCCCGGGGGCCCCCCTCCCACCCATAGTCGTTCAACCATTGAAAGAGATCGATCTTGAAATATGGGTGGGTGGGCCCCTCTACCTTTGATTGAGGTGGCCCCCCCACTAAAGCCCCCCCTTTCCATAGTTGTTGGTGGGGGCAATTGACGTTGGGTGGGGGGGAATTATAGGCCCCGAGAAGTTAAGTTGTTGTTGTTGTTTCTTTTGGCAGATTCTATACGTAACATGCTCCCTCGCCCAATGAATAGTAGGCCCCCCCCACCATGCATGCAGGGTCACAATAATATGACAGGGAATGAAAGTCTACCAGGGTGGGTGGGAAGTGGCATCTACAGGGAAGGATTAATTGTTTTCTAAAACAAAAATTGAAAAAGTCTCCAAACAGAGATATCTTGTAGAGCTATAAAAAAAAAGAGAAAAGGGCAGAAATTCAACACCTCATTTGGAGGCTTGGAACATGGTGAAGATAGAAAAACATGGACACTACAAAGCTGCATCATGAAAGTGGATTAGAGGCTGAGATTTAAAACAATGTTTGTGAGGATGGAGCTGAGAGGCCAAGATGGCCATCATTGTAATTTTGTTGCTTATTTATGTTGATTGGTTGTTGAAGAAACAAATACAAATGAAATAAAATGTGTTGTCAATTGTGTTGCAGTCTATTTTGTGCAATTGTATTATATTGTAATTGGGGTAGAGCAATGCCCATGTGAATGGGTATATTTGGTTGTGTGAGTTTGTTTGCCAATTGTTTGTATTTTATTTTTGTCAAGAGGGGAGTACCCTCTTGCATTAGTTTGGAGGTTTTGAATATGTTTAGATTCCACTACACCGTTGTTGACGACATTTTTGTTTTTCGACCAAAATTGAGGTTTGTCATTTGATTGTTGGGGATGATTGTCTTTATTATCCTTAAAGATTTTGACTAAACCCTTTGCAATGAGGGCTTTTTTGATGTTGGTACCTTTGTAGATGATCTCATCAAACATGGTAGCACTTTGGATTTGTAGATGAAAACTAATTTCTTGGTTAAGATTTTGCACAAAGATGCTAACAAGTTGTTTTTCGGGTATGGGCCATGGGATTTTGCTAGCCATATTTATCCACCTTTGTAGGAAGGAGATAAATGTTTCCCCATTTCTCTGTTTATTGTTACACAAGTCCGTCATGGAAATCTCATGTTCTGTATTGTATGAGAAGTGGGTGGCAAATTTTTTTCAGCTAGTTCATTGAATGTTTTAATATCCGTGGGTAGGTGAGAAAACCATTCAATTTCTTGTCCTCCAAGACTACGAGGGAAGAGGCACATAAGATAAGTGTTGTTATGAGCAACCTCTAAGAAAGAAATATAGAACTCTCTAAGGTGTTCTTTTGGATCTCCTTTTCCCTTGTATTTGTCAAATTTTGGCATGTCGAAGTTAAGGGGAAAAGGGATCATAGGTAAAGATCGATCAAATGGGTATGAACAAACCTCCTCCAAAGAGAATGTTTTCTTGGTGTGACCAAATGAAAGATCGGATATTTGTTTTTGTAAATCAAAAAACTTAAGCTCAAGATTGGATGGAGGTGTTGGTAGAGCCAAATTTTGTTGGGTTTGCAGTGGTTGTTATTGCTCATAATATTGGAATTTAATCCATATGAATTGATATTGTATGGGTCATACAAATGATGAGGTTTGTTTGGGGGTTGATTGGTGAAGAAAGTTTGGTGTTGTGAATGTTGTGGGGGTGCTAGATATGAGTGTTGACTTTGCGAATGTTGAGGGAGGGTGGTGAAAGAAGTTGGATTTTGATATTGTTGTGGTGGAATGATGTATGTGTTTTAATTTTGTGGTGGTTGAGGTGGATTGACATATGTGGTGTTTAGATTTTGAGAGTGTTGGGGTGGATTGATGTAGGTGTTGTTTAGATTTGAAGAGTGTTGGGGTGGAGTGATGTAGGTAGTGTTTAGATTTGAAGAGTGTTGGGGTGGAGTGATGTAGGTGTTGTTTATGTTTTGAGGTGGTTGAGGTGGATTGACATAGGTGGTGTTTAGATTTGAAGAGCGTTGGGGTGGAGTGATGTAGATGTTTAGATTTTGAGGGGATGATGTTTGGGGTGCTTGGGTTTGTGACACTTGTGGCAGAGTGGCATAAACATCGCTAGGTGTGTAATTTGGAGGAAAAGATGTCCATGGTGGGGTAGCATATGCAAGATTAGATATAGATGTGTGAACTTGCGACATGCGTGGAGGATTTTGAGGATTCATAGGTATGGATGTGGTGAAGAAGGGGTTTGATTGTTGATCTTTTTTTACTAGATTGGCTTGTCTTTCTAAGTTAGCTTGACGGTGGAGGGTTTCTTGTTGAGCTTTATAAATTTCCATGGGAGTAAGGAGAGGTTCAATTGATGTTTCTCCCATGAGTTTTTGATAAAGAGGATTGGCATATTTGGCGGTGAAGGGATTGGATACTACCTCTTGTGAAGATGATTCGGGAAATGGTATAGATATGGTAGACATAGTTTGGATGGGGTTTATTTGTGGTCTACCCATAGCATTAACAGTGTCATGGATTGGATCTTTCTCTTTAAGAGTAGATGTATCAAAGTTTTGAGGCAATTTGGCTCCCTTTTGAGCAATCAAATGGAAGTAGTGATCTTGATTGGAGCTTAAGAGTTTATCTACAACTGCTGTAGACACTAAAAATTGCCCTAGGTAATCTTGCCTATAGTTAAATAAATATTTATATTTATTTAATTATCATTGTTAATTTCCTCCATAGTTAAATAAATAGTTATATTTATTTAATTATCATTTTCTTAATTTTTTCCTCCAAATTAAATAAATATCTATATTTATTTAATTATTTTTAATCCCACTTATAATTAAATAAATACATATTTATTTATTTAATTATCTATCATTTTCTTCTATAGTTAAATAAATATTTATTATTTATTTAATTATTCATATGCCACAAATTAATTAAAATCTATTTTAATTAATTGAATGAATTTACCATACTCATCTCTCACTCTTCTCTCTGTCCTTTTATCATTTCCATTTTCCATCTCTCCATCTTAGAAACTTTCTCCAATCTCAATCACTCAACTGAATACGACTTTAGCAACTTTCCCACTTCTCTTCCACCAAAAATCTATATAAACATCCATTTTTCTTTTCTTCCTCTTAACACTTCAGAGTAACGAAACTATACTCAATTTTTTATGTGAATTGTGCTAACAAGAAATTTCTGAGAGCAAGCTTTCTTTGAGCCATTTCTCCCAAGGCAAAAAAAAAAAGGAGAACACTAGAGTGTATTAAGATGATTTTGTTTTAGACTTTTATGATGTTTTTAAATTGTATTTTGATTTCATTTTTTACTCTATTGTGTGACTGTTTAATTTTTTACGAAATACAAAATTCAAAAAAACAAATCACAAGCAAAAAATAAAAAAATAAAAAATCCCAATACCAAAAAAAATTAAAAAAAATCAAAAAACAAAATCAAAACAAATTTAAAAAAAAAAAAAAACCCTCCCAAAAAACCCTACCCACCCGATCCCACGCCTGCCCCTCCCACATCTCTCCCATGCGCACCCCTCCATATCTTCCGCTACCACACACCCTTTGCACAACTCGCCCATCCGCTAACTCTACCTTGCCGCTGCCCATAGCAAAAACAAAATAAAACAAAAAAAACCCTTCACTTTAAAACTTTTTTTAGGTTTTAAAATTAACTTTAATTCTAATTTAGGTTTTTAGTTTATTTTTATCTTAGATTTAATTTAGATTTTAGGATTTTAATTTAATTTAGTCTTAGCTTAAATTTAGCTTTAGGGTTTAATTTAATTTAGTCTTAGATTTAATCTTAGCCTTTAGGTTTTTTAATTTAATCTTAAGTTAGAGTTACATTTTAGATTTTCATTTAAACTTAGGGTAAATATAGATTTTAACTTTTAGATATTTTTAATTTTTATTTAAATCTAGGGTTTTAGGTTAGGCTTTTTATGTCTTTGTGGGCATTTTTTTTTCTTTTCTAATTCTTTTCAAGCTATGTGGCGTTGGACAAAAGTAAAAAAATTGATTTTAAGGCATTAAAATGAACGAACAATCAAACATTTCAATTTGGTGCATTAAAATGAACAAACAAACAATCAAACACTTCAATTTGGTGCACTAAAATTGACCAACAATTTTCACATTTGGATTTGGTGCACCAAAATTGAACAAACAACTTTTACACTTCATTTTGGTGCTCTAAAATTAATCAACAACTTGCATATTTCCATTTGGTGCTTTAAAAATGAACATTCACATTTGGATTTCGGTGCTTTAAAAATGAACAAAAATGTTTTCCATGTCTTGTGCACTTGCACTTTGAGTCTGTCTTGTCTCCCGTCAGTTGGTACGTATCCTCTCCCCTCGTGATATTATGTGATTGAGGGTGTACGAGAAATACCAACTGCCCAATTTTTATTTTTTCAGTAGAGAAGGCCTACCTTAGGATCTCATCACCCAAGGGACGAACTTCAACACGTTTTTTTTTCCGGCAGGCTATATAAAGGGGGGAGAGTGAAAGTTGTACCTCAATCCAATCATCATCGTGTTTAGTGAAATCCTGAAGCTTGGGCGATACCAAGATAGGGGTGCAGGGTTGGTCCGAGCGTCTTAACTGATGTTCCTGACTCACTTGTAGAGGGATTGGTGTTTGCAGAGTACCTCCACTACAAATCCTTATTTTAGAAGCCTAGAGTCCTTATTGGCCATCTGTGTAGCTTGTGTAAAGTACAATATCATGCTTGAAGTTACTCACCATGTACCATCTTGAATTATAGAGGAATCCATGGAAGACAAAGTCTCCAAAACGAGAGAGTGAAGGTGTGCCTGTGCCATTGAGCCTGTGTCACCGAAACTCTATCTCTTGATTCTTGAGAGTGGAAAGCCCCTAGTGTACATGGACCTTTTGTGCATTGGAGAGGTCAATCCTACAGTATTTAGTCGTGGGCCCAAGTTATGTAGATAATCCTTAATTGAATAAATTAGGGTTGTAAAGTGTGTTTTCAGCGTGTTTTCAATGTCAAATACTAGTAAATGAGCCACTTAACATTTTGATGTTAAGGACAAGCCTATGACTTTGAAAAGTTGAGTCAAAACTACTTTGTCTTCTTTGTTTTGCATGTGTTGATCTCTTGCCACCTAGGATTGACTAGTTATCACCAAGAAAGTCTCACAAATCAACAAACTCCAATAAAACCATTGCAAACAAGTAAATCAGTCTCATACCGTGCATCTCCAATCCATTTTAGCAGCAAAACCTTACTTTACCCAAATCAATACCTTTAGATTATAAGTCATCCAATCAATTTCACCCATATTCATATTGTCTTTTGGACTTTTAGAGCTTTTTGAGACATTAGGATTTATCAACAACATCGTCAATCAAAACAAGCCCTGATTCTATCCAATCATCATCCAATCATCTAGTGACATTAGCTAGCTTAGGAGCACATCTTCTCTTCGGTTGGTCTAAATCACTATCCTATGTGTCTTTCCTTGAGGTCATGAGTCTATCTCTTGGAAGATAATCAAACCCCCAATCAGATCAGGTATTGATCTAGCTTTTATCCTCCATCCACAAATCAATCCAAATCAATCAATTAAAACCAACATCCTAGAGTCTCAACTTTGTCACAAGAGTCCAAACAACATCCCATTCATCCTCAAAATCATTGTCATCTCAAATTTGAAGTACTATGCCTCAAACCAGAAGTCAATATTATCAAGCCATGGAGAAAAGCCAAAACAATCCCCCATCTCTCATAGATACCACACAAGTTACCACTGGAATGAACCCTCATGTTTTTCTTCCTAAGGGTTACACAATAGGTGCATCTAGTCACATAACACAACATGACTTTGGTCAAACATTCCATCAAGTTTCACAAGACCAAATAGAAGAACAACAAGATCCCGATACCTTAGCTACCATACAAAGATTCTTAAACTCGGATCCTAATAGATTCTTCCTCAAGCTTGCTCAACAAGGAGCTAAATTACCTAGTAATTTTGACACCTCAACAATCAAAGAACAAGATTCGTTTGACACAACTTTTTCAGCTATGGGAAACCCACGTCCTCTTTCCATCCAACAATATCAACCAAAGCACCTACTATACCCATAACACACACATAACTCTAATCTAGCACCATCCACAAACCCATTTGTAGACCCATTATATGCACCCCCAACATCAAAAGACTGTACTCTTTCTAATGTCACCACATCACAAGAACCCCTTATCACACCATCATATATGATCAAACAAAACCCTCCTCATGTGACACCATCACAAGCACCTCAAATTTCAAATCAAAACATGTCATATGTTAACCCTCCTCATGTGACACCATCACAAGCACCTTAAATTTTAAGTCAAAATATGTTATAGGCAAACCCTCCTCATGTGACACCATCACAAGCACCTCAAATTTCAAATCAAAACATGTCATATGTTAACCCTCCTCATGTGACACCATCACAAATACCTCAAATTTCAAATCAAAACATGTCATATGTTAATCCTCCTCAAGTGACACCATCACACGCACCACAATCTTCCAATCAAAACATGACATATGTCAACCAACCACTTGTGTTACCAGCACCCCAACCTCCCATCAAAACATGACATATGCCAATCAACCACTTGTGTCACAAGCACCTCAATTTTCAAATCAAAACATGTCATATGTTAATCCTCCTCAAGTGACACCATCACAAGTACTTCATAATCCAAATCAAAACATGATATATGGGTCACAAGTATCCCAATCTTCCAATCAAACTATGACATATGTTAACCAACCTCATGAACCACAAGAACCACAATCTTCCAATCAAAACATGTCATCTACCAATCAACTTCTTGGATTACAAGTACCACAATCTTCTAATCAAAACATGTCATATACCAATAAACCTCTTGGATTACAAGTACCTCAAAATCCAAATCAAAATATGTCATATATCAATCAGCTTCTTGGATTACAAGTACCTCCAAATCCAAATCAAACCATGTCATATGGTAATCCACCCCTTGGGTCACATACACCTTCAAATCCAAATCAAACCATGTCATATGGTAATCCACCCCTTGGGTCACATACACTTCAAAATCCAAATCAAAACATGTTATATGGTAATCCACCCCTTGGGTCACATACACTTCAAAATCTAAATCAAAACATGTCATATGGTAATCCACCCCTTGGGTCACATACACTTCAAAATCCAAATCAAAACATGACATATGGTAATCCACCTTATGGGTCACAATTCCAAGCTCCTATTCCAAATAACCCATATACCATACCATCACAAGTTTCCCAAATTCAAAACACATACCATACCATCACAAGCTCCCCACGTTCAAAACACTTATACCTCACCTTACAACCCATCACATAACTACCTCATTGACATCAATCCTCCACAAGTTTCGCAAGCACAACATTATCAAAATCTTGTTGCAAATCAACCACCCATGTTAGACATTGATTTTAGATTTTCAAGTCTTCAAAAACAAATATCAGATATCAATTTAGGACAAACGAAGAAACCCTTCTCATTGGATGAAGTTTGTCCTTATCCATTTGATAGGTCACTACCTATGGTACCTTTTCCTCCACATTTCAAAATACCCAAATTTGACAAGTACAAAGGAAAAGGGGACCCTGATGAACATCTTAGGGAGTTCCATATAGCATGTTTAGAGGTTGCTTATAATGACACATATCTTTTATGTCTCTTCCCTCGTAGTCTAGGAGGGCAAGCTATAGATTGGTTTTCTCATCTGCCTCTGGGTATCAAAACTTTTAGTGAGTTGGCAGAGAAATTTGTCTCACTTTTCCTTCAATATTGAACATGAGATTTCCATGAATGACATAGTAAACAATAAACAACAAAATGGATAAACTTTCATTTCTTTCCTTCAAAGGTGTTGAAATATGGCCAGCAAATTCCCATGGCCTATACTTGAAAAGCAATTGGTAAACATCTTTGTTCAAAACCTAAATTCTAAGCTAGGTTTTCATTTACAAATCCAATGTGCCACTTCCTTTGAAGACATTATATCAAAAGGGACTAACATTGAAAAGGCCCTTATTGCTAAAGGTCTAGTCAAATTTTTTAAGGAAACTAAAGACAATCCTCAAGCATCTAATGAAAAACCTAGATTTTGGTCCAAAAACAAAAATGTTGTCAATGGTGGTGTTGTGGACACAAAACATATTCAAATTCTCCAAACACCAATCAATCTTCAATCACCTATGAAGACTATTCCATCTACTCCTAGGGAGCAACCGAAATAAAATTCCTTTGGGAGAGCCTATTGAAACGACCCTCAAGAAACTTGTTCAAAATGGCCTAATCACATTACTAGAACTACGACAATATGATGAACCCCAATTCAAACCTAATTTGTACAAATATAATGAATATTGTGAGTACCATAGAGTCAAAGGGCACAAAACTGTTAGATGCATGAAACTCAAAAATCTCATCCAAAATCTCATAGATAGAGGAGAAGTCACTGTTGATGATCCTCCAAAACAAACCACAAACAAGGACCTAGACATGTACATAGATCCATTCCCTCCACATGGTAAAGGTAATAACCCTGATAAAGGTAAAAATGTCAACAAGGCTTCCTCTTCCTATAATTCCATTATAGGTCGTCTTGAAGAAAGTCATGTGTCCACTCTTACCATCAAGGGAAAAACCCCTGATTGTGCTACTACTACTCACCATGGTCATGTCACCCTTCGTGGGCCAACACCAAATACCACTATCAACTCTTACTATAATATCATTGAACATCTAGGGAAGACTCCCTCACAAATTTCAATTTTAGACATTTTAAAGTAGTCACCTACCCATAAAGTAGTACTTGAAAAAGCCCTCCAAGAGTCATCGGTTCCAAATAATATAGCTGTCATGGACTTTCAAGCCATGATAGGTCACATTGCATCACCTTACCACGTGGTCTTTTCTGAAAAGGACCTCCCATCTCATGATCCCTGACATAATGATGCACTCCACATAGAAGTTCTCATCCATCAACGTAAAATCAAACGTATACTTATATATGGTGGTGCTGGTCTGAACATCTGTTCACTCAAACTACTAACACAACTAGGATACTCTGAGGATAGCATAAATACTAAGCAATCTATCACTATCAAAGCTTATGATGATGCAGAGCGCCAGTCAGAAGGTGTGATCCATTTGTCTATTCAAGTAGGCCCTGTCATGTTAGAAACGAGATGCCAATATTGGACATTGAGCTTCCATATAATATCATCCTAGGACACCCATGGATTCATGCCATGCATGCTATACCCTCTATGTACCATCAATCTCTCAAGTTCCCATTCAATGGTACTGAAATCACAATTCTAGGAGATCCTAATCCATTTGAGTTTTGCCGCGCCATGCAAGGGCGTTACCGAAATAGCAACCAAATTCTGAATAATGTTGAAGCTCAATTATCTCCATATTACATTGACCCAGATACATTACAAAAAGCCTCTGCAAATAAATCTATTCCAGAGATCAAAGTCCACTTTAGGGACATAGGATTTGGAGAATATGATATTTCAAAATCTTGTTGTGTGGGGAGGATGCCTCTTTCACCAAAATCTTATGGCAAACCTCCCATAGAAAAAGTTACCAAAAAGGCAACAATACTAGCTTCGCTAACACAGTTTGCTAATGGAGGTTTGCTAGAAGAAGAATCCATTGAAGATATATCCTCTTGGCTATATAAAGAGAAAGATCCTATCACGATTCCTGTCAAACAATATGGTACTAGTGTCAGAATTGTCAAAAACATGGGATATAAAGGCAAAGGTGGTCTTGAAAAACATGGTCAAGGAAAGCTAGAACCTGCTATCATGACTAAGAAATACAAAAAATAGGGTTTAGGATACGGTAAGGAGGTACCACGTGCCTCAGACATCGAGTTTATTCTTGACGAGGTAGCAAAAGCTTTTCCCATGGTTTTGATCTATGAAGAAGATACTATCGATGACTCTTCCCTACACCTTGCAGATCTATTCCAAGAAACCTTGATATTCATGATATCATCCATCTCCCTCACTTCCAATACGAACACCTATAATCTTCCACTCATCTACCCTGAACGTAATGATTGGGACCAACAAGAAGCCCCCATTCTCGACATCTTTCAGAATGATGAGGCTATAGCAGAATTCATGGGACTCCAGGATGGTATCCCTCTTGGTGATAATAAAGCTGGGTTTTTCATGGATTTGGATCAAGCTGCATACATTGGTGAGAATGCCAAATCCTCCAGTCGCAAAAGTGAAAATAAAAATAGATCCCTAGGTGAAAACCACAATGTGGCACCTTTTGATCATAAAAAAGTAAAAATAAAGGACGTATCCAATGGTGAAAACCTCTCCGAGGCACCTGAGGATGGAGGATTTGACCTTCCCTTACCTACAAAGTATCAAGAAAAATCTGCTCTCTTGGTGGAAGACTCACATGAAATGAATCTAGGCACAGTTCAAAATCCTAAAATCACATTCCTAGCAGCTTCACTATTAGAACAAGAAAGGACTTCACATAATTCTTCCTACAAAGGACAATCAATTTTTCTTGGACATACACTGACATGCCTGGGTTGGACCCTTCACTAGTGGTTCATCACTTAGTAGTATCTCCAAATGCCAAACCAGTCAAACAAAAGCTCCGCAAGATGCATCCACACATAGAACTCTTGGTTAAAGCAGAGCTTCAAAAATTGCTCGATGTGAAGTTCATAAGACCTATTGATTATCCATAGTGGGTCTCCAACCTTGTACATGTTGCTAAACCAAATGGGGGCACTCACATTTGTACAGACTTCAGGGATCTAAACAAAGCATGTCCTAAAGATGACTTTCCACTACCAAACATTGATATCATTGTGGACTTGACAACAGGTCATGAAATGCTTTCCCTAATGGATGGTTTCTTCAGATACAATCAGATTATGATAGCACCAGAAGACCAACATAAAACAACTTTTACATGTACTTGGGGCACCTATTGTTGGCAAGTCATGCCTTTTGGTCTAAAGAATGCAGGAACTACCTATCAAAGAGCAATGACAGTGATCTTTCATGACCTTTTTCATACTATTATGGAAGACTATGTCGATGATATATTAGGAAAATCTACTAGGGCAGATCATCTATAGGTTCTAGGACAAATATTTGATAGGCTAGAAAAATATCAAGTGAGGGTAAATCCTAAGAAATGTTTCTTTGGTGTCACTTCAGGGAAATTATTGGGATACATTGTATCTTGCAGAGGAATTGAAGTGGACCCTGCCAAGGTCAAAGCTATAGTTGAAATGCCTCCACCCAAGAGTCTAAAGTAGTTAAGGAGCCTTCAAGGAAGATTGCAGTCCATTAGACGGTTCATAGAACAACTAGTAGATAAATGTCAACCATTTCTACACTTGCTCTACAAAGATGTCTCATTCCAATGGGATAGTAAGTGTCAACATGCATTTGATCAACTCAAGGATTATCTAGCTACACCTCCAATTTTGGTGTCACCAGTTCTAGATTGACCTTTTCTCCTATATATCTCTACTACATGTGCATCAGTAGGTGCTCTCCTATCACAACATGATGAGTCAGGTAAAGAACACGTCATCTACTATATTAGTCACACCTTGGTTGGTTATGAACTCAACTACACTCCTATGGAAAGAGCATGTTTAGCAGTAGTGTTTGCTTCCCAAAAGTTGTGACATTACATGTTAAACCAACATACCAACCTCATCTCTAAGTTTGATCCATTGAAGTATCTTTTATCCAAGGCAACCCTAATAGGTAGACTAGCTAAATGGGTCATGATCCTGAGCGAATTTGACATAGAGTATATTGATTGGAAAGCCATCAAAGGACACGTCCTTACAGACCAACTAGCAAAAGCTCCAATGACAGATGTACACCCTATGACCTCTGACTTTCCATATGAAGGGCTTTTCAATCTCACTACCTCAGTGGAATGGAAGTTATACTTTGATGGTTCCTATACACAGCATGGTTTAGGGGTTGGAATCCTATTTATCACACCTCAAAATGATTATATTCCAAAATCATATTAGCTAGCATTCCCTTGCACCAAAAATATTCCTGAGTGTGAAGCACTACTGATAGGTCTCTATATAGTAGTCGAATGGAATATCAAGCAACTTCAAGTATATGGAGACTCTCAACTAGTCATTAAATAAGTCACTGATGAGTACCAAACTAAGGATGACAAGTTGATACCCTACAAAAGATTGGTTGATACATACAAGCAACATTTCTCTAATCTCTCTTTTGAACAGATTCCTCGGATACATAATAAAGTTGCAGATTTTATGGCTACTATTGGATCACTTGTGAATATGCCTACAAACACTCAATAATGTGAATTCTTAATCGAGCAACTATTGATACCAGCCATTGATGTTCCTTCAACTGAAATCATCTGCAAACTTGTTGGTCCCAATTCCCCTTGGTACCAAGATATCTATGACTATCTCCATACCAACATTATCCCCTCCAACCTTACCTCTACCCAATGCAAAGCCTTCATCCATCGAGCCTCTCATTTCACTATTCTGGGTGATACCCTTTACCGCAGGAGTCTCGATGGTATCCTTCTTAGATGTCTTAACTCAGATGAAGTTAACACTGCCTTAAGAGACATACATGAAGGTGTCTGTGGATCACATTCCATTGGTCCTACTCTAGCTAAGAAGCTGCTTCGTACCAGATACTACTGGCCTACTATGGAACAAGATGCACATCATTTTGCCAAGAAATGTCTACAATGCCAGCATCATGGAGACCTCATTCATGCACCAACACAAGAGCTACAACATGTTACGACTCCATGGCCTTTTTCATAGTGGGGACTCGACCTCATGGGTAAAATCCATCCATCCTCATCTAATGGCCATAAGTTTATCATTATCACCACTGAGTATTTTACAAAGTGGGTGGAAGCTATTCCTATGACATATATCACTGGAAAACAAATATCTAAGTTTATCTTGAATTATATCATTTGTTGGTATGGTATTCCCCAAGCTATAGTTATTGATGATGGTAGACCATTTAAGAACCAAGATGTCCATGCTTTATGCACACAATACCATATCCAACACCACTTTTCCACTCCATATTATCCCTAGAGTAATGACTAAGCTGAGGCTTCCAACAAAACCATACTAAAAATCCTTAAGAAAAAAGTCAACAAAGCTGGTCGTGATTGGCATCTATAGCTCAATCTTGCCTTATGGGCCTACCGCACTAGTATCAGAACACCAATCGGCGCCACTCCATTTTCCTTAGTCTATGGTACTAAATCAATTTTACGCATCGAGGTTGAGATCAAATCTCTCAGAGTATCTATGCAACATTTAATAGATGAAGAAGAGTACAGAATTTCCAGGTTGCATGAGCTAGAGTTACTTGATGAAAGGCGTCTCACAACACTTAATCATCTTCAAGTATATCAAAACCGCCTTACTCGTAACTATAACAAGAAGATCAAGGAAAGAAGGTTTCAAATAGGTGATCTTTTACTTAAAGAAAATCAAAGAAACCAACAATAAAGAGACAAGAAAGGCAAGTTTGAGCCCAACTGGTTGGGTCCTTTTGTTGTCACAGTAGTCTATGGATCAGGATCTTACAATTTGTCAACACCTGAAGGCATTCCCTTAGATGAACCCATCAACAGTGTTCATCTCAAGAAGTTCTATGCTTGATCCTCAGAGTATTCCTAGAAAAATACAAAACAATCAAAAAATCAGAAAAAATACAAAAAATAAAAAACATCAAAAAATACAAAAAAATAAAAAAATTGAAAAAGAAAAAAGCAAAAAAATATTAAAGAAAAATCATTCATCCTCTAGTGAAAACCTGGTAAACAGGTGCCTTGGATAAGTACCATAGTGAAAATATGGCAAATAGGCGCTATGTGTAGAGTCAGCATCCACCATCTTATAAGTCTTATATCCATCTCATCTCATCTCTTTTCATCTCATTCCATACAAAAATCCCCACCCACCCATAATAAAATTAACCTGTGCATTTCCACTTTCCCACCTATCATGGCTTGGAAATTATTGATATCAGTGCCCATCCTTTAGTATCATCCATGGTTAGTTCATCCATCGTTCTCCATGTTGGGAATTAAGGTGTCAACCTTGGTAATTCTTTGCATTATTTTAATTGTATTTATTTATTCATTGCTTATGATGTAAAATTAATTGTAAATTCCATATTGTCATCTTGTGGGATGTGGAACGGTGATGTGTCATCCTACATGGAAGATGACAACTTGTAATTTTGTCCTTACATGAGGAGATAGGCATCCCACTTTGTGGTAGGAATATTTTTCCGTGTGTCAGCATCTTGGATGTTGTGTAAGGGAATATTAACTGTAACGGTCATGATAAATTCCTATGATGAAGTTATGACATGTAAGAGTCAGAAATAGGAGATTCTATGACAGGTGAAGACATGTGTCAAAGAGCTTCTTTGAAAAAGGCATCTTTGGGTGCCTCAAGGTGGACTATGACATGTTGTAAGAGAATATGCTATTTATAGCCTGTGTATGACAGATTCTCTTACAACTGTAAGTTGTAACTGCTATGACAGATTCTATGACAGTCGTAAGAGCATCTATCATAGCCCATTTTGGAAATAGGTGACCTCTTTGGGATGGGGTCTATGGACAAGTGTTAGGAGCATCTTACAATGTTGACCAAGTGTCCATACGTGTGGGTTTTGGGCCATGAGGCCAAGTTGGACGCCCATTCCAAGATAGAGGCAATTTTGCCTTGTATTTTCTATATAAGCAGGTGCTTGGAGGAGAAGATGTACTACAAGTTTTATAGGTACTGTTATGCTGCCGGATCATCTCTAGATACGAGTGTCAAAGACTCCTGCAAGAGCATTGGCTTTGATTTGTATTGTAACCTCTTTGTTTACGTAATATAGTTGAGCAGTGTTTTGGAGTGTGGGGTTTTTCACTTGTAAGGGTTTTCCCCATGTATATCTTGTGTCTCTCTTCTTCTGTCATTCTTTCTTCCTTATGTGTTTGCTGCAATATCTCATGTTAATGGTTTAATGTTGCTGTAATAGTTAGGATAAATTTGAATTTGCACTCTCCTCCCCTCATTAGATTAGCGTAGGAAGCGATTTCTGCACACCTAGCTTCCTTTCAGTTAGTATCAGAGCTTGGCTAGTTTTGGTCTTAGCTGTTGGGTAGGGGTTTTTTGAGCTAATCTTAGGTTGAGTGGGAGTCTTGTTCAAAGTATTCTATAACTTATTGCAGCAAGGAGATGGCAACCACATCCGGAAGGTTAGAGGTTGAGAAATTCAATGGCACTAAATTTGAGTTGTGGAAACCCAAGATGGAGGACCTACTTGTTGATCGTGACCTATAGAAAACTGTATCTGGTGTGAAACCTACAACAATGTCACAAGATGATTGGGACCTCAAAGATTGGAAGGCTAAGGGTCTCATTAGATTCTGTCTAGTTGACTGTGTTCTGTTGAACATCCATGAGGAGAAGAAAATGAAGGATCTTTGGAAGAAGTTGGGTGACGTTTATCAGGCCAAGTCCTTGGTGAACAAACTCTTCCTGAAAAAGAAGTTGTTTGCTCTGAAGATGGAAGATGGAGGATCTGTTGTGGACCACTGAATGTTTTCAACATGATCATTGCACAGTTGACATTTGTGGGTGTGAAAATGGAGGAGGAGGATCGTTGCATGACCCTGCTTTGTTCTTTGCTAGACTCGTGGGATCATCTTGTAATGGCTATCAGAAGCACCACTACCACCTTCAAGATGGAAGATGTGGTGTCCTCCCTATTATCTGAAGAAATGTGGAGGAAGACATCCGAATCAGCCAAAGAGGCTCTTACGGTTCGTTGAAGACCCAAGGAGAAAGGGAAGAAGAAAGACAAGAAAGCTAAGAGGGGTAGATCCAAATCTTGTGGGAGATCCAAATCTCCTAGAAAGTCCAAGGCTCTTTGTTGGAACCGTGGCAAGTCTGGGCATTTCTGAAAGGAATGCAAAGAGGAGAAGAAAAAGAAGAAAACTCCTGATTTAGATTCTGACAAAGATGATGGTGATGCTTTCATCGTAGCCTTGGCCACCCATGCATCTGATGATGTGTGGTTGATTAATTTTGGTGCATCATTCCACATGACCTTGCATCAAGACTGGTTTGCTAAGTATGAAGAGTTCGATGGTGGAAGGGTGTACCTTGGTGATGACTCTCATCTAAAGATTGTTGGCCATAGAAGAGTCTCAATCCAATTCCCTGATGGATGAGTGAAGGGGATCACTGGAGTTATGCACATTCCAGGCCTTGCACTGAACCTACTTTTTGTAAGTATGTTGAATGATGCAGGTGTGCATGTTGTCTTTTTGAAGGATGGATGCAAGATGACAAGAGGATCTATGGTTCTTGCGAAGGGTGCTCGAAGGGGTACTCTTTCAACTGGAGGGATGCACTTCAGAGTGCAATAGTTCTTCTGACTCAAGGAAATGAGCTACTGTCACTTCATCCCCACCATTTGAACATGCAGTGAAGAAATCTGTTGTAACCGGTTTCGATAGCTGTGCACATGCCATGGAAGCCAAGCTTCCTGCTAAAAAGACTATGTTATGGCATTTGAGGTATGGCCACATTGGTGAGAAGGGTCTACGTACCCTGAAAAATAAAAACCTCGTTGAGGGGTTAAATGATTGTAATCTCGATTTCAACTTTTGCAAACATTGCATTTATGGAAAACAAAATTGTGTTAAGTTTTCCTCTAGTTCTCACAAGTCTTCTGGTGTATTGGATCTAATTCATTCTAATATGTTTGGTCCTGTGAATGTTCCTTTGATTTCAAAATCTGTATATTTTGTATCTTTCATAGATGATTACAGTAGAAGGACATGGGTTTATTTTATCAGAAGCAAGACTGAAGTCTTTAGTTGGTTTAAGGAGTTTAAAGCCTCTGCTGAAAATTAGACTTGTAAAAAGATTAAGTGTTTGAGAACTGACAATGATGGTGAGTTTTGTTTGGCAGAGTTTGATAAGTTTTGCAAAGAGCAAGGGATTAAAAGGCATAAGACAACTCCATACACCCTGCAGCAAAATGGAGTTGCAGAGAGAATGAAAAGGACACTAATGGAGAAGGTTAGGAGTATGTTTAGTGGAGCAAGCCTCGAACAAAAGTTTTGGGCTGAAGCTGTTGCCACTGCTTGCTATCTGGTAAACAGATCTCCTACATCATCTCTTGTTGGAAAAACACCTATGGAGGTGTGGTTTGGTAAGAAGCCTTCAGTAAGGCATCTTCATGTTTTTGGTTGTGAGCCATATGCACATGTGCCTAGGGAGAAACGGTCTAAGTGGGAGAACAAGGCTTTTAAATGTATCTTCATTGGCTATGGTGTTGGTGTGAAAGGATACAAGCTTTGGGATCCCGTGACTGAAAAAGTGTTGTATAGAAGAAGTTTTATCTTTAGAGAGCTAACACCTTCTTCTATTGTTCTACAACCAAAACAGTCAGAAAAGAAAGAAGATGCGGTTCAGTTTCCTTCTACCCCTGAGAAGATTGAACTGACAGACCCTGTGAGACTTGATGATGAGAGCTCTAGCAGCTTTGGAAGTGAAGAAGAAGAAGTAGAACCTCAACCTCAGCCATTGAGAAGGTCTACACGAACAAGAAAGCAACCTGATAGGTTTGGTTATTCATTACTTGACTCCAGTTGTGCTTTTGCTTTACTTTCTAACACTGATGAGCCTAGAACTGTGAAAGAGGCTATGGGCATGAAAGATGTAGGTTCTTGGAAGGAGGCCATGGAGGATGAAATGGCTTCTTTGGAAAAGAATAAAACGTGGGACTTGGTGCCTTTGCCTGATGGATGGAAACCTGTTGGTTGCAAATGGGTGTTCAAGAAGAAATTTGGTGTAGATGGCAATGTTGAAAAGTACAAGGCTAGATTGGTTGCGAAGGGGCACTCACAAGTGGAGGGAATTGATTATGGTGAAATTTTCTCATTGCAAAGCTGACACCCATTAGATTTTTGTTATCTCTTGCAACTGCTTATGATTTAGAGATAGAACAGATGAATGTGAAGACAACTTTCCTTCAAGGTGATTTGGAGGAAGAAATCTACATGTCACAGCCAGAGCATTACATAGAGAAAGGTAAAGAAAATTTGGGTTGCAAGATTAAGAAGTCTTTGTATGGTTTGAAGCAGTCTCCTAGGATGTGGTACTTGAAGTTTGATGCCTTTGTGTTGTTAATTAGTTATTTGTGATCGAAATTGGATCATTATGTGTATTACAAGTTTGACAATGATCGCATTCTTATTATTGCATTATATGTTGACGATATGCTGTTGATTGGGAATGGTAAGAATATGATTTCTAACTTGAAGTCTCAGTTGTCAGTACAGTTTGAGATGAAAAATCTTAGGGTAGCCAGCTACATTCTGGGAATGGAGATTAGAAGAGATAGAGCAAACATAAAACTTTGGTTAAGCCAGAGTAAGTATGTGAAGACTGTATTGGACAGGTTCAGTATGGTAGATTGTAGACCAGTGAGTGTTCCTGTTTCATTGGGAACAAAATTATCTGTTAGTGATTGTCCAAAATCTCCTAGTGAGGTGGAGGACATGAGTAGAGTACCTTATGCTAGTGCTATTGGCAGTTTGATGTATGCTATGGTTTTGCACAAGACCAGACATTGCCCAAGTAGTGGGAGTCCTTAGTCAGTTTATGGCTAATCCTGGATGGGTACATTGGGATGCAGTTAAGTGAGTGTTTAGATATTTGAGGGGTACTTCTGAGTATTCCATTTGCTATCAAGACAATGCTACAGGACCTTGGCATTCAGTTTGTATTCATGGATTTGTGGATTCTAATTGGGCAGGTGACATTGACAACAGGAGATCCACCAGTGCATATGTGTTCACAATGTTTGGTGGTACAATTAGTTGGATGAGTAAGCAACAACTTGTGGTTGCTTTGTCCACTATAGAAGCTGAGTATATGGATGCAACTCATGCTTGTAAGGAAGCCATTTGGCTTAAGAGATTGTGTTCAGATATTGGTGTTGACGCGGGACAAATTATAATTTGTTGTGACAGTCAGAGTGCGATTTGCCTTGCGAAGAATCCAACTTTCCATGCTAGAACATAGCATATTGATGTACAGTTTTACTTCGTGTGAGACATGGTAGAGGATGGGAAGGTGAATTTGGAGAAGGTAGATACTTTGAAGAATGTTGCAGATACATTGACGAAGCCAGTGGGCACAAAGAAGTTCAGATGGTGTTCAGAGTCTATGGGCCTCTCAGTCTATAGCAGTTAAATCCTGTTATTCTATTAGCTCTTACAAGTTGTTCGACAAGTGGGAGAATTTTGGGAATTAAGGTGTCTCAACCTTGGTAATTTCTTGCATTATTTTGATTGTATTTATTTATTCATTGCCTATGATGTAAAATTAATTGTAAATTCCATATTGTAATCTTGTGGGATGTGGCACGGTGATGTGTCATCCTACATGGAAGATGACAACTTGTAATTTTGTCCTAACATGAGGAGATAGGCATCCCACTTTGTGGTAGGAATATTTTGCCGTGTGTCAGCATCTTGGATGTTGTGTAAGGGAATATTGACCGTAACAATCATGACAGATTCCTATGACAAAGTTATGACATGTAAGAGTCAAAAATAGGAGATTCTATGACAGGTGAAGACATGTGTCGAAGAGCATATTTGAAAAAGGCATCTTTGGGCGCCCTAAGGTGGACTATGACATGTTGTAAGAGAACATGCTATTTATAGTCTATGTATGACAGATTCTCTTACAACTGTAAGTTGTAACTGCTATGACAAATTCTATGACGGTCTTAAGAGTCGTAAGAGCATCTATCATAGCCCATTTTGGAAATAGGTGACCTCTTTGGGATGGGGTATGTGGACAAGTGTTAGGAGCATCTTACAATGTTGACCAAGTGTCCATAGGCATGGGTTTTGGGCCATGAGGCCAAGTTGGATGCCCATTCCAAGATAGAGGCAATTTTGCCTTGTATTTTCTATATAAGCAGGTGCTTGGAGGAGAAGATGTACTACAGGTTTTACAGGTACTGTTATGCTGCCGAATCATCTCCAGATACGAGTGTCAAAGACTTTTGCAAGAGCATTGGCTCTAATTTGTATTGTAACCTCTTTGTTTACATAATACAGTTGAGTAGTGTTTTGGAGTGTTGGGTTTTTCACCCGTAAGGGTTTTCCCCACATATATCTTGTGTCTCTCTTCTTCTGTCATTCTTTCTTCCTTATGTGTTTGCTACAATATCTCATGTTAATGGTTTAATGTTGGTGTAATAGTTAGGATAAATTTGAATTTGCAATCTCCTGCCCTCATTAGATTAGCGTAGGAAGCGATTTCTATACACCTAGCTTCCTTTCACTCCATAATAAAAACTCCTACCTAAATGGGGACACATTTCCTTAACCTATGTCTAGGAATGGATCCTTGTACAACAGAAAGCAGAAAATCCAAAAAAATTCAAAAAAATCAAAACATCCTCAAAATCCAAAAACATTTAGAAAATCCAAAAAATTAAAAAAAAAATCAAAACATCTTCAAAATCCCAAATTTTTTTTAAAAAACTCAAAAATCCCAAAAACATTTAAAAAATTCAAAAATCCCAAAAATATTTAGAAAACCACAAAATCCCAAAAGCATCAACATCATAAACATCTCATATTATCATCACAAACAAGAACTACGTATCATCATCATCATCGTCGTAATGTGCCTTGATCCCGTGGATACAGGGTATGTAGGAAGTCTGGAATACAAAGGAAGTATCCAGTACTCAGGCACGTACGATACACCCATCTTTCATCCCAAACCATAATAAATTTTCCAACTCTCACTTCATCCGTCTATCACAATCCATCCCATTCACCTACCACTACAAAAATCCACAAACATCCAAACATTTCAAAAATCCAAAAAAATCATAACATTACAAATATCCAAAAACATCAAAACATTTCAAACCTCTAAAAACATCATAACATCTAAAATCCAAAAAAAAATCAAAATATTTCAAAACTCTAAAAAATTCATAACATCCAAAAAAATCCAAAAAAAATCATAACATTCCAAAAATTCAAGCAATAAATCCAAAGGCACATCCTTTTTAATCCATACGAATCCAATCGAGTAATCTAGCCAATCACCCAAAAGCGTACTTTGGTTTGTTTCCAATCTTGCTGTCAAACCAATCAATCAATCATTTATCCAATCCTCATCAACGGGATATATTGTTCCCGCATCCTTGTGTTTTTCTAGGGATATATCGTTCCCCACAATGACACCATTATCCTCAATCAATCCAATCAATCCTTGATCAATCAATCATTAGTTTATAGCTTGATAGGGGCAATATATTATTTGTTTTTAGATCATTTGTGCATGCTTTCTTGTGTGTGTTATCATATATGTGTCTTTTATCTTGATTTATCTTAACCTCTCATTTATGCAAGGACTCAAAATCTCTAGGATCAACGTCCTAGTAGGTGGCAAATAGTGGAATGGGGCATTGTCATTCCTTTTTCATTTGATGTGTTTGTGGAGTGTTTTTCTATGGCATCACTGGGGCAACAAATGTTCCTTGTATGTGTGGAATTTAATTCTAACATTATCTAATAGTCTATGTACCAACAAGATCAAAATATATCTAAGGGCATTAGAACTATCGTGGTTAGAATGACAATTGTTCACATGTTCCAACAAGGTTCACTATGTCTTAGTATACATGGGAATATTCCTTCTTTGTTTGTAGAGTCGTCATTTCATACAATGGATACCAAAGCTACTATGGTCCATCATACCTAGTATGCATATATCCATCTTGAAAAATAAACGCTCTATGATGATAAAAATCAGCACAAAATAGCAATCACTATCCATGTGCATCCATCTCTATCCATCTATCTCTCTATTTTGTGACATTAATACACATTCACTATCTTCTCACGATCTCTCACCATTCTAACTTTCTTCTTGTTCCTCATCTTTCCTTTTCTTCTTCCTTTCGTGAGTTTCTCCTTCACAATTTCATTCATCTCTCTAAACTCCAGAGGGGGCATCTTTCATTCATCTCTTCATTTCATTGGGGCATCATCATCCCTAATCCTATCATCTTCATCTATCCAACCAAGCACTATATTTTATCTTTCTTTGAAATGATGTTGCTTCGCAACACCATCTCAAGGAGGGGCAAAACGTAGGCACTAAAAATTGCCCTAGGTAATCTCGCCTATAGTTAAATAAATATTTATATTTATTTAATTATCATTTTTAATTTCCTCCATAGTTAAATAAATAGTTATATTTATTTAATTATCATTTTCTTAATTTTTTCCTCCAAATTAAATAAATATCTATATTTATTTAATTATTTTTAATCCCACTTATAATTAAATAAATACATATATTTATTTATTTAATTATCTATCATTTTCTTCTATAGTTAAATAAATATTTATTATTTATTTAATTATTCATATGCCACAAATTAATTAAAATCTATTTTAATTAATTAAATGAACTTACCATATTCATCTCACTCTTCTCTCTCTCCTTTTATCATTTCCATTTGAACCATCTCCTCTCCATCTTATAAACTTTCTCTAATTTCAATCACTCAACTAAATACGATTTTAGCAACTTTCCCACTTCTCTTGCACCAAAAATCTTTATAAACCCTCCATTTTGCTTTTCTTTCTCTAACACTTCGGAGAATGTAACGAAACTATACTTGATTTTTTATGTGAATTTTACTAACAAGAAATCTGAGAGCAAGCTTTCTTTGAGCCATTTTTCCCAAGGCAAAATAGGGGAGAACAATGGAGTTTTATTATGATGAAATTTGTTTTAGGTTTTATTGATATTTGCAATAGTTGTTTTAATTTCATCGTTTCCTTACTCTATTGTGTGACTGCTTGATTTAAGTTTGATCTAGGTTAGGGTTAAATTTTTGGTTACAGCTACCATGATTTTAGGATCTTGCATGGTTTTGTCAAAGTCTTGAGACACTTTTTGAGAGGATTGACCCTCTTGGAATTGTCTCTCTTCATGAGATGGGTTTTGACCAATGGTGTATTCTTTTGCAAGGAAATCTTGAGGATTTAGCCCTATGGTATATTGGGTAGCATCTATCCATGTAGTATTATCCTCTTGAGGATTGTTTTGGATAGTACCATGAGGACTATTTTGAGTGTTTTGCGGGGGATTGTTTTGGATAGTACTATGAGGATTGTTTAGGAGTGTGTGTTGGGGGTTGTTTGAGATGTTTTGCTTAGCCTCCATGGCTTGACAATGTTGCTGTCAAGTGGTGGTCATAAGATTACTCAAATGCACTAGGATAAAGATTGCAGATGTTTGGATTGATTTTGGACTTGTTTGACTGAGTTGAGATTACTAGTTTGATGGTTTGATATGGGTTGCTTGTGGAAGATATATAGAAACTAGATCAGTTGCTGATTGTATAGTTGATGACTAGTCAGAGAGGTAGACTAATGACCTCAATGAAGGAAGATAGGGTTAATGGCATTAAACCAACTTAGGAGAAGTTAATTCTCTAAGCTAATAAAAAACCAATAATGGATACTAATTCATCTTCAAGGATTAAAGAGAGACAAGCTTTCTAAAATCAAAGATAAACTAGGGGATGTGATCTAGACTCTATGGTGGAAGCCAAATTACAAAGCTCTGACAGTGTGAGTAAAGATTTAGGCTTGTTTGATGAAGATGGTTGATTGATAGTAATCTTAAGAGGATAAAAAGCTTGAAAAGTCTAAGTTTAAGCTATGATGATGGTCTGATGGTTGATGAGATAGGTTTGAATGTTCTGTGTGATGATAGCTTAGAGGTTAAAATTGATCAAAATTGAAGTTTACTTGATTCTAGGCTAATAGGATAATGGGCAACCGACAGAGACCAAAGGCGCACTTTTGTGGATCAAAAGCATGTTTATGTGGCTCAAAGACAAGCCATAGTAGCTCAGAGGTGCTTTTCTGTGGAAACAAAGGTGATCCGGGATAATCCAGAGGCTTATAACTGTGGTTCAAATGCATAGCAGGATAGCTCAGTGGTGTGTTTTTAACAGACTGGTGAAATTATGACAGAGCCAAAGATGCACTTCTGTGGACTAGAAGCATGGAACTGTGGTGCAAATGCACGTTTTTGTAGGCCAAAGGTGCACTAATGCAAACTAGAGGCATATAACTGTAGTTCAAAGGCGCATTAAAATAGTTCAAAGGTGAGTTTTTCTATGCAAAGGTAAGTTTTCTGTGACAGTATGTTTTCAAGGCCAGATTTTGATAAGATTTGGTTTGATTTTCTTTGGCAAGAGAAATACACAGTAGCAACGTGGTTGAGGACTGACTCAATGGTGTTGGTTGCGCGAAGCTATTAACCTCCATAGATAACAAATGGTATTACAGGTAGATAACAACAAAGAGAAGACACACCAAACAATCTTTTAATGCAACAACCTATAATTATTCAAGTAGGAGTGAACCATATTGTGAGCCCACATGATTGAATACTTGTCCATGTGCTTACCTAGCTAAGCACACTTCCCCCTAAGTATATAGCTAGAGATAAAGAGTGTACACCCAGTATCTCTCTCCTTGGAGGTCTTGACACCTTGCCCAAAAATTTTCTATATAGTCCTTAAGGTAGTACAGATGGTGAGTAACATTAGGGTACTGTTCGCATCCCTTGCATCACAATATAACATGGCTGATGGTCTTATATAGGTTTACAAAGTGTCTAGGTGTCCTCAATATATGTGAAGGTACGAGAGGCACATATATGTGAATGGGGGTGTCCCAGTTAACTGACACTCAATTATCCAAGTCTTGGTAGACCAAGTATCTCGAGAGTGTATTGCTTGGAGTTAAAAGGGTTCTTCCTTTGAAGTTGAGGCTTTGGCTACTCCTAACATTTATAGACCGCACCAGAACATGTGGTTGGGGTTGCCCCTTGAGGTGATGAAATCCCCAAGTATGCTCCCTAGAGAGGATATCAAGCATTTTTTATTTTCAAGATCGTCTTATGACGCGAGAAAAGAGCATATGTGTGATCTTGAGTCCTCAGGATTTGTAATCATAGAAAACATTAAATGAATGACCTAAGTACTTTTGGTTTCCAAGATCACTTTACAGTGCAAGGAAAGAGCATACGTACTTAAGAAATCTCAAACACAGTTGACAGTCATAAATTCCTTTATAAAATTGAGGTGTTTCCAAGACTCAGTATGAAAAAGTTTTGATATCTTTGACAAACACCCTGCAAAAATATGTTAGAAACCCTTCTTGATCTTTGATTGATGATAAGATGCTACAACAAGTGATGTTAGTTTCACAGAAATCAAGTAGTTAGCAAAAACAATTGACTAAACCAAAAGCACAAAACTGTGGTGCAAAGACGCGTTAAAAATATACCAGAGGCGCGTCAAAACAGTGTAGATGTGAGTTTTTGTTTACCAAAGGTGTGGAATTGTGGTACAAATGCGCGAAACTGTGGTGCAAAGACGCCTCAAAACAATGCAGAAGTGCTTTTTTTAGATCAGGCTACAAAAAGCAAGAAAACTAGTTTAATGATTGATCGAATGATTGTTGAATGATTTTGTGATGATCCAGGATGCTGTAGGATGATGGGGATCTGTACTTCTACAGTGAGAATGGACAATAAATCGATTAGATGTTTGATTAGCAAAATACGATGATATCCTTAAATAAATCAGCTTAAGGAGTATGCCAAAATGAGTGTTAGACAAATAAATCAGCTTGTCAACACTATGAAAGATTAGATAGATGTCAGAAAACCCTATTAAAACCAAAGGTGAGTTATAGTAGACCAAAGGCACGTCAGGATGGTGCAAAGGCACGTTTCTGCGCACCAAAGGCACAGAACTGTGGCCCGAAGGTGCGTTTCTACAGACCAAATGCGTATTATTGTGGTTCAAATGTGTGTTACTATGGTTGAAATGCGACTTTCTGCATGATGATTGTGCTTTTCTGTACATGTGCTTCAAAAAATCAAATTTCTCAAAAAAGCCAAGGTTAAATCAAGTTAGTGGGTCCCACCGGGCGTGCCAGAATGTGTATAGGTAAAAATTGAGTGAACGATGATCAATCAATAATAACAAACTCAGTCCTATAACCTTCAAGAAAATGATCTAGATAATAAACAATAATCAATGAATAACACAAAAACAATGAAAGCTTTCACCTAGATTGTATTGTTTCCTTGGTTCTTTGTGGATTGCTCAATATATTGTGTACCCATGGTTGCAACAAACAGACGTGATGATAATGATAATATGCTCAAAGGTCGATATATGTGCTCACCGATGTGATATAATGCTCAAAGCGCTGTAAGATTGCCCAAAGCTTAAATGATCGAAGAGGATTTTTGATGTAATGAAGGGGGTATATATAGCTTTTAAGAAAGATTAATCAACGGTGGAGATAAATCAATGAAATGGATGAACAAGATGAGTTGAGAGGACATGATGAACGTGCACACGACATGTGTCATGTTTTAAAGCTACTTTGTTGAGTTAACTACTTGCTTTGATAAACATAGGATTTGATTTTATAAATTTAGAATGTTTTTTTTCTAATTTATGAGTTGATGATAAAAAACAATAATGATTTAAGCTAATTAACTCAATTTTAGATTTTGCTTTTTGAAGTTCTAAAAATAAGATTGATTGTGCACATAAAAGAAAATGATATTTTGAGTAGAATTGAAAGATAATTGAGAAATTAAATAAATAAATTTATTTAATTAATTGTGCATATGATAGAAGAAAAGATGTATGATTTAAATAATTAAACAAATAAATTGATTTAATTTATTTTGCATGATAGAGGGATATAAATAAAATATTAATTTTATTTATTTTTAGAACATAAAGTCAACTTAAATAAATTTGAATAATTTATTTAAATTTAGAGGAATATTTAGCTAATTAAATAATTAAAATTATTTAATTGTGGATAAGAGGAATTAGGATGATGAATTAATTAAATAATTGATTTATTTAATTAATGTGGATTTGAAGATTGAAAGAGTATAATGATTTAATTAAATAATTAAAATTATTTAATTTAGAAGAATAAAGTGTTGATTAATGAGATTAATTAAATAAATAGAATTTATTCAATTAATGTTGGAATTAGGAGAATTAGAAGAAATTAATTAAATAATTAGATTATTTAATTAACATTGGATGGAAGTGATTTAAATAAATTTGATGTATGTAAGTGGTGATATGCGAAGGTCATTTTTAGGTGTCTACAGTGCTAAGTGTTCCTCTTCCTCTTCAACAAGATCTTGTATCACCCTACTGCTTTCACATGTAGTTTGCTGCTTGGGTGTTTGTTTAATGTATCTACCTTTTGAATCCCTAGGTCTAACCATATAGATTCAATTTAATTTAAAAGGACTGCTAACTAGGGTTTTCTTATTAACACATGTCCCCGACAACGGCACCAAAAATGACAAGGGTCACTGTACCTTGGCATTTAATCATGTTTTCACATGTCAAATCCAAGGTTGTGTCCTCAGCTATTTGCAATAAGGAACCTAATAATCAACAATCCTTACCTAACATATTGAATTGAACTGCCCTAATAAATCAATGTTGCTAATCATCTACTTGAAAGGAAATCTGATCTAAAGACTAAAGCAGTAAATTGCTGAAGGAATCTATATAATTCACACAAAAGCTGGAAACATGCATTTAAATGGAAACTAAACTACTTTGACAATAATTGATCTATCCTATGAAAACAGGAAAATTATACTTCTAATGAAAACTATAATAAGACAATAAAGCAAAGGTACTAGCCTCCTATCTATTGGTAGGAGTGGGTCCTTGCTCCACACCTTTAGAACCAAAGGCTAAACAAGAAACTTAGAATAAAAGTGTAATAGCACAGCTCCCTTTAATCTAGTCTATCAAAGTATATTGTATTCAAAATATATGTTTCTACTTTGAAAATGAAATTACATAATACTGTTTGAAAATCCTTATGATTATTCTGTTGTTCTTGTCCAAATATATATCAGTCTGAGTGACATAATGTTACTGGAGTTAACTATTTTACCTAATCAGTTCATCTTGAGATATAAACAATCTCTTATTCTAAACTAAAACATGCAACTGTCCATCTAGAGTATAATCATGCAAAGTCTAAAAAAGGATTTTAGTGATACTGAAAGTACCACTAAATCCAGAATTTAACTTATAACAATAATAGGCAGCAAGGCCTGATAAAAAGGAACTTGATTTCCTAAAATAGTGGACCGAGAGAAATCTTCTAATCTCATGCAAAGACAAGTGAAAGTGTATCATGTCCCCATGGCAACTAGAGTCATCTATTGAGACACTTAGGCCTAAATAGGCAGGCTCCGTAGCACTTTAGTCACCTTGGAGATCTTGGTAGTCGATGGCATTAGAGATTTTGTGCAGCTCCAGAGACGTCATGCTGTTGCCAGTAGCTCCAGAGATGCTTCAAGAATCTGCTGAGACAACTTCAGAGATCACCATCTTCTCTGTTCTACTTCCCACTTTAGAGATCCTTCAACAAGCTAGAAAATGTTGGAGTACCTTGTAGTGTCCTTCGTGCCAGGCTCTGGAGATAATTAGGATTACCTCCAGAGTTCTTCAAAACTGCCTGCCACCTATGTAATAGACACCTGTGAAACCAAAAAGAGATAATTCTGCACAATTTCATCAGTTTCACTACAACATAAGTCTTTTCATTAGAACAATAATCTTCAGTACTTTATCTCTTATTAGCATAATTAAAACAAGATTTTACAGTTCCTATAGTGCAAATACTAGGACAAACAATATAGAATGGTGGGAAAAATGAAGTAAAAATGCATGTTTAGATGAGTGCTACCTGACACTCATCAACCTAAATGCCTATATAAATATTATATTTTCAAAATAACCTTGGAGGGAAATAGGAAAGAGAACTTTTGAAATTTCAAAACTTAGAAAACCTTGGAAATGAAACATTCAAACTATTAGACAAATAAAAGATTTGCAAATATTAGAAAGACTAACAACATTTGTGAGTGAAATGAGAATTATATTACTTTTATAAGCCTATTTTAGGTTTGAAGAGTGTTGCCCTAATGATTAGGGATTGTTAAACAATTTTTAAACCGTTTTACTATTCAAACCCCACTTAAGTGAAAATTAGAGTTTTTGGTAAGGTTCTATAGTTAGTGAATTTAATTTATTGCACCCTTGATTTAATTAAACCCCTAATTTGGTTTTGTAATGTTATGTTGTTGAAATTTCTAGGAAATTAGACATTTGAGTAATGTTATGCTGCTGAAGTTTTGAGAGATTAGTTAGTTGAATTATAGACTTAGTTGGGCAAATGAGGTGGTCATTTTAATGTAAAACTAATTATCAGGTTAGATTAATTTAAATATTGTATAGTTTCTATTTAAAAGTTCTCCCTTAAATTTACTATAGTTAGACTTTTGAAAGGTATTTAATTTAATTTTATTTTTGAGTTAGATTAATGATGTTGATTTTGTTTAAATTATAGTTTTATTTTTGGCTTTCACATTATAGTTGGGATTAGTTGGTTAATAATTTTTAGGGTTAGGGTTTCGACTTAGGTTGAAACCAACTTCTCTTTTTCACCTAGAAAACCCTAGGGTCAATTTCTTGATGGAGACCACCCCTCTTGGTAACACAAGATGTGAGACTTTCCCTCTTAGTTTACTTTCATCTTCGAAGGCGTGCAAAAGGAGTTTCACATTTCCCGCATCTTGATTTACTTCCTCGCCTTACTGCGGCATGCCCAACGTGTGTTGCACATACAACAACATTAAGTGCATATGTTATTTGAGCACACATTTGATGCACATGTGTAGTGACTTGTTTTATTAAAATTTTTGATATTTCAATTTTCATGTCCATGTGTAAAATGTGGGCATGACATGAAGACTCCATAAATAAGCTAGGCTCTATGCATACAAGAAAACATATACATAAAATTATAGAACATACAACTGAGCATATCTTAATAATCAATAAAAAAACCCACATATTTCTTGTATTATCATGATAAGACACCTTGCAAAAGCTTTACAAGGAGTTTTATAGCCTTCTAGTTGACAAACTAGTCAAAATAACACTTGAGCCAACAAATGTGGTTAAGGTGATTTGCCAAATCACTAGAAATTCATACAATGCTCATGGAGATACTCAAAAAGATGTAAACCTACACATTTAAATCATTCTTTTAGATTAAAATGCCCTATCATAGCCCTTGGGAGAAACCTAGAAAATTACACATTGAAAATGCCATAGGACCCGTTGTTGGAAGAAAACCCTAAAGGTTCACATTTGTTCTTTGTTTTACTCTATAACATTCTTCCATTTCCCTTTCTACAAGTGAGAAAATTCAATATATACTTCTTTTAGCATCAACGAGCTATCTTGGAGAAGAAACCTTGGTCATCTGCAAGTGCAATGGATGCCCATACTTGGTTGCATCATTTTCACATGGCCAACACCTAAAAACATATCCATTTAGATAATTGACCCACAACTTTTTACACAAATCACGTCACTAAGGGGTCTATTGGGATTCTTATTTTTAAGCCAAGTATTTGCAAAATCTTGCTAAGTTCCCCAGCATGCTAATCTTGCCCAATCCATCATGAGTCGTACCTTGTTCTTTTGAAATGCAAGGAAGAAACCCACAAAAATGACTAAGTCCAAATTCTAAGTGTTTTCCTTGTATTTTCTACTTTTTTTGGAGTTTCAAGGTTTCAAGGTCTTGCCTTGCATTGTGCCATTTCTATTGGCTCCAATTTCAACCTTGGTTTCTTGCAAAATTTCCTAAGTGTTTCGGGCATCGAAGGTCAGGCTTGTAGATTTTCATCTTCTTCAGAGAATACATTAACGAGAAGGCTCAACCACTGAAGTCCGCCAAGGGTTTTGAAAAATTTCTAAGAATTACAGATTTTAGAGGTCAGAATGGTGGTCTTTTCTCTTCTTTTGAAGCAAGCGGAAGGGAGAAGGCCCGACGATCTAAGTCTGACGGAGCCTTTTTCATCTAAGTGTTGCAGGCAGGGGATGGTGGGAATTCTCTTTTCTTCTTTCTTTCTTCTAGAAGGTAGATGGTGGAAGGCCTGCTCATCGAAGCCCACTGAGTTTTCAAAAGTTTCTAAGTATTTTAGACATCGGTGACCAGAGGTTTTCTCTTTCTCTTTCCTTTTGAAAGACATAAGGCAAAAGGCCCAACGAATGAGGTTCGGTGAGCTCAAATTTTCCTAAGTGTTACGGGAGGCAGAAGGTAGGAGTTCTCTTTTCTTCCTCCTTTCTTTCGAAGGTGGAAGGAAGAATGTCTAAGGCTTGACCCTTGGCGACCTTCGTTTCTTCTAAGTATTTTAGAGTCAGGTGGTCCTTTCCTTCTTTTCCAAAGTGAACAATGCTTGGTGAAGGCCCGATCTTTGAAGCCCCATGATTTCCTTTTGTTCCTTTCAAACTTTGGAGATTAGGGTTTCCTTCTTCACCTTTTCAAAAGTCAATTACCTAGAGGAAGCCCGATTTAGCGGGGCCCGACTGTTTTTGTTGGGAATCAAGGTGTCTCAACCTTTGCAAGTTCCTAGCATTTATTATTTAATTGTATATTTATTTTTGCCTATTAGTGTAATTTTCTATGCAAATCTTATTTTGTCACTTTGTGGGAGTTGGCATGATGATGTGTCATCCTACATGGAAGGTGACTAGATGTATTTTTGTCCTCAGGTAAGGAGATAGGCATCCCACTTTGTGGTAGAAGTCTTTTTCCATGTGTCAACATCTTTTGGGTGTTGTAAGAGGTCTATGACGTGTAAGAGTTATGACAGATTTGTTGAAAGGCATAGGACAACTAGAGGGGGGTTGAATTAGTTGTATCCAAAAATTTAACTTCTTTAAACCAAAACACTTTGACAACCACTTACTTTAACTCCTTATTCTATTATGAAGATTAAACATGAATAGCAGAATCAAAACATAAACATATCAACACCATACATACATGAACACTAGATTTTTTACGTGGAAAACCCAAAAAGGGAAAAACCACAGTGAGTGTTAGCTCACAATATAATATAGTAACAATACTAAATATCAAAAGAGCCTCACTACCAAAAGGGGTCACTACCCAAATGAAAGGCTCACTGCTAGGGTGAACTGATATAGTAGCATCTACACCATGCCTGAGTTCAGTTCCATTAAAGCACAATATATCTCCTCTGCTCTGCTCTGCTTTTACACTTCACACCTTATCTTCACATCTTCTCTCAATCACACCTCAATCATGAATTAATTACATACATTTATACCTATCATCAACCTTAGAATGTACATCAAGGTCGGCATTACATTCTACAACCATTGGAACTATCTTCAAGGTTGGCATACATACATAAATCAAATTAGGACTAGACCTTGACAAACTTGTAGGGTAAATGAGTGAAGGATGAACACATAATGGCTTATCTCAGACTCAAATACATCCTCACATGCTTGGACATGCTTCCACAATCCACGAATCACCTCTGCAACAAATATGACAAACCAGGTCAGCTAGAACTTATGCACATATCAAGAACACTTAGAAACATGCTTGCAAGATCTTCATTGTAGCTTGCGGATCAAGCATATGCCTTCAAAAATTTTTGGAGACATATACAAACAACAAAGAATCACTTGGGAGCAAACAAATCCAACTGCAACAGATCTCACTTGAAGACAATAGATATCACTTGAGAACACATCACAGACTGCTTCTTAACAGACACTGTCAAACTCTGCTAATTACTAACTTTCCTTCTAGAACACCAAATGACAAATCCTTTGGAATGAAGATGACTAAGGACCTTATAAGCTTAAGTCCAAAACTGCAAAGCCAAATTCCAATCTGCGGAGAAATGCAGAGCAAAACACTTTCTCCCTGTCACTCTACACATTTTTCCAGACAGAGTCTTCAGACTGGTGAATAGAAATTTTTCTGCACAATGATTTGGACCACCAAATTTTGGATTTAGCATCTTCAAACACTTCTCTAAATGATATCCAAGGCTCGTTCTCTAGTCTTTAATACAGAGAAAATGCAGAGTAAAATACTCTGACAGTGTTCTTCAATTAATCAATCAAACAACAATATCAGAAGATACAGTTGGCACCAATGACAACACAAACATGTTGACATCAATGACAACGCCAATTAGCACATACTTGCAACAATCTCCCCCTTTGTCATTGATGGCAACATATTATTTTAAAAACATGTTCCTCCATTAGAACTCTACCTTTCTTTTTACACATTTGAACTCTTACTCCCCCTGAGTTTTTCACATGATCTCTCTCCCCCTTTGACATCAATGGAAAAGGGCATCACATCTCTTCTACTACACATACTTGCACACTACTACTCTAATAAGTCTGAATGTAACAATCATCTCCAACCACTACTTGCTCCCCCTAAGAGGTAGCCTTCAATCATCATTCTAAAAAGGATAAATGTACTTTGAAGCACACTGGACTGATGCATCTTCTTATGTATCTAGTTCCTGTAGGGAACATCTATACCAGAGATTGGCATAGGCTCATCCTTGTCTTCATTTACATCCTTGTTGATCCATGTCTTGTTCATCTCGTTGATTTCTGTCAGATCATCCTTTTGCATTGGTTTCTTATTTTCTATCAGATTATCCTTCTTCATGTTCTTGCTTTTGTAGAATTTTGTAACATGTCCAGGCCTATTGCAATTATAACATACAACATTGCTTTGTTCATTGTTCCTTCCATTCATTTTGGATCTACATTGGTTAGCCTTGTGTCCAAGTCTATTGCATGTAAAGCAATTGCCACTGAAGAATTGTGTATCAATATAATTCTTCCTTATCTGACTTCTACATTCACTTGCTTTATGACCAATTATCTTGCAAGTAAAGCACTGACTAGATAAAGGTGGAACATTTTGATTCATTCTATTCCTACATTGAGTAGCCTTATGGCCAAATTTATTGCATGAATGATAATAACCATTGAAAGATGGATACCTTTGAGCATTTGGTTTCCTGATTAGTGGTCTTCTTGGTCTACTCCTTTGGATCTTCTTGCCTTTGTCCTCCTTGTTCTCAACATTCACTATTTGACCTGATTTGGAGCATTTGCCTTTCTCAAATCCCAAGCCTTCTTTGTTATCAGTGCTTTTCTGATTGTTGATCATCTCATCAAGTTTTGTAGTGCTTATCTTGAATTTTTCTTCATAGATCTTTGCCTTCTACAAGTCTGAATTCTGGTTTACAACTTCTTGCTCAAGCTTTGTACAGTCTTCATTTTTGTCTTTCAAACATTCCTCAATTCTTGTTTTTTCTTCATTTTCTAGCCTTAGTTTTTCACTATCCTCTTTAAGTCTCTGTTTAAGCTTCTTGACTTGCTCTCTTAAATATCTGATGTATTCATTTGCTTCTTTGATATTCTCTTTTAAATCCATGTTTTCTTCTTTAGATATTTCTAAGTCTTCAAGACCAATTTTGAGTTCTTCAATATCAGAGGACACACATTCTTCTTCTGAAGATTTGATGTCATTGTTGACCTCAGTCACTGTTCTAGGTTCAACTTTAGAGATCAAACACAAGTTTATTTGTTCTTTAGTAGCTCTGCATTCAATCAATTCACATTTTATTTTATCAGTAGTGATCTGACACTCTTCTTGTAATCCATCCTGCATTTCCTTTTCTTCAGTCTGTACTTCCTTATTAGAGTCTGACATATATTTATTAACTTCTAAATATTTTTGTATGTCTTCATCAACCTTGACATTGGTACTTTAAAAAATCTCCCCAAGTCTCTTGTTATAGCACTGGTAATCTTTGTTCCAAGATGAATACCCAAGAAAAATACCTTCATCATACTCTGCATCATTCTTTCCTATTTCTTCCTTTCTTTTGATAAAACATTTGCTTCCAAAATTTTTAAAATATTTAGTAGTGGCAGTCTTTCCATACCATAGTTCATAGGGAGTTTTTCCATTATTTTCTTTTACCTGTACTCTATTTTATGTGTAGACAACAGTCTGAATTGCTTCTCTCCAAAATATTTCCGGTAGGTTTGCTTCCTCTATTAATGTCCTTGCAGCTTCTTGAATAGTCATGTTCTTTATTTCCATCACTCTATTTTGTTGTGGACTTTTCGGGTCAGATAGTTGTCTCTTTATCCCATGATTCTCACATAACACATTAAACTTATCAGAAGTAAACTCTTCTCCTCTGTCAGACCTCAGACATTTGATCTCCATATCCAACTCATTTTTAACCATTGCTTTAAATTCTTTGAACCCATCTTGGGCTTCTGATTTTTCTTTAAGAAAGGCGACCCAAGTCATTCTAGAATAATCATCAATGAAGAACATAAAATTTCTATCATCATAAAAACTTCCTACTCTTGTAGGACCACAAAGGTATGAACCAACTCCAACACTCTGGTAGAGGATTTTTCTTCATTTTTTAAGATTCCTTTTGCTTGCTTTTCATCTTGACACTTCTTGTACATGATACTGTTGGGTTTTGTAATCTCTGGTAAATCTTTCACAGCTTGAGCTAAACTTATTCTTACTAGATCATCATGATTGATATGACACAATCTCCTATGCCAGAGCCAATATTCAATGATCTAAGTCATAGAGTAATAATCATCACTTTCTCTAAGATGATAAAGGTTTTCTTCTGTCCTCTTACTAGCAACTATCACAATTCTAGATTTCTCTTTGATTTCAAAATATCAACTTGAAATATAACACTGTATCCTTTTCTACACAACTGTCCAATGCTTAAGAGATTTTGCCTTAAGCTTTTGACAAAAATAACATCATTAGTATGTTGTTTTCCATCGAGACTGGTTGATCCTCTTCTACATATCTTAGCAATATAGTTATCTCCAAATCTAACTAATCCTTCATCATATTTCTCAAAGTTAATAAACTTACTTCTATCACCGGTCATATGATTTGAGCAACTACTGTCAATAACCCAATAATTCTTTTGAAAAGTATCTTCACTATCAGAAATTACCTCTGAATCAAAACATCCTTCAGGGTCAGCACCACAAATGACATTCTTTGAATTAGTAAGCAAGCAATCACTTTCTTCACTATCTTCTACATCATAATGGGTTCTTTTAAACATTCTATTTTTATTTTCTTCTTTCTTACTTCTCAAATTTCTCTTTGGACATCTTGATGCAAAATGACCAATTTCACCACACTTGAGAGGCATCTTGTCCTTGTACATCATCTCAGATCTACCTTAAGCTATTAGGCTTTCTTCGAAGGAACCTGCTCTGATACCAATTGTTGAAAGGCACAGGACAATAGAGAGGGGGAATGAATCAGTTGTATCCAAAAATTTAACTTCTTTAAACCAAAAAAATTTCACAACCACTTACTTTAATTCCTTATTCTATTATGAAGATTAAACATGAATAACAAAATCAAAACATAAACATATCAACACCATACACACATGAACACCATATTTTTTACGTGGAAAACCTAAAAAGGGAAAAACCATGGTGAGTATTAGCTCACAATATAATGTAGTGACAATACTGAATATCAAAAGAGGCTCACTGCCAAAAGGGCTCATTGCCCAAATGAAAGGATCACTGCCAAGGGTGGCTAACTGCCAGGGTGAACTGATATAGTAGGATCTACACCATGCCTGAGTTCAGTTCCATTGAAGCGCAATATATCTCCTCTGCTCTGCTATGCTTTTACACTTTCCACCTTATCTTTGCATCTTCTCTCAATCACACCTCAATCATGAATTCATTACATACATGTATACCTATCATCAACCTTGGAATGTACATCAAGGTCAGCATTACATTCTACAACCATTGGAACTATCTCCAAGGTCGGCATACATACATAAATCAAATTAGGACTAGACCTAGACAAACTTGTGGGGTAAATGAGTGAAGGATGAACACATCACAACTTAGCTCAGACCCAAATACATCCTCACATGCTTGGACATGCTTTCACAATCCATGAATCACCTCTGCAACAAATGTGACAAACCAGGTCGGCCAGAACTTATGCACATATCAAGAACACTTAGAAACATGCTTGCAAGATCTTCATTGTAGCTTGTGGATCAAGCACATGCCTTAAAATTTTTTTGGAGACATCTACAAACAATAAAGAATCACTTGGGAGCAAACAAATCCAACTGCAACAGATCTCACTTGAAGACAATAGATATCACTTGAGAACACATCACAGATTGCTTCTTAATAGACACTGTCAAACTCTACTAATTACTAACTTTCCTTCCAGAACACCAAATGACAAATCCTTTGGAATGAAGATGACTAAGGACCTTATAAGCTTAAGTCCAAAACCAAAAAGCCAAATTCCAATCTGCGGAGAAATGCAGAGCAAAACACTTTCTCCCTGTCACTCTACACACTTTTCCAGACATAGTCTTCAGATTGGTGAATAGAAATTTTTTTGCACAGCGATTCAGACCACCAAAATTTGGATTTAGCATCTTCAAACACTTCTCTAAATCATATCCAAGGTTCATGCTCTAGTCTTCAATATAGAGAAAATGTAGAGCAAAATACTCTGACAGTGTGCTTCAATTAATCAATCAAACAATAATATCAAAAGATACAATTGGCACTAATGACAATACAAACATGTTGACATCAATGACAACACCAATTAGCACATACTTGCAACAAGATTCCTATGACAGAATCTATGACATGTAAGAGACAGAAATAGAAGATTTTATGACAGGTGTGACAAGTGTCAAGAAGCATCTTTGCATGGAGAAGGTAGATGCACAAGTTTGACTATGACAAGTTGTAAGAGAATCTGCTATTAATAGTTAGTTATGATAGATTCTCTTACAACTGTAAGTGTTGTCATATATGATAGATTTTATGACATTGTAAGAGCATTTGTCATACCTTTTTTAGGTAAATTTGGGGTTCCCAAGTTTGGGGGTTGTAAGAGATGAAAGGGAATCTCTTACAAGTGTCATTTGAATGTTTTATGGCCTTAAATTGGGCCATATGGATTTGGATGAGATTCTTTTGTTGACTTGCTCTAGAAGCTACCTCCATTCGTAGTACTTCTCTATATATATAGGTGCTTGGATTTGGAGTTGTATAGTTGATTTGTAGGTACTATTATGCTGCCAAAATTGCTCCAGAATACTAGTACAGTGGTGACCTCCTGAAAGGGCTTGGCTTTGTGATTTTATTGTAACCATTATTTGATTACTGAATAATACAATGGGTTGTGCTTTGGAGTGTGGGTTTTTTTTACCTAAAAAGGTTTTCCCCACATACATCTTGTGTTATGGTATTGCTGATTTGAGTTTTATATTTCTGTTTCTTCTTCATGTTAACAGGAAGGATTAAAATTTACATAACTCTCCCCTCATTAGTTCAGTGTAGGAAGCTATTCTGTGTATCTTGCTTCCTTTTAGTTGGTATCAGAGCTTGACTAGTTTTGGTCCTAGTTGTTGGGTAGAGAATTTTTTGTATTGATCTTCGATTGAGTGGGAGCTTGTGCAGGGTATTTTGTGATCTTGTTGCAGGAAGGATATGGGAAGTGTTGTAAATATGTGCCTAAGTGGTGTTGTCATTGATGTCAACATATCCTTGTTGCCATTGGTGTCAACTGTATCTTTTTTTTGCTGCCTGTGTAGAAGACTGGATTGTTGAGGATATTGACAAAATTAATGAGGATCAATGTGTGCAGACCATATGGCTGAGTATAGTATTGACTGAAGAAGCTCCAGTTAAGCTTTGAAGGGTTCACATGAAGATTTGAAGAAGCTATGGCCATCTAAGTAGAACCAGTTTTGTAGTGTTCAGAAGAGACAGAGTGACAGGAAAGAAGTCTGGATTGTTCCGGATATGTCAAATGATGATCTGCATATCTGGAGGCATGTTTGGGAAGTCAGTTTGTATCATGCATTCAAGTGGTTCATGGTTTGGAGGTCCACAAGCAATCTTTCTAAAGTGACAGTCATGGCAGACAGTGTTCTTGAGGTTCTGGAGGAAGATGCAAGTGATTCTGATGATTTGGAGGAGTGCAGATGTTTTTGTTGAATTCAATGTGCTTGTGGAAGTCTCTAGATTGTGTGACTACTATGTTGGAGGTCTGCATTGAAGTTTGAGCTTGTCAATGAAGATTTCCTTGGTGTTTCTGTTCTTCCCAGTCTTGGCCGATCAGATGATTCAAGCGTGTTCTAGATGATCTAAGAGCATTTCTATGGAGCATGATGTGTTGATTAATGAAGATTTGAGTCCTAGTTATGTTTGGCCAACAACTTAGTGATTCGCATTAAGTCAGATGTTTGTAGTGCCGACCTTGATGATCATTCCAAGGTTGATGAAGCATATAAGTATTTGTTGATGAGTTGTGGAAAAGTATCCTTATTTGAAAATAGTATAATCTGAGGAAAGGATCAAAAGGAAGAGCAGAGCAGAGGAGAAGCAGAAGAACAAGAGCTATTTTGATGAAGAGTTAGAGAAGAAATATTTGGGGCAGAGAAGAAGTTTTGTGAGCATTCAATGAAATTGAACTAGGCATGAAGTAGATGCTATTTCTCAGTTAATTCCTTATGTACTAAAATAAATTCTGTAGGCAGTGAGCCTTTCTTTTGAGTAGTGAGCTCTGGGCAATGCACTCGAAGGCATGTGCCTTCTATTTTTCTAAAGTACTTTTAACAGGGTACAAATCTTTGTGGGTTAACCCCCACCATGGTTTTTTCCTTAACCGGGTTTCCATGTCAAAATATTGGTGTCAAGTGTGTTGCTTATGTTTCTGCTCATATGTTGTTGATCCATGCTTTAATGTTTACATCATTAATTTGATAGTAAGTTAATAAAGAAGGTTAAAAGTAGAAAAAGTTTATTTTGTGTGACAACTGATTCACCCCCCCCTTAGTTGTCCGGTCTAATTCCAATAGCAAGCACATCCGAAAGAATAGAGTTGGAGAAGTTTAATGGCAGTAATTTCAAGTTGTGGAAACTCAATATGGAGGACATGCTTGTAGATCAAGATTTATGGGAAGCCATATTTGGTGTAAAACCAATAGCAATGTCTCAAGCAGACTGGGATCTCAAAGATCAAAAAGCCAAGGGTCTTGTGAGACTTTGTTTAGCTAACTCTGTCTTGTTAAATGTTCATGAAGAGGCTACGGATGCAAGTCTATGGAAGAACCTTGGAGAAATTTATCAGGCCAAGTCCTTTGTAAATATGTTATTCCTAAGAAAGAAGCTATACTCTCTAAAGATGGAAGATGGAGGATTTGTTGCATATCATTTGAATGCCTTTAACATGCTAGTTGCTTAATTGAACTCCATTAGTGTGAAGATGGAGGAGGATTGATGTATGACCTTGCTTTGTTCTTTTCCAAACTTGTGGGAACACCTTGTGATGGCCATTGGGAGTACTATCACCAAGTTCAAGATGGATGAGGTGGTTGCATCGTTACTTTCCAAAGAAATGTGAAGAAAAACTTTAGAAATAGCTGAGGCTCTTACGGTTTGTGGTAGACCCAAAGAAAAAGGGAAGAAGAAGGACAAGAAAGTAGAAAAGGGTAGATCCAAATCTCATGGGAGATTTAAGTCTCCTGTAAAGTCCAAGGCACTATGTTGTAATTGCGAAAAACTTGGGCACTTCCAAAAGGAGTGTAAGGAGGAGAAAAAGAAGAAAAAAAACTTCTCTGATTTAGATTATGACAAATCTGAAGATGATGGTGATGCTTTTGTTGCTGCCTTGGCCACCCATGCATCAGAAGATGTGTGGTTGATAGGTTCTGGTGCTTCTTTCCACATGACCTCACATTGGGGTTGGTTTACAAAGTTTGAAGAATTCGATGGTGGGAAGGTGTACCTAGGTGATGACTCACCTGAAGATTGTTGGTTGTGGAAGAGTCTTGATTTGATTCCCTGATGACAAGTGAAGGGGAGCAATGGTGTTCTACATATCCCTAGTTTGGCATGTAACCTTCTTTCTGTAAGTAAGTTGAATGATGTGGCTGTGCAGGTTGTCTTCTCGAATGGAGGATGCAATATGACAAGAGGAGCTATGGTGCTTGCTAAGGGTACTGTTGTCACATAGATTTGCACCTAGTGTTGAAGGCTTTTAGGGCTCCAACAATCTAGTGAAACATTGAGACGACCTCCAGGTGTGGGACCCTACAAGGAGACCAAATCACTAGAGAGAGGCTGGTTCCTTTGTTGAATATGAGATTCAGTAAACCTAATCTATTCACCTGATAGGAAAAGAGGAAGAGGGAGTGAAAACTGAAAGTAAAGGGAGGTGATACACCAGGTTCGAATAAAGAACATTCACAGAGTAGAGATGTACAAATAAAGAAATACAGTTGATAAACTTACATAGATCATGAAGACTGTTAACAGAGGTAAAGAATGGATTGCCAAGAATTAAACATTCACAAACAATGGCCAATTCTAAGACTACACAGAGTTAAAAGCATGAAGAAGTAAAAAACCATATGTATTGATCAAGAGGCATAGTTACAACAGAGGAAAGTTTTGTTTGGAATACAAAAGAATAAGACTAACTATTTTCCAATCTTTTTTACATCTTACATTCATGCATATATAGCATTTGATTCCAAACCCTGACCTAATTAGGTTACAATAAATTGCCCCATGGGCTCTGTCAGAAAATATCTACATCTAAAGGGATGACTGTCTGCAAGAATTAACTGCAAAAAATATCTGGAGCCTGGGAAGATGAAAAATGTTTCTCCTTTAATGCGAGTATTTGATTCATTGATCTGCAACAATCAATGCAGTGAATATCTGTTAAGAGGTAGCTAAGAAGATTGGATCCTATTGATGGAAGACAAGACAAAAATCCTGAGCAAAGATTTTACAACACTTTAAGTCCTCGAAACCTTTGAATTTCTACATCTTTCATCACTTGAAACCTTTGAATAGTCAGGCTCTACATTTTACCGCCTTTGGGATGCCTGGTAATTTCCTTTAAATTCTAGCCATTGATGAGATTTGCTTTAAGAGATCGACGACCACCAAGGTTTCTTTTTTATTCTTCACTGAGGATGAGCATTGATTCACCACGTGTCATCCTATTGCAACCACGTAGAAGGAAGTGGGTCACCATCTTTTGGCTTTGCGCAAGCATGCTAAGCCTTCCACGTATCCTTATTTCACAGCCTTGCACTGAATCTTTCCCATAGGCTTGAGTCCCTTGTGACGTTGCGTTGCTATTGCATCTTTCATCTCCTACAACTCCTTTGTCTTCTTGACACCTGGCAGAGCATCCTCCATCAATTCTAAGATTCTCGATCCCGTGGATGTAAGCCCAGGCCTCCGTGACATGTGGCACCATTCTAGGGCCGGGTAGTAAGTCTTGAGCCATATTCTTTTAACTCTACAAAAGCGTACTAAATCTTCCACATGGCTGGCCCTATGAAAGTCTTTTCACTTCTGTAGAGGACATGCCACGTAGTGCTGAGTGTGCATTTCCTTTTAATAGTTGTTAATGTATGAGGGCCCAGTTGAGATATCCAACAAAGAAGGCACTAGGATGCCACATGGAGGCATTTCACGGTCGCGCACAAGATCTTCACCACCGACACGATTCCCTTGTGACAACACATGACCATCCGATCTGCATTAGCCCTCTTCCTTTCATTATCTAATGACACGTGGCGCGCTCTGCTTCATTTGCCCAATTCATAGACCATAATTTACACCTGTCGTTCTTTCGCAGCTGTACAAAAGGAAAGTGACATCAGCTTGGGAGGCTTGCAGGCATGTGACAGCTCGCCACATGGCTCATTCAGACCAAAACAAAGCACGTGCACATTAAGATGTTTTTAAAAGGGGGACGCACTAGGTAGATGAGACACAAGGGGCTCAAAATATTTAACTTAGAAGATCCTTGCGGGCAATAGCAAGTTAACGGGAAAATAGAACAAAAAGCACTTAGCCCCATAGAATACTCGTAGGGTTTAGGGTTTAAGGCCTTGGGAGCATGATTCTTTAGAAATTTTAAAACTCTAAGACCCTAAACACATGGGAATTTGAAGGCTTCTGGGTTTGCAAAACTAGGATTTAGATGGATTCAACGAGAATTTCAAGAGTGGACCGTTTGACTTTGAATAGAGGAAAATAGGTCAACAGGTACTCAGAGAGGTACTCTGTTCTAGCTGGATGCATGCACTGTTTAGTGCAATAGTTCTTCTATTTCAAAGAAGAGAGCTTCAGAATCTTCATCCTCACCATTGGAACTAATAGCGAAGAAGTATGTTGCATCTACTTTCGATGGTCGTGCTTTTTGGGTACCTAAGGGTGCTCATGCTTTGGAGATAAAACTTCTTGTTGAGAAGACAATATTGTGGCATGAGAGACTTGGTCACATTAGTGAGAAGGGTCTTAGAGCCCTGAAAAATAAAAACCTTGTCGAGGGGTTAAATGATTGTAATCTTGAGTTCAATTTTGTGAACATTGTGTATATGGAAAGCAAATTCATGTTTAGTTTTACTCTAGTTCTCACAAATCTTCTGAGGTGTTGGATTTGATCCATTCTGATGTGATTGGTCCTGTGAATGTTCCTTTGATTTCTAAATCTTTTTATTTTGTATCATTCGTTGATGATTATAGTAAAGGACATGGGTTTATTTCCTTAGAAGAAAATCTAAAGTCTTTAGTCAGTTCAAAGATTTTAAAGATTTTGTAGAGAATTAGACTAGTAAAAAGATTAAGTGTTTGAGGACTGACAATGGTGGTGAGCTTTGTTCAGTAGATTTGTTGTCCTCATAATCAGCTGTGCTCATTTTGTAGACAACCCCTACGAAACTTGTCCGTTTTCTAGCCTACACTCTAAGTTCACAAATCGAGGCAAGTTTTCTTGGCCTCGGGCGAAGTCATTTGACATCGTAGAATAGCTTGTGACAATCCCCTAAGTCGATTCCTCAAGATTCGTGAAAATCGATTAGGTTGGAAGCTTGTCAAAATATCAATTTTGATCATTTTAGGGTGTTAGAAAATTTTTAAGTTACTTGTGCAAGTTCGGTAAATATTACTGCTCTTACATGTTTATTGTTGGTTTGATGTGCTAAGTCAGCTAATTTTGCTGCTTTTACATTCTTATATGTTCATTGTTGAGAAAAGTGCATGGGCGACAAATTTTGCCGCCCATGCACTTTTGTTTTTATTTGAGTTTGTGTTGAGACGATGAAATTTACCGCCATGACATACTTGCTTTTCTTCTACATGCAAGGGCGACAAATTTTGCCGCCCATGCATGTCTTGTCTTTTAAAATGCATATGTGGTAAAAAAGACCACTTATTCACTTCATTAATGTTACAACGAGTTAACTCATGTGACATTAATGGCGATCTTTTGGTTTTCATTTTATGTTTTTAAGTGTCTTTTAAATCATTTTTATTATGTTGTTCTTTTTACCCTGCCTAAGTTGACTTCATTGCAACCGGTGGTGACGCCTTCTTGAGTTCATGATTTTTGCGATCTGGGGTTTCATTCTGAAAATCTAGGGTTTGCATCATTTTTAGCAGGTAGGGATACATTTTAATATTTTTATTTATTTGTATCTAGGGTTTGCTGATTGTTTAGAATGATTGTATTGAAAATTTTCTTTTTTCGTTTGAATAGTTTGTTGTTTAATGCATCATTGTTTATGTTTTGGAAACCTAAGTATACTCTATGTTTCTTTTTATTGTTGTCATTTTAAATCAATTTATTTTCCCATAAAACCCTAGTTTTTCATTCTAGCTAGTCTGGACTTTCCCAACTAGATTTTAGTGGTCAAGACTTAGTTTTCTTTTAGGTTTTGACTTTTTATGTGAGGTTGGTGGAATTCACTGTTCCAACATAGCTTTATCATTGAGATGCAAAAGCAGTAATTTTTACTGTTCATACACTTCATCAAAGATGTCATCCCTTCATGTTAAAGCGGTCAATTTTGCTACTTATACGTTTGACAATTCTATCCTTGATATATAGAGTCGGCAAAATTTGCAGCTCTTACATAAACCTTGCAAACTTTCCCAATATGTTGAGCAGACAAATTTTGCCATTCCGACATGAAAGAAGTTAATATGTTTCATCCATATGTAGGGTCGGCAAATTTTTCCGCCCTAACACCTACAAATTATCCCTAGAATGCAAGGGCGGCAAATTTTGCTACCTGTGCATTCACTCCCTCAAAATTTTCTAACTCTAGGAGATTTTCCAAATCCTGAGCCCACTTTCCTCCATTTTTTTGACCCGCTTGCACTCTAGCCCTTTCAAGCTCATCCTTGTGGTCATGATCATCAACATGCAGTATCCCAAAATTGCCAATATTTCCCCTAACTGCATGATCATGATTTATTGTAGTTTCTCTTGCAAGTAGCTGTCGATGTCTTCATCTGAAGGAGTCATTTTTCCAAATGACTGAGCTATCTCCGAAGAAAGTAAAAGCAATGAAGTACAAGTATCAAGGTGTTTTCCCAATCACTATGGTCACTTCGAATGTTGATGATATTCAAGACACAGAGATCGGTCATGTAGTTATGACTAAATTTGTAGAGATGACTAAGTCAGATAACCCCAGCCCTCTGATGCAAAAGATTGTCAAGAGTAAAATTCACCTAGTGTCTTCTTTTCTAGTGGCAGCACACAATACAAAGTTTGTTCTTCAATGTGCTCACTTCTACAACAAAGATACTAGGGCAGTGGTGGGTGCGCAAGGAATGCGATCATGAGACTGCATCCAGAGTTTGTTGATAAGGTTTTCATGTGTGCCACTCCTATAGAGGTTGTGAAACTTGATTTTACCATTGCCCAAAAAGAATATGATAAGAATTCTGAGAAGGCTAAAAGAGTAATTAATACCAAGTGGCTTAAGAATCCAAGGTCAAATTTGTCTAGGTGGCCAAGGAGCTTTCCTCGAAGTGATTTTGTTGTGGAAGTGGGTGATCTAATAACTCTTCTTATTAGGGTAAGGGGACTAGCTTCTTCTTCACTTTTTCATGAATGGATGTATCCTTTCATTAAAATTATACTTCAAGGTAAATAGACTATCTTCTGGGGTGAACAAATCAGCAATGCTCTCCATGAGAAACTGATCAAAGTACCTACTACTTTCAAATTCTATATGACTTCCTATCTTGTGTACATAGCAGCCTCAATGAGGATTTTCCAAGGCCTGACATCTAAAAGGGATAGGAGGGTTGTTCCTGTTTATCAGTATTATCCTCAACTTACATTGAAGGGTTCAATCCACCATTTCAGAAGGGTTAATGATGCGTTCTTTGCTATGTTCTTATGCCTTTTTGATCCTCAGTTGGAACAAAGAAGAGTCTTTGATGAAGCATGGTCAGTAGTAAAAGGTTTTGGTTGTTTGTTCCTTCAGTTTCCAACTTTCACATACTTAAGGGTTAGCTTTTTCCAAGGCTATCTGTATATGTTGTCAAGATTTCCTTCTGACAAAATGGTTCTGATGGAGCTGTGTTGACAAATGATTGTTGTCCACAATAAACAAATGGAGTTAAAGAACCTGGTTTTAGATTTCCCATTGAGATCGGTAGATACTCAGTTTCAACTACAGCAAAAGCTAGAGCTATGGAAACTGAAATGCAATTGGTAACTATGAAGCAATTCAAGAGGAGATTAAAATTTGATTATAGGGGAGTGAAGGATAAAATCAAAAGAAAGACTCAATTTCATGAGCCAATGCTTGAGGACATTTGGGTTGACCTGAGGACAGAAGAGGAAATCAGAAAGCTAGACTACAGCAGGTTATCTTTGGATCAAATTGAATATTTGGGTTTAGCTGATATTCCTGAAGGTATGGTAGATAATGAAGAACTGGTTAATCCCAAATATGGTAATGAGTAGATTGAAAATTCTCCTCTACCTCCTATACAGTGCTCCAAAGCAAAGGTATACCATTGAAGGATTTTATCACCAGTTTAGAGGAAGAAGTTTTTGAGCAAACGAGAGAGAAAGTTGAGATGAGAACCAAGAATAAGAATGATGCTCCTAGTACATCTAAGGCTTCTAAGCCTAAGATCAAATTTGTGACAAGAGGAAGCAAAGCTAAAGAAGCAGAGGGAGAATCTGTTGCTAAAGAAATGGAAGTTGATGCAGAGCAAGATGTTGAAGAACCAGCTTCCAAAGATATCAATGTTGAAGACATGGATGTTGAGAATAAGTCTGCATCAGATAATGAGGGTGATCAAGAGAAAGAAGAAGAAGAAGATGAACAGGAAAATGTACAGGATACAGCTGTGTCTCCACATGGAGATGTGTTATAGGATACTGATGTCTCCTCTCCTCGTCCAAATGTGCCTATTTTAGTTTCTGTGCCTAATCCTCCAATAACCCCAATGTCACCAATTCACATTCAATCATCTGAGTCTTCATCATCTTCTAAAACTATTTTTTCTGATTCTAATGTGAATTTTGATAATGTTCTTCATTCTTCTGGATCTATTCCTAGTTTGTCATCCCCTTGTTATGACATTGATGGTTCTACAATGTTTGAGCAATTCATTTTGGGGTTTGAGCAAGCCGTTAATGTTGATGTACCGGGTGTTGTGTTCACCAATACTTCTCCCATTATTGCTACTACAGGTATAAGTACATCTCTTTCCACCCCACCAATGGTTCCTGATCAGAATGTAAGTACATAAATACTTCCCCCATGGCTTTCATCTTATACTCCTAAGTGAAAGAAATAGGAGATATTACCAGATGATATTGATTTGGGGAAACTGCTGACTCCCAAGCCAAAGGCACAAAAGAAGAAGCCTAAGACTATGTCAAGGCTTATTGATGATAAGGGTATCAGTTATGCAGAGATTGCCAAGCCTCCTCCCGAGGCTACTAAAGATACTTTTGATGTGAATGAATATGTGATATCCAGGGTGGAATTGGGGAAATTGAGACATGAAGGTATTAAAGCTGATTTCCAGGTTACTGGCACATCCCTTCTTAAGAAATATGATGAAAAGAAGAAACAAAAGGAATACTACAAATCAAAAGTTGAGCAGTTAGCCATGGTGTTACAGAAGATCACAATGACATCAGAAATCATAGAGCCTATGGCGGTAACAGTTGAAAATCCCTTGGTACAAAAGGATGAAAGGATTCAAGCAAAAGGGAAGGTTGTAGAGGAATATATAAAGAAATTGTCAATACAGGGTGTTTCACTATTGAAGGCAACAGCAGAAAGAAAAGAAAAAATGGCCAAGGTAAAAGCAGAATTAGATGAATTGATTGATTCTATTTCTACGGATATTAAATATCTAGATTCCAGTTTGGAAAAATGGGAAAGTATGAAAATGAAGACTCTTGTTTCACTTGGCATTATTGCAAATCGAGAGGCATATGTTTCAATAAAAGAAGGCCTAGTTCACTGAAGGAAAGCCCTGAATGAAGTAATCAAAGAACTAGGAGATGCCTGAGAGCTGTGTGATGACATTGATCTAAGTCTCTTGCATAAGTTAGAGCAGCTCCCATGTAAATTGATTGATGATAATCATGAGTTTCTTCCAGTTGATTAAATAGTGCAGGAATTCAATAAAATGATGCAGGCTGAGTTTGAAGAAAAAGCTTTCTCAACTGATTCATTGGATAACTTGATGGGTTATCAAGTAACCATAGATAATTTGAAGGTCAAGTTGAAAGATCATGAGAAAGTCACCCCTACCATCAGAGATATTATAACTAAGGCTAGAGTAATCTCCAACAACATTGTGGCACTTGATAGTATTGAAATACAAGCAATGATCACAATGTATGAAGGGTCAACAAAGAAGGACACCAGTGGAAGTTGATGAAACTGATCATGCCTTAGAATAATTTTGTAGTTCATATGCATTTTGTATTTAGTTTTGGACATTTTTACATGTACTTTTCCAATATGTAATTACATGTAAAAACTTAGGAAGTCCAAAGTCAATAAGGACTCCTATTTTTGAATAAGTCAAAGTAGTTATGTTTTTTCCTAAATTTTCTCAAAACTCCTCCCTATAAATAAAGAGGGCCTCTATTGTAATTAGTATCTTTTATCTATTGCAAAGAAACTCTGCCAAATTGGAAAACATATCAAGACTTTGAGCTTTCCATGTTTATCAAAATTTCAAGCGAATATCAATATAAGTGAACAGTTTGAGTATCAAACTTTGAGTTGGATCATATTGTTTTATGATAACAGTGTTCTTATGTCATTGGTGTTATATCATATTGAATCATTTCTAGAATCATGGAGTTTATTGAAAACTGAGAGAAGTGTTCTTGTTCTGGTTAAATAGACTTTGTGCTATTTTCTCATTGTAGGAGTTTGTGTTTACATTTGTGAGAATATAATTGTTTGAAGACTGTGCTGTAAACTATTGTGTTCAATTTAGTTATATCATATTGGGTGAGAGTGGAGACTTTGAGCTACATTTGAATTCAATTAAGTTTATTTGTGGGAAATAAGTCAAGCAACAGAAGACTTTGTGTTTCTATGGTTTGTCTTAGTTCATAAGTTGCTAAATATTAGTTCTATTGAAGTTATCATTTTGAAGAGGAAAACATCTATTCTGAAAAAAGAGAATAGGATGCAATGAAAACACCCCAAGCATAGTTTTAGTTTATATAAGTATTAAAAGTTGTTGATTAGAAATAATCCATTATCTAGAGGGAACCTCCCCTTGCTGAGAGGAGAGACTCTATCTCATCATAGCTGTGGCGATATAACCAATTTGCCTTTAGTTAGCTAAATGACAAAATATTCACCCAACAAGATTTCGAGAAGTTATGTAAAGAACATGGGATTGAAAGACATAAGACAAATCCATACAACCCTTAGCAAAATGGAGTTGCAGAGAGGATGAAGAGGATGTTGATGGATAGGGCTAGGAGTATGCTTAGTGGGCTAGCCTCGAACAAAAGTTTTGGGCTGAAGCTGTAGCCACTGCCTGCTACCTGATTAACAGGTCTCCTACTTTAGCACTTGTTGAGAATACACCCATGGAGGTGTGGTCTAGTAAAAATCCTTCATTAAGACATCTTTGAGTATTTGGATGTGAGGCATATGCACATGTGCCTAATGAGAAGAGGTCAAAATTGGAGAACAAGGCAGTTAAGTGTATCTTCATTAGCTATGGTGTCGGTCTAAAAGGGTACAAGCATTGGAATCCTGTGGCCGAGAAAGTCTTGTATCTAGAAGAAGTGTTATTTTTAGAGAAGTAACTCCTCCTATTGTTCTACATCTAGAAGAGAAAGAAAAGAAAGAGGATGTAGTTTAGTTTCCTTCTACCTCTGAGAAGACTGAACCAAAAGCTCCTATTGGGCCTAATGATGAGGAGAACTCTAGCAACTTTGAAAGTTTAGAAGAAGAAGAAGAACCTCAACCTCAAATTTTGAGGAGATCTACATAGATTAGGAGGCAACCTGAAGGGTTTGGTTATTCATTGCTTGATTCTAGTTGTATTTTTTCCTTGATCTCTAACATCGATGAGCCTAGAACTATGAAACAGGCTATGGGTACAAAAGATGTAGGTTCCTAGAAGGAGGCCATGGAAGAAGAGATGGCTTCTTTGGAAAAGAATAATACTTGGGACTTGGTGACTTTTCCTGAAGGATGAAAACCTATTGGATGAAAATGGGTGTTCAAAAGGAAATTTGGTGTAGATGGAAGTGTTGAGAAATATAAGGCTAGATTGGTTGTGAAGGGGTATTCTCAGGTGGAGGGAATTGACTATGGTGAGATTTTCTCTCCCGTTGAGAAGCTAACATCTATTTAGTTCCTCTTATCTCTTGCAACAACGTATGATCTAGAAGTGGAACAAATGGATGTGAAGACAACATTCCTTCATGGTGACTTGGAGGAGGAAATCTATATGTCATAGCTAGAGCACTACGTGGTGAAAGGTAAAGAAAATTTGGCTTGCAAGTTGAAAAAGTCTTTGTATGGTTTGAAACAATTTACTAGGATGTGGTACCATAAGTTTGATGCCTTTGTGTTGAGTATTGGATTTCTAAGATCGAAATCAGATCATTGTGTTTATTACAAGTTTGACAATGATTGCATTCTCATTATTGCATTGTATGTCGATGATATGTTACTAATTGAGAATGGTAAAAGTTTGATTTTTGATTTGACGTCTTAGTTGTCAGCATAGTTTGAGATTAAAAATCTAGGGGCAACTCGATACATTCTCAGGATGGAGATCAGAAGAGATAGAGCAAACAGAAAGCTTTATTTAGGCCAGAGTAAGTATGTTAACACTGTGTTGGAGATATTCAACATGGTAGATTGTAGACCTTTGACTATTCCTGTTACAATGGGGACAAAGTTATCTGTTGCAGAGTGTCCAAAGTCTCCTTCTGAGATGGAGGATATGAGCAGAGTTCCTTATGCTAGTGTGGTTGGCAGTTTGATGTATGCGATTGTCTATATAAGACTAGACATTGCCCAAGCAGTCCTTAGTTGATTTATGGCTAATCCTAGACAGGTACATTGGGATGCAGTAAAGAGAGTTTTTAGATATTTGCAGGGTACTTCTAAGTATTCCTTATCCTATCATGGTTATCCTACTAGATCTCAACATTCTGTGAGTATTCATGGGTATGTGGATTCTGATTGGGTAGGTGACATTGACAGTAGGAGATCCACCAGTGCTTATGTGTTCACTATGTTTGGTGGTGTTATTAGTTGAATGAGTAAGCGAAAACCTATGGTTTCTTTGCCCATGACAAAAGTAGAGTATATGGTAGCTACTCATGCTTGTAAGGAAGCCATTTGGCTTAAGCGATTGTGTTCTAACATTGGTTTTGATGTAGGGAAGATTACAATTTGTTGTGACAGTCAAAGTGCCATATGTTTGGCAAAGAATCCTACTTTCCACGCATAGACAAAGCATATTGATGTCCAATACCATTTTGTTTGTGACATGGTAGAGGATGGGAAGGTGAATTTAGAGAAAGTTGACACTTTGACGAATGTTGCAGATTCCTTGACAAAGCCTATGAGCACAAAGAAGTTTAGATCGTGTTCAAAGTTTATGGGCCTCTTGGCCCCTAGCAATTAAATCCTTTCATTCTATTGGCTCTTAAAAGGTGTTTGACAAGTGGGAGAATGTTGGGAATTAAGGTGTCTCAACCTTTGCAAGTTCCTAGCATTTATTATTTAATTGTATATTTATTTTTGCCTATTATTGTAATTTTCTATGCAAATCTTATTTTGTCACTTTGTGGGAGTTGGCACGGTGATGTTTCATCCTACATGGAAGGTTACTAGATGTATTTTTGTCCTCATATGAGGAGATAGGTTTCCCACTTTGTGGTAGAAGTATTTTTCCATGTGTCGACATCTTTTGGGTGTTGTAAGAGGTCTATGACACGTAAGAGTTATGACAGATTCCTATGATAGAATCTATGACATGTAAGAGCTAGAAATAGAAGATTCTATGATAGGTGTGACAAGTGTCAAGAAGCATCTTTGCATGGATAAGGTAGGTGCCCAAGCTTGAATATGACAAGTTGTAAGAGAATATGCTATTAATAGTCAGTTATGATAGATTCTCTTACAGCTATAAGTGTTGTCATATATGACAGATTTAATGACATTGTAAGAGCATCTGTCATACCTTTTTTGGGCAAATTTGGGGCATCCAAGTTTGGGAGTTGTAAGGGATGAAAGGGAATCTCTTACAAGTGTCATTTGCATGTTTTATGGACTTGGAAATTGGTCCATATGGATTTGGATGAGATTCTTCTATTGACTTGCTCTAGAAGCTACCTCCATTCGTAGTACTTCTCTATATATACAGGTGCTTGGAGTTGGAGTTGTATAGTTGATTTGTAGGTAATGTTATGCTACCGGAATTGCTCCAGAATACTACTACAGTGGCAAACTTCTGAAAGAGCTTGGCTTTGTGATTTTATTGTAACCATTATTTGATTACTGAATAATACATTGGGTTGTGCTTTGGAGTGGGATTTTTTTTACCTGAAAAGGTTTTCCCCATGTACATCTTGTGTTATGGTATTGCTGATTTGAGTTTTATGTTTGTGTTTCTTCTTCATGTTAACTGGAAAGATTAAAATTTGCATAACTCTCCCCTCATTAGTTTGGTGTAGGAAGCTAATCTGTGTACCTTGCTTCCTTTTAGTTTTTTCTTCCCTTCTGTCTCCGCCATCCAGAAATGCCAAGAAAATATGGGAAAACATGCTGGCAACTTCTAGGAACACCATTAATGTGAAATAGGTACCTGGAAATGATATTTTTATTTGTAGTTGGTGGGGTTTTTGGGGGGTTTTCCCACCCATTTCATCCTCAGGTTTGAGTTGTGAAGACTATAAAGGAAGGATCAAAACTCTTTTTAAGGGTTGGTCTTTTGGTATTTTTCAGGCGACAAAGTGCAGAGCTCTCTAGGGTTTCAAAGATAAAAGGTTCCAGTTCTCTAGTAGGGAAGATAAAGGTTATGAAAGGTTTCATATTGATTTCAAGAATCAGTGTATGAACTTCTCCTTGGTCTCATGTGATTTTTCAAGGAAATCCTAAGTTTTAGCTAGGATTTCCTCTTGCCACACTTTGTGGTATGACTATAATCATTGATCAGATGAATATGACATATTCTTAAAACATTACATGCTATGTGATGATCTCTTCTATGGTTGTAGATGACTGATTGTATTTTGATAAAGGATTACTAAGTATATTCTTCACTGATTGTTGTTTCTCTTGCATCTGGGTATCCAGAAAGTGCATGTTTCATTTCTGTGTTGTCTCACCTTCTGCTAAATTGTGGACTCTGTAACCCATCCTAATAGGCACCAATATGAGAAGCTTGTGATCACCCACCCCCATCAAAAAACTAAAACAAATGTATCAAGTGTGAAATGAATATTTAGTATTGCATGTGTTGTTGTGGTTCTGTGTTGAAACTAGGAAATATTGTTAGTGAGTCTTCAAAGTGTCAATTCTAGCAAACCAAATAAGCATACCCACACCTTCCATTATTATAGGAAGTGCCTTTCATTAGCTTAAATAGAGGTTTTAGTGCAGCAACCTTGTCTTAATATAGTGACTATATTTAGGGGTTAAAACAACAGCTGGGTATTGTTGCAATAATATGACCTTGAGAACATCTTCCATTATTGTTAATCCTTTTTAAGGGATACCTCTAGGAACACCCTCCTTGGTTTAGTTGATCCAGAAGCAAAGGGGAGATTATCCATTCCCAACCATTGGCCCTTAATAATCCTTATCCTTTTGATGAACCTCTTCTCTATCTCCTTGATGACAATCCTGGCCTCGAAGATTGAAGAATGTTCTAGGGATTAGGATAAACTATTTTGGGACCCAACAAATTGGTGTTGTTGTCGGGGACCCACTTAATCATTTTAATTATGGTTGCTATAGTAGTGAAGTGCAATGATTGTTTAGATATTTCTTCCCAGCAGGAGAAGTGGTGACTCTATTTTTACAACCCCAAAATTAATTGTAGTTTGAAAAGAGATTTGTAGTGAATAGAGGAAGGAACGAGGAGCAACCTAGGTGTGATGAATCCTTTAGTAGTATAGGAAATAGGAGTATATGGAGGATAAGAAACCCCAATGTGGTGCCTCCATTGAATACCCAAGACCAAATAGGTACCTTTGGTAGAAATGATACATTTGATGATTTCAGGAGCCAGTATCAATATACTTCTAAGGACTTTGTAGATAACATACTCAGAACAAAGAGAAGGAGGAATATGAATGAGTATGATGTTAGAAGAAATGAAAATGATATTGGCAGAGGAAGTAGAGATAGATCTCATGGTCCACATTTGAGAACATTTGGAATGCCCATTGAGAATGAAGAGACATATTGAAATATTAGGTATCCTACTTCTCCCACGAGTCACTTAGATGTTGACATGATAATGTTCCTAATGAGGGAGATCAACAGGAGCAACCTAGTGTTGAAGAAAGAGAAAGAACCCTCCAGGATGAGCTTGACCTACTTTATCCTATCAGAAATAGACAAAGAAAGGTACAAACCCTACTTGACCAACATCAATCTCAACTTACCCAATAGGCCCAATGAAATCAAAATATAAAGCAGTAGGGCTACAATCAGCAGTATAACCAACATAACAATTAGAGACATTAGCAACAACAACAACAACAACAAATGGGACAACAAAGTATAAATCATGCCCATGCTCAAAATGTTCATGATCAACTACCAAAGAACCAGGCGAATCAATAGTATGGAAATGTTCAGAACCCTAGGCTTGCACAATGAAGACAAGCAAAAAGATTTCCTCCAGTGAGGCAGCCACTAGGAGCTGAAAGGTATAAACAATTTGATTTCTTTGGAATTCCTAATTTTCCTAACCTAAATTGAAATGAGATTAGGGGAAAGATTCCTAGGTTTCAAGGCAACAATGTTCTCATAGGTGAAGATCATCTTAGGTATTTTATTAATGTCATTGATGAGTATGAAATTGAGGATGAAGATGTTATGATGAAATTGTTTGTGCATTCATTGGAAGAAAGTGCTAAAGAATGGTATAAGGCTCTCCCTGATAACACTATTGACTCTTGGGAGGAGTTCATGAGGGTATTCAGATTGTAATATGGGGATAGGATTGACCCCAAGTTTTCCATCCATGAGATTACAACTATCAAAAAGGCAATGAATGAGATGGTAGCTGATTTTAATAGTCGCTTTGTCATGACAATGAGAAAGATACCTCCTCATATGATACCTAATGAATCTATCTGTTTGGTTTTATATTGTGGAGCATTTGACTCAAAAATTGGTTATTGTTTGAGGGACAAGAGTCCACAAACATTAAGGGAGGCATATGCTACAACTATCAATATTGAAAGCAACATGAGAGATTTAGGGAAACAGATCAAAAGGTCTGATGTAAAACTACCCCAGCTAGACAAGGTAGCTTTCAACAAGCCCCTCACAATTAAAGATAAATTGGATAAGCTTATGGGGGTTATGAAAGACCTATCCTACAAGGTTACTAGAAATGATAAAGGTTTTCCACCTTAGGGTGCTTCAAAACATTTCAACAAAGGTCAAAGACTGCATAATAGACCTTACAATACTGATTTGTCTAAGAGACCACAACAAAATGATAGACAAGCTGCTCCTAGACATGTAAGTTTCAAACATCCTGAAAGAGACACACTTGATCCATTGAGAAAGGATCAAATCAACTTTCAAGATGCATCTTTGTGGTGCTAGACATGCTTCCTACCCTATGATCTAGCAAATTGTGTGGTGGCTCATTCAATGAGTAGAGTGTTGATAACTGAGAGGGGGGGTGAATCAGTTATCTTAATTATTTAACTTTCTTTTCTTCTTTACAATTAGTGTAGAATCAAAACTCGAGCATAAATGAACATGAAAGCAGAAATGAAGTCAATACACATAACACAAGGATTTTTACGCGGAAAGCCCTATTAAGGGAAAAACCACGGGGTGACTAACCCAAGATTGTATTCTCTGTTAAAAGAAATAGGTGTACAAAAATGGCACTTGCCAATTAGGGCTCACTGCCCGAGCACACTGCTCACAAGAGGCTCACTGCCTACAAGAGACTCACTGTCTACAAGTTATAATGAAAGTAACCAAGTGTTTGAACTGATGAGAAGCATCCACATATGCTGAGGTTCAGTTTCGGTTAGGCTCAATAAACTGATTTGCTGCACTTCATTCTTCCTCTGTCTTAGACTGCTGTTCTGTCACATAGCAGACTTTACTTTCTGCTACTACACTGCTCTCTGCTATTCTTTGCACAACACAACACACAACACCTTCTCATTGAAATCCATTTGGTATATATATCCGCACCAAGGATTTCATCATCTTTCTAGTCGGCATCCGGAATAGTCAATATTTTCCCAAACTCTAGTCTATCAGCTGAATCCTTGCTTACCAAGTGATGCGTATCAAAGAGATAGTTATATAGGTCATCAATCAAGTTGGCCAATCATGAATGATACCTTAAGAAGCTTGATCACCATCAATAACTCATCCGGATTAAGGTCTGATGCTCTACCGGTCAGTTCTTTCTCAGTCAACTCTGCCAAACAGGAACCCAACACTTAGGTGCTCATATCTCTTTACTCTTTCATCACCAGAGGTTCAATCTCTGGAATGTATCAGTCAAGGTACTCCTCTTGACTTCCCCAAGTCCGCACTTTACTATGATACTTCGTCTGAGAGATCCAGACATTATTGTCAGGCCTTGCTGCATGCTCTATTCTTGCTTACTGGACCACAACACTCTTCAATCTGACTTCCGGTATAAGCACACCATATCCTGCGGATGGGTGGGATGAACTTTGTTGCCATCAATGACAACACTCATGAAGCTACACTGTGTCTCTTGCCAACAATCTCCCCCTTTGGCATTGATGGCAACACTTAGTGAAAAATGACGAAGTGTCACACTGCACTCCCCCTTGGCTGATGCTTTGTTCTACTGTACACTTTACCAGAGCTACCCCTTAGCTATGCTCCATATTTTTCACTTCTCCTCACTCCCCCTTTGACATCAATGGCAAAGGGTAGGATCCGCACACCAAAATTTCCCAAAAACTATCTATACTTAGCCATATAAGTATATTTACAAGTTGTACTTACATATACTTAAGTATATCTGCAAAAGTATTCTTCAACTGTACAACATCTGTCACCTAACTCTGCTTCATCTTGTCCAAAATTGAGTTGTGACCACTCAACAGGAATGCAAAAGCTACTGCCTTCTTAAGATTTGTCGGATGACTGGTCTGGGCTATGGCCTGAGCATCGGTTAGGGCCTCATGCATGGCCTCTAACTTAGGGATAATGATCCCTCTAAGTTCACTTAACCTATTTGTTCTATTTTTCTTCTCCTTCTCAAGCTTCTTTATTTCATCTATGACTGCAATAGTCTGACACTCTTGATTTACTATGGAATAGAAGAGAGGGTCAAA